>OX376156.1:3578249-5978249 GCA_947363495.1 Euzophera pinguis | reverse complement strand
CAAAACTGAGTCGGGAATGAACCACTATTATTTAAACAGTCTAAGCACATAATTAACTTCTCATATATAAACACCATTCCATTAATAACATTGCTATAAACAGTCCCTTAAAGCATGCTAATAAATGTTAATATATCTTATTCCTAAGACATTTTAAAGATCCATACTTGATTTAGACCAGTGCTTACTTGGCCAAGTCTACCAAGTGGTCATCCTCCGACTCACATTCTCTGTTGTACTAAGACAGAGAAATGAAAGCACAATGATCTAAATGATTTGTTCAGTAACTATAATTTCTTTAATCCAAACTAATAAATGATGCTGTAATATGTCTGTCGACCAACCATCACACATCGGTCGGATTCAAGATAGGTACTTTATGAGCCATAGTACACTTACATATTATACCATGTGGATCCTCATTGTGCATATATACGAGTAACAGTGAATGTGTAGGATACCATATTGTTCCGACAAGTTTTATTGTAATTAAATTTGTACAGCTACCCAACAGAATATACCTACTGGATGAATAATTTTGTAACACCTTTTGTACACATATTTTTGCAAAAACAACCATTCCGACTCTGATCTTCCCCTTTTGTTATGTTGTAACTTAGTTCCCAAAATAATTATTCCACATACATGTACATACAATATAGCTGGCTGGAAAACTTTATGGCTATTTAATTCTAAATCTGTCAACTTGAGAAATCTTTTTATAGCTATTAATGTGTCCATAACTACACAAATTGTTGTTTTAAACAAATGTTTTATCTCAATAATATAAAAAGAAACAATTGACTACATGACCTTGAACAACCCCCGGATGAGTGATTGATGCTCCATTGATCCTTCCCACAGCCGCTCAAAGCCAACCCATAGCTGGCTTCCTGGAGCAGCACGGAAACTGGTCCAATAGGCCACATCGTAAAGGCCCCCGGCCGCACATATCGGCTCCCGGCTGCACATATCGGCTCCCGGCTGCACATATCCACTCGGCCACATCGCAAAGGCTCCCGGCTGCAATGCTGATCCACTTGACCACATAGCAGAGGCTCCCGGCCGCAATGCTGATCCACTTGGACACATAGCAGAGGCTCCCGGCCGCAATGCTGATCCACTTGGACACATAGCAGAGGCTCCCGGCCGCAAGGCAGATCCAACGGCATCTTCTCAGCAACTATACAGCTCAGGCTGCTTGCAGTCGCAGCCGGCAGGTTCTCAGCAACCACACAGCTCAGAAACTTCCAGTGACACCTCGCTGCTGAGGTCCCATCTTGTATTTGAGTGCCACATCAGCTCCGAGCCACTTTCCTTCTGCAGCTCAATGTCATGTTGACTCTTCTGGCATTGTTCCTCGACAATAAACAAAGCAAAGTATTAATAAAATATCCCATTACTTTCATGAAAGGGGGGGGTGTTCTCTGTTAACTGATAGGTAGGTAACTCTTGAATATTTGAAGTCAAAATATAGAATATCAAGCATTACTAGTTAATGTAGTGCATAAACTGATTATTTGTTATCCTAGTATTTATGCATAAACTACAAATCTTGCCAAAATTAACAAAACTAAACAAGATATAAAATGGCGATACGTACGTGTTCTATCCCACTTCTGACTTGTTAGGATAGTCGAATAAAACTGCTAATAATCTCTTGTAAACTTGTATTTCTGTTTACTCATCTTTTTCTCATAACTTATTCACTTTCCAACTTTTATTATTTTTCCTTTTTTTTCATTTTTCAAATCAATCCAACCGGCTCATTCTCGACATCTGTCAACTGTCAAGTCCTCCTTTTTTAATTTATTAGTGTTGCCCCAAAAATGGCACAAACAACGTTAAGATTCTTTACAGATTCTTATAAAAATATTAATTAAATCTATCAGATCTTACACGATAAATAAAATGACTAGAGGAAAATCTCCTGGGTATGATGGGCTCAGCATTGAGCATCTGCAGCACGCGGGTTTTCACGTTCCACGGGTGCTCGCCCGCATTTTTAATCTGTGTATAAACCCATTCATATCTGCCACAGGTTATGATCAGGTCACTGGTGGTTCCCATTATTAAAAATAAAACTGGAGACGCGTCATACGTGTCTAATTATAGACCAATATCCTTAGCGACCATAGTGGGTAAAGTACTTGATAGCGTGCTTAACGGTACTTGGTAGGTATATTAAGATTCATGACGCTCAGTTTGGATTCCGTCCGGGGTTGTCTATAGAAACTGCTATCATGAGTTTAAAGCACGCTGTCA
Source organism: Euzophera pinguis (assembly GCA_947363495.1). Lineage (NCBI taxonomy): Eukaryota > Metazoa > Arthropoda > Insecta > Lepidoptera > Pyralidae > Euzophera > Euzophera pinguis. Next base: position 5,975,984 of record OX376156.1, on the reverse strand, counting down.
GGTATTTTCTTAGACTATGGATCCAATAGACGGGAAATGCGAAAAAGAAATATATAGGATATGCGTATGTTAGAATGAGATAGAGAGCGAGACCATATCATATACACAACTAGCTGAGCCCGCGACTTCGCCCGCATAATGTTCGATTATACCTATTTTCGTTACTTATTAATCTTACTAGCTGACCCGGCCACGCGTTGCTGTGGCTAAAGTTTTTGTTATATTACATTATAGTAAACAATCTAAGAGGAACAATAAGAGAACATCAGTCACGGAGTCCACTATGCTTTTTCACACAGATGGTATTTGTAAAAAAATATGGTGATCTCCTTATTTGACTTTCTACTACTATAACCCTTTAGTACAATGAAATTATTTACGAACAAAGACGAAAATGTTGATGTTGGTATACAAATTCACTGGATTGAGATTTGAAGGGGAAGTACGTTGAACACAATTAATTAAAATGTTCTTATACTTGATATTAAGCAGAAATCAATAGGTACAAAATAAAAATTTATCAGATTTATTATTTCCATTTAATTTTATAACAAATATATTTATTTATTTATTTATTTATTTACTTTATTCATGTACACAATAAAAATGTAAAGGATATATATATATTACAGTATAATACAGTAAATAACATGTGACGCTTAAACTCATGAATGAGGTAGGCAAGGCAGACAGTAAAAAACAGGATTAATTTCACTGTATTAACTTCATTATAATATGAATGCAATTTACACTTCAGTCTAAGTAACACGTGGCCGGCTATGCTAACACCAAAAATTTAAAAAGTGGAAATAATTGAATTATACGGTATTTCGTTCACTACAAAATAAATTTAATTAATTTTATAGCGTCAACAACACGTGGTAATTATGCTGTTAAAATGTAGCTTATATGACACGTTCGTAGATTTACCATAGCAGCGCCATCTATTGATTACTTACTCAACCCAGTCGAAAGGTATCGACATCTGTTGGAGTTAACAGATAATTGTGACTGTCAAATAATAACAGACAAATAATTAGCAATAAATTAAAATTGCGACTATAATTTGAGATTTAAACTATCCTATCTCTCAAGTTGGATCGAACTGCACATGGTGTGCGAATTTTATTATAATCGGTTAAGTGGTTTAGGAGTCCATTGAGGACAAACATTGTGACACGAGATTTATATATATTAAGATTATCCGTCATTGCAAAGTTTTACACAAAAGTTTAGGAGGTCGCTATGTAAAATATTGCGACGGAATACTGTTTGGCAAGAAAGAAAAAGTCAAACAATCGTAATTTTTATATGAACTATAACCCATAAACGCTCGGGATGGTACCTGGTCCAAAGGATATCCATTGCTATTCAGAGAGGCAACGCAGCCAGCGTAATGGGTACCTTTGAACCGGGGACAATCTGGGGCGGAATTTTTGAGTAATAGTAATTTTTCTTTTCTGGTTGTAAATATATAAATAAATGTAACTTGCAATAACTAAATATATAATTAAGTTCTGACCCATAAACTCTTTCCAGACCTATAAAATCATGATTGGGGTGTGAAAGTTTCATTGATAATCACCAGTTGGTAGCAAGCATAAATGCTGATCTTGAAATATACCTATTTTTGAGAAATATTTGTTTGAGTTACCTCACTTGCCTTCGACTTCCATTTATGGTGAGTCATACTTATCAAAGATGGGTATATTTCAAAGCGTTTCCGAGAGCAGGGTGTGCAGAGTTGATGTACAATGTAACCCACTCGATACGAATCACTGAAGAGTCATAATAAAGAACCCACGTCAGAGGCCGAAAGGCGTTTCCGAAAAAAATCTGACACCAGGTTTTGCAGGGTCAATTGACCACGTAACTGATTCGATAAGATTGACTGAAAAGTAATAATGAAGAACCCACGTCAGATGCCGAAAGACGTCCCATAAAAACTCTGACACCAGGATGTGCAGGGTCGAATGACCATGTAACTTATTCGATAATAATGACTGAAAAGTAATAATAAAGAACTCACGACAGAGGCCGAAAGGCGTCTCTGAAAAAACTCTTGACACCATGGGTGCAGGGTCGATTGACCATGTGTAACCCACTCGATAAAAATGACTGAAGAGTCATCCCAGGTCAGAGGCCGAAAGGCGTCTCCGAAAAAAGTCTGACACCAGGGTGTGCAGGGTCGATTGACTCGATAAGAATGACTGAAAAGTCATAAAAAAAACCTACATCAGAGGCAGAAAGGCGTTTCAGAAAAACTCTCACACCCTGGGGTGTGCAGGGTCGATTAAACATGTAAGCAACTCAATGTGAATGACTGAAAAGTCGTTATAAAGAAGGCACGTCAGAGCTCGAAGGCTTTCCGAAAAAAATCTGACGATGAAAATCGTCTCCGACACAACTTTAACACCAGGGTTAGATTGAATATAGAACTCACGTCAGAGGCGAGGTTTTGGTTACGTTAATGTCTTTCCATTTAGCGCGATTGCCCTCCAGTGATCAAATTCTGAACACATGCTATAATTATTCCGTGCTTTGGAAAGCACGTTAAGTCGTTGGTCCCGCCCGGCTGCCATCTGGCGGTCGTTAAAGGAACCATGTCGGAGGCCGTAAAGTAATTCTAAAAAAACTTTATCACCTGGATGTGCATGGTCGATTGACCATGTAACCCACTCGTTGTGAATGAATGAAAAACATTTAAGTAACTACGTAATGACATACATTTAATAATAACTCACATTATGAACACCACCATCAATAATAACTCCAACTACAAAGCAATAGCAAAAATAAATGATGTCGAAAAGGAAAAAATACTGTTTCTTTGTTTCCAAAAATTTAAATGTCCTATGTTGTTTGACCTCTCATATTGTATGCGCACCATACATTTTAAAAGTCAATTTAAGTTGGTAGTTGTCCTTCGAGAACTGGTAAAATTAATGCGTATCTACTTACATGTTGCCGAGGACTATTCACTACATATTTAATATGGTATATTTTATAGGTAGATAGTATATTTTTAATTGCCTTTGCGCTAATAATACTTTTTTTTCGCATTTGATTTTTAATTCGCAACACCTGCGTATTTTGCACAGCATATAAGACGTAAACAGACGGAAGGTATGCTATTACTTAGCGTAGCAAAAACACACACATGCAAAACTATGCAGCCTGGGCTGTATCTAGTCTAGGGTAAGATGTTTACGATAATGCTCCCCCATGATTTCAAGGAATGTATGAATGTTGTGTGGAGTGCATGATCCGAGATCATTTATACGGTATTCTACTCTATTATTTTTAGTGTTCACCGATCCAACAACGTAGATTACAAAATGGCGTCACGGCCAAAAATTGCCACGCGTAGCATAATATTTATGTGTGAGTGAATGTTGCTACAGGTGTAAAAAAGAGATTTCGCCATATAGATCCGAATACGTGAGAAAAGGATAACAACAATTACTTGCTTCATAAGTATAACTATTAACTTATGTTCCGTCTGTGTAAGTCTTATATGTCTGTGGTATTTTGTTTTTTTTTTTATAAATTTTTGGTATATAACGAAAAGGTTTGCCAACTTGCGAGAACAAATTAAAAATGACGACCAGACTAATACAATCGGGGATTCCCCGTAAAACGTAAATGAAAAGGGTTGCCAATTTGGGAGTTTTAATTTCCTAATTTTTTATTTAAAAAAAAAAAGACAATGTTATGTAACGTGTTGTAAGAAAGTTTCTGTCCAGTAGTTTTTGCGTGAAAGATGTACAACAGACAGACAAAAATTCAAAAAATCATATTTTTGGCTTCTGTTACTTTATAAAGATTCCACGGACCAATTACAAAGAGGAGATGGCGTTTCAAATGGCGCAGTGTTCCGATGTGAAAGGGCCCTAGTAATATTTTTTTCATTTAATATTCAATTACTACAGTTTTATTACATTTATAGATAGATGTACAGAATTAACCTTACAGTACAGTTTTATTATATGTAGATGTAAATTATAGAATATTGACAGTGAGGCAAAGCTGAAAGTGATACCAAGGCATACAGGGTCGATTGACCGAGACAACTTCTTCATGATCTAGCAAACAACTCCAAGGAAAATGCTGAAATTATGTGATTTTGACGACTTACCTCTTACTCCGCTTATTAATTTGCTATGAAAATTTTATCAGGGGACTTTAAAAAAATCTTTAAATGATGATAACTTTCTTTTCTGATGTCCTATTTTGAATATACAAAGATTAGATGTTGCCTTTAAATAAGACCAATCAGTTTGTGAAAACTAAATTCAAATCTGTTTAGTAGTTCCTGTTTATCTCACACTTACTCTCACGCCTTTAGTGATAAAGTCATAATTGAGATATCGCGAAAAAACATGGCGGATTTGTACTGAAAACCCTGTGTTCGTATTCTCATTTATGTCTCGTAACTGTAATATTACAATTTCTATTCAATACCTACCTTTCAGATTTCCATCTAATTTAGATATTTGCGAAAAATGGCTTAAAATGGCTGGCAGAGAATGGAAGAATGGTTTTCCAAAATATATTCAACTATTTTTAGTAAACACTTTGAATACAGTTTTCAGTAGAGCGAGAATCGGCCACGGGTCTCAAAATTATAATACAGTAAATTAATGCCCACCTATTCGAAGTCGAGTCGGAGTGCTCGTTAAAAATAAAAATACTAAAGTAGCATGTTTAATGTAATTTTATTCTAATTTATCCCAAAAAATTCTTCATACTTAATTTGGCAATGTTCTCACATTGAGAAAATCGATCGTAGTGATTTCGACATTGCTCGGCTCTGCACTATTTGACTTGGCACACATGTATGACACACACACATCAACAGTTTTCTAATTGGTCTCGTTTCTTTTACTTATCAGCCAATTTATTGACGTAGTCAAAAAAAATCTAAATCTATGGGTATTATACAGATCGAAAAAGGCCGATTTATGCTCGTTTTCTGCATTTTACGAGGGCGTTCGATCTGGTGTCCTTTGATCTATTGTGGGATAAATTGAGAGAGGCGGGGGTGCCTCCAGAGGTCTCCTCTCTGTTCTGTCTCTTTACTCAGGTACTGGTACATGAGACAGGAAAATAGCGTGAAGTGGGCGGGGGAGCTATCTGACCCTTGCACTCCACAAAGCGTTTTGTTAAGTTTATTCGACGTAAGTGTTCATTCATTAGTTCCTAAGTGAATGGTTAGAGTATAAATGCCTTCTGATAGACTAGCTCAACGAAAGCGATGGTACTAATGGAACCCCAAGAACATATATTATCACAAAAACATTTGAAAGAAGACGTCTGGGCTAAAAGTAGGCATCATGAATAATATGTATACTGCGCAAGCGTGAGACACTTCGTCCGACAGCGTAGAGTCAAGCCAACACTGCAGATAGATCCAACTTGTTGTTATGATCACAGTGATATGATGTTAATTCGTAAAGGCAAGTCGGTTAGTTAGTTAAAAGAAGTGCCATCGGCCAGTCATCCTCTCAAGTCTTAACTTTATATGAAGAAAAGGAAGCACACACCAAGAAAAGGGCTACCATGATCTCTTAATTCTACCCATTCACTCACTCGCATTTAGACGAATTTTATATACCATGGTAATCCCCCTATAAGTATTGGTTTGGCTGTGTGTTACCTCGGCGGGCGGCAACACGGCGACAGGTCGCAGCAGCACAGGCGGCGGCGGACGCGAGGCTCGCGGTTGGCGGCTGAGCAGCGCGGGTGGCGGTCGTAGTTGGCCTCGCAGCGCGTCCCGGTTGGGGCTGTTCTGGATCACCGCCTGGCAGATCTGGTAGCTGCGCTCCAGGTTCACCGCCCCGGGAGGCACTTTGTTTGAACTTCGGCTTCTGAAATTCAAAATAAGCTCTGATTACATTTGTGGCTCTTTGTCGACTGGTGCTGCCCGAACTTATCCCACGGTTTCGATTGATCTAATTAATGTTCTGCATTTGACATTATAGGACATAAAACTGTAGCTTTTAAAGGTAGTTTCAAATACGCTGCAACGAGTTGTTGGAATAATATACCACCACTAATTAAAGAATCCCTGTCTGTAAAAACATTTAAAGTAAAATTAAAAAGATCATCTTCTAAATGTGCAAAAGTTATGAAATTGCAGATATGCATGTCAACGCCTAGTCTACTTTTTTTCATCTAGAAGTGAGTAGAGATACTGTGTATATGGAATTTAGGAGGTTACACCTAACATGTAAAAATAGAAATTATTTTAGCATGTTAGGTGTACAGCATTTTTGTACATTTGTTTTGTTTGTAACTCAAATAAAATCAAGTACAATGCTGAAACAGGTTTGGTGCCATAATAAAAAATGATTTAGTAGACAACATCCAAAGCGTATTTATAAAATATATTAAATTACTTAGAAGTTTGTTTGTAATAACTTTATTATTATATAATACGGTGGTTAGTGTCCTGTTGTGGAAACACATATTTGATTTTATTATTAATAAAAATCTCAAGACTGAAGGCTTACCTGGAAGACTCTTTTCCTGATTTTGATTTCTTTCCTGTCTGCCTCGCACTTAGAGCCACTGTAGTAGAATTGACAGGGGCATTTGTCACTGAAGAACTTGACACTAAACATGGTTGTGTATCAATTTCTAACTTTATTGAAGCATCTTTCATGGATTGACAACTTTCCGATGAGTTTGATGACTCCATGTTAAAATTAGCATCCCTGTCTTCCTTATACATACAATTTTCATCATTTATATTGACATCCTCCATGCTTGTCTTAGAGTCCTCACTCACATACTTAGTACTGTCAGAGTTCATATTAGGAAATGAATTTATTGTCATAACATTTTCATTGTTTGACCAATCATTTTCATTTTTCCATGGCACTGATGAGTTTTTGGGTTTTGCTGGGTCTTGCATGTGATCATCAGGGTATGAGACTATCTGTAATGTAATAAAATGTAAACATCATTAAACAAATTCAAAGAAACCAATATCCATTCAATCAATCACTATTTGCTACTTACTGATGTGTTAGTAACCTCCATCATAGGTATGGAAGAGTTTTGAGTCATGGGCATTGTTACTACTGCAGTTACATCTGCAATAATAATGTCTTTATTAATATTTAATTCCTTGTATTCCAAATCAATGCGTTTCATTATTACAACAATGTTAACAAAATGACACCACATATTTCATCTACCCTACAGTTCGTTAACAAAAGGTAATAAAATTATACATAATGTAATGATTGTCATACATGCATACTCACTAGTTTCACTCATATATGAAGATAATTCCATTAGATTAGGATGTGGAGTGTACTTAATATCTTCTCCTTCTGTAATTATAAAAAAAGAAATAGGGTTTACTGTGTGAGTCATCATAATTAAAGCAGAATATTAATTTATTTATTTATTCTATGACAAAATTGGATTGATTGGTCGCCATTTAGTGGCATATTCTAACTCAAGCTCCAACATGCTTAAAAAGCCATTGGTCCCGGTTGTTATCGATAGATAGTGTCGTGAGGCTGTGTCAGATGCCTATATAGGCAGCCTGAAAATTTCTGACAGTGTTGGCCAATAACACACCTCGGGTCATGTTCCTGTTGGTCTGGTTTCCCTGTAAAAAGGGTTAAGGAGGTCAGATGGCTGTTACTCCATTGTAATAACCAGTGCCACTAAATCTAGGACCATGACTTACAGCGTACCCTAGGCTCCGAAGTGTAAGCTGACAATGCAACTATGTATACACGCTAAGATGAAGACTACATAATATTTACTTTTCATGGACTACAAAACAATACTTACGTGTTGGTAATATTGACAAGCCTCCCGTCTCCAATATGAAAGATTCAGCATCTTTAAAATGCTCATCATAATAATTTTGTATAATGTTTTCATTTGGCCTATTTACCTCTTCTGATTTTTCTGAATTTAAAACTTCATTTTGGTCTTCCAATTGGATTGAATGTTGAGAAGTTTGAGCTTCTTCTTGAATTATTTCAATGATCTCACATGACACTTTTTCATCAAGTGGCTTCTTGAATTGATCTAAAACTTGATTCTCTTTTGTAAATGAGTTCCTTTCTATGTTCTCCTCAAGTGAAAACTTTTCTGGGATGATTTGAACAGGGGAATTTTTTATTTCATCTTTAACACCATTATCTTCCATATTTACAACATTTTCACAGGCTTGTGAGTCTACATTTGATGCAGATTCATTAACAGCTATATTCACATTGACTTCAATCTTTAAACTTGACATAGAAGACACACTATGTTCATCATAATCATAGACAGATGCAGTGGCCTTACTATCTTCACTGTTTGTGTCACCAACATCCTGGCCAGAATATAAATGTAGCTCATCATTGGACTGGAGTTGCTCATTTGTATAATTCACTTCAGCATCAGAACAATTGCTGCCCGGACCACCTGTGTGTGTGACATCACTATGAGACACAAACCTAGCATTGTCTAACTCATAATCATCCTCATACCTAATTCTTTTAGCACTGCTTACATAGTCATCATTGTCATCACTTAATCTTTTGGTGTTCTCAAGATTGCTTTCCGAATCTGTAGTTTTATCTTCTTCACAGTCTTTTGAAACATTGGATTCTTCTATAGTCACAACACTTAAATCCAGCTCCTGTTTAATTTCATTTCTATCTGAATCTCCATCCGGTAATAAGAGAGGATCCACTGGTGTGGTTGATACGGAATCATCCATCCTTTGAACTGATGATGAGTCTGAGAAACTAAAGTCAGCTTGGCAATCCACATAGCCCTGGCTCTTAACATGCTTGATGGGTAGCAAGTCTGGGAGTGGTGCTGATGATTTATTATTAACTCTTGTTGTATCATCCTCAACTTCATCAGCTTTGGCAGAAGACCTTGTCACAGCACCAACAGACCTCAATCTTTTACTATTGCTGGATGACTTACTCTTTTTTATTTTTGGAACAGTACTACTACTTGTGATGGATGCTGTGGGTCTTAACTTAATAGTTGTTTTTAATGATGGCCTTTCCGAGTTCAGATTTATAGAAGATTTATCTCTATGTGATTTCTCTCCCCAAAATGGCTCAAAGTGTTTTAATTTCCATGGGTCAATTTTACTTTTTTCTTTTTCAGCTTCAGTCTTCATTTTCTGTTGGTTTTCTGGAGTGAACTCACCACCTGACAGGCAGTCCTGCCACTCTAAGCAAGCTCTGGCAAAGAATTCATTATTGAGACTAGACGAGTTTAACCGTCCAGATGGACTCAATCTGTCCACATTAGGTAATAATTGTCCAAGTTTGTACTGATACAAAGGCGGAAGCAGTGAAAATGTGTGTTTATTTAATAAAGCTCTAATGTTTGTATTGACTAAAATTGAATCTGGTGTCTCTAGATCTATACAACCTTCCCTAGTTTGTTGCAGCTGAGCTGCAGTAGATAGTTTTTTCCCACTTCTCTTTCTAGGTTTTATACAAAATCCAGGTATACTGGCTAGTACTTCCCTCATTGTTGATGGTCTATTACTTGAGTCTGAGCATGACGTCGCTGCTGTCCACTCCCGGCCTTCTGGAGGAGGCGGTGGAGGTAGGGGCTTCACAATTATCCTAGGTAGAGGTCGAGAATGGGTTGAACTCTTTTTTCTTCTCTTCGATTGTTTTCTTGAGTGTTTACTGGACTTCCCTTCATCTTCAGGAATTCGTATGACAGAATAAGATTGTTCGTTATTATTGCAACTTGTATATTTACTATCCGAAGAATTATCTGAATATTCAATATTGTTGTCCATGTCGACGGCTGGCGATACATCCAGTTCCATTGTTATGTGTAATGAGAAAACAGAAAACCATGAAACTAAAGATAAATGTATGCCGATAGCGATCACTTATTTCAACCCATTGTTGGTATGGCCGTAGATCAAATATTAAACAGGTTTTAATGCAAATTGTTATTATAATCAAGCATCACACAAATCTAAAATTACAGTGATGAACAGCAAAAATAATCATGCTTTTTATTTCGTTAATATTGAGTGAACCAAAAATGTCACAACAACGCAGAAAATGGATTCCATCAGTGTTGTCTACATAAATATTTATTTATTTTTTATTACAAAATTTAATGTGTTGCCAGTACTTTGCATAAACATGGTACAAGACCCCATATTCTCAAACGTTTGCTCAAACTCGATTCAACCTTGATAAGATTAGTCATCACTAGCTTCCTTGACATTAAGGAGATTCCTCATTGAAGGTGAGTATTGAGCTGTCAAATATAAGGTTGGTCGAAAGGTACCTTGAGGCGTTCTTGAAATGAATTGGCTAGTAAACTTTTTCATGAAAATGTGTAATTCGTAAACCATTTCGAGGAATAGGCTTAGGGAACAGATTACATTAATAAGATCTTTAGTTATGCAAGTATTTATTAAGAAAATCGCAGAAAACCCAATGACTTTCATTTTTTAGCAAGGTTGACGTATGACGTAGCCGGATAACTTCCGGCTATTCACATTTAATTTTTTAGGTTGGCAGCACAGCGTAGTGAATAAATATTTTTTGTTTGGTAGCGCTAACTAAGCGCTTCACGTACTTGTCACCCATGTCAAATGTCATCTCGGTTCAAGTAAACATAACCTAATTACATTCATTCATACATTATAATGAAGAAGCGGTGTCCAATTATTGAAAAATCAGATGTAAACGGATGAAGAGACTGCAGTAAAGTCCATTAAACAGGCCAATATGCAATAGATACGAGAAATGGGGTACCTAAATATTTGGCGATTGTAAACAAACAAGAAACCAACTCGCGGCTCGCGGTCCATCTTGACTTTGACATTTGACACTGACATATTTATTTTTTAATACCTTAGTAATTTTTGCTTTCTTGCAGTTCGAAAATGGCCATTATAGCTGCGTGACGTCATCACTAAAAAATCTTTAAAATTAAATAACAAAATAAATATGATTTTAAGAATTTTTTCGTTTAAATTGTATCTCGGAAATAGTCTATTCTATCAATAAAATATATAATATACACAATTTATTATTTAGTTGACTAGCCAATTATAGTAGTTAAAAATCAGTTTTTTTTGCCATACGCAAGCCATGCCATGCCAAGCGCGCGGGCATACAATACGCTGATGGCAGAAAATTTGACCTGAATGCATTTCGTAACCCACCTCTCTCTTTCTAACTCGTGATTTGGTAGGGTGTGAATCTGGGTTTCCATCACAGCACTTGATAACAACCCCAAAAGTTGGAAAAAATGATAAACAGTTACGTAGCAATATAATCTTTATTTTGAGGTATGCCGTTTTGGTTTCCATCTTTACCTTTAGTTCCATGCAATAGGCTGATGGCAGAAAATTTGACCTTTTTTTTTTTTTTTGTTAACGTAGGGGAAATGCATTTACGCACTGAGTGTGGGACTCCCAGGCAGAGTGCCTGGACTACCCACTAAAACCCCTCCCGCGTTTCCGCACCGGCTGTTGAGGGCGCCATGGGGTCGCGTTAGCATTCTACCACTCCGTCTCAATAAAGACGGCGAATGGATGTGCGTTTGGGGGACGGGCGTGGTCCGTTTATGGGCCACTGTCTGATTTGGGGGGGGTGGCCGAAAGGCCAATGGTCGGGGCCGAAAGGCCATGGCTGGAGGGTCGCCCAGAGAGCTATGGAGAGGGCGATGCTCGGTGTTTCCCTACGAGATCGAATCAGAAATGAAGAGATCCGTAGGAGAACAAAAGTCACCGACATAGCCCAGCGGATTAGTTCTTTGAAGTGGCAGTGGGCGGGGCACATAGCACGGAGAACCGATGGCCGATGGGGCAGAAAGGTTCTCGAATGGCGACCACGTACCGGTAAGCGCAGGGTTGGACATCCACCGACCAGATGGTCAGATGACCTGAAAAGGGTCGCAGGCAGACGCTGGATGCAGACTGCTGCCAACTGATCATTTTGGAAATCATTGGGAGAGGCCTATGTCCAGCAGTGGACTGACTGCGGCTGAAATGATGATTATGATGATGAAAGGTAAAGATGGACACCAAAACGGCATACGGTTTTTGATATAGAAATATAATTGGGCTTTATATGTATTTCTATATCAAAAACAAGTATAATTATTTTTCATTATTTAATAAAAATCTACCTCAAAATAAAGATTATATTGCTACGTAACTGTTTATCATTTTTTCCGACATACATATTTTTTAATAGGTATTTTTTTAGTAGGTATTAAAAAATATGTATATCAGTGTCAAAGTCAGTGTCATAAATGTCAAAGTCAGGATGGACGGCAAGCCGCGAGTTGGTTTCTTGTTTGTTTACAATCGCCAAATATCTAGGTACCTACCCCATTGCTCGTATCTATTGCATATTGGCCTGTTTATTGGACTTTACTGCAGTCTCTTCATCCGTTTACATCTGATTTTTCAATAATTGGACACCGATTCTTCATTATAATGTATGAATGAATGTAATGAAGTATTTAAGGCTTATGTTTACTTGAACAGAGATGACATTTGACATGGGTGAAAAGTACGTAAAGCGCCTAATTAGCGCTATTAAAGTAAAAATATTTATTCACTACCCTGTGCTACCAACGAAGTTATCCGGCTACGTTATACGTTAACCTTGCTAAAAAATGAAAGTCATTTTGTTTTCTGCGATTTTCAAAAAAAAGTACTTGCTCATCTAAAGATCTGATTAATGTAATCTGTTCCCTAAGCCTATTCCTCGAAATGGTTTACGAATTAGACATTTTCATGAAAAAGTTTACTAGCCAATGCAGATTTCTGTTTCACTAATGGTTACACTGGATGGCGGTCGGGTGGTACCCCCCGGAGTACACGTGTTCTTGATCGCCCGTCCCCTCCCTCGGCTTTCAATCCCGTGAATTATAGATGAATGAAACGCGCTTTGCGTTGTTTATTCTGGCATCATTCTGGCGTGATTCACAACGAATATGTAATTTTCGTAATTCTGGACCATAATTCCGTCATTCAAGTGGATTTCAGGCAAAATTTAATCTGGTCACACTGCCGCCCCAAGCTACGCACTACGACACGCTAGGCGCCATTTTGAGTTTGATCATTGATTCAGTTCATTGGTTAAATTCTGAAATAATCGACTTTGTCATAGTTCGCGCAGTAGAATTGGTTATAATTGTATTGTTTCTTTGTGATTTATTGTTAAATATTAAGTGAATTCAAATAATGGGTCGTGGAAGGTAAGTTTGTGTAATTATTCACGTTTTACTTTACCCGATTTTCGCTTTTCATTACAACCACAAAGCATGTTTGAAAGTTTAGGTCAAATATGTGAGTTAGCACCACTATACTCGTTCTATAATATGCATTGTCTGTTTCGATGGTATTTGGAAACATTAATTAAACAATAGAAGTAGATAATTTCACTTTGTAAATATAAACCTATGGTGGTGATTTGTCTCGTGGGCGGTTAGGCTCAATCATGTAGTAAATTTCGTAGAATAGCGTAAAACCAATCTGATTTTAGGGATCGTAGCCGTGACCGGCGTCGCAGCCGTAGTAGAAGCAGAAGCAGAAGTCGTAGCCGCAGCCCACGCTATGGGTTGGGTGGAGGTGGCGGAGGCGGCGGATATGGCGGTGGTCGAAGAAGCAATCCAGGAGCCAGCTTACGAAAACCAAAATGGGATCTGAATAGACTTAAGCCTTTCAAAAAAGATTTTTATGTGCCCCACCCTGATGTCGAAAATAGAACTGATTCTGAAGTAGAAGCCTGGAGAAGTCAGAATGAAATAACACTCAAAGGCCGTGGAATTCCAAAACCTACATTGACATTCGACGAAGCTGGATTTCCAGATTATGTCATGGATGAAATTGATAAAATGGGATTTTCTAAACCCACACCTATACAAGCTCAAGGTTGGCCTATAGCATTAAGTGGACATGACATGGTAGGAATAGCTTCAACTGGCTCAGGTAAAACCTTATCATACATCTTGCCTGCTATTGTGCACATCAATCATCAACCTAAGTCCAGCAGAGGTGATGGACCCATAGCCTTAGTGTTAGCACCAACAAGAGAGTTGGCACAACAAATTCAAGAAGTTTGTGATAAATTTGCAAATACTTCGAAAATTCACAACACATGTTTGTTTGGTGGAGCTCCCAAAGGACCTCAAGCAAGAGATTTGGATGCGGGGGTTGAGATTGTAATTGCTACTCCGGGAAGATTGTTGGATTTTTTGGAAAGTGAAAGAACTAATCTGAAGAGGACCACATATCTGGTACTAGATGAGGCAGACCGAATGTTGGATATGGGTTTTGAACCCCAAATCAGAAAAATCATTGAACAAATCAGACCAGATCGTCAGACACTAATGTGGTCTGCAACTTGGCCTAGGGAAGTCCAAAGTCTAGCATCAGAATTTTTAAAGGATTATCTTCAGATCAATGTTGGATCTCTTTCATTGGCAGCTAATCACAATATTTTGCAAATTATTGATGTTTGCATGGAATATGAGAAAGAAACCAAGTTGAGCACTCTATTGAAAGAGATAATGGCAGAGAAAGAAAATAAAACAATCATTTTTATTGAAACAAAAAGGCGTGTTGATGATATTACAAGAAAAATGAAAAGAGATGGGTAAGTTAAAACTGATTTTTTGTTGTTGAAGAATCAAAACAAATTATTGCAGTTCTCATTATGTTAATTTATTCTCACTGATGTCTTCAAATCATATCAAATTTGTTATATATTTTTATTTTTGGCCATTTCTATTACTGCTACTATTCAGGCCTCTGTCAAATAATGTCAGTATAGATGAATTTTCAAATTGTTGTTAATAATGTCACTATTTCTTGTCTAGGTGGCCTGCTGTGTGCATACATGGTGATAAGTCTCAAAACGAACGTGACTGGGTATTGCAAGGTCAGTCTGTTAATTTGAAATAAGTTACTTCCATTTGAAATCTGACTTTATGAGTTTATAGTTTTTTATTTATTTATGTAATGTATATTTATACAGCATAACTTACAACCTCATTTTATTTAAAATTTTACATGACAATTATAAGCTTCGGCCGTTCAACTCGAGCTTTCCGACGAGAAGCGGTCTCGGACTGATTCCCGCGCGTGGGTGTGGCGTCAGCCCTCAGTCGCTCGGTATTAAGACAATGTCTGCGTGTGCAGGCTGTGGCGACAGCGGCAGGGCGGGCGGCCGGCAGCAGCGCGGCGCCGCCTCGCTCCGCGGCTGCTGTCGGGGCTAAGCCCTCGCTTCAGTCGCCAGTGGCCCCGCGGCCAGTCTGAGCCGCTTCTCTCGCTCGGCGGCGAGGCTCGGCAGCTCGCACTGTGGCGTGCGATCCGAGCCTGCCCGAGTCCGCCCGAGTCCGCCCGAGCCCGCCCGGTGTTCCCGGCCCGCGGGCTCTCGGTTCATGCCTCTCGCGCTGACGACCGGCGCTCTTGATTGACATTATTGTTTTATATGCCTTGCCCGCACGGTTCTTCTGACGGAATCGTAATTAGTAAGTTGTGTTCAAAAATAAGTTAGTGTAGGTTTGAAATTATAACATACAAGCTGTTTCCCGCAGCTCCGCCTGCGTCAAAAAGTAGCCGTTGTTTGACCCCGGGTCTTCAACTATATCCATACCAAATTTCATCAAAATCCGTTCAGCGGTTTGGCCGTGAAAGCGTAACAGACAGACAGACAAAAAGACAGACAGACAGACTTTCGCATTTATAAAATTAGTATGGATATGGATTTTGCATTAAACACCTCTCATAGATATGCAAGCATTCAAATTAAAATTGTTATCACATTGCAGTTAAAATCTAATTATGTCTGCAGAAAGTATATTTAATTAGAGTTTACATTTTGGTAGCCTATGTGGGGTGAAATGCAATATTGCTTAAAAGCAAATAAAGTAAAATATTGATAGGATGGACACAAACAGTACACACTCAGGTAATGAGTCATAAAATCTCTCATTAATTGAAAGTTCTTCCTTAGATTAAAATGTTTGTTTAGTGTAAGGTTTGCAGTTTTTTTAAAACAAAAACTATCTATTATGAAAATGGGATTTTAGCTGTACTTTAGCAGTCATTGCTAAGGAAACGGTGGATATTGAATAATTTGACACCTACAGGTAAATATGCTTAAATAAAGTGTATACTAGTATGAATGTTACACCAAGATTTGATTCCTATTTAATAGTGGTATTGGTACATAGTGTGGTTGTAAATCAAATAATTTTTTGGTTTTCATTTTCGTTTGGGTGATATAAGAAGCAGGCTAGATAGATGAGACTTAAGTTATGCTTTATTTTCCCTATCGAAAATTAAAAAAGAAAATATGTAAAAGCACTTTATACTGAACTTACTAAATACCAAAATAGCATTCTTTGACTACATATTGTCTTTTGTATCTCGCCTGCTCTTACAAATTTTTTTAGGACATCTAACTTTTTATATTTCTTTCAGATTTCCGAAGTGGTAAAGCTCCAATTCTTGTAGCTACTGATGTAGCTGCCAGAGGCTTAGGTATGTATAAATTGTAAACAACACTTTAATATTACAAAATAATAATTGTATAAAATATTTCCACATACACTTTTTTCATAATTAAGTTATAAAACTATTTTTATTCCAGATGTCGACGATGTCAAGTTTGTCATCAACTTTGACTATCCCAGCAATTCAGAGGATTATGTCCATCGTATTGGAAGAACCGGTCGTACAAATAAAACTGGAACAGCCTACACATTCTTTACGCCGTCCAATGCAGCTAAGGCAGCTGATCTTGTATCTGTATTAAAAGAAGCTAAACAAGTTGTCAACCCTAAATTGCAAGAGCTAGCCGAACGTGGTGGGGGTGGCGGTCGACGTAAGTATTTTTCCCCAAATTTCATTTCATCTTGTGTGGCAGTTATTGCCTTAAGTAAATTATATCCGGCATACCAGACTGCTTTCATCATCTGAAATGGTGCAGTCCTCGGACTGGCGAGCCTTACCTATGTTGCCATTTCTTTATCAGTTATTTCTAAAGGGGAATAACTAAATCATATTTCCAATCATTCAACACAACAAAAAAAAATGGTGTATGTGTATAACAACAAATGTTACAATGGCACTAGACCAGGGAAAAGGGTATGGGTAGATACTATTTAAATCAAGAACTACTGCAGTATGTACTGTATCTCTTGATACATAATTGGCCTATTGTCATAAATAAATTTTTTTTACTGTCAGAACCTTTTCTTCCGTAACAGCTGTCAAAAGGCGACCACTTCTTTTTTTATTTTTCAAAGCTAGTTGACCGCATTTCATTTTGATACCAATGATACACTGTTTCCTTAGATCCTTCTAAGGAAACAGTCCTTCACCCATGAATTCCATTTGAAGTCTATTTATCATACGATTTGGTTTTACGTGACATTTAGAATCATAGTTAATCATGACACGGAAATATTTCCGGCGCATATTTATTTTTCAATGACACATGGTAATTAAAATAATAAACACAAAAAGTGTTGCCGGAAATTTTAAATTTATACTTCTTTTTACGTAAAAATAATCATATTTTCAAAATGTAATTATAACAGGCCAGTTTTCTCATACATATTTTTTGCTTTCGCAATACTGTGAGCGTCCTGGTATTATACCCTTGCAAAGAAACAGCCTTTTAGATATTTATTTGTATGTTTGGTTGGCAGGGCACCGCGGCCGCGGCGGACGCTACCGTCGCGGCGGTCGTGGTCGCTCACGCTCACGCTCCCGCTCTCGCGAGCGCCGCCGCCGCACTCGCTCGCGCTCGCGGGATCGCCGCCGCCGCCGCCACAGCTCGTCGCGCTCCTCTCGCAGCAAATCCTCGAGATCCTCCAGAAGCCATTCGCGATCCAGATCTCGCTCGCGTAGCCGATCTCGCTCAGGCAAGTGCAGCCCCCAGAAAGAAGCTAAAGATGCCGGGACCGCAAATCAAGCCCTACTGCCCACCCCGAAGCCGCTGCTACCGACCCCCTCGATCGGTCCTCTGCTTCCCTCGCACGACAAACAAAACGGTAGAGGCCCGACCACTCCGCCTTCCGATGACAAAACTTTTAACAATCAAGTTATGAACAATAGTGATAACGGTCACTACATGCAACAACAACTGCAACAAATTCCTCAGACTAATCAAATCCAACCCCTGATGGCTATCAATCCACAGATGAATATGTGCGTACCGCCACCCGTGAACGGACAAGGGTTCGTGATGCCTCAGTATTATCCCGGTGCCGAACAGTACGGCATGATGATGCCCGCGTTCACTTCCGCGCCCATGATGCCGGCTCACGGGTGGTCGGCGCCGCCCCCTCCCCCCCCTCCCCCGCCCCCAGCGGAAGGCAGCGCGGCTCCCGGGCAGCACGGCTCGGGCGGACCCGGTGTGGAGTCAGATTGCAGGAGGCGAGGCCCTCGCCACAGCGGCGGGCCGGACGGCGGCGGGCTGGGCTCGGGCGGGCTCGGCGGCGGGCAGGGGCGCGATCGACGCCGACGCGGCAGAGGACGCTCGCGCGAGCCGCAGGGCTCCGGCGGCGGGCTGGGCTCGCAGACGGGCGGGCTGGGCTCGCAGACGGGCGGGCTGGGCTCGCAGGCGGGCGGGCTGGGCTCGCAGACGGGCGGTCTGGGCGGCGTGCCCCACGGGAGCCTGACGCCGCGCATTCTGCCGCTCTCTGGCGGCGACTCCATCGGCCCGCAGGGGGCCAACTTCACCGCTTTCGGCTCCTACGGCCCCAGAACGAATCAGAGAAACGACTATAGCGGACCGTTGACCGATGGAAACTACGAACAAGGCGGATTTAGCAATCCGATGAATTATTACGGCCCCCAGAGCGCGGGCCCCGGCCGACCCTTTGGAGTCTACATGAGCGGCACGAATGGAGTGCAGGCTTCCGGCTCCGTGGGGTACCATAATGACCGCCAGAGGAATCGCCATCGGTGAATGGCGCTGAGGTTTGTTACATCAAAACCAATGCTAACTCACCTCCTTAACAATCACTCATCTATTTGATATGCCCAACATTGTGTGTATTAATTACTTATTTCTTTATTCCATTGTAATATATACAGGGAATGTCAATGGAAGATAATATGTTTGGCATATCCAACAAAATATAAAAAAAAGTTAAGTTACTTTGTTAACACAAAACAACAAAATTTTACGTACTATTTACATTTTATGGGGTTCCGAAACAGTCAAACTAATGTATGTTTGCAATGTTCAAATGGCTACGAATGTTTAAAAAAAAAAACCTACGAATAGCCACTTCATACAAAGAGCTTTTTACAGATTTAATTAATAGAAGCACCACATATAATTTAATTGATACGCGGCAGTTGCGAACTTTGCGACTTTAAAAAACAATTCAATATTTAATTGATTTTTGGCTAAAACTAAAATTTTTGCTTGCTATCAACAAGACACTTGACTGTGTCGGAACGTGGTGCTAAAATAATTGCAACTTTGTGACCTATGTTAAAAATGTGTTTTTATTTTATTACAGAAAATGGATACAATGGAGATTCACGCCGTCGACGAAGGCGTTAAACAACGGTGAAAGTGAGGTTTAAAAGAGAACAAAATTTTAATGAATATATCAAGATAAATTCATTCCATATATGTATTTATAAGGTTGGACCCAAGTTTTCATTACTTGAAATTATTTATACCTGTGTCATTGACTACTTCTATTACTAAAATCATTGACCTGTATGCACTTTGTTCTTTACACTTTTGTAAAGTTTCTCCAAGGCGATCCATACATATTAATTACAAACATGAAACTCATGTTTCATCTTCTTTACATGCGTTTTGAAAGTACTTGTAAAAGTACACAACTCATTTAGTAATTTAAATGGATAAATTCATTTAGTACACCCATTGTATATACCATTAGAGTTAAAGAGGAAAGAGTTGTTTATATTTAATTTGATATAATCATTGTAGCTACATAGTTTATACATAACACCTAAATATATAAATATAGGTAAGCTATGTGTTACTTTATGTTCATGAATAGGTTATACCAAGAACTCTACTAGTATTTAAATATGTCATTGGATTGGTCCGATCTAGATCTATCTGGGTACATCTCGACTTGCCCCGGAGTGTCTTAATTTGCCTAGAAAAGTGTCCGCAAGTTTACAAGCATTTGATTTGACTATATTGATCGGCCAAATTTCGAATTTCGGCGATTCACGATATGTCCAGATAGATCATGATTTCAAGGAACAAGGCAAGGAATATTGTATTTCAATTGTAAAGTGCATTACTGAAATGCATTTGTTTCCAAAACATATTTTAATGATCGTGAAACGCTGGTCATTGAGTACAATATCGACAAGACTAGGTGATTTGAATCTTATGTGGACTAAAATAAAATTTTGTATGAATGAATTGATTTTTATTTCATCTGTTTATATTGCACTGAATATAAGTATCTTACGTACTACATCTGTCGGGTTAGTCCCACTCGTCACCGCCAGCTTTGTCCCAAACTCCCCAACTGAGGACGAATGGTATTTTTAAATAAAAAAATTCAATATGTCCATCCATTGGGGACAAATGGGATTTCACTTAGGGAACATTCCATACCCCCACTGGTGACGAATGGTATTTCACTTAGGAAACATCCCATTTGCCACCACTAATAAAAAAAAAATAGAACTATCTACTCTCTTAAGTTTGCTATAATATCTTCCATTAGATATTTTAAATGAACAAAAAAAAACTATATAAAAGTATTTATATCTATACATCTATACATTTAAATAAAATTGGAGTGTCTGTTTGTAATATTGAAATAACCGTTTTTTATTACATGCATATGAATATATATACGGTACATGCAACAAAATAACATTTTTTACAATTTTTGTCTGTCTGTCTGTTTGTTCCGGCTAATCTTTAAAATGGCTGGACCGATTTTGACGGGACTTTTATTGGCAGGTAGCTAATGTAATAAGGAGTAACTTGGCTACGTTTATTTAAAAAAAAATCTTTTATTTTAGAAACCTAAAGTAATGTTGCAATGTCCAAGTACTGTCCAGTACCGCGCGCAGCTCACGCACATGCCCCCACATAAAAAAACGGAACGAAGTTCGCCAGATCAGCTAGTAAAAACTAAAATTAAAATAAAAGTAATAACGTATGTACTAAAACTTAAAAATATTTCGGCACTACCTGATGCTACGAAGCGTCGAAATATTCCTTCGCATCGCTGTCCGTGTATGGCAAAGTGCCCAGAAGGCTGGCAGCATTTGGCAACGTTGAATGGCAATGCTTATATTTTGAGGTAAAAAAAGGCCAGCCCTCTGGTCACGTGTGCAATCGATTAGGCGCTTGCTCAGATCCCGGTAGAGAGCCCGTGCACTCGTTCCCCACGGTCCAAGCGTTACGTACAACACCAAACGGCTCAAATACATAGTTTCCTAAAAGTCTTGTGCATTTGCACCGCTTGGCAGTCTCCGCTGCCTCGGCAGCTGCGCCTGCATGCCACGCATTGCTTGGAAGATGGGAAGGCGCAAGGGTATGGACGCAAGTAGCGTCCCATACCAGAGGCCTGCCCAGCTTCCAAGGCAACAACGACATTCCTTCGGGTCTCTTGCCATCGTCACGTACCAGGCCATTTGGTTCCAAAACTGCCGGTACGCCGGCGGTGGCAAGAGTACGACGGATAATACCGTTTATGTTGCCATGCCAAAACAATCTGCCTGCGCTTCTGCTGCAAGATAGGCCGTGGTGACCGAGCTCATTGACGGCTTCCCCGCAATGACAGCGATGCGGAGTGACACATAGGTCTCCCAGACGAAGACACATAGCGAAACGGAATGTGCCGTCATCAAGCAGACCAGGATTTGATGACGGCAAAGCCTGAAGCCAAAGTCCCGATTCCCATTCTCCCACAGCCAGTAGGCGGGCGCGATCTGCAGTATTGCCCGGAAAATTGAGCAAACTTTCACGGACATAACTGCAGAGCGGCCGATCCCACTGCCTCTGGGAGGAGGGGTTCATCGGGAGGTCAATATTTGGACAAGTCATTTTCCAGGCATATATATAGCGTCGTTGGGATCAATTAGCGAAAGTGACAGTATTTTACTGGTTAATTCTTTGGTGAACTGCGGGTCTAAAATCGCCACTTTGCGCGAATCACATGAATGATGAATCACGAGTTCACGACCAATTCATTTTATGCAATTCTGCTGTTTGACAGTTTTCTATGGAATTTCGTAAATTGGGTCACTTCTACAGAATAGCTTTACTGTCAAATAGCAGAAACTTATGCCTGGGGAACCGCGGCTCCGACGGTGTTCTTTTTTTTTTTTTTGGCGGACCTACAATTTTAGCTCCTGTGAGCTTTCAAATTTACAGCGGGACAGTTTGAGGCGAGGGCTATTAACCACTCAGCCTTTTCGGCAAATGCACAAGGGACTCCCAGTTGGGACAAACCTCGACCATGGGTTTGGCCTTTGATTAAGCGAGCAATGCAAACTCGCGAGCGGTAGCATCCGACGGTGTTCTGTCGGAGGTTGTATATATGCTCCAATTCCATAAAAACTCCAATTGGCTAGTAAACTTTTTCATAAAAATGTATAATTCGTAAACCATTTCGAGGAATAGGCTTAGGGAACAGATTACATTAATCAGATCTTTAGTTAAGCAAGTATTTTTTAAGAAAATCGCAGAAAACCCAATGACTTTTATTTTTTAGCAAGGTTAACGTATGACGTAGCCGGATAACTTCCGGCTATTCACATTAAATTTTTTAGGTTGGCAGCACAGGGTTGTGAATAAATATTTTTTGTTTGGTAGCGCGTAATTAGGCGCTTCACGTACTTGTCACCCATGTCAAATGTCATCTCTGTTCAAGTAAACATAACCCATAATTAACCTAACTACATCTTCATTTCATGGAATAATACATTTTAATAAAGAATCGGTGTCCAATTATTGAAAAATCAGATGTCAACGGATGAAGGGACGGCAGTAAAGTCCAATAAACAGGCCAATATGCAATAGATACGAGAAATGGGGTAGGTACCTAGATATTTGGCGATTGTAAACAAACAAGAAACCAACTTGCGGCTCGCGGTCCATCTTGACTTTGACATTTGACACTGACATACATATTTTTTAATACCTTAGTAATTTTTGCTTGCTTGCAGTTCGAGATGGCCATTATAGCTGCGTGACGTCATGACTATAAAATCTTTAAAATTAAATAACAAAATAAATATAATTTTAAGAATTTTTTCGTTTAAATTGTATCTCTCAAATAGTCTATTCTATCAATAAATTATATAAAATACGCAATTTATTTTTTAGTTGACTAGCCAATTGCGCCATCTGTTGTGTTGTAACTATTTACTGTGCGATTGTGTGTCGTCACAAATCTTTAAGATCGTTCGATATCGAATGATTTTCAATTGTCGATGAGTAGGACGACTTTCAATCGACTCTACAAATTTGGGTGAGTCATACTTTATAAAAATAGAGCTCCAGGGGTCTCTCCAAAAATCGATAACGTAGTTACCAAAACCAAACCATGACCGCGAGGGCTATTTTTGAGAAAGCAAAGCGCTGTGTTTTTTTTTTTAATTTTAAATAATCGCATTTACTCAGTAATGAAAAATATTTTCTTAAATCTCATTAGGTCACAAATGAGCACCTTCTGGTGTATATTTCTTCTGCAAGCGCACAAGTAATGTTTTTCGAGATATACGATTTTGCAAAACGTTACCCTAGCAGGAAACGCGATATCTTCAAAACCTGGAGACGCACAAAAAATATATTCAGCGCGCATTTTTCCACAAGGATAAGCTGACGATGCACAATATTTCTTTCTCCGATTATTTGTTTAGATTTTTCTTGATCGAGCAATGTTACCAGAAATCGATTTATCTATCTAATTTTTTACTTCGTGATATGAGTACAACACATAATTAGTGTTGTACTCATATCACACTCTGGCATGATGTTTCTGGGTAGGATAATGCACACTAGATAAACATAGACTTATATATTGTCTTGGCAACATACACGTTGCCATGACAATATTTATTTATGTCATGCTTTCAGCCTCAAAAATGTAATAAGCATTGAAAAAATAAGTATATTATTTCATCTACAATACCCAAATGGTAAAATGAGCTTTTGCGTAGATTTAGTATCTGAAGATTCATTCTATGAGAATATTACTTTGGGAGTTACTAAAATATTGGGTAAGTATGTAAATTATTGATCACAATACTATCTACTCTGTCTTAAATTTGAAGCAGGGTGAACTTCAGTAGAAAATTATAAATGTATTTTATATGGGTTTTATTTAATAACAAAAACATTAAAACATCCCTATGCTAATACGAGTTAGCTTTATGCTTTGGCAGAAACATAAATCCTTGAGGTACAGGACCCAATAACATCTCACTAATTTTTATCCAGTCTTTGCAGTTGCCTGAAGCCATAAGTGTTTCTAAGTCATCTCTGCCGAAGTAGGTTGGTGGTCTCTCATTTATTTTTTGAGGAGGTCTCTCCAGCAGTCCAACTGGCACATAGCGGTATAAAAATGACAACCACTCCAGTAAAAACCGACGTGTGTTCTCCACACCTTGCATATCAGAACCCCAGTGTTCTAAACCATAATTGGTGTATTTTTTGAGGATATCAAACCTTTCTGCGCTACTGATATCCCACAACTTTTGTTCCTTTATTTCTGTAAATATCCAAGGCTTGATAAGTGCTCCACGACCAATCATTACTCCTTGTACTGTTGGTGCCATTTCTTTTCTTTGTACATAATCATCATAGCACAAAATGTCACCATTGCCAAAGACTGGGCAAGGAGCTGCAGCTTGTGCACAAGTTTCAATATAGTCCCAATCTGCAGATCTGGTATACCTTGCTTCTCTGGACCGGCCATGTAATGTAATCAACGCTGCTCCTGCTTCTACTACTTTTGGTATCAGAGTATGGGCAATTTTCTTATCTTGGTAAACTCCAGTCCTCATTTTGATAGTAAATGGTATGCTAAGCAGTTTAGAAGCACATGCAACAGATGCCTGTAAAGAAGTTAGCCGATGCATCATACCACTGCCCCCTCCTTTTTTGTAAATCAAGTCAATGGGACATCCAAGATTTAAATCAATGAAGTCCAGCTCTGTGTTTTCCTGTAGCAATTGTGCTACTTTTGTGATCATGTAAACATTATTTCCACATATTTGTGCTCCAAACAAATCCTCTGATTCATGCCTTTTCACTAAAGCCCATTCTTGCTTTGTTCCTTTTAGTAATGACTCGCATAAAGCCATTTCCCCACAAGTAATGTCTGCACCAAATTGTTTACAAATTCTTCTAAATGGAAGATTCCCTACAGTGGTGAGCGGGCTGAGATATAACTTGTCTTTCCAATCTATTGATTTTTTCTCTCTGGACAAAAGCTTGATTATATCTTCATCTGTTATTGCTCCAGAATTTCTAGCTGTATCTTCTTCTTTATTATCTGTCTTATTGGTTTCTATTACATTTTGTGCCCCTTGAGGAGCAGGTTTATTCCTTGTGTCCATTTTCTTAACAAGTTTTTCAGCAAAACTAAAGTCATATTGTTTCTTTTGTAATGGAGCTTGAAGTGAAGGCTGCAGGGTGTTGCGGACATCATCCTTCCATTCTTTGAACCTTTTTTCATTAACTATGTTGAAACCTTCAGCTGTGATATGCTTAGAACCAAACCTGCAGGCAATACCTCTAGGGCATCTACCCCTAATATTATAAACATGACACTGTTCATTGATATCTTTTGGTTTATTCTTTAAGTATTCAACTGGATTATGTATGAACTTACAGTTACTGTATTGACAAGGTTCTGACTCTTCAGTCGATTTTACATCAACAATGCTTGGACAGGGTTTATTTTCTTTACTGTCTTGAAAAGTTTTAGGTCTTGCTTTGTTTTGTCCTCTTTTTTTATTTTTTAGTGCATTTTGTTCTACCTTTGCTTTTTTATTGGGGTTTTCACTATTTTCTTGTTCGATCTCATAAACCAGTTTTCTTTTTGATAAATTATCAGAACTATCATCTTCGGTTAGGCAGATTTTGTCCAATTTTTCTATAATGAATTCTTTTTTTATAGCACAAACTCCAGCGTTTAAATTGGTCATATTAATACTTTTTAAATGGAATTATGATTTATCTTTAAATTATATTATTTTACTCTGAATTCTGGAGGTTATTTTCTGTACCTACTTTGGTATTTTTCATTTCACCACGAGCACGAGCTAACCACAAACAATACAACTGCCAATGTCAGTCACATTGACAGTTTATCAGTAGAGCCAACTGAACAACATCTATTTTTTTTACTATGGTAGTTCGCACACGGGGCTATGCAATTCGTGAGACGCGACTGCGACGCAACTTTAGTGTATCTGCGGACATAGCTGATTATAAACGGGTAGGGTATAATATGTACACTCAAGTTTCCTTGAAATAGCACCGTGTGTGAACTGCCTATGTCCTTTGTTTTTACCACAGACATATAAGACGTACACAGACGGAACATAAGTTAATAGTTATACTTATGTAGCAAGTAATTGTTGTTATCCTTTTCTCACGTATTCGGATCTATATGGCGACATCTCTTTTTTACACCTGTAGCAACATTCACTCACACATAGATATTAAGCTACGCGTGGCAATTTTTGGCCGTGACGCCATTTTGTAATCTACGTTGTTGGATCGGTGAACACTAAAAATAATAGAGTAGAATAGCGTATAAATGATCTCAGATCATGCACTCCACACAACATTCATACATTCCTTGAAATCATGGGAAGCATTATCGTAAACATCTTACCCTAGACTAGATACAGCCCAGGCTGCATAGTTTTGCATGTGTGTGTTTGTGCTACGCTAGGTAATAGCATACCTTCCGTCTGTTTACGTCTTATATGTCTGTGGTTTTTACCCGGTTACCGCGAAACCAAAAGGATGGTTATGATATAGTAAATACCCATATGTTTGTGCTTTGCTTTATAACGAAGTGTATAATTATGTGCTCATCTTGTTGTACATTTAGATAAACAATTTATGTTAATTAATTTTGACATAATGTTACACTGCATATTTATACTTAAGCCACAGACATATAAGACGTAAACAGACGGAAGGTATGCTATTACTTAGCGTAGCACAAACACACATGCAAAACTATGCAGCCTGGGCTGTATCTAGTCTAGGGTAAGTTGTTTACGATAATGCTTCCCATGATTTCAAAGAATGTATGAATGTTGTGTGGAGTGCATGATCTGAGATCATTTATACGGTATTCTACTCTATTATTTTTAGTGTTCACCGATCCAACAACGCAGATTACAAAATGGCGTCACGGCCAAAAATTGCCACGCGTAGCTTAATATCTATGTGTGAGTGAATGTTTCTACAGGTGTAAAAAAGAGATATCGCCATATAGATCCGAATACGTGAGAAAAGGATAACAACAATTACTTGCTACATAAGTATAACTATTAACTTATGTTCCGTCTGTGTACGTCTTATATGTCTGTGACTTAAGCTCAAAAAGATTCTTATTCTAAAAAATTATATAATCTAGCTTCCCTTAATTTATTAGTATTGGCTTGTGTATTATCTATTTAATTATATCTCATATCTATTAATGAATCTTTTCACCTATTTTAGAAGCTGATCCTCGTTTAAGCAATGTCAACGTAGAGCGTAGGTCACCATGTGACCGTGTGGCTATAACTACTTGGGAACAAAGACACTCTGCGGTGTTACCAGATGATTTACGCAATTTTTATTCTTCAAGTGATGGCTTTCAATTGACCTGGCATTATAAATATTCAGGAAAGTACCTATTTAAATAAAACATGATATCCGATCCATGGTCCCTGGGTACTACAGTGCCAGTGTGGTACTATACTACCCATTCCAAAAAAATGTGTTTAAATTATTAGAATGACTTTTAGTAACTAAAAAAGCTTTCCGTTTAAAGCCGCAATAAACGAGCTTATTACCACAGACGGAACATAAGTTAATTAATAGTTATACATAAGTAGCAAGTAATTGTTGTTATCCTTTTCTCACGTATTCGGATCTATATGGCGATATCTCTTTTTTACACCTGTAGCAACATTCACTCACACATAGATATTAAGCTACGCGTGGCAATTTTTGGCCGTGACGCCATTTTGTAATCTACGTTGTTGGATCGGTGAACACTAAAAATAATAGAGTAGAATACCGTTTAAATCAGTAGTTCCCAAACTTATTTTTCTCGTGGACCACTTTCAAAATTTTACTGGTTTCGGTGGACCCCCTGCTGCTACATTTCTACCACATTCTTAAAGTCGCCAAAAAATAAAAATTGTGTCACTTCTGAGTTCTGTCCCTATATTTCGATATGTAAAATAAAAACGAAAAATGGTACATTTTATATCACTTTATTTATTAAAAGAATAGAATTACAAGAAAAAAATATTAAGGTAATATAGGTTCAGGTCATAATTTTAATTAATGGGAAGGATGTATCTGATGGAGTGTCAGCAAACGATCAATGTTTGGCTTTATTTTTGTGAGCAATAACCGCAAATCCCCCCGCTCTGTGATGTTTAATTTGCTCCTTTTTTTTGTTAAGAGGTTTGTAACGGCACTAAAACTCCTTTCGACAAGATATGACGAGGGAAAAGCTATTAAAAATTTCCTTGCGATTTCCCACAGTCCAGGATATTTTTCGGGTATTTCTGCTTGCAGCCAAAATGTTGGGTAGCCTTTTCTAAATTTCACCTTCAGCTCCTCATTAGTGCTTAGCTCGAGCAGCTCCTCTTGTAATACAACATTGGCCACTTCCGTTTCATCAAATGGATTTATTATCCATGGTGGTATATCCATCGTCAGTATATCTTCAAACCTGGTTTTGAAGTCATCATGCAGGGCACTTAAATGTTGACTGTAGGTATGGATATCCTCATCAATACATTCTACCTGCGACAAGTTTGGAAATTGAGAGAATTCGCGCCGACTAATGTTTTGCTTCATAAATTTCAATTTCCCAAGAAAAGCCGAAATTATCCCCTTTGTTTTTATTAAATTCAGGCTGTCCCCTTGTAACTGCAAGTTAATATCATTAAATTTTTTAAACAAATCTGTCAAATACGCAATGTCTGCTTTGAATTTGATCAAGTTTTCTTTTAAATCTGGATCTCTACTTTCTAAGAACTCTAATATGGAATCGAAAACAGAGTAAAATCTCGTTAAGCATGCACCTTTCGACAACCAGCGTACTTCAGTATGTAAGAGCAGTCGTTGGAAGTCTTCATCATTTTCGTCGCACAATTGAGCAAATAAACGTGTATTCAATGCATTGCTTCTGATTTTGTTGACAGCTTTTATTACAAAATGAAGAGATTGGTTCAACCTGTCACTTAAATGTTTTGCCACAAGATGTTGTCGGTGGATTACGCAATGAATAGCTGTAAGTCCTGGTATAATTCTTTTGAGATGACTTATAAACCCACGATATCGCCCGACCATTGCAGGAGCTCCGTCTGTTGCCACTGAAATAATGTTTGTAAATGGGATCGATTTTTCCGTAAAAAAATTACTCAGGACATTAAATATTGATTCGCCTTTAGTGTCAGTCTCCAAAGTTCTGGCAAATAGCAATTCTTCGTGAATTTCTTCCTCAACAATAAATCGGACATATGCCAATAGTAATGCTTCATTACTGGGTAACGTTGACTCGTCCAGTTGTATAGAAAAATGAGTTTTTTGCAGATGATTGCACAAAAAGCTTTCGATATCAGAGCTCATTTCATCAATGCGTCTTTGTACAGTATTGTTACTTAATGGAATTCTTTTTAGTACGTCAAATGGAGATTTGTGCAAAACAGTTTTTAAAACCTCTTCAACAGCGGGTAAAATTAATTGTTCTCCGATAGTGTGCGGTTTTCCAGATTTTGCTATAAGTAATGAGATATTGTAAGATGCCCGCAAGCCATCATCGTTACTTTGAGATGTTGAAGCGAACATACTGTGCATGGTGGGTCTCTTTCCATATTTTTCTTTCAATGTTTGAAAATATTTTAAATCTTTACCTATTTTATCAGTATGACACCTTTTTAGATGATCTTCGAGCTTTGATGGTTTCATAGAGTCATTGCTCAAAACTTTGTTGCATAATAGGCACATGGGCAATTGTTTGTCTGCCTCTGATGGAACAAAACCATATTTCAAATAATCGACACTATATTGTCGACATTTTTTCTTTGCTGTAGCCATGTTTCGTGTCAGTTACCTTACCTGTAAAAAAAATGTTTTAGTAACCAAGTTTTTTTCTGAATATAGGTATCACACCGCAGCCTTTGTCAGCACGCGGAAATAGAATTACGGCTTGTAAAGGGACCAACTAATAAACCGCTGAGACAAATACAAACGTTTTCACAAAACGGTATCAATTTTAAAGTACATAATTTACCACTAATTTTTAATAGTATAAATAAAAATTAGTGTACTCAGTATCGAATACTGATCATATTTGTGTAGGAAAAAATAAACGTCGAAATCCCAAAATTGTCCATAAAAACGATAACTAACATTTTATTAAATCAATGAGTTCACGCGCTCCGTGTATTTGCGTATTTTTTGTCTGCGGCTTCATTGTTAAAACGTGACAAACAGGCATCGAAGTTCAAGCCCCGCCCTTTTCCCGTCGCCCGCGCACCGCTCGCTCTTTCCGAAAAGGAATAGTTTTGATAAAATAGTTACTTCAAAATCAATTTAACATGATTATGAAATTACTGTTTTATAAAATTAGTAGTTATTTGCAAGAAAAATTACAAAATTAATTGCTCTGCAATATTGCTTATTCGGCCTTTTTAGAGAGGCAGTGCTTCTCTCGTGAAAAAACAATTGAATAAAACGTGCTGTGTTTGTCTTCAAATCGAAAGAGGACAATTAAAATATCTGTAAGTTACTAAGTTACCTATCTATACAGGCCGTTGTGATCAACCGACTAGTACACGTAAACAAAATACTTAAGTACTATAACAAAAAAAGGTAGGTTACTTACTTTTCTCCGGCACTAGCAAACACAGATATAAATTTTCTCACAACTTTTTTCCAAATTCCGCCTTGTTTTCGAAATTCCGGAAACAAATGAATGCGTTTGGTTGCCTTTGGCATCAAGTATTTATAGTGTTGATCAAGTTCATGTCTGAACAAGCATTAAGCATTGTCGGGCGGATAGCGCTTTGCAAGTCTGTACACGAAATTGTACGTAATATCGAATACACAAGTTTGGACAAGTAACAGTCGCTTGCCTTATTAAAATATTATCTGCTTAGATAGGTACTTAAAACAATGTAGGTAGGCCCTTATAAAAACTATGCTTACATTTTTGCTCTTTACTATCAAAAGCAGATAAATTTTCGTGGACCCCCATTAACATCTTATGGACCCCCATTTTTTGTTCACGCCTACGTAGACCCCCAGCAAGTCTCCCGTGGACCCCTGGGGGTCCACCTGGACCACTTTGGGAATCACTGGTTTAAATGATCTCAGATCATGCACTCCACACAACATTCATACATTTTTTGAAATCATGGGGAGCATTATCGTAAACATCTTACCCTAGACTAGATACAGCCCACGCTGCATAGTTTTGCATGTGTGTGTTTTTGCTACGCTAAGTAATAGCATACCTTCAGTCTGTTTATGTCTTATATGTCTGTGCTTATTACAAGAAAATAATACTAGTGGTTATGGTCTGACATCTGTTCAGAAAAAAAGTAAGTTGACAAAGGCATAGTATCGCCTCTGTAGTCTGCACGGTTCCCAACTTAGGGGATTTCCCCCCAGATTTAGGGGGTAAATAAGTGAGATGGGATTTTTGACTCTTTAATATTTTTAAATTGATAATATTAATATTTATTTCTTGACCTACCGACTTATTACGACATCTAGTACGGAATTCTACAACCACTCTGTGGTAACTGGCGGTCATTATATTGTCTGCTGAATCTTCAATGAAGACGAAATATTTTATGTATTAAATAACTTATAATAAAAAGACTTTTTTAACGTATTACAGCATATTATTTCTAAATCATTATGAATTTATATTTATATATTTTTTAGGGGGACAACTAAATAATTAAGGCGATTTTAGGGGATTTTGACACCAACTTAAAAGGATAAATATTTTTGAGAGTTGGTAACACTGGTAGTCTGTGACAAAGGCTCAAAAGTTAGGCTGTAGAGAGCGGGTGTCTGACGAAAAAAAATTTATCATGTCGCCAGCATGAAATCCCGAGACCACGGACTTTCTAAGATTCAAAAAGCTTTCCATAAATAGCCGTTATAAACAAGCTTAGTAGAAAAAAATAACACTTGTGCGACTAAAAAAGATTCAAGGCTAAGGTGGCCAGGAGTGCGTTTTTTAAAATGTTGCGTGACTCTTTTCAAAAAATAGCACGCCAGAATTGACGAAACAGAGATAACTTTGGTAGGAGAAGCAGAGACCTTTACCCAGTAGTGGAACAATATAGGTTGATAAAAAAGTAGCTAAACTTATTAAACTGGATAGTAGGCTAATGATGAACATAACGCTCCTTCAGCTTGCATACTGTGCCAACATGGTAACAACCCTATAATAACAAAGTAGGTATCCTGACCTTTACCACGAGATTTTATTAACGCAGACGCTAGCAACCGCGTTAAGATTTAATATGGAATTACTTAGTGACTATCCGTCAAGGGCGCTGTACAGGTATCCATACTAAATTGATAACGCAGTTGCTAGCGTCTGCGTCAATAAAATCCAATGGTTAACGTACTGACTTTGCAGGCTTGAATCACCGGATTGTAAAATAACAACGGTAAGCCATTTCTGGGTTGGGATCTCTTAAGGTAGAGAGGCGAAACAGACAAAATTCTGACACAAGGGGGTCGATTCACTGTAACCCACTCGATTCCTATGAATGAAATCATGATGCATAATATTAATTTTCCATATTTACAGCTGACGAAGTCTTGCCTGTGGGATCAATTCACGTAAATCCTCTGAACGAGTTGTATTTGTCACCAGCTTTGAAGGACCTTCTAGACTTTTCTGTATCCAGGCAAGATAGTGGGCCTCGTCCTGTGCTGAACACTAAAAGTAAAGTGTTCGAATTGGATAGTTGTAGAACTATTGGAAAGGTAATCATTACGATCATCGTCCCAGTCTTTTTCGTTGGTATAAAGTACGTTTGAAATAGTAACGTACTGACTTTGAAATATTTTTTTAATAATTGTTTGAAATAGTAGTAGTAAATAAATAGTTATGTAAAACCATGGTACAACCATACTAAATGCATTAGAACTTTAATAAACAAATTATATTGTAAAAATATAGTGGGACCAAGAGTTAAGGTCCATTCAAACTGACGCGAATCCCGCGCGACTGGCGGGACGCCCACAGAAATAAGAATCGGTACAAGTGCCGTAACGTATGCTAAAATTAAATGGCCCGCTAATGGCACTTCTATATAGCTTTAACGCGGGGTGAAATCACTTTCGTTTACAGATTTGTCTGATTTACACTGGCGGCTCCTGGTCGGTGTGGCTGGTGACTCGCGAGGGCTCTTGGGGTTGGCTGTCGGACTCCTTCACAATGTACTTCAGAATGGCGCTGGTACACCTCGGCCTGCCCGGCTGGCAAGCGGCGTTCGCCAATCTACCTCTTATACCCTGGGCTGAGGTTCGTTAGCCAAACATAATTGCATTTTGTTTGCTGTTTCTTGGTTCACGCTAAAATGCTTTTTACTTTTCCAGTCACCATAATATTTGTACTTTAGTATTAATAGTGTCCATCTACCTAGTTATCACAAGCATTACGGTAACCACATGACCATACTAAAAAGCCTAACAAAAGCCGGACAAGCTGGACACCGTTTATTTTGGCCGGACACACAACCAAAAAGCCTAACTATGTCCGGCTTTATCCGGACGCCTGGCAACGCTAAATATGACTATAGGTAGCCAATATTTAGATTATAATAAAATGTTCACCTCTAGGCGTAGTAATTTATTTGCAGTTTCTCAGTAGTTATCCCCGCCGAGATGCTTTTAGAAGACTTCTACATAATTACTGGCCAAACTAATTTCTATTTCAGCAACTTTTCCTCCTACTGGCACCTCACCTTCTAGACAAGATAGACTCGGAAACCACCAGCGTGGTGGTGGCCAATGAGCCTGGCCTAAACCACATCGACCCGAACATATTCAAGACTTCAACGCGCCACCACAAAGGTAGCAGGCAAACCAACCAATAGGCTTGTTTGTTTAAAAAATTTAATAACCCACATAATCAACAATTCTTTATTGACATTATCTAATAAAAAGGTTTTGGCATTTTTGGATTTCCTTTGTAGGTGTTTAATTTTCTCTTTTATGTCGATGCACATATAACAAAGTATGTCGATACATAATTGTGCAGAAATGTTTTTCTTTTGTAGTAAAATATACTAAAAGAAAAAAAGCGCGGACCCTGGGCTCCGAAGCAACTAGCAGGCCAATCGCGGTAATTGCAAATCATTTTAAGGTACCTAATTACCAAAACCAAACCACGAACATGAGAGCTCTCCGAGACATGAGCGTAAACACGTCTATATTTTGACTATGTAAATCTCTTTTATGTCGAATAAAAATCTTTCCAAATTTGAAAAACGATTGAAAACTTGAAACCTGCAACCGTAAAAACCGCTAGGTTGATGAAGAAGTTAGATCGAACGAAATCCTAAAAGCGCTTGTACAAATTATATATGATTTTTACAAATACACACTGTGCAAATAACGCGAAGAGCTTCTTTGGTCTAACAGTGACCCATAAATAAATCAAAGTAAACAACTTTCTGATATTTTATTGAATAGTTCAAGGTTTATCGTTACAAATGCTATTGAGCTCGTGCGTCACCGCATCCTAACGCTGTCGAATCTCGGCATCAGCTGGCCCCATTCACTGGTTGGTTTCATACTCTTACGGATACGCTGAAAGAAATTGTAAAATTAGTAGTCTTGTTTTTTGAGTATCCAAATACTTAGTATTTCTACTTACCTGTAGTAGAGTTACGTCAGCTTTATACAGTGTTTTGATGGCGTGCAAGGGGACTAAAACAACGGACACCAAGGCGACAGTCCACCCCGACAGCCTAGACGCTTTTCGCATCGAGTAAAATAGTTGTATCTGAAATTATATAGATAGATATTACAATCTTTATTGTATCTACCATTCATAAAAATTACAATGTGTATATGATCTAACTTTGTGACTTAGGGTCAATTTCATATATTAATGTATTCACTTGTTCCATTATCCGTGGAACTACTGAGAAAAAAAATCTCACTAGTCCTATGGAATAAATTGCCAGTGATAGATAATGATGGCACAAGAAATTTTTTTTTTTAAAATTTTACTTTTAGTAATTTTCTTTGATAATAATTAACCATTTATCAAAATATTTGCAGTAGACTTAAAACCCACCATAAAGTAATCGGTTATGCAGTGGGCATACGCATAATAGTCACTAGTTACTCTTGAATAGCGGATTTAGGTTTAATCCCGCACTGGTAAACTGTCCCAGGGTCGGTATACCAAGGGAATACCGCATATTAATAGTGTTAGGAAATACGGAATGAGAAATGCACCTGAAACCACGACACGTGTACCCACGAATACGTAGGTATTATTTATTACTGAAATAAAAATATATTTATGTTATGTTTAAAACTCACCTTCAACATTCCTGTAGCACAGATATGGGAATCTCCACAAATTTTCAATGCCCACTGCATATCCAAGACATGAGAGTATATACTTTCGCTGGTTGCTCCACTTCTCGTGCGGACATCCCGCCATTTAATATCACAAGCAATCAAAGTTGTGAATAATCTTAACCGATATACTGACCTGGCGTCTGGCTATATTAGCCAATCCTTCAATTGAAGATATTAGGACTATGGAACAGGGGATCTATAAATATGCTACAGTTTGGATAAAAGGATTACATAAGGACTGACCATGATGCGCAATAGAATAATGGCTTCTAATTATCATAAGAGGGGAGATGGATTCATAGTATAATAATTTTATTAAAGTAGTACATTTATCTATCTGTGCTCTTGTCCGTGAAGGCTCTTCTGAGTACTATCTTC
The DNA here is from genome assembly GCA_947363495.1 of Euzophera pinguis. NCBI lineage: Eukaryota > Metazoa > Arthropoda > Insecta > Lepidoptera > Pyralidae > Euzophera > Euzophera pinguis. Next base: position 5,939,757 of record OX376156.1, on the reverse strand, counting down.
TGCCAGCCTTCACACATCTTGATCTGATACGGCTAAAGCTTTTCTCTTTGGACAGGCTTGGCTTTTCCCGTTCCCACTCTCATTACAGGGTGTTACCGGTTGCAACCTAAGCTGTGTTGCTTTGGAGTTCAGGTCCTGCCTTTTTAAATTGGCACAAATATGGTTTTATTATGTCGCTAAGGTAGAAAAATCGCTTAGCGGAAGTACTGCCGTGCTCCCAGATAGGTAATTAGTTGTAGTGTAAATGGTAAAGATCCCTTTCATTATTATTAGTATTCGTGGTTTAGCAGTAGAAACTAAATTGTAAGAAATAAATTTATTTTATTTGTTTCACTAACATAAAAAATAGAGAAAGCGAAAATAAAATAATGAATCGATGTTACTCTTGTATATTGAATAATTCTTGACAATAAAATTTACAGCTAAATAACAAAATAAAATGGACGGAATGTGAGATTCTTACTGAAGTACAAGCTAAGATACAATGTCACTTAATATAACGTTAAAAGCAAGAATCCTTGGAAATACTGTACGAATTAATTACTATGTATTTGCAACATAGCATAATGATCTCTCATGTATAAATAACTTATATTATGTGATAGATCTTGTGATGGTTATTATTATCAAATCAAAATATTTGATTTAAATTATAGATACCAAATTGTAGCAATACTTAAAAACAATATAGAGATACAGGTACAAACTACTAGCTTAATACAAAATTTCATTTGCTAATTAATACATTGAATATAACATTTGGAGATATTACATTATTGTGATTATATACGGAACCAATCGTATACCGGTTGTCTCTCAAATGATTCTAAGATAAACTTACATAAAATGCTAATAACGAATATTGTAATCGAAGCCAACGATTTTAGAGGTGGGACTTAAAAAAATATTCATCAAATTATTTATTCGTTCGATCAACATCGATGGCAGACTATGATCGCAGTTTGCTTTACAACCAGGTGCCCTGTTTTTTAAATGACATAGGTATAGGTATATGTCGAATCATTCGATATCGAACGAAAATTATTCGACTCGCCGATTGTACGTGAGTCACACTTTCAAAAATAGCACTCCTGCAGTCATATCTATAACGGTTATATGCATTATAATAATCAAGCAAACACCACTTTGAAAGGACTTCCAGGCATCACGGAGCATATTATGGTATTTAATTTGCTATCTCTCAATAACATCCTATATTTTGGATTTACGATCATAAAATACCTACTTATTTTATTATGAAATATTCATACAAAGCTGGAGTGGCACAATATTAGAGTAGACCTATAATACTAAACTATGATTAATCCGCACTTCGCATCGCTAAAAGTTAAAAATTTTATATAGTAATATTATTTATCATTTTAAATAATGAGCAAGATAAAGATTGAAGTGTTTTAGAGCGCGCGAGAAATCGTACAAAATCCTTAAAATTCTTAAAAATTGATATAGAAAAATCCAATAAATACTTTATGTAAATATAAATTTACTGAGTTCTGTTACAGACAATTTAATATTCGAATAAAAATAGTGGAAAAAAATTCTAAAACTTATCGAAGTCCCAATTTCTGTGAAACAAAATCTTTAGTAGAATTAAAGATATTTTGTACAAAATAAGATATGACCAAAGGGAGATTAGCAAGGCGGCAATTAAATTAAGTGTGGTCGACCCTGTAGGTTCAGATTGGAAAGACCGAGAAGAGAAACCTTATATCATATTTATGTAGCTACTTGTTTTACAGAGACGTTCATGGCTTATTACTATTTTCAGTAAACATTTTGGGGTTAACTTAGGCTTTGTGATCTGAATCACATTATAATTTAGGCACTCTCTATTTCATTTAAATACTCCTTTAACAGGTTGTGATGAAATAACTTTGATTACACTTCAAGTAAATCATTTTTGTAAGAGCGTTTGAGCTAACCACTTGCGTCTCAACTTATCAGGGCTGCCATTTTGGTAAATAATTACAGTACGCGCAAAATAACTAGACGGCTCTGAACTTCGTGCAGAAGAAAACTTGTATGTGTAGGTGAATGCGCGCAGCGCGAAATGACACTGACAGCTAACTTCAGAGCCGCCAAGTTACTTTGCGCGATCTGTAACGGAACGTAAACCTTTTCAGTCAGAAAAAAAGGGTCAGGTTACTTATTCCAAATTAAGAAATACGTTTACAATCAGTCGTGTACCAATAGTTCAGCTTGCTGCAGTAGAGAGAGCTGCGAAGGTGGCCAAGTACTGGGTTTAGTCAGTCAATAGCCATTTGGACACGACAAGAAGATAAATACGCTTACAACCAGGCAGCCCTATCTAAATCAAGTCTAACGTTTTCAAATGCTAGTAAATCCAGCTGACTGGCACCCACTGGTGGTCGGTAGAGAGCGAATGCAGAGCATCCATGATTTTGGAGTACGTGGTGTCCATGTTGTTGTTAGTGATCACCATGTCTATGTACTTCTCGTACTGGCGTTGTATACGCGAGCTGTCCTCGAGAGTTTGTTTCATGTCTTCTTCCTGATTGGTAGACGAAAAATGTTACAATGACTTTTAGTCATGGTATAAATAATTTAACCTATAAAACACAAGGATCCTACAACGCGCCGTGAATGATGCACACAAGCGTTGCACGCGCGTTTCACTGAGAACTAGCGTGGCGTTTTAACAATCTCGCTAGTTTTTACAGTGAGATGCGCGCGCTATATTTGTGTATAGTGTATCTTTCATGGCATGTTCTATGAGCTTATGTGTTGTAGGAAATTATTTATTCTGTGGGTTAGTATCTGAATTTCAAATAACTGGCACATCTTTATCACACAATAAGCATTTAATATATTATGTGTTAGTGACCTAAATATGCATTTAAAAAAGTGGATAATTGGTTTGTAGGATTTACAAAAGTCTTGAAATACCTTCTGTTGGTGTTAAATATTAGTTAACTGCACATTGCAAATATCTACCAGTAAAGTGTGCCGGTAAGTGTGGATTACATAATATTATGTGTATTAAAAAGTGTATTTCTATGCAGATATATAGGAGACTTTTTAAAATCAGCCAATCTGAAATCTCAAAACTCTTGTCTGCTGATCACTAGTATTCAGCATGTTTTATTTGTATGGGAGTTAAAAATTCTTTTCTCAGATTTCTTTAATCTTTTAATTTTTAACGTAAAAACACACGGTTAAAGTTTGTCTTGTGTTTAAAAAGTCACCTGTATTACACAAATTAACCTACATATTTTCTAAGGTTAATTGACTGATTCCATGCAACAGACAAAGCCAAATCATGAATCATGCAGCTATATACTGACACATACCTCGTACAAAGACGCGAGTGACTCGAGCGTGCGCGCGCGCCGCGAACTGTAGCGAATGGAGCTCTGCCGGTCGAACTAACATGCCACAACACGACAATATCATATGAGATGCATTCATCGACATGCAAATAATATCTAAAATCTAGAAAATTATATATTCTAGTTATATAATCTCAAAATAGCTGAGCGTCGCAGTAAAAATCGGCCATAGATGAGAAATCTGTCGCGGGTAGGGATTACCCGCCATAGATTTCTCATCACTCCTTCTAATCTATTCTTAAGATCTAAAAATAACTAAATATAAGTGGAGGTCAATTTTGGGAAATTAAATTTATAAAAATACAAACGTATGTTACGACCAATTTCACTAAAATATTGCAAATCTCTCTTACGTAATTTTGTAACTTTAATTTATTGGTGTAATAAAGAATTATATTATTATTAACTAAAATATGATCTCACCCATGTTTTCAAGTCGAATTATAGATATGAGAAAAATGGACTACACATACATTAGTTAAACTAGGCATAACGTTCTTAGTTATAAAATTGTACATAAAGAAAGACTAATCAAGCAGAACTGTTAGGCTGGTTTATTATTCTAACCGAGTTTAAGAACCGAAACATAATGTAAGCAGTTTTAATTAAACTTTTATTAAATAAAAGATAGACAAATTGTAGAAGGAGCAAGAAAATTAGGGTGTTCAAGTTTTTTGTTTCGCCAGATGGTGCTAGTGAACTTCGGGTTCAGGCCAATGTATGTATTCAGATATAGCTGTTAAAGAGTATTTATCCAACATCTCAGTGGTGATCTGATTTAATTACATTGATCAAAACTCTTGAAGTAGGTATGCCTGCGTCTAATATACTAAAACGGTTAAGTACACAACGTTTCGACCATAAGATAAGCTCATAATGTCAATATTTATGTAAGATATCGTAAAGCGATTTAAATAGAGGTCACTTGGTTCCGCGTGATGAAGTCTACTAAGTAAATCACACACATTTCAGTTTGTTCACCTCAGTTGCTCGCTAACACCGCCGCCTGACCCTAACTCGAATGGGCATTGTTATCGCTTACACTAATATCTCACACTTTGAAACGTACTTAAAAGTAATTGATGAGCAAGCCACTGCCTAACAACACTTATCATATTAAAAATCCATTTATCAAAAGAGGGTGTGCGTTATTTTGTAGACCACATTTTTAAATAATTTCATAATAAGTAAAATGTTTATCACAATATTACTTCATTGAATATACATGACAATGAATATATTAATTATTTTTAAATATTGATTTTTGTCTATTAGATAGATATAGACTAATTATTTTTAATAATTACTAATAATAGTTTTTTTTACAAATAACATTTAAAATTTCGAAATAGATTAAATTAGAATTTTGAATAAAATATTATTAATTGTCATATTTTCATTATTAATATATAATGTTATGCGAGGTCTGTCGCTCGTTCGTTTGCTCACTGTTATGGTCACTGTATAGCCATAACCTAACCTACTTTCTGTCATAAAGTCGTCGTTTGACACTCAGTCGTTTCTGTCACAAGGTCTGTCGCTCGCTCGCTCACTGTTATGGTCATTGCATAGACATAACCTAACCTACTTTCTGTCATAAAGTCATCTTTTGACACTCAGTCGTTTCTGTCACAAGGTCTGTCGCTCGCTCGCTCACTGTTATGGTCATTGCATAGACATAACCTAACCTACTTTCTGTCATAAAGTGATCTTTTGACACTCAGTCGTTTCTGTCACAAGGTCTGTCGCTCGCTCGCTCACTGTTATGGTCATTGCATAGACATAACCTAACCTACTTTCTGTCATAAAGTCGTCGTTTGACACTCAGTCGTTTCTGTCACAAGGTCTGTCGCTCGCTCGCTCACTGTTATGGTCATTGCATAGACATAACCTAACCTACTTTCTGTCATAAAGTCATCTTTTGACACTCAGTCGTTTCTGTCACAAGGTCTGTCGCTCGCTCGCTCACTGTTATGGTCATTGCATAGACATAACCTAACCTACTTTCTGTCATAAAGTGATCTTTTGACACTCAGTCGTTTCTGTCACAAGGTCTGTCGCTCGCTCGCTCACTGTTATGGTCATTGCATAGACATAACCTAACCTACTTTCTGTCATAAAGTCGTCGTTTGACACTCAGTCGTTTCTGTCACAAGGTCTGTCGCTCGCTCGCTCACTGTTATGGTCATTGCATAGACATAACCTAACCTACTTTCTGTCATAAAGTCATCTTTTGACACTCAGTCGTTTCTGTCACAAGGTCTGTCGCTCGCTCGCTCACTGTTATGGTCATTGCATAGACATAACCTAACCTACTTTCTGTCATAAAGTGATCTTTTGACACTCAGTCGTTTCTGTCACAAGGTCTGTCGCTCGCTCGCTCACTGTTATGGTCATTGCATAGACATAACCTAACCTACTTTCTGTCATAAAGTCGTCCTTTGACACTCAGTCGTTTCTGTCACAAGGTCTGTCGCTCGCTCGCTCACTGTTATGGTCATTGCATAGACATAACCTAACCTACTTTCTGTCATAAAGTCGTCCTTTGACACTCGGCCGTATCTTTCTGAATACAAAAAAAACCTATATTTTTATTTTCATTTCCATTAAATAAAAATGCTGTCGATGAATAGACCGAACAAACAATGTTTTATTTAAGTAAATAGTAGTTGAAATAATAATATTAGAAATAAAAATATAAGAGTTGATTATTATTTGAAACATTTTCTAAGTTACGAAATTCTTTTAAACTTCTGCCTACAATTTAAGGGTACACCATTAGAAGAACGTATACAACCTTGTTCCGCTTATGATGAACTAGAATTTTTCTTCGCGCGTGTATTTAAATTCCACGGAGTTATTATTTTTTCCGGGACGTCTCAGTACTCCTATCTATGTTTATGTGATGACAGATACAGTCAACTGAACTACGCTTGTACGAAGCTTAGTACTATCTACCATGCCGCTAAAACGCGCAATACAATTACTAAGGCATAATATGGCGCATCTAAATTTCCAAAAAAAATTGTTTGAGAGCTATTATGTAGTTCTTTTTATGTATTTTTTTTTAATTTGACCCCTTTATGTATAAAAAATAACGAACGTTCATTACGCCTACATTAACTAAAATATGTTTAGTCCCTATCTTGCGGTCAATGATAGAGTGGTTAACGTTGCCACGTATTGGTCTAGCCATGTACGAGTATCACATCGAAGCCATTTCGACTAGAGAAGTCCCTTTTTTTTCTTATTTACATTTGACGTGAAAGAACGAGATGAAACTTTACTTACTTATATTTAATTAAACAGTTACATGTGACATTTAGGATAAAACTATGTATCGATGAATTAGAATATCAATCGAAATTTGCAAATAAAATTAATTAAATTTACATAACTTAGTCTTATTGAATGTTCGTTAATATTTTTCAGTAAGTGGGTAAAAATCAATAACGGTTCATGAAATGCAGCAATCAGACAAAGAAAGTAAGGCTGTTGACTTTCTAATAAAACTAAAGAAGACTTCTATAACAACCACACGAGTAGAGAATGCCAAAAAGTACTCACCGAGAGGTTCCTATTGGAGGCGTGCGTGAGGTTCCGTAGTTGTTCGATCCCGGGCGCGGCCAGCATCACCACGTACGGCAAGAACTCGCTGCTAGTGTGGAGCAACTTCAGGGATTGAGGCGCGCAGTCCAAGATACACATTTTTCCTGGAAATCGTTTTTATTATTAGCACACAACATTGAACCTTCAACTTTCAACCACCATAGGTACATTGAAACGCGACAAATTTTTTGGTTACTTTTTGTTACTCTCATATAAAGCCATTGTAACGCCATCTCTTGAGAAGTTACAAATTAAGATTTATAACTTTTTAAAGACAGTACTTAACCAAATTGTGATAGCATATGGGTACGTAATAAATGTGTTTTAAAAATTCATTTTCTATTACGACAAAAATAAGCGAGATCAGCGGGTCTGAAATCGCCACTTAGCGCGAATCACAATATGAATGACATTGCAAATCCTAAAATGGCCATAATTTGGCAGTTCATAAAGTGAATCACGAACAATTCATTGCATGCAATTCTGCAGTTTGACATTTTTCTATGGAAATACTTAAAATGGCTCACATAAAAGGAATTGTTTTTATGTCAATCAGCAGAATCGGGTCTAAAATCGCCACTTAGCGCGAATCACAATATGATCACAATATGAATGTCATTGCAAATCCTAAAATGGCCATAATTTGGCAGTTCATAAAATGAATCACGACCAATTCATTTTATGCAAATCTGCTGTTTGACAGTTTTCTATGGAATTTCGTAAAATGGGTCACTTTTACAGAATTGCTTTACTGTCAAATAGCAGAATCATACTCTTCAGCAACATCTACAGTTCATTTCTCAAAAATTCACAAAAATTTGCTCAATTGTGGAGTGAGAATACTTTGTTATTTTGATTTTAGGGTAAAATTCGTCAAGTTTTAAAACTGTTTCGATTCGTCAAGCGAATTTTTATCATCTATTGTTGTTTAAATTCGTCAAATAAGTACTAATAAGATTTCGTATTAAATTGCAAAGAAAATTATAATCACCAACGTTTAATTAAATTGTTATTATTTCGTGTAAAGATCTCGGTTTGTCCGAATTTTTTTTTAGAACATATGACGTAGAAACATGTATTAAAGGTAGGAAAGACGCGTCTAGCTAGACGTTGCCGTCATCGCAGTGCGAATCTAACGACCAAACCAATACTTATTTTAATTACCATGATATATAAAATTCGTCTAAATGCGAGAGTGAGTAGGCGTGATAGCGCTTTAAAGGATGTAATGTAGGGCACTCATCTCGCTAACTCACTCGCATTTGTTGCATAGAATTAAGAGATCATGGTAGCCCTTTTTTTGTGTGTTTCCTTTTCTTCATAAAAAGTTAAGACTTGAGAGGATAAACTGGCCGATACATGGCACTTCTTTTAACTAATCTTATTTCTGTGATCACACAAAAGCAAAGCAACTGACTTGCCTTTACGAATTAACATCATATCACCATAAAATCATTACTAGTACTAACGATATCACAAAAATAAGATAAGGTATCATGTTTGTGTGCCAGTTGCTCTTGAATCTTAATTTTATATGGCGATGTTAAACGTGGACTTCACGTGCGTGGCACGCGGGTAACGCCCACATTGTACTTCTATAGAGATGTACCTAGGTATCGCCTTCCTTAGTTATTTACACACCGTTGTGCGCTATTTATATAAAATAAAGAGTTGATAATAAGACCCGACTAAAGAAGAACAAAAAATAAGAAGAGCCTAAAAGACTTGTATCCACGGCCGTAAAACCCAGATTGACAGATGACTGCACTTGATTGGCATTGACTGTTATGATAGACTTAACTTTATTGCCACAAATAAAAATAATTATTCAAGTAGTCTCTATTTTCTTTATTGCGTACTCAAATCCTAATGTACGCACGTCAAATAAACAATAATCTTAATTTCCTGTTTTACAGTACGTCTCACATCATTAATAACAAAGAATTAAATAAAAATAAAGAATCAGTTTCGTTTTTGAAGAATTGCTATGGCAATATTATCACGACAAATGATTCACGAAATGAACTGAATTGTTAATGAATTGCAAATAATGCGTGTCCATTTTACAAAAAAAAAGAAGAATTGCAGAGGAATTGCTAGGGGTTCACGAAATGAATTCGTTTTGATGAATTGCTCAAAGTGGCGATTTTAGACCTACAGTACTTAATTTGAATAATTTTCTTTTTGAAGGCGCTTCAATTTCGGTATTTTGGTAGGGAATTAATAAGAAAAATAGTAAAAAGCGCCCTTACGTCAAATAGGAGAACTAATTCTTTTTCTTAGGCAATGGGACCCCATGTTATAGCTTATTTGGCTACTAAGCTGTTTGTTCCGGAGTGGGTCGGCTTTTACATGGTGTGTACTAAGGTACATGTGGTAAACATAGGGATCGCCATAAACGTTTTCCATCGTAAATGTCAATCATAAAGTCATACATGGTTAAGTTCTTTGGACTAAAAAAAGGGGGGAATTTCGGTAGTAGTGGGCGGGATTTTGTTGTAAAACTATGGGGGTCTGAAAGTTTCTAGAATAGCAAAGGCCTATTGATTTGGCGGCAGCACTGGTCATTAAAATAGAGCGAATGCTATCTGACCTCTGTAACTCTTTTTACAGGGAAATCAGCCAAGGTGTATTTGGTGGCTAAATACTGTCGGATTTTTCAGGCTTGGCAGATTGGCAAAGCCATCTATCGATAACAACCGGAACCAACGGTTTAACGTGCCTTCCAAAGCATGGAGGAGCTCGAGTGTAAAATTGCCAATAAATGGCGACCAATCCAATACGGGGCTGGTCTCGCCGTCGCTTGACACATGCATTCGCTACGGATACACGCACCGCGCTCAGCTATCAAGCTTCTCAAGCATTCAGATCAATATTGCAGATAAGACGCGCTTACTGATTCGAATTCTGAAAAAGTGTGAGATTTAGTGGAGGTCTACTAGCAATGTACTGTAATGTAATAATTTGAAAACAACTTATTTTTAGTGACCTCCTTTTAAGACCCGTAAATACGTTATCGCCTAATCGAACGTCAATCTAAATTTGGCACGAAATGATGTCACGGCGCTTAAAATAGCTTAAATAATTCAAAGTGACATAGTATCATACATATATCAACATACTGATATCAGTATCACATTTTGGGACCTATTAACACATTACAGCTTGACTCATCTGTCACGAGTCTCAACGGCTTAACGTGCCTTCTGAAGAACAGAGGAGTTGGAGATGTCACAAAATGGCGACCAATCCAATACGGGTCACGTCTCGCCGTCGCTTGACATGCGCATTCCCTACGGACTACAGATTCGCGCGTCGTGCTTGGCTATCGAACTCCTGTCGTTTGACATCATTTTGTAATACAAGCAATATTGTTTTATGAATAGTTAAAATAGTTAGGCAATTTAAGATTTTTATCTAAAATATAAATACAAAGCCTTAAATATGCATAAAATTGTTAGAAGCCATACAGTAGCAAAGTCTATAGGCATACGATTCTTTCTTTACAGTGGCGTTACTTACCTTCCTTGATGATAGCTCGTATAGAGTCAAGATGAGTTCCGTACAAGTGTCCATTGTGTTCTCCATACTCAAGGAAGCGGCCAGCGTGGGCATCTCGCTCCATTTCCTCCCGAGACACAAACCAGTACGACTGTCCGTTTTCTTCCATTGGCCGTGGGGGGCGAGACGTGTCTAGAAAAGGAAATTACGAATAGACACTAGGGTCGACAATAGAACACAAACAATTAGCTTATTCCCTATTGGAAGAGTAATATTAATTTTAATTTTTACTGAATTTGTACAGTGCCTTAGTGTAATGTAGATTTTTGGGCGACCGCTTACACGATGACTTTATGAGAAGCATTATTGAAGGAAAGATATATAAGGAAGAAGAGGTTCAAATAGTACAAGGCATAGTATGTGAACCAAATAATGGAGAAAGTAAACGTCTTAGTTCTGGATTGTACAAGACTGTCGTGTTATTGCTGTCTTAAGCGTTTCTGGATTTTCCTAAGCGCTAACGTCTGTTTACTATTGAAAGTCATTTAAGCGTAACAACGCATCGTATCAAAATCTCGCTAATAATCGACAAGAATGGAAAAGACTCCACCGACAAGAGTCAACTCAAGTCAACTCTTAAATTTATGATGACCTCTAGCTGCACTTCATGCACAACCGCCTAAGTTGATCGGAGGCATAGCAGTCCTTTTGTTAATCAATCACACCCAAATGATGATTGATCATGTAACCCTGTCAATATGAATGAATAGTCTATCCAGATACTTATCTGACTTATTGATAGTATTTAAATAATACTCACATGGTACATCAGTAACAAATTTATCCGGATGCTCCTGTATCATGCGGTTCTTGAACGTCCGCCGACCAACCCCGCGAGTTCCAACCATAGCTAAGGTTCTCCGCAGGAACAGAGGCGTGCTAGTAAGAACTTTTTGATGGGTATGTCTGACTTGGCTGACTTATAAAGTTTGAACAACTCACGCGGTATAACAGCGCCGAATCTATCCGGATGCTCCTGTATCATGCGGTTCTTGAGCGTCCGGCGTCCAACCCCGCGCGTTCCCACCATAGCTAACGTCCTGCGCAGGAAGGGCGGCGTGCGAGCTACTTCCTCGTACAGAGCGAGTTCAGCGCCCTCTAGCTGCACGCTCGAACGAGACTCGTATACGAATTTCTTTTTCTTCTTCGATATCTGGGACAATGTAATGATACACTGAATGCCTTACATCTCGATTATGAAGACCATGCGAGCGTGCTTCCGCCACCAGTTAGTACTTTCATCAGCGTAATTTTGGTAAGCGAATCCTATCACTACTGCAAGAATATTTATTTGGTCAAAAAACTTTGAAGAAATGCTAAGTATTGCTAAGGGCCTGTAAATTCATAATAACTATTGGCCTTAAGCAATTGTGTATAAAACGAGCCGTTGATTTATCATGGTCTTCCATTAACACATGTAGAAAATCTTGAATCTTGGAAGATCAGCAGATAAAATGCATATCAGTATAAATTACATGAATGACCGTCGTGTAGCAATCTCGCACGCGGATCGTGACAATTTACTAAGCTGATTGTATGAGTCACCGCTTGACATGCAACACAATTGTTTTGTTATTAATTAGAACAATGACTAACGGTCTCTTCCGAACAATTGCAATTGCTTAAATGTTTCCCATGCTATGACTTCCATGAGACGTGCAAAATTATTTTCGGGAATCTAAATTGCCAGTTTTTGAGTTTTAATTACATTATACCGAATTGCGTGACATGATAAGTATATGTAGATAGTCAACAAAATTAATAACTCTACATATTTTAATGTAGTTGACTGTACTATTATTATTTTTTATAAATTTACAGCTACATTAAAACTTTATGCCCTCCTATAGACTGGAGGGGTCACACATACACTGCACGTCTATAAGAGATCTTATCTTCATCGGAACATGTTTTTACCAAACAATCTTCAGCTTAGACTGCAGAACCCAAGGTATCCAAGTTATTCTTAACTACTACACAAGTAAACACCTCTTTACTTATAAAAATCACGGAATATTTTTAAATCCATTTCAACAACAATGTGTTTTGTCTTGTTCTTTCACACTACATATTGATAAGACAGAAAGGGTCTTAAAAATGTTTGTTAATTTCAATTAATGATAAAAGTATAATTGTAGATTAAAATGTTACACTTACCCTTGCACCACATATGCTAATCTTGTGCACGAAGTCTGCTTCTGGGGGCACATAGGCCTTGCGTCGCTCTTCCAGTTCGGGCGATGGAATAAGGCCCACTACATCTGGGTTCTCAACATGACTAGCTTGCCACCAGTTGGGGTCCTTGCGATCGGACACCTATGAAGTGATAATAATAATGCATCTGCAGAATCACTAGTCTTTGTTAACAGAAAAGGGGCTTGATCAATGGTAGTCTATTTCTGACCTCTTGTTAGGCATCTTACATACTTTTATTGTTATTTCGTTTAACTAATGACAGAACATATTTAAGTGATTATAAGCTTCTAGAGTGCAGTTAGTAAAAAATAAATAACATCTATTTTTACATAAATTAAACTTTATATCTCAAGGAAAGCTAAATAAAAGCTCTTTCTTTGTAGAAATTAAAGATTCTATTCAGACACTTTTTTATCTTTTCTCATAAAACAATTAAGATGCAGCCACACCTGAAAAATCTAGATATGTTATTAAGAAAATAATATTTACCTGCAAAATATCTCCTTTCTTGAATTCTAATCCTATTTCTTTGCATGGCAACAATGTGTCCTCTTTTGGATCGTAATCAAAAAGTGCTCGCATGTAACACTGAAAACAATACTATTCATTTAATCCATTGTAGAAATCTATTGTAGATTATTTCCAAAATATAATTTTAAGTGCCTATATCTTACTGTTCAACCATAATATCAACAATAAATTAACTACTTATGAGTCTCTATCTCTCTCTGACTTCAGCATTTTTATAGTTGCATCTTAAGATTATCACCGTGGTGATCAGTCTGCTTAACATATTGTAATAAACTGTAGTATAATCTTGAAAAAGTAAAACTTGATTTTGAATTAAAACACAAATGATCTTAAAGGGCATTATTTTTAAGTCTCACAGTCAGATTTGAGACCTTCATATGGTGTGTACAATAATATATTCATTTGAATGCCACTTGCTTGTTTGCCTACTAAATATTATAAGTGCTTTCTTTTTCATATCATTTCACCTCACTCCTATTCTTCATTACCCTAAAAATCTTATGAGAAAAACTTTTAAAAGAGAAACTTACACTAAGCTTATTGGTCAGTTGTGAGCTCTTTTCCTTAAGGTTAGGTCCCACTTTGAGCTGCAGCCTGTCACTAGGTTTAGCTACTGCTTCCTTGAGCTGTTCTTCAGTGTCTATCTGCACACCGTCCACTTCAAGCAAGACATCTCCGACAGACACTAAAGCTTGTTTAGCGGCCGCGCTGCCGGCTAATATCCTAGCTACTATCAGCTGACCATGTTCATCTGTTGTCACCTAATGAGATATGAAATTTAAAAAATCATTCAAGTGTCACTAATTATATTACTTTTAGTTTTAATTTTACTTTTATGTATTTAGTAACATTTTTGTAATAAAATAAGAGGCTGTACACCAGACCCGAATGAATGAATTGAAACCTGGAGGAAACTGCCTAGTGGGATTATGCTGGCCACAACCCTCAGCTATGAGAAAAAAAAAGTTAGAAGCTGAATGGATTTGAGTCCTTAAAGCAATTTTTACCAGTCAACAAATTAATCCATACATTATAAATGGGAAAGTCTGTTTGTCTATTAGACTTCCACAGCCAAACTGCTAAACGAATTTTGATGAAATTTGGTATGAATATAGTTGAAAACCTGGGGATCAAACATTGGCTACTTATTATAGCAGGTGCAGCTGCGGGAAACAGTTAGTGTCAAATAATTGTGACCCTCATTTCTGCCTATTCCCAGTTGTATGATACAGTTGTTAAAAAACAGAAGTTTACTCACAGTCAACCCTAAAGGTTGTCCAGGCACTTTCCGTAGACCTACAACTTTAACAGTCTCCACGGGCATGTCTCCGTTCTCCTCGGTAGTCTTTTCACCACCTTCAGCTATCTCTTTGTTCTCAGTGTCTACCAGCTTCTCATCAATGCCAGATCCTCGCTCTAGCCAAATAGCGCCTATTTGGTCGTGAGCATCTATTAGCGCCTAAAAACACTTAAGTATATTGAAATGGCTAGTTTGTCACATTAGTTCATGCCTGAAATATTGTTTGGTTAAATACTTAATATGGAGAAACATGGAGAAGAAAGCAAAGGAACATTGTAGCACAGGACACTAGAGGATGGGAGAAGGGTAAAACAGCAAAAATATGTGTACCCAGTCCATAATATAATAATTCAATAACTAAATTTATGAAATAAGTTTAATGCAAGGTTGCTTTGTTGACTGAATGCTTTCCACAATAAAGATTGATCTATTGTTCCTATCTGAAGCAACGTAACATTGGAGTGAAATTAAGTCCATGAAGTCTGATTTTCCAATAACTTACCCTAAAATGTACTCTTGACAGCAATATAGCAAGTTCCGCTTGCTCAATAGTCCTAATATTATTACCCCGATATTCGCTCAGAGACTTAACTATGTTTACGTTGCCAAGGGAGACAGGTTTTACGATCAAATCTTCCTCGCAGTCTGTGGACTGGAACAAAACATATTTAATTAAGCACAATCACGATGTATCGAGCCATACTCCGAAATAAAGTAACGATAGGCGTGGCACTTGGTGCGTCGGTTTTTTGAATGAAAATTGCAGATATAGCTAACATAAATCAATTAACTTTGTAAATTACATATGACTTGTTCAATACATAGGTAAAATTTATTCTAATAAGACTCTATTTCAAAAATAATAAAAATAACACACCCAAGCATATATGTCTTACAACTTGATTTCACTTTAAAATTTTAGTTTCGTTGTTTTCCGGACATTTGACTTTGACAAACCCCACATTTTTTTATTGTTTGTTGACGTCTGTGTTTTTTTAATATGGCTTTTATTATGCGTATTTAGCCAGAAGCAAGTCAAATTAAACAAAGTGTGATAAGTGAAGTCTAAACAGACGCTAGCGACTGCGTTACTACAATTTAGTGTGGCAAATCGGTACAGCGCACCTGGCGTATAGTAAGGTAACTAAGAAATTCCATATTATCATAACACGGTCGATAACTTCTGCGTTAATAAAATCTCGTGGTAGAGGTACTAAGGTATACTAAGCCATTTTATTAAATATGAAATTTATCTTAAAAAATAAATTATTAAAAGAAATAATGATAAAGATAAAGTTAGTTTCAGTACCTCATATTTCCTTCCGAAGTCTGGACTTTCCAATATACTTTTTAGAAAAATAACTTCATGATTTGATAAATCTTCTTCTGGTTTCTTCTCTTCTTTCTCTGGAAATATAAAAAAAATATTTATTTGGATTTTCTACCAGGTAAATATTTTAAACTGTAAAAAATTACAATAGTTTATGTGTAAGTTCATCTTATAACTAGCTGTATACCCGCGGCTTCGTCCGTATGACCAAGCCTAGAGTAAGAGCGGGAATATGGCGGGAATAGACAGGAGTGCTATTTTTGAAAAGTGTGACTCGCGCAATATCGGTGATTTGAATGATTTTTGTTCGATACAAAATGATTTTCATTCGACATATCAGTCGACATATTAGTCATACATTTTAAAAATAGCCATCCAGAAGCCATAGCCAAATTGTTACTTTTCTGTAAACATTTTATTTTAATTGTATAGCAATAGCAGACTCTCTCTTTCTTTTGTTTAATATTATTATATATAAATATTTTTTATGAAATATAAAAAAATATTTAATGCAATTTATTTACCAGTATTAATTATTGCCTACGAAAATTTTTCATAATAAGTATTGCTACGAAATAGATAAAATCGTAGCGCGTAGTGAGTTACGATTTTCCTATGTGCTACGAGTGTCTACAGGTTGCTACGGCACTTGAAGAAACCAAAAGTCAAATTACAAATCATATAAAAGTACCTATCCACTACTATTTTATTCTTCGAGTAAACCCTCCGTGAGTAAACCATTACTTAGTATAATATATATAGCATAATGTATTAGGCCCTAGTAGTAACTAGCCAGCTAAAATAATATTTTCCCCCAAAAAACAAAAATCGATTTCCATTTGTTTTCTGGGGTCAACTTGAAGATTGGCAGGGTCGATTGTAAGGGATTGGCCTTGTAGTCTACTAAAGTAGTAACGTAAAGGTTAACGGCTACAGAAGCAATGTAAGGTGGTTTTGAAACAATGATTCTCAATGCTAAAGTATATACATATGTTTTAATCTGAAGGGAAACCTTCTCCCTTTTGCATTCTGCTAACTCTTTGCTCAGTACGTGACGCAACGTCCGTGCGAACTTGGCATTACGACGACCTACATACTGAGTCTACAATGAAATGAACCCCTGTAAACCAAATATCATTAACTTTGTCAACGCACGACGCACCAGGGCACATTCCTGTGTTAACGATTGTGCGTGACATTATAGTAACATTTCAAACATGTCTATAGTTATTCCTATGATCTATTACTTGAATAGAGATATAACCAAATTATGATTTAATGGTTTGCTTTAGCGGAAAATTACATATTGTAATTTATAAAAAACATTGTTGAGCCATAAACAACAATAATGGACCTCAATGCTATGAGCATTTTCTGCCAGTCTAACTTTGGAAATTACAAGTTATTATTTTATTATCATACATATTTCCTATATCGGGTGCTGGAACAACAGAAAAAAGAACACGTAAAAAGTTTTATATTATTTTTATGATCGGCTGCCTTTCTGGCGTCAACTTTATTTAGGAACTAGCTGTTTCCCGCAGCTCCGCCTGCGTCAAAAAGTAGCCTATGTTTGACCCCGGGTCTTCAACTATATTCATACCAAATTTCATCAAAATCAGTTCAGCGGGTTGGCCGTGAAAGCGTAACAGACAGACAGACTTTCGTATTTATAATATTAGTATGGATGTCAGTATTCGAAAGATCTCAATGTCCTCAGTTAAAGAAAAGGACACGGAAATAAAGGGAAGTGGCCGTCAAGTTCATGTGTCATAAATAAAATTCCAAAGTTTCGCTACTTCCTTTTCCGTGGATGTGACAAAAGTCTTTAACGAGATCAACAGAGGACTTTCAGTTCTTTCAAATACTGACATTTAAGATTGCATCAGACCAGGTTGCCAGTCATAAAAACTAACAGAATTGTAAACTAATTCCACACTAATTCTTGGAAATCTTGCTGAATTAAATGACCTGCGGCAGCCTGTTCGACTGCAGCTCTTCTTGGGAATAATCAGGCAGGTGCAATCCACACCACATAAATACGGGTACAAGGATTTAACTCCATTTTGACTCACACTCAAAATGAAACACATAAAATGAAAATCCGAATACTTTCAGTGGCAGCAAATGATATCTTGTAAAAATCTTGAAAATAAAAGGAGAAAATCTTTTTATATACAGAGTAAATTAAACAAACAAATTAAATTTAAACCAACAACGCTTCAAAATACAAGGAATGTGTATTTTTAAAATATTTTCATGATTAAAAAGTAAGTCCTGGCTTCCTCAACACGTTTCAAAATGAAATCATAAAGCTTTTGCACATCACTAACAATCGAAACATTTTCAAGATGTTTTTATAAAAAGAACAAGATCACATACATAGAACACTTACCAACCATCTCAACAAAAGTGGAATCACTCATAATCCTATGCACAATCATATTTGATCAATCACTGAATTTCCACCGCAGTTCACAGATACGCGAAAACATCCAGTTTTCGTAGTAACGTGGCGATTATGTCAGTGTGTATTATTTATAAAGTTACCTTCATCAGGCGGTTTATTTCCGAATGCGAAATCTCTGAAGCCCCTCCAGTTGACGGTGTACCGTCCGCTGCGTCGCACCATCATCTGGTCGGCGGAGTGAGGATGCGAGTTCGACACGTTTCGGTCCAGAGTTGTAGAGTAGAGTGCCGGTGTGGCGCGGTATCGACGCGTCGCCGCCCGGCGTCAGCTGAGCGGGCACGTCACACCGCCGCCCTGCGCACGCGCTCTGCCGCCCGCCCGAGACACACTGAATTTATGGTTCTATGATCGCTAAACAATATGCTTTCGAGATCTTAGCGCTGTTCTGTCTCAAATATATTGCGTATATATTATATATCTATGTTCTGTCTAGACTAGGTCAGATACGTCATAAATGATTGTAACATTTGTCTAATATCAACAATATGCTAAAACGAATATTTGTCTAGAATCATAATGAGGTTATGTGTATTATTATTGTAGGCTTTCTGACTGTTATACGCGGGCAAATTAAAAAGTTTTTAATGTTTTTAAATTTATGACTCTATGACCGCATAACAATATGCTTTTGAGCGATCTCTTTCGTGTTAAAGAAGTAGCTGTTTTCGATCTAGAGTCTGGACAGAATAATTTAATGAATCTGGCAATTTTTTATGCAATTTTCTTAATTTAGTTCTTTTCACTTCGAAGAAGAAGGATCTTTATAAAACTTTCTGCAACGTAATGAAAATAAAATGACTAAAACTGTCAGGAAATAAATTTATAATTGCGAAGTTGGACTCTATTTAATTAATATCCTTGTATTAATTTCTCAAAAATATTTTATTTTTTATCTATACAAGAAAACTAAAAAGGCCATGAAATCGGTAAAGTCGTTTTTGTCGTTGAAGTGGTTTATATATCATAATCACCGTAAATTTTTTATGGATGAACTCATAACGTGGAAATTATATACGTAATTAAATGTCATGTAATTAAATATAAGGATGGTTGACATTTCGCTACTACTTATTTATTTTTAACTCTTTTGATAGAGCCAATTAGCTGCCGATCACGAATATACAATTGAATGATTTATAGCAATTGTTTCATAAATTCGGAATGATTCACCCCTTTTCACTGTTATAGATAAACATAGAAATATATACAGGGACGAATCACATAGGCTGAGATAGTCCCAAAGTACATTAGAGACTTGTATTATATTATAGTAACTTAACAGATACGTATAGGTAAAAATAAACATCTATCAGACCAATAATGGTGCTCCCACGCTGTTGTTACAAAATGTTACTAACGTTAGTAAACGTTTGTTAACAAATTTTTTACATACATTATAATCAATGTTAGTAGATATTTTAGTGTTAGAAAATGTTTGTAAACATTTTATAACTGCAGCGTGGGAGCACCATAAGGAACGATCATTTTCCATCTTGGCCTAACCGGGAATCAAACCGGGACTTTCTGAGTAGCGGACAGGCATGTTAACCATTACGCCACGAAGATAGTAATTTATTACTTGTGTGTTTTTACAAAATATTTTTAACTGAAACACCAGGAAATAAATATGTTTGTGCCAAAGCTGTGCAGAGTCAATGAATTGTTTCGGAAATATTTGGCTGCCATCTCATTATTTAGTCACGTCTGCTAAAAGCATAATGAAACGTAAAGTTTATTTAGGTATTCTTTTAAGTCTCATTTCCTCGGTTTGAAACTCATCTAATTTGATTGGCCATGATATGAACAAATTATACTTTGTAAAATAAGTAATAATAAGCACATTAGAATAATCAAACTTATTCTTATTGTAGAGTAAAAAAAAGTAGTTAGAAATTTTAGATACTTAGACTTATTAAAACTGAGAAAATACTAATTATTGTCTTGTTTTTATATGATTACTGCACCTTTTATTTAAGAAGTTTAATAGTGGATCGCTACAAAGGCACGTGTATAGCAGTAATCGGAGCAGCGATTCACCATCATTATCGGAAAGTCTTTCGTGCTTTTAAAGACAAGACTTTTTTTTGTTCCGACTGTTTGCTGATAACTTAGATTTCAAGCCTAAGGAAATTTTTCGTGTGCTGGAAATTGGGCTTCCAGATGTCTTGCAGAGTAGCGGACTAGCGAGGTAAACTTTTATCCCTTATTAAGAATCCTTTGTTAAGCATATGTTAACTCAAATGTATTTCATTCCTCTCTCTCCTATTCGATATTTAGCGTAAAATAACGAGACAAATCATTTTAGCTAACTTGGGCTTAACAAAAGATTCTTAAAACATGGGTTAGACCGCGGAACCCGGATATGTAGGTATATGTTTCTCATGCTAATCATGATTTATTTTTGAGGCCAATCTGTAGTATTGCCTTCATCTTAAAACATCACATTTTATTTAAAGACACGAAAATATTGGTAATATAATGGTATC
This sequence comes from Euzophera pinguis, assembly GCA_947363495.1. Taxonomy (NCBI): domain Eukaryota; kingdom Metazoa; phylum Arthropoda; class Insecta; order Lepidoptera; family Pyralidae; genus Euzophera; species Euzophera pinguis. The sequence goes on along the minus strand of OX376156.1, from coordinate 5,918,903 downwards.
GCCCATAAAAATATAACAGTATTTATGAGCCCACTATAAAACGTGGCACTCACTCTTCAATACATCGATACTACCGACACACTTATTTTTAGAATGTTATAGCTGCAAAGAAATATGATCCTTAGGTTTAGGCGAAAATATTGCTACAGCGCGTGAGGAAAGAGGAAACGTTGTTTTAATAAAATAATTCAAAAGATTATCTAAGCGCGCATTCTTTTTATGGCTTTTTTGTAGCGTGGATGTAGAGTCGGCGTTTCGAATAGTTTGTATGCCTTCACATACACATTATGTAGTTGCCGTCATTCCCGAAGAAGGGATAATTAAAACATCTTTTGGAAATGGTAGGTGCTAGTTGGAATTCTTGAATTCTGCAATTTGAAAACTTCATCAGATCAGAGTGCAATAAAATGTGGAAACAAATCCATGAATGGATTAGAGTGGAATAGATGGAGCTGTGTGAGCAAATTAGTTATTTGTAAAATGGACCTAAAAATTTAAATAGTCATTCTTAAGTACCTAATACTAACAAAAGAAACATTAATGTAGGGCATGTAAAGACAGAGGCATAGGGAACATTTTGTGTCACTGCGACTCATTGGCTAGCAAGCGAATGGACCTCTTCGGAACAGCGTATCCGGAACTATAGAACTAGACACTTGATGATGTTCTGAACTGATTGAGTGAGTTACCTATTGTTAAGATATAAGCTGTTGGTCTTCCTAACATTCATCATCATAAATTTAAGACATGGGCTCTTGTCGCTGGAGCTTCTTCCATTCCTCTGGATTATAAGCGAGATCGCCCTAGCGAGACGTTTACTTTCTACTTTATTTGCTTCATGTAGCTATGCCTTGGTCTACCTGGACCTCTTCTTCCCTTTATCTTTCCTTCGGAAAGCATTAAATAAATAAATTGTTCCCTTCTTCAGAAACCCTGCAGCAGGTGAGTAAGGCATGGGGTAAGTACAAAAGAACCCAGAGATATGAAGTGCTTCCTAAGTATAGGACCCCATATGAAAGATAAGATAAACAAAGAAAAATTTAAAACATGACAATAAATTTAAAAGAATTAGTAATACGTGAGTCACCAACATACCCTTAACATCAGTCCACATACCCTTAACATAGTAACGCAAATATAACCAATATAGTTAGGAGATTTTTTTTTTTTAAAACAAACAATGGCATTGGTATGAGTCTCGTGATTTGATTAGTACGCAAACAAAGTAGTTAATTGGGTTGTTGTAAGACAAAGTTTATCATTTTAAGAGTTCAAGTTATTTTAACTGAAAGTATTGTAATGGAAATGATATTAGATTTATATTTGCTATTTTAAAAAAAACTAACGCACTTAAGTATGTTTTTAATTACATAATCATTCTATTATTGATTTTCTTTTGTCTGTATGCTGCTGTTCTTGTTAATTACTTATTAAGATGGTGTAGCGACCCAAAGCGAGTCTTGGCCTCCGATAATAAGCATTTCCACTTAGGCTTATCCGCGCCGCCGCCAGTCAACAGCGTGCAGCTCGCATTGATCCCTCGTACCTCGTCAATCCAGCGATATCTGGTAGGGCTATCTATCTTTATAACCAAAAAGTTGAAATAAGACACACCAAAGAGCAAAGTCTTCCAGATCGCAGACTGGTTTGCTTTGAGGTATATAGAATTATCTTATATGACATAAGCATGTTCAAATAGGTGCTAACTAAATAACATCCGGAAGCTGGATGAACAAAAGCTAGAAATCAGTAGGGACTACTCTCTATTACTATAGTTATTTTAATGTCGTGAGAAACAGTTTTATATAATTAAAATTGAATTATTTTTAATATAAAGTTCCCCCAACCGTGTTATTCACCTTTTCATTCTTGAGTGGAATTTGTTTAATGTACTTGTAACTTGTAAAACAATTAAGGTAAGTTTAAATCATTTACTAAGATTATATTAAGAATATTGCACTTGATTATGCTCCTAGCATTAAGTCATGTGAGACAAAAAAGTTTTATTAAGTGTTAAGATTGCTATGTCGTAGTCGTTATTCGTTTACTAGGCCGGCTCTATTATACTCAATCTCTACAACTATTATTTCTCTAAACTGATAAAGGTTCATGATAAGAATAGCCAGAACAATGCAATGCAATGCGAGCCAATTTTTGTTCGGAATTGCAAATAAATCCCTAGTTATTTGAATTCTTTAATTGGGAAGGCATAAGCAAGATAAAAGTTAATTAAGATTAATTATGCAAAATTAATAATACCTTTTTGAATCCAGCCTTATACTCATCAGAACTAATAGAACTGGTCTTTCCCATAGACTGGGGAGATTTATGTTGACTTTCTTTAAAGATTTTATTTTCAGCCTTGCATCTCCTTCTTATTGCCAAGTCAAAATTACTATTGACTGATATTTGCCTAATATACTTTCCCACATTTATTGCCCGGAGATTGGGCTAGTGCAATAGTGCAAGCTAGTGATAGTGATGGGACTATTGGAGCACGATAGGAGCCTTTGATTACATCGCACTAAGAGTCATATTTTAAAAAGTATAACTCTCCAAAATCACCGATCATGTCTAATGAAAATAATTTTACTTATCACATTTACGCGCTTTTCAAAAATTCGGCCCCTGAGGAACACTGGTTGTTACTTTAAAGCTAACACGACTCTCCTGACATGTTCCAACGCCAGTACGTCTGATAAGTGACTTTCCGACTAACTGGAAGGTCATCACCACGCGGAAGCTTTTAAGTCGATAACAAATATTGATGATGGGGGATAGACTATCCTATCCTTCTTTCGGACCAAGTGTTCAGAGGGCTAATCATTAACTAAACCGAGTAGATTCCAAAACCAAAAAGAGTACTTGTGATAATTTTGATTGATAAGAATAACAATTTTGTTGATGTGTTGACAGAACCATTAATATATATTATCCTTATTTAGTTGCTACTGGCGCGTGCGAGGGCTGATAACGTAGGTCATAGGGTATTCATATAAAGTCTGGACTTGGGGTACTCACAATCACAGTTCCTCTTTGCTGAGCTTCATGCGACGACGCAGTTTTTTACACACTCTCAAAATAAAGTGAATTATAAACCCAAAATGCCGTGGACAAGTGCCAACAGGTAGAAATTGTGATAATATTTTTTCTTCACTTGGAAATTGCAATAATCTCTATCTTTGATTATTTATCTTTATATGAAAATTCTCATAAAATTGATTTTGCTGTTTTGTGTATTATTTGAATCGCCTAAAAGACAACAGATTAGTTAGGACGTTATGTAGTCTAGATTTCGGATCAAATAGCTAGTGCTCAGGAAAATACAAAAATGTTCAGTGTCATTCAGATTTCACTCAGTGTGTCTAGTTATTGTAACCGATTGATTTTATTTTCTTAGTCGCTATTTACTACCACATTTTAGAAATAATATTCTTAGCATAGTAATTCCAAATGTGAATCATCTTTTGCAGAATTTACGCGAAACCCTCAAATTCGAGTGTAGGCGAGCCTGTGGTGGGCCCGACGATCGCTCGGCCGGCACCCACCGCAGCCGCCGACTCCGGCGGCCGCTTTGAACTCTGCGACCACGGATACGGGAAGAGCTCCGTCAAGCTCCTCCATGTACACCGTGATGGCGACTACCACACCATCCGAGAGTTCGAAGTCTCCACTGATCTGAAACTAACATCCGAATCGGCTTACGTCGTAGGAGACAACAAAGAAGTAGTAGCGACAGATTCACAAAAGAACACGGTATATCTGCTCGCGAAGAAACATGGAGTGAAAACTCCTGAAGAGTTCGGTGCGGTTGTTGTGAACCACTTCTTGTATATGTATAAGCAGATTGTGGAAGCAAAGTGCCGTGTGCTGGAGTATCCATGGGAGAGGCTGCAGGCGGGGACTCCTCACAACCACGCCTTTGTGTTTGCACCTACAGCCTCAAGGTGGTCGGAAGTTTCACAAAAACGTCATGGTGAGTGTAATCACAGACTATGATATCGTTCATGATTACATGGAAGTTATTTATAAAGTGAACAATTCAAGCATATTTTAATTAGCAGCTCAATATCAGTAATAATAATGCCATATAATTTTGTATGTCAACTTATCATTTTTGATTAAGAAGGTGTTGTGTTGCTCAAAGAATTTGGATCGAGATCTAGTTTTGTTAATAAACGTTTATCTTGTCCGAACAGAGGCGGTCAAAGTGAAGTCTGGACTAACTGGTCTTCGAGTTCTGAAAACAACACAGTCTGCATTTGTCGACTTCGTACAAGATGAATACACCACTCTAACAGACGCAGCCGAGAGAATATTTAGGTAAATGTCAAAAAGTAAATTTAATGGCTTATGGTGACTTTTCAATTGCTTTTACATCGGTTCTTAATATATATATATATAGATAAAGATTTTTCTCCTATATTATCCTATTGGTGGGTAAAGGTCTTAAAGTACATACAACCTAATTAAGTATTGAGACAATGACATCGTTGACAAAATATGAAAAAGCTTTTGAAGTATATCGTCTTAAATAGATATATGTTCACTCTTGGTTTCAAATGTATGCATATTTTACCATTTGATATGAAAAATTGTCCATGGGGACCTGACACCGATAGCATTTTATAGCGTTTAGGTTTGGCAACGACTTTTTGTTTATACGGTTGGTAGTGGAATTGGCTAAAATTATTCTAATCCCTATTTCCACCCACAGTACAGTGGTAGAAGCGGAGTGGACGTACGACAGCATGAGGAGTGCGGACTTCGACAACGCGTGGCTCACGGTCAAAGACGCCATTTTGGACAAGTTTGCTGGCCCACCTGACACCGGGATCTACTCACCCTCTGTCCAACACACCTTGTACCTGGCTGAGAAGACGGTTTTAGAAAAAGTTCCTGAGGTAATAAGGATCACATTTAATTCTTGATTCTTTCCTACCAGTGGAGATAGACCTCGAGAGAAGTATGACTCACAAAATTCGTGAGTCGAATGTTATTCATTCGGTATCAAATGATTGGTGAGCTTTTCATTCGACTCGCCGATTTTGGGTTCTCAAAAATAGGGATAGGGATATGAAACAAAGAAAAATGTAAGAATGAAGAAAACAATATATTAGGAAAATGTAGTAAGTGCAAATAGTGTCAATTAGTTTAGTGTTTAAGGCTGTTCTCTATATCCATTTTAATCTCATGAAAGAAGATATAGTTTCAGAGTATGTTAAGAGTGTGTGAAAATTCATGCATTATTTTACAAATTTTAGTTTTGATTTATCTCAAATTTAAATAAATTGTGTATGATGTCGCTTTAATTATATATAAACAAATGCTGGACCTATCGCCGGTCTTTTATCTGGCGTCACGTGAACGTCACATATCATGTCGGCTCCATATCGACTGGTCAAAGATTATCTGATGCTGTCGTAATTAACAATTTGTGTCATGTTAAATTACACTACACTTGATCACAATTTTTTAAAATTATGTGAACCGACATGAAACTATTTTAACTTTTAAACCACTAACGTTTTGACAGGCGAGTGCCTTTATTATAGGTACTATTTGAGAATAAACACACTAGACTTTATTACACATTTTCCCAATACATTATAACAATACTATAACATATATAATACGATGTCCGTATGTTAACCGTTTTAAAAGCTATGGTCCGGGACAAATGACAGACGATTTTTGCATGTAGTTTGTCTATAGGTTGTCATGTAAAAAATATTAACAGTTCTAAAAATACATAAAAAATGGTTTCTAAATGTTGTCAGCTTAGGTTCCTAAAAGATCTTTTTTTTAAATATTTTATTTTTGCCTACAGATCACATGGATAAAGATGATGATGCCCAATAAGCATTACCTAAACATCGATGTTTCAAAGTTTCCGGCTAACGTGACTAAGGGAGACCCCCGCCATCACATCTACCAGCCCATAGACAAACCGGCCGGACTCATCTACGCGCAGCTACGGCGTAGACCTAAAAGCCATTTGTGACACTCGTAGCTCGTAGACTTGCTACGGCGTAGCTTGTTCGGATATTGTTTTGACTGATCTACTCAAAATGCGTTCGAGTATTTTTCAGGTGGATAATATTGATGAATCTGGTTCTAATTGAAAATTATTAGAAATTGTTTTCATTTTGTTATCATTCCTAATATTTGCTCAATTATTTGTACAGTTGGAAACTTATTTCAACATTGTGATATCGCAATAAGTATCATAGATCGAATAAGTACCTTGCAATAAAATATCGAGGATGCGAGTACTTGTGTATCAGAATTATAATTTTATGTAGCGTTTACGCATCACCAAGCTTTAAATATTCATGTTTGATCTCCTCATTCATAAAAAATAATAAAGGCCCATAAAACAATAACTATACTTGAGAAAATATAGAATGATTCATATGACAGCTGTCAAATCACATATGTTTTCTTTTTAATCCTTGTCCCACTTCAATATTAACCATATTTCTGTCCTGCTGTTAAAAGGATCCTCCTATAATTTACAAACTATAAAATATGTTTTATAAGCAGTTGTTAATTTTTATGAATAAGGAAGGTATGTCTTTAATATTTAAGTTAATGTTTCTTCTAATGTTTAAGAATGTATTAGTAATAAAAATAAGTAAATACAATTAGATACGTTCAACTTAAAGCAGTTTTTACTACCTTCCCACATACCTAGTCGAGATTTATGTAATTAAATAAAACTCGACACGTATGTTCAGCGTCAAATATTTATACATAGTTTTTAAAACAGAAGGTATCACAGATAATGCAGGCACCTTTGACGCTGACCGCAAATAAATTAAAAGGAAAAAAATTGGGAAACATACATTTAATACATACAAAATTACGATCTCTTACTTTCACTAGTTTTATGAACTTTACAATATTTTTTATCATTTACTAATAGTGATATAATAATTAGTAACCGAACAATGAAGTAAACCAAACAAAACGTAAATTCACAAGACTGCATCTACAATTTTGGTGAAAATATAGAAAAAAATTACTAATAGGACATAAGTTAAACATTTACCCTTAAAAAGACTAGGTACAATACTTTACAAACGTTTCGTGCCAATAATCTTGTCTGCCAGCGCGTACAGCTCTTCAACTGTCTGAAAGAAAAAAATATTTTGTTAGAGTTTTGAAAAATCAGGCCAAGTCTAATGCTTCGTACACACCGACCAAACGAACGCCAACGAAGGACATTCAGCGTTGGCTACCGCACGCTCGTTGGCCTTCGAAGGTACGCCCAAATACATTTAGTGGTCGAACTCGTTGGCATCTGATTCCGGCTCGTATTCGCTATTTGGATAATTAATCAACGAAACTGATTCGTTGGCGTTCGTTTGACCGGTGTGTACGCAGCGTTAGGAAAAATAGGTATAGTCCAACCAGGAAAATAAAAACCCTGCATTGGCGTCGCTACTGATCGCCCTTAGGTGGCAACATGTTGTATGTGTCATGTCAATCACAAAATTGACAATGTCATTTACCTAATGCAATAGAAGTTAATCTTTCGTTTTCATTCGCATCAAATACATCTTTTATATCACTTTTCTCTCATTACTATATATTATTTTTACCATTTTGATAAATATTTTTATTTGATAATCACAAAATACACGTCCACTCCTGTCTCTTTTTGGCAGATGACATTGAGACGGAATGTTACTTGAATACCTAGTTGCCAGTAAAAGAAATTAGTTCTAATATTTTTTTGCAATATGGCCAAGGCTGCTATTTTCCTGATCGGGTTATACCTGAAATGCGTGCCAGAAAGAGTAGTACAATATATTCATGTAACGTACTTAAAGAATCACATTAAAAAGATAGGAAAACTAGGGTTATTTTCGGTTCAATACCTATACGTAATGAAAAAAATGGATCCTATTATGTAATGGGTCCCATTTAAACACAATGCCGCTACAAATTGTAAGAAGATATTCTACTCTTGCATTGATGGATGAAAAGTATCTTCAACCATTTTCCACTCACTGCTGAGTATAGTCATTCTCTCTCATGCCTATACCATGCCCTGCAATATTAAGCCTTTCCAAGACCAGGCTTTGTCTAAAAACACATAAATGAAATGTCGTTGTCCGATCGAGACATAAAATATCTTCATTTATCGCTTTTAAATTTTTTTACAGGATACAATTTTTAAATCAAAAAGGTAGTAAAGGTACTTTTCTTCCAATTGCTTGGAAACAGAAAAACGCGCAGAAGTGACGGGCAGTTAGGGCAGTTCTAGTAAGACTGATGGACCTTGTGCCAAATCTAAGCAAGTATCCTAACTGTAAATCGTTTAAATTAATTATTTTACGCGGTGTATTTATAGGGGCAGATACGATAAATGCAAAACAACATTTCATTATAATTTTTGTCTATTTACACGCGCGTCATTAAAATTTTTATTATAATTTATGTCTGTTTACACGCACATCATGAAAAAACTACTAAATAGCCACTTTGAGTAGTATTTATTGCAAATGTTTTGTTTAACCACTGTTAAAACAAAATCTTAATTCCATGCATCGGAATATGCAGGCAAAAGCTAGTTCGAAATAATATTTAATAACTTCTGTACGACCGATACACCTTTGGTCTCTTATTTCGATACTATTGTTCAAAACACACATATTTTAATTAGATTATAAAATCCGGGAAGATCCGTACCAAACTGGTTTAATTTTAGGATAACATGGATTATATCATGTTCTTTATCGAACATAATTATTTAGTTGGCACGCATGGCAATTGCTGGTCTGCTGTGAAATGTAGATAGACCTGTAATGGCCGCAAGCACGGAAGAAAAAAATATTTGTTTTTATTCTAGTGTTATTATTTAGCTAGAACATAATCGGAATTAATTTTATAATAGGTTATTCTGTTTCTAATAATGAAAAATTTCAATATTAATGTACAAAAGTTATTTCTTTTGCCCGAATGTTTGTTTAATACAATTTTTTTCGGATTTTAAACAAAGAACATACGACAATGGGCGTACCAAATCTAAGTAGGTACTTAATACAATTAATAACATGTTCTGATAGGAGTTTGGTACACGAGCCGTAATGGCCAGGTTTCGTGATAAGCAATGACAACAGGCTGCCCGGTATAAGCACCTAGAGGTCATGCTTAACTAGAAATAACTCCAAGTAAACCGGTTCACCACGAGCCAGATCTCCTTTTGGAAGATAAACCATACCAAAGCGAAAATCATCATTATTACTATGATATTAAACTATAATATTCCTTGCAAAATAACAGATTTTGCGAAGAGACGCGCAACTTATAGATAAAGAACAGTACTAGATTTGAATCTGGATGAAGCTAGTATTGATAGCGGACTTAGAACTGTTCGGGTAATTCTAGAAACGTGATTGCACTTTCTTCTGTGGAATTTTATGTATGACTCGTCTAACATAAATGATCATAGTCTAGTTGACATCGGTATGATAAAATTTACAGCATCCATACTAATATTATAAATGCGAAAGTCTGTCTGTCTATCTGTTACGCTTTCACGGCCAAACCGCTGAACGGATTTTGATGAAATTTGGTATGAATATAGTTAAGACCCGGGGTCAAACATAGGCTACTTTTTGACGCAGGCGGAGCTGCGGGAAACAGCTAGTTCTAAATAATGATACGTTAGATGTACCTACAGATTTGGCCATATTATATAAAAGATGCTCTCCTAAGTGAACAACCAAATCTCTTTTTCCAAATCAAAATAAGCATATCATCTTCACCTTCTAAAACATATTAGGTTGGGGAAAAAGTATTTTTTCATATAGTATGTATGAACTAGTAATAAAAAATGTGTGATTTTCATTTGTTTTTCTTACTGTCAAGATGAGTGAATCTAATGAAGAAAATCGATACATTTTAAAATTTTACTACAAAAAAGGTGAAAAGGCAACGCAAGCCGCGAAAAAAAATTTGCGGTGTTTATGGACCTAGTGCAGTTTTTATGAAAGTAGCACAAATTTGGTTTAAGCGTTTTCAATCCGGAAATTTTGATGGCAAAGATGAGCGTCGCTCTGGGATAAAATGGATGCCATTTTTGAAAAAGTGGAGAAAGATCGGCATATCAGTAGTTACGTGGTAGCTGAAGAACTGGGAATTGACCACAAAACAGTTTGAAAAAAACTGGGTACAGAAAAAAGCTCGATATTTGGGTACCTCACGAGCTCACTGAAAGAAACCTAATGAACCTTGTACCCATTTGTGATTTTTTATTACGACCATTACGACTAACAATAGACCCATCACGCTCCTAAGCCACATCTATAAGCTGTTTTTGAGGGTAATCACGAATCGTCTCGCGAACAAGCTCGATGTTAAATGATTTATTTATTTATTATTATTATGATGTCTTCCAGCCTCCCGAACAAGCCGGTTCCCGAAAAGGTTTTAGTACCATAGACCACATCCATACGCTTCAGCAGGTTATACAGAAGACCAAATAGTATAACCGGCCACTATAATATAATAATAAATTCATTTATTTCAGACCATAGATCCATATTAGTGTTAATAACAATGATTGACCTTATAAACTAGTGTTAGTAACATACATAAAACAGACAGACTATGCCTAGCGTTTGTGGACTATGAGAAGGCCTTCGAATAGATCGAAACGTGGGCGGTGCTTCAGTCTCTCCAGCGGTGCCGCATTGACCATCGGTACGTCGAAGTGTTGAAGTGTTTGAACAGCAACGCCACCATGTCAGTCCGAGTACAGGAGCAGAGCACGAGGGCTATTCCATTGCAAAGAGGAGTAAGACAGGGAGACGTCATTTCTCCGAAACTGTTTACCGCTGCTCTGGAAGATGCTTTCAAATTCTTTTAATGGGAAGGACTTGGCATCAACATCAATGGCGAGTATATAACTCACCTTAGTTTTGCCGACGATATCGTGGTCATGGCGGAGTCGCTGGAGGACTTAAGTACCATGCTAAGCGACCTCAACGTAGTCTTCCAACAGGTGGGCCTTAAAATTAACATGGACAAAATCAAGGCATATAATGTCCATGTTACGCCATCATCGGTTTCTGTCGGGAGCCACACCCTTGAAGTTGTAGACCAGTATGTCTGCCTGGGTCAGATGATCCAGGCTGGCAACTCAAGCTTCAAGGATGAGGTCTTTCGTCGAATCCGACTCGGCTGTGTGGCGTTCGGGAAGCTACGTAGCGTCTTTTCGTCCAAAATACCTCAGTCCCTTAAAACTAAGGTCTTCGACCAGTCCGAAACGTGGTCTTTGACTATGGGCCTCATAAGAAAGCTCAAGGTCGCCCAGAGAGCTATGGAGAGGGCGATGCTTAGTGTTTCCCTACGAGATCAAAACAGAAATAAAGAGATCCGTAGGAGAACAAAAGTCACCGACCGGCCGATGGGGCAGAAAGGTCCTCGAATGGCGACCGCATATCGGTAAACGCTGCGTCATCCACCGTCAGATGACCTGAAAAAGATCGCAGGCAAACGCTGGATGCAGACTGTTGCCAACCGGTCATTTTGGAAATCTTTGGGAGAGGCCTATGTCCAGCAGTGGACTGACTGCGGCTGAAATGATGATGATGTAAAGGCAAAATTACTAAAGTATCTCTTTCATGTATTCCCGTTGTCCCCATCGTCCGTGTCCCCATTAATGGGGACAACGGGAAATTAATAAAATAATTAAAATTACTTCCTGTTGTCCCCATTGCGTTAAAATTTTAAGCGAGACTGTCTTTCAGAAAGATTATATGTATTAAAATAAATATGGTTTTACGTAAGTAAATTGGCAACTTAAAAGACTTTATGTAGAAGTGGGTATTCAAATTTATATCAAGTATTTTATATTATAAAGAGAAGTAAGAAAAAAGTTAGGTACTTTTGTTAAATGGTTCAAAACATAGATTTAGATTTTTTTTGGACTACGTACTACGTACGCTTAGTAAAAGAAACGAGCCCAATTTGAAAACTGTTTGTGTGTGTGTGTGTGTGTCATACATGTGTGCCCTGTCAAATAGTGCTGAGCCGAGCAATGTCGACATCACTATGATCAATTTTCCGTGAGAACATTGCCAAATTAAGTATGCAGTATTTTTTGGGATAAGTTAGAATAAAATTACATAATAAAGATGCTACTTTAGTATTCTTATTTTTACGAGCACTCCGACTCTACTTTCAATAGGTGGACAGTAATTAACTTTAATTTTGAGATCAGTGGTCGATTCTCGCTCTACTGAAAACTGTATTGAAAGTGTTTACTACATATAGTTGAATATATTTCGGAAAACCATTCTTCTCTGTCAACCATTGTAAGCCATTTTTCGCAAATATCTAAATTAGATAGAAATCTGAAAGGAAGGTATTTAAAATCAATTGTAATATTACAATTACGAGAGATGAATGAGAATACGAACACGGGGTTTTCAGTAGAAATTCGCCATGTTTTTTCGCGACACCTCAAGGCGTGAGTATTTTCGAAAAAATCTCGAATTCGACTTATCTTAGAGACGCGAAAATCACTAACCCGCGTTCGTAGCGGATTTTTTTTTCATAAACCGTGTCGGATTGCTGAATTTTAAATATATAGGTACGTTTGATACCAGTAGGTAGGTATTTATTCATCCATAGCGTTTGGGTGCAATACTATCGATATGATGTTTGACAGCATCGATGTTAATCCCTAAACTTCAAGAATTAGGTTAGAAATTGTGAAAATTCACATATTGATTTTTTATCCAAATTGGAATTCTTTTGCATCTTACATAGTCATATGATAAAACTACATGATATTTCTCATATTTTAGTGCGGAAAAACTATCGAAACAACTATAAAATCATGGATTTATACAGTGATAAACTTCGGTGGTACTTATGTGTAGTATGTGAAATTATGTGGGTTTTATTTGTTACTTGAGTTACATTTAGGCACTGCACATGAAACCATAATTATGCGCTTCTACTGAACACTTTTTTAACACTTACGACTAGATACTTTGTTTATAATTTAAATATTTGTTTTTTACAAGAATTCCGTAACGCTGCTATAGGACATTATTGTGTATATGAAATGGTCTCGCTCTCTATCTCATTCTAACATACGCATATCCTATATATTTCTCTTTCGCATTTCCCGTCTATTGGATCCATAGTCTAAGGTTCAAAAGAACAGGGAGGGAGGGAAATGTTATACCTATATAAATACTCATAAAATTAAAATCAACATAATATTGAAATATTACCCCTGTGTAAAAATAAAATTAAACGTTACGTAAAAATTTTACTGACCTTTGTCCCCATTGTTTTTAAGTACAGTGGGGATGACGGTAAAGAAATTTTAAGACGTACTCGTTGTCCCCATAATGGGGATAAAATTATGGGGGCAACGGGAAAACACGATCTCTTTCTCTCTTATCGATATTTAACATGAAAGAACAATACAAAACACATGTGCCTAACAAATGATTCATAATACGTCACTTAGTTATAACGTCTTACCGTCAGACTTTTAAGAGTCTTCACATCGTTGGTTTCATATTTGAGGAGGGCATACTGTTCGTCTGTGAACCGCACTCCTTTTTCTATGGCAGCTTGTTTCTGCTCTTCCAGTTCTTCCTGACATTTTGCTAGCAGCTGTTCTGGAGTCAGTTGTTCTCCTTCTTCTTCAACAGACTCGATTTCGGCTTCTTCTTCCATTGACTGTTTAAGAGTGAATTAAAATTATAACTTCTTAAAAATATTTTAAATGCCTGCTTTTATCTATTATCTATATTCTATAACTAGTTGTTACCCGCGGCTTCGCTCACGTGATCAAGGAGAAGTGTCAAGAAAAATAATGCTAACCAAATTACATTAGTGAATCCAAAGATCTGCTTACCGACATCAAAATAAATCACTAATATAAATCTAACGCTTACATGTCGTCTTAATGAATAAATGAATGAATGAATGAACACTTTATTGCACCATTTACAAACAAAAGAAGCACATAGTTAAAACCAATACAACTAAATGGGTACAAAGGCGGACTTATCGCTAATGCAATTTCTTCCAGTCAACCTTAGGGTAGAAATGAGCTGCGGTAGAAAAACACTTGCGTGAGCGGTGCAGAAAGCTTAAATGTACATGCCTATATTAAGACGCATATAAGCATATTGAAATTTAGAGTAAAGGTAATAGCCCGCTTACACGACTCGGCTCCAACAGAGATCCTACCCAAAACCGCGCAAACCTGAAACGACTCGCGATTCACGCACTAACTGCTAGCAGGGGCCCAGCCAACATCGCATCGACAGTTTACAGGCGCAGCCAACCACTCTCGCTTATCTCGACAGACACAGTTACCGCTAGCAGTAATTCAACAGAAAAGTCAAAATGTAGTGTATCAATGTAAAAAAACAGGAAAAGTTAAAAATTGATTTGACATTGTAATATATGTAATGTAATGTAATGTTTGTATGAAATAAATAATTAAAGGTGGCAATACCCTATTGAAGAACTTTAGACCCATCACGCTCCTGACCCACAGGTAATAAAATGTTAACCCCCACAATTAAATGTTCTTTTTGCCGGGTGGGAGCGAAGTCTTGTAAGTGGGCTATGACCTTAATCTACCGAGTACATAAGTTTTTGCTTATCCCTCAGGATTCTATGACTTTTTCTGGATGATATATGTTTTAAACGTCATAGTTATCTGCCATACATTTTTGCTTATCCCTCGGGATTCCTTTATTTTGCCGATAAAATTTATACCTAAGATGTTGACCAGGAATGCCAAATTTCAAGTCAATCAGTTCAGTAGTTTTTAATTATCCACCTCGTAAAACAATTTTTGCTTATCCCTCGGGATCCGAACATTTTTCCGGGATAAATTGTACTTCTAATGTTGACCCAGTACGTATATAAGGTAGGTTCATGCTAAATTTCAAGTCAATCAGTTCAGTAGTTTTCCTGTGATACGTGCACAGACAGACAGACAGACAAAAATGTAAAAAAAAAAATTTAATGTCATCTATATCCATTGCTATGTCTTGGGGATTAATAATTTCCAAAAAATATTCATCATCATCGGCTACAGTTTTATTATATGTATATGTTAACGGAAATGTATGTAATCCGTCATTGTATACAATTCCTAGGAAATGTATACATTACCTAGGATATGTATGTATTAAATAATTTTTAAAACAATATTTTATACATTTCCTAAATTGCTTCGGAATTGTATACATTGCCTAGGAGATGTATACAATTCCTAGATTTCATACATTTTCGGTAACATATACATATAGATATTGTATTGCACTCTTCTTAACGAATCAAATTGCATGTTGTACTCGATTCACGGGTATCCCAGGTTACGGAGGAAGTTCATCATACGGAGGTGGAAGTGTAAGTATGTTTCTTGTATAAAATATCTATTAAAATCTAATAAAAATATAACCTGATCAGCTTTTTGTGACGCCTTTAATTTTCTATAATAGGCATCAGCTCGCTTCTTGGACGCCCTGGCCACTTCTCGATTCACCATTCTCCAGAACACGAACACTGGATGATGAAACAGCTCAGGAGGACATTCCTTCAGAGGTGTTTTGCCAACCAGGATGAGGCGTTTTAGCCTTTCCATTTCATCCATCTGTTGAAATATACAATGGTGATTAGTGTTTGCTCAGTGCCATGATTACAAAGAATCACCTAGGAAGATGACCATGCGATGTAAACAAAATATTTGGATTTTGGTATGTACATTTGTTTCTTAGTATGACTAAGAATAGGTAGGATAGGTATACGTACTTGTACAGATACTGTTAACAACGTTTTCATCTTTTACGGTTAGTTATCAGTTATCAGCTGAGATAGAAACCGAATATTATTGATACTGTTGAAAAGAAAAGTGTTTTTTTATTTTTATTTCCTCTCTCTTCTTTTCAGCGTTTTCTCGGTTTTACTTAGCGGCGTCCACGAGTCTTTGCGCATCCTCAGCTGGTTGCTTCTGAGTCCACTTAAAATTCCAAAACACTTGAATTAATTTCAGACGACAAATATATTTTTTTACTTTGAAAAGATTTTCTTCGATTTTAGTAATAAAAAGAAAATAGAATAGAATGCCAGGAAATTAAGTGCTCATGATTTTATACTCGTAATAAAGTGTGTTCTGATTTTAGTATACCTAATAAAATGTCGTGTCCTATAGACCAATAATCTAAATAGATATCACAAATTTCTAGTTAATTCAATGAAAGAGAGTGGTCTTCAGTTTACCCCGGGGTTAGGAGAGAGTCTAGTCATACATAGAGATCATCAAAAATGTTGGGATCCAAATCATCTTTTTTTATTATGAGTATCTCAGATCGCTAAACGGAACAATACAAGGTAACAATGAGCTATGATGTGAAGTTTTACATAGATCGTAGTTCCATTATGAATTGCTACTCATATAGGCCGTTAGCCGGTTGCATCCTAAGCTGGCCGCTTCAATTCTTAATTACCATATCTATTACTATGATTATCTTTATCACGGGGTATATTCAAAGATAGTAAACCGAGTCGACGGCTATAAACGAAACGTGGGATCCATCGATCTGATGATACATTGCATATGTGTCGGTTATCGTGTGACATGAGTTATGTCATTTCATACATGTCATGTCAGTCATACATTTGTAGTCTGGATCGCTTCAAAGCAAGACGACAGAATGGTCTATAATTAGCAAGGATGCACCTTGGAAGTAGTATTTCAGTAATGTTCAGTGAGTTGCGATATAAAAAAAATCCTACAAATGGATTGAATAGTAGAATAGAGACTTGGATCACCATGTTGCAGTTAACACTGTTTACAGTCATTCTTGACATTTCGTTTTACTCTCTTTCTCATTTTGTCATCAATTATGTGATTTTGTTTATTTATAAGATGAAGCTAAGTAGTTTCTTCTACCTGCTAGACATCAAAAGAAGCAACTTCTAATAGAAGCGGTAGAGCTTTACATGCAGATGTTTACATTCAATATATAAAATACATCACGCTTGTACGTAATATTAAAATAGTATACAGTGTTAAAATAATATTTTTTCAAAGATTTAGTAGTAGAGTATCCGCGAGATAGTATAAAAGATATGTGCAGAGAAAATGAAGCAGAATTTGTAAGGATCATGCGAAAATCTTTAATTTCTGCCTACACCTGTAGAAAATTTTGTGATTTCATGTACTAAAGATCAAGAATTTTTCATATCTATGACTCGCGAAAAATCGGTGAGTGATTTTCATTCGACATAACCGGTAATAAGAATTTTCATTCGGCTCATCGGTTTTGCGTAAGTCATTGATCTCAAAAATAGCACTCCAGCTTACCACTCTGGCCGAGATCCTCTTGTTGAGGTTCTCCTCGTTGACTTCCCGGATCCTATCCTCCAGGTCAGTCATGTAGCTCTTGTCAGTGAGACGCACCAGGTTCGAACCCATGTGCTTCTCGAGGCGGGCTCGGACATGTGGGTGGGCGAAGCTGTGACCAATAACATTATAAAATTATTGATCTTTTCTCCCTTAATATTCCCAAAGACAGACATTTGGAACATAACGTTTAATACCTAATCTTTTCAATTCCAAGAATTTTCATTTTTACTATTTTCTCTATATTGTTTGTTTTTTGTTGTCTTTGGTGGGTGTGACAGCTCCAATGGGTCAGAATATTAAATACTTACGTAATATTTAAGTTTTCTTTTTATATTTTACGTTATAACTGTCTTCTTTTATGTATAGGTAATAAAAAAAAATACATACATACGTACCTTAAACTATGTCATACATATATGCCTTAAAAATAATCTTGTAGTTATCATTAACATTACATAGTATAAAACAAAGTCGCTTTCCGCTGTCTGTCTGTCCCTATGTATGCTTAAATCTTTAAAACTACGCAACGGATTTTGATTTGGTTTTCTTTAATAGATAGAGCGTTTCAAGAGGAATGTTTAATTGTATAATTCATGCATAGTATAGTGAAGAAACACTGATAATTTTAGAGGTTTCTGACGTGAGGTTGTAAATTTAACATATTTTTGGCGCTTACGTTGCAAACGCTGGCTTAACCCTGTAAGATAGATCAAAATAATGTACAATAGTATTGTAGATCTTACAAAGGTCTACAAAAAAGTCCGCGATATCATATGTCTATCTATTGCAGTTACGTCACAGCAACTACTTTTTCAGTTAAAATTTGCAGCAGTAACGCCGCGCCGGTACAAACAAGGCTACATTACACGTTTCACGGTATTGATACTTAACCAAATAAATCATTTAATATACAAGACTGTTTTAATACCTGTAGCTTGTCGCGGTATTTAGATCAGAAGCCTCAAAATTTTCTATAGCAATGGGATCATGCCCCTACCTACAAGATGGCAAAAAGTAATCAAACAAAATGGCACCTACATACTTTAGTTAAATGTAAATAAACTATATTAATAAATGTTTTGAATTTTCTTAAAACATGCGAAGAAAATTTTTCCCCAACAATGTTACAGAACAGGAGTAAGTGCGAATAATATGACATTGATAATGTTTGTTAACGCAGCTAAATTGTATTGTAATAAATAATTTAAACATGGATCAATGACTATAGTTTTTACTTGACACTTAGGTATGCACTTACCCCCGCCTCAGCTTTCCAGCGTTGCTATCGCTACTCGTTTTGAAAACCTCTGTTTACTTGAAACCGTCGAGTTCTCGTCAAGTTTTAGTAGTTTTGGCGCCAGATCCCGTGTCATAGTGAAGCCTTTATATCGTGGCCTACGTGGGGCCTGGTACGGTGCGACACGGCCCCCGCCAACACTACATGTACGATTTTCGTGTAAAGTTGTATTCATATGTGGCATGTTGTGATTTGATAGATATCCATCATTATAATCACAACCACAAGACATCCACTGCAGGACATAGGTCTTTCCCATGGACTTCAAATCTAACAGATCTGTAATTTTCAGCCTGAGGGACATAAAGCAGCCTGTATCCAGAGTTTTTCTGCGACTTTGAGTAGGTTTCCGGAGCATCTGTTAAGTGGATGTTCAACGTTATCCATAATTTCGACGTAATAAGTACTGATTGCAAAGAATAGAAAGTGACTAATCTGTACTAAAAGTTTAGACTCTTGAAAGTTAAAAGCGGACTATTAAAGGTTTTTTATGACTCACCTAAACTGACCTTTAGAATTAAATTAAAACTTCTTCTCCTTTACCTTGTCCCACTTTGTTATGTGGAATCGGCACGGTATGTTAGTTCCTTGCACTTTCCTCTATCTCTAGCAATTTCCTTCTCAACGCCCTTCCTACGCATATTCTCTCTGATCAAATCCAGCCATTGCTTTTTTGTTCTACCCCTATTTCTCGCTGCCGCAACCTTCAAATTTGACATTATTTGGGTAAAACGTATGATTCACTTAGTAGACTTGTCTCCCCTATTGGCTCCCTCTAGGGAGACAAGGTTACTTTGCTTGTTGCGTTGGTTCCCTAAGCGGGGGGAGATAAGGCACCTTTTAATTTTTACAGTGTACTTGACTCCCCCGACTTTCAAGATGTCTACGTCACGGTTTTTTTGTGTCTGTTTCGTTGTCCGTTATGTGGACTTGTCTCCCCTTTATTGTGGTCTTATGAGGGAGACGAGGCATCATTTAATTGATAGAGCGTAAGCGAAGGTTGGCGGGGATGGTTGGCGTAGACAGAGGGATGCTTATGCCCAGCAGTGGGTTATAAAAAGCTGATGATGATGAAGCGAAGTATCCATTTCGAGACTGACTGGAGGACTAAACAGATTCTTAGAAGCTTGTAACGATATAGCGGTAGACATATTAAATTTATAAGGTGCCTTGTTTCCCCCGTCTAGGGAAGCCAACGCCACAAGCAAAGTTACCTAGTCTCCCCCAAGGGACCCAACAGGGGAGAAAAGGATTTTCCTCCTTCCTTACAATGACCGTACCATCCCAACCTAAAACTTTTCAGTCATAGGTGCAAATTAAATTAGCACTACCAACATTATTATTACGTCTTAACTTAATAAATAAATAAATCCAAGAGTACTAAGTTCTTAGTAGTAAGTTCCTAGAGTCTCAAGAGAGTTTTTGAGTTCATTATGGTTGATTAATAGAGAATGCCATATGACAATAAGTCTAAGGTTGTGTATTATATTTCATTCTGTGCAAGTGAGTTACTTAAATGATTGGACATTGCTTTAAATAATTGTATAGTTAATAGTTCTAAAACGCTTGTCTACTAAACAAAATCAAATAGTGAATTTGGTGAACCATTATTATGAACGCGCCTTTAAATAGCGTGATTGAAGTAAATTTCCCATAACCCATATGTACAAGGCACGGGAATGTATAACAAAACGCTGATATTTCAAGATGCATGTCATGCAACAATATTTTTAGTATTTTTTTCATAAAGTGCAATAAAGGTTAAATTCATCAACATTTTGGAAATTCAACATTTTGCAAATTCAACTTTTCGGACCTGAAGGATAAATCCATACTTACATTGTAATTGCGAAATGATGACTATCTGTTTGTTACGTTTTCACGGCCAAACCGCACTGAAATTTGGTATGAATATAGTTGAAGATCCGGGGTCAAACATAGGCAACTTTTTGACGCAGGTGGAGCTGCGGGAAACAGTTAGTATAAGATAAGTATAGGGAACCACAATTTAAAAAAAGTTTCCGTTTTGTTGTTGCTGTGATCAGGACAGAGCCGGACTAAGCGGTTAAAATTTAGGATCTAAATCCCTGTCATGATGAGTAGCAGTCTGGAAACGAGAAGAAAAAACTAATAAGGTAGAAAGTTTAAAATGTTTACTGTATATTATTTACATGTAACCTGTTGGTGTATCAAAATAAAATAAATAAATAAAATTGTGTTAAGTCCAATTGGACTCATATTCGGTTGACAATAAGCACACGAGTATTAAGCTGCATGAAGTCCGCTGCTGCATATTTACCTTATGTAGTTCTATTTATGTATACATTTTCAGTAATACTTTTATAAATACTATTAACGGAAAGGAAAAAATACGATAAGTCCCGCCCTGATTTTATTTAAGCTGTATTTCTTGATGAATAGCAAGTTTTATAGTCTCCTTTGAATTTTAGGGTGAATAGAAACACGCAAGGCGGGGCCGATAATGACTATCGGTAACGTTCATAGAATTGTTATATCCATAGATATACAGTGTTATAGATATGGACAACTAAATTACAGATTATCAATATGAAACTTAAGTAGTTTTACTATATGGTACTACGATTGCTGGTGAGTCGAAATGGGGATATGCGAGTATTATAGGAAGCTATTTCTAATATTGCACTCCTGCATATATATATCTAGCGTTTTCCCGCAACTGTATGTCTGTCTGTTACGCTTTCACGGCCAAACGGCTGAACGGATTTTGAAGAAATTTGGTATGAATATACTTGAAGACCCGGGGTCAAACATAGGCTAATTTTTAACGCAGGCGGAGCTGCGGGAAACCGCTAGTTTTCAATAAAGTTTTGGTTCTAATGGTATGTGTCACACGAGCTTCTCCGTGCTTTAAAGCACGTTACGTCGTTGGTCCCGGTTGTTATCGATAGATGGCAGTCGTCAGATGCCATTAGGCTGCCAGAAAAAATCTGACAGTGTTGGCCACTAACACACATTGATTCATGTTCCTGTTAGTCTGGTTTCCCTGGAAAAAGGGCTACGGAGGTCAGACGGCAGTCGCTCCATTGTAATAACCAGTACTGCCAAATCTAGGACCATGACTTACAGCGTATCCTAAAGTCTAAGCTGAACACGCAAATATGAAAACTCTCTAGGACGAAGAAGGTGTGTGTCATTCAGCACCTTATCCCGTTTGTATATTTATTTATTTACTTTATTCATGTACACAATAAAAATGCAAAGGATTATACATAAGAGGAAAAGACAGTACAAAGGAACTGCTTATTTCTAAAGAAATTTCTTCCAGCAGACCCAAGAGAGGAAATGACAAGAAAAGGGAAAAGGGAATGACCTACGCCGTCCGTAATAACCTCTATTTTATTTTTTTTACTTTCAAGTAAGTATGTAAAATTTAAATAAGGCCTGGCATTAAAAACTCTTTTATGGACCCAAGTCTGCCTCACCACAACTCTTTTAAGAATCTACCATCTTACTCGTAGCATTCAGACAGATGTATGTATAATTAAATGGCTACCTGTCTTTGACTTTTAGTCGACATTTACAAAAAAAATAAGAAAATAAGAATAAAGAGGGGCGGCCACGCTTCTGATACAATAAGATAAAAAATAGTTGGACTTCATATTTTCATGTATTTTGCACATGCGGTCATTCCAAAGGTCAACTGACACCGGATTCCGATATCATTTAAGACCTTGTAGTAGACTAATTTATTTAGTTTATCAATCGTCTCACGTGACAGTAACAATATTTAACTGTTACATGACCAGTTATGTATAAATTAATTATCAACTATAAATCAATTCATACTTCCGATTCTTGTAACACTGTGATGCAGTGTTGTGTTCCTGCTGGTGAGTACGGTCGTCAGGCTCCATAGGGGTCGCTGTGCTGATAGCGGACAGGTCGGCAACGCGCTCGTGACATCTCCGGTGTTGCAGGCGTTCATATGCTACGGTAACCACTTACCATCAGATGGGCCGTACGCCTGTTTGCCTACGTAGTTGTATATAAAAAAAAAACTATTTAACAGTTTTAAGTATCTATTATTCGACCTGTTTAACAAACAATTTTGAATTGAAAGTGTTGCATTCGGGGGTTCCCAAAACTAACAGAGTTGTTAACACTTTCGCTGGCAGTAATGCCTCTCGACGTAGATAACAATTTAGTGTCATTGTTATTTCCTTCACAGTCAGCTAAAGTGTTAATAAGTGTAGGATAGTTTTAGCAATCATTTGTGTCATGCGAGTGTGTTTTTTTTTTTCTGTTTCAATAAATGGAATCGATTCGGACCACGATAAAAGCGTGAACAGGACTCTAAACTGAAGCGTGAGTTCAGGATGTTACTGGGATGAAGGTATTTTAATCTTAGAAACATCTATAAGGAATATACTGTCTAGCAAACAAACACATGTTAGCGTTTCATATTTTCACTTTCGAAATTGTACAATATATACACAACTAGCTGAGCCCGCGCCTTCGTCCGCGTAATGTTCGATTATACCTACTTTCGTTACTTATTAATCTTATTATCCGTCATTGCTGAGTTTTACACAAAATATTTCATGTTATTTATATTTAAAATGTTCAGGAGGTCGCTATGTATGTACAGTATTGCGACGGAATAGTGTTTGGCATGAAAGAAAAAGTTACACAATCTTGATTTTTATATGGACATTTCCTATAAATTCTTTCCATACCTATAAAATCATGATTCGGGTGTGAAAGTTTAATTGATAACCACCAGTTGGTAGCAAGCATAAATGCTGATCTTGAAATATACCTATTATTGAGAAGTATTCGTTTGACTCACCTCACTTGCCTTCGACTTCCATATATGGTGAGTCATACTTATCAAAGATGGGTATATTTCAAGGCGTTTCCGAAAAAAGGCATCTCTGAGAGCAGGGTGTGCAGGGTTGATGTACCATGCACCCACTCGATACGAATGACTGAAGAGTTATAATAAAGAACCCATGTTTGGCCGAAAGGCGTTTCAGAAAAAAAATCTAGACACTAGGTTGTGCAGGGTCAATTGACCACGTAAGTGATTCGATAAGAATGACTGAAAAGTAATAATGAAGAACCCACGTCAGATGCCGAAAGACGTTTTCAAAAAAATCTCTGACACCAGGGGGTGCAGGGTTGATTGACCATGTAACTTATTCGATAAGAAACACTGAAAAGTAATTAAGAAAAACCCAGGTCAGAGGCCGAAAGGCATTTCCGAAAAAACTCTGACACCAGGGGTGCAGGGTCGATTGACCATGTGTAACCCACTCGATAAGAATGACTGAAGAGTCATCCCAGGTCAGAGGCCGAAAGACGTCTCCGACAAAAGTCTGACATCAGGGTGTGCAGGGTCGATTGACCATGTAACCCACTTGATAAAAATGACTGAAAAGTCATAACAAAGAACCACGTCAGAGGCAAAAAGGCGTTTCCGAAAAACTCTGACACCAGGGTGTGCAGAGTCGATTAAACATGTAAGCAACTCAATGTGAATGACTGAAAAGTCGTTATACTCGTAAAGAAGGTACGACAGAACTCGAAGGCTCTTCAAACAAATTCTGACTACGAAAATTGTCTCCATTAAAACTTTAACACCGGGGGTAGATTGACCACGTAACCTCACTCTATAAGAATGACTAAAAAGTCATAATATAGAACCCACGTCAGAGGCGAGGTTTTGCTTACGTTAATGTCTTTCCATTTAGCGCGATTGCTCTCCAGTATTTTATGACCAAATTCTGAACACATGCTATAATGAGTCGTTGGTCCCGCCCGGCTGCCATCTGGCGGTCGTTAAAGGAACTATGTCAGAGGCCGTAAAGTAATTCTAAAAAAACTTTATCATCTGGATTTGCATGGTCGATTGACCATTTAACACACTCGTTGTGAATGAATGAAAAACATTTAAGTAACTACGTAATGACAACTCACATTATGAACACCACCATCAATAATTCCTCCAATTACAAAGCAAAAGCAAAAATAAATTCTGTTGAAAAGGAAAAAATACCGTTTCTTTGTTTCCAAAAAATTTAATGTCCAATGTTGTTTGACCTCTCATATGGTATGCGCGCCATACATTTTAAAAGTTAATTTAAGTTGGTAGTTGTCCTTCGAAAACTGATAAAATTAATGCGTGTCTAAATGTTGCCGAGGACTATTAACTATTTCATAAAAAAGTTTCTGTCCAGTAGTTTTTGCGTGAAAAATGAACAACAGACAGACAAAAATTCCATAAATCATATTTTTGGCTTCTGTTACTTTTTAAAGATTCCACGGACCAATTACAAAGAGGAGATGGCGTTGCAAATGGCGCAGTGTTCCGATGTGAAAGGGCCCTAGTAATATTTTTTTTCATTTTATATTCAATTACTACAGTTTTAATACATTTATAGATAGATGTACATAATTAACCTTACACTACAGTCTTATTATATGTATGTAGATGTAGATTATAGAATATTGACAGTGAGGCAAAGCTGAAACAGTTATACCAAGGCATACAGGGTCGATTGACCGGGACAACTTCTTCATGATCTAGCAAACAACACCAAGGAAAATGCTGAAATTATGTGATTTTGACGACTTACCTCTTACTCCGCTTATTACCTTGCTATGAAAATTTAATCAGGGGAGTTTGAAAAATTCTTTAAATGATGATAACTTTCTTTTCTGATGTCCGATTTTGATGAAACATAGATTAGATGTTGCCCTGAGCTAGGACCGATCAGTTTGTGAAAATTAAATTCAAATCTGTCCAGTAGTTCCTGAGATTAGCGTAATCAGACAGACAGACAGATAGACGAACAGACAGACAGACAAGATTGATATAAAACAGTTTTCTGTAATCTATTATTCATCTTTAGTCGTTCCCTCTCATTTTCCAGCCAAAATAATAAATGTACAGACAAGTCGATTCTACTCTTTTATTATAGTATAGAAGAAGATAGAATAATAGAAGATTATGAATATTTCTATTTATTTGTATAAAAATAGAATCTAATAAATAAAGTAAATATTCGGATGTAAACTAACTGTTAATTAAATTTAAAGTAATACCTATAAAACTAAAAAAAAATAAACTTGGTTATATTTTGTGTTGCAATTAATAAACATCGATGTAATTGGAAGATTGTGTTTCACTTCTGGAACGCGCTAACACACATCTAGAGCTGTCCGGTCCATGTGCTTTCGCGTGTAAAACTGTAAACAATCGGCGTAGACTGTGTTTACAAAAACGCTAGAATTAAACGTGACGACAACTTTACTCGAGATTGCAACGTCATTCGACAAGTATTTCGGAGTAATGCCCCAACCACGGACGGAAGAGTTTAATATTAAGTGACACTGCGGCTGAGTCACGGCGGGGAAATATCGATGAACTGTCTGTACTTATCGAACTAAAAGTCAAAGTATAGGAAATATTAGAAATGATATTTTAATGATATTTTAAAATAAAATAAATATCTAGCTTATATCTCGATAAAAACTATTGAGTGATATTTTTGAAAATTGGTGTATCGACGAATGATTTTAGTTTTTCAAAAAATAAGGCCACCTTCCTTGACCAGTATCGTGTATTTTTCAAAATTCTGAATAGTTTTAGGTTTATGGAAATCCGTAGTCTCTGCCTACTCCTACGGGAAAAAGGCGTGATGGTATGTATGTTATAGGTTTACCTTACCTTGATAAATGCTTGGTTTAAACCTACATTTCATAGATAAAAAAAAGTTGTGGAGTTACGTTTTATCTTCGGAGTAGCGCTCGTAAAACCGTCGGCTATCGAGCAGATTGCCAATTAAACTTCCTAGGTCATAAACAATATTATACTCACGAAGAAAGAACGAATGATAAATGACAATACTGAACCCGATGGGTGAATATTTCGTTCAATTAGGTCTTGGATAACGTCCAAAATGAAGTACTAAGTGGGTTTGCATAGACTTTTTTTTCAAACAGATGCAAAAAGAGTCAACATAATAATAAATAGTCTTACAAAAGTTGCGCAATTTCCAAACCGTGATGTTATGATGATTGATGAAAATTAAATATTTAATACAATAACATTTTCCTCGTTTTATTTGCATAGGATTAAGATACTAACTAAGTATAAAGTTGTTTAAAATGCTCTCATTTGAACCAGACAAATAATATTTACAATTAAAGCGTTAATATATAGCCAATTTTGATTTTGACACAGTGTTAAACATTTGGTTATTGTTATTATATAAATTCTTAAGCTGTCAGTTAGTATAACGTCTGTAATATTCAACTTCGAAAAATTTATATCGTAAGATATCTTAATCAAGGTATTAGGCATGCTACGAAATTTTTTATGTATACTTAGATAAAACATAACAAAAGAAATTGTTATAGAAATTATTAGAAATTGTTATCAATGACAAAAATAGACACATAATATGTACAAATAAAAAAAAATTTTTGTAAAGCTCTATGTAGTTTGAACATATTAAATCTATGCTTATTAGTGACTCAAACCAAAATACATATATATTTATATGCTTCGGAATGATTTATGTTCAGTCAGTGATCTTTAGTATCCTATACTTTAGTTTTTAACCCTGAAGTATAAATGTAAAGGAAAAGGTGGTAATATGGCCCCCTTCTTTGTTTTTGAGGCTTCATGTAAAATATACAACTCTTATAAATCAAGTTAGTACGTTACAGTGTTCCTTACCTATTGCCATATGCATACCCTTATGTAAAACAAATGAAGGGTGAGGGTTATATGGTACCCTGGGGGCCATATAACATATATTGAATTTTAATTAAACTTTAACGACAAAAATCAATTCAAGGCCTGCACAGGCTATAAGAGCCCATAAATTGCAGCTAAAGCACTAAATCAATTTTCCACGTCTGTCGTTAGAATAGTTCATTCCACAAAATATGCAGCTTGTATTTAAACTTTAAGACGTATCAGTATTGATTTGCTCATCATATTCTGAGTCAGTTTCTATGACTGCGGCACTTTCAGAGCTACTGCTAGACGTTTCGACTCTTCGTCGTCGATTTGTCTTTTTGCTGCTCCACATTGACTACGTCCAGGACCACACATCGGACATACATTTTATATGGCCCCCGGGGACCATAATAGGAACACGGTGAGAGGGTCAAATTACAAGTATTAGCAAACTAATAATAAAACCAAAATACACATATTTATCTAATGTTATTGCATAATTACTTCCAAAATCCAATAGAAAAATGTTTGTAAAACACAATGTTCAAATCCTTCACGTAAAACTTAGTTTATCTGGAAAAAACGATTTATATACGGAACAGTTTCAAAAGTTTGACAGCTAAGTGTTTACAGTGTGTCAAATAACAAACGATCATAACGCCATCTCACAATTTTTTTTGGCGTTATTTCATAACTATCGGAAGAGCTCTCTAGTTCACGAATATTTGACTAGATAACGTTTTTCTTAATTATAAATATGCATGGGGGCCAAGATACCTGCAGGGGCCACATTACCACCTTTTCCTCTACCTATTTTACGCAATAAAATAAACATGTTTATAAAATTTACATTTTTAAACAAATACAACAAAGTTTGTAGTATTATTAAGATTAAATGAGACGTGTGAGTTATTAGTGTGGTTATCTGGCAGTTAAATACTATAACTAATTTTTAATCTAATAATCTAATTTTTTTTAACAACTAGCAAAAAAAAAGAATATAAAGACGTATGTATAGTAGGTATCTGTAATCATATACCAAACCATACTATACTAACCAGCATACGCAAACACATACTACTTATGACGCAAAATGGTCCAGGGTATTATCATCGGGCACTTTGAACCAGAACAAAAGCTTGTCTTGTAGAGTAAACTCGCAAGATGATCGGCCGGAATTTTATCACTGATTTACGACGATGGCTATACGAAACACGGGAGTAGCGACGCACTTACATTAAGCTGAGAGAGTAAATATTTACATAATTCTCGAAAACAGTTTCTTTCAAGCGCCTTTAGTCACGCAACTCTAAAGAGGTTTTATGTTTCTTTTGGTAATCCAATAAACAAAGTAAAGTTTCGCACAATCACTTTTCTTGTCGTTATGGGAATGATTTATTTAAGTTTACTGTACAAACATACTTTTGTTATCGAAAAATTCTGCGAAGCATGGCAGGCGTAAAGAGTAGAATAAAATTTTAGAAACCTGAGAGCAGATGCTCTTCTCTTGGGGACATCAACAGTGGCTGCATAGTCGTCAGCTGACCTCCGACGGCCGCGGTCCGCAAGCAGTTCTATTGTTGTCCAGAAGGAGCCTTCAGACGAAGTCGACGGCGTTCGCAACATCGTGCACTCACTGCATGTTACTCCAGCAATGGCCGAAGGTGCAATGACTGCCGTCGCCATTACCGTCGCCGTCGAACCCACCCCATTCAACACCCCACGTGCTCACACGCGAACATTAATTTGAGCTGACACTTTTCACGGATGTTTTCCGCGCATTCACCGTATCACATCGATGAGGCACTTCGAATGCTTTCATAGCTTAATTGAAGTTAATTGCCTAGCAGGTTCATTTTCAGGGCTATTATGCTGTCAATAACTTTCGGCGTGTTTGATTAATGCCCGTTTTAATTGCAGGCTGTGGTGGTGACGTGAGCTGCTATTGCTGACTGTAAATTGTCACTGAGGTGATGTGGGGCGTGGACTGTGTACCTGACCTGTTTATATTTTGCCCAACAGGTCGTCTAGGCCGTTGTGACCCGGATGGCGCGAACGTCTCCGCGACCGGGTCAGCTTTCGGGTGGCCTTCAGATCCGCAGAAATAATTATATGGGTAAATGCAATTTCTGTTCCGACGACCCTATTCTCTATTAGGCCTTCATAGTCAATGGAATTTAGGCCAAGGTATAAAATATAAAGCAAACTTTTTATTTAGGCCAGGTATACATTTTCCAGATAAGTCACAGTTAATGGGTTTTAATTTGTTCTATTATTTCTTTCAAAATCAAAGTAGCAGTTGTGGTCAGTGCATAGGCGAGTAGAGTTGCTAGAGTTGTACATTTTGAGCTGAATTTATAATTTAATCACAAAAACATTTTTATTTTTAAGATAAGTGTTAAGGAAATAAATACATAATATTTACCAAAATGTAAGTAAGTAAACAAAGCAAATGTGGCGAAAAGTATCTAGCTTAATCTTTTCTAAGAATCGAATGGTTTTCGAAGTATTTACAGAACAAAGTTCGTATTTCTTCACGATTGTGAATAATGTGACGCACATATATGTACTGAATCTCAGTTATAGAATACATTTTTTTCAATTGTCGGAATGGGTCAAGCACGTGTCATTCTCGAAATTGGGGACAAACATGTTATTATGATAATTATAAGCGATATGACGTCATTACGTTGTTATAACAATCGCCACTACATAAATAATGATCGATATACTATATTTAATTGGGGTTAGATTTATGTTTAAGTGATGTTTCCTGTAGTTTTAGATAAGCGCATCCCATTGTCACTCTGATGATGGATAAGAGGTGGCGCAGGACAGATCGAAGTGGAGATACTTAATATTGGATGTACACTTACTTTTAGTAATGTATTCTAACGTTAATCTTCATTATTTTAGTATTTTCTTATAATCTTAGTGTCCCGTAAATTCTCGGTTTTAATGTTACTAATGTACCTAAATGAATCATAAGGTTAATCCACCTTTTGTATTTTTTAAATGGGGAATAAAGAATACATAATTAAAATCTTTTAATTTAAAGTGTCAGTTAATAATTTTAGTCAATCAACTAATAAATGTAGAAGATGTTGCGGAGCTGTGGGAAACAGCTAGTAACTTAATAAGTAAATGTGAAATATACGCGATAAAACCGTATTAAGTTATTAAATTCTGTGCGTCATTAGACAAATAAAACATGACAACAATATACACAAATCATTCCAGTAGGTCTATTAAAAATATAAAAACCAAAAAAAATGTTCAACTTACGCATATTGTATAATCTTTGCCTGCCACCAGCGCGGCACGTTGGGCATTTGGAACCTCTTCATCTTTCGCCGACCTGCCTCTCCTTCCACAGCTTCATCTTCATTTTCAACCTATAGCCACAATGCTGCTGGTTAATAATCTATACACTTAAATGTATAGATAATAGATAAATAATACACCAAGTGTATAAATATCAATCTACGTAAAATTAAATAGCTGCTGCGTTGTTAAAAAGTACCTTGGTTCTTGTTAAAATTATTTACGATTTTATCATTAAAAATAGGTACGTACTTGGTATCTCAAAGTAGTAGGAAAGGTTGACAATGACAAATCTCATGATTTGTCATTGTCCTTCGTAGATATTTATTTTTACCATTTAAAAAAATCATATAAAGCAGCATACATGACAAAATGTTTTGAAAATACACAATCCCGCCGCATTCAACCTCAACCATTTGGAATGGTTGTTTCGACAAGCACCAAATGGGCCGTACCTACCCAGGCATGTTTGCTTTTTTCTTACCACTCTTACTATAAAAACGTGATACACTTTGTCTATCATATCAAAGCCTTTCCGTGGTCCAGTTGTTAAGTCATTTGCTTCAAGCCCGGTGGTCGTGGGTTTGATTCCCAAGAGGAGCATACTTTGTTTAGTTGTTTCCAGATTGTTTAGGACATGGCAGGCTTGTATCACCTAATTGTCTGGTAATTATGATAATTCTGTGCTTCGGACAGACACCTTAAATCGTTGGTCCCGGCTGCCATTTGATGGCCAAAAGGCGGATCTAAAAAACTCTGACATCAGGATGTCAGGGTCGATTGGCCATGTGACCCACTTTATGTGGATGGATCTTAAAGCGATGTGGGTAGATACAGTTATCACCAAATTTGATATCATCTAAAGTTCAGATATTCATGTAAATATAGGTAGTTGACAACATAATTTACATTGAGTTTGACTCTTTTATCTTTGTCGTCACCCGGCGGGTCGCCATCTTTCTTTTTATCAGCCATTCTGATCACTGGCTCACTTTAAAATTTATATTTTGTTCTTCAGGTATAATTTTGAGTTGTTAAATTAAAATTTTGCTAGGTGTACATAAAGAATTTAACAAGAATTTTGATTTAGTTGGCTCAAAACATCCTAAAAGATTTTCTAAAAAATATTTTGATGTTTCACAATAATTTTGAAGCCATAAAAGAAAACTGACAATAAAGTTTTTTTTAAACTATGATTGGTAAGCAAGGAGTCCTCTATGCTCTATGAAGGATTAAAAACCATGGAAGCATTATGGAAGTAATAAGTACCTATCACCTTTTACAATCCTTCATGATTATTTTTTTATTATATGTTTTACGGCCATGGATACAAGTTCTAAGACTTTTTTCTATTTTCTTCGGCCCCATTTTAGACCTACGTTAAGTCCTATTCAAGTCTGTAGTTAAATCTAGTCAGAAGAATCAGGCTAAGTGGTAGAATGCTTAGCACTGCACTTAACGATTTCAGGGAACTAAAGACAAATAGTATCCGGAAAATTATTGGGGATTCGACTGATTGGACTCTGATTTATTCATCAGGTTTGCTGAGCTGCATGCGAGGCGAAGCTGATAATAAGGCTGTAAGCCCATAACTTCTGTATTAAATTATTCACTATACTAATATAGTATTGTAAGTTTTGTAAGATCTAGAATTTTTGACTATTGTGCTCCCATGGTAGATGCATACTAACACTTATTTAATACTAGCTGTTTCCCGCAGATCCGCCTGCGTTAAAAGTAGACTATGTTTGACCCCGGGTCGTCAACTATATTCATACCAAATTTCATCAAAATCCGTTCATCGGTTTGGCCGTGAAAGCTTAACAGACAGACAGACTTTCGCATAATATAAGTATGGATACGTAATCGTTTTTTTATTATTTTCCTTAAATTTTTAATGAATTTGTGCCGCCATACTCTAATTTGAGAATTGAACCAGAAAACCGGAGTCAGCCAAAAGGCGTACAAAAATAAAATGTGTATTAGTTTTTCAGCATTGGAAACAAGAACCCCAGACTTATTATCATAGCGCATTGCGTAGATATACGTTTCGGTACAGCGTATGCTTGCCTTGGAACAGCGCGAAATAGTTTCCCATAGTAATCAAAAAAATTTTTAATTTATTTTGGAAGAAGGGGGGGGGGGGGGTTATCGAGCTCTTTGCAAGGAGAAAATAAAGATAAAAATGCATGTTTTAGTAGCCAATAATTAATGTAATTTAAAATTCAAGGTTTATCGTTGCAAATGTTATTGAGCTCGTGCGTCACTCCATCTTGATCAGGACCCGCCTCCCAACGTTGTCGGAACTCCGCATCGGCAGGCCCCCACTCGCTGGTTGGTTTCATACTCTTACGGATACGCTGAAAAAGGAAAAAGTAGGTAAATCCATGTATTGAGATTGAGAGCACTGATACTAAGTTTTTCATCATTTTTTAAATATGTATTCATAAGTCTTCGCCTCTTCGGCAAAGGTTTCTATGCCCGTATTTACTTATTCATCGTCGTATCATCATGAACAGTTACATAAGAAATAAAATATCAAAGTTAGGTTTAGGTCTTGAGCGATGGACAGATTTAATATGTGAAAGTATTTTTTTTTGTTGCTTTTCAGATGTGTTAGTACATTTAAAGGTAGATCTCAGCTACTTATGTTGCGGTTCTATTGTATTATTGTTTAGACTTTGGGTTTTAAGTTTCTAATAGAGCACTCTTAATTTTTGCCCGATGAGCAGACCGGCCTGTTATTTTATTATACTTATTCTTTTTTTAAATATACCTGTAGTAGAGTTCCGTCAGCTTTATACAGAGTTTTGAAAGCGTGCATGGGGATGAAAATGACGGACGCCAAGGCCACGACCCACCCCGCCAGCCCAGACGCTTCTCGCATCGAGTAAATCAATGTAATCTGGAATAACGGCAAACATAATAAAATTTAAAATATTTAGTTTCAGATTTTATCACTTAATTCTCTAGAACATTTTTAGCTAGGCACATACAATAGAAACAAAACGAATATAAGTGAAAGTTTTTTCTAAGTATTTATTCTGATAGGAGCCGGTTTCACAATGACAAACCCCAAGCTGGTAAAAATCACAGGTAACCAAATATAATTTGTCTTATGAAGTAAAAAAAATAAGACATTTACAAGTATGTAGTGAAAATTGTATTGTTCATCAAAGAAAAAAATCATCGAATGGTTTCGTGAAAATCTAACATATATAGGTATTCAGGATAAATTGCCTTAAAACTAAACGATATGAGTATGTGCGGAGGAACTCACCGTGAGAAGTGGCGGTAGTATGTACCTCCACATGATCACCCAGGCTCTTCCCAGCGGGTTCCCGACCATGAACATGACGTCACGGGACAGCCTGCCCGGGCCGTACGTGTACACTGCGGCGATGAGTTCCAACAGGCACACCACCGGGACACACGCTATAGCCACGTGGGCGTCGAACAGGCTTAGGACGTGAAACCCACCCTGTGGAAACATACAATACGAAACCATTATTGCATAAGAAAAACAACATTGTAAGTTTTAAAATTGATGCGCAAAAGGCGACCTTATAAAGCAAAAATCTTTAATTACCGATGTAAGTAAAGAGGTATGAAAAGTAAGCCTAGGATCTTAACAAACTCCTGCGTTCGAGGAATCTAGAGTAGCCAGTTAGAATTTAGTAATACCGTCCTAGAGATCAAACAGACTAAATTTCTTCTTATTAGGTCCTACTTTATAGCAAAATGTCTAGATTGTCAAGTAGCTGAAATTTTTATGTACTTACTTGAAAATACCGACAATGAAGAGCCCTCTACAATTCGTTAGAAATGCCTCTGTAAATGCTAGTGCTATATAAAATACCTTCCAACATTATCAGCCGTAAAGTAATACAAAACAATCTGCGATCATGGTCCTGATTAGGCTTTCAATGTGGTGCCTAAGTAGATTTGCTCACGAAAGAGTAGCCTGTAATCGTTGACTTTTACTGTGTATGAGCAAGTCGCGACAAACTTGAGAACTTCCAGTCACGAGAAATATTTGCATGTAACATAACAATACAATAATTTACAATAATACTTAGTAAGTATATTTTTGTCACAATATTTTCATCCAATACTTCAATCAACGACATTCAATTATTGAAACTTTTAAAGTCGGCCCTAAAATACGCGTAGGTATAACCGTCGTCATAGGCCATAGCATAAACCCTAGTAAGACGCTTGGAAGAACTTCACATGTTGCATATTTCTCACATATGGCATTCTACAAAAAGTTCTTTTCTGTTATTTCAAGGCATCTATGACGAGCTCTGTACTTAAATACTATGAATCATTTCCATAGTCTGCAAATGTGAATAATAGAAGTGATGAGTATACAGTTTATAGCATTGGAGTACTTAGTACTTGATATGGGCGCGGCAGTAAAATTTCCGGTGTACCAAAATGAAAATTGAGATACTAACCTCAGTATTACAGATGATTGAAAAACTGAACAGCACTAAGCAAGTCAGAAATGTGATTAATCGTTTTCGTACTCGGAGTTTTGGGAACTCATCCAAAAAGCCGGCGATTACTGCTTCGATTGTGACGAACTGAAACATGGACGGGAGATCATGAGAAACACATCAATAGCTGAACGACTATAGTAACAAGTTAAATTTTTTTCCCGACTACGGCAAAGCCACCAGTAGGGTTATGATTTTGACCGGTTTGTATGTATGTTCATCTGTTCCCGCTTTTCTTCTAAACTACTAGTGATAATTAAACAAATGAGGTATCGTTGGAAAGGTCTTAGTTATCCGATAGTTCTTATTTATGTAACGTCATGTCAAATTTGCAACAGCGCCATCTAGAGGGCATAAAGTGAAGACCTGAAAAAAAAAATTTTTTGTTGATGCCTTGTGGGGTATCAAATGAAAGGGCTTAATTAGCACATATGTCAAAAATATATATATATATTCTTAGCTTTTTCTCGCGGGTTTGCTGCTTTAATCCGATATTTGATAATATTTTCATACAAATCGAATACTTTGTCTGTTCTCGAAATTTATTCTAAACTACTAGTGATAATCAACCAAATAATGTGGCTTGGTCTTCATATGGGCAGTGGACAAAAGAATGTGTTTTAATGACGGACCCCAAAACTCATTAAATAAAAAACCCGACTACTGCAAAATCACGCTTTAAAATGTATGAAACAAGAAAATAATTTATTATTGATATCATATATTGTATTTTTGCAGTAGTCTGGTTTTAGGTTTTGAACTTATTTTTATAAAAATACTTGTTAAAATTTAACGCTGATTAGACTCAGTATTGGTACTTTTTGATATTTTCAATAGCTAGCTGCTAGTTGAGTGACGTTTCCACATTTCTTGCCGCTTATTGGCCTTAACAGTATCTCTCCATTTTTTATGGTTATTTCAGGATCAGGACCATTTCAGGACCTTTACATTATAACATCGGTCAGCACATTTTAGGTATAGGATCTCGCCTTTTTGCAACCAACGTAAAGTGAAGTATTTAAAGAATACAAGCAAACTAAGTAACTAATATTCATGATTTAGAAAATAGTCAGATACGTACTAATCGTGGTTATGACATGACCCCTCAAGTCTAAGGTACAATGTTATTCTGTCAACAACAATATTGGTGTCAACACATTTTTCATACATAGCGTTAGTTATTGGAATAATTACAGAGAAATTCTCAGGTTTTCCTGGAATAAATCCATGAGTATGTCAATAAATTAATGGTGTTTAACAAAATATTGTCTTACCATAGAGTCTATGCCAAGAAAGAATAACATAACAAAAAATGTAATGGCCCAGAAATTTGGAGCTGGCATCATGCCGACAGCAGCAGGGTATGTCACGAAGGCTAGACCAGGACCAGCAGTGGCTACCTGGCCCACCGGCACCCCGGCCTTCTCTGCTGCGAAACCAAGGACCGAGAAAACGACGAACCCAGCCCATATACTTGTGCCGCTGTTTACAAGTGGTATTATTATTGAAGACCTGTAAAAGACATTGTTTTGAATTAGCTGCAATAGTATGTAGAGATGACTCATCGCTTTCGTGGATATGACAGAATTGGTTATTAATACGTGGGGCGCACTATAAGTTTCCGGAATGAATATGAAAAAATACTATTAAAGGTACAAAATTAATTTATTGTTTTTCAAAATAATCTCCCTTGGCGTCTATGCACTTTTTCATTCGATGAAACCAGTTTTGAAAACTTTTGTGCCACTCCTCTGTGGTGACCTCTGAAACGTGTTTTTCATACTCCTCGACAGCCTCTTCTGGTGATGAAAATCGTTGACCGCGTAATTGGTTCTTAATTTTTGAGAACAGAAAAAAGTCACAAGGTGCCAGGTCGGGACTGTATGCAGGATGACTCATGAGTTCTACATTTTTCGCCTTCAAAAAGACGTTTGTGGTGCAGGATGATACGGCGTTTACGGTTATTTTTACGGAGTTCGTCAATAACTTCCGGCAAACAAATGGTCGTGTACCAGTCACTATTCACTGTACGACGATTCTCTAAAGCAACAGTAGCCACGTGTCCAGTTTTATTAAAAAAAGAAGCAATCATCCGCTTAGATGCACTTTTCACGCGCGCCACTTTGGATGGTTTCGGCTCATCTTGAAAGACCCATACGCTCGATTGCTGCTTTGTTTTGGGATCGTAGCAATAAATCCATGTTTCGTCACCTGTTACTATGTCCCACACCAAATTTGACGCACCTTCGTTGAATCTGGTAAGCATGGCACTGCACCAAGTGACGCGGTCCGTTTTTTGAGCCTCGGTCAAGTTGTGTGGGATCCACCGCGAGCACAGCTTTCTCACACCCAAATGTTTGTGTAGGATTAATTGTATTTGACTCATGCCTATTTCTAAGGATGCGCGAATTTCATGGTAGGTCACATGCCTGTCTGTTTCAATCATACGGCGCACAGCATTGATGTTTTTGTTGGTCACAGCGGTGGACGGCCATCGCGAGATTCGTCACTGAGATTGATACGACCACGCTTGAATTCTGCAAACCAGCTATAAACAGTTGTCTTGCATAGTGCTTCATTGCCAAAAGCTGTTTCAAGCCGAGCGATGCTCTGTTGAGCTGTCAAATTACACTTAAAATCGTAGAAAATCATACTACGAAAATTTTCCCGAGTTAAATCCATGTTGATGCAGACACACAATTTTTTAAATGGCGCCACAAGGTAAAAACAAAAGACAGTCAGATGAAACAAACTGCATTCTATAGCCAAAGAGTTCTATTTTCAAATGTTGCAATAAATTTTTAAATATTGTTTATGTAAGTGGCCAGTTCCGGAAACTTACAGTGCGCCCTATGCACATAACGTTGACCATGGATAGAGTTATGCTTTGTGTTATACAAAAGGGATAAGATCGGTATCGTGGATAAATATTTACTTAAAATTACGGAGGTCTAATAGTGACGATAAAATATTATGGTTCTTAAAAAGCGAGTTTGAGACACGGCTGGAAAAATCTGGAGATATTTTCGAGAGACCGTAGTGGTTAAAATTTCTTAAAATAAGGGCTAAGTCTCTTGTTCGCATTTTTATTCTCTCTCTAGATAACATCAGCCAATATGTTTATGTTTATGTTTTAAAACTTTTAATGATGTACTTACGACTATTAGAAAAGTCTGTATTAAATCCTTACTTTAAGTTATTGTAGTGAAATTGATTAAAACTGGCCATACTGACTAGACCACCCCATCCGGGTCCAAGAGAATAAAATATTTGTGTAGCTGCATCTGCCCATACCTTAAACATAACCATATTTAGACAAAAAAGGCAATTAGAGGTAAACAAATTAAAAAAAAATCACATTGCCAAATTTATTGCAAACGAAAAAGATGTTGTAGAAGAAAATAGAAGCATTTTAAGTGAGAGACTATGATTTTTTGAGGAACCTCGTGGAAGGAAAGATAAAAAGCAGTCCAAGCACCTTTTGTGGTCTAGCTAGACTAGACCAAAGTATAGTTACGAAGAGACATGTAAAGTAATGTAAAGAAACAATATCCTAAAGGAGGATAAATATAACAACTCGTTTATGAAAGAATAATTTATTTTATTTATTTTAGAACTATACCTACTTTTGGTTTAGTTAGTTGTCCCCAATCTGGAAGTATGTAGAACAGAATACCTTTCCACGCTCCAGGTAGCGTGACTCCTCTTATGAGTAATATACAAAGAACAACATACGGAAACAGGACGGTGAAGTATACTATCTGAAAATAAATACACAAGATAATTCTGAGAATACAATCTGAGGTAAAGACTAAATTACTTCATGACTGACAGAACGAGTGTGCCAATTGAGATTATTTATTACCTTTCCAACACTCTTGACTCCATTACAAATGCAGAAGTAGACGATGATCCAGCAAATGACGTTACACCAAAACACGGGCCAAACAATACCGCCAATATGGTCAATGTCCGAAGATAATCGTAGAAGTCGAATGCTGTAATGGTTTTAAATTCAACATCATTCCTTCATCCATTCCTGATCTTGTTCATTCTACTTTCCCGGTTGCTGGTAGCATGTGTTAATAGTGGTGAGGATCGCTTGTATAAAAAAGTACATGGAAATTCTGTAGGTAAAAATGAAAAATGTATGGGATTAACACAAGCCGCGTTAAATAACGTAGTCGATTTTCATACTACAGACCGATCGCGAACACTTAGTTTTTCAGATTGTCACTTTGGCAAAGAAGAAGCTCGACCATTTTTAGAGCCATTAATTTTATTGACTGTGATAATAAATTAATAGAAAAAGTAAAATATATCACAAGTTCCCTACACGCATTTCTTAACCATGTACAACAGGCCTTTAGAAACCAATTTCTAATTTAAGCATTCGTCTTAAGCAAGCATCGAAGTGGATAAAAACATGAATGTGTAGAAAATTCTATAATTAATCTGATAACTTACTGAAAGAATTCATCTTCAGGCGTAGTTATGGAGCCGTTGGAGCCAAAGAAGCTGGAATTCCCAGTGATCTAAAACAAGTGGGTGATAAGTATTTATATAGTGATATATCAGTGAAATTGTATTATAACCTTCACTAGGTTCAAGTACCTCGGTACATTTGTCCGTATTCCATGGGTTGCCACAGCTCTGCCACGGCAAAGGGGAGCTGAATGAATGATATATGTAAAGCACGGGATAAGACATAACTGATGAGAAATATATCACTGCAAGTACATTCAGAACGATGACCGCATACCCTGCTCCTGTTGGCAAAATGAACACATGATTTTCCGTTGTGAATTTTGCAGACTTATTTTCGACAGGTTTTTATTCTTATGTGAGTAATGATGTGATAATCTAAGTATGTATGTCGCAATCTAAAGTAGATGATTATGATAGTTCCTACTGATTTATAAACCTGTGCTATCAAAACTTCCTATTTTTGGATGTAATTTCAGTCAAAAGTACGTTAAAAATGTATAGGATATTGACTTACTACTTAAAAATACTACTCTGAAGAACTTATTTGAACACATTAAAATCTGGAACATTCAGATTTTAATGTGTTCAGAGACAGATTTCCAAAATTTTAATTATGCCATTATGCCTACTGATCATTGAGAGAGGAACGTCATTATTCCTATTGATTCTTAAATGATTATGATTATAGCTTTATGCTGCTGCCATTGAGAATGAAACGATTATTGTACGGTTTCGATGTTCTTTGGCTGCTGCACACTTATCGACAAAAGAAACATCGAAGAAAATCAGTTATCAGAAATAAATAATAGTGTACTCGCCCTTGAATAGCGGATTAATGTTGAATATTGAAATGCAACCCGCACTGGCAAATTGTCCCAGGGTCGTCTCCAGATACACCAAGGGAATCCCGCATATTAATAGTGTCAGGAAATATGGAATAAGAAATGCACCTGAAACCACGAAAACAATAGATAACATGTTTTTTTGTTACTGAAGACAGAATGTAATTAATATTATATTATTATAAGAAATCCTAAAAGGACCTTTAAGAGAAAAAAAAGTGTAAATAAATGCAGTAGTATTGTTCTTGCTATTTTGGAATACAACATTTATAATAATAAACACAATAGACACATCTAGTTAAAATATTTGCGAGGCTCGCTTATCCATACTAATATCATAAATGCGATAGTCTGTCTGTCTGTTACGCTTTCACGGCCAAACCGCTGCACGGATTTTGATAAAATTTGGTATGAATATAGTTGAAGGCCCGTGGTCAAACATAGGCTACTTTTTGACGCAGGCGGAGCTGCGGGAAACAGCTAGTGCTCTATAAAGAATGTACTATTGTAGACCTTGATGCTTTTGTACTAAATTATCCTAATATTTATGAGGTACTTATAAAAATAAATATTCTTTATACTTAATCAATTTTAAACCATCAACAATGCTTGTGCCATCCTGCTTAAGTAAATAAAATTCCTATGTTCAAGTTTTTTCACATACATAATATATCGAAAAAAATTCACCTCCACCATTCCTATAGCACAGATATGGGAATCTCCACAAATTTCCAATGCCCACTGCATATCCAAGACACGAGAGGAGATACTCCTGCTGGTTACTCCACTTCTCTTGCGGACCTCCCGCCATTTAAAAAGTAAGACACTTGTGAATCCTTTCCAAACACTGACTTGACATCTATTAGCCACTCCTACAATTGGAGTTGGACACCGAAACAGGGGTCTATAAATATGGACTCTTCTATAGGGATTACTCAAGTACACTGCTCAATAGGATAATGGGTTCTCTCACTACAAGTTCGTCGTTTGTGCGGATCGATTTGAACAGAAATAATGGTTAAAAATCCCAGTTTTGTTTATAAATCTTGTCTTAAAATAAAATAGAATAATAGAGTTTTTTTTTTCTATTATTGTTTCCCAAAAACACTTTTTTTCTTTCGAAAGCAGTCTAGTGCTTCCAAATGTCGGGTACGCGGGTATTATTTTTTGTTTTATATATATATATTGAACTTCCTGTTCTGATTTTGCTTGTGTTTGTGTGTTTGATGTGTTGTGTCTCCAAACAACAATAGAAAATACAAGAAAAAATTAAGAAATATTTTAATTTCTTCTTGAAATAACATGCATGCTGGGCATAAGGCTCACCTAATGATTTCCAAAATTACCGGTTGGAAGAGGCCTGCATACAGCGTTTACCTGAGACCTTATCTTAGTCATCTGACCATCCGGTCAACGTGTGTTGTACAGATTTCCTAAGTTTTGTATCGTGAGGAAACACCGAGCATCGCTCTATCCATAGTTCTTTGAGTAACCTTGAGCTTAATAATGAGGCACCTAGTATGTGCCAGTTTAAATGCGCGTGCCATATATATTCAAATAATTTAAAACATAATTAGACTAATTGAAAATATATTATTGTGCTCGTAATGTATCAATGCCAAAACCAAGATGGCAGGTCAAATTTTCAGGCGGCACTTGTCTTGATGATCCTACTTCAGATTCTTGTTTTCCTTTGGTAACCTTCACTGGAGCTTGGCTGTATTGTATCACCTGTAAAAAGATATCATTCTTAATGATACTTCTATTGATAATCATTGTTATTGCCTTTGAAAATAAATGAAGATTCTTCAATTGAGGGTAATATGTTTTTTAATAATCTTATTAGTTTGTTGGGAAAACAAAGTTAAAATTGAAGAAAGATCGTCTACTTATATCAGTACTGGGGCCTTACTATCAACTCTAATAGCAGGGCAGAAACGAGTGAGTGAACGAGATAACGCAATACAAGCTGTAAGGCACCATCTCGTTTATGACGGCCCTGGTATGACGTAGCCATTGCTATTAAACGATGGCTGTAAAGTAGATCATAAAAAGCAGATAATTGATGTTGAGCCCGAAACAAAAAGTTCACTCAGAAATATGATTAGTTTGATCAGTTAAATGTAGAGTCACATTTTTCTTAAAGCCGGAAGGAACTCCGTCACCCCATGTATAGCTTTATTGGTGTCCAATCAAAACTTACAAAAACAGATGATAGACTTCTGAGTCTATCATCTGTTTTTGTAATTTTATGTAATGTTTTTGCCAGAAATAGCATGCTAAAAGGGCAGTCAGGAATATGATTAGATCAATGTAGTTATGTCAGTACTATTAATAATTCTGTAGTAGAGTCACATTTTCCATAAAGATAGATCTCAGTCACCCCAATATATAACTTTATTGGTGCCCAAAGAAATATTTGAAAAAAGTAGATAATTGATTCAGAGCCCAAAACAGCAAGCTAAAAGTACAAGTTCAAGAATATGATGAGATTACATCAATGTAGTTACGTTAGTACCTAGTATTAATAATTCTGTAGTAGAATCACATTTTCCTTACAGATAGATCTCCGTCACCCCAATGTATAGCTTCATTGGTGACCAAAGAGTCATCCCAGTGGAAGTGTTGTGATGGCTGGCTCCAGTCAAGACGTCTAAGTGGACATTTCATAGTCGCTAAAGTCACTCGTTGTTCCGATGGCTGCTTAATTTGCACCTGACTTTTCTTTTCAGATTTTCCTTGTTTTACCGTGATCGACTACAAAACGATTAAGTATAATTACATCCAAGGATGACACAAGCTACTAACTGAAACTACTGAACACTGCTTGACTCAAATGTTGAAAATACTTTAAACATTGTTTTAATACCAATAACTGCCTCCGTGGTCCAGTGGAAGGCGTTCGCTTTCGACCCGGTCGTAGGAATTATTATCATGATAATAAAGATGATTCTGTGCTTCGGAAGGCACATTAAGCCGTTGGTCCCGGCTGCCATCTGGTAGTCGTTAAAGGAACCACGTCAGAGGCCGAAATGCGGTTCCGCGCAACTTTGACACCAGGGTGTACATGGTCGATTGACAATGTAACCTACATGAACTGATGATGATGAGTACCTATAATTTTTGGAAGTTTAAATATATTACCCGAAAAATCCTAATAAAATAACACTCACCACAGAATAAATTAATCT
The DNA here is from genome assembly GCA_947363495.1 of Euzophera pinguis. Lineage (NCBI taxonomy): Eukaryota > Metazoa > Arthropoda > Insecta > Lepidoptera > Pyralidae > Euzophera > Euzophera pinguis. Next base: position 5,875,115 of record OX376156.1, on the reverse strand, counting down.
AACAGTGATGGTACTTCGAAAGGTATTCCTTAAGGCGACAAGGTCAGGACAAAAAATTTTGATAGTGGGCTCTTGGAAATTCATCACTTTATTCCACTGAATTTTATTGCTCTCGAAAATGGTGTAATGGCGAATTTCACGCGAGTTTACCGCTTCCAAGTGATTATAGATGTCAGATTGATCCGATAGTAACTCTAAATCAGTCTGATTTCCTGCGAGGTAAACACGTATATTGAGTTGAAAATTGTAATGGTAAAATATTATAGAATATTGGAAACAAGTTTCGCTTGACATAGCTTACCCATAACAGATTTGCTTTTGGCAATTGATGAAGTCATTTTGGTGGCAACCCAATCTTCGTCTTCGGGAGGAGGCAACATTTCAGTAAGTGAATCATTTCTTCGGAACATGAGAAAGGCTCTTCTTGTCGTATCCAGTAGAGGCAACTCTAATTCCACGTGGAATGTTGTGACTGCACCCTGAATTTTCAGGATTGCTGGATTATATACAACTGTGTTACATACTACCCTGCCTATCCCTACGGGAAAAAGGCGTGATGGTATGTGTATGTGTTACATACTATCTACTTAGTTATTTTCTTACTTTTCAATTTGCAGTAAATGATTCAAATATAAATTATCCGGAATTCATGTTAAGAATGTTGAATTAAATTTAATCTATATCTATAAATCTTAATCTCCTTTTTTGAAGTCAATTAAAAAAGAGCTAGCTTGGTAAAATTTTATATAGAAATATCAAAAAGTATGTATAAAAAGGAAAGTTGGCTTTAAAGGTTTAACTCATTTAGGAAACATTTTTACAAGGACTAAGATAAGAAGAAAGACTATACCTTTTCTGGTTTTGGAGGCTGTGGTGCTGACATAACTCGGAAAACTGTAAAATTAAAATAGGCGGAACGCAAATCATCAGGGTGGGGTTCAAATTGATCATTCGATCTATCCGTCACAAGAATTTGTCTCGAATCTAGCCATCTTAGGCGCGGTAATTTCATTAACGTCACACGAGCGTATCCAGCACAAACCTATAAAAAGTAAATTCATTGGTAGTAGTATCATAGATTACAAAATACTAGAGTCTTGTTTTACAGTTAAAAATCAGATATCGTAAACCTGATTGTCGTTAATTCAGTGGAAAATAATGTTACAATAAAAGTATCGTTACCTCTGAGTCAACTTAAACATATAAAATTACACTTTAAGTGCGTAAAATGCCTTTATACTTCCGACATTTCAACCGTATTACAACACCAATGGCCACGGAACGACTGGCTCAGCATTCTGCAGCTCCATACTTTCAGCGGAATCGTCATCCACCGGCATATTTTGATTTCTCCAAGTACCAGTAGTAGTAGTATTTTATGTTTTAAGTATGCAGTGCGTTAGTTTGATAGTTGTATTTTATTATGGAATTAACATTAATTACCTCTATTTCACGTTTGATATGCGTGCTACTGAACTCTCTGTCAAGGATGTCGAAGATCGGGCGAAGTGAAGACGTAAAAGAAAGAAAGTAAATTCTGGGCTCCGAGGCAAATAACTGAGGATGCAACCGAAATAGCGCTATGATGAAGAAGTCTTCTTCGACCGCTATTTAATGTGATACTTTGGTAATAACACCTATTTTTGAAAAGTGTGACTCACGCAAAATCGGCGTGTCGAATAATGTTTGTTCGAGATATATATAGAGTGGTTCTCGTTCGATATCGAAGGATTTTTGTTCGACATATCCACACTTCCATATCCATCCATACTTATATTATAAGTACGAAAGTCTGTCTGTTAAGCTTTCACGGCTAAACCGCTAAACGGATTTTGATGAAATTTGGTATGAATATAGTTTATAACCCAGGGTCAAACATTGCCTACTATACTAAAAATAGCAGTCCTGAACTGTTAGAGTCAGATATAGGTATGTCCATCTGGTGGCAGTTAACATACATCACGCAGTAGTAGTGCATACCGAGCAAGGGTTTCCCGCGAGGTGAAGTGCTGTGAGGTTCGGCAATCTCGCTAGAGCTTCTAATACCGGTTCTAGCCGGTAGATGTCGTTGTCAGACAAATCTAAAACCGTGATGTTATGGGGTACATGCGAAAAACCACCGACACTGTCTGAAAATTAGGAATTTATTTGACATATTTTTAAAGTATTGTAGAGTCCTCATCTGAGATTTTTTTTTTTACAAAAATTCTTGTAAACTTTTAATTCAAACAGGTGTAAAACAAGTGTACACGTTACATTTTGTCTCATGTCATGTCTTCAAAATATATTTATTTTTGAATATAATACACTTGGTTGTATACGACACGACACACGGCTGTAATAAGTATTATAAAATTATTGTTATAATTAATTACCGTCATTTAATAAATTCCTTGATAAACCCAGATACAATAAATCACAAGGCAGGTGTTTCATAAAAGATTCCACACATTTAATGCGATTTGCTTGTAGTTCTAGGGTTCTCAATGAAGGAGGAAGATATGTGGGATTAATATCGCTGATAAAATTTCCACATAACGTAAGAGTTACTAAGTTTTTGAATTTTCTAAGTCCGCTATCCAAATCAGTCATCTGCGAAAATTAATAAAAGTTCAATGTCAAATGTATAAAACAAGTTATTAAAGCTCGTATTTGGCAATGCGATTCCCACCTTTGCATCATTCACTCTTAATACTGGTACTAGACGAAATTCTTTGATGATTACATCTCGATTGCCAGTTTTTACGGCTTTTTTAATTATTTTTTCCATATCATCTGTTAAATTATTTGTACTTCGAAAACATATCTTTCCCTCTTCATTAGCGAATTTTTCATTGTCCCATACTGCGATTGGCAAAAGTAGTTCCCATTGTTCATCTAAAGTGACATTTGATTCTTTATCTAAGAATGTATGAAACACGCTGCTTTTAAGTTTAGTTTCAAGAGCTTCAGTAAAGGAACAATGTGGGACATCGTCTAGAAGACAATTTTCTTTATGATGTCGTGCTGCTTGCTCAATGATCGTCCACTCGATCCCTGTTTCTATACGCTCCTGAAATCCTAACATAGTGACAGACATTAACTAAACAAATATTAAGAATAACTAAACAGAAGAATTTACTGTATAGCAACAAGCCCGATAGAAACAATTCTGTGCTCTATATAACTTTAAGGATCTGAGTATAACGTGTACATAGAATGAATTAGTGCCTTATTAAAAAAAATAGATTATAGATAATTATCAGAAAATCTCTGTTATAATTTAGATCATAGAGCAACCGGGCATCGTCTTCAAAGTCGGAAGCTCTCATTACTCTACAATATGAACTAATTGTTAATGATCATAAGATCAATCATAATTTTACAAAACAACAAATCACCTTTCAAGTTTTTGCTATTACAAGATCATTAAGATATTTTGTATTGTATTTCTTATCCGAAAATTTAAAAACTTAAACTAACAAATTCTTTAATGAAACAGTCCGGTTCCGACCCGGCGGGCACTATGCTAGATTTAGTTAAGGGGAAACGCTGAATGCTCTTTGAAATCAAATTTATATTGAAATTTGAACGCAGAATTTTGTAAGCCAATTACGGTGTTTAGCCAAAAGGAGGGTTATGATTTTTATCTTCTATTCATCTATACATATAAATAAAATTGGAGTGTCTGTTTGTAATATTGAAATAACCGTTTTGTACATGCATATGAATATATATACGGTACATACACCAAAATAACATTTTTTACAATTTTCGTCTGTCTGTCTGTCTGTTCCGGCTAATCTCTGAAATGGCTGGACCGATTTTGACGGGACTTTTATTGGCAGGTAGCTGATGTAATAAGGAGTAACTTAGGCTACGTTTATTTAAGAAAAAAACTTTTATTTAAGAAAAAGAAAGTAAAAAATCTAAAACTTAAAGAATCACACGGCCAGACAGACAAACGACTTTTTGAAGGCGAAAAATGTAGAACTCATGAGTCATCCTGCATACAGTCCCGACCTGGCACCTTGTGACTTTTTTCTGTTCCCAAAAATTAAGAACCAATTACGCGGTCAACGATTTTCATCACCAGAAGAGGCTGTCGAGGAGTATGAAAAACACGTTTCAGAGGTCACCACAGAGGAGTGGCACAAAAGTTTTCAAAACTGGTTTCATCGAATGAAAAAGTGCATAGACGCCAAGGGAGATTATTTTGAAAAACAATAAACACAGAAATAAATAGTGAAAATATTGTGCAAAATTCAAAACTTTGTAGAGCAGGCACAAACAATAGTTTTTTGAAAATATACTTATGTCCAGTATGCTTCACACCTTCACAATACGTTTATGATTTTGTAAATAAAATACGAACCTACAACAGTGATAAGTACCTAAGTATCTTTTTCTTTTACGACCTTAGCTGATTAAATGTTCTCGCATTTGAGACTGAAATTTGTATGTTCGTAAAAACTTAAATGTACAAAAAGGTTACAAGAAGTTTAAACACAACAAGTGGACTTATCCATGGTAGGGATGAAAGTTATTAATGTTATGAAAGTTATTAATGTTATGAAAGTTATTAATGTTATGAAAGTTATTAATGTTATGAAAGTTTTACCTTCTACCGCATCCTCTGGGACATACAAAAGACTGGAATCGCTAATGGGTGGACGAGTAACAGCAGCCGGAGGCTTTTTACCAGTATCTTTGGGTGGCATAGTAACATGGATTAGTACAGGAACATAAAAAATAATACAATTTATGGTGTGTTCACTATGTTTATTTATTTGGAGTTGAAGTTACAATGACAGTCATTGCAAAATTTTTATTTTTTCCTGCCAATAATTCTAGTAGGCACTAACTAACTAACAGAATAAAACGTTCCTTTCTCAAAGCTAACTAATGATTTCTTTATTATATTTTGAATACTTTTACAGAAAAATCGCATTTTAAACAGGCAATAAGTTTGTGTGTAATGAAAAAATTGTAGTATTAAAACTTCTTATATAGTGAATCGGTAAAACAGCTTCATAACTTGTTCCGAAGAGTATCGTTAGGTGTCGCTGGGTGCAGCTGTATAATGAGGAGGTTTATTAATACTTGCCTTGCCATGCCATGTGCTTTTTTGCTATCTATCTGTGATGTGAAGAGTTTATTCGGGACTGATAGCTGCCAAAGTGCACGTCACTTTGTTATGTGAATAAAACATTTTTGTGTCATGATTTTATTAAGAGTTACCTCATTTTAGTAGGTTGTTCTCGACACCGATGGCCGTGTGATCGTCCTCATAATATTTCAGGGCCAATATAAATTCGCGCGTGATATTTTGAATGTTATTATAGTTTATTTCCTAATATTGCGAGGATTTGTCACTGTGTTGTGTTATGACATTGACATGTGTACAAATATGGCGGGAATTTTGAGTTGTTTGTGAACTTTTAAAAGAATGTGTGTGCTAGAGCAAGTTCTCCAGTTTTCGCGGTGAAAGTACATAGTATGTGCGCAAGAAGTTGCGAGCCGATGACGTTGCTCATACGAACACTTGTATGTGCCCTTGTATGATTGGCAACGCACCATAGTATGTGTGCAATTCGACGATACCTTCCGCTTTAAGTTAATTGGCAGATACAAACGTGGAAAAGGTAAATGATAACAAGATTGTTATGAGTTTGCCTTCATTGGTTTTTATGTTAGGAGCTTCATTAAACGCTGCTGAACATTTGCTAATAAATATCTTATTTAACTTAATTTACATCTAACATAAAAAATATACGTAACACTTCAGGATGCCTTATTTTGTTGAAAATAGAGTTTGGTTTAAGGTCGCGGTAGGTCGTGTGTGGGCAGAAGTGCAACGTTTTAATACGCGGGCGATGTAGGTACAAAAATGTAGTTGCTGTGTCTGGCTGGTGTCTGGGCTAGTTTTAGTCGTGGGTATGTTCTGGAGAGCTATTTTTGAAAAGTGTGTTTCACGCAAAATCAGCTGTCGAATGATTTTTTGTTCGATATCGAATATGTTTTATTCGACTTATGAGTAATACATTTAAAAATAGGCGTCTTGTTATTAAAATTTTTGCATATGGACACAGAATTATTAATATAATTCATATAGATGAATCTAGATAAATATTAGTTACCTAAATACTACCTAATAATTTAAAAATTTTGTATGCAATCGCTTTTATAATCGATATTTAATTATTTTTTTAATTACGTCTAGTCCAACAGTTCGATTGGCGACCTCAATTAGATTTTTATTTTCTAGAAAAAAATCATAGAAATGTGAAACAAGAAGAAAAAAATACGACTCTATCTTAAATTGCATTACACTCTGTCTACTTTCATTTGAAATTTAGAATAGATAAATTCATATAAAAAATAAACAAATGCATTTCAAATCTTGTTTATAAAACAACCATTTTTATAGTAGTAGTAATACTTAATATAAAATAAATTAATATTTCGAAATTGTCTAAGCATCAAATGCTGTGAGGCTGTAAGATGCAAAACCAACTGAGTTTATTTATGGCATAGATTTATGGAATACTTATCAATCTACAAAATGACTGAGGTACTCTTATCCTACATATATTGAAACCCATCGACTTTTTCGAGCAAACTTTAAGTGGTCCTAGAGTAGACTCACTTTAATCATGGTACTGGTTGGTTATCACAATGGAGTGATAGGATCCGTCTCCAAGCCGGGTTTTATAATGTCTCCTCCGAAACCCTTTTTACAATTAAATTAGAATAATACGATCATTATAAATAAATAAATAAGTAAAATTAAAGTCTGTATATCTTACTTACAGTGTACGTAACAACCTTTTGATAACTCATCTTCCTGTCTTGGCTATCCTGTCCACACTATCTTTCATATACCTAATTCACATTAGTATTATTTAGCATTTTGTTCTCCGTTGCCATTTAGTTATATTCAAATTCATCATACTAAGGAAGAATTGAGAAGCCTGCTCTTGCTTGCCCATATAACTAGTTCTAAATTTCATGGTTCAGCAAGATTCAATAGATGTTATCCGCCTCGTGCAGATTCAAATATCTTTCGTGTACATTACATTTTTAAATAGGAAATTGCCTTTTTCTGGCTACGGAGACTCTCCATTGTAATTACCAGTTCTGCCAAGACTGGGAATATGATTAAAAACAACTGGGAAACTTCTGTACGTCCTTTGGCTTAGCTAGGTTTGAAAATAATCGTACTTACTTTCATTGGTAGGTAGAGTCCAGTCTTGACAGGAGAATGTCACAACATGGTCACAACACAACACGTACTATGAAGAAGTCTTATGAATCTACGTAAGGATGAAGTGGATTTATGGGAGGAATTCGTTCTAAGTGTCATGTTCATAATCTATTGCCATTGAGAGATAATAGCAGAGAAAGGTAAAACACGAGTGAAAATATGTATGCATGTATTGACATACTAAAAATATGGCGTATGCAACATTGTTGGAACCCGTCCAGAATGTGTCTACTTTGTAAATTTTTAGACGTTAGGATGATAAATTTTTAATTTATATTATACTAACTTCCGCCCTCGGCTTCGCCCGCGTGTCTCTCGCTTTTTGCGACCATGACCTATGTACGTACATTGGCATGGTTCAAATTTATGCCAAATTTTGTCTAGTCGTTTGTAAAGATAACAGACAGGCAGACAGGCACTTTGAAATTCACATTCACGTCTGTGCATGCGTCTATGTGTCAGTGAGAACATCTCCTTTTTTTATATTTAGATTACAAACATTCAACGCCTATTTTGCACCATTAGGAGATAAATTTCTTTAAACCACGAAACACGTGTTCAATGAAATGTTTTTAAAAGCATGAATCTTAATTTTGATCAATATCATAGTTGATTTAAATATTTTTTCATACAAACATTCAACCCCTATTTCACCCCATTAGGGTATACATTTTTTTAATTCCCTTCTTAATGTGCGTTTGCATTATATTTAGGAGCTTGCATAATAAATTTCATGGAAGTTGAGAGAGATTTAAATATTCTCCGTACAAACTTTCAAACCCCTATATTGCATCCTTAGGGGGTTAATTTCGTTAAACCACGAAACACGTGTTCAATGAAATGTTTTTTAAAGCTAAATGAATCTTAATTTTGATCAAAATCGTAGCGGTTTTTAATATTTTTTTCATACAAACTTTCAATCCCTATTTCACCCCTATAAGGTTATTTTTTTTAAAATACCTTTTTAGTGTGCGTTTGCATTTTGAAACAAAACAACTGGGAAAATTTTACGTCTCTACCATTAGCGGTTACGACTGTACGTGCGTCTATATTCGAAAAAGAAGAAACACAAATTTTGGAAAAAACAGCGCCGAAACTGCTCTTCTCATTTTCCCACCAAAAGTCCCATGCAATTTGGTACAGGCACAGCATAGGTCAATAGATGTCTATCAATAGTTAGAGGCTATCAAAGCAAGCAAAGAGGTAAGAGCGATACGATACGACGGTGCCAAATATACATCGTGAAAGTTACCTCTGCTTTTTATCAACCTATTGTTTGCAGTTTGAACTGACAATAAATTATAGACAGGTAATAATAGCTCTTTTATTTGCTACATTTGTAGGTGGGTACATACATAATTGATACCAATGATATTAGCCCAGGGCACACTGTTAACCATCTCCTAGTCACGGTACTGGTTATAGCAATGAAATTTTGAAAGCACGCGTGCCCTGATAAAAAATCTATAAATACTACGCTAATAAAATTTCTTTTGTTTCAGAAATAAATATACACAATGTCGTTTACAATGAAAGAGGGGGGTTTTGGGGTGACGGACTTCGCGGTGTTCTTCGTGCTATGCATATCATCATGTGCAGGCGGCATCTGGTACAGTTACACCAGCTCGACCAAGCATAGGGTGGTTGACATAAAAGACTACCTTCTTGGTGGCAAAACGATGACTACCTTCCCCGTTGCTTTGTCCTTGATAGCAAGGTTAGTATTTTTTTAAGTTTATACTCGTTATCACTATTTTGGGATTCTCAATGATATATTGGGTTCAAACACTGACAGCATTTACAATGGTTTATTATACATATAGTATTATATAATAGGTTTAGATTGAGCCAATTTTTTTTTTCTTGTACGCCACTTTGCCTCTTTCTTCGTAGTTCCTGTCGCGGGTCTGCTGGAACAAATTTCTTTAGAAATAAGTAGAACCCTTGTACACAGTTTTCCTAATGTTAAGTTTCCAATGTATATTTACAGCGTGTACATGAAATAAATAAAATGGTTAATGTGAGTTATACCTAGGTAGGACTACGGAACTATCTAGGTATTCTAAAAGCGTAGATCTGCATGTGATATAGTAGATATAGTAGCTCTACTTATTTCAAGCCTTTTGGACTAAGTACAAAGTTGATTTCCCGTATAGATTAAATCATAAAATGTATGATTTCCCAATTTTTTCCCAAAATGTATTATTTTTCCAATTTTGCAAAATTTTTGATTTTCATACGTGGGGTGCACTATAAGTTTCCGGAATGAATATGAAAAAATACTATTAAAGGTACAAAATTAATTTATTGTTTTTCAAAATAATCTCCCTTGGCGTCTATGCACTTTTTCATTCGATGAAACCAGTTTTGAAAACTTTTGTGCCACTCCTCTGTGGTGACCTCTGAAACGTGTTTTTCATACTCCTCGACAGCCTCTTCTGGTGATGAAAATCGTTGACCGCGTAATTGGTTCTTAATTTTTGGGAACAAAAAAAAGTCACAAGGTGCCAGGTCGGGACTGTATGCAGGATGACTCATGAGTTCTACATTTTTCGCCTTCAAAAAGTCGTTTGTCTGTCTGGCCGTGTGAGAACTAGCATTGTCGTGGTGCAGGATGATACGGCGTTTACGGTTATTTTTACGGAGTTCGTCAATAACTTCCGGCAAACAAATGGTCGTGTACCAGTCACTATTCACTGTACGACGATTCTCTAAAGCAACAGTAGCCACGTGTCCAGTTTTATTAAAAAAAGAAGCAATCATCCGCTTAGATGCACTTTTCACGCGCGCCACTTTGGTTGGTTTCGGCTCATCTTGAAAGACCCATACGCTCGATTGCTGCTTTGTTTTGGGATCGTGGCAATAAATCCATATTTCGTCACTTGTTACTATGTCCCACACCAAATTTGACACACCTTCGTTGAATCTGGTAAGCATGGCACTGCACCAAGTGACGCGGTCCGTTTTTTGAGCCTCGGTCAAGTTGTGTGGGATCCACCGCGAGCACAGCTTTCTCACACCCAAATGTTTGTGTAGGATTAATTGTATTTGACTCATGCCTATTTCTAAGGATGCGCGAATTTCATGGTAGGTCACATGCCTGTCTGTTTCAATCATACGGCGCACAGCATTGATGTTTTTGTTGGTCACAGCGGTGGACGGCCGACCATCGCGAGATTCGTCACTGAGATTGATACGACCACGCTTGAATTCTGCAAACCAGCTATAAACAGTTGTCTTGCATGGTGCTTCATTGCCAAAAGCTGTTTCAAGCCGAGCGATGCTCTGTTGAGCTGTCAAATTACACTTAAAATCGTAGAAAATCATACTACGAAAATTTTCCCGAGTTAAATCCATGTTGATGCAGACACACAATTTTTTAAATGGCGCCACAAGGTAAAAACAAAAGACAGTCAGATGAAACAAACTGCATTCTACAGCCAAAGAGTTATATTTTCAAATGTTGCAATAAATTTTTAAATATTGTTTATGTAAGTGGCCAGTTCCGGAAACTTACAGTGCGCCCTATGTAGTTGTAATCCCAAAAATATGTACCATTGAGGTCATCGAATCGGCTTGGGCCTTTTTTTTTACAAATCTATGGTAAAACTATGCGTTTTGGACCCCGAGTGTAACACATTTATTTTTTTATAAGAATTACGATAATCTCTGACTTCTTGCGAAATAATTACTAAATTTGAATATACAATATTACCTGTTGTGTACGTAAACAATAAGAATAAATGTTATAGAAGACTGGTGTCAATTCTTAAAAAAAATTTGCCTAAACGTACATCCAACCAGTCGATATTTATTTACGTTTCAACTTTTATTCTTAATTATATAAATTATTGATAAATAGAGTATTCTTAATTATATAAAGTCGTAATTATATAAATTAATGGTTTAATCTATTTTTGAGTAGGTATACAATATATTTAGTGTATTATCTTATATCAGAAAATAGCGTGATTATTTATTTTTATTTATTAGTGAAATGAAATAAATTTATTTGCAGGCTGGCATAGTGTTATCAATTTAATATTACTATTTGCGTTAATTTGACTTATTACTATTTAGTTTACATCGTTATCAAAATAAGCTATTAAGCGGCGGTATAAAGCTTATAACCGCATGAGTAGTTTAGATTTTTCAGGGTTCCGTATACAAAGATTGAAATTAAATAACTAAAGTTAGAAGTTGGATGAATCGTAATAAATAGAAACTTGAAAATTTTGCTGATTATGAAAATATAGAAACACAATTTTAAAGTTCAAAGTCAAGGGGAATGGGAATATTACAACACCTGTCTTCTGGTTAACATTTATTTTTAAACGTTACACATGCAATGGTGTATTATTTATTTGTAAGAAGGCGGAGATTAAGTTGTTTTTATTTTAAAAAAAAAACACACACAAATAAATTTAATTAATTTCTTTATATATTTTTTTAATTATTCCTAGCAAGTTTTCTAAAAAAAGCTAGTGATATTTGTAGTGTGAAACACGGTACGCAAATTCAACTCTCGCTTGATCGATTTTTCTACTGTTTATTAGGATTCCGCGTTATACATTTTTACTCAGCTTATCTGTTAAACTTTCAATTGTCTACCTGTCTTTATTTCATCATAAAAATAACGTTGTAAAGTGGGCTTGTAAGGTGTCAAGGGCGTTGCTTACTAATTACTATTTGCAAGTAATCTGCTTTATCTTCTGCAGACAGTTTGTAAATATTATACGCGTACATATTATTGTACTAATTCGCTAATATGACACGATACCTATAATATCTCATACCTACATACAGTATACCAACAAAGGTTTAATAATTTTTTTTCAAACCATAAGATTCCTTTGATTATCTTTCCCTAAATGCTTAACCAATTTTGACCTTAGAGCTATTTGTATTACTTTTAGTGTCTATACTTGTGCTGATAATTATTTATACTGACATTATGTCTATGAGGTTATCAGGAAAAAAATAAAGGAAAAATAAATTAGAAAATCTGAAAGCATGCCATGAAATTATAATGTACCATAATATGAAAAAGCAAATTATGTGCAATGAAACTACAATAGGGTCAATACAAATATAAACCTTTATGCGGATTTTTTACTATTATAATGAAGATGATGAATGAAGATGAATGATAAATGCGGTTACAATAAAGTTTATCATGTCGGATCGCATATGACTCCATATTTTTTATCTACAGTTACGTCTCAGGTGTGACAATTCTGGGCACACCAGCAGAGATTTACAACTACGGAACCCAGTACTGGTTGGTGGTGATCGGAGTTGGCCTTAGTTGCGCGGTGGTGGCTGTCGTTTATTTGCCAGTCTTCTGTCTCCTGAAGCTGTCATCATCATATGAGGTAGTATTAATAAAACTTTACATGTAACTAACAGTAGGATTGACAGAAATGACAGCTAAAATAGCGAAGTGGAAAGGAGTAGTTTGTAGAGCAGTCACTGTTACAAAATGGGAACTACCGAAATTATAGATACTACTCCCAGTTGCATCCTCGGCTGATTGCTTAGGAGCCCAGGGTCCGCTGGTACTAGAGAATACAATCCCGAGCATGTTTTTCAATCCCGGGCTTACGGGATTTTTGAAGCCTTTTCCCGGGATCCCGGGCCTATCCCGGGATTAGACTATGTGGTTTCTAATTGGGCTAAAATAAAAAACACGAGTAATTAAAAAAAATGTCTTTAATGTCTTTGCACAACACAAATCAGAATAATAATAAGAAAAGAAAAAACACAAACCAAAAAATACTATACTTTTGCAAGAAATTAAAAAACAGCACAAAATAACTATTTAGAATTTCGAAAATGTAATCGCAGAAATATCAAAGCATCCAATGTTTGACTTCCGAGCCTGCTTCGTAGTCTATTGCCAACATAAGCAGCAGCTGAAAACGCTCGTTCAGCTTCTACGCTGGTCGGAGGAATAGACAATAGATACTTATATGCTGTTTCTAAGTGATATCCACGAACTCCTCCATTTTCGAACAGGCTCATTTCACGTCTAATACTATTTGCCAACCCCAATTCATTTTGTACTTGTACTTCAGGATCTGGGGATTTCATACTCTTGTTAATTTCCAGCTGTAACTTTTCCTTTACTGTCAATTGGGGTTGGGATTTCTGACCTTAGCTCATCATCTGTTTGTGATCCTGAACTTGCTTCTTCTTCCGTGTTATCTCGACTATTAAGTCTTTTAACAATACTCTTTATTTGCTTCCTCACTAAAGCCTGTGTCGGAACTGGAAATAAGTCGTGCCATTCCAAATCCGATAATAACTGATTTTCATCATCCATTCGTGGATTTTGTAAATAATTTAACACGCCAGTTAAATCATCACTTCGTCGTTGCTTTATACGTTCCACTAAGGATGTTTTAATTTTTTTGGCAAGTGCTGATTAGTGGGTACCTAACTACCTACGTATTGTACGAGTTGCTTTTTGTCGTAATGTATTAAAATAATCTAGGCAAGGTTATTTTCAAGACGCAACGGACTACGGAATACAAACTAGACTTGTTTGTGGCAATCCCAAAAATCCCGAGATTAGCCAAGTATAGTCCCGGGATTTTCGGGGCCAGAAAACGGTCGGGATCCCGGGATCCCGAGATTTGGGATCCCGGGATTGTATTCTCTAGCTGGTACCGAAATTATAGATATTACTTTGATACCTAAACTACGCTGAAATTCCGATGAGAACGTAGCCTCAAGTAAATTGTAGTGTTTTACGCCCCATGTTTGAATAACTGATGCGATTTCAATATGACTAGATATCTCAACCAAGTCCAGTAATTAACTATTTGATGTTACAAGTGGTTTCCTTGTTCTCTCTACCGTTATACGTTTCTTTAGCTGGTATGTACCGACAGTTCGCATACCTATCTTAAGAGAAAATAATAAATCACAGTCAAGATTCTTTAATGATATCTCCGTAGTCCAAAGATCAAATGCTACTTACGTACAAGCTGATAAATCAAAGAGAAAAAATCTTTTTTAATTCGTATTTTTTTTTTCTACAGACATCTAATTTATCCGAGCGCGTTTTCGCAGTTGCATTCTGAGTTTCTACGGATACCTAATTACCTATGCAAAATAAAAATATCATTTCGTTAATAAGTAGGTACATTGGATGAATGGATGTGATGCATCATCACATTTCTTGTTGCTATATCATCATTCATTACAGTTTGTTATTGAGAAACAATACAAACAAGTCTTTTTTATCATTATTACTACACGAACAAAATCTGCACTGGTAGGATATTCTCGAATAAACCTGTTTTAAAGAGTCTGCATTGTTTTTTGTCGAGGTATAAAATTAATTTAGCGAAGGTCACAAAAATGTATAATTTGTATGACTTCTACTTCGATGACTAAGATAGTTGTCAGGTCGAGGAATAGATAAAACAATCTATATTTTTATATTATAAAATCGTTATGTGCCTATCGCTTCGTTCCTCAAAATCTCTACAAATGTAGAAAGATATTTTCTGACAAATTTTTAATAGAAGTATTTTTTACAGTACCTGGAATTACGATTTAATCGGCATGTTAGAGCTGTTGCATCGGTTCTTTTCTTATTGGACGAGGTGAGTGTGATCTAAAATATTAATAATATATTAATCGTCTTCTCTTTTTTGATGCCCGTGGTTTTTCTTTTTATTCTTCACCCTAGCACAGCGCAGAAATTCAAGCTGTCTTGTACCATTTGCCACCAGTAAACAGAAGAAAATACGATAAGAATATAAAAGGTTTTGTTTCGAAATACGAGTTCAGCAAAATTAAAATGTCTTATTTTCTCTAAGCATAGGTATGCTTTAGGTATTATTATGTTTTTGATTAAGTTATAAGATTATGGCATTGTTTATTTTTATGAGTAAATTTATTTATTTATTATAATGCGACCATACTATCGTTAAAGACGAAAAAGTTGATAAATGGTTGCCAGGGAAGGCAGAGATATTTAAAATTTAATATTAAATCCCAATGACACGCCACACAGCTAATATTTACGATAGAATTAGTCTACGCACGAAATATTGTTTGGCCTAGATAGAGTTCGGAACTAAAAAATCTGTATCTCTCTTCGTCGTGAGTTTTGTATCTACTAGTTTTAACTGGTTGCATCCTATCTGTTCGAAGAAATACTTTAGAGACCTTGAAAACGTTTCATTTTTCTTTACTTTCATTGATTGAATTAAGATCTACAATTTAGTTTATCGGAGCCGTTTCGCGCCCTCGAACAAAAGATAAATAAAATTTTTTGTTTGTTATTTTACAAATTTTCCATTATTTATTTATATCTTGCCGCCCGACTGATCATTCCTAGAGAATGCTGCTGCTGACATATAATAAAGAGATACTATACATTCATCGAGACGTCTATTTCTCCTTTATAACCCCAAAAATTGCTAGCGTTGTATTATTTTAAGATATCATAGCCGAGTTACATGGTCAAAACTACAATTTTACGTAACATGACAATCACTTAGCTAATAGATTAGGCATCGAACAGCTAAATATCTTCTCGAAATCAGCAATTCTTATTAATGCAGGTCGTTCGCCGCCGTCGCCGTGGACTTTGGCCATCGTAACATTGTGGCGTCAACATCAATTGTCCGCAATAGTTGTACCGCAACACATTTGTACTGTACAGTGAACCATATAAAAAGTATACTACCTAAGGTGTAAATGTTACGTCAAGGTGGTATACTTTACTATGTGATCTACTGTACTGTACACTAATTGAAATGTTCACGGAAAACTACTATAAAGTCGCCTAAGTTATTATACGGTTACGTACCGCCTTATTCGTGATAACAGTATTGTTTTACAGGGGTATAGTTATAAAATATTTTGCTTTCAAGTGTTAATAGATACGTCATTTTTTGCGTCATCCACGGACCTTACCTGTATAATAGATTATTTGTGGTTGTATCTTAGAAGCCTACAATGTTGTCAATTTTACCGGACCCTTATTTCACATCACTTGTTTTGATAGATAGTGGAAGTGTATTTTTTATCTTTTTAAAAAAATATATTTAAAATTTATTTAAAAAGTTACTAACATTATTATTGTAGTATCTTAAACATTAGTCTTAAAATACATATGTATATTATTGACTTTACTTTTTCGTTTGTAAGTCTTACCTAACGTTTACTATCTCCACGTCTAGAATTCACAGTTCAATCTATTGTAGAGTCATTACTAAATCTAACATTAAATTTAATGTTTGTTAGCATCGTCTCTACATGACCAAATTGTTTTGCTTTAGATACAATTTTACAAAATAAAGTAGGTAGCTACTTAATTTACTTTAAATTCACATTCATACGTCATACCAAATCAGTTGGTTATAAAGTTTCTGGCGAAACGACATGCTACGAATTTTTGGACAAAAAGAATTAAATAGGTCAAAATTTAGTTGGTCAATTGTCCAAACAAAATTCCACCCAAGAAGGGTTGAATGCTGGCGACCATTAGCAAAATAATGCACAATCTTATAATTTTCCAAATAGTTTCTTGCTCATGAAATTAAACTGTTGCGTTTATTATTAATTTATTTACAGCGTCCATGGTCGCAGGTAGACTGAGGTTACGTTGAATAATTTTCAATACAAAACTACTACCTATTTTATTGAAAACTATCCAGATTCACGCAGTATTGGCTCACTGTTTCCAATGGTCTTTCAGTCCTCTGTTAAGTTTGAAATTTTATTAAATTGAAGACTGGAGCATCAATTTAATAACGTTAGTCGGTTGCTACCTCATGAAAGGGAAAAATAAGACATTGCGTTTAAGTGAATAACGAGCTATAAAATCAAATAGCTTGGGATAACGCTTAGACAATTATAAAAACATCGTGTTTGCTTCAATTTATGGCCAAGGTCATGTGGCCATCAGCGCGGACTTTGAAACGCTTTACGATGTCTTTGAATAATGTTTAGCGTTAATTGACTCCTTAGGTCGAGTACACCACGAAGGAATAAATACCTATTGATGCGCTATTTGAAAGCAGTAGTTGTTTTAGTTAAACTATTCTGATTAAATATTTTTTTTCTTGAAATTTATTATGATGCGAAAATAGATCCGATTTGTCTGTTTGGATTGCGATTTTATTGTCTACTCATGCGTCTTATTTACTTAACTCGAAGAGCATCAAACCCGTTCCTTTATATGTAATACGACATATATGTACCTATTAGGAAATGCGCAACTCAGGAATGAGTTTAAATCTATGTTATGTTTCAGGTTTTGTTCCTGCCGATGGTAATCTACGTGCCAGCTTTGGCATTCAATCAATGTAAGTACTTTATTGATAGGTAATATCATACTAATTATATAAATGTGAAAGTGTGTTTTTGTTGTTTGTGTGGAGATAGTTGTAGACTTGGAAAGTGACATAGGATACTTTTTTTCGTGACACAAACTGAATTCCATGCGGGCGAAGCCGCGGGCACAGCTAGTAACCAATAATCGTAATTTTAGCCACATCGTTTTTCACACCCTTAATAAATTCAGCCTACTTTTTTCACTATATCATTACTACCCGTGTTTATTTATTATTAATTCGTAGAATTGTCCCATTTGTGACTGCATTGACAGTCTTGAGTGTTTGCGATTTGCTACTTTCATGTTTACTATTTTATTATTGCAGTTAGGCTTTCCTATACATTTCCATTGACGTGACATTTTCTCTATTTCTATTGCGATTTGAAGTTAATTATGTTCTATTTGTTTATGAGACATATTGTGAGAAGAGGATAGAGAACTATGTCGTTACTCTACATTTAGCTCACTGTTTCTGTGTGTTGTGGTTTTTATTTTGTCGTCATGGATATATGGGGAAGTACCTACTCGTATCTATTCGGAAAATAATTATGTATTATTACGTGCTTAGTTAGAGGGTACACAGAGTCAAATGACCCTGCCCTTACAACCATTCTGGTCGCAGTGTAGAAACTGTTACCTATTAATATTGGTAACAGTTGCTACACTGCGACCAGAATGGTTGTACTCGTATAGGTGTACCTATACATACTCTAAATGAATGAATGAGTAATCTGGGAAATCTTACTTACCTACTCCGTAGTATTCTTTAAATCTTTTCCACTATTTCTACTAAATGAAGTATACCTAACTAAGAATCATTTTGTATTAAGGTGCAAAGTATGAACTTTACGAAGAATCTTATTTATTAAGATAAGTATGTAATGTCCAATGTTTTGTTTCAGTAACCGGTTACAATGTTTTCGTAATTGGATGCGTTATGGTTGTTATATGCGGCCTTTACACGGCTTTGGTGAGTTGGTAACATAAACATTTTTAACTATTATTTATTAGAGAGATATGTAATGGCCGTAGCAAGTAAAATTTGTATGCACAAATCACGAACCAGTTCCCGGCGATATATATTGCACATCGACTTTTCAGATTTGTAGAGCATTATTTACCTCCTAGTTTCACATAATTATTAACAATACTAACATACTAGTATTGTAAGTGTTAAATAAATGTTTATAAATTACGTTGTCGTATAAATTACGTACCTTTAAACTTCCTACAAAACATTATGTCCTGAAAGAAAGTGAGTTATTAGATTGAAAATTATGCCTCATCTATTGTTGTTATTCCAAACAGGGTGGCCTCCGAGCAGTAGTGTGGACAGACTCCGTGCAAACCGGAATTATGTTCCTAGGCGTGGTGCTGGTGGCAGTAGCGGGCACCCTGGTGGTGGGCGGCTTTGGGACCGTCGTCAGCATCGCCCAGGAAAACGGGCGATTCCATTTATCCAAGTAGGTTTCTATTTTATTCTTGGATACACCCCATGACTCGGTGTAGACCATCGTGGAGTTCCTAGGCGTGGTGCTGGTGGCAGTAGCGGGCACCCTGGCGGTGGACGGCTTTGGGACCGTCGTCAGCATCGCCCAGGAGAACGGGCGATTCCATTTATCCAAGTAGGTTTCTATTTTATTTTTGGATACACCTCATGACTCGGTGTAGACCATCGTGGAGTTCCTAGGCGTGGTGCTGGTGGCAGTAGCGGGCACCCTGGCGGTGGACGGCTTTGGGACCGTCGTCAGCATCGCCCAGGAGAACGGGCGATTCCATTTATCCAAGTAGGTTTCTATTTTATTCTTGGATACACCCCATGACTCGGTGTAGACCATCGTGGAGTTCCTAGGCATGGTGCTGGTGGCAGTAGCGGGCACCCTGGCGGTGGACGGCTTTAGGACAGTCGTCAGCATCGCCCAGGAGAACGGGCAATTCCATTTATCCAAGTAGGTTTCTATTTTATTCTTGGATACACCCCATGACTCGGTGTAGACCATCGTGGAGTTCCTAGGCGTGGTGCTGGTGGCAGTAGCGGGCACCCTGGCGGTGGACGGCTTTGGGACCGTCGTCAGCATCGCCCAGGAGAACGGGCGATTCCATTTTTCCAAGTAGGTTTCTATTTTATTTTTGGATACACCTCATGACTTGGTGTAGACCATCGTGGCGTTCCTAGGCGTGGTGCTGGTGGCAGTAGCGGGCACCCTGGCGGTGGACGGCTTTGGGACCGTCGTCAACATCGCCCAGGAGCACGGGCGATTCCATTTATCCAAGTAGGTTTCTATTTTATTCTTGGATACACCTCATGACTCGGTGTAGACCATCGTGGAGTTCCTAGGCATGGTGCTGGTGGCAGTAGCGGGCACCCTGGCGGTGGACGGCTTTAGGACCGTCGTCAGCATCGCCCAGGAGAACGGGCAATTCCATTTATCCAAGTAGGTTTCTATTTTATTCTTGGATACACCCCATGACTCGGTGTAGACCATCGTGGAGTTCCTAGGCGTGGTGCTGGTGGCAGTAGCGGGCACCATGACGGTGAGCGGCGTGGGGACAGTCGTCAGCATCGCCCAGGAGAACGGACAATTCCATTTGTTCAAGTAGGTTTCTACTCTATTTGGATGACTTATGACTCGGCTTCATTGAAAATAGCATGGAAGAATAAATCATGTCAGACGGCGTTGATAATTCTATGAACTTAGAATTTTTGAAATAAAATGTATAATTACTATTAACTCAATATTTCTCGGTAAGTGGTAGTGAACTCAAATAAGTTTCTTATTCAAATATTATATTTGCAGCTGGAACTTTTCCCCTTACGAGCGGCAGACGGGATGGGGGGCAGTTTTCGGAGGTTTCCTCTATTGGACATGTTTCAACTCCGTCAACCAAACCATGGTGCAGCGATACATCTCACTTCCTACCAAGCGCAATGCTGTCGGGTAAGTTTAGTTATATGATTACTTTAGCAGTCAAGTTTACTGCCCGCGAAAGATTGACAAGCAGTTACCGTAGCCTACTTAAGTAAACAATTATACCACAGATTAGGTAATAGTAATTTATCTTGAGGATATCTCAATGCTGTAACAACTCGTGACCTTGTAAAACTCATTACGTATTAGTCAAAATCCGAGCCAATTGTGGAAATATCTTATTTCGTTTTTAAGTAAATATTACACTTGCAACAGTTCAATAAGTGTAGTATTAATAGACCATGATAAGTGAATTTGAATTTAGTGAACTTAAATTTGCTCCAACAAAAGGATACGTCCATAAAATAGCCTTTACCTTATGCTCGTCGATATCTTGAGAGTATCTCAACGCGCTACCAATTCTTTAGCGTGTCATTCAATATCAGTATAGGTACTATAGATTTATCTAGCTGCTTATAAGCACATGAAATAGGTAGATAACTGCTTTCTAGCGATAGTAGTCGGGCTCAAAGGATTTAATTGTCTTTAGAAAAACAAACGAGTTCGTGATAACGTGCCAGCGCTAGTTTAAGATACTTATCTATTTCAACTCAAGACTTTCGAAAATATTTTAATGAATTTTTCATACATTAATTAAATGAGTAGGCTCACGACGCATCTGTTGCTCTGCGGTTACTGTCGCATGTGACTATTTATAATTGGCAGGGATATGGCAGGGATTTACTGTATGGTTACTTAGATATTTTGAGTTGGAAGAATTGAGAGCTAATGGAAATAATTTAGCCCAATTAAAATTATTATTAAAATATTCAACATTCTCATTTAGCGTAAACAATATATTTAAAAGAATACATACGAATCTCAATTTTGAATTCTATTTCAAAATTTGTTTTATCCCAGCGGGTCGCTGATTCGTCTGGGGCACGCAGAGAGAGCCTCGTGGGTGTTGACTCTACACTGTTGGTTTCAACTCGTCGCTGATTGACGTAGTTTTATAGAAAGTGTATAGAAGAGACTTATTGTGATTCGATTCGACTAAGCTTGTCGGACAGAGTCGTATCGAATCTCAATAAGTCTCTAAGGGCCTATTATAATACCCATGACGCCCCTCCTCTAGGACATCATCTTCTTCTAAACAGATTAATTTATTCTAGTGCTCTAGCTATCTTCTCTGCTGGGGCTATAACGGCGATCACGCTGTGCTCATGGAGTGGGCTAGCTGCCTTCGCCACCTGGGTGCAGGGCGGGTGCGACTCGGCCGCAGCGCCGGCGGTCGACGACCGACTTCTACCAGCGTTCGTCACTTTTGTGTCGAAAGCCAAGAACCTGCCGGGGCTACCTGGAGTTTTCCTTGCTGGGGTGTTCGGAGCGGGGCTGAGGTAAGATTTTAAAGTATTATATTGCCTGTTTGGAGTATTCCTTGCTAGGATATAACAAACATCTATTGATTAACCCTAACCTAACTATAGCTAAGTGTACCTTTACTATTTTATGATTTAATAAATCGATATAAATCAATGCATTAAATACGTTCAAACGTAACTATTAGGTACAAGTGTTTTCACCTTGTACTTTGTTCCTTAGAAAATATCTCGACAAGATTCTTTAGAGATAAAAATGAGTTAACATACAAGATACGCGTTATTATATTCTCAGACATGCCAAGATAAATCGTAATCATTTTATCATCATCTTATATTGTGCGGCTCCCGGATCTTTGATAAAATGACGATCCCCTAAAACGTCACGGACGATAGGTGACAGAAATCTCATTGATAAAATGATTCGTCAATGTAAAATACTACTTAAGTACCTAAACACGTGTGCGAGTATGTAAATTTTCAAAATTACAATAGGTTCCGTAAAGTTATTTAGGTGTCTGTAATAGAAACGATAATAGTACAAGTAAAACAATGAAACAAAATAGACGACACTGTAATGAGCATAAGATTAAGTATTTCCTTAGCATTATTCATATGTTTGTAATATCTCATTGTAAACAAAACATGCATACGTGTATGTAAATATTCCAAAAATAAAACGAAGATTTTTACATCGGAAAAACCCTACGACAACAATCTACTTAGGTCATTTGTATACTATATTCAGATATTATTGTAATTTCTAGTATATCCTATATTCTGGTGTACAATAAAGTGTAAATAAATTAGGCAAAGCCGCCGGCTTTCCTGATTACTTATCCATCTTATGATTTATTCTCCTCAGCTCGCTGTCAGCTGTTCTAAATGCCTGTGCCCTAGTGGTGGTTGAGGACATCATGCACGGCTGGCTGCGAACCCACTTGAAGCCGCTGTTCGAGGGGATCCTGGCTCGAGTCGTCACTGCCACGTTGGCGATTCTTTCTGTCCTTATGCTCATCGTCATTGCGAAGCTTGGCGGCGTCCTTGGTATGTTTAAAACAAACTTACTTAGTAAAGTCGTGCTGCGTTTGGTACGTGGTCTCCATTTTCCAGAAACTTCTAAATATATATTTACTTTGACGCAGCAGTTTGTTTAGCACATAAGTAGGCGATTCTTGAGCTCGACTCCCAGCATTCTTACTTGCTAGAAATTTCTGTAAAATTTTGGACAATGAAGAATTCCTGGAACTTCATACCGATAATGTTAATCTATTACTAATGCGCAGCATGTTAAAGAATTATTTATGTCAATGATGTCGATATTATTTTTGGTGTGACACTTCTATCGTATGGATCGCGACTATTCAAATTTTTGAGGATCCGAAAATAGATTTAATTTTGTGTACTTTCTCGTCATTTATTATAATGGTTATGTCATATTTACAACAAGCCTTACGTCATTTCTACTCAGGTCATTAGGGATCTGCAAATATTAACATTATGAAACTCAAAATATTTGCTAATCGATACATTAACGTCAGTTTGAGTAATTTGTTGGACAACTTATCTTTGCTACCGGTTTTTGCCCTTCTTGACATTTACCTTTTTTAAAATTTGGTTTATTTTGTAATGATGATTTCATCGTTTGACGTCGGCGCAATTCTGTCAAAAAAATGATCCCGTCATTTTCATATAGACTGAGACTAATAACCATGGAGCAATTTGTATTTGCTAGTAGCAATAGCTATCTAAATATAATTAGTTATGGCTTTAATCCTAACCCTAGAGTTTGTTTAAAACGCATCTTAATGTTTCACCCGTTAGTTACTAGGAGACATTAAAACAAAAACTGAAAATCAGTGGTTTTGTGTTATAATATTTAGCACAAAATGTATCACTGAGTTATGCCTTTTTGCGTTCGTAATTGGCGGGTGTAGCAATTCAAATAAACTGCTATCTATCTATATTAAATACTAGCGGCCCGGTACGTGCTTCGCTACGTATAAAGTGATAAATGAAGAACCGCTCGACCGATTTTGTGCAAACTTTACATAAACCATCTACTAAATAGTCCAAACAAAGCCTAAACATTTGGTTTGGATAGGTGAGCCCGTTCTCGAGTTATAAAATTACAACGAAAAGTGGCATTGATTTTTATATATATAGATAGCGAAGTATTTAAATATTTACTCAAAATATAAAATCAGTCATAGTATTTTTTAACATCTATTTATTAAAAGTTTATTGTTCGACAAGTATAAATACTTGACGAAATGACGAAAAATGCATTAGATGTATCAACAAGTGACAGGACAGGATGGCGGTAATGAAAGCTCTCTTTAATGAGAGAGATATGATAAGTTTAACAATCAATTATCATAAGGATCTTAATAAATTAGACAGAGGGCCTGTTCGTTCCGATAGAGAGACAGTATTCCAGTACCGAGTCAGAGCCATGACTGGCCAAGACTGACTGTCGATTCAGTCATTGTGCGTTCGATTGATACCTATATAATATACTAGCTGTTTCCCGCAGCATCTGCGGTATAAAGCATATGTTACTTAGGGTAAATGTAGCTTTCCAATGGTGAAAGAATTTTTGAAATCGGCACAGTAGTTTTTGAGTTTATTCATTACAAACATACACACAAAAATACAAATCTTTTCTCTTTATAATATTAGTGTAGATAAATAACGGGTCTATATTAGCTCCCCTAATTTTTGTATTCCTATTTTAGGTTGGTGCACAAACTTTATAGTACAAAATGTTTTTATACATTTTTATTAATCCTAATTTAGTATAGTCTATTTTTGACTTTCCTAAGATTTTATCGCCGAATATTTACTTCGCAAATTATTCATTAGGCCCAATAATTAATAACTTCTAATATTCACAATTACTAATACTAATATTCACAATTAATAACTCGACCTCGCTCCGCTCGAGAGGTCGGCGGCTCGCTTAGCTCGCCAACTC
Source organism: Euzophera pinguis (assembly GCA_947363495.1). NCBI lineage: Eukaryota > Metazoa > Arthropoda > Insecta > Lepidoptera > Pyralidae > Euzophera > Euzophera pinguis. The sequence continues at coordinate 5,850,241 of OX376156.1, read as the reverse complement.
CCCCCCCTCGCTACGCTTCGGCCTCGTGCCCTCATTTCTCTCAAGACCTCCTTCGCGAGCTTCTGGTTCCGCGCTAAGGGATAACACTTTAGTATAGGGCAAACTTGAGCCACGTGGATTCGGGGTGCTCTAAGTCGGATCTGTGTGTGAATAATTATTACTAGTGCATTAGTTGTGAACAACAAACTATACTTATTTGAAGTAATTATTATAGTAAGTAATAATTGTCTCAAACATAGCATACGAGATTATCGTTACGTCTAAAGAAATAAAAGCCAAACGATTTTAGGACATCTATTAATAGAGATTCTAAAATTGGAGATAAAAATTGTTAGTCTAAACTATTAAAGTGCAAAAACAACAATTAGGCTAAACAATAATTTTGCATTACAAGTTTAGGCCAATAAGGTTCGGCGAAGTGAAATTAGAAGCAAAAATTTTAAACGAATCGAAGGGCACCCATTAATAACAGAGTACCGATTATTGAAAAAGTTAATGATTTTGATGATAAGCAAAATTTTCAATGGTATTCCAGTCCAGTTGCAGTTCAATGGCATGCCAATAGAATACGATTGGTCTTAAAATTAGTAACAGAATATCAGAAACGTCAAAAGTTGTCATTGCGATCCAATTACTATTCAATTGTGCACAATGTAAAATAAGAGAATTGATACCCAGAAAGATAGTTTGGCGCAAAAAAGTTATGGGGAAAAAATTATTCATTAGAACATTGTATCGGTCCTTTGTACATTGTACCCATGAAGCAATTACAAAGAGGAGATGCCGTTTGAAATGGCGCAGTGATGTGATCATTGGCGCCTCGATGACACTGCAGTGGGCGGAGGCTTGTCATTGGTCGTGGTCCATGGTTGGAGCCACGGCCGAAACCAAGCACCCCGCACGTCTGCCTTCCGCCCCGTGTAGCCTCACAAATACTTTCTTACAAAACGCTTATTACGGCATCTCCTCTTTGTAATTGCTCCATGATTGTAACTTTACTAAGGGCCAATTTCACCAAAGTCGGATAAGTTTTATTTCATGTCTCCGTCACCATACAGTTAACCCTAGAATATATTGTTAATCCACGTATGATTCCAATACAAGGACTCCGTCTCTAGAATAAAAATGCATGCCATCAAATTAGATTAGTTCCTTTGGATAGGAAGGATGTTGATGAAATCGACCTTAAGACCCATAATTTAAATCAGGCGTAGCGACAGCTCTATCAGCGATCGCAGCCAGCGCCACCTGCGGCATCTTCACCCTGGGCATGGTGTGCTGCTGGGTGGGGCCGCGGGGCGCCATCGCGGGCGGCGTGGCGGGCGCGCTGGTGGCCGGCACCACGTCGCTGGGCTCGCAGGCTGCGGCTGCTGCGGGGCTCACGTACCCGCCCATGGCTGTCACTTCGTGTAACGTCACTAGTAGTGCTACTACTTTCGTAAGTGCCTTTCTTTGACATATAATGGACCTTTCGGGAGACAATTCTTCTTGTAATATACTTTCTATTTGCGACATTTTGGGTCGGTAAAGTGATGAATTTCGACCGATTTCGGCCATGGCGACCACTCGGTCGGTAAAGTATCAAACAAAATAGACATTTTTAGTAGTTATGTATTTAAGTATATAATTTACTACAAACATTATGATAAAGTGACATTATTATGACAAGAAATTCAATACTTTTGACGAAGTTAGTTGATAAAAAATTTGTTTAAGTTATATTTAACTTCATCGCAGTTTTAATAATATATGATCGTATCTGCGAACGGTCTTATAGCGAAGAGTCTAAACCAACACCTCTCTAGACTCTCGCTTGATGGTTGGATCAGGGGTCGGATACAGAAGGTGGTCATCCTCGACACGGCCCGCATTGTCAGGAGGTTCCTCATTCTGTAAACCATACTGCCGGTAGCTTGAGTCGGTCCTCTAAATATAGATGTTTTTTTATAATATTTTTTATGTATATAATATTGTAAAATATATCTATATTTAAGATAATAAAATAAATGAAGTAAATAATAATAAAAACTCTTTATTGCACCAAGAACATACTAATACTTCAACTTAATTATTGTTACAATATAAAAAGTATATGTACAAAGGCGGCCTTATCACAAAACTAATTTCTTCCAGGCAACCTAATATGCGAATAGGATATGAATACAAAAATAAAACAGGTACGGTGCAGAAATACAAAACATACATAAAAACTATAATAAACGTATGTACGTACATCAACAAACATTTATACATACATATATACATACATAAATAGTCATGTATCATTATATATATTATATTAGTTTATATATACTATACTAGCCGTTACCCTCAGCTCCGCCTGCGTCAAAAAGTAGCCTTTGTTTGACCCCAGGTCTTCAACTATATTCATACCAAATTTCATCAAAATCTGTTCAGCGGTTTGGCCGTGAAAGCGTAACAGACAGACAGACAGACTTTCGCATTTATAATATTAGTATGGATATGGATATATAAACTAATATGCATCATTAGTTTATAAATACTCACTTAAACTGTCATCACAATGCGTGAAAATGGGTTTTTACTTGCTCCTTAAAGCTACTTAAGTGTCTGAGCGCTTCCCACTGAGGCTGGCAGAGCGTTCCAAAGGCGTACAGCATGCACTGTGAATGAATTTGAGAAGTACCGAGTATTGAAATGGGGAGTATATAGAGCTGCAGAGGTCTCTGTTGTGAGCATCACAAGGGAATATAAATTGATCTTTAAGGTACAGAGGATAAGCAGAATTTTTTTTTGAAATTAAATTGAATTCTCTATCATCCTAAAGAATTCAATTTTGTGATTTCCCAGATGTGGGCAATAAAGTTATATTGTACTGTAATAAGTATTTGCGTAATGATAGGCACAAAGATATCCTGGATGGGGAGAATCATAGTATGACCAATACAATCACCACGAATGGCATTCGATGAAATAGAATGTATGATTCTCCCAACATCACGGTCAGCAATCGGACTGAAAGAGAAGGAAGAGTAGCCAGGAATTGGCATTTTGGAAAGTGAACTTAAGGTACTATTTTTAATGCTACTATCAATAACAGCAGAAGACGTAAAAAACTAAACCCTCAATGTCGACATTTTTAGAACAATTGTTTTAATTTTTACCAATTCCTACTGACCGAAGAAAATTCCAAACTTTAGTTGGATCGCCGTTTTGGACAGATTGACGTGTATGGTGTCTCTGAGCTTCTCTACACACCATATTACACTTGTTACGAGTCTTTATTGTATAATTCACGATACTGTTCAGGATTGGTTTTTCTTAGCTTGGAGCAACTTGATTTCCTCAGTGAGCCAGGAGGCAGGCAAATATTTTAATCTTACAGGTCTCAAGTGAGCATGCTTATCAAATAAACCAATTAATTTCCTGTTGAATAGCTCTACCTGATCATCCACGGATTCGGCAGAGAGAATATCAGACCAGTCGCACGACTCTGCATCCTTACGAAGTTTCCCAACATTAATTGCACCAAAATTACGCTGCATGAGGACTAAAGGTTTTGGTTTAGGTGGTAGGACTTTGTAGGATAGATAAAGAAGATCATAATATGAAAAAGCCTCCGCAGCACATTGACCAAATTTGGAGACGTGATCTAAAGAGGAACCCACTATTAAGTTCAGCAGAGTAGGAATACAGTTTGGAAAGAAGTAGGTGGCTTGCAGTGGCAGAATATTTAAGTTGCAGCTATCTGTCAAATTCAAGAGACGCTACTAATACTTAATAGGCATGTGTTGAAGTCACCCAAAACAATTGTAACGGCGGACTTAAAGCCTTCTTAACCTTTTTCTACCAGTCAACCAAGAGGTGTTGCGGAAAAAATAGAAGTTTAAAAAAAGTTATGTTGCAAATGATCCGAAGAAAGTTTTTTAATTATATGTATTTTCTATTGCAGGATCCTACAACGGTGTTTCCACTGTTCAGAGTATCGTACCACTGGATAGCTCCACTGGGCTTAGCTTCGACATTGGTTGTTGGTGCTGTAGTCGGCTATTTCTTCGATGAGAGGGATCCTACGAAGTTGGACGCGGAACTGTTCACTCCCGTTATATGGAGGTGGCTGCCCGAGAAGGCACACGAGAATGCTGGTAGCGTCAGGCGAGCGGTCGCCGAGATGTCCAGCACCCGAGTGACGTCATCTCCTTTGCTGGTGCCTAAGTTAGAAAAGGTAATTATATTTTAAATACATCATCCGAATTTATTTAGGCACTTATTTTTATTTAAATTACCAGTAATTCCTATCCAGGTAGGAAAAGGGACCTAAACCTAGAAAGAGATAGACTATCTGTCTATCTTAAAGATTTTAATAAGGATTACAGAAATTATCAGCGTTTTCCCTGTGGCATCCTAGAAGAGCATGCCACCGAGAAAACGCACGCCGCTGGCATCATCCGCAGAGTTACTTTTACTAGTTTTATTTACTTTAATAAGGAATGGGGGATATAATTGAAGAATTGATAGTATAAACATAAAAAAGGAGATATTTGAACAGCGGTGGAACCTGAATAGCTACCTAGGTAAAATAATGTGGTACTGTGACGTAATATCCAAGGCCTGGCAATTTGCGTGGCAATAGTCCCAATGTATATTTTATTTGTTAATTTATAATATCAAATTTGTTTCAGATTGAAATGAACAGCCAAAATAGTTGATGAGAGGATAAGAATCTAAGAAAATTGTACATTTACTGGACCAATGTCACAATGTATTAAAGGTGTTTTAGTCTATTTGTGTCATAATGCTAGACGTAGGCATTTCTAGAATTGTAATATATCTATTTTTAATTTTATGGATGTAAACAAGGAATGGGACCAAGTTATAGGTAGTTATACGTTTTCAAGGAAATATTGTGCCTTAATAAGAATATGTACCCACATACATATTAATAAAGGCCTTATTGGACCAATAAAATCCTGTTTTCTACTTGTTACTTAAAATTTTCTTCTTCCCTAAATCTTCTCAGTGAAAACATCACTAGATAAAAGTCAAATCACACTATTTTTAGGTATAAGAAAGAAAATGTGAATAATTATAAATACATAACTTGTTGTTGTCATCTTGTTTTCAGAGGATAACTTTGTGTAAAATTTATTGTGTACGAGAATAGTAAATAAATAAATAGTGGTGCTGATGTTAAAAGATTATATTACATTGTTGTAGTTAAAGCGCTATTGTTTCTATGTAAATGTCTCAGTGATAGCAATATCACAAAAACAATACATGCTCTATCCTTATGGTCAGGCGTTGAAATAAAAGTGAACGAAAAAAGTTTAGTCATAAAAATTCTGCCGAGTTACATTACACAATTTGTGATTTACGATTGGCAAGAATATTATTGTATATATTTCAAAAAAATAGCCTACAAATGCCCCACTGATGGCAACAGTCTATACTAGACTAGAAATTTATATCCGGGCGATAACGGCGAACTTACTCCAAGTAGATGGGGAAGCAGCCTCTTTTCTCCAGCTAAAATTTGTTTCCATATCTCCAACTGTGGTGTACAAAGAACTTACACAGTAATTTTGTCAGTTGTATAAAGCGCAATACAAACATTACCTGTCTCTTTCATCCGTATCTATTCTCAGTTTATCGAAACGTGTGTTGTCCACCTTAGCGACACAAAATACAGTATTCTAGAAAAATAAAATATTAGATTTTTTTTGGTAAGTACCCGTAATGTTATAAACTAAATAAGTAATTTTCATTCAAGGCTCTGGCATTAGAAAGCGAATAATTTAAGTTAGGATGGATAGCATTTTAGAAACATTCGTATTTGATAAGATAACTAAACTTATGTGTGATATTTTTTGTATGGGTAAAGTCGTCAGTATTGTATAGGTACCATTAACAGTTAAATTGATTGTCCGTTTTATCGATATATTGTTTCATACATTTTTGTAAAGTTAAATTAAATTTAATAGTTAGGTTTGTAGTATGTTTTGGTAATAAAACCTTAATAAAAATTTACGAAGCTGAAAAACCGATTAAAGATGATTATACTGTACTTACTAATTTATGTACTTACCACTTACCGTGCTAAAACTGTTGATAAAAAATATTACCTATATAGTAAATTTTCAATAAATATTACCTATATAGTAAATTTTCAACTACTTTCGTAAACAAAACCATGTTATATTCGGTACGTTAATGAAATTTCCCCAGGTTGTAATGTAAAAACTTTTCTTATCTTTTCATTGTGATTTATTTCTTTAATTTTTGATTATGATCAAATATATGTAGCGTAAAATTTATCACATTATATAATATACTAGCGGCCCGGTACGTGCTTCGCTACGTATAAAGTGATAAATGAAGAACCGCTCGACCGATTTTGTGCAAACTTTACATAAACCATCTACTAAATAGTCTGAACAAAGCCTAAACATTTGGTTTGGATAGGTGAGCCCGTGCTTGAGTTATAAAATTACAACGTAAAGTGGCATTGATTTTTATATATAGATATATTTGATTATCATCGTACATTTAAGAGCTAGGCTCTTGTCTAGGAGTCCATTGGACCAAGGTAGCAACACGAATCAAATAAAAAAATGAAATAAGTTTCGCGTCCAATCAAAAAATTAAGTAGCAAATGACAAAAAAGAATGGAAGAAAGCCCACTGGACTAAAGCCTAGCTAATGATGCAAGTATAATATTTTTGTTGTATATTATTAATGTTCTACGGGGGCATAAATGAATATATTTGTATTAATGACAAACAAAATATTAATACTTTAAAAATAACATTATTATTGAAAGTGACCTGTATTATGTGTATGCTTAGTATTATTTTTAATGTAGTATTTTTATAGAAATTATGACTATCTACTATACAATTTTTGGATAAAGTTTGTTCAGTCTATTTCACTTTTATTTTTTTATTAATATTATTTTAAAACACCAATTTAAAAAGACTTATTGTTTATTCCTCATAACTTTCAACAATGGCTCGTCAGATTACAGCTCTAGTACCTCGCACTAACCTTTGAGATATTTATGAACCCGATAAGCACAATTTTATATTTTGGAATACAAAATTAATCTCCTTTGGGAATTTGCAAAAATACTGAAAGTTATTGTTATCATTATTGCTGAATAATAAAAAAAATAATTTTTAACTATTTATATTATACAATGTTGCCGTCGTTTTAAATAAACGTAATTTATACATTTTTCTCTTGTTTGACTTACAGCAAACATAAACCTATATTATTAGGCTTCTGTACTATCCTAATTGTAATCCTGACCTCACATTTATAAGTGAAAGAGAGTTTGTTTGTTACATCTTCACAAATTATTCTAATAAACCAATTTTCCTGAAATTTTGCATACATAGAGTAAGAAGTACAGAAAATACTACAGAGCATTATTTTATGTTATTAAATGAGTGCGGCCAATTCTATTTTATTTAGCCATCAACGGCAAATTAATTCTAAAGATTTAATTAAATTCTATTTCGAGCTCCTCCGTGCTTCGGAAGGCACGTTAAGCCGTTGGTGACGGTTGTTCTTGGTAGATGGCAGTACGTTTACGTTGGCGTAATGGACACGAAAATTCGTCAATATTTTTGTATCCATTACGCCAACATCGGATTAGTTCGACAACATTTTCGTGTTCATTACGCCAAAGTTGGATCAATCCAACAAACATTGTCGTTTTCATTAGCAAAAGTCAGATCAATCCGACAACATTTTCGTTTTCGGCAACATAATCAAGGTTCTGTCCATTTTGGATTTTCAGGTTAAATTAAATACTAATTCACTTTTTCTGCCCCGGACACGACAAGTAATACTTATACTTCCTACGATATCGCAGCGACTCAAGACGTTTACTGTATGAAGTTCCTGTTCGGTAACAGGTGGCGCTAGTGTCTTCGTCTAGCGGAATGGTGTCTTGTAAAAATATATAGTTTGTTTTCCTTTTTTTTCACTAGTTTACAGGGTTGCTAAAGAGCGCTATTACACTACATTTCAATTTGTTCAGTTTTTCATTTCGATTTCCCGTAAACTGCACTTATGCTATTTCTTGGAGTCTGCTAATACTGACGCGCCTTTACATTAGGGTTAACAGTTCACGGTCCCCTCCTAATTGTAGCCGGCGTGACGTTGACATGATGACTTTTTTATGGTTTCTAATCCGATATAAAACTGTTCTGCTTCCAGTTGATCGACACAGATTTTGTTACCAATACAAGTAAGTATTAGCAAAAATGCGGACATTGGCTTTACTAATCAGTTGGTCAAATTAGTCGACGTTACACTGGGAGGTCAAAGTGGATCTCGACACTATATCTAGAAAATACTAGACTACGTCTCGATAATAAAAGTAAAAATTTGTTTCCGTTCACTGAAACATCAACTTCTTCTTAAGTTTTGCAGTTGCATCTCAGGCGATAGCTTCCAAGCCCAGGCTTTAGGTAATATTGACTAAGATGTAACAAGCACATAAAATTATAAATACCAAAAATCTGTTCCTTCCCAACTCTCGTGAGTTATTAGGGGTGTATAAAATTGCAGTACGTGTCTGAAATAAAGCAAAAGGTGTTGCCAACAGTTGGCGGTGTGTGATTTACATTCCGCGCAGTGCTGCCAACCGCCATTAAAAGTGCCGCGAATCGTGGCAAGTTGTCTTGAGGGATGTTCAGGAATGCGGGAAATGCGGTGCGCATTCGCTCTGTTATTTGCATAATTCACGGAATTTCAGGTCTTTTGTATGGTGGTTGTAAGTTTCTGATTTTTCAATTATCTACCTTCAGCCTTACTTGGGGTTTAAATGTAGTAATGGCTCTAGAGAATTGATAAGCGGACCCTGGGCTCCGAAACCACCAGCTGAGGACGTAATCGAGACGCTTGTATGAGAGGAAGGTCTAGATACATGAAAATGGGAATATACTTACGAGAGCATTAGCAGTCATCATCATCATCGTTACGAGTACGAACAAAGAGAAAACTGACTAAATTTGAGAGAAAATGGTAGTACTTAGGCTAAAATATCATTATGAAAGGATTCGTGTGTGATTTCGATGCTCTTGGGTTTATAACATAAAACAATGAGTCGGAGGATACTTTCAATACCGTAACGTATATAAATATATTAACTTATTTCTCACATTTCAGGTTCTAGCTTTATAATGAATTCCCAAAAATCTTCACAATGTTTGTGGCACGGAAAACCCTCAAAATGGAGGCTCAATCGTAAACCGAATTGGCATAGGAACTGTTTAATTGTGTCAAATTACTGGATATTAAAAAGACATAAAACAGAGCCGTTTTTGAGTTACGAGCACAGTTAGCGAGGCCTACGCAGTCGAGTTTTAGATATTTCTTCTGTCGGTTATAAAATATACTAGCTTTATTAAAGGGTAGCCTTCTAGTTATTTTCACAATAAATTAAAATTAAACAAGTATTCCAAGAAATATCTTAGGTGGTTAAATTTAATTACTTAATAACTGGAAAGGAGATTAGGTACAATATAATGCAAAAGCGGTTTTTTGCGTTAATACTTGTCATTGGGGTTTCAAGATTGTGCTATAAATTCGTAGTGGTTCTATGCTATTTTATAGACTTTATCGAGAAAAAACGTGGGTCTAACAATGACATAGTAAGACCCACGTTTATATACATAGACATTTCTTCTCATAACACCCTTCTTTGATATCGTGATATGATGGGGACCTACAATTTCTGAGAATGTAATGATCGCGAGACTTTATATATAATCTGAACCTCAATACAATTTTGTAAAATTTATCAAAAGTTAGTAAAAATTAAATTCTTATTGTAATTGCTCTAATTACAATTGTAATTAATTAAGCTTTTTGTTTATTTGTAGTGTGATCCGACTAGCGAGGCGCTTATTAGCAACATAAAAATAACCATTATAGCCGTTTTAATAACCGTGTTCCACTAAATTAAACGCCACCTATTTGTATAAAGGTACGGGTATACCGAGAACATTCGCCGTTGATAACAGTTCCTTCCGATTGAGATCGAACCTTGATATTTGTGATTTCATCACAAAATTAAATGATCATTAATAATATTGCAATTTTGTAAAATATGCTTGAAAATCTAATTTCAGATCAGAAGATATCCCATTTTCATTGTCATAGATGCGTGTGCAAACTTTGTATGTCTTTTGCTAAAATGTATCTAATAAGAGGGCCGACTCCGTGTAGGAAAGCAAGGAGAGTCAAAAATAAAGCGCCTGAAAAAAAATCCACAGAGACGCTAATAATAAAATCTTATGGTACAATCAGTAAAGAGCAAGCCTGCACCCCTTTGTACGTTTCTTTATGTACTTTAAATGTTCATAAATCTGTATACCATTCTTACATCTTCTGTAACCTCACAGTCTCGAGTGTAACCACACCACGCCTCCAGTCAGTGTACTCCTTTCGGCTGTTTTAGATAATGACGCCGCCCGCTGCGAGTGCGCAAGATAACTTTATTGTCGTCGTAAAACCAGCCGTCCTACTAGACGCCCAATTAATTAATGAGCAGACTTGAAAATAAATTACTCTATTGGGACGCGAGGTGGTTTGAATTTCGAATAACGATCGTTCTCGAGACTTCTGCCTTAAATTTTACAGTTTTCGTGCTCTGTTTTATGAGTTTGTAAGGGATAGGCTAGGCTGGGTATGATTTTATAATCGATTTCTAGGACATGCTTACTCTCAATAACAACCTGCACCACTGGTGGTGTAAAAGTGTAATCGTTTTCAATCACAATGAGTGACTTTATTGATTTAAGTGTTAATAGTAAGTTTAGTGTTATGAAATTTTTAAAAAATAAAAAAAACATGAATCACCAGGATTAAGCGCATAAAATATCACGCGCAGCCGTTGTAACACGGTTGAAACGTCGGAAGTATGAAGGTATTTTACGGGCTTAATCCTGTAATTTTATGTTTTAAATAAGCAGTGCGTTAGTTTAAAAGTTAATAAAAAAAATTTTCGCTTCCGAAACTCTCATCCATCTGTGTAAATACATTTCGATTTTTTTTTTATTAGGGCCAAAATGGGGTTCCGCACAACTCTGACACCAGGGTGTACATGGTCGATTGTCAATGTAACCCACTCAAAATGATGATGATGAATACATTTCGAGATACTCAAATCTAACTTTCAAAACTCCTTTTAAAAAATCGTACAAAACCTGCAAACTTATTGCGCAACCAATAAGATAAAATTGAGATTTCCCGATAAAATTGAGGTTCCTCGTCGACTGACTAACAATACTTATAAAGAGTGATCGAAGTCGTAAGTCGGTGCTTATCAGAGCTCATTTATCAGCGAGGCCCGCCCCGCGCTGACGGCTATTGGTCAGCCGCACATTCCGCCCCTACGAAGTGGTGACACGTGTGGATTTGTCCCTTTGTCCTAAGACATTTTTTGAGATAATAGGGATGCCCTTTATTTTATTGAGTCGTAGCTAATAGGCGTGGAGGAGAACAGTTTACTTTTTATTACCTATTTATAACTTAGATTTTGTTGTAGTGTGGTGACCTAAAGCTGTAGTTGATGTCAGAAGTGATCTTTCAGTGCAGGGTTTTTAGCGTTATCTAGGTACTACGTTTTTCGTCTATGTTGTGAAAACATCCAATGTTCATAGGCTTTAAATAAACCCGCCATAGAATTTAAGAAATGACTTACTTGATTCGGTATTATTTCCCCTGACGTCGACAAAGTACATCTACACGGACTCTCCATGTGATTCTTCTGTGATATTTAAGATTTGAAATCTTTGAATTTTATTTCGCCAATATAAATACCACAATTCTAAAAGTCCTTTAAATGCATTAGAAATCTTGTGTGACCTTTTACTTTTGAATACCGCCTCTAATTTTGTCGAATTTGTCGCTTTTCTGTCTGCATCGTCCACAAGACCCCGCGTCCTATATTAACACTAAATATCGAATATACAGAATTTCAGCTATTTGGGTTGATTAGTGACCACAAAATATCGGTAGCTTTTATTCTACTTGAAAAAACACAGAGTCACTGTGTAGGATGCCAGAAATAATCATCACTACTACTTGACATAATAGTCAAGTAGAGCAGAGGAAGCTAAACCACTTTTTTTGTAGACAATATTAGAAAAATATACTTGCTATCCAGGTGACATAATATTCTAACAAGATGTAAAAAATGCTATTCAGAAAAAGAAGTCTATCTATATTTATAACATTTTCTTTTCATTTAACATTTTTCATGTTAATCTAAGTTGCACAACTACCGGCATCGCTGCCGGATCTTCCTAGCATTTCTAATTTTAATCAAGAATGATTTCTACACTATCTTTATTTTGTCTTTAATAGTATGCTCGTTCCAGCCTTCCAGCTTAATCGTCCGGTAATGTGAGCCAGTCTAGTGTCTCGTGTTTTAATTGAGTTTGCACTTATCACCTTACCTTTGTGGAGAGAGTGCCCTACGGCTACATAGACACGGGGAGTGGAAATTGGAGTGCTCCTTTCATGTTTTTTCTCAAAAAATACTAGAACTTTCGATGATAGAGGTAGGAACTTTCGATGATTTATGTTGAGAATATAGATAATCGAAAGTACTCTTCTCAATGCACGTATGCAACTAAATGGCACGATTACAATAATGAATGAAGAGCAAAAATATTTTTACAAACAAATCACACTCAATAATCTTTGGGGACAAGATAAAAACAAATGTTCAAATATTTGTAAATGTCTTCTTCCAAAGTTCTTTAAACACATAAATATTAAAAAGAGGCATTGCAGCAAAACCGTCTCCAACAGGAGTAGGTAACCCGAAACTAGTCTCCATCAATGAGAAAGGAACATTTTGGTTTCGATGCCCTTTGGTCTCCATGGACGAAAAATAAGTAATCGCTTGTTTACTGCACCTTACACTACCACAAAATTACAGAGAACAAAATTCTTTAGCAGACAGGCGCTTGAAACACGTCGTCTCATTTAATCGGCGCGTTACATGCAAAGTGCATCTCTCACATGTAAAACAGTGCCGGCGGTATTTAAATTTTCGCTTTTCCCGTAATTCGTTGAGTGCACAAAGCCCGTGGAAACATTGTTAAAGTCGCGCATATCTTACCTGCGTTTGTATGGGAAATTGAAAATTATGCCACTAATATTTTATGAACGACGCGTAGTTTCACTGCGAGTTTTTTCTTTGTGAATTGTTAAACGTGTAATCCACTTCGCTTCGCTTGCAGTGATTAACACTTGTTTTTGCAACAGGCGTGTTTTTTTTTATATCCAAAAGTCAATTTTAAATTTACAAACGCAGTTAAATTTTAAACAAGGTTCGATGAACAAACTTTCTCGTGTCGCTTTCGAAAAATTAGGGGATTTAATGCGATGCTTAAATTTATGGGTTTACATCAATCTACAACGAAGATATTCCCTCGCTATGTGTTAATTACTTATTTGGTGTCACCTGTGAAATGCAGTTAATATTTTTTTTTAAACCATACTAAGTAATTTCACTAACAATTCAAAATAATGCACAATTGCACACCACCAAATTAAAAGCCGAATTTAGTATTCCAATGCAAGTCAATCGATTAAGCAATTAAGCCATTTACGACGAAGAAAAAATGTGGAAAACGAATATCAGACGCCTGAAAATAGAGGCGAGGAGTCAACAAACGAATTTCCGACATGTCAAAGTAAATCTCCCGGTCGACAATACGAATGGCAATAAAATCCGTCGCTGGGCGCGAGACTCCACTGCGATTGGTAAGCTCGTAGCTCTTACCATGAGACATTACTGAAAACTAGTATTTTTAAAATTTGAAATATAAATTTTTGAAATTGGAATTAGTATTTTTAAACGCAATACAATACCAAAAATATATATAGTTGTTACATTCGAAAAGCAATGAATATGCAAGTAAGCAAGTAAAGTACTATTAAACAAAAAAAACTGCATGCTCCTTTAATTTTTTAAAAGATTCCAAAGTCATATCATAACAAATGTAGTCTAATATCAAAGTACCAATTAAGAAATAATATGTTTGTGTGCTGATTATTATTATTACTATCAATTAATGCTACGTCTTTCTCCCTACTTTTGAGTAGAGTCGATTTACGACATTACGACCATTTAAAAAGTTTTTATTTATTTAATTTGGCATCAATGAATCAAACAAACAAATTAATCGAGATGGCTCTAAAATTTCAAGTATTTCTTATTACTATTCCTATTTCTTCAAATAAAACTTGCATCAATTCAGAATATAATTCTGATACGAAATTAAATAGATGATTCCAGTAGTAGGGGCTTAAACAAATAAAAAAGGACTACCTCTCACAGTTTTTGAGAGGAGCCTGTAAAGCGGTGTAATTTGAGTGAGATAAGCGGGGTTTAGCGCCGCACCATAGCCGGACATGGAGATAAGGATCAGCCAATGAAGTTGGCGCGTGGACAAGGCTTATAGCTGGTAGATAGCATTTCCACATCTGGTGGAGTCAGAGACTTAATGATAAGAGGTGGCTACTGTTTTCTGTACGGGATTATCGCTTTTTGTCAACTATTTAGTTCTTGCCTTCTTCGTGCTAAGTTGTGAAATAAAAAATTGTGTGTTTGAAGAGATGAAATTTCAAACGAGTCAGTGTTTAATAAAAGTTGTTAGGTTTATTACTCACTTCAATTTATATTTTTTTTAACGACAAGGATTGGGTTCTATTTTTAACAGACTTTCTAATCTCTTTTTAAGTCATAGCTACGCTGCTGACACTTGCTACAACTTAATTGAACATTAAGCATGACTTGTTATGCTTGTTGTTCGACTTGTGAAGGGCAGACGAAACGCCACGCGCTTTACGGCGCCTAGCGGCCATTCAAGCGTTCCGTCGGAGGCACTTAATTTTCCCTAATACATACCAAGCGACCGCCTAAACCGCCTCGCTCTGCCAGGTGGACGCTTTGTGCGCCCTGTTTGCTAAAGTCCTCGTATTTATTTTAGATTCCATTGTGCCCCGCTCCAACTCTTTGTCGAGAAATAGCCTCTCGCGTATACCGCCGCCGCCCGAGCCAAAACGCTTTGTTAATTTTATAAATACGTGAAACATTTATAAAACGCGACCGCACGAGCGAATTAATGAGTTTTATTGTTGAACAGAGAGTAATGTTCTCGAAATTAAGCCGAGGGAACGCTAGATATCTGCGACTGCTGGGGCGGATTTTCGCGTTTTAATTTATACGGCTAATTTCACTGACGCAAAATACACGAACGGATGAGATTCTGAGCACCTGCTACTTTGTAACTTTTCATATAAAATTGTTTAAATAACTTAAGTTTCGTACGTTGCGTGCGAGTATAGGGCGGCGTTCCAAAACAACGAATAATCTGCTTCATACCGTCATCTGCGAGTTCAAAAGGTGGATTCAGCGAAGATATTTTTTGATCCCAAGGACTCGGGCCACGGCTAAATAACTGGGCATTCTGGGTGCAGAGGAACAAAAGAATTTAATAATACGTGGCTGGGCGGTCCGGTTCGGCCGCCGCCGCCGCCGCCCTGGTCGCTAAGCTTATTACCGCGGCGGGCGCCCGAGCCGCCTCAGACCGCGGTTCGCGTCGTGAACATATTTGCTTTGTTCGAATGTCAACGAGTTGCCGTCACCACCCGTGCAAAGTCAATACACAGTGCCCGCTTAAACATTAAAGAGCTTCCACTGTTTAGCGAGCGCGCAAATTAAAATAGGCTTTATGTCAAATCGAATTTGCGAAGTAGAGCCGTTTGACGAGTTACCTAAGCGGCAGGATGCTTGTATAGGTAATGGAATTAATTCTGCTTTTGATTTCATGTAATTGTATTACGTGTAGATCTGACGACGGAATAGGTTGATACAGAGTTGATTTGGAAATGAATTCTAAAAGAACTTTTTAAATACGAAATCTCAAGTATATTAAAACTTTCAAAAACAACATGTCACATATGTGTTCATGTCGATTGTAAAACATCCTAATTAATCCCAAACCGTAAAATTTTCTGAACTCTGGCTGGTGGAGCCACCCTCGCATTAACTAATTTCCATGTGACCCTTGATATTATATTTAAGTTTGGGTTATGTTTGAGCATTTCAAAACAAACTTGAGAAGTTCCAACTACCGTACATTAAACGAAACTGTATTAAAGATTCACGGGGGTTCGTTAAGTTACGTGTAACCACAGGTGGAGCCGCGAAGCCTTTGCTGGCTGATGAATAAGTCAGGGGAACGAGTGTATGAGGCAATAGATGTGGCACACAAATTGACTAAAATAAAAAAAAAACAATACAATTATAGGCTATTTCATAGAACTAATTTGATTTTAAAGTAAGTAAGCAATAAAGTATGCCTTTATTGCACCCAAGAAAATACATAACAAAATATAATAATGTTTGAGACAAGATGTACGATAGGCGAACTTATCGCAAAAGCAATCTCTTTCAAGCTACCTTAAGGTAAAGTACACGTTTGAGAAGAGAAATATATTTTTTTTGCTTTTAATCCATACTAATATTTTAAATGTGAAAGTCTGTCTGTCTGTTGCTGAACGGATTTTGATGAAATTTGGTATGAATATAGTTGAAGACCCGGGGTCAAACATAGGCATTTGATGCAGGCGGAGCTGCGGGAAACAGTTAGTTTCATATAATACGTAGATATTTAAACATTCAGCATGGCAATGCTGCTAGCCTTCTCGATACACTACCGCTACGCTGGTGAGGCTGCAATAGTGATGACGTCTACAAAACAGTCAACATAATGAAAAGAAAAGGAAGAAAAAATAAAGCAATATTAACAAAACTCATTGGTTTCTTGAAATGCATTTCATCTGATTTGTTTTTATTTATTTCTGTCAATTTTATTAAGGTAAGTTATTTTTGTTTTTAATTAGGTTTTAGTTTTGCATTTTTTATATTAAGTTGTGATGAGCATAGAAGAAGCGAGGGAAGTCTGTAAGGATCGTAGCAAATGGAAATCCTTAGTCTCTGCCTACCCCTACGGGAAAAGGCGTGATGGTATGTATGTATTAAGTAGTTTAGATTAATTAAGTTTTAATTTATATAGACATCTGAATTGTTTCTGTGTAGTAATATTTTATTTATTATTTAGTACATTAGATGAGTTAGACTCTATAAATGATACATACAATATGTACTAATTCGATTACATACTTATTTTATTACTTGTGTCCTTCCAGTACACGAATCAAAATATCTTTGAGCCTGCATTCATCGCGTTGAGAAGTAGGATATTTTGATGGGCAACAATTTTATTTGAGAACATTTTAGTGTCAGTCAGTCGTAAAGCGTAGAATTTACATCATATGCCCCTTGTAAGATGTACTACTCACAATAATGTTATGATGAGCTGGGGACTTGAATCTTCAGTTAGTGATGTGTTTGATGTGGAATAATCAATTTCAAACTGAAATTCAAATTTAACAATCTCAATCTTTATGTGACTTATACAAAATCAATCACTATGCTATTAAAATTATAAATACGAAAGTAAGTTCATTTTACGATTTATCTACTGAACCCATTATTTGATATTTTACACATGTGTTAGATAAGAGTACTGAGAAGAACATAGGGTACTTTGGCTGAAAAAAAATTAGCTGTCCCCGTATATTCTAGTACACGTACGAAACCGCGGGTTAAAGCTAGTATGGATGACATGTCAAAGTTTTATGTTTCATGTTTGGTTTATACTCTTACCTCGACAAAGGTAAAGCACCAGGAATTTCGGTCACAACAAGAATAGCAAATAAGTATCTATCAAAGTCGGGAAATTTGGTTAGAATTCTCCGAGGTCCTGCTGAGGTCTCAGCTAATCGGTTTACTGGACCGCATACCGCGGGTCAAAGCCAGTCAAAGGAACTGCAAAAAGCCCCCTTTGAGCTAGCACCTTTAAATATTTGCCCGAATGCCACAGCCTCGCATTATTTTAAATATAAACAGTTATAATTCGAGAAACTCAGAGGATTTACCTGAGCTAACAGAGATTTTGGGAAATGTTTAGAATTAGATGTACTTACAAAATTTAACTCCATTTATGTATCCATACTTCCATACTAATATTATAAATGCTAAAGTCTGTCTGTCTGTTACGCTTTCACGGCCAAACCGCTGAACGGATTTTGATAAAATTTGGTATGAATATAGTTTAAGACCCGGGGCCAAACATAGGCTACTTCTTGACGCAGGCGGAGCTGCGGGAAACAGCTAGTTTTTTATAAATGAGCTATTTTGTTAAGACTTGAAAAGTAAGATAGATAAACATTTGATTGTACCAATAACAAAGAAAACAAATTAATATAACATTAAAAAGATTGTGCACCAGGGCGGGATCAAAGCTAAATGTATGTTATTCATTTTGAAAATATAAGGTTTTTCACATTTTTTCAAAATTTATTTTTTGATTTAGTAATTGCAAGCGTAACCCAAAGAACTAGCGTCTTTTTGTGTTACAAATAAAAAAGCGAATCTTTTCACAAACTTGACACAATTTTAAATGCCATACGTTTAGATGCGCAGCACATACATTTTACAAGAATGCCATAAGATTAAATACAATTACCTCATCGCTATAGCAATTAAGTTGTCTACGGTACTGATCATATCAAATCTCAAATCGTGGATTCCGTTAACTCGCGTGTAGATATTTGCCGTCGCCAATTTAATATTGACGGCGGTTGCATCTCCCCGTGCAGAAGACGTGTTTGCGAGTCAGATACACGACTGCATCACTGCGGTAATTAATTATGAATGGGGACGGGTATCGGTCGTATAGAATTAGTTTTAGTTGCTAGGAACGTGATAGTTTGTGATTTTGGGGTCGGAAAATGATATTTTTTATATTATGATTCTAGCTGTTATCCACATTAAAATGCCATACGTTGGGATGCGCAGCACACCCATTTTACAAGAATACCATACGATTTAATACAATCACCGCATAATGCTATAGCAATTAAGTTGTCTACAGTACTGATCATATCAAATCCTTTAACTCGCGTGCAGATATTTGCCGACGCCATTTAATTTATTGGGGTCTGAATAATGTTTTTTTTTTTAAATTGTGATGTAACAAATTAGTTTTTTCTTTGCCGCCTGAAACGGCGAGAAAACGATGTATCTCAATCAAAATAAAGTGCCTTAGATCACTTTACGCAGGTTAGTATTGGATTTTCCATGCCTCTCTTCGTATGAAATTAATATGATTAGGATAAATGTTAAAATCAATATCCGGTTGAATATATTCATTCATTCACATGGTAGAATAGTAAAATACTACTTATACAAACTTGGAATTGTACAATACTGTAAAAATTAACTAAATTTCTCTCGTCTCGGTTAGGTAAAGGATTTTAGTTTTTTTTTTTAAATTTAGTTCCAACATAGCATGGTGTAGATTTTTCTAATTATTTTTTTAAATGTCGTATTAAATATTAATTCCATCTGAATGTCCTTAAATTCACAAAACAATATCTTTCACTCCACTCTGTATTGTAATCACTTTAGGAATTCCCAATGTGTCAAGTATTACTTGAGACGTAAAAGAAAACATCAGTCACAAGTCACATCGTCCAGGGATATCTGAATCCACCTGTTCCCTTCACTCAAACGGATGCCTGCGCCACCTTTCATAAATATCAGAGAAGCCTTACCGAACAATTTCTTGCGGCGAGCGGCAGGCACACGTCAGTGGCGTAGAGTGAGGTTTTTTTATAGAGCGAGGGCCACATATGGCTAACGATATATTTCTAGGGCTCATAAGGAGATGAAATAATTGCCTTATAAACTTCTTGATTTGAATAGACTTTTTGTTATAATCTCTTCTATAGGTATTTTTATGAATAACTTTGTCATTGTGTATCATAATAAGAATCAAATTTTTTTTTCAATAAATAAAACATTATTTAGGTATTTGGCTTCAGTTACATAATCATTATTTCAGCCGCAGGCAGTTCACAGGCTTACCAAATAGGAATTTCCCCAAAGATTTTCAAAATGACCGATTGAACGCGGCCTGCGTGTTCTGCGATTGATCGCGATACCGTCTATCGCGTGAATTTCTAAATAACATAGGGCTGTTAGGGTACTCTGCAACCAGCGCTTGCATGCTACCTTCTTCAATTCGTCTAACCATCTAGTCGGTAAATGTTCAACCAACGCTACGCTATTTGGCTTGCTTCTTAAAAACATGTTTTAAATGTATTTTTTGGTACAGCTGAAGCGCTCGCTCTACCGCACAAAAATACAATGTACTAACTCTACGGTGGTGGCTAACACAATTTTATTCGAGCATAAAAAACGAGCTCATCATGCAAACGCCGAAGCCGGGACGTGGCCCGCTCCCGCGGTAAAACAATTTATCTGCATCGACGGAATTACGGAGCTGCGCTGTGAATAAAATATGTCGTCGGCTGTCAGTCGAAGACGGTGGCGTTGCGGTCCTAGGGATGGCTCTACCACGGAATTTTGAGGGAATGCTGAAGGATTCTATTAGCAAACGGTTAAATGAAAACCTAATAGGTTGGTTAGATGGTTGAGAAAGCTTGCAGCAGCTTTGTACTTCGAGTGGAATCATCTTTAAAAGTCATATTACATTTTCAGTTCAAAACTATATATACCACCTCGAACTGCACCCGGACCAAAGGTACCCATTACGCTGGCTGCGTTCCCTCTCTGAATCGCAATGGATATCCTCTGAATGAATGTTTAATTTTAGTGCAGAAGTACGGATTGTATGGAAGTATGGATTCGTGCAATATAGCAAAGCAAAAGGTTATGGTGCGGCGGGGTGGCCCTTGGGCCACCCTTTAGCCACCAATTTGTTTACCAAGGTTCAAAAATTGTAAAAGTAATGTGACTTCATGACAGCATATTATTTAAATTTGTTGCTCAAATTTAGTTTGAACTTATCACAGAAGATTTTTTATAAGAATGTAAAGATTAATGCGAATGTCAATTTTGAAAATAAAAAATTCGATTGATGAGTCGATGAACAAAAAAAAAATAAAGAATTTGGGAACATTTAGGAACTATTTACATACGCAATATTTAAGGAAGTTACCTATCAAAAGAAATCTGTCGTGAGGCCACCGACCTCTAAGTTCCATTAGTATGGAAGGTTTGACATCGTCCAAATTCACGTGAGTTTAACTTCGTCATAATAATACACCAGTTAGTTTTATCGAGGTGTTTTTTTAATCAATTTGCTATGATATAATTTATTATGAGGTCTTTCATAAAACATAGAATCTAAAATTTGTCATCATGCCTACTACCTATGTACGGTAGTACAGATTTGTGAAAGTTATGATTAAGAATATTTATGCTTATATAAATGTTATGCCTTCATAAATTATGCTTTAAATAATTATGCGAAAACTGTTATGCGTAAGAACATTATTCTTAAAAATCATTATGCCAATAAACAGTATGCCATGTTACATTATGGTTTAAATTTTTATGCAAATGGATAGTGAAGCATAATACGCACTTAATCCTATAATATGCAGTGCGTTAGAATTCAAGTTAATAAATTGTCATGCCTATTTACAGTTGGACAGGTTATTTTATGCAAACTATTCTTGCCTCCAAAAAAAGAGTTCAAATCTAAAACATCTAGCTACATTGATTTGCGAACCACTCTTTCCAAAAACCAATTAAAAACGAAGCATGTGGCAACCCTGATCGCAAATTTGACTGGCGAAGAGCGACGTGTGACAGGAGGCAGGAATTAGGAGGTGAATACATTCGCGTATTTTTGTGGGAGTTACTACGCAATGATGAGACGGACACGTCTGACGAGACATCTTCAGGTAACGTAATCCCGTCGGGAACTAAACGTGTGGTGAACGTGCTAAAGACGAGCTGAGCCTCTAAAGTGAAGGGTGGCTTGGAAAATCTCCTAAAGTGTTGGGTGTACCATTTAAATATTAATTTTCCTTAAGAACATTAAAACATAAAAATGTTCGAGAAATGTTAAACGTCATTTTTATATTATCATATTTTCAGATTAGTTTTAGATATATGAATGCTTATATTAAGAGTATAAACAAAAAGTTTGTCTAATGTAATTTTTAAACGAAACAAGTTTTATGCTCCGGAATTTTGTACCATAGTTATTTTTGCCTCAGCATAATATCTTGTTCAGCGTTCACTTGTTCACTTTAGGTATTAAATGGACGCAAAGCGGTTCTTCTCTTTCTTTGAAATTATTGTCTACATAATAATGGTACACCAGGCAAAGTCATACCCTTGCCATACTACAAAACATTGACAGAAAATATTAATATTCAATAATATTTACATTTACTACATTTACAGCAAAATATTTCAATTTCACTTTATAGCCAAGAAAATTCTCTATTTAAACGAGTCAAAATGTCGCCGTTTAGATTAGAGCGGTTGAATATTGATAAAATAAATATTAGAACACGTGACCGAGCGCCTCGATTGTCTGACTGTGTTTGCGCACAAGTCATTCGAATTTCGAATTCGGTAGAATAGAACGCTGAAAATTGAATTTGTATTATTAACCGACCAGTTTGAGAGGGAGGTTCTATCACATAATATTCTGTAGGAATTTTGTGGTGAGTGTGAATGTAGAATATTATTTATTTTTAACTTAGAGTTGTATTTTGAAACAAATGAATTACCAAAAGAGGTTGACTTAAAAAAGTTGTTGAAAAGCTTAAGGAAACCAGACTCCGCTGGTATGGCCACTTAATGAGGGGGAATGCTGACCACCTTGCCAAGAAGGCGATGGACATACCTGAGAGGCCAAAAGGAAGAGGAAGGCCCATCGCCCGTGGTAGTCCAGTATAAAAAGAGATGTGAAGAACCTTTCCGCGACTACCCAGGACAGACAATCCTGGCGCCGAGTTACGAGGAGGCCCGACCCTAGATAAACTGGGAAGGTGGCAGGAGAAAGAAGAAGAAGAAGACCAAAAGAGGTTGACTGCTTAAGAAAGCTTAAATTTCAATATACTTAGAAGTAAAAGTTAAAATATTTTTATTAAAAAAGTACAAATTTAGAAAATTAAATATGAATTGTCATTGTTGGCACAGCTCAATACTTAAAAAAGTCCTTTACGCTCAAAAATGTAGAGCGCACTAAAAGTAGCTCCTTTATTAATGAATACTAGTGAAAAAAGCAGGAGTCTATAAACCCCTGTAATGGGATAAGAGATGGCTGAATTGTATCATGGAAAACATGAGTAACAAAGGCGTTGTAAGGAAATGGTTAGAGATATAGGATAGTAGAAGGAACTAACATACTGTGCCGACCCCACATAACAAAGTAGGACAAGGTAAAGAAGAAGAATGGGATACAGGATGCAATAAAAATGTCTAAAAAAATTCTTGTCAGTATTTCCCCATGGCTAAAAAACGGACCAATTTATGAATTTTGATACAAACCTAGTAATTATGATATTTTGTGCTCAAACTATCAATTGACCTAAGTATATAAAATATTACCTTTTTTCCGCAGCTCCGTCTTCGTCAAAAAGTAACCTATGTTTGACCCCGGGTTTCAAAATCCGTTTAGCGGTTTGGTCAGACAGACTTTCGCATTAATATTAGTATGGATAGTATGGATAGTCTTCTAACATTATACTATCAAAATTTATTCTTCGTACGAGCATGTTTCCCAGTTGCATCGCATGCGCTTTACTGGTCAGGGTGCACTTTAATAATGGTACTAGATTTGGCGGTACTGGTTTTGGGTCTCCCGGCTAACCGTTGATAATTAATTATAAGTAGACATAAGAGCAACCCGACTGTTTCCAGACCTATAGCCTTCCTCGATAAATAGGCTATCCAAAACCAACACTTAAAGAATTTTTAAAAGACCATCAGTTTATGAGAAACACAAACAAAATCTTCAGCTTTATAATATTAGTATAGATATTCAATAGTTTTGCAAGTCTGGAGGATATGAATGTGGTCCCTGATTATGAATGGATCTCATAAGAAAGCTCAAGTTAGCCCAAAGAGGACAGGGACAATGCTTGGTGTTTCCTTACGAGATCAGAAATAAGGAGATCTGTAGGAGAACAAAAGTCACCGAAATAGCACAGCGGATTAGTTCATAGAAGTGGCAGTGGGCGGGGCACAAGAACCGATGGCCGATGGGGCAGGAAGGTTCTCGAATTACGACCATGAACCGGGCGGGGTACTTAATGTCAACATCCAGCAAGCGCAGTGTTGGACATCCACCGACCAGGTGATCAGATGACCTGAGGAAGGTCGCAGGGAACGCTGGACGCAGGGCGTTTCCAACCGATCAAGATCATTAAGAGAAGCCTATGTGTGGGCTGACTGCGGCTGAAATAATTCATCATTTCAGAGATTTAGTATAGATTCTGGAATAATCTTCCTGAGTCCATTAGAACAGTCTCCAGCCGTGCCAACTTTAAAAGGCTTGTCTACGATCTCCTACTCTCGCGGTTGCGGGAGCAAATTTAGGCAGTTAAACATGAGTAAATTTTGAGTTGCTGCTATTATTTCGTTCATATAACTCTTAAAATTAACTGTATTTTGATTATTATTTCATCGTATATATGTAAGTATATTATGTAAGTACCATAAGTAAGTTTATTATCATTCCAACTTTTTGTATTTATAGCTATATATTTTTAATACCCACATGACGATATCTGTTTAACCCAAAGGTTGACTGTTAGATAATGCTTTCAGCATTAAGTTCGCCTATTGTGCTATACAATTGTATTATGTACAATAAAGTTTAAATAAATAAAATAAATAAATTTAGAATAGAATAGAATAGAATATATCTTTATTAAGCAAAGGCCTTATAAACTTATGCTACATGTTTATAATGTACGTAACAGACGTCTCAATAAGTGGTGGCTCAGTGATTTCATCATCACCAGATGATAAATAATTAAACACATAAATGTGCTCGACAAGTTATAAAATCAAAAAACCCACAAAACGCTCTTCTACATTTTCATCTTGCCCCAAACTATTGGTCCATCGTCCCCTAACATTATGTATTGAGATTGAGACGTCCTCGCTCCGTATACTTTCCGTCGGCAAACACGGTTATTCTAAAATCGGATATCGGTGTGTACTGAGGCGAGGCTTCTGTGTCCAGTTGAGCAAACGGATACTCGCAGTTTGAACACTTATTGGCGACGGAACTCGGTCTTGTCATCCGTGAATGGTTATCTTGACGGTAGTTTGGTAAAGATGGATTCCCTATGACACTTTAATTTTTATAGAAGGTCTTGCTTTATTTTCTAATTTAAGTTTTAATTAATCAATCGTATACTAGAGCTAAGATATGGACAGCCGAACCAAATTAAAATGGGAAAAGGCTAGAATTGATGATGACGATAGAGCCAAATTGAAAGAAACTGTGAAGTGAAAAAGAAAGTGTGTATTTTGTGTGTTTTTTAGCATAAAAAAGATCGGTGACTTAGGAAATCATTGGGAGAGGCCTTTGTCTAACAGTGGACTGACTGCGGATGAAATGATGACGATGAAAAAGAACATTTGTAATTATCAAGGCTTGGCCTAAGTCACTCTATTCTTTCAAACTTAATCTACCAGTAGACCCGTATTCGAGTGGGTTTTACCACTCGTGTTTATTTCAAAAATGAAAGTCTTGTATGGGATATTTGTTGTTTTCATAGGCGTGCAAATCAAAAATCAATTCCCTCCAAATGGCGGCTATAGTATCATTTTTGAAACAATGATAGCAGGCTCTCTGTATCAGGTGATGGCTAAGGTCTATTGAAGTTGTAGCCCTTTCGATATGAAATAATAGGCCAAACTTCCAAAAATACTTCTGTTTTATTTTTTAATGCATTTTAAGCGTTAAAAGGGGAATATAACATTTAAAATCTCAGCTGGAAGACTTAGTTCACGGACAGTGCATAAGCTCGAATAGTCTAAACAAAATGGTGATTCAGCGATCTAGAATAATGTGCTGGAAGGTAAGAAGAGAAAAAGTATTCGTGTGAATTTACGGTCATTAAATATTGGGTATTTGATGTTCTTATATTCAATACAGGCTACAGGCGACAACAACTTTCCAATTTTCATGCAAATTCGTTCAGCCATTTTTACGTAAATAATATTTCGCTTTTCTCTTGGGATCGTGAAGTTTTTCCGGGATGTATAATACTTAAAACGCTTTCTCGATATATATTAGTTAAATGCATATTAAAATTCATAGTAAACTGCCGAGTATGTAACTTTTTGCTTATCCCTCGGGATTCTATGACTTTTCCTGTATGAAATATCTTAAATGCTTTCTTGTTATACTGTTCGCTTGCATTTTAAATTTCACAGTGATCTGTCTAGTAGATCAACTTTTGTTTGTCCTTGGGATCCATGTATTTTTCCAGGATAATTTGTACTTAAGATATTGACCTGATATATAAGGTAGATCCATGCCAAATTTCAAGTCAATCGATCCAGTAGTTTTCCTGTAATGCGTGCACTGACTAACAGACAAAAAATCCAAAAAAATATGATTTGTCATCTTTATCTATAGCTATGTCATGTACAGTAAGAATTTTCAGAAACTATTCAATGTACAAATACGGCCCGGCTACAGTTTTATTATATGTATACATTGATAAGCAGTAAGAAAAATTATTGTACCTGTTGAAAAACACGAACACTATCATTTTTTATTTCATAGGTCAGAAAGCAGATACTCTATTGTAATAACCAGCGCTCTTTTATTAACGGGGAAACATTCATGAAATCACGCTGTTCCGGAGAGGTCCATTCGCTTGCTAGCCAATGAGTCGTAGTGACACAAAATGTGGTCTATGAACTCCTCTGCCTCAGCACATGCCCTACACTCAGGGCTTTCGACAAGTTTCAGTTTAAAGAGATGACTGCGGTTTTCAAAGTGTCCTGTCAGTGCTCCTGTTAGAATCCTTGTCTGTTTTCTACTGTACTTACAGATTTTTTGTGCAATCCGGTAATTTCAGCACCAATCATCGCCTTTGAGTGCGTAAGGCCACTCTGTAAGTGGCATTCGGCTTTATGTCTTTCTTTGACGTTTGCTTCAATAGCTGTGATTGCTGTTCCATATCGACGAAGGGTTCAAGCCCTGTAAGCGGAGCACCAGACCCTTCTCTTGCCAGTTCGACAGCTTTCTCATTTCCTTAAATCCCAGAACACCCGGTACCGAAACCAGTTTTAGCTTGATAGATTTGATCTGATGATGTTGGTTGGTCAATTTTTATACAAACAGTCGCACGACTATGATATAGTATCTCATATGTAGTTAAAAAGATTAAAGAACAAGATTTTTTTTACCGAAACTGGCGACTCTACATGAAAGTTATTCTTGTGTAGCCGCCAATCTCTCCAATCAAATTTTAAATATTGCATGTGCCTAAAGCTAACTTTAACACATTGCATAAGTGGATGGACTTTACTTACATCGTTAGGTCCATCCACCTTTGCAATGGTCTAAAAAAAACTAATAATATTGGACAAAACTGAAAAATAACGCGCCAGAGGTAAACATCCTGCCAGATAGTGCTCCGTGTATTTGGGATAAGACCATCTTTTGTAAACTTTGTATAAAGATTTAATTTATAATATATTTAACTATGATTGTTCTCTGCTTCACGCTTTACGTAGAATTGTATTTAATTTAATGTCTAATAATCGGGAAAACACGTAATTAATAAAAGGAGTAGGCTACTATATACCGATACTATAGTGCTCTTATTATTTAAATAATACTTATATACAATCTGAAACGACTCTATAATGATAAATCAACGACCTATATATTCTTATATTGATCCCAATTCCATTGCATCAACTTTTAAGCGTCTCATAAGGCTGCATCTCAAGCCGTAATATGTCTTCAGAGGCCGGAATCCTCTGGTATATTCAGAATATTTTAATGGGTTTTTACCAAAACTGCTAGTAATTATTATATATGGTGAAATTTGCCAATAGTTTCCCAAGCAGCAAAGTAATCCTGGAATGCGATTTTATAATGCTATATGGACTTATAAAGCTCCGATGATAGTTTTGGTATTTCCTACTGCGCTTTTAACAGCATAAATGAATGCCGTTTTTACTTATGTACGTTTGATCCTATAATTTGGACTTATATCGGTATATAGGATCATATTTCGTGGCTATTACTGGATTAAGACGTCTATTAAAGAAAGGAACAAGACCAATTGCACTTAGGAGTAATTACTCCGGTAACTAATACTTATATGCACCTATAAGATAACATCTTAGGAGCATTTAAATCTTAAGACACCTTTAGGAGCTTCTACTAGGAATGTATACACTGAAGAGCAATCACTCTTGTTATTTATACTTATAACCTCATTTAAGCTAATATTTTACAGCCAATATAAGTAAATTCAAGATAAACTACTGAAAAGCATTTTTATATTTTGTCTGGTTTTAGATAAGCTTAGAAGTGTATATCATACCGCGTTTCTAAAATAATAAATCACTAATATTATAACAGCACTCAGTAATATAAAATGTTCTCTTTATAGATTTATCGCATGCCGTTATAAGTCTAGATATATTTATATAGGCATTCTATAAGAGTGTTATTGTCTAAGTAATTTAAAACAATCCTGGTTGAAACTCTATAAAGGCCATTTTTGCTTAAAACGACCAGTATAGGCGAAAGTACGCTTCATATAGTTTCGCAAATCCTATTATAGGATTTGACATCAGTCATTAAGATTGCAGCTATTTTTGTGTATTATATTAAAAATGGATTTAAATAAGTGGAAGCGGTTTTTAAAAAAGAATAGTAAAAAAAAACTATCAAGATATGTTAACCGCAGTAAGCACTGATTTTTTTAATTTAACTGCTAAAGACCGCATCGTAAATTGTAGTGAGGGTTCCGGACAAGATAACTGTAGTACTATTTTAGATGAAAGAAGATTGGACTACGGAAGTAATAATGAAAAATCATTAAAACGACAGTGAAAGCGATAATGAGGAAGATCTTTCAAATTATAACAAAAATTTTGATTTTGTTATTCTATATATTAAAGAACTAGGTAATAATAAATATTGTGGCAGGTAGGTGGGTACATATGCACTTAGGTACTAGTTACAAACTTCACACTCGTCTTCTGGAAAGTGATCATAAACTGCATAGCTAGCACAATTATTACACCAAAACCAATCTTGATACAGCAATGATTTGACGTCGTCTTGATTCTTAGTAAAATGAAAATCTCTTGTGCTATTAGAAACCATGATTTGACAACCGTGACATCTCTCCGATAACAAGAAATGTGTAACACTCCAAGGCCATTTTAAGTTCTTTAGAGATCGGAAATATTTTTTTGTTAAAAATCGATGGATATCCAGGAACATCACCATACTTCTTTCGGCCGTTGGTAACCTGAATATAATAATTATAACTTGCATTAAATCAAATAAAAACAATGTTTAACCTACCACGCATAACAAACCCTAATAATATTCCTATAACTTGCTAAAATTGCTAATCTATAAATTATATTAATCGATTTTGTTTTTATCTGGGCAATGTAGAACCCTAATTGGTAACAATATGGCGAATCTTCTTCGGTTTTAACACTCGCCAATATAGAACCAATAATACTTACAATGGCACTATGTCACACTCAGAAATGCTCATTGAAAAAATGGATACCCTTCATGATATTTTCTTGATAAATTATTAAATACTTAAATGAAAATCAGTCAATTTCAGGAGGCGCTTTAAAATTTTAGTTAAAACCATGATAGGTTTCACAGAAAATTCACATTCCTCTACGAATATGCAACTAAGACTAAACCAATAAGATTTTTATTTTCTACTATGGTTGTCATTTATATAATTTGATAAACATAAAAATATATATTATACTTGCCCTTATTCTCAAGCTGTTTAATAAACAAAATCTGGACACTTCGACTTTTCATAAAATATGAGCTTATAGAAGCATTGCGAGGCGCGTTGATATTCTCACTTTTTATTATAATTTACTTATATTGAGATATGCAGGACTAATTGCGATAACGTAATTCTATTACAGGAGTAATATAGGCGTATAAATGGCATTTCCGCGGTCTATTATAAACACGTATTAAGTAAAAGTAAACTTATAAAGTGGGCCCTTTTCCGGACTTATATGCGGATATAAGTCTCATATAGTCCTAAGGCAAAGGTCTCCTGGAGATAGTTTTAGAACCACATTTTGCTGGTTGGGTTGAGTCTCACAGAGGTCAAGAAATTCAATCCTCTTTACGATGAAACAATGAAACTTATTATCCCTTTTTCTGTCCTGACATGAAAAGGAATGGTTTGTTCTTAAGCAAGTCAAATAACTTAGGCTTAGGTCATATTGTTAAGAAAATTTTACGTCTTCAGCAACGATATTTGCATACAAAAAAGATTGTCCGTTTCAGCAAGTGGCTCGGAGGCGCTGCATAAAGGAAATCGTGTCTGAATAGCTGGAGCCACGCAAGCTGGCTTATTGCCAAATACACTTGTTGTGGCTATCATTGTTACAAGTCGAAAGCTACACCAGCAGTCCAGCGTCCGCTAATCACCCATGCAGCCGCCAATTTCGGTATGAATGATCTGCTAGCGACGCTTTTGTGCTGCTCTCGATTCTAATTGAAACTATTTTGGGTATAGGACAATGTGGCATTGTCCGCGTGTCCGGCGGTGTTTGCCGCCTTTATTAATTCAGGTGGGCGTGGCCGGGAGTGGGCGTGGCTCGGGGCGGGGCGTGGGGCGCGGGCCCGCCCAGCGGCGCGACGCACGGACGTGACTTGGTTTGCCGTTCAGTCGGCCTCACGACGCGACCTTCGCCGCTCATCTTTGCGCGGGCGTCTACCAACTTTGTCACATCTTACGATGTACTAATAAGTTTTGAAACTTTTACTGTAAGACTTGCTGTGTGCTGTTGTGTTAAGGCGGGTGTGCACGTCTAGGGCGCGATACGAGCCTACTCCCGCACTGCACCACACAACGCCAAGTAAGTCGAAATGTATGATGATGCGTGTTACTACATTGGTTTAGGGCGAATTTTGACTAAAAAAGTAGGTATATTTTTCAACTTATACTTAAATGAGATTTAAATATACCTAAATATAATAGGTGGAGTTAAAGCCATATAACGCGTCTTTGTCAGCAAAACTGCAGGCTTTATTTTCTACTTAATTTCCTACTATTGCATTTTTTTTAATGAAAAAAAGTGACTGTAATTCGTATTAAATAAACGTAATAAGGGAACTATATTATTTTTCTAAATATTGAAATCAGTACTGATTAAATATATAATGATTAATATAATGTTTAGACAAAGTCGGACTTGAGACGCACTCATCGGGATTGATGGATTGTAAAAATACATTTCAAGTTATAATATTAAATATAAATCATAGAAATACAATCAATATCAACATAACAAGTACAGAGTATACCATGATTCTAAAATTATATGTAGCCTAGCGATATATATGTATCAACATAGCTTTGCCAGTTTACCACCAAGTACTCTTAATACTCGTATCTATGTCACCGAAGTATGCAAATGTCCAACATAACTTAAGTATAAAAAAATCTCCTTGTTCTTAAGGCTTTATCTACTACAATTTAGCATAGAGTGACACAAATTAAGTTTACACTTTAAATAAATTAGTAATTTGTAATCGATAAAAATAAAATTTCTTACAAACACTCGATTACAAATTAAGTTAGTAAAGACAACTGTTTTTTTTTTACGAACTTTTACAATTGGTACTATACTTTTAACTTAACTACCAAGTTAAATCGGGTTGTAAAGGATCACAAAATTTAAGTAAGAATATTTAGGCATTTTCTTAATTTATTTATATAAGTATCCACAGAAATTGTAACAGGTTTTTAATAAATTAACGACAGAAATTTTTGAAAAATTTCAGTTGTAGTAGTAATTGTAAAATTATACTTTTATCATTATAGATAGGTACAGAATAAAAAATAATAATAATAAAAAAAGAGGACAGAGAAATAAAATAAAAATATCTTGGTCTAGTTTCACATTACAGTTTAATCATTCATATTTAATAAGACCACATAAGTTTTCCTATACATCTTACATCATTTGAATAAAAATAACAAATTCAAATCATATAAGTATGAATATTTAAATTATTGTACCGCTAAAAGTTTTTCACATTTCAATTATAAAATCAAATATAAATTGGTAAATAATCTCATCAAGTAGAAAAAGAGGTTTGAGTAACTACCTACGTACCTACTTCTTAATTTATTTTAGTTTAAACAAAATAATGTGTATAAAATATATTTTTAATGTGGGTGACGAAATATTGTTTTTAATTAAATAAATGAAATTATTTTTTTATTATATATCGTTTTCGCGATTGTTAATTTGTTACACCTTAAATTAAACTTTTTAATATGATTTTATCACGTTTAAAAATCAAATTAAAACGTTTAATTTAATGAAATATATGAAAATTCCAAAAACGCTTGATAATTTTTTTTATTTCATTTTTATAATCAGTTTTAAAATGGATATTTGTTATTCTTATACGCTAACAATTTTTGTACTATCTTCAAGATTTCAAGATAATTCAATCCAATCCACTACTTCATTTCCGAGATCATTAGCTTCAAACAGAAACAGTCGCGTCACATTAGGGTACCAATCGTAGATCCACTCGTATCGCCAATGATATTAAATCGAGTTTTTCCTTTCCGATAAAAATGTACGTCCGCCCAAACCGTGTCTCCGAACCGGGAGAGCGCCCCTCAACCCGTACATCCTCCGGCTGCCGGTGCCGGCCCTAGGTACCTATGTTGGAGGACAGGGCGAGGTCTTATTTTGGCACCCTTTAAATTTGTACGGGGGGACGGGGGTCGAAACTTTTTATTAGTGAAATTGGTCACTTATATAAATGTATGAAGAAAATGTGTGTCAATTCATGCTTTAATCGCTATAAATAACGAAAGAATGATTAAGAGTGTTCATTTCTCAAGGCAAAAACACGTGGAATTAAAGTAAGTACTTAAAAATTGAACCGAGCTTACAATATAATTATGTTTGATATTTTTTTAAATTCTGGTATTCTATCTGAGATTTTTATCTGTCAATGTCAAAAGAGACATAAAAAACAAATAGCAGGTCAGTAATGGATCTCATTTTGATGAATATACAAATTTTCGCCCTCATTTTTGGCGGGATAAAGGAAGTACTTTTTACCCCGTTTCTGAGCAAGTAAGAGTGTACTTTCCGAGTAAGTGTAGTATAAAATATATTAATGTCATTTAGAACAACGAAGGAAATTAATTAATGCACATATAGGTGTAGTCTGATCAAAGATACTCACACTTTGGGAGTGCTACTTTTGAGATGCAAGTGTTACTCAAAACCGACGAGTCGAATAATTTTCATTCAACTTCGAAAAAATTTGATTTAACATAAGGTGATAAACCTCAAAACTAGCACTCTAGCAATGCCCTATGATAAACAAGAATTGGAATATAAAAGTAAAATAAAGACAAATTCAAACTAAAATATAACGAAAACTATTGAAAAGTGCTTATGTGTGTATAAGTACTTTTCAATCTACTAGTACTATATAGTACTTATACGCATACACCAGACCGAGCAACCTCGCAACTCGCTCGTCGCTAGATCCGTCCCTAACCGTCCCCGCCGGCTCGAATCATCGCTGACAATGTCGATTCAGTTTTATTGGCCCGCGATCTTTTTATGGCAATTGCCGGATCGTTTTTCCATTCCGATTGGGGTGCTTTGTCGAGCGATGCTATTGCTATCTGTCGCGGTTTTTGTCGCGTTAGCTTTTCAAGTGAATTTCGATTCAATTATTCTAAGTGCGAGGTCGCGAGCTTGAAATTGGGCGATGTTAGCAAAAAAAATGGTATCTACCTAAAAAATCTTTAATATCTATAAATGCGAAAGTCTGTCTGTCTGCATTTCTGTCTGTCGGTCTGTTACGCTTTCACGGCCAAGCCGCTGAACGGATTTTGATGAAATTTGGTATGAATATAGTTGAAGACCTGGGGTCAAACAAAGGCTACTTTTTGACGCTGGCGGAGCTGCGGGAAACAGCTAGTATGCAATAAATAACAAAATATTATTTTGATTTTTTTCTGTGACAATTTAACATGCATTTTGGCAGATATAGCAACGTGACTTTAAAAAGAAGTACGCTTTTCCAATTAAAAAAAAAAATCAAAGCGATATGCTTGCGGAACATATACCTAGAAACTTTATAGACTACTTTTCAGCACTCGGAGATCAAACGGCAATCAATGAAAGCTTACTAAGATATTTACAATATAATTCTCAACTCTTACGATAAGCCTAACGGGCACTGCCTAAAATCACCTTCAAAAATATCATATTACTCAATATGGATACCAGTATACTAGCTTAAACATATATAGCAATAGTTAACAGCATGCAAGTCCAGATGCAAATAAACTAAGATGACAGTGCAGTCGATATCGCGTAATGAGGGCATGCCGTGTTAACGAGCCGCCGCCGTAACGTGCTCGTTACGGGCTCGTTGCGAGCTCGTTACGTACTCGTCACGTATTAGCGGCGAACGCAAGCGCGATAAATATGCTCCTATTAGTAAGGATTCTGCGTTATTATCATCATCCTAGCGTGTATTCCTAGTTACGTCGTCAGCTTACGATTCGGAGCCTAGAGTACGCTGTAAGTCATGGTCCTTGATTTGGCGGAACTGGTTATTACAATGGAGCGACTGCCATCTGACCGTAACCCTTTTTACAGGGAAACCAGACCAACAGGAACGTGACCCGAGGTGGATTAGTGGCCAACACGGTCAGAATTTTTCAGGCTGCCCTAAGGCATCTGACACAACCTCACGACTGCTATCTATCGATAACAACTTGACGTGCCTTCCGAAGCACGGAGGAGCTCAAGATAGAAAATGCCACTAAATGGCGACCAATCCAATAGTAGTCGCGTCACGCCGTCGCTTGACACTCGCACTCGCTACGGATACGCGGGTCGCGCTCGACTAACGAGCTCCTCTGATTCTGCGTTATTAAAATGGATGGTAATATCTGTGTTTGTTCGACGACTAATGCATAACTGTTACATTAAATAGTCTCTTGTGCCTGTAGATTTACTTCTCTTCTAATTAATTAGTGTTAACTTAGTCTACCTGCAACCTTGAACGCTGTGTGTTTGAAACGTTAAGTTTAAATAAATCCATACTATCCATACTTCCATCCATCCATACTAATATTATAAATGCGAAAGTCTGTCTGTCCGTCTGTCTGTCTGTCTGTCTGTCTGTCTGTCTGTCTATCTGTCTTTTTGTCTGTTACGCTTTCACGGCCAAACCGCTGAACGGATTTTGATGAAATTTGGTATGAATATAGTTGCAGACCCGGGGTCAAACATAGGCTACTTTTGGATGCAGGCGGAGCTGCGGGAAACAGCTAGTACTATATATACTATATAATATTATAAATGCGAAAGTCTGTCTGTCTGTCTGTTACGCTTTCACGACCAAATCGCTGAACGGATTTTGATAAAATTTGGTATGAATATAGTTGAAGACCCGGGCTCAAACATAGGCTACTTTTTGACGCAGGCGGAGCTGCAAGAAAAAGCTAGTAAGTAATAAACGCGATGAAATTCGTTTAATTTAATGTATAATAATCGCGAAAACATAAGAAATCATTACTTCAAGCTTCATTTTTACTACTCTTCTGTATGTTGTATGGATTACGTAAAAAGCAAAAGAGAATCACTGAACTAGAATTTATTTTTGAGCCTGAATTAATTTCTACGATTGGTAGCCGATCCCACCAACAAAAAGCATTTAAAGGAAGGGTAAGTATATAAAATACACAATACAGTAATTTAACTATTTTTCTATAGAACCTAAAAAGCTTCGAAACAAATACGCTCCTTTCTCAATGATTGTACACACTTATTTATCTACACTTATATTATAAAGAGGAAAGATTTAAATTTTTGTGTGTATGTTTGTAATGAATAAACTCAAAAACTTCTGTGCCGATTTCAAAAATTCTGTCACCATTGGAAAGCTACATTCATCCTGAGTAACATAGGCTATATACCGCAGATGGAGCTGCGGAAAACAGCTAGTAAAAAAATTAGTTCAAAAACTAAAACCCGACTACTGCAAAATCACGCTCGAAAATGTATAAAACAAGACAATAATTTATTATTGTTTCAGTAGTAAGTAATGTACAGTATTTTTAATTATTCTGGTGTGGCGTACTGCCCCGGTGTACGTACGTCACATAGCCTAGAACTAGCGGATAACTAAGACATTTCCAACGATACTCCATTTGTTTAATTATCTCAAGGTTTAGAAGTAAATCGCGATTCGTATATTTATATTTTTGTCGAAACTTTTTGTTCTCTAGAGGGCGCTGTTTCAATTTTAACATAACGTGACATAGCCATGTCACCCACATAACTAAGGCCTTTCCAACGATACCCCATATATACAGTGGTGGTCATATAATTAGAAAAACTTCTTATGAATAAAGAAAATATAACTTCAACGTACAAATGTTCGTAAAAAATTTATACATTCAATATTTCATAATCATGCAATAATATAGCCACTCAAATAAAAAAAACTCATTTAATGCATAAAAAATAAACCATATCTTACTTTTAATTATAAAATGAGTCTTACACATGTAGGAGTTTATATTCTGTTACTGGCCGCTTGGACGCCTAATTAGAAACATTTGAAAAAAAGCATCCATAGCTCGTTCTTTTTTTTTTAAATTGGGGAATAACATTTATTTCTTGACTTTTTCTATTATTTTGGCGGCAATTCAAAATTTTATCTGAATTTTATTTTGTTCAAAATGGGCAAAAATAAAAGTTGTGACGCGTCAACTAGGCAAATAATTGTTAATTTACATATAGATCAAAGGTGGGCGTACAAAGGAATAGCTGAGCATTTAAATTGTTTTTTTAAGAAATTTTTAATGCAATTGATCATTATAAAACACATGAAACTGATGAAAATGTTCTTAGAAAGGCTTGGCCAAGAAAAACCTGTCCCAGAGAAGATACGCTAATCGTTCGTGTTGCTAAAAAGACCCATTTAATGGCTCCAACCAGATTTAAAATGAAGTTTTTTCGTCTGATGACCCAAGAAACATCTCGTCAAGACTGATACGCCGAAGATTAGTGGAAGCTAAATTCTTAGGAAGAACCTCTCGAAAGGTACCGTTTCTTACCAAGCAACATCGAGAGAAGCAATTCATTAAATTAAACTATTTTAATACGGTTTTTATCGCGTTTATTACTTATTTACTTACACCTGACGTTTCAAACACTTTACAGCGTTCATGGTCGCAGGCAGATTAAGTTAACATTTGTCTTTTGATGTCATAAGATTACAGACTACCGCCTGAAATTTTATTGGGAACTATTTCGATCTATTTTTCATGTCAGACGCTCAACCAAGTCTACAGTCTGTGAACACGCTCTAGACAAACCCAACCACTATATGCGTTTTGATAATCCTCAAGTCCTTGCAAAGGAAAACAGATTCATTCCAAGGATGTTACGTGAAGCTATTGAAATTAAAAAACATCCTAATTTCAAGAGAGAGGATGGATGGCAGGTACCACCAGCTTGGGACCCAGTCATTAACTTAATAAAATCGCAAACTCGGAAGCAGACTGCAAGACCCTTAGATACTGTGAGCCAACACTGCGTGAATCGGAATAGTTCCCAATAAAATTTCAGGCGGTAGTTTGTAATCTTATGACATCAAAAGACAAATGTTAACTTAGTCTGCCTGCGACCATGAACGCTGTAAAGTGTTTGAAACGTCAGGTGTAAATAAATAAGTAATAAACGCGATAAAAACCGTATTAAAATAGTTTAATTTAATGAATAACAATCGCGAAAACATAAGAAATCATTAGAAGCAATTATTATTCGCTAACAAATTGTTAATTGGACGGTACGAAAATGGATGAATCAAAAATAAATATGGTAAATTCCGATGGAAAGCGCTATGTTAGACGTCCTGTAAACAATGCTTTTAATTATAAATACACAACGAGTATGTCATGCACGGTGGCAGTAACATTAAAATTTAGGGGTGCTTTTCCGGATGTGGAGTTGGACCCGTTCGGAAGATTGAAGGTACAATGGATCAATAGCAATAGAAAAATATCTTAAAGCACATAATGAATCCCTACTCGGACGATCATTTGCCTGTAACCTGGATCTTTGAACATGACAATGACCCTAAACACACGGCCAATAGCGTCAAATGTTTCCTAAGCGAACAGCGTATATCCGTTTTAGACTGGCCAGCAAATAGTCCGGATTTAAACCCGATAGAAAATTTCTAGTATATTGTTAAAAAGAAAGTCTCAAACAAACGTAACACCAGTCAAAACGAATACGAAGTATTTCTTGAAGCATGGAATTCAATTCCCCTAGAAAAAATTATGAAATTGATTAAATCAATGCCACGTCGTTGCAGAGCTGTTATTGAAAATAACGGATACGCCACTAAATATTAATTATAACTATTGGTAGGCTGTAGATAGGTAGTAGCTATTTCTTAAATAACAATACTAATTACTAATACTTAAAAATATTGTTTTTTATACTTTTTTTGTTGTTGTTTCTAATTAGTTGACCATTATTGTTCATACCTTAAAACTGATTTAAATGTTTGTCCGTAATGTAACATTGAAACTGCACTTGTGTAGTGGGATTTATATTGTTTTTCTAATAAATGATAAATCGTTGAACATATTGTGGTCCTAGTTATTGTTTAATTTCAAAATAAAAACGATTGCGGTGTAGTGTCTCACATAATGTCAAGGACCGTTGTTAGTGTTTCTAATTAGCGCATAAAATAAATCCCACTAAAATTATCCTGTTGGTCATAATGAGCCTTCTATGTTAATAAACGTCAGTCGTTAATGTAACCCGCTGTGGTAGGAAACAAATTATAATTACACCAATTAGCTATGAATATACTAGTACTACTAGCAACTAGTTACACTAAATATACCTACGAGTAATAATTTTCGTCAAACAGAGAGAGTGAGAGATTGAATTTATCATCAAAATTTCGTGTAGCTTACATTGTCGAATCGTCCATGTACAACCTGGTGTCAGTGTTGTTCGGACCACCCTGGTGTCCGTTTCTGAGCCTTAACGACCCCCAGATAGCAGCCAGGACCAACAACTTAACGTGCCTTCCAAAGAACGGAATCGTCTTTGTTATCGGACAATCATGTGATTCAAGCCTGCAATGTCCAACCACCAAACTGGAAACAACTAAACATAGTATGTTTCCCGCGGGAATGGAACTCACGACCCCCCAGGTCGAAGGCGAACGCTAAGAACCACTGGACCACGGAGGCAGTTCAATTAAAGTCTGTGGTGGACTTCTTGCGTCTAAACACTCAACTAACCGAGATATAATGCCAAATTACACGCCAAAGTACACGCAAAGATCATACATCCGCAAGTCCACCAAAAGTTCTGTTCCCGCTGCTCGTTAAAGTATCGTAAACGATACGAAACCAGACGGGATCTCATTTCGCACCTGAAATCACGGAGTATTGTTTCCGAGTAACAAGGGCGACGAAAGGATTCAGCGGCCTGGTTAAAACAGATGATAAAAAGTCCCGCAAATGATGCTAAATGATCGACACAGACGGGCTATGCAAACGCTTTAATTTCATGGCAGTTTTTAAAGGTCTTATTTACATGCGGACGATTCATGTTAACGTTTATTTTATGTTGTGTATTAGATGGCTCCTGAAAGATTTCATCAACTTAATATACTTATTATTTAAAAATACTTTGTACTAGAACTTGAGCCTCTTTATACCTTTTGCTTATTGGGAGTTTGAGGTTCAGTTTTATTTAGAAAGTAGTTGGCTGCCAATACAACACAAAATGGATGCTTGCAAGAAAACAATACTTAGATACTTTTAAATACTAGTCTAATTCATAGCCCATATTCCGTTAATAATTACAATTTGTAAAAAAATACAAATTATTAGACTGAGGACATGTGATAGAGAAAAACATCGCTCTATCTATTCCTGATAATTAGTAAGAAATTACAAACTACACTACGCTGAGGACATGTGAAAAGAAAAAAAAAACGCTGTGTATTCCCGTAGTGTAGAGCGTTCGAACCGCCAGTCTGCGCTGCCCGCACGGCCGATTGGTTTAGTTAGCAGTGAGCGTCGCGCCTCATTTGCTTGCCGCCCGCGATTTTGTTACCACTCTTTTCATTCCAACGCCGACTCTAACTATCGCTTTAAAGTGATAAATCGCTGTCATAAAGGTAAAGTTGTATTTCAAATTGTTTGATTTTATTAGAATTAAAAGGAAGCTTTTATAAATTCATTCATAAGTATTGTTTGGTCAATCGACTATGTTAGTTTATAAATGTAGAATTTCGACTATTTTACGATTCTTTTCATTTCAACGCCGACTTTTAATATCGTTTGTGACGCTTTGTCTGAGTGAAAAGATTTTTCTGTACAATTCATTAACCTATTTTGATCGATATAAAAAGAACTTGTCATTCCAAAGAAAAATATCGTATGTTAATCTACAGCAGCCTCCCATCTACCAACCGCGCCGAAAGGAACTCAGCTTAAAAACTTAGTTTTATTTTTGATTTCGAAATAAACAAGTAACAAAAAATTTGAATGATATATCCCTTCGTCTACTTAAGTAAATTTACCTAATTAGTTACCAGAGAAGATTTTACTTCCTTTGTAGAGTCGACGGGCGCCCAAGAAAATGACGACACGAGTTTTAATGATCCTTTAATGATTGAGCCGCGGGCTGCATGTGTTCCCATCAAACTCTGTTATCTATATGCGTGAACCGCCACGTATGTGCAAACTTAGCACACTTGTATCGTAATGCACTATTACCTAACCACTAACAAGTTATGATGGAAGATTTTTCGTCCTCTGGGAGCTGTGACGTAACAACGTTGAAATGCAATAGCCGCCCATCGACGGCCGCCCAGGACGATGACGACACGACTTTTAATGATCCCTTAATGATTGAGCCGCGGGCGGGATGCGTTCCCATTAAACGTGTCCCTTTATGTACGGCTAGCTTATAGCTACGATATAAAAAGTTTGTATATTTGTTTGTTGGGAAAATGGATTTTAATATAGTTTACGATAACATACGTTATGTTTTTCGTGAGCTGCATTATTCCTTATTTGTCGGGGCGTCCATACGTCAGACAATTTTCTTTGGAGCTAGTTCTATGTGATTTTTCCTTGTTCTGGTGTAAGTAACAACTTTCTACAACAACTACAAAACTCTGTCAACTGATACGTAATTAGATTGGTATTTTTTACATTAATTATTTATCAAAGAAAATAGAATCCATACTAATATTATAAATGCGAAAGTCTGTCTGTCTGTCAGTAACGCTTTCACGGCCAAACCGCTGAACGGATTTTGTGAAATAAAACTGTTAAAATCCACATTATTTGGTAAATTCTAAAAATCAGAGAGACCATATATTATAATTGGTAACGTTATTGCTAAAATAATAATTAAAGCCTGAAAGACGGTAGGATTTACACATTTAAATTACTAGATAGTTATTTTAAAGGCTATTTTACAGTGTCAATTAAGAAAATAAGGTTTGTTAGAGAACACGCAATATAATGGCATGTATCTAAATATAAACGATCGTGGAGATAACGCTTGGAAGGAAACGCGGCTATTTAACGAAATCTTAATTAACTTAAACATATTTTGTTAGTTAAGGTGAATATTTAAATCGGTAAATGAACTAGTGTTTTGTTAAATGTATCATAATCTAATATTCATGGATGTTAAGTAATCTGTGTCTCATGTGATATTTTAAGCAAGTAAGTTTTTGCTAGCGGTTTCGATTAAACAATATATTTAAAGACTCAATCGGAATATTTCCAATATCTTATTTAATCTGACTTGCACTTGAAGCAAGCTTCAATATTATTGTCCTTAGATTAATAATTGGTCTCGCGCGCTCGCCTAGATACCGTCGGCATACTAAAAAAATTCGCAACTAAAACCATGCCGAATTCGGCATACTTGCGGCATACCCGCGTCAGTCATGCCGCGACCGATGAGTGAGTTGGATGTCTAGATAAATATAAAATTTAATGTAAAAGTAGACGCAAAATGTGCAGTTTGCGTAGTCAAACTGTGTAAGAATAATACTAAAAGAAATAAGAAAGATACTGGTATTACATACCATCACTAAGTATTGTATAATTTCGAAATATGGACATAAATTACTCACGAAAATAATATAACCCTAAAATATGGCGCGAAGTACCACTCAGTGCTCAATGTTGCCGTGTATTAAAAAATCCCAAATTCCCCGAGGTTTCAATTTTTATTATTTATATATATAGGAATGTTGTAATTTTGACTTTTTCTGACAATTTTGTCTGTCTTTAACATCTTATTTCTTTAATGCTGATCTGGGAGAAAAGTAAATACGTGGAATGTACTAGCTGCTTCTCTTCCCGCGCAGACCATATAAGCCGGCCGAGAAAGTGGGCGAAAATCGAAGAACCATACCTATCAGTAGGCGATGCGACTAGCAACCGATCACTAATGATTTCTTATGTTTTCGCGATTGTTTGATTGATTGACTGTGAGCCAATACTGCGTGAATCGGAATAGTTCCCAATAAAAATTTCAGGCGGTAGTTTGTAATCTTATGACATCAAAGACAAATGTTAACTTAGTCTGCCTGCGACCATGAACGCTGTAAAGTGTTTGAAACGTCAGGAGTAAATAAATAAGTAATAAACGCGATAAAACCGTATTAAAATAGTTTAATTTAATGAACCTATCACTATTTTGATTCCATTTCCATTTTACGCCCACCAACATTCTAAATATAGCCTTTAGGTAGTTGGTACCCCGTAGGGTATTGTTGCCGGATAATCGATTAATCAAATTTGGGTTGTTTTTTAAATAATCTAGGATATCGAAAGTATTGATATAATAAATTTAATCGATTTTTGACAATTAATCGATTATTAACTGCAATATCAAACAATTAGTCGATTATTGAAATGGGTTGATATAAATTATATCGATTTAATCAACATAGGTAATCGTTTATATCAATGGTTATTAATCGATTATGTATTGATTTTTGAATTTATGAAAAATAATCGATTAATGGATTAACAACAATACCAAGCATTTCAGGCACCGATACTATACAGATATACCGAAACTCGGCGGCGGGATGTACAGCGGGCATAACACAAATCATCGTCATTCAACTCATACAGAAAAAAATATTGTACTTACAGAAATATACTATCGATAGTATCAATATCGATACTATTGATATATGATCACACTACAACAAAACAACTAAAAAGAGGTCAGTAATCAATTAGCTCCAAGCTAAATAGAAAATTAAAGTAACGTTTAACATACTGTACTGTGTAATAATAAATCAAAAGAAAGTTTTTTTGCAATTTTAGGTTTCTATATTAGAATTATAAAATAAAGTAGACAAAAATTTACCATTTCCCCTACCTTATCTCCGAAACTATCGATTCCAGAATTTCGATTCATAAATTACAGGAAAACTTATGAGATAATTTTAAATTTGTTTAGGAGGTCCAAATGGAGAAAAATAAAAAATAGTACAGAACCCTCTCCATGCGATTCGACTCACACTTGGCCAGTTTTATTTTAATTTCATTTTAAAGGATTTTATGAGCTACTTTTTATAATACGTAACAAGACCACAGCAATTAATAATTTTCCCATTGGTCGGGCACCAGTCAAGTAGCTGGCAACACCATAATCGACGCTAGTGTGCGTCTTTGCACATTGTTTTACACACACTTTCTTATTAAGTGGCCGCATTCTGGAAACTGATTTTTCTTCACAGCACGGTATCTAGTCGTAGCGCCGCGGAGACCAATTATTAATCTATGTTATTGTCATTTACCTTCGTATGCATATGTTTTCGATAAATGATATACGCCACTAAATAAGCTAGTTTCCAGGGTCAAAAGACAAATATTAAAATTAGTCCGTCATTTAGGGAATCAAAATATATTAGTGACATATTTTTTCTTTTGTCAATTGAGCCTGGGGCCTCGTGACGACACATATTGCGAAAAAGTATAGCACACTGTGACGTCACACGGAACTTTAACGTGCCATATATTTACCATTCTTTGTTTGATTTTCAAAAGAAAAAATACGTCTCCAATATTTTTTGATTATCTAGCTGACGAACTAATTATATTTTTTTTAGGAAACTAGCCTATTAGTTCGCTCAAGACGTGTAAATGTGCAAGGCACATAGCGCGTAGTGCCAGTCGTAGGGACTGAAAAATTCTAAAATGGTCACATTCACACAGAAGTTATATGCTGGAACCAATTTACTTACAGTAGGTGATGATGGGAATTTGAAGGTCACACGTGAGTGCATTTATTAAAATTCTTAGCAACTTATCCAATGTAATGTCTTAATATACTTAATAGCTTATTAATTAGTAGCCTTTAATTACCAACCATATTATAAACTGAACATAGAACCATACCTCAGTTTTTATTGTCGAGCATAGCCTGTGGGGTAAATCGAGAATTTACTATATACTTAATTAAGAAATTTAATAGACAGTTGTGAAATTACCACGTTTCGCGTATAAAACACAAAAATAACATATTTCTATTCACATTCCAAGAATATTCCGAGAGGCAATAAATAATTGTATTTTGCTTTATTTGTAGGCATTGTCTTACATCAAGCAATAATGGTGCACGAACGAGTG
The DNA here is from genome assembly GCA_947363495.1 of Euzophera pinguis. Taxonomy (NCBI): domain Eukaryota; kingdom Metazoa; phylum Arthropoda; class Insecta; order Lepidoptera; family Pyralidae; genus Euzophera; species Euzophera pinguis. The sequence goes on along the minus strand of OX376156.1, from coordinate 5,805,334 downwards.
CGATGCGGTCGACGAGAACATAACAACGTTCCACGGCTTCGGTAATAATTCCACGCAAATAAAATTTTAACCTCTGCTTAATATCTCGCGGAACATTTCAACCAAGCAAATTGACAGACTGTAAAATATTTTATTCGTTTTATTCGCGAAATAATTTCATTTGCAAGAAAAACAAGAGCGTGGCTCGTCGCGCCCACCGCTCGCGCTGCTCAAACATCTTCCACTTGAATTATCCTATTATACACCGAGTTTGAGAGTTTTACACGACGCAGTCGTAAAATTATAACGTCATTTTGAAACCATTAATTTTGTAGGTATTGTCTTTTGTACATACCTACTTAACCCTCTTGAAACAAATCCATTCTGTAGAGGTGTGACTAATATATTAGTAACATGTATAGGTATCATAATACACGCAACCATATTTATATTAGGATACGCGTCTCAGACGATATGAGGTTATCACGTATTAGTCAAATAATAGGATAGACAACCGGCGACGGCGATCGCCGCGTCAGCGTCAGGCAGCGCTGCAATCACGTCGAATACGGCGATCAGTCACTCGTACGGAAAAAAAATAAAATTAAAAAATACTAATGAAGAAGTAAAAAAGACTGTAAAAAAATTGTTGTAAATAAGCTGATTCACTTTTTAAATACGCCAACGTTGATTCAACGTTGACAGTGTAGCCTGTTAAAGTATGAAGGAAAAGTGAATCCCTCTAAAACTTAATAGGTAGCCGTTTGTATTACTAAGAATCTTGTATTCAGTTTGATTATTGAAAATGAGTTCGCGTATTATCATCATGAGATTCAATAATATCTAAAAATTAATATGGAACCTCTAAACTAATATTTGACTTATACCCAGTAATAGTTTCGGTATCCTAATATGAACTAACTAATATATTCAATAATATGAATATTGGAATCTGACCCTAATATAACACCTCTACATTCTGTTATAAGTATTTTGTTTTAAATTCTTACCCCCTCATTCAACTTCAACACCATTAGAAATGTTAAGTAATATATACTATACAGTAGTATTAAAATAAGAACTTATAAAAGTAGTAGTAAAAGATAATTAATATACAGCAGTGAAAATAATAAATAAAAAAAAGGCAAAAATTAGCTGTACTGAGATATCGTATGATGGAATAAATATGAGTAACAAAAAGACGCTAACAAATTTCAAAAAACACACACATTCAAAAACAAGATATAAAAATAAATAAAAGTAGCCAAGGGCGCCACTTTACCTACAGGGCGGCAAAAAATAAAATCATTAAAAAAAATAAGACCAAGTTAACTAATTTATGTATGATTTCGTTCTTTCACGTCAAAAATAGATAAGACAGAAAGGGACTAAGCATATTTCAGTTAATGTAGGCTTAAAGTTTTCATAAATAAGGGGGTTAGACACTACACAAACATCCATACTAATATTATAAAGGCGAAAGTCTGTCTGTCTTTCTGTCTGTCTGTCTGTCTGTCCGTGAAAGATCACGGCCAAACCGCTAAACGGATTTTGATGAAATTTGGTATGAATATAGTTGAAGACCCGAGGTCAAACATAGGCTAATTTTTAACGCAGGCGGAGCTGCGGGAATCCGCTAGTTACGAATAAATTGAAATATTTAAGTAAACATTTTTATGTGATTAGTTAAACATTGTTATAATATGTCATATCGATAAAAAACATGTAACCATTATATTAACTAGATTGCAGTGCAAGTAGGTTAGTTAACCAGAACATGTTTTTTTAAAATTTTATTCTCATTACGTAAATAATTACTCAGCCTAACGTCTCACACGGAGCTAAGGGGCCGAACTTATTTAGGGCCGAGTGAGTCCTTCACCGGAGCGTTCAGCCGCCTTGGTCGACTCGACCTCCATCTTTGTTTCCCGCCTTTCCCGCCATGTCATTAGTGAAAAGCCGTCGATATTTTCGCGAGCATCGATTATTTTTAATGGGACGCCGCCGCCGGCACAGGCATGCCGCACGATAAATCCTAGCGTTCTGCTGCAAATTGATACGTAAACACAGAATGTAGGCATGCAATTTTATTTTATGTTCTTTTTGCGTTTGCTATAAGATCTTTTATTCTCACAGATATTTAGTTGCATTAAATATAGAAACAAATAAACAAACTGTCAAACAAAAAAAATAAATAATTAAATATCCCACCCGAACTGTATGGCTCAAAAGAATCCATAATGCTTGCTGCATTATGGTTATTTATTATCTATACCTAACGTTACCAGGCGTCCGGATATAGCCGGACATAGTTAGACTTTTTGATTGCGTGCCCGGCCAAAATAAACGGTGTCCAGCTTGTCCGGCTTTTGTTAGGCTTTTTACATTTACTTTAATTTAATAAGATTTATGGTAATAATCAGAAAAGCTTTAAATACTGAGACACAAAATCCTCAATAATGTAGGGTGTCCGGCATTTTAAGCCAAATGTCCGGCCAAACTGGCTGGTCTGTCCGGCTATTAGGTTTGGCGACCTGGCAACCCTATCTATACCTAATATAAAAATTAGTTTTACCTAAATTTAAATGTTTTCAAGTAAGTATGAAATTAACAGGCTGATATTACATTCGATACTGGGAAAGAATTTGTAAAATTGGAACAGGCAACAGCATAAATATCTTACACTACATATTTTAAGATGAAAGAAACACAGGAAATAAAAATTATAATAATGAATTTTTCAATTTAGTTTATAACTTTTGTAAATATCTACTGGTTTAACGAAAATATTCTAAGTAAGTATATTATTCTAGTTTCTTCATTAAGAGTTGTAAACCCATACAGCCGTTCCGGTCGCAGTGTAGTAAATGTTACTACTTTAAGACACGAAACAAAACATGTAACAAATATAGTAGCTGTGTCTTTCTTCTTTCGACTCCGCGACTAAAAGTGGGGAATTTACGAAACAGAAAAGTGGTTTCATTTTAGAAACTATGTTTCGTAACATTGTAGTAACATTGTTACCAGGTTGTTTCAGGTTTGTGAATGAACGATGAACGAATTATTGCACTTTGTAGGACGACGAACGAACTTAAAATGAATACAGCTGTCATTGTTACTTTAAATGTCATTGTCAGCCATTACAGATAATTATAATTTTTTCAATCTTTGTATGTTAAACTATGTTGATGAAATTTAATTTTATAAAGTTATTATAAGCGTGTGTATAGTGCTATATGAAGTTCGCAAGCTAGTTTGTCTAGGGAATTTAGAAGATAGTTCCAGAAAACAAACGCGTAAAATATGAATACATTCACAAATTTTGTGAAATTATTTTTATGTTATTTCTTGGGTTGTTTATCTATACTAATATTATAAAGCTAAAGAGTTTGTTTGTTTGTTTGAACGCGCTAATTTCAGGAACTACTGGTCCAATTTGAAAAATTCTTTCAGGTTTGGATAGCCTATATAGCGAGGAAGGCTATAGGCCTGAGCGAAGTCGGGACGGGCTGCTAGTTACTAAATAAAATCTTTAAACATTTTACATATTATATTGAATTTGGAATACTATAATTTTCGTTATAACATATGTATTTATTTCGTTTCAACACATAACATTTATTAAGTAAAGTAGTCGCAATGTTTTAGTAACTAAGTAGACACAGAGTGTACACATTGATGGATTTAGTAACAAAATACATAATGGCCGACGTACAAATTCGATGCCAGTGGTTCTTAATATTTTGCTGATATCAAAACACCTTTCGCTATTGTTAACAATAAAAATATTTGATTTATTCTTAAGCCTCTTAAATAAGCGTAAAGTAAAAAAATGGATTAAATTCAAGAATGTATTAAATTTCAGATCCGAAGTTTCATCACCATCAAACTGATAGAAACATAGAAATTTTTCTGTGTCCACAATGAAAAATCAATTTAACAGTCTTAAAACAACGGAGGGCCAGAATTATTTACCTACCTACTTACTATATATTTTATAAATAACTGTCAGAAATTAAAATAAAACAAATAAATGAGGTACATTATGTAAAAAAAAAATACTTTTATTTTTGTTACCATCATATATAACTGGTGCATGCAAGGAGTGTTTTATATTTCCCACTTACCTCTGCACTGCTATTTTACAATATTCTAGTCGCACTTAGACAGTAAATAAGTATAGTGAATTCACAGAATGTGAACTTCTTAAAAAAAAATTCTAGAGAAAAATCTGAAAGAATGTTCTATAATTGTGTAGTAGTTTCGACAATATTACGAAACACAGTACACATTGCACACATTTACTCAGTCACTATTCATACACAAAGTTTAGTAACATTCTGGTAACAAAAATGTAGTCACAGTGTATTAATTTTGGGTACCTTTGTTCCTGATTACAAATTAACATCATCATCATCTTAGCGTGTATTCTTAGTCGTCAGCTTACGCTTCTAAAGCGTTTCGAGCCTAGGGTACGCTGTAAGTCATGGTCCTAGATTTGGCGGAACTGGTAATTACAATGGAGCGACGGCGTTCCTGGTTACAAATGTAGTAACATAATAGAAATAATTACGAAACATTGTTACCAAAAATTAATCTAACACATTTTGGTAGCGAAGTGTACACAATAAAATAAAAGTATAAAAACGTAACACTATACGTTAGAACATTTTGTGGCTAAACCTCACGCAGACACAGAGTGTAGTAATAATTCCGACATAGTGACCAGTAGATTATTTTCTTACCGAAATTAAAGTCGCAGCGACCGGAATTGGCTGTATGGAAAAGTATTTGTTATTGACGTACATACTTAATACGAATACCCATACAATAAGATACAACTGCAAAAAAGTTACAAAAATCTGTAACAATTATGTATGAATAATAAAGAGCGCTCAAAACTTTAACAAAATCTTTCATTACATCTTTCATTTTACGCAAATATAAAACCGTAACACACCATACACGAGTATGCAATTACCCGCGTCCATATTTTGATTGCAATGAAAACTCGCGCTCTCTACACTTTTGTGTGTTTTTCACGGCTTCAACGAGCGATACTTAAAGCCTCAGGCCCCTAATTAGGCAGAAGTCGGACTAGCCAATTAATTCAAGTTTCAGCTGGAAACTTTGCTGCGTCAATTAATTTCATAGTTAATTAGCGGACGTTTCGCGGACAAAACCACGGCAAAGAAAGGCTAACGATGCTCGCCCAGGGCATATACAATGCACCAATTACACAGGCTTTGTTGGGATACGCCTTTCCTATCATTTTCATTCAGTGACGCCGTTCAGACGAGCACTTTTCAGCGTTGAGTGTTTTAAAAATGCAATGCGAAAAGATTTGTCGCGTCAATTTGTATTTTGTTTCCGCTTTGCGATCGGATAAAGTTTAAAGTTTTTTTGTAGTCCAAAGTTTTTTTTATTGATTTGCTTTTATTTATAAATTGAAGATGTAATATATCATGTGAAATTTAACTTACCTTTTTTTTGATTTTCGCTTATATTTCATATGCATCAACTATAATTTCACCATCAATTTGAATATTCATTCTAGCAACTTAGGTAATGTTAATAATAACAAGCATCCCAATGATATTCTAAACTTGCTTCATTATTTTTATTTATTTTCAAACTTTCGTCCTATCGCCTCGCCATCGTACCCCGCGACCTGTCCTCAGGCGAGGCAGCTCCATAATTATCATAAATTATGAATTATACAAAATGACCGACTCCGATATTCCTAATTACATATTACTATGGCAACCTCACCTGTAATGAATAGCTTCGAATTAGTACGTGTATCCGAATGAGATATCTTTTTGAGATGAGTCCTTTTTACAGATAATCTTTGATTTTTTTATATTTAAATTTAGTATAACAGCGTGAGGCGATAAAATGGAATGTTTGAAAAAGGAACGTGTGAAAATTTGTTAATTGAGATACTTTATTAGCGTGGATGAATGGATTTAGATAACGTATTTTTTTAGTTTTTGAAAATAATACCACATCCCGATGAACCAATAGAATAGAATAAACTTGATTGATAGACACAGGAAAGGTCTTACAAGAAAACATAATAATACATTTAGGTCATTAAATCCACTAACTGCTAATTTACTAAATACACTTTTATACGCATACGTTGTGAGCCTTTTCTATTAGACAATTTAAAAATAGTAAGCGCTAGATAATTTGGAAACATTTCGACAACGATTGCGACAAGTTCTTACGTTTGCTTGAAAGGGCTAATATTTTTCAAGCAACATAAAATTGTTAGTAATGAATATTTTAGATGGACTTATATCGCAGAATCGTGTATCGATATAAATTTATTTATCGTCGTTTCCACCCGATGATTCTGCGCGAATGTTCCCTTTGTCTCCACTAAATTTGATTCTCTTTTTATGTAGTTTTTGCATGCATCTGCATGTGTGTGATTGTACAATAAAGATTTAATTCATTAATTCTTGGTTATAGTTATGAACACAAATAGGAAATTAAGGTAAACTAAATACACAACAGACTTCAATTGCTATGAGGAAATTCGACTCAGTATTTTCCGAAAAAGATGTCGCGAGAGACCTCTTGAGACTGGAATATATCTTATGGCTGACATCGCTCAAGGATTCTGAACATTCTTGAGATGGAATTGCAATTCACCCAAGGGCAGTGCGTAAATGTGATAGTGTTTACTAAAATAATTTGATATTGTGACTTTTGAAATTGAAAAGGCTTCGGCTAGGGACTAACTAAAGGCTCAATGGGGTCCTACGAGGTATATTCTCGAACGTGTGGTCGGTATCGGCGCGGAATAAGCCGTGTGCGGGACGATTCTAGCTCGACGCACAAACTGAATCGGATGCGACGGGCGTGGGCGTGGGCGGGTAACCGCTGTTTGCTGAAAGGCTTAGTTCACAAAACTGTGAAATAATTTTATTTATAACTTATTTACGAAATTTAACAAGTTGTAATAAAAGCGGTTCATTCGAGCATTGGTTTCGAAACAACTAAGTAGTTGAGGACGCTACTGGGAAGGCGCAATATAAGAGAGGCTGAATAGGAAAGAAAGTTTAAAAACAGTGACACTCATAACAACTCTTAGTACATAACAAGGAAACATTTTGTCCATAGATTAATAATTGGTCTTCGTCGAGCTCGCGAGACCAATTACTAATCTAAGATTTTGTCTATACTCAGAAATTGAAACAACTTGCAATAGAGAAATCACGTAATTCAGTAGGCACCAAACTTGCCTCTAACAGATAATCTATAAATTTCCCATCTGTCCCATTGACCCAGTCCCATAATGAGACTATTTTGCCCCACTAGTTCATAAGCAAAATGATACCAACCTATGTTTTTAATTCTTTCCAACTTGTCCCATGGGACTTTGCTTGTGAACACCATGCCTTACTTCAAATAAACCAATTCGAGCGTTCACACGCTCACAATGTATGGCGCCCATAATCTTTGCATTGACAGTCATATTATTATTTTATAAATCAACTTTAACATACTTGTCGTGTTAACTATTGGATACTTTTACTAGTTGGCAAATTTTGATTGTGTATATGAAAATCTATCATAATAAATACTAATCTGTCTGTCTGTCTGTCTGTTACGCTTTCACGGCCAAATCGCTGAACGGATTTTGATGAAATTTGGTATGAATATAGTTGACGACCCCGGGTCAAACATAGGCTACTTTTTGACGCAGGCGGAGCTGCAGGAAACAGCTAGTATAAAATAAAACATTCGTACTTAATTAAAAAACAGGTACTTAAGTAATTCGTAATCACTTTTTCTATGCCTTATATATATATATATATAGGTAAGTCTATAATATCCTTCGGCATAAGTACTGTTAATTTGAAATGGTTCCCAAACACTTTCAAAGTGAATGACCTGTACGATACCTTAGACGTGCAAAGCTTTGTTTCTGATCTAAGAATCCCCTAATAGACGACGACAAAAAAAAAATAAGAAGAATATTGATACCATTGACACTACTATCAACTTATTAATTCTGGCGCGAAAATAAAATTTTCTACATACTAAATCTTAAAGTGAAGACTGATATGAAGCATCCGATATTATATTTAAATATACCAATTACAAGTTAATATTTCTCTGAGATCAATATGCTTAGACACGGTTCACTTAATCTATGCAACTCTACATTACTACGACTACAAAATAAGCCATATCTTTATCGAGAGTTAGATATGCAAAGTGGCAACTTTATAATAAACCGCCATTATTGCAGATAAGCACGCGATTTGTTGGATTTCACTATGTCCGTTTCATTGACTCCATGAACAGAGTATTAACTGTTACAACTAAGATATGAACAGAAATGTATATAACATTTATTGACAATACAATACAAAAACTTTTTATTGTATAAAAAAGAAACACAATCTTCTTTTTCCCCCTTGTTGGGATAAGCAAACAAGAACATAATACATATGAATAAAATTGTTTTACAGGCATAAAAGTAAAAGTGCTCTCAGCACCGCTTACCACATATTACTTAAAAACTATTAATTTATGAAGTAGGTATTAAGCCTAACAATGTTATAAAGTAATGTGAATAATTATATTAAGTTTTCCATAATTTTTATTATACACGAGCCACGAGCGAATATTCCCTTTTCATGTTATGTTTTTTCGAATAACCCAGAGCAAAAACCTCAAAGCAAAGAAGCAATATGATACGTTTATTGACACGGTTTAGTATTCCCAAACCAGTGTAGGGCATACCAACCAAAAATTAGTAATGTGCTGCTGGAATATTCCTAATTTGCGAGAACTTTTGTATTGTTTTCCGGGAATATTCCCAATATTGCCCAAACGTGCTGGAATTAGGAAATTTCCGACTGATTTCCTGGAATATTAACAACAACATTCTGAAGTTGAAAGTTGCCGAAATTGCCGGGAACGGTAAATCACTAGTCATTATATTCCATCACACACTTTTTGGGGCATAAGGAACAAATTGCGATTATACACCGATAGACGTCGACGACCTTTTGGGCTGATAAGGCTGTCCACGTGCCGTGCCAGCACTTTAAGACGCTCGAGTGACCGCTAATGACCTCCAAGAGCCCATTTTTGAAATGTATTATATATATGTCGAACAAAATCCTTCGTTATCGAACGAAAATCATTCGACATCGAACAGAAATCATTCGACTCGCTTCGATTGCGTGAATCACACTTTTCAAAAATAACATTCCAGCTAGTAGCAGATTCACTTCGTTAGGCTGAGGGCCCATTGTCGGAACAAAGTGTTCTCGATTCCTATCAAGATAAACTTTTTCTTATTTGTCGGTAACAATTTGTTTAATTGTAGAGGTATAACTTTATGGTCGGAAGACTGTTGATTTAAGAGATAGGTTTTGGTTTAAAATTAGAAACAATTTCAGTATTTGCCTACTTATCTAGAGCATAAAATTTAAGCAACGCATTCTTAAACTCTACATTATGATTATGTTTTCCCAGTATCCGAAGATTCCCAAACCATAAGGCGTGAGAACTCTAGGCCCACTAAAAATTAATACTGATGTCATAAAGTCTCTCAATATTTAGGACTTAATATAAAATTTGGTATTATTTTTACACATCTGTGCGCTTTTCTCACTACTAACTAGCTAAGTCGGAAAGAGGTACACTAGGAGACACTTTACCAAACAATAAGTATAGAAAAATGTCCATGACGATCTGGTTCCGATTGTACTACTATCTGATGTCTTTCATCCAGGTAAGAAAGGAAAAAAAGAGAGCCTCTATAAATATTTGAGACACGTGACCTATGGTAAGCACTACTTCGTACATTTGACACTACTATATCAAAGTTAGCAGGAATGAACAATAAATTAACCGTATTGCTCCCGTTTATGAATTCAAAACACCATCAAACCTCAATTCGGTTAGACTAATTAGGTTATTTCCATACTGCAGTTATTTTCCCGACGCCCGCCTTCTCGAGCTCTCGTTAATTTATGCACCAGAGATACGAACTCATTGTTTTTCTTCCAAACTAGTTAAGTTTAGTGTATTAGTTGCAGCGCTTCTGTTGTTAATAAATCAAAGACGTCGATCAAAAGTTTTAATAATTTTCCTAAGTTGTGAAGTGATATTTAGGTCATAATATGGAATACGGTCAAATATAAACACAAAAAAATCTTCCATTGACTGTTTAATAATGCTTTTATCAGTAAATTTGCCTATAGCGCTTTACAAATTTCTATTACTTTATTTCAGTACGATTTGATAGTCTGTATGAAATACAGTTATTTTCAAAGTTCTACTAATTACTAATAGTTTATCGCGTTTAAAAATAATATCAAATAACGACTAAATAAGTATCTAGTACTATATTACAAGAATACTATTAAACATTTGGCCAACACGACAGTATATTTCCCGAAACAGCAATAATACCACAATCGTACAACAATAAGCCATTAGACAACCTGAGGAAATTTTCCGGTTATTTTCGATTCACACCGATTGTTACGGCGAGGCTAGCCGGCCAAAGGGCCATAACTCGACTCGAGAGCGACTTCGAGTGGGGTCTATGGCCTACAACGCTACGGAATGCTATTTATGGTATATTTGTGGTATATTTACGACCTATATAATACGAGAGATTTATTGGGTGCGGCGTAATTAGCACGCGTTCAGATTTATATATACGATTCGCGAGTGAGGCCCATTCGTTGCGGCCTTTTTAATCGCGCGCTCTAATGAGCCGTTTGAACTTCCCTTGCCTATATTGGCTGAATTTATTTATTGCATCGTTTTATTTCGCTGCGGTATAACTTAACAGTGTCATTTTAATTCTCGCAGCGATATCACTAAGTAAAATCGATGGTTATCTGTCATAAATTAGATTAAATAAGTCGGCTCGGGCGAGTGCGCCGGCGCCGCGGGCGCGCGTAAATCACGCACAACCACTTATTAAGTTGTTACGGCCGCCATGTTTGTTGCCCACGCGTGCGCCAGACCACTCGCTTGCAATATGTCCACGCCCTAATGTTTGTGCAACTCGCAAACTCGTAGGGATAAAATTTCTGAGAACTATGTGGATTTACAGCACTAATTCTCATGCTATTCACAGACTGATTTTTTAATGTAGAGAAGCTGAAGACATAATTTTTCGCGTTATTGCATTAAACGAATATAATAAATTGAATGAAATATTACCTGTTTACTGTTGCACTGTTAAACTAGGTATTTAGAAGAAAATTGTTAATTTTGTTGCTGTCAGTAAACACTTAGAACACTGGTTGCCATTGTTCATTCAAAGACAATCGACGTAGTACAGGCACGCAATCAACCCTTGCCATTTGCGTGGAAGTGTCCGCTTGTGCAAGGCAATATCTGTGAAAGTTGTGAGCCTTTGTATTGATGCAGACAACAATGAGCCATTTCGAATTAGCTATCGATTTATTTGCGAGTTCTGAGTCTTCGCGGGCCTGTGTCCACGCCCCTCGCCATACGTGTATCGCAAAAAGAAGAGGTAAAAATTATATTTTTATGGTTATATTAAATACCTGACTGAATCAGATCAAGCGGATTTTTGGGGTATTCGTGTTTCTTCTTTTGTCTATGTGAATTTACAAAACCTTGAAGATTTGGTATTTGCAAGCTGCACTTAGTTACGAAATATTAAGTATTTTAGTTGCAACCCCTTATATACTCATAGATTATATACCTACGCCTATACTTTATAGATGTGGAAATGATCCTTTTAATTTACGAATTTCTTTGTGCGTAACACATGTAAAAAGTGCGTGCATGAGCCTTTCAAAATTAACATAAAAAGTTTTAAAACTACTTATCATTAGGGTAGGCTGTATACATATAATATTATATTTACCTACTAAATGGTATGAATAAAAATTTGTTTAAAATTGTCTTTTTAATAAAATCAACAAATGCTTTATCCGTTTTAACAAAAATAGCTTGCTATTTGGCATTTACCTCCTAGCAAATTATTTAAAAGCTAAAATAAGTAATATTTTCCAAGTCAATAAATGCATTTAGGAACACAAATCATTGTATTCACGATTTCGCCATTACTTTTGATAGCCACTGATGATAGTTCAAAGCGTGAGAATTGGTCGGCTCTCATATTCGTCATCATAAAAAAAAAACATCTGAACTGATCAACATTTTGATTTCTTATGTTTTTGCGATTGTTACACATTAAATTTAAACGCAATAAAAACCGTATTGAAATAACATTAACATTGTTTTTTTTTTTTTTAGATTTTTTTTTATCACAGCTTATGAATCTTAGATATATAAATATCTTTATAATATATTGTAGGTATGCCTAACCCATCGAGTAATAATTTTTTTTAAAGTAGACGAACACCGTGAAACTAATATGGTGCAAATTCGCGTCCTAGTCGTAGAGGTTGATCTATTAACCCGTCATTCTCAAATGGAGTTATAAAAAATCAATATGGTGTAGTCATATCGCACAGTATCTAATTAAGTCATAGAATTATAAACCCCCATCAAGAGCTTTCGTATTTCTTTTTCTTCAAGTGCCTCTCCATTACTGGAGGATGGCCATCAGCTCCGCAAACTTCGCTCAATCTTATTTATATAATATTATTATATATAACTTTATTGACTATTTAACTTACTTATGAACTATTTAACTTTACTTATTCTTTTGCTATATCAAACAATTTTCGACTTCGACTTTTTGAGTATCTTTTTAGTTTTAGCAATTCCGGTCCGCTCTCTCATATTCCTCAGCGATGACTTTTTCCATCTACCAGCCCTTTCTATGATTTATATTCGTTCTTTATCGTTTCTCGATTATATGATTCAGTCTTCTTTATTCTATGATTTTAGTATTTTCAAAGTATTACTCCAAGCCATTTTTGTGAGCATCATTCATACCTTATTAAATTAAATGGGGCACCACTTTCACGTATATTACTAATCGCGCATCAAGGCATGGCGTCCCGTGGTCCCATCAAATAAGCCAGTATAAATTTGCTAAGCTTATACCCTTTAACCGTGACAAGCATTTGTACTCCGGCAGTCATTGGCTAAAACAAGTCCTTAATTACTACGTAATAAGCGTGATTACTTGACGACGAGACGTCACACGTAAATAATGTGAGTATAGATGTGACACCGTTTCGTTTTTTCGGCACAAGATTGTAGTTAACTAAAGTACGCGTTGAATCTAGACTGAAGTAAGCATGGAACGGATTTTATTTTGAGCATTATCTTATGGGGAGAAGAAAGTAAAAGAAAAGCAAATCTAGGTAGGGAATGATAAAAAATCTCTAAGTCGTTTGAAAATTTTTGAACGCAGTATTAATAACCAGATTCCATTTAAATTTAGGTAACACTCGCATATTTAGTACAATGTTTCTGGGGTCAAAATTAAAATAGGGGAAAATCTTAGTTATCCTTCTGTAATTTGATAGTTATGACATCATACACAAACACATTTTAATAACATACCAAAATTAAGTTTCACCATTAAAATAAATACAGCAGTATAGGTTCCCTTCACCTGCGCGGAAACCATATTTGGTTCTTAACAATGAAATTTTTATTGTTATCTAGTTTGTACCAAGCGAAGGGCTGAGGTATTAAGCACTGAGGTATTTTACTGTACACCTAACTACTCGTATAAGTAATCATAACATAAGTCTGATTACAACAAGTATATGTAAAGACTAGCAAATAACTACACGACAATTTTTAATCACATGTCCAGCAGTGCGTTTGCAGCATGCAAAGTCTTCTATGAAAATATTTCACCGCTGTCAGTTTTAATAAAGCATAAAGTTTGTTTGATATTTGTTTAGGCGTTCATTTCGGCGGGCGGCGGGCGGCGGTGACGGGCGGGCGCACGTAGCGCGCAATGCACGGTGTGCCTACTTTGCACGTCGTCATTTCCTCGAAAGTAATTCAAATGGAATCGTGTGCGCCGTTATTAAATATTTCATAACTTACCTCCCCCCTCCCTGTGTCTCATGGCAGTCATGGCCCCCCTCTCACCTTGGCGACCGCATATTAAAGTCGTAAAAAAGGGTTGTTTGATCTATCCCCCTAAAACAATTTACATATCTCCGCCCAGCCCGCCGCTAAATTATTTAATTAAGAGAGGCATAAGTTTTTATTATTTTAATATGTCGGTATAAAATTGTGTTAATGGAACAATGTCGCCGCCACGGGCTGAATTTTAACACTCGAGACGGCGAAATTATGAACATCGAAGGTTTTGAAAATATTTAAGATTTGGTTTAGATTTTTAGTCCAAACGTCCGACGTCTCGTAAATAGAGCAGTATACATTTAAATGCATTACTTAATATACCACTCCTTCAAAAATTATAAATTGGGCCAGTTAGGAAAACAAGAAAACAATTGTAGGTATGAAAAGATAAGTATGACTAAAATCTCAGATCGAAATATTACATTACTCATAATTTATAGGTCAAATAGTAAGAAAATATAGTAGAGTCGAGAAATAAAATTTACATGCACAAATTCAGCGTAAAGTAGAACAAATTAAACTGAAGGACAGTAACACCACGACGCATTTTTACCTGAGGTAAAACGCATAACGAACGCCGTTTCATTGCAATAATTTGTCCCAGGTATTTCAGGTAGGCTTGTAAAAATAAAACTAGAACGTAAATAGTAATGAACGCTGGCAATAAAATTACTGGCGCGGTAATAAACATAAGGCACAATAAAAGAACGTGGCATTCCCGGGGCGGTGCACCAGCCGTGTGACCCGGGTATGTTAAGCAGGCGTAATGAAACGGAACACACGATTACTAGAATGGCAGGTCTTCGGGCTGCCCAGTTTGGGACACGCTGTATGTTGTGATACATTCTCTAACTTTCGGTGCGGGCTTTTTTTGTTATAAATAATACTTTATGAACACAATTCCTAAATTACTCGTTTTTTTTTTGTTCATCAACATCATCATTTCGTATAGGTGACATTGTCAATCAACCATGTAAACCCTGGTGTCAGAGTTGTTTCTTTAACGACCACCAAATGACAGCCGAGACCATCGGCTTAATGTGCCTTCAGCACGGAATCATCATTATTATCAGACAATCAGGTGATTCAAGCCTGCAATGTCCTAACCAAACTGGAAACTACTAAACTAAGTATGATTTTCTTGGAAGTCGAACCCACGACTCCCGGGTCGAAGGTAACCACTGGACCACAGAGGCAGTTTAAAGTATATGAAAAAAAAAAATAACTTTAGAGCCTATAATTAGTACAATCCACTGTATCAAACCAAACCCCAATTTGAACACTATTATAAAGAAAAAAAACATTGAAGTAAATTTTGTTTAAAAAAAATTCGGCACCCTCCATTCATTTAGAGTAACTAATTTACAGTTGCCTAAAATTTTCAGCGACATCGTAACACACCCTGAACGAGCTCGCGTGTAATATAGTCGGAGAGCTAGACAACAGAATGTTTGTTTTTGACCACCCCAGGTTAATGAGAGCATTTTTATGTGCTCTCGCAATGAGGAATGCAAATTCGGCGGTTACCAACGCGTTACTCGCCATTGTTTTAATAGCGTCGCTTTATGCTGCCTCCTACTTTTATACCTTTTAATACATTAACCCCGGCTGAATAACGGACTTTAGGACTTAGACTTTGTTTGTTTTTGAGGCTCTTTTGTTTTAAAAATAATCTTTTATTATGAGTTAATTTATGATTTTTAATATACCGTGGGTAATATTTGTATGTAATGTATTTACATTACAGCATTGACAGCGCGTTTAGCTTGATAGTTTTCCTTTTCTTAACTAAGTAGCATTGGATATCTTATTTTAAACTAAAGTTATTCTATTTTTATCCTTATTTTTTTAAATATGTATTAATCATTATTATATAACTTATAGAATCTGCATCGAAATATTTCATGTATATTTTGCACCACTGCCCACTGTATTCCATAGATGGTGAGATCCATGAAGCCGATCATGAGGTTGTTAAATGGATTAACAGCTAACAACTTTTTGCATATGACTTTGCTAAAATATACCATTCGCAAATAATAAAAAATGTATCTTTTAATTATTAATAATCACAGTCAATTTCTTTAATTTTATCGCGTCACAAATTGACAGAAGAGAAATGTAGATAGATATTACGGTCTTTCTCACGGCGAAGCATTCTCATGCTAATTTTCGTACGATTTTTCATTTTTACCTTAAATTCTGTATTAAGCAGAAAAAATGGAAGAGTAGAAGAAAATATACATATTGATTTATTTGGCCCACAAATTTATCAAATCCTTGAGAGATAATCTAAATTATTTTTTTGGGTGTGACTAAAATTTGATTCAGTGACGAAAATTAGTTTTTTTTTCTTTTTATTAATGCGAAGCAGTACATCTAAATATATGCGAAAACTCACCTACATTGGTTCAGGAAATAAAGTGTGAAGAAGCAACGAACAAATTTCTATTATTATATTGATTAAAAAGAATTAGGATGATATAAATAATAATCATTAAGGATCCATAAAATTTTCATTGAAACAGGTTTTTTTTAATATGAATTGTTCTTCCCAGCATAATAATCGGTATGATCAAGAGGTGTTAATAATAAAAGCCAGATTGGGCAAAAACTAAAACAATATCTAAGTACTTATATATGAGGATTTTAGCTTTTTGAAAGTAAATTTAAACTTTATTTTACTTGTGATAAATAAAACCTATGCATTGATTCGTAATTAATATTTGGGATCAAACACAATATCAAATCTTAAATGATCGATAAATCACCAATTTCATCTACACTATCTACACTTCTACATCTATCTACACTAATATTATAACGAGGAAAGATTTGTATTTTGTGTGTATGTTTGTAATGAATAAACTCAAAAACTACTATGCCGATTTCAAAAATTCCCACCCCACCTGTACTCGCTAAGGCTGACCTGGGCCCGAAGTTCCTATTTGAAGACCTCTATGTCGCCCTTGATAAGACATGTCTAGTGGAAAGGATTCCGTAAAAGTGCCGTCATCTGGTATCTCCCCTTCGACATGTTTATTTTCAACTGAGAGACTTTTCCAGTAAAACTTCGAAGTGGATTAGGGAACCCCCCCCACCAGATCTTGAATATCCGACGAGACTCTTAGTTATTTTATCCTAACCTAAGACTACTGAAGCGTACCCGAACGGCACTAAAGTATAAACTGATGATTCCGTGCTTCGAAAGGCACGTAAAACCGTCCCGGCTGCCATTTGCTGGTCGTTAAAGGAAACACTTCAGAAGCCGTTAGGCGGTTTCAAAAACCTGTGACACCAAGGTGCACAGGATCGATTAAACATGTAACCCCCTCGATATGATGATGATTTAGCAAGAAAATACGCTTGGATGATCATGATAACTTCAATAAATAGTGTAAATTCAAATTTTAGTTAGCGCTTTAGTTACGAAAATTAGGGTACGTAAATGAGGGGCAAGAAAAATATGAATTTTATAAAAAACTAGCAGCCCGTCTCGAGTTCTTTCTAACCTATAGCCTTGCTCGATAAATAGGCTATCCAAGACTGATATAATTTTTCAAATCGGACCAGTAGTTC
Organism: Euzophera pinguis; assembly: GCA_947363495.1. Classification (NCBI taxonomy): domain Eukaryota; kingdom Metazoa; phylum Arthropoda; class Insecta; order Lepidoptera; family Pyralidae; genus Euzophera; species Euzophera pinguis. Next base: position 5,787,730 of record OX376156.1, on the reverse strand, counting down.
CTAAGATTAGCGCATTCAAACAAACTCTTCAGTTTTATAATATTATTAGTACAGATATCATAAAACTTATACTGATACTGAAACGTTAGTATTGCTATTATACGTCATCTGTAATATTCATCATAAAAACATTAGAAAAAAAATAATTAAACAAACGCAAATAAGAGTTGAAGAGGTCCACGTAAACGTAAATTATGTATTTTGGTTCGTTGTTCGCTAATTGGTTAATCCACCCAGCTGTTCTCTTCTCTATAGCTACAACACAACCTAAACTAGGCAGCATGATAAAGATAGACGTGACTCAAATAGCTACAGATGTATGTTTCATTTTGTAAGCTGTGACGTAAATTAGACGAGAAGTCACGATTTAAATTATTTTCTTCGTAAATATCCCTTCAGATATATTGATATTTTTTTATATGTAAGCTGCAGTCAGTATCTGCCAAAATATATTAATTCTAGTGAAACATACAAGTTTAAATAAAAATAAATTATTTAACCGATTCTGGGTGAGGTACAGCAAATGTAAATTAGGAGAATGACTTTTGAAAAATATTGACCAATGACTATTGATGACACAAGTACTATCTTACCGTGTCGAGGTAGTTACGTATTCGAACTAATACCAAAAAAATTGAGAAGCCCATAATGTAAACGGGTTTCGAGATATTCATTAATACGGTCTCATTTTTATGGCAAATAGGAATACCCGATTACAAATGGTTACAATTACATTAGTGTCAACTTAGTCGCAAGACAACAACTCATAGGACACTATAAAAACATGTGGCTAGTTCTGTTCTTCGCCCTCACAATCGGCCGGCGGCACAGGAAATTAAACGGTTGGACGCGGCCCTGCAACACAAAATAAAGATGTTACAGATGAGATTATCTGTAAGTAATATGCTTATTTTCACGAGGATAATAAAATGTCGTTAGAAACAAGGTCCTTCCTAGTATATCCATACTAATATTATAAATGCGAAAGTCTGTCTGTCTGTCTTTTACGCTTTCACGGCCAAAGCGCTGAACGGATTTTGATGAAATTTGGTATGAATATAGTTGAAGACCAGGGGTCAAGCATAGGCTACTTTTTGACGCAGGCAGAGCAGCGGGGAAAAGCTAGTTTAAAATAATATATTTCAAGCATACTCGTATTATAATGGTCTATATACGATCTTTGAGTGGTTAAATATGGTATGTAACTTAGTCTTTATTTATTTGTTTTTGTTTGTATCATCCAACGTCATCGACCATATTAATGACAAAATCTTTGTTTTTAGAAATTACCGAATTCTGAACAGGTATCTCATACAGGATTACTATTCTTCGTCCGAGCGTGTTTTCCTAGTTGCGTCCTCAGCTTACGCTTCGGAGCCTAGGGTACGTTGTAAGGCATGGTCCTAGATTTAGCAGCACTGGTTATTACAATGGGGCGACTGCCGTCTGGTCTTCGTAACCGTAACCGTTTACAGGGAAACCAGGCCAATTGGAACGTGACCCAAGGAGTGTTAGTGGCCAACACTGTAAAATTTTTTCAGGCTGCCTAAGGGCATATGACACAGTGCCACTAAATGGCGACCAATCCAATATGGGTAGAGCGGCCGCGTCGCACTCGCCTATCGAGAAAAAAAATATAACCTGCCATACAAATTAGTTATAATCAGCTGATACGATTGTGAATAGGAGTTCGAAAATTATTTTCGGTTTTCATGTATTTTTATTGAAAGTGGTTTAGTTTCACGTACTCTTTGAAAATTTGGCTGGCGTTTAATAAGGCACCCAGTATATTTAGACTATTTACGTAAAAACGTATAATTACGATTAAAGTTAATGTAAGGATGCAGCCAGCCAACGTTTTTACTCTTATTTTGATATGAACGTAACAGTCATAGTGACATAGAGTTCCAAGAACGAGTACAAATTTATATATATAGGTATCCTTCTGTGCTTTAATTATTTTTCACACCCAGCACACAAGTGTCATGTCATTCAAACTGGAGCATTCTGCTCGCTACTGGATTTTGAGTGTGCACTATTTTCTAGTACAATACGCCTTCATTTAGTCTTGGGATTGACTTGTCTCCAGTCCATTTACCATAATAATGCTAGTAATTTGCTTGACAATAAATTACGTTTCTAACTACATTCGTTTTCTTCGTTTCTTATCTCTTTAGATGAAGGCAGGATTTTAGACTATAAATCTAGTCATTTTTTTTAAATATTTAGTAAGACAGGAAACAAGGTGAGAAGACTTCATGTAGAGGTACCAGTTCAAAAAATAAACGATCTTTAATTTTTGAGAAATAGCATTCATTTAAATTATGACAGAAAATGTTTCCCTTGCCATACCTATTAAAGATATAAAATCGCGTTTTATGATATCCACAAAACTTTCCCTCGGTCAGAGAAAACACATTTATTTCGGGTTATGTATGTTTTACAAACAGGCGTTTTCCTTTAATTTTTGAACATTTTCTTAAGTCTTCATTTACTACATATTACTTTCAGATGGAACTATATTTCATTATCAATATACTGTACTTGTAAACAAATCTAGGACATGATTAACAGCGTACAGACTCCCAAGTGTAGGCTGAGGACGCAACTAAGAAACACGCGATGATGAGATGAGGACATGGCCAATCGACCCTGTACAACCTGCTGTCAAATTTTTGGTAACCGCCTTTCAGCGTCTAACGTGATTTCTCTAACTACCACCAGATGACAGCCGGGGCCTTCCGAAGCACGAAATATTGTGTTCGGAAGGCTCCGGTATTTATGACAATCAGGTACATACACTGACTATGTCATACTCCAAGCTTACTCGCAGTATGACGTTTACCAGGATTAATTCATAACCTAATTTCATAAGTACAGACATAATTAATGCATGAAATTTACAAGAAAATAATCATAAGGACGGATATACATACCGTAATTGAGTGGTTATAGAGTGGAGACAGCCAACAGCGTCGGCGTTTAATTTCCTGGCAGGACACCCAGCGCCGCACGTTTCAAAGGATGCTTAACTAAGAACTAGTTAGCTGAAACATCGCTTTTTGTATAGATATACATACTGTTATTCTTCTAATTTCGTTTCAATTTGACTGGCAGGAGGTTCCGCTGTACAGGGAACAGTGGATATCTCTTGTATCGGAGGCCAAGAACTTCTTTGAGCCGCTGAGGCATCGCAATTCTCTTGTAAGTTCATCTTTATATCGAGTTGGTTGTGTGGTTAATAGACCCAGCATGAGAGTGTTTTGGGGAAATGCCGACGAGTTCCTTCAACGCCCGCCAGATGGCAGTCATGAAGCATGGTTTAACATCTATAACAGCCAATCAGGCTATTCAAGCCTGCACTGTCCAAACCAAACTGGAACCAAAAAGTATGCTGAAATTTTGATAGTGCAGGTATTCTATATTAGGGTTCTTCTTTCTCTAAGGGTGGTAGATTCTACTAAAGCCGGTCGTAAAACTTATACTCTATCTAATTATAATATATATCTTAATTACCACATAGGGATTAATTATCTCGTCGCGTCTTATCAGAACCTGTAATTTTCAGAACTACGGCTGAAATTATAGAATAAAAATCAAATCCTTTCCACACAATTAAGTTTTTGAATGAATATTTATTTATTTAAACTTTATTGTTCGACAATTACAAAAATTTATAACAATTGGCGGACTTTATGATAAGTGCATTGTTGTAGCAATGTGTAAAATAGCCTAGGCCGGAATAACAATGTTTCACTCCAAATATCTTGTCTTGTGACTTACATAAAGTATTTTTTTACCAACAAAATCAGTCATAGATAACCATGAGACTTCTTGTCTGCCTATTAACAGAATGCGATCATTTATCAGTGGTATTGTAGGAAGAAAGTGACCGAATGACGTTTAATTTCCTAGCTCAGTTCACTCTCGCTCCTCATAATCAGATAACTGGGATTCAATTAACTTGATCTAATGAAGCCTAGCTCTGCAGCAGTTTGCAGATGCTAGGATTTGTTCTTCCGGATTGCTTGATAGTCTAAATATTTTGTTATATTTTGCGCAACTATTCGCAGTTGAGCAGTAGGTGTCCCCCACCCACTGTAAGTGATGTAGTGTTTCTCACGGCTCAATCAAACGGCTTAATCATCATCATTTCGTGTAGATTACATTCTCAATCGACCATGTACATCCTGGTGCATTTTCTCAATTGGTTTTGCTCAATAAGAACACAATAAAAATATATAAAACTTTCAGACACAAATTTGCTGAACTTTTCACTGAAAATTCGATACTAAATCTGCTACAACTTGTGACAAAATATAATATTGAGCACTGATGCAAAATATCACTTTAAAACTTTTATACTTTTAGGATTATGTTTAGTTTGTATTCTTTCAAATATTATCTTGTTTGTTGTTGTAAATAATATATTGAAGATGTCACGCTCCTCGTGGTTTAGAGCGTCTTAATAATTAACACGGATATCCCGCTAGGCTATCGAGGTCCACCAAAATAATTTTGAGAAAAAATAATATGCCAATTTTTAGCTGAAACCCTCAGTCGAAGAATACTGAAATAGGAAGACTTCGATAACTCTAAGATGAAGAAGTAACTTTCACATCCTCGCTACACTTTCAAGATTTATAATTTCAATCTGATTGAAATTAAAAATCATGATGCCAACAGTCACTTTTTACCATCGCACCTCTCGCAATCGTCGGGATTTCATCCCCATACCTTGGATCCCATGTTATCGCGTACAGTACGCTTCAAACGGAATTTTCTCCCTTATACACTGCGATTATGGAATGAACTGCCCCTGTCATGGTTTTCCTTAGTGACTATAACATGGGAGCCTTCAAAAATTCCTCCAGGGTCGGCAGACCCTGAAGGAATTTTTTCACGCCCTGCTCGTAATATCTCTGGTGTTTCAGGCGTTCATAGGCTAGGGTAACCACTTACCATCAGGTGAGCCGTACGCCTGTTTGCACACTTAGTTATATAAAAAAAAAGATTATTAGGAGGTATTTCTATTGTTTAATGTCAAAAAGAACACCCAGTATGAATGCTACAGTTTGATTTATCAGTATAAATGTATGGCTATAGTTTGATTAGCGTTCTCATTATCAGCCGTCCACAGATCGGGCTATTGCATCCGGTATAAATCCGAGGATGCATCCCGAAACAATGCGAGGCACTAGTTCATAGAGGAAAACAGAGCTGGAGTAATTTCACCGGCTCGTTTCGGCCACAAATTAACGAGAATATAGAGATACAACGCTTAATATGAGAACACGCAGACACAATGCATAATGGAATGAGTTTTCCAGAACTTTCTGCAACGAACAGATATTTTACTCTCGTTTTGCTAAAAAATATAGAAAGAGTGTTGTCGCCAAAGGAACTGCGAAAGGAACTAGTCAGAACAAAGGGCTACCATAACATAAGAGGCTGCTGTTTTTAAAAATTTTACTGAAAAATGTTCGAAATCGTGTTTACATTCAAAGAAGTAATCTGATCACAGATCACCAAAGCCAAATAAATTTTACTAATTCATTAGAATAATTAGCAATGAAAAATTTATTTAAATTATGATGTACTTCTACAATGCAATACTGTATACTATGTGTATATGTACTATGTGTTATATGTGTTTCTTTCGTTTGTAAAAGGCGCAATAAAGTGTCCATTCAATTCCCTTCGTCTACTTTGTTCTAACGTAACCCAGCGTAATTTTATCCAAGTTTTGTAAGTTTTGATAGATATACAGGCAAAGTGCCGAAAACATGTTGTGTGAAACCGAAAAAGTGGCGAAATCGTTGTGAAAATACGTCATGTTCGTGTTGGTCTGGTTTCCCTGTAAAAAGGGTTACGGAGGTCAGACGTCAGTCGCTCCATTGTAATAACCAGTGCCGCCAAATCTAGGACCATGACTTACAGCGTACCCTAGGCTCCGAAGCTGCTGACGACGCAACTAGGAATACATGCTATGATGATGATGGTGGCGAAAATACGTACCTTCTTTTAGAGGGTTGTTGGTCAAACTACAACAGCGCTAAAGCGGTAGCGCCTCTACCATATACCTAGGTACTTATAACTATATAGAGCTAGCAGAAAACTGATCGCTTTCATTATATTTCTTAAATACATTTCCGTACTCTTCTTATTTTGTATTTCAGCGTTCGTCGCGTGTTTGCTAGTTAGAATTCGGGTGTAGTTCGAAAATTAATCAGGGCCCATTGTGGGCGCTTTGTCGCGGCCCTGGTGCCAATTATTGGCTGCGTCGCGCAGAGCAGTAATTGAACCTGCCTCCAGGCAGTTCCCAACTCGCTCGCCGATTGGAAAAAGTTAGCGCTCCTATTTCATTGATTTTCAGTCGACGACATACGTCAATTTCCGATGTGGCAGATTTTATGTGTATTCTTTTACTCTGGTTAAAAAAGTTCACATTTGTTTAGGTGACTAAGTATTTAACTTTAATCAATAATAACTTTCAGCTTATATATTTTTATACAGCTTTGTTTTTTGTCAACACAGTCTACATTCCTTTTAATGTAGCGTACAATCTTCAATGAATTCAGTAACTAATTGTGGCACTATAACAAACCGCACATTAACGACGACAATAAAATCGTCATAAATAAACATAGAGTAGAAATAGCACTTATTTCTGAAGCTCGAACGCGAAACGTTCACAATCACATCATAAGCAATCACTAGCGAGTGAATGAAATAAATTACGAGTTTACAATATTCGTTTTTTGAAATTGGAATAAAAAACACGATGCATTCGCATGCGTCGCAATTTGGACGGTTTGTGCCATTATTGTTGCGCCCGGCTCCGCCCGCACCCGCCGCACTTGTCCGCTGAACATCGCAATCCACTGATTGATTACAATAAAATAATTTGCGTGAAAGCGCAAACTTCGTCACTCGTCAACTCTTTTTCATATTTATATTTCAATCACTCGGTTGTTTTTGAAATCGGAAGCACTGAATGTCGATGCAATTTTATACATTTGTATGATTGATTCGCTCCTTTTATTTACGATAAATAACTTCTTGTACAGGGCTCTTTATTTCTCATTGTATCAAATATCATGAATCTAAAATTTTATTCGAACATGAGCACATAAATAATTCATCAAACGCCTTAAAGGCGCGGGTTATAACTGGCACTTACAAGTATTTAAACGATCGTAGTACCGTCCTCGTTCCACTTTTTCTGCACGCCACAACTCAATCGAGAACTCTCTCGTCTCGATATCAGATCATCTTTGTATCACAAAGTAAATACCTATCTATAGTTTTTAATTAAAACATACATTGTAGTCGCGTGTTGACCACCTGCCAACTTATTTCAAGGTTTTAAAGTGATCGAAGGTTTTATACGACTTTTTTATAGATTTTCAAATCACAAACAATTTTGGAATAAGACTTCGCTGAGTGTGCGAAGTAGCACGATTGCAGAGTATAACACGGTAGGAACGTTGGGTATATAAGATTAAATGCGCTTAATCTTGTAATTTTATCTCATACATATTCAGTGCATGTGTTGAAAAAGTTAATTTAACTACCATAGCATTACCTAGCATTACCAGTTTCTATTCAAAGCATTTAAGACATAACCCTTTAAAAGCGGCGAAGCCGACCTAATTAAAACTCAAATAGATAGAAAACTAGCAAACTGCAATAACAACCTCTACTGCTTAGCAATTACAGCTAAAATTGAACGGAGTACACTTAAATTTGCAATTAGTCAATTCGTGAGGATAAGTTAATTTTTGAAATCAATGGAACAACAACGAATAATAAAATGGAGTTTCTTTGGAATTATAAACAGCACGAAAAATGCTTTAGGCTACTTATGAAAAAAAGCTACTGTGAAAATGTAGACTCTACATTAAAGACGAATGATATGGGTATACATAGAACTATTATTTCTGTGCCTACTGTGTTTGATATTCTTTTTTTATTTTTAAGTGTTTTTAATGTTACATTAAAACGCAGGAGTGTCACTCGCGGTTTACAAACCGGAAAGAAGAATGTTTTTTTTTAAATAATTAGCGTGTACTAAATCGACCATTATTTACAACTCAATTTTGTCCAGTTTTCTGTTATCCTTTACTTAAAATTAAAAAAATATTGAAATATACTTTACCTAGCGAATCCAACGTGCCAAAAATAGTGTAGCGTGCGTCGTATCCTGCAATCGGTGCGCGTGCTGGCGCGACGTGCGAGCTTGCTGGCGTGCTAAGTTAGCGTGCTTTCGTGCCGGCGTGCCAATTACACGTGCTAGCACCCGCTAATGGCCCATTAACACTAGCTTCACACTCGGCCATCGCTTATTTCTATCTTTGAGAGTTTACAACTATTTAACTTAGTGTAAGTGTAGTTTCGACGTCTGTTTAATATTGTTTTCTGTCTAATATGTTTGTTTTTTCTTTATCATCATCATCATTTCCGCCGGAGTCTGTCCACAGCTGGACATAGGCCTCTCCCAGTGATTTCCAAAATGACCGGTTGGAAGCGGCCTGCGTCCAGCATTTGCATTCGACCTTTTTCAGATTCGAAATTTGTCTCTGTTCTCATCGGGGGGTCAAGTCCGCTAATAAACTTTAAAAGACCATGCAACTGATATTTAATTACGACTCAGTTACGATGCGTTTTTGATATGCTCAATATTGGTATTCTGCTAACACAATTTTGAATCTCAATTTGATTGCAACTGAAACGTAATTGAATGGTAATAGTAGATAAACAAATATAATAAATAACAGAGTACCGATTATTGAAAGAATTGATGATTTTGATGATTTTTTTTTGATTAGCAAAATTTTCCAGTTGCAGTCCAATGGCATGCTAATGGAATACGATTAGTCTTAAAATTAGTAACAGAATACCAAAAACGTCAAAAGTTGTCATTGCGATCCAATTGCGATTCAATTGTGCACTAGGTAAAATAATAAAATTTACGTCCTGGTCGGTGGATGTCCAACGCTGCGCTTGCCGGTACGTAATCGCCATTCAAGAACCTTTCTGCTCCATCGACCATCGGTTTTCTGTATATTGTTAGTTTAAAACCCTCTGCCCTTCTTCCATGTTTTCATAATTGTTGTTGTACTAGGGCTTCGAAACGTCCACAGCAGAGAAGAAACGCGAAGAACAATTATTCTGTTCTGTTGATCCCAAGTCGTATGACTAAATCACGATGATTTAGCAGTAGGGATGGCCTACTTAACGTATTAAATAATTTTTGGTATATCATTTTAATGACCGGCTGTCAGTCTGACTTCTACTCCCTTTGGAAACTTCTTTGTGGGCTAAATTTACTATACTACCAGTCGGACAGAGGTACAAATTTAGACATCTCTTATTTTTGATATCTGCGGTAATTTAGAGGGGTTGGTCTACACTTAAGCTGGATAAACATTGCCAAGCACATCTCTAGAAATCACGATAACAGTTTACTACATTATAAATTAATATTTATTCGTTTATGAATTAAATTTATGATCGAATATCCTACAACAGTATCTGTAAGAGGATTTTCTGGAATGACAATAACCATCTTATACTTAGATGAACTATTCTCATAGTTAAGAGAAAATCACTTCTTTAACAAAGGATTGACAACTGCAAGGAATCTAACGTTATGTTAGATGGAAATAGGATATCATACAATAAATTTAATACTAAAGTAATCCTAAAAATAACTTAATTTTTGAATCAATAGTCTCGTAATTATAGGATAAGTATTAAATATATTTCTAAGCATAAGCTCTTCATAAAATTAAAACCATACTTAGTAGTTTTATACCTTTACATAAAACTATTAAAGATGTCTTAAATATGTCTAAATAATGTCTAAGGATTATATTGCTCAACCAAACGGCTACAATACCAACGCCACCTTATTTGTGGCGATTCTGGAGTGCTATTATTGAAAAGTGTGACTCACGCAAGATCGGCTAGACGATAACTTTTGTTCGTTATCGAACGATTTTCGATTGAAATCGAATTATTTTCATTCGACATAAGTCATACATTACAAAATAGGGTTCCTGTTAATTAATACGACGTTCCACAATTACTGAAATCAGCTCAATTTACGTAATCCATAAACGAGTTTAATTGAACAGCTGGAGAAATAAACTAGCCGTAATGTTGTCTAAGCAGGTAGCCATCAAATACAAGGAAACGTTGGAATTAAACGATAAATGAGGCAGTAGTGACGGTGCGACAAAATAAATAGTGTACAGCAGTGTTATTTTTGAAAAGTGTCACTCACGCCAATTTTGTCAGTCGAATGGTAATCGTTCAATATTCAATGATTTTGATTCCTCACAATCGGTGAGTCGAACAAATTAATAATCGACATAATATGTCATAAATTTTAAAAATAGGGCCCCAGGACGTTTTCTTTTTTAAAATATTCTTGAAATGGTTATTGTATTGGATTTAGTATAGATACCTACCTAAAGGGGTCATCAAATTCCTTTGACCAATACGTTTACTCAGTTGCTGGCCTTCTATAAATCCTCAACAGCGCAGAAGACTAGGCAACTAGGACGTATTAGACAGAAAGGAGGTGTGCCTGAAAGAGTTATGGTATAAGTATTTCATGAAAACTAGGTGGCGATATCGATTAAGAGTGTCTTTGACAAAATTCAGCAACGTACGTAAGTCTAAATTTTGATTAAGACTTTAGCTTATTCAAAACTTACTATTATTTTTTTAAGAGGACGCAATGATGTATTGCGTATTAAGGAGGTGTACTAACTTCAGCCTCATCAATTCATAAAATAAAAAAAAATAAAAAAATATCTTAGGTTTAAAGAACTTTATTCTCATTAAGACACAAAGCCACTTACATGAGAAATTAATTAAAAAACAGTAATGTTAGAACTCAAACACTTAATAAAGAACATATCACTTATGTTTATTTGTAACAAATAAAACCAGAGAAAATAAAATTAAAACTAGTAAAAAGTTAAAATTATAAATATGTTGAGCGAGTTTAGATTTAAAAGAACCAATAGATTATCTTCTTAATAGAATCCTATAGAATCTTAATGTTGATCAAGGTTTTTAAATTTGTTTTTTTTTTAATTTATGATTTTTTTTATTTTTTCATAGAGCAGGACTACCGAGCGGGAGAAAGACTTGAAAAAATATTGTTAAAATGCTAATAAAACAAAGTGCAAATTCTCTTCTCACAATAATTTCTAGTTAGACCATGTCTTTTTGAGCACGCGAGAAGCGATGGCCGTATCGGGGAACTTTTCGCGTTAATTAATTGGGTATTTTCACACGTCAGCGGGCAGATCTCGCCAAATAGATCGGCTCTAGTGGTCCTTAATTAAGTATATCTTGCGGGGCGATCGGCTGCGCAGGCGCACTCCACCACGCCAATTTTGCGCTGCCTAGACTCACTGTTAAAGCCGAAGATAAGAAGAGCGGAGCCCGTAATAACCTCATTATGAAATATACACAACGTTACATTTGTTCGATAGCCTCTACTAGGAATAATGCCGCAGCGCTGAATAATAGACTTATATTGTATGTTTTTGAACTCGAACTTAGTTCCTACATTGGATACAGATTTAGTGAAATAATTATATTATTCTTAATTGTTGTGTAAAAGTCTTAAAATAAAGAAGGGATCACATTAGTTAAAAAAAACTCTATCCGATAGCTTATATGAAATAATACTACCTCTCACTTTGACTTGATACTGCTGTTATTTTCGCTTATAGATATTCATACAGTACGTATGAAGGTTACATTATGTAAGTTATTTATGTATGTTTATTTTATATGCATTATTTGTGTATGTTTATAATTTTCAACTATATCTGTTGCTGTCCCCACCCTAACTTAACTGTTTCTCTTTCACCTCGTAAGGGTTGACTGGAAGAGATTGCCTAGCAATAAGTCCGCCTTTGCTCATATTATGTTGAAGTCTTTGTAAATGTTATATTATTTGTAACTGTATGTGGGCAATAAAGATATTTTGTATTGTATTGTATATGAGTTCACCCACAATGTCATTACATAAGAGGGTTGGTGCCAGGTAGTCAGCCCATTTTAAGTAAAAACTTTATTAATTTATAAAATGAACATAAACACTTCTTACTTATGTAGGTGCTCTACATTTTAAATAAAAGCTTTGGTTTGAACAAGGCTTAATAGGCATTAGCTTCAGAACGCTAGAACAATAGCAATTGAAGATAAAAGTAATGCTCGTTGAGGTTAGCTTTCCTAGTAAAAGCTGCATCGTTATCACTTTATCGAGAGTTGTTGTTACTAAGTATTATCCTTCTTGGGCATAGAATTGGATAGAGAGTTATTAGTAACACAAATTAAATCAGATCAAATGCTATATTGTGCTCCTATCTCACTTTTCACTCCTTGAATATTTCGAAAGATTTCAATTTCAATATTCTCATCTTTAAACTAGCATTAAGTGCATATAATTTTACTATGAACGTCTATTGGTATTTCAAATAATGAATGCATTAAAATTCGTGATTTCACATCGGCAACGTATCAATATAAGTCTGTATCACAGCACGTGTCTGTCGATTGATAGGCATTCGATAACAATTACCTTTTTGTTGACGAGCGATACCACTAATTACAATAAGTGATCATTGCTTTTTTAATTACGCCGCCCATTCAGGCGTCCATCAAACCCGCTAATAGTTGCCAGTCAGTGCATTTAATAAACCCGCTCGGCATAGCTTTCCTTGCGGAATTTCTATTATAGAGTCAGAACAATTTTAGAATAAATATCCAAAGCGTACAAAATCAAGTTTGAGACGTCGACGACACGAGATGAAGACAAAAACGTACAACTCGTAAAAGCGTATTGTGATGTAGTGATGAAAGAAATATTTATACGGCATGACTTCACCGTGTATGCAACCTGTTTTTGTGAATGTACATACGTACGTACCTACGCATTACGTACATGTGCATTCCTCTGACGGGAACCATATTCAAGAGAGCCCCGAGCCAGCACAATACCGCACGGCCAGGCCAGCGCCGAGGCAGACCCGCGCCCGCGCCCTGCCCTCACGTCCGTGAGAAACGAATGTTCCCGGCCTCTAATTACGTTTTATGCGATATCGCCATTTAATTAGCAACATGTTTCCCATTCCGAAACATTAATTAATATTTTCATCAGAATTCTCCGCATTTAACTGTGCTTTTATTACTCCCTCGAGATTTTAATAAAGATTCCCGACCACCCTCGTCGGAGTATTGTTTTAAAGAAATCTTATTAAGTTATTTTTATTGCTGCACCGTTGAAAGTGATCGTTTATTTCATTGTCAACCGCTCCTCGATCGCCCGCTAAATTAATTCGTTTATTAAAACGAGCAATCGAATAAATAAATACGTCACAGTTTTTCTACAGCATGACAGCTGTTCGACAATATGGCGGGCTCGCATTCGTCAGTTTTTGTCATAATAAAAATGTCGGCGTGTCGTCGACAGTGCCGTAAGGAATCGACATCACGATAAGGCAGATGTCGGCAAGTGAATTCGCCAGATAAGGGGTACAATTAATTCAATGGATGGCGTGTAATTGTGGCTTTCGGATTAATAACCGATCCACGTAGCAGCGGACAAATTGGCGCACTGACCGATGGAAATATGGCTGACATCTCTTTTAGAGGACGAGATACTGGCAGCAAAGAAATATTATTTGCAACTTGAGTAGCCGTTACAGCTCTTTTTTTGTTTTGCATAATTAAGATGGGCGACATTTATATAATTCCGTCGTTATGTTTATAATTACGTTTGTCCGAGCGTGAGAAGAGCCCTTCTAGGGAACTAATTACAGAATGCGGTCAGGGTCTTCGGTTAATTAGAGACGGAGTGGTTCAACCAACCCTCTTAATTAATACTTTGTATTTATAAGGCCCTTATGCTTACGCTGAGTGTTTTGTTTGAATGGTGAATGCAACATACTTACATTATTTTAGATATAATCGGTAAGTATAAAGTCTACAACAAAGTTGATAAATAGAAAAAAATACAGAATGATGCATAATACGAGTAAAACATGTTGTAAATAAAAATAGCAGACCACGACCTTTTAAACAACCAGCTGAGGCTAAGATGATATAGAATCACTACATCAATAAATTTACATCTTATTTACTTAATGTACCTCAATGTGTACATTAAAAATGTATTATTGCACCTTAGATAATACATCATAGGAACGCATTACTTTCATTAGATAGATTTAATTTGAAACCGAATGTAAATGTTGCAAATAATTTCTGAAAAAATACATACAGTCAACTTATAAGTTCCGCCTTTTTAGAAGTCGACTAAAAAGAGAGGTGTTTTCTATTATATTTATTTAATTTTTTTACTTTTAAGTGTTCAGAAATAATAAAATAGTACCGTTTGATTTATGTACATGTAGGTAGCAAAGATATCATTAATGTATTTTTGGAAAAGGAAACGCGAGTGACTGATGTCTTTGCGTAGGCGAAAACTATAATGAAGGTACCGTTACATTTTACTATATATGACTTTTTTAAAACGTTTGATTTGATCAATTTTGGTCTTTTTTATGTATCATCTTTATTTTATTTCGTCCGTCTACCAGCTGATTATCAATTACATAAAATTTCTATGGCACTAAATTGAAAATCGAAAGAAATGTTAATACGGCCCTATGCACAAGTCAACCTTTTTAGTATCTATCGAAGCACCTATGAAAACTAACATTTTAATAGCAATTCTTTAAACAATAATGCTGCATTTATAGACCTCTTTATAGAAGCACGATTACCTTATGTGCAAATAAGGATGCTATATAAATTCTATTTACGATGTGTCAGTGTAAAGTCGTAAAGGTGAAATTGTCCTATACCGCGAATAATGGTTTATTTAATGCATTTTCTGACTGCATGTTTCGTAACACCAAATCTTATGGCTGCAGCTTTAGAAATAATACGTCTAGAAGGATTGTAGTATAGTAATGAGAAGTAGGATGTACAGTACATCCACTGTAGTACAGAGGGTCGCTGTATCCATGATTAAAAACGTAGGCTTTAGTTACATACGTAAGCTATGATGTGAAAGCTAAGGATGAAACTAAAGACACGCTCGGATGTAAAAAATAAGTCAAGTCCTTAATTTTAAGAATTTCGCTGAAATTGTTTTATTTAATTCGCTAGAACTCAAATTGCATCAAAATTTTTACAAAACCATAAGACAATAGATTCACAATCAACATACAAATATTCAAACAAAGACATACAAAGATTAGTAGTCATGATTTTTGAATGTATGCTCGTAAGTTTGAAAACCTTCAAAAGGCACCAATATATCCATGTCGTCAATAAAATAATAGATTCACATGATTATTCTTGGTATTTTTTTATTTCTTTTTCTAGAACTGATTTGAGCAAGGACGCCTAAAAGGAATTGTTTCTTGAAATGCACATATACTGTGTGAGATTAGTAAGTACATAAGTAAATGTAAACATTATATAATTTAATTTGTGTGTGTAATAAAGAGTTTAAACTTGAAAACTGAACCCAGGCACTTGTTTTAAACTTTATTATTTTCGACCATTTTAGTACAGTGTAGACTTTCCTTCTATATAGATAAGTCTAAGTTTCGGAGCACCTACATGTCGAGCAGGACACGGATATTCGATTAACATAAAATCTGGACGAGCGCGGCGACCTGCGTGGGCGCATGCCCCTCCCGGCGATGTTTCTATTCAATTTCAACTTTTACCTTTTTTATCTAGTGCTTTAGCTAAATATATAAACTTTATAATGATAGATCCCTAGTTGACAGATGTGATAATTGATAGATTAGTAAGGGCGAAGTAAATCCAATTTCAATTAAGTTTCAAGGAGAATTTAGTTTCACGCCCCTCCAACGTTTAGGCGAGGAAAAAAACTTAATACTAATAGGGCATAAAATATATTTTTATTGATGTGTAAACTGTTCCTCAAATGAAATGTAGATTTGGTGAAAAATAATTATTTGAGAACTCACTATCCTACCCCAGAAATTCTCCTACTGATGCCGGAGATAATGGTTATATTTTACGTATTATCTCTATCTAAATGAGGTGAGTGCTGTACTAGATAATAATCAGTAAAGCTCGTGACCACTAAACCGCATTTAGTCATCCTTAAACAAGGTGGTATTGCAACATCGGTCGAAAAATAATTAGCAGTTAGTAGACCTTGCCGCGGCGAAGGAAAACCGCACGAGAACCGACTTTGACCCGCGGACTCTGCCTATACCAGTTTACTGCGGAATTTAATATTTTGTATATTTTTTCTCGTTTAAACACACATACATCAATATACCGGTTAAATTACAACGCACAAAAAATAACCTATAGCAGCGCGGTAATGCTCGCTATGCATCCACTGAAAGTTTTATCCAAATAACTAGATAGTTATTGTTACTACAGCCACTTACACAATCAATAATTCATGTCCAATTAGCTGATTACCGCAGGATGTAGTAATGTTTCATTTATATTTCATAGGACATCGCTTCAATTAATTTACTCAATTTAAATAGTGGTTTACAAATGTACCACAATACGAGCTGACATGTCGGATGGCGAGTGCCGATGCTACGCACAGATAACATTCCGGTTCGGGTATCGAACACGAAATTCTTGGCGTGGTCAATGCTGAGCCATACTTGAGGCACGATTTGATCTAGACATGTGTTCCAATGCGAGGAATTTTCGGACGATTGATTGAAGCGCGTCATCCATTGCGCTCGGTGTGCTAATCTGGAGTTTGGGATGGAGTCCGCGCTGCAATGCTCCGCATTCCACTGCTTGATCCCGTGGCATATTAGATGAGAGGTCTCGTCATTGGCGATAGGATCGTGACAGGGAATTCGTCGGTCTGTCGATGGAATGCGAGCGGTAATTGATTTGTCCAGCGTTATCGACGGTCTGGCGGGATTGACGGGAATATCGAGACGTCACGGGAGACGGCATTCAGTGGCGGTGCTTTATGACATTACTCTCTATTACATTTCATAATATAGTGACTGTTATTCAATCATCAAAGAAAGATAGTACATAAAATACCAATGACCAATAAACGTAAAACTATTGTCCCACCCGTAGAGTCCTGGTTGCTCTATTCTACATTTCTGATGTCACTAAAAATTGTTGAATTTGATGATTTTTGAACATGATTCCAAAACTACAGACTCATTACACAAATGTCACCAATGCAATGAAATGTTTTCATTCTGTTGCTTGAAAGTAATATATAGTGCCAATAACTCGACTGATTTGTCTTCCAAGACTTGTGATTTTCCTTTCAAGATAAATTGACGACTTGAACTGACTTTTACAAGACTTGTAAACATCAATAAAACATTGGGCCCTGCAATTGGTCGCACGCGCGAATACCGGACACCGGTTAGCGAAACCAAATAAAATTAAAATTCATAGCTGTTGTATTTATTGGCTTTCAATTAGTTTAATCTTAATGGAGCAATAACATATGCGCGGGCGGTGGTGTCGAAGCATTACCATAGCTTTTAATGGGTTGCCAGGTCGCGTTGTTTACCCATTTGTTTGGGTAATTAATAACATATTTCTGTGTCGTCATCTAAGTGTTAGGCAAGTTGCCTAAAATTTCCAAAGTCATGAATTCGGAGCTCGGGGTTCACTAAAATGCCATAACTTAATTCTCATCTAAATTGGCAATATTTATTTTGAATTCTTTACAAACATATTGTTCGAGAGAAACTTCAAAATTGTGCAGTTGCGCAAATTAAAGCAGAAAAGTCTGCTTCAAATTTTCCAGAGAAATGAGTCAACTCTCTTTTTCAAGAGAGTTGACTCATTCATCTTTACGTTATCTTTACTGGTTGCATCCTCCGTTGGTTACTTCAGAGCTGAGAGAGCACTTATCAGCTTTATCTTTCCACTTCGCATGGTCTTCAGCAATTAGCCTTACGTCATTTAACCAACACCAGAAAATCACTGAAAATATTTCATACATAAGAAACTTTGAAGACTTCATATTATGTAAGTACTTTGCAGCATCATTATAGATGAAAAACTTTTCCATAATAATACTGACAACTTTTTTCACACTCAAGAAGTTAATTTATTTATATCGAGTGGGTTACATGGTCAATAAACGTCTGAACTAAAGTGAATTCTGGATGTTGAAGATATTTCTCAATTCCCTAAAAGAAGAGGCAAATTTCCTTTCGACCTGGCAACATCATCCGCGGAAGGCTCGCTGCCGATGACCTCTGGCGACCGGTTCCTCTGCTCCCCTCCCTCCTCACCCCGCTCTTGAGAGACGTTTCATTACGTTATTATTATATTAAATGCTATAATACACATTGTGGGCATTAGTCGGCCACGACGGCCAAAGGATGTATGGTCTTGCTCTTATTGGGTTCCAAGGGATTAGTCAGGATCTTTATGGTCGTTTTAAATGGCGAATTGTGTTCCATGCAATTTCAGATCATTTGTTCAATTTCATAGCTTTTGTTGTGCGTATAGAAAAAAATCTCACAAGTACCAGCTTTCGTGTTTTAAATACATAAGTTCTTTGATCTTAGCAATACATAGCTTAACTTATATAGTGCTAAATTGTGTGTATCCAATAGTGTATTTGATTAACTTAGTAGTTTGTTAAGACGATCTTTCTTACTAATTCTTGAATCTGATTATTTTGTTTGTGCCTCTCTATCTTTTTCCACATCATCAAAAATTTTACAGATAGGCTGAAGTAGAGTAGATTTTTACATTCTTGTCTGTCTTTAGCAAGTCACTTTATCTAAATTTTGATCCATAACATAAATATTTTCCCAGCAATTCGTCACATCGTAGAAAGGTTACAAAATCAATAGACACTGCAAATAATGTCTGAGATTTTCGAAACGATTTCGTTTTGAACATGGTTTATTAAACGACCACCAGATGAATTGGGTTTAGCAATATAATTTCTCACATCCATAACCTTAGATGTAGTTCCGATCCTTCTCCGTCGTCTTCGGCAAGCAAATTTCTTGCTTTCAGGTTAATTTGATTTGTATTTTTAGACGACTACCAGAGCATAGATATGATAGTATTAACATACAACTACATTGACAATCAATCATACGATAGGCGCATCATCAGATCAAGAAAATACTGGAGAGCTACTATTACCTAGAGTAGCAGGGCAGAAATAAGCGAGTAAGCGAGATGACGTTTTACTGACCTGCCCCGTTTCTGCTGTTAAAGAATCACCTTTATAGTAACCCCCCAGTACCCCGTAATTTCTTGTATATTGTGTTGCTGTGCCCTCCGAGACCTAAAGCGGTGATCAATTGACATGCTGACCGATGGGCGGACAGACAAGCAAGGACATAAATCATATTAAGTGGTCGTTGACAGGTGACAACAGTTTATACAGGTACCAGACAGCGCATGATTGATACCCTTTATTCAAGGAAGTGATGAAATGATCCGGTCAAACGTGCGGCGGAACCGTGCACAAAGAATTATAGATCTTAAGTGCAATTTTATTAAATTTAATTTATTCAGTCATACCGGATGGATCATATGGTCAATCGACGCCAACCCCTGGTGTCAGAGTTGTTCCGAACCGCCTCTTGACCTCTGTGGCAAAAATAAAACTCTATCCCGGTTTATAAGATAAAAGTCGCTGTCATACAGATAAACAGCTGGTTAGCTGTAAAGGAAACCTAACGCTTCCGTTACCAGTTACTTCATTCAAACTATTATTTCATTATTTTACGGAATCAATAAAGTTAATATATAAAGCCTCTTTTCACACTTCATTTGTGGAACCTTTTTAGTATGTCGTTATTTCTGTAGTATTATAGCAGGCTTCTATTTTTACCAACATGCTTAATAACAAAAGAATACTGCGCAATGCGCAAAGTAGTATAAGTGCGGCAATTTGCGAAGTAAAGTAGCCCTTTTTCAGTTAGACCAGGAAGAACCTTGAACAGCTTATTTCATTCAGCATTTGCTAAGAATGATTTCAAGCAACTCTCACGAAGCTAACTCCGGTAAAAAGTTATTTCATAAACGCACTGCATGTTAACATTTACGCTTTTATTACAATAAGTTAGTGGGTAACCAAATAACTTGACTTAAGCCGGTTACATAGTTATGTCCTCGTAAATTCACCAGTAATTACAACCAGGTTTCTTGCTATCTTTCTACCTATTGTTCGTAGGATACTGAAATGTCTTGTTACATTATGTCGCTAAATAACAAGTTTAAAATGCAAATGTTAAAATTCCTAATTGAATACAGGATCGTATTCAAATTAATATTGATAACTAATAATTGATCATTGTTATTGAGTCTTAGGCCACCAAGTATCAGTTTTTCAAAGGATTTTAAAAAGAGAGAGGTTATCCTTTGTATTGTTTTATTTTCTGTCTGTTTTTAATCCTAAGCTATTTTCATGCACTAACAACTTTACAGTCTAGATCTTATACTACGACGCAGATTCCTACGCATAAAAAGCCATTGTTAGTATCCGCTGTTATAAGATTTTTTCTTACGTTTACTTGTATTTGACAATGTTTCCTTGTTGTGCAATAAAGAATTTTGTATTGTTCCAGTAGTTTGCATTGTCTTTAATTTTGAATTTAATGTAGTTTTTAGTAATTGGGTTATCACAGATTAAAAATTTTCACGAACTTCACCAAATCTCTCATAATGACGTACAATATTTTTTAAATTTTCTAAAGGTCTTTGTAACAGCTAATATTGACAAAGCCTTTCTTTTAGTTTTTAAAACCAACAACAATAAATCTATACTTTGTTGAGCGTATGAAATATTTGCTACGCATGCCAATTTAGATGTATGCTAATTACGTATTTGCATATTAAGAGCTATATTTATCAGTGAATATTTCAAGCGAGTCCGATGTTTGGCTCGGGTAATTAAGAGCGAGCTTATACTATGGTAATTCGATTTAATTAAAAAGGAAATTGTATTAAAGTACATGATAGTAGCTTGCGATTGGTTTCTTCCGTTGGAATACATTTGAATATCTACGCATCTTGTGCTAACTTGAAAATAATAGGTTAGGCTTTAGTGTGGGAACTATATTAATTAAGTGTCAGGCAATGTTTCCGCAATGGTACGAGTGTAAAGATACGGTTACAAATTATTTCTGATGATCTTTGGTGTAAATTACTCCTACGTAAGTAGGTACTATTTATTTTTAAATTATACAAACTGTTTTAATACGGTTTTTATTGCGTTTATTACTTTTCAAACACTATGCATTTTTATTACCTGTAAATGCTATAAAAGTTTAATTTGATGTCTAACTATAATAAATAAATAAAAATGTAACAATCGCTAAAACTTAACAAATCGTTTTGGTAATTTAATGTTTTGATTGTCAATGATCAGAAACAGAAAGATAAATAACCTAAAACATTAAAGAAATATCCAATTACATGAAACAAATTTTTAAATACAGTATTACACGTAATGTTATCTCTGTCTCTATAAATACAGTGTTTTGAAATGCAAATAAGCACAAATTTTAAGTGTTCGTTAAAGTCATCACATCAGAGACCGAGAAGGTAGTTCCTAACTCTAATACTGGGTCTATTGATCACGTAACCCACTCGCTATAAATGCACTTGCAATGCAATAAGCATCTCAATTGATTGAAGAGGGCAATTAAGCTAATGAATATCATGATTTAAATTCTACTTACTACTTAACATCGTTACCAATAACTCTGCACACACGTTCAACAGCTAGTTCAAAATTAACAAGCTCACCGAATATTGGCAGCTATATCGCTATCGATTCCAATCAGGCCCATCAAAACTCGAGCTCATTACTCAAAATCAATTAACGTTATTAGTGCGGCGTCTTCGTTAGCCCGTGATGGAGGGTAATTTATTGGCATCTCTTAATTAGGGATAAGTCTAATTGGAGGCTTAGTCGTAACGAGGCCCTCGAAATCTGACGTCCCGAATAAATTGGTTGGCTGTGGGAGCGCTCGCCACGCACTGCCATATTTTGACGTGCTTTACTAACTAGTGAAGTTTAATTGCTTGTTTGTATACGTCATAATGTCGTGTGTTAATTAAATAGCCTAAAAAAATGAGAAAGGAAAATCTGAGCTGTGAAGCGGACGGCTGCGGACGCATCTGGTAAGGCGCTGAGATGAGTAGTAGCCAGTAGAGTCAGTAATTCTTGCATTGTAGATTTACTGAAAAAGTGATTATTTAACTGCCATATGTATCTATCTCCTTGATTTTCTATTGGCAAATTACCGGTTAACAGAATCGATGGAACTTGCAGCCCAATCAATTAGAATGAATACAGAACGGGAATAGCAATATCAAGATTTAACGAGGACTCACAAAGACCTGAAAATGAACAATTTCTTTATACTTAGGTCACGACAAACTAAATATTTGGCAATACTAGATTGTACAAATATAAAATTCGTTGTTCGAAAAGGGATCCGAAAATTACTGACACCAGGGTGGGTTACAGGGTCGATTGACCATGTAACTCACTCGATACGAATGAATTGGCAAAAGAACATTCCAGATTGCCGGATCATTTTGCAATATTTGTGCGGTCGTTATTTCAAAACGTTTAAAAATTGATTTAAGAGATTCCCGCAGCTCTAGTGAGGCTAATATGCCGCTGCGGCGAGCGCTAAGCGGTGCGGTCTCTGCGGTGAAAATAAAGAAAAAAAGAAGAATAAATAAAGCTAACAAATAAAAGAGGGCGGACAACGCATGATCAAGTGAACCGCGCGATGTAACTTGATACTTGGTGCTTTATCCCAGCCGCTCCAGACTGGTCAATGGCTATAATTAGAACATGGTGATGGTGATGTATTGCTGGTATCTTCTCATTAGGCATTTTTACATGTAAAAATTTGGGATTGGTATTTTTAAAAATCGAATGTAATTCTTCTCAACTTCATCACAACAATGGCATATGGTTAATTTAAAAAAAATCTTGATTTACCGCTTACTTATAGTGTCCCTCAGCTCAGCCTTTGCACCTAATACTTAATCTCGTACAGTTTCATAAAAATATTTAATCTTATCGAAGTACCTAAATATCCCCTAACGAAATTTCACCTGAATGGTTTCAGTGAATAATTTTAAAAACAATAAAAACATACAGACGAACTTACTTTTTTCATTAATGATACAGAATATAATTATATTAATTAACTATCCATATAGGCCACAGAATTTTAATTTTAATCATTACCTTAGTATAATTCCTTCTACTTATAAAGTTTAATTTAAGTATAATAAGCATTCAAAGTAATATCATATTGTGATTGGTGGACAAGACTCCAATCATTGACAGTAAATAATGGAGGAACTTCATACCACTCCAATGTCGACGCATACCAAAATGAGGTTTAGATATATTAGATAATGGTAATGAATGCACTTAATTGGGAGCCAATTAATATTACTTTTAGACGTATTTTTACATCGCATGAAGAAACTGCTCTGTAACTTTTAAAATATTATCTTTTAAATCAGTGATTCAGAAAAAAAACTTTCATTTTCCTATTTACATTCTTAGCTATCTTACGATTTAGCTTTACAAAGCTCATGGACTTTTATAGGAGCACTAGTACAAAGGAGCAACTGCCTTTAAACGTCATTTAAAAGTTGAAGTCCTTTGAATGAATTACATGTAAACATGGTCTAAATAGCTGTTATACATAAAGGAAATATACATATTGTTCGACCTTTTTTATTTTAAACATCCTGGCTGTTCTCATTTTGATATAGTTTTACTAAATTTGAATGTGTGTCACTTTTTTCTTATTACTGTCTAAATACAATATGATATACCTATCTTCAAATGTATTTTAATTTATAAATAATTATAATACCAGGGTGTGCGAACCTAGTTATTTTCTAGACATATCACATATTTAGTATTTAGTCAGTGACTGACATGAAATAGAGTACTATTTTTTGATAAAAATATATCGTAATTAGACAAATAAGTTAGCGTAGTCGTAAGCCACTTTGCTCTCAAATTATTTTAATTATTCTAGTGTGGCATACGACCACGGCTGTCTTCTGTACATTACTAACTACTAAAACAATATATGATATCAATAATAAATTATTGTATTGTTTCATACATTTTAGAGCGAGATTTTACACTAGTCGGTTTTTAGTTTTTGAACTTATTTTTATTTAATACCCACCAGCAAAAGCTAACTAATATATATATATATATTTTTAAAGTGCGTATTTGTTAGATAGCCCAAACGACAGTAACATATTTTTATGCCATAACTCCTTTGTCCTATAGAGGGGCTGTTTCAAATTGAACATGACGTCACTTAGGTTTCCAACGATTATTATATTTGTTTGATTATCCCTAGTAGTATATATATATAGAAGGGCGTATAAATGAATGTTTTATTTATTTATATTAAAGAAATATATAATTTATTTTTCTAACGTTTTAAAATTATTACAAAAAAATATGCGTGTCGTTTCAAATTCGTATGGTAATCGAGTTTCGATACGATTAAATAAATGAGTAATGTGTCCCAGGACTCGGTAGGCTCGTTTAATGTTTTAAGAGCGCGTAGATTACGTAAAACGGTATCTATTAAAGTTCGAATCTGCTTCGGTTCCTTGGACACACTAGGCATTGTAAATATAGATTTAATGTGGTTATGCACTAAGAGACGTTCATTATGAAACCTTTTCTCTAATAACTGCCATGCGTGAACATAGTTAGGACCTGTGAACTCTAAGGCACTAATCACTTGAAGTGCACTACCGCTCAAAGATGACCGCAAATAATGAAATTTCTGAATATTATCTAAATCAGAACGGTTGTGAATTAATGAAAAATATAAATTTTTAAATTCGAGCCATTGGTCATATGAACCATCAAAGGTGTGAAGCTTAATGTCCGGTAATTTAACGCCTGAAACTTTCGACTGTTTCGGTTTTGCAATGCATTCAGAACTATCATCGTCTTCAACCAAAGATTTCGCTTGTGAAATACATTCGTAATATTGTTCCTCGAACATTTCACGATATTCAATTTGATCCGAAATATCTGCCTCATCAGAAAACTGTTCTATCCTATCTTGTACTCTATTAAAATCAATAAAAACTGACTCTAAATTTGAAATTCTCAACTTTAACGAAATTTGCTGAGTTCTATCTAAGGAAACATTTACACATTTACTGATATGCTTTTCAAATGAAGTTAAGCGACCCTTAAAAATGCCTCTTTGCTTTTTAAGATCAGAAATTGAACTTTTAAAATCAAAACCGTTATTAGAGGGCGACTTACTACCCTCCCTGGATGGTTTAAGCAATTTAAGACTAGTAACTCCAGAAGTTTCACTTTCACTCATTTTGAGGAATTATAGAGATGCTAAGAAAAAGTACTTACAGTTTTCAGCGACGACGCAGACGTGGCACTTGCAACTAAAACCGAGGAAAAACACAAAATTAACACAAATCGATTAAAAGGGCTAGGAAAAGGAAGGAATTACGACCTCACGCTGCTTTTGCCCCGCAGAAGGAACTGCTCTGCTGGACTTCTCTTTCGTAACGGACTTCTTCGGTTACTTCTCTTTAGTGGTTGGAGCTGGTCTTCTTCTGAGATTTGGCTCCGAAGGATCAATATATATATATATATTTGACACGTGCTAATTAAGCCCTTTCATTTGATACCCCACACGGCATCAACAAAAGAGATTTTTTTTTCTCGTCCTAACTTTATGCCCGCTAGATGGCGCTGTTTCAAATTTAATATGACGTCACATAGACTGAAACTTTACTAATACATTTACAGGATAATTTTTTTACAGGATAACTAAGACATTTCCAACGATACTCCATTTGTTTAATTATCACTCGTAATTTAGAAGTAAATCGCGATTTGTATATTTATATTTTTGCCTAACCTTTTTGTCCTCTAGAGGTCACTGTTTCAATTTTAACATGACATGAGATAGCCTATATCACCCACATAACTAAGACCATTCCAACGATACCACATTTATTTGATTATCACTAGTAGTTTAGAATAAAATAGCGAACACTTTACTGACATAACTGTCACTTTGCCATAGTCGGATAAAAAGTATGTAAAATAAGACATTAAAGCTAATCAGTCTAATAATAACTAATAAAACAGGCTTGCGTTTTGTAGTCATTACAATATAAAGGGCGTGGTAAATATCTGATTAGCAATTGAATTGAACGTTTATATTAGAAATATTTCAATTGACCTACTCTTGTGACTCGTTCTTTGAAAATTAATATGAAAGTGACAGTTATGAATTGAAATAGAGCTGATTTTCATAAAATTGAATTCTAAATTGTATACCAAATTTCCATAATATGTTATGATCATTATTTAACTAAATTTTGCAATTGCAAAGTCAATTTAAATCTACAGCCCATAGAGTCAGACATTTTCTAAATGGCATTTTCACTCATCCTCTACGCTGCCTAATTGGAAATTAACTATTTAAAGGTACTTTATTGCACAAAATATAAAGATCGTAATCGTACATAATAACTTCATTCATTGTCTAACAGGCAGAGAACAGTTTGTGGGTTCATCTTCTTGGCGTGTCGATGCCATCCCGCGGATCTGATCAAACTCTTCCAGAAAAGTGTGCTACCACTTAAAATACTAAGAATGTCTTATATAACTTGCTCTGAGTGGGGATCGACTAGTTTTCGACATCCACCGCCTTTCATCTTGTTATGTGAATAACCTATAGAACTATTTATAATTAAAACAAGCAAGAAAATCGTATTTATAAACGAACATTCACCCGTTGCGACTAATTAGCAGGTAACTAATTAACAAGTTGAAGTCAACTCATTAGTAAGCGTAATTGAAATAAGCAAGCCGGACATTGCAGGGAAAAATGTTTGCTTAAATTATCTAAATATTCTTTGCTAAATCAACTAACTTGTGTGGTACAGTTCAGTTATATAAGCATGTCCTTATGGTTGGATATGGCAATGATTTCAGCAAAGTATCTTATTATGGAATAAAACCAAACAAAACTAGTGACCTGCTGACTTGGAACAGACTCAAGTAGTAAACTAAAGTAAGTACTTTTTTTTAAAATCATTTATTCATAACACACAAATATAAAATTTACATACAAAAAAATCGCGCAAACCTCGTAGGGTTTATCTGCTTACGGCTTACTTTCTGCGATGCCTCAGCGCAAAGACTTAGCGAAACCAAATACATCCAACTATAATTTTACATACATACATACATACCATCACGCCTTTTTCCCGTAGGGGTAGGCAGAGACTACGGATTTCAATTTGCTACGATCCTTCCCTCGCTTCTTCTACGCTCATCACTCTCGTCATACACGCTCGTCGATTACGGGTACTCCTGACATCTCCCTTTTTAATATGTCTGCGATTTGGTCGCAGTATCTATAATTTTACAAATACAAATATAGGATCACGACTATTACAGCGTAACCTAGGCTCTGAAGCGTATTAAGCTGACGACGTTACTAGGAAATACACGCTAGGATGAAGAAGAAAAGAAGATAATTTTACAAATACA
Organism: Euzophera pinguis; assembly: GCA_947363495.1. Lineage (NCBI taxonomy): Eukaryota > Metazoa > Arthropoda > Insecta > Lepidoptera > Pyralidae > Euzophera > Euzophera pinguis. The sequence goes on along the minus strand of OX376156.1, from coordinate 5,760,102 downwards.
CATTTACGGCTACGTACGTATTAACGTATTTCAAGGACATTGTATTGTCATGGCGAGGACTTCAGCAATTCAGGACTTTATTTGTAAGCTATCACGTGGCTTAGCATTATCACATAATAGGTAATAAAACATATCGTAGCATGAATATTAAATTTTTAAATTGGGTTTAGTTCAACTTCTTTCGTCTTTCGCGAGTTATCAGTGGACAGAGATTAACGCCCGTATTCTTAAACATAAGCTTAAGGACGTCCTTCACTCAAACTCATTGAAAAATTGGCGCCTTAAAATTTCCTTGATAATGATATTCTTAGGTGGTTGCTTGAGCAAACTCCAATGAGTAACGTAGGTTATAATAACAATCCAAATTACAAAAATTGAAAAATACAAAAATGTTTGAGTAAAAAAAAAGTATTATATATATATAAAAGTATTTATACCTAGGCAAAAAGTGCAAAAAAACTGATTTGTAACTACTTTATTGCATTTCGAGGACGCCTCAAGGCAATTCTCGACCAACTTTATATTTGACAGTTTAATAATCACCTCTAATGAGAAATCTTCTCAAGTCAAGGAAGCTAGTTTCAACTAAGTATATCAAGTTGGAGTGATGTCGAGTCGAGTTTGAGGAAACGTTTGAGAATATGGGAGTAAAAAATCTCTCCTTGGGATAAATCCGCCATTTTATTTCTAAATATATTCGTAAAACCTTTTCTTGCTTTAGGTTAGCATGTTACATTTGCATATCACTCATATCACAGCTCGCACTGATTGCGGCGGATGGACTTTAGCTATTATACCAGAATTATTAAGTTTGACCGGGAATCAAAGTGCAATTGGGTGAATAAAGGTGAGACTGTATACCTGCAACGAGCGGTCCGCGCCGGGGGATGGTGATGTGAACAGTGCGGGTATCGATAGTTTTAGGCTGATAGTTTTTAGCTATCGATATTTATGTTGGATCGATCACTCTGTATAGATAAATTCTAATAAACAAATTTGTTTAATGGATGTATAAGTACTACTTATATTTCTTTTTAAAGAAGCTAGTTCCTACTCCTAGTGCTGCGGGACTCAAACTTTTTTTTATACTATTAAGTAGGCAAAAAGGCATACGGCCCACCTGATGGTAAGTGGTTGGTTGGCTATCTACATAACTAAATAAAAAAAACTAATTTTATCAAAACCGATAAAGATATTGAAAGAATTGTGAAAATATTACAGACAGGTAGAGCTACTTTACTTAGCATTTAAATAACAGTCAGTAGGGATAGGAGTAGAGATTTTGATTACTGATTAGAATTCCACACATATCATGCAGAAAATGTAAGATATGCTGTCAAGCAAGTTTATAAACTAAACCCTACCTTTTCCAACTTGCTTAACAGCATTCAAATTTCGAGAACTTGGAATCAATTTAGCGAGGCGTTTGCCCACTTATCGACTATTGTTGAACCGAGAGATACTTGCTTTGTGACGTTTCCCATCCCTACGGGCGCCCGGCGGGGGGTGTTCGATGATTGATGGCTGGCCGGCTGCACTCCAGGTGTGAGTGAGAAAGCTATGTCGTCGGCCATCGGACCTCTCTCTTACTCTCACAGCAGGCTGGCCTCGTAATTGAATGGCAATTACCTGGGCTGTAAATATGACACAAGCGCGTAATTGTAGGAGTGGAACGCGTGAGGCCCGAGACCGCAGTGTGAATGCAGCCTTTGAGATGAAATATTGAAATCACGTGCACATGTATCTTCATATATCGCTGGGCTACCGTCTTTCTTTAATTATGAATTACAAAACTCGTTTTTTGTTTGGTAAATAAATTATACGGACTTCAAGTGCGACGCACAATGTTTCCATTATTTATCATTAGTACAGACAATTCTTGATTTCATGGTTGGCAGACACAAGGTATAAGTTAAAACCTGAGTTACTTTGCGACGTACATTTTTGAAGCAAAAACTATCTCACGAGTTCGAAGGTGAAAGTAATAAACAACAGCTTTTATACGGAAAAGAATAAAATTGTAAGAATAGTTACTGCATATTGTTACAAAATAATAAAAGTACAAAAGATTATCTGAACTGGCAGACAACTCTTCAATGCATCCATATCCATACTTCCAACCATCCATACTATTCATATCCGTACTTCCATACCATCAACACTTCCATATCCATACTTCCATCCATACTTACTATTACAAATGCTAAAGTCTGTCTGTCCGTCTGTCTGTCTGTTACGCTTTCACGGCCAAACCGATGAACTGATTTTGATGAAATTTCGTGTGAATATAGTTGAAGATCCGGAGTCAAAGATAGGCTACTTTTAGTCGCAGGCGGAGCTGCGTTAAATAGCTAGTTTTCTATAATTTGCACTACATTTACAAGCAAGCAATAGCACTTGAATCATAAATACAATTGGATTCAAGTAATACAATTGGATTTTAGAGAAAGCCAACGTCCTTAACACCCTATTTAAGACGTGGGCTTATCATGGATATATTATAAGTGTCACTTCTGTAATACTTCACACGTTTGAAACTAAGCACATTACAACAGAACGTGACTGGTGTAAATTTTATTAGTCCAGCCTGGCCTGTCTACAATTTTGTGAATCCATTGTTTTGCAAGTGTGAAAAACCGGATTCTCATGAGTCATGGTTTTGATTACTTCTTATGTATGTCTACATGATTCTAACTAGATATTCAAGAGGCACTCGCCTCGATACTGTTCCCCCAAAGGTAATGAGCAGAAAACTCGGAGTTTGATAGCAGCATCATGTTTGTTGAAGCGAGAAGAATTATAAAGGTAGATTCTGGAAAGTCGGTGACTTACGGACAAGCCCAATGTAGGACTCGTTTATTAACTCCCGCGATATTATTTGGTTGAGTATCGATAATGAAGAGAACAGACATGATCACGTTTTTTTAAATGATCTTGCAGCCGCACTCAATAATGCAAAGACTTTAAAATCTTATAGGGAGAATTTTTAAATACATTCTTCTAATATTTCGTAATAAGTAAATCTATGCTAATGAGTATAGATTTAAAAATTCTCCTCTGGAGGACAATTTTATTTTTTAGTTTGAAAAATTTGCATATACTTGACGCCCTGACTATTCAATGCACCAAACATGCGAAGAATTACAAAAATAACTTCAAACTAAATTGGTGTAAAGTAGAATTTTCTTTTCCTATTCGTATTTCCCCGTGGCAAAAAATTTTCCAAAGTCGAAAGTTTATAACGGAGAATTGGTTTACGACCAGCAATCTAGACCTTCCTTTCGAATGATAGGCGCCCATCTTTATGTTTCCATAGTAAAAAATAATTATTTGTGTAAACAAATAAAGCGTTAAAAATAAAGTGCAGACAATAAACAAATGATTTTATGGAGGACCTTAGCAAGAAGTTAAGAACCTATTCATGCAATGCACGTTTACATAACGGTGTGGACCATTCTTTTATAGAAATGTTTGGAAATGTGTCTACAAAAAAACTCTGTACACCATCCAATAAGTCCGCCTTTGCTCCATATGTTTAAGCTTTTGTTATTGTACAATTATTTTGTTTTGTATGTGGGCAATAAAGATAGTTTGTATTGTATTGTATCTCCAAATAATTGCCCATTTAAAAAAATATCATGAAGAAAGATATTAGCAACTTCAGCAAGCAGTATAAAAAAACAAATACCGGATCATTTACGAATATACACTTCATTATATGACGGAAAAAATGTAAAATAGCGATCCTGAAATCTAAACTAAGAAATCGCTGATGATGATGGTATAGACAGTAATTTAAAATCTTAACTTTTTACAACAAAATTTAATTAAACCTATGCTAATTACATACAAAACTCCAACATTAAATTATCAAACCCGATGTTAATAGACAAAGCAAACCTGTTAATAGCACCTATTATTTTTATGGCCACTCAAGCAATGATGTGAGTGTTTATATTTAAGCTGTTAATTAAATAAATTTACATATAAATAGACACATGGTGTTGGCAACAGGCTGAACCGACGTTGCGCCTGCAGCGGTGGTGTGTGCCAACACCTGTCTTACAAATGTTCTACTTTCCTTCATGTTTTACGAATATTGTATTGTAACTTGGAATTTCTTTTTTGTTTTTGGCTGGGAAAGTATCGTTTGAAAATATTTTATGCTTTTTTTTTAATTTCAAGTAAATGCAATTTCTAGAATGGCTCATAATAGGAGGCAAAGTAGCAGGAGGGTAATAGATAGATGCTAACAAAATCAAAATCGACGGTGAAGTATTATAATGTGATCTCCAGCAGCAGATACGACAGTTGTTCATGAGGAAACGATAAAGGGTAAATAAGAGCAAGATTTTTCTAAAATTAGCGAATATATACAGTGAGGTTCTTATACCCATCTAATAAATGGTATAACAAAATTTCAAGACAGTCTGATGTTAAACCAAATAAAATTCTAATAAAGCAACAAATGTTTACAAAGGATAACGTACTGTTTTCAAATAATAATAAACAGGTATCAATTAAGCGTATACAGTACATGACAAAATGCTAGTAGTCAGGTTTTAATTGGCCTGGTGTCGGGTTCCGCCGGGGAGGCGCGGGTCGTCGGGGGCTCTTACCGACCACTCAGTTTTTCTCTCACCCTCCACTCCATTCGCAACAGGTGGTTTGATGATCCCATATTTACCAATACTTATTCAAAATCATTTTACAGAAAACTCATAACAGCTTAATATTTCATCGCTTTCTCGATTTTGCTATGATTATAACCGATGCAACATAAATAATAATTTATATACCAGCTTACTAACATAAATCATTACTTATGTAGCAATCAAGCAGCCCAGCGCTTTCGCTAGCTATTTATCCATTTAAGAAACAATGGCTCATAATTCGCATTAATCAAAGCCACTTCAATATCAATCGTTCATTAAACGTCACAATCGTTCATTTAGAAGTTCTCACGCCTCATTAGTCTTTTTCGTGATTCGGCGACCGCGTCTACCGTTTCCCCGAACACAATGAGCTAGTGATTCGGCGGCGAATAACGAGGGTATTTTGTCGGCCGCCTCTCACGTCCGTCGCCTTCCGACGCTCAATGAAAGTTTACCTGCAAGCGTAACGAGCGATTTGTCCCCTGGCCCCTACCCCGCTCGGGTCCAAATCAAAGCCCATTCACATCTGCATGCCGCCACAATGCTGGCAATTAGGCCGCGCTCGCTCCTACAATCGAAGGTAATGCGCTCGTTCGATGCCACGCCGGGGTACGCCTTGCAGCCGTACACTACGGAATGTGTAGAGTGATTTTCATTTCATTAAAGTGTCGAAACTTCCATTTTTAAATATGTTAATTTTCTTATGAGAAAGATAAAATGTATACCTACAGACGATTTACCTTGCTGATAGTCTTGATTTGAAAACGTACCCCCTCTTGAAACTCTCTTGAACGTAAGAATAGCCTCTACAATAGGTGCTCTATAACCAAAATGGCTATAATCATTTGACCATCACTACCTGTCGTATTTTAGTTACATTGGTAGTAAACTCAGATTTTTTCAAATTAACTACGCTATATCCTAACAATGATAGATGCTGTTAACACTTACTGCAATAATTATACTTGAAGTACAATTGATTGAAGCTGATACTATGAAATTAGATCGTGCATTGTACGCAGCGTTATCTCTATATGGTAAATGTTTCATGTTGTAACCTTCTTAAGTATTATGCCCTGAACACGGATTAGTGCGATTTTAAATTGTGTTGGTTACTTGCTTACCTGAGATTGTCGATTGAATGGTTCTCGCGGTTGGTTAGGTTCAATGTACCGACGTTCAGGTTCTCTTTGTTAAATACTTTGCTGCTTTGTTATTACGTTTTAGGTAATTTCATGCAGTTTGCGTACTTATAAATAAGAATAGATACTTACAAATATATTTTTTTTTAATGTTATAATGGCAACCATTGCCTTCTTTATTCTACCAGTGACAGTGCTTCGTTTTTAGTATTTGATATCTTCACAAGCATACATTTTCCAGCTCAGTGAAAAAAGTGGAAAAGTTAATTATATTAATAGAAGTTGATAGAATTATATTAGTGTCGCGTATTTTATATAAATTATGACATTAAAAAGAAAAAAAAAATATGACGTATTTTGCTGTAAGACACTGAAGAGTAATTAAACCATACAACACACTGCGGTAAAAGAAAACATTTTTTTTTTAATTTCACTAATCTAATAAAATAATACCTTAAAAAAATTGTGAAAGTATATAGAATGGAAATAAATCCAACAGCTGCGGTGCCACACTGCATTTTCTCCGGGCTCGCGCCGGTAAGGACGGGGTCAGGGCGCGTCGTCACTTCTTTGTATAGAATGCGCCGAGGTCTGGGTTAATAGCCATTGTAAGTTTATCACCTGCGATATTTATCGTCACTGACATAAAATTATTTTTTTTTAATGAAATGTAATTATAATAACATGAATTAAACTTTAGTTTGATAACAATTGTGTTTTATTGTAATAAAATATCTCATTACTTATGGTCTTAAGACGCTGTAACTTTCGGTATTTGATATCGCGATATTTGGTACGTACTCGTAATTAAATAAGGTTGAAAGTGGCGATACCGGTTGGACTGTCACCAGTCTCAGTTAAAACCCGTGTCTGTCATTTCGGTTGTTTTTTTTTTCAGTTTTAATTTAATAATTCAAAAATTATAACCAAATATTGTAATTTTTTTAGGTATCCCTCTTGCTCATTAAGTTATACTTTTTATAGACGCAAAGAAGTTGGTAGTTGTCGCTGAAAATATCAAGTAATTCGCGACGAAACTTTTTCTGGATCTAGCTTTTTTGCTATTTTATTTTGCTAGGTTTAAATACTTTTTTGAAAATATTTTGATGTAATCATTTATTTTGATCTTTGAACTTTATATTTTTTTCATGCTAGTATTCCATGGAAAATAAGGCTAACTGCCCGACTAAAAAATAGACGTTTTACGGTATTGCTCTGATACACAGCGCCTTAAAAGTAACCGGTACAGGACTGAAAAGAGCATTGCAATGTCTATGGGACGTCAAGGAGTCATTCATAAAATTTAAACTAGGTAAGATTCCGTTAACATTAATTCCACTTTGGATTTTGAATTATGAAATCTTTTATGCTTTTTTTTTTCATTTTGCGATCTTACTAATATTTTTTTTTTAATCAGAATATAAAAAGCAAATTATATTTACGATGTTATATTTCTGTACCTGTTCTTATTCTGTGGCACAAATGTTAAGGGTAAAGTCATAACTTAAGTTAATGTGAATAATAAATCTGTTTTTACTTCTTAATTGATTTTGTTTTTTCGAATTCAGATGCATAATTATGACCTAATTAATTTAATAAGCACTTTGTGATTTCTTGATTTAAGTAACTTTAATTTGCGCCAATTAACGGATAAGATACATAATTTTCAAACTTGATAAGGTCGAAAATAAACTTGCAGAAGGCCGAGATTATATTTTATTTTCGAGTGACATAATATATTTTTCTTGTGAGTGTCTAACGTCAATTATAATATGAAAAATGTTGTTGGGGCCAAATGTTTGGAATGTGCTTTCTGGTCATTTGGCACTTGTCCACGATAGAAAGCAATTTAATAAGCTCGTTAGAGTATTTTGATTTTGGCATATAATCATATTGGTAATGTGATGTGTTGGTCTGTCTATATCCCTTTAGAAAATTATTGTTGCCATATACTATAGGCTTGATTATAATTTCCAAAACCTACTAGTGCTACTTTTGTAGATGAATAACCGGTGAATCGGTAGAAAATCGTTCTGCTTATCGATTAAATCGAAAGAATATAATTTGATATCATAAACTCCTGGTTTTGCATTCTCAAAACTAGCACTCTTGATCGTGGTTTGATTTTGGTAAATACATTAAAGCTAGGGCCATTGGCATAATGTAGACATTTCTTTTTCTTCACCATTACCTTATCCCACTATGTTATGTAGGGTCGGCACAGTATGGTAGTTCTTTCCAATTTCCTCTATCTCTAGCCATGTCCTTCTCAACGCTCTTCCTACTGTACACATTTACAACGATTTCTAATAAAAGCATTACGATGGTAGCTTGGAGGCCCCCTTTGATTAACTTCTCTAATATTTACACCAGTAGGTAAACATGATAAATATGTATTTACTCCTAAATACGAGAATTTCTGGCTGTGCTGGTTTGCCGACCAAAGTGGATATTGGCCTCCGAAATGAGAGAACTAGTCTATTCTGAATGGTGGCATACTCAATACTCAATATTTTTATGCCATACTTATTTCATACTTTTTCTCATTCATCTAAATTAACGTTTCATACTTATGCCATTGCAATAAAATTTCAAATTGAATAACATATGACACTAACAACATCTTTTACATTATTATAAATGCATGTCCCTCACAACAAGTATAATAATGCGCTATTATGAGCTGTCGAGAGCCTTCTAGGAAATGTCTCCATTTTATTTCAAGACAAATGTGGGAAAATTAGGCTGGGTTGTGGATTGTAGACATCAGTGGTACTGTGGCGATCAAAGTTAATAAATAATAATTTTTGTTCTCTGTCTGGATATCTATGCACCGCCGTCTAAGGCTTTTTTTTTGATCCTAAAGGTAGCCTGGAAGAGATTGCACTAGCGATAAGACCGCCGGCAACGTATCTTTATATGTAATTAATCTATGGTGCAATAAAGTGATTTTTTACTTAGGTAAATTAATGGGGAAGAAATTATCCTAATCGTAAGTAGTATTTTTTAAATGCATTTCTAAACAAACCTAAGTGGTTTTGTAAAATGTGAACTTGTTGTGATAAATTTTTGGAAAATGTTAAATAAATATTATAAAAGTGAAAGATCATTCCATGATATGAACGTGACTTCATAACATTATACGAGTATATCGTCTTCTATATATGTCAATGGTAGCAGACCATATTTTAGCAAATATTATATATGTCAAACATTGGTTAATAATAGTAATGAATACATCACAGTGCAAAATATATCACTATTGTGTTCCAATATCAGAAATCAGCAAATAAGTATAAAAGACATCGACGCGTTTGATATATCAAAACAGTGAGGATATTATGAGCTTCGTTAGCTAGCAGGTGATTTCTATAAAATTTTAGAATTAGGTCCTTCCCGTGTATGTCAAAATGCTAATTTTGGTATCTATGACTCACTCAAAACCAAGGACTCAAATTAATTTCGTTCAATTTTGAATGATGTCAACCGAACTCTTTTCATTCGACTTACTAGTTTTGAGTGATATCAAAATAATACTAGTCAAAAGGACATAGCACAGGTTCCTTGTAACCGCAATATAAGAATACCTCTCAAGCGAAGACCCGGGCCACTAGTACTATAAAACTATTCGTTAAACACACAACACAATGACACAGATTATTACCAGTTGACAATCGAGCCGTGTGGGAGACATCTCTAGCAGGCGTCATTAAGGAGCATTCACAGGGTCCGACAATATTCTTCATTTGCGTACCGGGTGGCCGTCATTTGGCGTATTGTGACGCCCGAGCCCTTGACTGCGGCGGTGCAGTGTGCCAATGCCTTAATTGTGCCCTTGTTTACCGATTTCATAGTGACGCATTAGGTATCAGTTTTATTTATTTGAAGTTTCAGTCTGATTTCCGCAGCTGGCGACCATAAGGCTACCTGTTACGTCGCTCAACTGATCAGCGATCCTCGCAGCAGCCAGCTTTATCGGTACCCCTCACGAGTATGAATATTTTTCCTTTGTTTTTGCTGTAGGTTTAGTGCCAGTTGTATATTTTTCATGCTTGAATAATCAAAAGCAGTCACCTATACTTACACGTACACCTATGTTCTTCATCAGTCCCTTACTGGTGAGGGTCGTGACCAAATATTACATATGTGTTTTGTTACAAGTGTGCGATGTATGATATGAAGATCATAAAATTGGACAGATACAGCTCATGGATCGTTTTTTTCGGTTTCGGATCGGTTCGGAGATTCATGAACATAAACTTTCAATAAATGTACCTATCTAAATGAAATTGCACACGTCACATTAAAGTATAAAGCGTTCACCTGCCTTTCGTCGTCCGATACATCTATATCTAAATTACCTAATCGATCTAATGATATTGTATAGAACTGGTTGTGTAACGGTGCATTTGTTTTCGTATTAAGGACCGTTCACCCGCTCCTGTGGCGGGACGCCCGCAGAAATAACAATATATAGAAGTGTCATTAGCCGGCCAGTTAACTTTTTCATACTCTACGGCACTTCTACCGATTCTTATTTCTATGGGCGCCCCGCCGCGCCAGTCGCGCGAGATTCGCGTCAGTTTGTACGGTCCTTTAAAAGGCTCGTTGGCTATTGATTGTCTACAAATTATAAGACATGATATTGTCTAGAGAAGGTTGTCGGAAAAAATATTAGACCCAAGCTTTATATCATAAAGTAATACTTTTAATTCGGAAATTATGTTTTGTGTAGATATGGCTCACATAATATGTAGTCTTAGTAAGAATTTTTAATAATTATTGTAAAGATTTTTGGTTAATAATAATAATAACCGGGGAAACCCGTGAATCCCAAGCGGAGATACTTATAAACTCTTTATTGCACCAATAAATTAAAATTACATAAGAGATTTGCAATGTACAATGGCGGCCTTATCGCTATAGCAATTTCTTACAGGCAACCAACGGGTGGGATTTAATAAAATAACATAGGTATGGCGCAGACATGTAAAAATAAAGAATATATACATTTATTTAACTAATTAACTTCGAGATCTAAATAATATCTATCTAAAAATATAATACACACTTATTGATAACTAGCTGTTTCCCGCAGCTTTGGTCGTGAAAGCGTAACAGACACACATATTTTCGCATTTATAATAAACTAGCTGTTTCCCGTAGCTCCGCTTGCGTCAAAAAGTAGCCTATGTTTGACCCCGGGTCTTAACTATATTCATACCAAATTTCATCATAATCCGTTCAGCGGTTTGGTCGTGAAACACCGACAGACAGATTTTCGCATTTATAATATTAGTATGGATAGTATGGTAGTATTGATGGAAGTATGCATTAGTATGGATATGGATATCAAGCGTTATAAATTATTTTATTCCTATTATATATATATTTTAGAACTAAAGTAATAAAAACCAAACAAAATGAAATGACAATTAATGCAAACATATTTCATGAACCAGATAAATCAAACAACTTAACAAAACAAATTCCAAGTTTAGATAACAAAAGTTTCAAAACGTATTTTTAATGAATTCTAAGATACAAGATTTTGTCTAATAATATGAGAGAAGATTAAAGATGTGAGTCATCGATTACCACATTATTACAGACATAATGCCTGTGATTAATAAGACTCCATTAAATTTAAACAAAGATTAATTTCGGAGTGGATTACTCTGACCTCAAGTCGATTCGATTATCCCTGTACCATGAAGACTTTAATTAGATTACCTACCATATTTAAAATTGCTGTGAAACTAAATATGGTTTAAACGAAATCTATAATTTTATCTTTGAAAGGCTGCATCAAATTTGATTCTTATAATGTTACGTTCGATGGCTACCTTTTATATTTTAATAGAATATTTTAAAAATAAAATTAATTGAAATTTGACCTATTCTGTGATTGGATTGGTAAGATATTAATTGAATTTAAACCAAATAATTTGAAATCCTCACTTTTTCTGCTCTTATTTCCTTGTGTAGGTAGATGTTGTCCAGACAGTGCTAGTAAAACAAGAAAATAGCAGATGATACACACCTAGGCCTATGCAGATTGAAAAAAATCCATCAAGATAATTCAAATAGTCAGCGATTTTAGATATTCGTCTAGCAACCTGAGTTAGCGGCTTAATAAGCCTGCATTATTTTCTTATTCAACACATTTATAAGGTCCCCTCGAAATTTTACTTATTGCAAATATTTATTTGTGTGAACCCAACGATCACAAATATTACAAACAGCTTCTAAAGTGCATCCAGACTCTCGCGAGAAGAGTATGAGAAAAACCTGTGAATTTGAACCCCGCAATAAAAAATTTGGTAGTTTTGTGTACTGGGTACATGTAGCTAGGAAAGCAATGCGTCGACTTTAATTTGTAGGAAATAAAGACGAAAACTGAATGAGAATTAGTTTGGTATTATTTTGGTGTAATGTGTTTAGGTGAAGATGAACGAGTGGTGTGTGTATTCGTTCAGAGCTTATAGTGGTCGTTAATTCATTTGTGGTTACTGAACCCGCCGTGGGAATACATAGAAAAATTAGTCGAACTTTGAGTTCAATTATTTATTTCTAATAATAGTTAGCTAGAATAAATGAATGAAACTGATTTTGATTCTAGCCTATATGAGCGTAATTGGTAATACAATATTAAAGAGTTAAATTTGCACAGGCACTGCACATCTTTTTTAATGACTACGTCACGGGTACCGTTCCGACGATAGTCTTACTGATTGGACGTGTGTAAATATGGAAGAGGACGTTTCGCTAAAGTCCTATCGTAAATAACCCACCGGAGCCGTAAATTTCGTATCACGGAACAGCGACCAATTAGCAAGTGGGCCGCAGTCAGACCCCTTTTATACGTTTTTATCCTGACGTTCAGACATCTGACTTCGTCAAAATAACTCACTCAGACTTATTTTATTTCTGTATGCAAATGTACTCCAATTAGCGGCACTAACGTTTCTTGGTAATATTATTTCAAGGCGGGGATTTTTCCCGCAAGTCGCGTAATTAACCAAGAACGGTACGGGAACGGAACGGATCCTTCCTTACCTACTTATTATACATCTAATCTTTGTTGGCGTCCATCGATTTTAATTAATTCTTTTAAAGTAGGTTAAGGTTGCGGCCCTCTTACTGAAATTTAAAAACTTAATGTCTCGTCGCCGTAACGACTTGCCGAGTATACAAGGGGAGGCGAATTAATCAAATAATACGGCGGAGGCGCGGGGCCAGCGCCCCTGCCTGCCCCCCTCCCCGTGCCCCCGCTCCCCGCGCACGACCGCGTGGCTCAGTCGCGATCGAGACGCCGAAGGGGAAGTGCCGCCGCTCCCCGCAAAACGTTACTACTTTTTTCGAGGTTCTCAATACTGGTTTTGTTTTAAAGTTTTGCAAGGAAGTTTTATGTGTCCAGTCTTTTATCCTGTTGAACATAAAGGTTAAGAGACTGTATTTAGTTTGCCGTGTAGTTTGAGTTTATACGTTGGTTGTGTTTTTTTTTTGTTATTGTTGAGTTTTTTTTGTTTGGTGATTCGTGTCGGTTCGGAGACCGCCCGTCCCTGCGAGAAGCAGCCTGGACGCGCCGCTAACAGACCCCAGAGGACAGAGCCTTTAGGTAATTATTTGGAAGACTCGTTTGATGCATGAGCGAGACATAGCCGCCTAGCGACGATCTCAATACAGGATGTTTGTAAACAAACTAGCATATGTATAATAAACAGCTATGTGAGAAAGTCATGATGGCAATAATGATTTAGCAAGAACAGCTGTTCAGGAAATATAACAGAAAGCAATGTGATTTTACCGGCTACAAATCCATACACGTGCTTTTATTGTGCATGTCTTTATTAATGTTATAAAATTCTAAACTAGAGACTATTGAGAGAAGAGTTAAAAGAAATAATCGCTATGAACATTGCATGTAGTTACCGCATGTTGTTATAAATGAATTTAACTTATACTGAGAATATAATTGAATATAAGCAAGAAAGATAGCATAATAATGTCATGTGTTTTCACAAAGTGATATGTTAAAGAAGATACTAGTAACGTATAACATAATATTTATAACAAATTAAGATATAGGCGTGGAAGATATAAAGTGTGATAGTTGTTCTAACATAAGGTGACAACAAATAATGCTCAAAGTAAATACTTAACAATGCAAGATTTAATAAATGACTGGTATACATGTATTGGACACACACAGATTATTTTAAAAAAATGTTAAAAAAGTAACAAGCTGTAGAAAGTGAATATTCCACAATTAAAAATGAATTTATTGAGAAGCGTCTTCTCGATAAATAACTACTATAATTATTTCATCATGAAATGGAATTCAATTACTAAGAGAATAATTAACCCATCAGAGATTTGTTTACTTTGAACATCAATTTTCTTTAAAATAAACGTACTTTTAATTAAAGCTTTAACAAAAAACAAATAGAGATGAGGAGAGGCGTACAACCCTTGCGTACGGCGGCGTTCCGTCATGCTGGGGTTGGTAATATCGTTGTAAGCTAATTTATTTTTACAATGACTTCAATTTGAATTAATACAAAATTTATAATATATGGAGAATGTGAAAGCACGATGACAATAAAGCTATATCAAACAGACCAGCTACAGAGGAAAAAGAAAACAATGTAATTTTACTTCCTAGTTGGCTACTAATAATACACTCTGAAACATAGAAACCGCATTTTTTAAGAAAAATAATTAATCTAGATAGTACTTTTCCAAATAATAAATCTTCCAAAATTCCCTTGCTCTTTGCGAGTTAAGTTAAACTATTGAGGAGAATGAAAATGAAGTTTAAATAATAAAATTAATTACTAAATTAAATATTTTGGTTTGGAACAATACGTTGCACTGAAAACTACACGTATTTAATTTAATATTTTTACATTCATCTACTTAATAACATTTTTAATAGCACTAACCTATTAATAATTCTGTGATTGAGCGTAAAAAGACGGGTTAAATTAATTAGAAACATATATAAGCATTATTTATTATACAGACTACTTCATTTCATCGCTGGTTTAATTAAAACGAGTGCCCCTCCCCTTCGGGTGTACCCCCTCGTGGGCGTCTCTGCTTATATTTAGATAATTGTACAATCATCTAAATTAATGAGACCTCTCGTCCGGTGCTGGCCTCCATTGTATTGTGTTTATGCCGGCCAGACAACGGATACACGGTGACAATTTTAATTTAAAAATTCTAATTAATTCCTTCCGTCTCCCTTTTCGGACGCCAAATATTTTTTTATTTCGGAAGGATGTTTCTTCCGCCCGAAAAGGACAATAGCTGTATTGTAATAAAATGAATTTAGGACAATAATTATCTTAGAAACAAAGAAATGCATGAACATACCACGAAAATGAGGAGAGTAATGCAGATAAATTATTGAAGTATCATTAGAACATTTTAATTTAAAATCGCTTCATTTAATGTCCCAGTCGTTTTATCCAGTGAAGTTTTATCGAAACCAAAAGGGGCAGCCCGCGATAATACACTTTCCGTTGTATATTGACAGTTTTATTTGGTAAATTTGTATATATTTATTTTTCATTGCGACTGCGCCATGTAAAGATGTAATGAAACCAGCAAATTGATCAAGACTGTTTTTATTTTCATTCGAGGGTACCTTATACATAATTATCTTCATCTACTACCTTCACAGATAATCCTTTCAAAATAAAAAGATCGATAACCGATCTGATGGTCGAGGAAGAGTGATCTCTGTAGGTGTTCATAACTCGGTTGTCGAGAGTGATAGGGCTCGATGCAATTAAAAGTTTCACTACGTGCGTGGACCGGGCGCCCGCGAATCTACCTTAATTTATGCCAGCGATAAACCCAAGTTATGAGAGCCAATTAATTACTTATTTCAGGTAAGATTCCCATTTAGATATGGCAAATTTTAATAATAGATAACAACATTTATGAAATTGTGCGACTACTGATTTGGTAAACATTGAGCATGGAAAGATCATTAATAACTTAGAAATAATAATTCTTTTTGACAATTATTTAATGATGATAGTGACAGACATCTTAAAGAAAGAGAAGTGACCTTGAGAGAAGAGTGAACTAATTCTCAACATTTGACAATAGAGACAATGCATTCCAAGACGATGCCATAAACGAAATGAAGGATAAAGAAATAAGATATATCATGGTTCTTGTCAAATTAAATGCATCAAGTAACAGAACGCTAGTAGATGGAGTGGGCAGGACACCCCGGAAGGCCCCGGGCGATCTGTCTAATGAACCCGTACCTCCCCCCGCAGCCTGATTTATTAACGAATTAAACGCATTCTGCTGCACCCCTATGCAAATAAGCGATATACAGTTTGTAAATTATTAAAGCAGGATCAGAAATGAGCCTTTTAATTGAATACTTCAAAAGATTCTAACTAAACCTCAACACACAATTGAAAAAATGTTGTTGCTATGTAAACAGAAGTTCTAATAAAATAAAAAATCGTTTATTATGACTCATTCAATCTTCAATCGTCAATTCAATTCAACAAAGTGTTGAAAAAAATATTAAGTAAGTCAATTAAATTAAACTATTTTAATACGGTAGTTTAATTTAATGAATAACAATCGCGAAAACATAAGAAAACATTAAGTAAGTCAAATTAAATTCGCAAGTTTTGAGACTTTTGCGCACTTTGTAAAACTTATAATAACATTAATGTGTACTACATTATGTGTTATGTGTATACTTACAGTAGTAGGTAGTACAAGCTTGGTCGTCATGGTTGACCGATGGATATTTACCTTATTGTACACACGTTCATAAACAAATTCAAACAATTGAATTTACAATAAATGGAAGCACGAAAATCCATTTCATAAAAATATAACTTGCTTTGAATTAAGGCACTTTGAAAAACATGTTACAGTGAATTAATTTTGATTGCCGTAACTCCATTTGAGCTGTTACTAGATGGTAACAGTGCCGAGCAAGATAACCAGTTCCGGGTGGCTGGCTCTCTACCTACACATTAGTTCCTTATATTTAAACAGCAACTAAACAGCTCGCTTACTATGCAAATAAACTTTGGAAAGACATAACAAGTCGTTATTACCTCAGAAATGAAAGCTATGGTTCCTTTTTAACGTTAATTTTTGAGAATCTTGTTTGAATAATGTGGTACATTGTTAAAATGAAGTGTAAAATGTACAAAGTATTTTTTTCTTTTTCTATGTTAACATCAACATAATTTTAAAAGCTGAGCTTTTTTTTCTTTTTCTATATAGGTATGTTTTATTAGTACTTAAACAAATTATATTCAACTAGCTGTTTCCTGCAGCTCCGCTTGCGACAAAAAGTATCCTGTTTGACCCCGAGTCTTCAACTATATTCACACCAAATTTTATGGATTGTATGGATTGAAGTGGAAAGCTTAACGATCTATATAAGGCTATTATAACATAAACCAAGAATATGATTGCTAGACGTAAATAATTTTCGAAATTATTCAAAATCAAATGTCTATTTTCTGCGGTACCTAATAGAATGAATACATTGAAACGCAAGCCAGACGCTATTCTAAAATGCAGAGTACGACAGGTGTACGTTCCCATGTTCCTCTTATAAAAGCCTTTTTCGGAGGAGGATATTCAAACACCACAAATGAGAATTGATTGTCGAGATAAGAGGATTAGCAAAGTATCACTGATATTCTTGTCATGATTCTAAATAATAATTCTAACTATATATTTAAATTGCTTTGTTTTACTAATTTCATTATTTTATTTTACAATGATAGTCATACTCAGAATAAAAGTATATGCCTTAAGTAATATATCTAAATTTTATCTTACCATTTTAATTCATAAAAGCTCAACTAATATTTTAGGTAGATTGTATGATTTACAAGCTACAAATGCATCCCATACATTGAATACACCGCGACTGTCTCCTCAATGCTTCCCATATTATTGTTCCTTCCATTATTCAGCACCCAGGATGGCAAGGGATTGCCGTCGCTGCTAAAATATTAAACACACGTTATAAACACGCCACCCCAAGCTCGTCTTTAGATGTGGAAGACGCTGATATAAAAATCATTACCAAACTTTCGCTAAGAACAAACTTTGCGTCTCTTTTTACCCTTAAATATTGAGATTCAAAGTTATGGGTAGGCTCAATCTCTGTCGAACTATTTAAGGCTCGCAATGGAATTCTCATTGAGGCAACGGGCCCATAGTGGAACACCTGCTTTGATATCGCATGCCCTCTCCCCAGTCCGTAAGTCCACATTGACTAAACCGGTTTCGATTACAGGTTATAGCTACTTATCCGTTTGGCGGAAACGAACCTCTCACATTGCTTATTCTGCATATTCACTACAATGTATTACTTCTTTGTCTTACAGTATTTTAACTGTTACTAGGTATTATAATTCGAAAACCTTTAATTATGTAACACTTAATTACTTCAGTTTTGAACCAATGTTGTTTTGTAGTCTTTAATTTATCATTTGTTTTTTTTTAATTGTTTTTCATTTTTATTTAAGTTATTGTTATGTTAGGTATATATTTTGTTTCTTATTAAATAGCATAGAATTATTATTAGCTTTTGTAGTATAAACATAATTTTCTAAAATATAACACAAAATAAACTGTGATATAACTGGCAGGAATAATTCTACTATAATACATTTTTCTAGCACTATTTACAGAACGATTACCTTACCGACGTTGCCACTATTCTTGGAAGAAGCAATTCAACTGCTATACAAAAATAAACAAAGTCACCGCAGTTTATTTGTCTTGAGGGGGAGGTTGTCCCCGAGCTCCGAAACTAATGATTGTTTAAAGAATTTATATGGACATTGGAACGCATACATCTTTATTTTATCGTTTAAAAATCTACTTATTAAATTAAATAAATTACCAACTAAATGAATTGTTATTTTAGTTAATACACCTTTAAATGCGCTGCATTACGATATAGATCGTTTACTATCTGTTACAATTACCTCAATAAAACAAATAGTTATAAAGCGAATAAAATAATCTAAAATAAAATGATAGCACGTGCTATAAAAATTGCATACTCTCATATGTATAATAAAGTTAAATAGTATGTATTATATTTTAATCCTTTAGATAGCTTATCTACAGTAATAACAGTTTTGATGACACTTATTAAAGGTTCACTACTCTAGTGAAAAGACAATGATGGTATTATTTATCTCGTCATGATGAGAGAAGATTTTTTCGGTCTTTCGCCGCGTGCGGCCACTCAATATGTACCAGTCATCCTATTTGATTATACAGGGAATTTTGTGTTGTAATTGGTTCTAATTATTGTTTTGAGCGTCGACGTGGTGGTAAGTTGATTAAATTATTTCTAAAAGAAATAGCATTTCTTCAATTTTTTAAAGGTTTTAGTGCAATGATAATAGGCTACTTGACTGTGTTCACATTTTGACAAGATTTTTATACGGAATTAAACATACACTAAAAAGTACAA
Source organism: Euzophera pinguis (assembly GCA_947363495.1). Taxonomy (NCBI): domain Eukaryota; kingdom Metazoa; phylum Arthropoda; class Insecta; order Lepidoptera; family Pyralidae; genus Euzophera; species Euzophera pinguis. The sequence continues at coordinate 5,740,798 of OX376156.1, read as the reverse complement.
ATTGTATTAGCATAAAGCAGTAATTAGCATTTAAAGCTTTCTAATGGAGAAGTGGAAGCGTGGTGGGGAAGTCTTGCTATCTCATTTGTACCCACGAAATGAAGTGGCAGTGACGTCACTCCATCATTAAGTGCGTCCTTTTCTTGTTTCTTGACAGTTTCCCCTTCCACAGGATTTCAAAGGCTTATAACTTATATAATATTGAACGGATTCAAAAAAATATTTCTGTTTTCGAATTGAGGGACTCAAATTTGTAATGTGAAATAAAATAAAAATTGAGGTGAATAGCCCAAATTATTTTAAAATATTTTATGTCTAATGATAAATCTGGTAAATATATTTTTTTATGTATCAGACTTTTATTAATATCCGGTATAATAGTAATCATCGAATAGTAATGGATGTCCAAATTCAATGTCACTAGTACTATATTATAAATGCTAGCCCAAATTTAGTACCATGTCCAAGCCACAAATAAGATAATGATTGCCCACGCCCAAGCTAGGTACCAAGTGAATATATAAACACGTAAATAACACAATATGTAAAAAACAACAAACAAGGTAAAGTAATAAACTATATTCTCGACCTGGGTCCTATTTCATCACACGGCAAGTTAACCCTCGCGCATATTGCATCAATTCTGAGAATAGGAGGAGCACTTGGCGATAAAATAGTGCGATTGCACACGTTGTATTGAAATACAGCTCGAAATTAATAGCTATCCTTAGCTAATACGGGCTATAACCACGTAAAGACGGGCCCATATTTCACCCGTCGCGATGGCAACCAACGCCAAACAACAACAGAGATACTTATAAAATCGTCGGCATTAACTCAATGGCGCAGATTATAGATAAACTGTTTAAGTTAAAGAAATAAATTCATGATTTATGGTAGATAGAAGTTCTGAAATATTATTTCTGATTTTATACTAAGCTTCCTAAATATACCTACATATATTTCTCCATTTACAAATATGTCAGGTTTCTACGCTTTAAATATGGTTTTGAAAATCTTAATGTCTAAAGAATCATTATATAGGGATCAAATAATGGCTAATTATAGCTTCTCCTATAATAACGCTCAATTCAATTATCTAACCGCAGAAACTAATTAAATTTCATGACTCAAACTACGAGTATAACGCACGAAGTTGAGAGAATATCAAAATCATAGGTTGACTTTAGAACAATTTGTTGCTTCATTATCGGGGCGTCCGGAGCGCTAACAGCAACTAAGTAGATAACAATCAGCTGAAGGCTTGTTCGAGACACGAAATTAATTAAAACAAGTTTGTTCGCGGATCCTATGCAGGGCGGACAAAGCCGTGCTGAGTCACTAGGTAATTACACTATAGACATAGAATTATTAATAACACTAACGCTATAGACGCCGACGGGGTGCCTCAAATCTATGCTTCATTACAATGTATGTATCAAAACGTCATTGAAAGTGTTGTCATATGAATCATTACTTTCCAAGAGATTCCTATAGGTTCAATGTTCTAAAAATGTAATAAGAATGTCAGGTTTTGGATGATCGTTTTCGTCTTAAATGGACATTAAATTTATTTTTTAACAAAGTCACTGATGTCCCAAAAGGATTAAGAAAAAGTGTCATCCCAACAGCTCCAAAATATTCGATTATATTTTTAAAGTCTTTTGAATACTGCGGTGATCGCGCCTTGTCATCGGGAATTTTAATTATATTCGGTGATTAATTATGTGTAACGAGTAAAGACGGGGAAGGCTGCGATAACTGATTGATGAGGAGCGGCAACTTCTCCGTTTTGGCGCCTTCAGTGCTGCGGTATTGTCTTATATTCATTGTGACGTTAAACGTTATAATTTGTCTCATTGTTCCTCACATAGTGGGCGATGAAATTTGATTTTATTCGCAAACCGAGTCATTGTTGTTATTAATTTCATAATGTCTCAAACTGTGCTATTTTGAAGACAGCAGTTCAGCTGAATCATCTCCGGATATAATTATAGCATAGATTTTGAGGTGCGTGTAATCGACGCTACGCTCCTAATTGGCCAAATTCCTATGGTGTTTTAATGTTACGAGTTATAATAAAGAAGGCGTGTTAAATTAGCATTGTTACGTCACTTGGAAATATAACGGTCGTTTCTGTTTAACGAGGACGCTCGGGGTTCGAATATCTGAATGCAATGGGAATTTAAATTTCCTCGCCCCTTGAGATATATTTGATACGAGCGGCCAAGTGACTTGCGGCATTTGTCTGTAACGTCAATGATTTGCTGATTTCTTGTTCTTACCAATAAGACTGATGTGATTTACATTACATTTGTCAAAAAAAGTAGCAGGCTTTGCGTGTATGCTTCGAATATTTCGTCAACGTAAATTTAAGAAGTTTTGTTTAAGTAACTTGCTAGGCATTTAATGGTATGTACCTAACGAATTGAATAGTAGCAAGTTACTTTGTTTCATTTATTTTGCAACAAAACGGTTTCTGTTTCCAATCCATACGACTGGTAAAAGTCATGCCTTATCTCCGTCTAAGTAAACACCATGCGTAGTATGTTCCTGAGTGACAATTGACGATAACCTCGACTTGTTGACAAGCAAGTGCCAGACCCTGCTGGAACCATACAAAAAAATAAAAATTAAACCAAACTTTTTTAATACTGTGTTTTAAAAAATCATTTTACCATTACCAAGAAAATACCTGACCTGCATTGGCGTCGCTACTGATCGTCTTTATGTGGCTTCATGTTGTATGTCATGTATGTGTCATGCCAAGAACAAAATTGACAATGTCATTTAAATAAATCGAAATCAATCCTTCATTTTTATTCGCGTAAAATATACTCGTATCACTTTTTTCTCATTACTATGAATTATTTTTGCCATTTTGATATTATATTATAAATTGTAGGTATTAATCACAAAATACACAACGTCCACTCCTGTCTCCTTAAGGCAGATGACGTTGAGATGACGAAATTTTACATGAATGTTTAGTTGCCAGTAAAATTCAGTATATTTCCGCAATATGGCGAAGCCTGCTATTTTACTGGTCGGGCTTTACAGTCATTAGTAATTTAAATTTGTTAATGGTCACTATGGGAAACATGTCTATTTTATTTAAATGTACACCGTACAATTCAAATTATGACCTACATAAAAAGCAAAACATGTTAATAATACATTCCACAATCTCTAAATTCTTGCAACATTGATATAAAACGAAAGCGCGCTTGCATGGAAATGCAAATGACTCAATCGAGTAAATCGCACTTGTCATGTATGTAAATATTCGCGCATTCATATATTATTAAACAAGCGATTACCCCTAAATTTAGATCCGCATAGATACGGACCCAACTCGGGAATTTCAGAATCCTCTCTCGCAAATCCGACAGTTTTAATCGAATTATGCGCATTCGTTTATACTGTAATTGGTGCGTTTAACACTGCAAACACTATATTCGATTTATCGACTCCTATATTAGTTAATTCAAATATTGCCATTGATAAATGTTTGTGTGCATGGGAATTGTTTTGAATCCATGCTGTATCACGTTGTAGAATTCAATATTAGCAGAACTAAATTTAGTTTTTTTTTGCTTTAGCACACAAATTTTGTTGACGGGATCCAAAATCGATACTTTATTCCATCCTGGGCTATATTTTTAAGTAATTTAATTTTAAGTTATATAATAAATTAAATAAATAAATAAATAACTGACCTCGTAGTTTAATTTGTTGGTTTTGAATTGATCTCATTTGCTGAATTGGCTATGTTTTATTCACTTCGGGGTTTTTTTTACTGGAGATCTATCTTTACCTTTAACTTGTATGATTGTTTCATCAGTATTTATATTTTTTTAGCTCTTTTTATTTATATAAAGACTAGCCATTTTCCGCAGCTCTGCTTGCGTTAAAAAGTCGCCGTTGTTTGATCCCGTGTCTTCAACTATATTCATAACAAACTTCATCAAAATCCGTTCAGCGGTTTGGCGGAAATTCGTAACAGACAGACAGTATGGATATGGAAGTATAAATTTTAAGTAATATGTATAACTATTTCCTTCAGAGCACACTAACTTCATATTTCTCGGTTATTCCCACGGCGTCTTCCTCTGCTTATCTAATCTGTTCAGGGCGGGATATTTGCACGGTGATAATGCGGTAAATGGCCCTTTCTGTAACACATTTTGCAATATGCCATTTAGAATGTTTAGTTATTTAGAGTACAATTTATGAAGTAAGAACGGTCAATAAAATCTGTATCATTATTGTTTTACAGCTCAGCAATTTAATGTGCCCAATAATTTTCATTCTTATCATATATTATATGCACATAAGTTATGTCTTGTGGTGCCCGTAGTGACTACAGCCTATAGTATTCCTCAAGAATTAAGCTAACAAAATTTTTCAAATCCGTCCGTTAGTTGCAGATTTCTTTAGGTATTATTTATAGATTTGATTTGACTTTCATTTTAACAACAATTTGCTCTGATATCTTGAAGTTTTCTATCTTGTCTCCAGTTTCTATCTCGACAATTGACATGTGCCACTAGATTTGTCATATCTGAGTAGTAGTATTCCAAAAAAAATTAATAGAAAAATTTCTGTCTCCAATAAAACATATTGAAACTTGGAATAGTCTAAATAATAGAAATGTAATAAAAACATTGGGGTCCCTCGAGCAGCCAACAGGGGGCGCCCAAATTGGCAACGGTTCACGAGGGTGCTCCGGGTCTTCCCATACGTTAAATACGCAATTTAGAGCTCCATACAATCAGCCAAATGAGTCCGTCAGTACGCGTCGATGCAATCAATTACGCATCTTTTTACCGTCTATTCAGCATTGGGGTTCAGTAGGTCATCGAGGTAATGTAATTCTACTTCTCTTTAGCAATTCTGGTAAATGATTGTATGAGGATCCTTGATATTATTGAAGTAGTTGCTCTCAGATTTTATCCTAGTTGAAGATGAAGGATGTTTCTTAAACTTCCTCAAGATTTGATTATCAAATGCAAAATTAATTCGGTTATAACTGCGACCGAAAAATCCAGGTTAAAAAGCGTTGAACCAAATATTAGTACCGAAAAAATAATTTTATATTGCTTTTTTATTAATTTTAGAAAATCACTCAGTATCGTAACTCATTCAAAGGTTCCAAAGAAGAATGCTGCTGTCGTTATAGATACTTCTAGGCCAAATACGAAGGCGGTCTTATGAATTATTTTTATAAAGAAGCTTGATGCGGATTTTTATTTTACTTTTATTATGTACTTTTTCATTTAACTTTTACTTTTTTTATACACATTTATGAAAACACATTTGTGAAAAGCCTATTTTTAACAAATCGTTCTTACTTTAACTTTTAATACACACGAATAATATATAATATATTGCCGGAAACGTTAAGTCCGTAAAATAGACAGATTTTATTTCCTACTGAAAACTTCAGTCAACATGGTTAGCAGCAATGTGTTTACGATGATTGTATAAATTTTGTCCATGTCTTTAACACGTGCAAATTGGCGTGGCTCCTAGATCGTGAGAAGCATGAACTTGTTAAAGTATTTCTAAGCGTATGAAGTTTTAACGAGACTGTTTCCTGCAATATAATCGGAATTTGTTTTAAAACTATTTGACGGTGCTCATTATAAAGTCCATTCAAATAAGGGCGCCTTTGTTTTGGCGGTAAAAACGATTTCATTGAAATTTTCTTTCTTATTCTATCCTTACTAGTTCTTGTTACTTAGTTTTGGTTTTTTTATCAAACACACACCACTGCTGCTTCGGTTGTAAATTTTTATTCATTGTTATCCATTTTTCATGAAATTCCCTATTCCTGTAAATATCGATTTTCATTCATTTTTTTTATTGAAAGAAGTTTATTTTTTTAGAGGTTAAAATTAAAAATTTTGCTAGTATGTAAAAAGTTACCCTTTAATGCGGCAGAGTAAAACTGATTTCATTATCAAAACTTCTTTAGATTAATTTAATAAAAATTACTAAAGCATTTTTGAGTTCTAGTACACATTACTATAACAATCGCATGCTAAAAGAACTTGATAAAACAAAAACTAAGACTGATATAATTACACATACTCATCATGATCATGACTGACGTTCTAGGTAAACGAACTCGGAGCTTCTGTTAGTAAGCGCCCTCTACAAACAAGCAAACATACCTAATGCTTACCTGCTCACTAATTTAAATTCCAAATCTCTCAAAACTGTTTTAAGAGACGCAGGAATATGTGTTCAAAGGTCACACACACTACAGCAGGTTGTCAATCAGCATCACAATTCTACCTACTTGGACTTGACCCCAGAAGCCGTAACTTAAACTTGACAGTTGAATTTTTTGGGTTCTATATTGTATATAAAATATTAATTTGAAAATAATTACATTTTTGTGCTGGCTTCGTATGTCTATTATACTGGTGGAACTTCTTTTTCCTATGGCGCTACAACCCTCTGTGAGTTGGCCTCTTCAACAAGTTTCTTCCACCGATTATACTCCTTTGCCTCTTTCTAGTTTCAAAATTTCGCCATGGTAAGGTTTTCTTCAGACTATCTTGCCATACAGGTTTCCTACATCGTAATTGTAATTTTAATTTATTGTGTTTATCTTTACGGAACCCACAGTTAGTGAGTACCTACAACTCACATTAGTCGCAGAATATATAAATTAGTTCTCATCTATTTGACTCAACGTTTTGTTTTCCTCCGCTCATCAGGCGAACAATGAATGACCTGCGCCTGCGCCGGTCTCGCCCGGTTTTCCCCATTGTTCGGTAAACGTAGGTAAAATACTGTACCATGTGCCAAGTGTTGCGTAAAATACCTGTCATAAATTGTTAAATTATGATGTTTATCGTTAGACTAATGTATTTCGTTTTTATATTTAAGATTAAATATTTAAAAATTATTTTTACATACGTACTTAACCAAAGCAAAATGAACGTTTATTTTCAATTTTATTGTAATGCAATCGGAAGATCTGGCTGACATTTATAAATATTAGAAATAGATTTTTTTTTTATTATAATCCTAACCAGCTTTAATAAAAATGAACTATACTTATATATGTTATACTTAATTATAAATTTTGTTCGCCTATCGGACGGACCAAAGCTATTTTAGGTCTCATTATAAAATATCGAATAAATACTCTTAAAATAATGCTCTCGAAAGCTATAAATAATGCTGTACTAATAAACTATTTAAAATTAATTTATTTCAAAACACACAATATTAATTTATTTTAACATCCATTCAACACCAACAATAATAATATCGCGAGGGTTACGGTACAGATGCCAGCCGACCCCACAGCTTTACTAACTACATTCACACATAAAATAAATTATTTTTATCTGTCAATTTACCCCAATTTATTCCATTGTAAAAGTACGATGACAACTAACAGTACTGAAATCGCACATGATGATAGCGATTGGTTATTACTTAATCGCTCAAAAATTGATAGATAATAAAAAATAAAACAGAGCTGCTTAAGATTGAATATTGTTTGCTCCATTTGTATGCGACAGTACTGGATTTACTTGGAAGTTCCTCTAATCCTAATAACAGAATTTATTAGAATTAGTAGATACGTATAAATAAATTGTGATGATGTATTATTGGCTTGCATAATTTTCCCATGAGAAATACCTAAAGAAAATGTGTATAGAAAAATATTCGCAACATGCTTCGGTAAAAAGTGTACAGAAAAATATCCGCAACATGCTTCGTCAAAAAGTCTATACAAATTAAACTTACTTTATAATTACAATGGTTTGAATGTACATACATTAAATTATTAGGTACACAAGACTACTTTTAGGAATTTAAACAGTTACATAAAAAAATGCTCGCAGACTGTTTAAATGTCATTGTAATACTTAACAAAGTCACCTTCTTAAGTTCACACCACTTTGACGCCAATTGTACAAAATTCATATTTGTATACTTGATTGCTACTCAATCACAAGTACGCCGAGACTGTTAAAAATATTTAAGTGGTCCAGAAATATTGGAGTAACAGGCAGAAAGTACGTAATTGTAGCGATACCAAATCAATACAAACTGTTTTAACATGTCTACTCTATATGTATAGTAAATGGTGCAATAAAGTGTTCATTCATTCATTCGAGTCAGTCTTCTCCGGCTTCTAACGGAAACACGGGTCGGGAAGCAACCAGGAAAAAGCAACTAGGAAAAAGCCTAAATAAGGAAGAGCCTTATAATTTACAACATGTCGTTGTCCTTATATTAAATCATAGACGTTAAGCTAAGTCACCTGACTTACGGACAACTAACGAAAGGCATGAATCTCCATGCCTTTCGTTATGCATCTTGAAAAATGTACAGTATTGTGTAATTTTGGACATTTAGAGAGATTCATTTTTAAAGTCGATAATGTTCGATAAGCCAACAGCTTTCCTTGTCACGAGACAACAGTATAAATTGACGTAATCTAAAAAGCTATAACGGTGCGTTCACCTCCAATAAACATGAAAGTATTGAGTGTAAAATCTTGTTTCTTATATTTCGTAAATTTGTCCATTAAGGTGTGTTGTCTGCATTTAGTTGCAGCTTCTTTGTTTCCTTGTGGGCGAACAACACATACGTTTCAACCAGTATTCATTAATATTATGTTCATTGTTTGAATGCTTAGTTAATTTATAATTCTTCTGAACTCATACATCACGCTTACAATATCAAATTTAAAGTGTTTATAAAACTAGATTCTTAGGATATAAAATCTTGGGTAAAATTTCTTTAGAAGCAATTCCGAGTTCTTGAAAACTTTATTTCTTCAGCGAGGGAAAATCATCTTCCTAATTATTCAAGTATATATCAGTAACTAATCGAAAAGCATAATAAGTAGTTATCTATAAACGTGTAGTATGTAAGTAACATATTGGATAAATTTTCGGCCAGCGGTCTTTCATCATCATCATTTCAGGCGCAGCCAGTCCACTGCTGGACATAGGCCTCTCATAATGATTTCCAAAATGACCGGTTGGCAGCAGCCTGCATCCAGCGTCTTCACTTGTCAGTGGTCTTTACTTGTTAGGAAAAATTAAATTTATTTTCCAAATCTGCGTAATAAAAAATCAATTTTGGAAAATTGTTTTAGGCGTAAGTATAATATTGTGTAGTTATTATAAATGTCAATCAATCGATCATTTATTTCATTGTGGATCATATGTTGTAAAAGGTCAAAAGTTACATTGTACTTATGGTAGTGTATGGTACTATTGTAGGTATGGCCTTTCTCTTGCCTGTACGCTTTATCTTATCAGTACCATGGCGATAAATTAAAAGTTTAATTTATATGTACCTACATCCTAACAAGCCTTGTTTGAGACCAGACAGATGACTACTTCTCCTGTTTATGTGGTTTCAAGCGTTTTGTACAGTTATTTATTTATTTGTTTATTGATCTTAGGAAGATTCACAGCTCCTTCACAAATAGTATGATAAATGTTAGCCTAATTGCCAATAACAAATATGCACAATTATAAATACATGTCCTTTTGTTTTGCTACTCATCATCATCATTTTACTAGCTAAATCGACACTTTACAATACACATTTTGGTTTGAAAAAAATGAATTAGCTAATGTTAAAGTTTCGTTTTTTAATGATTTCTTATGTTTTCGCGATTGTTATTCTTATACTTAGTCTACTATAGTTAAAGTTAGTTTGTTATATTTAGTCTGCCTACGACCATGAACGCTGTAAAGTGTTTGAAACGTCAGGTGTAAATAAATAAGTAATAAACGCGATAAAACCGTATTAAAATAGTTTAATTTTGTATTTAATTTCTGAAAGAATCAATAGAGTACTTCGGTGTTTTTTTCTTCTTGGTTGGCGATTTAAAATTACTAACTATGCATTGTTCCAGTAATTTTAGATAGTCTTAGTATCTTCGTTAACGACTACACTTTTAATTTGATGCAAACAACAAATTTTGAGGGTTAGACAGAGCTACCGGCCTTAGAAGCACAGAATTGGTAATTGTATATAGTAACTGAAGCCACAATTAGCAGAAAATAGTGGATTAGTGCTATTTTTGAAAATATTTTTGAAAATATTTTTGTTCGATATTGAATGATTTTTATCGACATACGAAGCATACATTTCAAAAATAGGACTCCAAGCAAAATTAATCAGAAAAGTAAGAAATTAATAATATTTATTTTACCGTGGCATTGTTGCCACACGACGAAGAAACATGGTAATTACCACCACTCATTTACATGCTTGCATTGTTTATTATGAGGGAGCTAGGATATGACGAATTTTCTTCCGGTTTCACCGCTCGGGCTGAATTTATCATTTTGTACGGTAGCATCATTTTACTTTACCACTAAAAAGTAATAAATATCTTTTAAAGATTTTTTCGGCTTTTAACTTTTTTGCGCCAAAACTATATTTCTGTTTCCCCCTATTAACAAGTTCTAATCTTTGTTCCATGGACTCTAACACATTACCTACTTTTTGCTGTTATATGGTTATTATCGCTAAATAGTCGTACAAAACAATCCTAGTAATTTCCACCAATACAAGGATGTAAAGTTATACAAGATAAATGAGTTAATTTAAATATATATTTGCAAAGAGCCGCAGCTAGTACGGTGTAATGTTTTAATGCGCACTCTAATTTAGGGAGCACTGATAAAATGAGAAGTAAGTCTTAAATTACTCACTTACAGAGTAGTTATCCGAAAGAGCTTTTAAATCATTCACAAAACACTAATGGACGTGGGGTAAAGGCGCGGGGTAACCGGGCTGCGGGGGGAGGGGTAGATGTACTCCCCCGCGAGCAATGAAAATAGAGAATAAGATATAACAATATAAAGGTGCTTCAATTGCCTTGAATAGCAATCAGGCTGAATACAAGATATTCCAACTTTCAAGACAAATTGTTTGTTCTTTACAAAGTATGTGTGTGTGTGTTTTTTTTTTCGTGTAATACTGGCCACTTCCTCTCTTCCCGTGGTTATATCATTAATGGACACGCAGAGCCATCAAATCGATATAATTAATTTCATTTGGTGGTTATTTCAATAAAATATTCCCAGCAAGCTGAATTGTAACTTTTAAATACTTACATAGTAGAGTTACACTCACATAATAAATTTCCATATTTATCAGTCCCAGTCCATGTGGACCAATAGGAAGTTTTCAATTGTTCGATTCATGGCATACGTTGTTAATGTTGTGCTAAAATTTAGATAGGCCTATAATTAATCGTAACCACAAGGATATATACTATAACCAAAATATACTAAGTAGGTATAAATCATATAAGCAAAAGCAAAAATGTCTACAACATGATCGCGCACAACGTAACGAAGACCCTAATTCAATTTTTATTAGTGTATTGTAAAAAGAGTCTGTTCGCTTATTGTGGATCTCAGGTACTGGATGTAAGTTAGAATAATAAATATCGAGCGGTAGGGGACACCAGACAGACCGAGTGCCATTATAATGGGGGCAATTTAATTAGATCTCCCCATTATTACCCCTGATTCACCATAATGCCAATTTAATACACCCCGTTCGTAGATTTATACTTAGATTTAAAATTACAGTTATTGAGAACGAATTATCGTCGTGTGTGCACTGTAATTTACTATGGAAATTACAGTTTACATCAGTAATGCTATGTGATGATTGTAATAATTATTGAGTTTATTTGTTTTATGTTTGCTACGATTGCATAGCGTCAAGGTCCAACTGTGGGAAAATTGACGTGAATATGCTTTATTGTAGTCTTGTTAGCCCTATCAACATTTAGTAGTTGAGGTGCTGTTATTTTTAATAACAAACATACATTCAACAAAATTCGTCGCAACTCAGTAAGCTCCAATATCACAACTTAAATTTTACATATCTAATTATCGTTTCATTTTAAGTGATAACACGAGTGGGCAGTCGACTAAAAATTTTGATAAAAATAAATTTCCGATTAAAAAGCATAAAATTACTTTCTGAACGTCGGAATTTGATCACCCGATGCAATCACCCGCCCCGATAGGCTTCCGGCTCATCGATATTCGTAACGAATCGTCGAAATTCAATAATTATCCCGAACACGACTTCATTCACGAAAAAACATTACAAAAAGGTGTGAATGGAAAGAGGTAGGCACCGGTCAGTTTTTGTACTTCGATCGGCCTATGGAGTTCGTCGGTGGGTTGTCTTTGCATGGCAGTTTCGACTCTTGTAGTAGATAAGATTAAAAGTGGGCAAGCGGTAATCAGTGCGCGACCGAACTGGTTGAATGAAGCCGATCAGTTCATTCATGAGCTGGGATGCCATCACGTGAAGCCGGCAGCCTGTACGGCGTCCTATAATGCGACAACTCACACATTATCTGCTTACTCCATTTGCGTTCCACGTGCCATGATTAGAGATTTTCTTACGTCGACAGTACCAACTTCTTCAAACAACAATCTTGTATACAGTTGCGTGTCATCAAATTGACTCATTGTCATCAGCTGTTCATATTCATGTTGTTGCATTCCTAGTTAACATTCCATTACGTCTGATATTGCAGTTTTAACTCCAGGAAATCGATTATCTTTATTTCAGTTACTAACTTTCTTTATCGTATCTTGAACACATTAACAAATACACACCAGATCTAGGTCATTAATTCTCAGAATTCACAGAGTTATGATGGGAGATTAGATAAACTTTATATCCTACGGCTTTGATCTGTGTAAACGGGGCAAATCAAAGTGTAGGAAATGTGTTAGTTCTGTATTTTTATTGCCGGCTTTAAATTTATTGGTTGTAGATTTATGCGCCTACGCAGACCTTGTTCAATAAAATGGTCACTAGCAGAGCGGATCCTAGTAAAATATTGACCTAAAGATACTGTAGACACGAGGTGTATCCATGTGTGGCATTCTTTGATTGAAGTCTTTATTTCACTAACGATATCAGTTTGTTTTTTTTAATGTCCAAACTATAAAATTTCTTGATGACTACAAAAGTGTGCCAGTAATGTTTACAAAGTACACGAAAATAATATTAGCCATAGTCTGGTCATCTGCGTAACGTGTTTACTATACAGAATAAAAATAAACTGTGCACTGGGCCAAACGATACTTTGATGCCATCCTTGATCTGATAATTCCACGCTCATTTTCATTTCGCTTCTTTAAGAACAAAGCTCCGATAATTTTGGTGCACATTAATAGATAAATAACTTTTAGTACCTAAGGAAAAATGTTCACACTTAATTAACCTTCATTACTAAGACTTATTTTAAACTCTTATCCATTGATTTTTTTTTATCTTTAATAGCTTTTAAACAAAGGGCTAATCAGGGATTAGTGAACATTAAAATTTTATTAAACAGCCCATTCAGATGTAAAGAGACGTTTAAAATTTAAAGTTGTGGAAATAGGTCTTAAAGACTGAAACCATTACAAGTTAGTTAACATCGTGATATCTTTGGAATAAATTAATGAATCTTGTAAACAATGTCATAAACATTTATATGATTATGATATTTAATGGCAGCTAATTGGTGCAGCGATTCAAAATTGTTTTTACCAAAATTACCACCATTTAGAAACGAGTCATTCGTTTCTTACTCTAATCTGAAAAATATTTCGGTCCAAACGTATCATTCGAAATACTGAACGGATTCCAAGAAAGTCACAAAATATTTACCATAGCAGTTTCGTGCCTTGATATTTTATGGATATTATAAAGAATACACAAATATTAATTGACTACGAACTAGCTCTAGATTTAGCAGATAAATTTAACCAAACAAATAAAGATACCTAATATTACGCCAATAAAAATATTCTAATATTTTTATTAAAATAATTAATATGTAAATGCTGATATTTTGTAACCATGTATTTGGTCTTTAAGACACAACAAAACAAACAACCTAGGTACAATTTTCTACACTTACTAGCGGTTACCAAATTTTTTTTAAAATTATGATATGAATAATTGTATTTATTATGTTTGTTTCAGGTAATCTCATCTATAAATTTCGACAAATTGGTTAAATAAGTGTATTAAGTTAGTAAGTAAGTTGTTATTTTATGGACTTCACCGACTAGAAAATTAAAAGAAAAGCTTATCATCGTCTGTACATAATAAGGAATTAACGTAATAATAATAATATAGACGTAGATCGAGTTCCTATCTCTCATTATAGACGCTACTTTCAAGAAAATTCAATTAGGCCCGATTGATTTTATCTTAAGCTAAGTAATAAAATTAATAATACGCTCTAATTGCCTCTAACGGTATGAAAAAGGTGAGTAAACAAAACTTTTTAAATATAACAGTATTTCAAAAAGTATAATAATACTGGCTGGTTGTACTTACATCAACTTTTTATTAATTCCGAGTTTAACATGACACATTCCCGCGTGGCGTCCCGTTCCGTCCCGCGCTACGAGGGAGTGAGGTAAAGCGGGCGCGCAGGGGCACCTCCGGAATGCGGTCTACCTGCATGGGTCCACGCTAATCAATTTAGCTTTATTATCGTACCAATAACGCTTCATTACGACTCCTAGATTTATATTAGTGTTGTTTGCTTTGCTCTCGAACGTTTTGTGACTGTGTATCGGTTATATGGTTTGGAAGTTTGCCTAGTAGGTTTTACGAGCTCCTCGTGTTTGTTTTATCTCGTTTCTAATATCTGCTTTAGATTTGTAGAGGAAAACGTAAATTTGAAATACTAGTTACAATGACCACTTTTTTTTCTTTTTTTTTTAAATATCAGTATTTAGAATACAGCTGTCAAGGAAAACTTATTTCGAATCAAGATGATATTTAGAGTTATAGAGGAAAATGCGAATTTGAAATTTGTAGTTGAATAAAGAATGATTCTTATTATTACGAATGCACTCAATTGTTAAATAGCATTATAACTGGGGAGAATTGGACCACCTGGCAACTGTCTGTCACCGAATCAAACGTCCGTCATTATTATCCCGTCTACGATATAATAAAACTTTTAAAGCGCTCGTCAAAACGCCATCGAAGCGTAATATAAATTAATCGAGTTTATTACTTGCAGTGTAAAGATACGAGACGATTTTCATGTCCATGTCCAATTCCTAATGTGGTATTCATTGATATCAGTATTGATTTTTTTTTAATTTTTAATTTTGATCAGCCTTATTTTTTGGTTATAACTACATGACAATATCTAATGTAAAAATCGCTTAATATTGTTTATGAATAATTGCACATCAAAATCTCAGCATAACGCTGAGAGCTAACTTATTTTTTATAGATTAGTACTAAAACTATTTACCTATTAAATTAACACACTACAGTCTCACGGCTAATGATAACATAATGAAATCTGTGCCCTATTTGACTTGGCATTCAGAAAATTTAGAACTCGACAGTGTCTGGTAAGATTCCATTATAGACCGCCCGTTGTTCCTCTGGCCGCTATCCGGGCCCGTGTCCATCACTGTCACTGCTTATTCATTCATAGCAAACTGAAAGAACACCCGACATCGTCCACTTACCCATAAACTACGAAGGTTTGATCGATTCCATTTTCAAATCAAAAAAATAAATGTTGAAGTAAATCAGCCAGAAACATCTATTTGATTATTAATCCTCTATTTAAATCTGTATAAACCAACGGTTTTCTAAATTTAAATGAGCTGTATTAAAAAAATACGCTAATAATGCTACCATTATTTAAGGACAACACGTGTAACAATTACATCAAAGAACTCGAGAGCCTCAAACAAAACATTAGCTACTTAGGTACTTTAATTAGTTTAAAAACAAAAGCTGCCGAGGTAGAATGACATCCGTCGCAGCCGCGGGGCAGTCGGCTAATGAGCTCGTAATGAGGACCTCCCGATTAACGTCTCGATTGGATCATTTGTTAGCTAAGAGCTATAATCCTCATTATTTTAATTCAAAAAGAGAATACGTTATTCATAAATGAATTTAAATTTTATTCTGTTTTGTATGTTATTTACAAGTAAGCTTGTAATTTTGCTCTATCATCCACATATCAGTAAAATTGGTAAATATCCATGTACTAATTTTACTGATTTATTGACACCCGTCAATTCCGCTAATAAACTTTAAAAGACCATGCAACTG
This sequence comes from Euzophera pinguis, assembly GCA_947363495.1. NCBI lineage: Eukaryota > Metazoa > Arthropoda > Insecta > Lepidoptera > Pyralidae > Euzophera > Euzophera pinguis. Next base: position 5,724,667 of record OX376156.1, on the reverse strand, counting down.
ATATTAAATTACGATGCATTTTTTAAATGCTCAATATTGGTATTCTGCGTAGTTGAATGGTATGGTAATAGTAGAAAAAATGTAAATATAATAAATAACAGAGTACCGATTATTAAACAAATTGATGATTTATTGACTAACAAAATTTTTCAGTTGTAGTTCAATAACATGGCCAATGGAATTCAATTGGTCTTAAGAAAACCAGAAACGTCAAAAATTGGCATTGCGATCCAATTACGATTCAATTGTGCACTATGTAAAATAAGAGAATTGACACCGTGGTGTACTGTACATAGGGCGGGTGCCCTTCGATTCGTTTAAAATTTTTGTTTCTAATTTCACTTCGCCGAACCTTATTATTGCCCTAAACTTGTAATGCAAAATTATTGTTTAGCCTAATTGATGTTTTTGCACTTTAATAGTTTAGTCTAACAATTTTTAGCTCCAATTTTAGAATCTCTATTAATAGATGTCCTAAAATCGTGTAACTATGTTTGAGACAATTATTACTTACTATAATAATTACTTCAAATAATTATAGTATGTTGTTAACAACTAATGCACTACTAATAATTATTCCTAAAATCTTCATAAATCACAGATCCGACTTAGAGCACCCCGACTCCACGTGGCTCAAGTTTGCCATATACTAGAGTGTTATCCCTTAGCGTGAAACCAGAAGCTTCTGGTGGAGCCACCCAGAAATACTTGCATGTTTGCTTGCATGCTGCATGCTCGCTTGCATGCTGCATGATTGCTTACATGCCGCATGCTTAAATAACATTTTTAAGATAGTCAATCTGCATTAAATAAAACAAATATTTATTTTGTGCTACAAAAATATTTATATTTTTCAACAAATCAGCATAATCAATAAATTCATTAATCATTAATTTATTTGCTGCACAAAAATGATTAGGCGTTACACTTTTGTGCATAAGCTTTTGGGCGAAATAATAATTAGTAATTGTGAAAATTAGAAGTTATTAATTATTGAGCCTAATGACTAATTTGCGAAGTAAATATACTAAATTAGGATTAATAAAAATGTACGAAAGAATTTTGTACTTTAAGTTTGTGCACCAACCTATAATAGGAATATACAAAAAATTAGGGGAGCCAATATAGACCCGTACAGGGCACTACAGTGACAATTTCAATTTTTCGTTTGTAAGATAAATTGTCTGCTCTTCAAGTTAGCTTTTTGGTAAAAGAATAAAGATTTTGTCAAACTAATTTATATATTATTTATAATCATAATATTGTTACAGTATAAAAATGTGTAGTTGTAAAGTAACCGAAACACAGTAACGGCACTTATGTAAAAGCTTCAACTGCCTTATCTGCTCTTCGCATAATCTGCCAGTACTACCTAAATAGTACACTTCAATAATTGTAATATGATTCATAGTTTTGAATTTGTATGAACCTGAGAACTGCCGTCGTGACCGGTGTAGCCAACTCCGTTATAATAATAGGGCAAAGCTCAGGCTATTAACAACATCAATTGAGTCATTTGTTTAGGCGGCCGCACAAAGAAACCCGATGTCAGCTAATTAGAAGTATTATTTTGATTGAAATTAGCCACATTTTCTTATAATTGAACCTTTTATATTCTCAATAACGCCTTCAGCTATCTCGACCATTGATCAAAAGTTATTAATCGCCTAATATTAATATCACGAAGCTGTATGTCGGAACTTTTTAATCGTTTTCTTATAGAGATGGGAACAAATAAGTACTATTAACTATCGATATCGTATCGATAATTGGATAATAAAATGGATCTCACTTATTATCTGATTATTTAGTTGAAGTGCTCCGTACCCAACCTCAATTCTTGATTAGCAGTATGGTGGATCCATTGTTGAGTTGATTTTGAAGTGATTAGGACTGCTATTTTTGAAAAGAATAACTCACGCATAATTGTTGATTCGAATGATTATCGTTCGATATCAAACCATTTTTATTCATCATAATCAGTGAGTCGAACGATTTCATTCGACATGTGACATTCAATTAGTCATACATTTCAAAAATTGGGCTCCAGTTATCCTATGGGGTCAGCATATGTTCAGATTGTTCAAATGATGCATTTTTTGTGCATTTAGACCATAAACTAAGCGATGTATTAAGTAAAAAAAGCAAGACAAACACTTAATTGGCAATCAACGACAAAAGTCGGTAACTTAGCCTCACAATCAAGATTTTTTCTATTCCTAAAGCAATTAAGTAACAAAAATCAAAATGCTAAGACAGCTATTAGAGTTAATGTCGCGGTCGACATGGCACATAACGGGTACCTATTCATTCATCTGTCCCTCACTCACTTCACTTTTACCGTTAGAGAAAAATATACGAAATGTACTTTTGAAGTAAGTAAGTGAAAAAATACACAATTGCTTGTGTCATTACTTCTTTTTCTAGAGACAACTTAAAAAATTTGGCAGCAGCGTTAAACTATTGAATATATTTATGATAGTTATTTGCACTTTTATATAATTTATTTCAAGAGTTAAGAAGTTATTTTCTAAACGATAATTGACATTTTGCGTTTCAAATGTATCTATTATTTTATTAATTATGTATTTTTGCACACCTTTTGCCAAGGTAAAATGTATTTGGGTACCTATTTATATTGTAAAATCATTGTAAAACCTACATTTTATGCAAATAAATATTTGATTGATTGAGTGATATTATGAAAAAAGTGTAAAAAAATTAATACGAAAAGGTTATTAGTGTAAACGTTTATCGACTATACAATTTAATACCAACTACATTAATTGAATACAAAACATAAGGAATTATAACTAATCAAAACCGAATACCTTTACACCTTTTTACATGTAACAAATGTGAAAAGGTGTAATTATATTTAAAATATTTAACTTAAAACATTTATTTATAACTATACAATTTTCACACGTATCAACTCATAAATACATTAATAATTTTTTTTTTTCATTCAATTCAAATACTTACATGACATGATGGATGTAAAATGTAAAAATATTTCAGTTAATATAATACAAAATACCTATTTTTGGCGAAGTCAAACAGACTTACGTACTAGGTGAGACTAATTGTCTTCTACTACAGAAACACGGTAATAGAATAATGCGTGGTCTTCCTATAATCAATTTACCACTGTTAAATGACATAATATAAACTTTGTTCTTTATATATTTTTAATTTATATCTACATTTTACAATACAATTTCATCGATTCACTGCCTCTCATACTAAAAACCACGTCAGAGCCGCGTATATGGAAACCCTTCCAGGATTCAGAACCCCGGTAGCTCTAAGATACGGGAGGGTTTACTAACATGAATTCTCAGGAAACTGCCTTAAACCATTCCGCTATTCAGAGCTACGAGTAATCTGGATTCGGGTATTGTTTTCGGTTCTGTATTCGATACCACTTATGAAAACGCTTCCTTTACTCAGATCCCTTAGTGCGAGCTGATACGCAGGAGGGATTCCCGCTCTATTACTCTCCGATCTCAAATCTCTTAGCACATCCCAAGAGTTTAGCTACCGTTTTGAATACTTGAAAGAATCTTACCTGTTTTGTAAGTTTCGCAATATTGTATGCTGATTCTGATTCTAAAAATTTGACGTCTATAATCTGCGTTAATTAATTTAGTTTTTGTAAAATTACAGAACCTGCATAAGAGCAAAAATAAACATGCTACGTAATTAAATCAAAAAACCAGATCTCTCAGAAATTGCTTAAGGTCCAAAAACATGGCCAATATAATTTTGATTTGAAAATGAAATTTCACAATTGAATAAATATAATATCATGAATCATTTTTTATTGCTTATTACCTATCCTGTCTAGTCTAGTAGTAGTCATTTAACCTTCGCTCGTTTACATACACCACATACTGTAAAACCTATAGGTAAGCTAATTTTTGGAGTAGCGGTAGGATTTTATAAACTCAACATTAATGTTACGTTTGTCTTTTCCACCCGCAGAACCAACAGTACAGAGGGTATGGCTAATCTAAATAGTGGTAGGAATTCAAAAAAAAATGACGGTAATAATGTGTTTATAAATCCTCCAGCATTACAGAACCAAAAGCATTACAGAACCAAAAGCATTTCAATCTATGAAACTGCGAATTCAATTGCCTAGGCTTTCGCAGCTCAGAACAATGGAGATTCTGATGGTAGGGTTTCCATATACTCGTCAGAGCCCAAAAGGCAGTTCCAAAAAACTCTGACACCAGAGTATAAGTGGTCAGTTGACCATGTAACTCATTCTATATTAATAAATGAACATACTATACTAACATAGCCTTTGTATACAAGGAAAGTTCGATTTCTAGGTTGTTATACCAGGCGCCTTACATTCCTGTCTAACGAAAACCTCTCGGGCGGTCCCCGGGCGGGTATTTGTGGCGAAACGTTCGAAAATTACACAGTGTATGCCTCTATCACGAATACTTAATATATTTGTCGGACGAGGCACAATTATGGCCAGTCGCCGTGACGGACCGCTCCGTTGACCGCGAGGACCCGGATGAACGAACTTTGGATATGCTGCTAATTTAAGTTAAGACGTCACTAATATATGGATTTTCGAAAAATAAATTAATGATCATATTCAACTTTATAAGTAATATGAAAAGCAAAGAATATTTCTTTTTCTTTCTTTCTTTTAATCTGTATCTACCAAAAAGTTGGTGTGCGGTAGGCCACCTTGAGTCTCCGCCATTTTTGTCTATCTTGGGCAATAAAGACCAAGAGTCGAGAAAATGGCCAGACCACTCATGGGATGAACGGGCGACACCTCAGAAATGCGTCTTCATAATAGATAACTCTACATTATGATCTTGTAGTTCTATAAGAATCCCTAATTTCGGGGAAAAAATCTTAAAAGTGTTAAAATTAAAAAAATATTTAAGTCATCATCATCATTACGTGTGCCATTCGTCCTGTGTGGATCAAACATCTACATCTAGATTTCTCAACCGGCTAAAACAAGTTCAGATTTCTGTAAAAGACTATCCAAACTTGTTAAATATTATAAGTTGGTTCTATTTGAAAATTCACTAAAACCTAGGACATTACAATATATTTACTAAATGTTGTTCGGTTTATCAGTCATCGTTAGTTAGTTATGGAGCATAAACGTGTTGCATGACACATTATCTTCTAGAGGTCGTAAAGTTTACAGCTTTCCTTATTACTTTATTTTTAGAGTTTATTGTTTGCCGATTTATTATTTGTAGTATTTTATTTTCATAAGCAAACTCTGTTTCACACCGGAAAACGTGGTAATGTGTTCCCTATTCTTCTTTTTCATGATTGTACTGTAATTTTCTACGTGTAACTTGTACTTCTACTGACATATTAAGCAACTATTCTTCTTTCAGGCATTAGATAGCATTTAATTTATTTCATGGTACAGCTCACTGCATTTTGGTGGGAAGGAGAGTAGATGGCCTCTAACATTTAATTCCGTTAATCAAATCTGTAATGGTAAATCTTTTTCTAAGTTTCTTTTAAATGACAATTCGCACGACTTACTTAGAGTAACAGACAAGTCAGTTTTTCTTAATTTTAAAATCGTAAAATAAATTAATATGTAGTCTTAGGCAAACAACCTCACACCTTCCCCTGAATTTACAGTGGTTACCTTTATCAATCCCCGACTACCAAAAAAAGTACAGACTTACAAACTTTAAGCCCCTATCACAAAGGGTATATTATATACTCGTAAAATAAGGATATAATAGATTCGTAGCTCTCAGGCCGTCTGCCTCTAATTACAGGTGAGAGCGGCCGATCTGGCCGAGACAATGTCTGCACTCGTATGGTCATTATTACATGTGTTTCGTCACGACACACCTGTTTGACACAATGATAAATTCGTCCCCATTAAAATAGTGTCGGACAAAATGGCCACTTTACATTCTTGTCACATGCTCTTCTGCCATTACGAATGTTTAATGTTCGCAAGTTGACTCTACAAAGATTGTTTGGGTTGCATGGATATAAATTGCAATGTAAAGCTCATTTTATTTCTTACCTGGACAATGATTTTGTTTTTTAAGCGCATGCTGTAATATAAAATCATCTTTGTTGAACGATTTAGAAATTAACTTATTTACTTTTCTCTTTTTTATATTTACAAACGTTACAAAAACATTTTCATGTTAAATATTGCCAAGGCTATCGCACTATCCAAAATATCTCATGTAGAGCCAAGATCCCCTTCACAAAAACTACACCTTAAAGTTAAAATATATGACTTGACCGTTCTGTGTACAAGAACTATTGTATAACAGAAAGAAATATATTGTATAAAAGAAAAATTTACAGGGAACATGTTATAAACGTATCTAAAATAATAATATCTTGTACAACATAACACCCGAAAAGTTTTTTTTATACACTGTAGTGGAAGTTTTTTTATCTATGTTAAACAAATCAATTTATTTTGATAAAATTGCGCTCGAATGACTTAATGAAGCATGACAATTAACCAATGAAAAAGTTTAAATCGCAGGCGATTGGATAAAATTAATCAATGGCACCAGATCGTCAGAACAAAACAGCGAGAATATAAAAATACATCTCGATACGTAAATATACGCATTATGCTTAAAAGCAATTTAATGAAATAAAAAAATTGGAACATATAAATAGCATAGACAAGGCAAGCTTCAATGATGATATTTTACAATTCGAAGATTTGATTTGATTTTTTTATTTATTTGATTTTATATTATACTGCAATTTGATATTATTTCTAATTGCAGTATAATATAATTTTAAGATTAATTTGTGCGTGCAGTGATAATCATTTTGTTATAGAGTACTGATGACATTACATGTATAATTTTATAAATTCTGTGCTTCCTATAATTTGTGACGTCAACCGAATGGATATTTTATGTCCCCGTGGGCGACGAGTGGGCTCCAATTTGTCCGCAGTTTTTTAATTAGTATGGATGCGAGAGAAAACGAATTGGACGCACCCGTTTCAACAAACTGAAAGTTTGCTAGGTTATACAAATTGACAAGCGCCATGATTTAGTTCCGCTGTAGATTTCAATTTTAATTAATTAAGAGTGCGTATCATAGAATAACATCAGCATCAATTTCAATCTTTCATATCTATCGGACCCGTGAATGTTGGTAAATAGGAACTGAATAACTTCAATAAATTGTACTCCATACATTATATATAAGAATTATCCCAATCAAAAATAGTATTAAAATAGTTTAATGCGTCCCAATCAAATAATACTTTTAAACAAAAAATGTCATCTATTCGTTTGGGCGCTACATGGCCACAGACAGACACGCCAAACATGTAACATATTTTTGTCGGACTTAAACATAGTAAATATTCAATTAAATATGAACAAAATCATTTAAGTTTGTCATTCGTTATCAAATGACATAACTAGACACTAGTCGCTATCTGTAACATACGAGTAAGTTAGTCTCGTCCCCTATGCAAGACTTTGGACTACAGCGGGGGTGAAGATTGCTCCAAAGGGGCGCTGTCGAAACAGAACATCAACAGTGCAGAATTAAAACATCTGTAATGTAAAAAAAATAATCATAATATTTACTAGCTTTAAAAGTGATTTGAATCTTAGTTTATTAGCATGTGACTTTTGTCTAAAATATATTCTGATTTAAATGACTAGACAAATCTTAGCTTTACATATATATGAATGTAACTGTTCTGTTTTGTTTTTATAAGTTTTTTCTAATAATAATTAATTGTATTTGACAATGTTTCCTTGTTGTGCAACAAAGAGTTTTGCATTGTATTGTAGACTAGTGACACTTCCATAGCCTTAGTATTGCCTACCGCCGGTGCAACGTCTTCCGCCCCCGCCTGGCTCTAATTAGGCTCACATTCTCATTCTGTTTTCGCGTTTAATTTTGCCGGCGGTTTCGCCTTAATTACGTTATTTCGACGCGGTGTTGTACTTTGGAACTTAAGACAAGTGACCGATTGTAACTTTCAATCTTTTAATGAGGGACATTCTTTTTTTCGTAAGATAGAGACATTTCTTGAATTTATCCACTAGGAGCGGTTATATCTCTGGTGAAGATGAGCATTTAATTGATACATGTTCAATTTTATTATCTTCATCAAAGATAAGTATAAAAAAGCATACGCTAAAGAAAATTATACGCAATGACAACTTTCATATACCAGCGTTAATTTATACGCGCTTTTTGTTCAAATTTCGTACACTCATCGCCCTTATTGCCGCTGACAAATACTCAAACGTAGGCAAAAGCGGAATAAAACATAGCTAACAAGATGACTTACACTTTCCTACGTTTCAATGTGCAGTTCATCGTTGTAATTGAAAAAAAAAACACTTAACAAGTAGATACAGAGAAGGGAAGCCCGCTTTGTTGACGGGTGGTTGCTAATAAGATTTTTAAACGGCAAAGTATCCAATCAATGGGGCTTGAATAATGAAAATGCCACCTGCTAGTTCCCAGGCTTCCCCACAGACCTAAGCACGCACCGTATTACGCGACCATCGAAATTGAATCCGATAAACAACTTTATGTCGTAGAAATTAGAATTTAAATCGCCGTGAACGTCCTCCAGCAACAGACAAGTTTGAGTAATTATCTATAATTTTGTTTCGTGCCCAAAGCTGATATTATTATTTTATATTTATGAAGAATAAACTGACACTTACAGATATTTTGTAACTGTTATTTTGTTAACGCAGCACAATTTTAAACATTCTAAATACTTACTATAGTTATATCACAGAATAAATAATATAATTAAATAATTCCCCATTAGATATATTATATTGCTCTAGTCTAGATTATAGATATTTGTTATTTAAAATAATATAGATTTAGAAACGTCTGAAAATCGTGTTTGGGCCTCAATCGATCATGCGTTACTTTCTTTGTAATTGATAATTTTACTTCAATATTTTGTCTAGTTTAAGACTTCATGTTCCTTTATTTTCAAATGAAGTATCAATTATCTACATAATTATAAGAAGATTCTACAATCTTCTTATACTTTCATTATACTTACGTGTTTTATGTTTAAGTAAACCGATTTGACACTAAGTAGAAGAGCATACCGCTCGTCATCTCGAAGACATTTTTATAATTCGCAATATAATCTCTCGACATCATTGATAAACTTATAAATAAATTTCAAACATTAGACCAGAGCTGGCCAAGATCAATATTACTTACAAATTGTAAGTGTCCTTCAACCCCCAACTTAGATAGTGGCAAAAAAGACATTAGGAGATAACGTAGGGCAATGTTGCGCACGCGACGGTACACATTAGGGACACGCAACGTACGCTGCTACTCGTACATATTTTCGTATTCATATTACGTACAAGTTTCGGTTGACTCAGTAACTGTTTAGATAGTGTTTTCTTTGATTCTACTTCTTGCCAGTGAAGGTTAAACATGTGATTCCTACATTGTACCTACTACATGATCCTATTTGTAACTAATTTAAAAAAATCCTTAATTTTTTAGTATACATGATATAAATGATGTTAACAGATGCATTTGAGTGATTTCCTCATAATTTGGCACAGTGTTTTGTAGTACAGCTATCCTTTATAGTTTGTTGTGCACAGATTTTCCTCTTTATCTCGCTCATGTTTTTGTCAAATCCTGTTATAAATTAATCTGCACCGAGGTACAACCCTTTTATTATGTCAGACACAGAAATTAAGCAAATTATATTCAGCAAAGCAAATCGTTCCAAAAGAAAGGGCTACTGAAATAATTGTCTACTTTACTCTCAGAGAAATAGAATTACAATCTAAATTAATTACGCTTTTAAAGCGTCCGTTATTCTTAATTAGTTTCTGCACCGCAGCGGAAGCTCCAGCCCGCTCTTAATGAAGGGTAGTTTCAAATCAGTGCGTTTGATCAACTCTGTGCAGTCTTAATTACGGCACCCGTTCCGCGCGGGACAATCTGGTTATTTATGACGGTACATAAGCTTGATTATTCTTTAATGAATACTTGTTTTAAAACGTTTAATTAAGTTTTATGGCGACAGGGCCGCTCAGACGACGTCCCGCCGCTCTGCCGGCCGCGGGCTAATTGGATCGGGTTGACGCACTCCTCACCCCGCGCCCCGCGCTAACCATCTCCGCCGCCTCTCACCCGAGTCGGCTCCTAATTGTATGAAATTGCTAATTGGAAAATTTTATAAACGCGGCCGCCCGCAGGCCTATGCTCGAATTCGACTCTGACCAAGGGCTGGAAAGAAAAATTAATTCGAAGGGTCAAACCTCTTCGAAGCATTCTTAACGAGTCGCAATTACCCAATATTGTTTACGGCGTGAAGAATTAATTAAGTATCGCCCTTTAATAAAGTAACACGTACTAAAATGTAATTGTTTTGTTTCAGGGCGTGTAGTTGTGGTGGTCAGTGCGAGCGCTCGCCGCTCCAACCGTCAAGCTGGCAGCGAGCGCGTTGAGCATGAACCCGCACTACCACGGGTACACAGAGCTGAGCTCGCCGCACCCGCCGTCGCCGGAGGCCGCGTTCACCGCCAACGGCCACGACTACCCCCACAACAACAACAACCCGGCGCTGAAAGAATGCGCGGGATGCGGCGGCAAGATCGTCGAGAGGTTCCTACTGCACGCGCTCGACCGGTACTGGCATCACGGCTGTCTCAAATGCACGTGTTGCGGACAAGCGCTCGCCGACATGGGCCGGTCCTTCTATTTCAAAGGCGGAATGATATTATGCAAAAACGACTACACAAGGTGAGCTCATTAATCTGCATAACTCCAAACGTTGAGTTTATATTTAGACAATGCTTTTTTTATTTCTTAGGCAATTCAATTCGGGTCGGGTTTGCCTAACTCGAATCCCTCTTTAATTTATTTAATTAACTCCGAATTCCACTTAAGCTAACTGTTTAGCCGTCGTCGCAGCTAATTAACTCCTATTATGGGTCGACATTCGGTATCCTATCGATGGTTCCCACTGATCAATTTTTTATTCCGTCATCTTCTGATGACAATGGCTTGTCTGTCAAACGCATCGGGAACCCAAAAAACGATACCGAGAAAGCCGCAAGCGCATTGTTATTAAAATGCTGTGAGCCGTTGCATTTTCTACCTGGCAGTGGACAAAAAGCGCACAGTTTTGCACACAAGCGATCGACGCGTCTCGTATCCACCAAATTGGCTTCGTTAGAACGCTATAGAAGTATAGCGAAACAGTTTTTACAAAATTGTTTTAAAAATTAATCTCTCGTATTTTGATAACTAAGTACACATGTTAGTTGGTATTCCACACCGTACTTGTATATTTTATGTATAATCTCTGATAACCCTGCGGTTGTCGATCGTTTCGGAACTTCCTTACTATTGGCGATTAGTTAATCATTTTTACCATAGCTTGCGTTTCTTTTCCATACTTTTGCTAGGATCCAGGATCTTTATTGCACAATTCTTTGATTAGCATAAGCGATCGCTTGAGTAATTGGAAATCTATAAGATGACCTAAATTCTTTCATCTGTTGAACAACTTACTTGCATATTGATCTAGGTATCAATCAATTTTTAATAAGTAATTAATTTCAAAACTAAATAAACAGTTGATTCATCGATATTTAAGTTTTCTAAGTAGGTAGTACTTTTAAACTGAGATTTGAATGTAGCTATTATATTATTTCGGAATATGAAGCGAGGCGGCGCGGGCCGCACATGGACCACAGCTGCCGTGGGCGCCCTCCACGTTAATTAGCTAAACGCGTGGAATCCAACCCAATTACCGCCCCGTACCCGTCACATGCATTTTATAATTCGACAAACATTTCTCTAACAAATCACGACATTCGATCCCTCTATTTGACGTTCATATAAATTCGTTTTACACTGATTTCCCTTGTTTACCGGTGGTTGTGAGCCAAACTAGAGCGAAGAGTGGGCCGACCGCGACGCGGGTCGTGCGTCGTAGATTCGATAAAGCTCGTCTCACAGTTGACAGAGACGGCGCGGCCTAACGAGCCGGGCGGGAGCGGGGCTCCGGAGGGGGATGAAGAAGTGCGGTTCCGTGCATGTCTCTGCTGATTGACCCGCGTCACTTGGCAAACAACAACTAACGAGTCGGGCCCCGCGCCTCCAGCAGCCTCAGGTACGGTAATTCGCTCGAATCGCTCCCGCAGCGGCTGCCCGCCGACTTTACTTACACGCCTTCCCTGATTGAGACTCCTTAACGAAATTAACGCTCTCTCACGCAAACAAATGCCGTGTTTATCCGCGCCTTTTGTCCCGATATGATGGATTGCGGTCTCGCTTCACAAAGACGCTGATGATGTTTCGTGCTGCTGATTACTGTGTACGCACGAAATTAGCCGAGGTGTTGCGTATGCGAAGTATGGAGGTGGAAGTGTTACACAAATATTAACGTCGACTTAATTCGAGTTTTATAATGATTTATAACGTCTCTATTGTTTGGATGAAGACATTAATACTCGCTTAGGGAGGGAGTACTTTGTTATTTCTAATGGTAGACCGGTGCTGATAAATCCAATTTTAATTTGTACCGTTATATATTATATACCTATGTAAAAGTAAACCAAAACAAGTCCCCACTAGCAATGAAAGCGATTTAAATTGTAGAAATAGGTGTTCAAAAATCCGCATGTAGGTCGGACACGTCCCGTCGCCGGCGATCTGAAAGCAGGTTCGTTAGTGCGCGTGCGGGCTCCGTCAATCAGCGAATCAGAGCAATTGCTGCTCAATCGGCAATCAGCCGCCTCGCCGCTAACGAGCGAACACAACTTCTTACCCACTTCTGCTAACACTTTTACGCTAACATTACATTCCAATGCAACTACTACTTTAGCTCTAGTTTTAGTGACAGTTTTCTCATTCAGGCAAATTTTTCGAATTTGCAATGCCCGTTTCTTGTGGCTATAATTGTTTTATTTGAAAAACTAGCGCTAATATAGAGATGTGGTTTCTATAATGTTAACTATAGTTACTATTAAAAGACTAGATCTTCATATTTACTACTACATATTCCAATCATAGCTGATTGTCGCAACATCAAAACTGACATGAACCATACTGAATGTAGATATAGATCGAATCATAGATTAATGAATTGTAATTTGTCGAAAATTCGATTTGTAGACAAAGATCGCTAGTCGCATGGTCTTCAGTCTCCGTTTAGACTACTTTAGCTCTAGTTTTAGTGACAGTTTTCCCTTATTCAGGCTTATTGTGGGTCGGATTTTTACATTTTGAATTTGCGATGCCTGATTCTTGTGACTTTTTTTTGTAGTATCATCAGATTCTAGCGGAAATCTTGAGCATTTATCGATAGTGTTTATCGATTGCTTTATGTGAAAAATTATCGCTTAAGATAGAGAAGTAGTGGTCTATAATAATGTTTATTGTAGATACTATTATAAGACATCGTAGCTGGTTTTCGCAACATCATAACTGGCAAACCATACTGAATAGAGATATAATCTAATTGTAAACAAAGATCGCTAGTCGCATGGTCTTCAGTCTCAGTTAATGTGGTCAGTGGACATCCAAAGACACAAACGAAATTAATTGGGGTCATACGCCGTCGTAATCCAATAGCAACGCAGGCCAGACGGAGCCTTTCAAATGGACGGGCTTGAAGGAAACTGGATTTATATTCAGTTACGAAGATTTGGTTGACCCGGACGCATCTTAGAAATACATTTTAGTCATTGACTATGTATACTATGTACACCAGCAGATGTTTTATTGATTTATTTATTGAAACTTAATAAAAGTAGTGATCAATTACTTAACCCCTTAGGTTGACTGTTTGACACCTAGTAATTTCACTTTTTGTACGATAGTCCTTGTATTTTTGGCCATTAAGTTTAAATACATAATTATTATTATCGATTTAATTTATATTTAAATTATCAACCTTTTTACAAATGATTGTCTAATTTTTCAGGAAAATTATTTATTTAACCTATAACCTATGCCATCAATGTACAAATTACAAACTGTAAAGCACAATAGGGCGGACTTTACACTAAATTTTTACATTATATTAGTCAATGTTTGGGCAAAGCTTTTTGTTTTAAGTAATACAAATACAAGCTAATTTACAATAAAGTACGCAAAAAGAATGTCAAGATACGCATCTCTATCTAAGCATGAGAAAGTAAAATAAATTCCAAGGGATAGTATTTTTTATTTAATGAAGATGATAATTATTACATCTGGCAAACTCCGCGGCTGCGTATTTTGCGACATCAATTTACGTACAATGTCAATTTGCGCAAGAGGAGTCGAGACGGGATGATAAAAAATATAGAGAATGCGGAGACACAACTCAAAGAGACACACACACACAGTCATAATTTCATAGTTACCTTTCGCTTTAAATATGTGTGAAAATGGAAGCAGTTAAAGGAGGCCTTTGCCTATGGAAAGCACACGGATAGTCGATAAACAAAAATAAAATAAATGTATCTGTATATATTTTAATCTGTCTGTAAATAAAGGCTTTTATTATTATTTCACTTTAAATATGGAAGTAAGTGTGATTAAAAATTACCTCATTTGCTTAATGTGATGACATAACTAAATGCATTTATTTATTTCAATCTACATGGGTGGACTTAAATTCATCACATTTAGTATTGAATATTAACCCTTAGGCTGTTAGAAATTTTATAACAATTAATGATAAAATAACGGTTTGTAATCGACCTTTAAGGGTTATTAAATAATTTACTACTTGATAGCCTCGCTTTAAGTGAAACATACACAATGAGCGATGAGCGAGCAATGTTAACTGAAAGTACGTCCTATCGCAATAGAACCACAGACGATTAACAATTTGTCCTTTCAAATGGTGTTACTTTACCGATCATCAAATAAACAGCTTTAATGATTGTAAGGCGGTTAATTAACACGTGTAAATGGTGCTAGGAACCAACTATTAACTACGATATTTAGAATAATACATATTCTGTGTTAACTTTATTTTATCAAGGGACACTGCCTCATTAGGGGCGGTTGCAATTAAAGTGTACGTCTTTTGCACCTTAACGACCTACCAAATTGGACGCCTCCTGGACAAGACTTTAATAAATACACGTTTCGACACCACGCAATAAATACCAGCTAATATGTGTGAAACGACTATCGAAAGTGACTGTAATTGGAAAACATTAATGATCGGCGTGAAATCGAGGAAGAAGATTAATGTAAGGCAAGTGGATTTATAACTTTAAATTAACATAACACTTAATATACTTACATTGTTTTTTATCTAATTTTATTTGAAGCTCTTATATTTTCTTTTTACTAAAAATTACTTCTAAATTTGATTGTCATGTAAAACAGAACTCAGTAATAAATATTGCATATTTGATAAGGCATAAATTATCGGATTGCTCTCAATTACAATTAAAAAATAAATCAGGCCAACAATAATTTACGCGATTTGGTGCAAAACTGGCGTATAAATAGACGAACCTATGTGAAATTTTAACAAAATTTTGACGTTGGATTGTTGATTGTCCTTCAAGTACTAGCTGTTGTTCATTTCTATGAAAAACGGTTCTCCGTTTTCGCATGAATTCTTAAATGAAAAGTGAATAACCGGTGTACCAAAAACTGAAGCGTCCGTCGTTGCAACAAAATTTTAAACTTTGGCAAATACGATAGATAAAAAATATTCTTAAATGAAAAGTGAATAACCAGTGTACTAAAAACTGAAGCGTCCGTCGTTGCAACAAAATTTTAAACTTTGGCAAATACGATAGATAAAAAATATTTTCAAATGAAGACTAAACGAGTAACAACTAACACTCGGTCAACTGATTGACGCCCCGTTCCCAGCAGTGGGACTATAAGTGGGGCTCGTACGTCACATTAGTCTGCAGCAATCCGGTCCTGTCGACGACGTGATGTGTCCACTGTCCAGTAGACATATAGCCATCTAAATCACTGTATGTTCATATTTGTACATGTCTGGCCTCTTCTGCTTTTACAGCCGTTGATCAATCAACTATCCTTTAGCTTTATTCATTTCCGACATATAGTTGGATTGCCGATTGATTGGTCGACTCTTAACACGTTAATTATAACGTCTATAATTTTAGTAAATTTTGACAATCGATTTTTGACAATTTGCAATGTCATTCTTTACTTTCAAAATTTTAAAGCAAATGTAGAGTCTGGTCTTTATATGTCGATTTTATCAGACATTGTTTTACGAAGGGTTAATTTAAACTTAAGTCTGAGTGAGAATTAAATAATGTCAAAATCGACTGTGCATTCCTGAATTATCAATTTTACATAAATTAAATTATATGAAGAGTAAGTAGCACACAATATTCTAATTTACTTCATTTAATTCAAATGGTAATGTTTATTCTAATAGGCATATTACTCAAGTTACAGGAATGCGCAGCGAATTTTGTAATATCCGGTCAAGTATTGTGATGTCAGTAAATTTGTAGGTATGTCTTTATGTATTATCTCATTTACAACGATTTATTCTATCTTTTACCTTAGATGCAAAATTTTCCTTTCAATTTTATTCAAGTGAAATATCTTAAAAGTTCGCTTGACATCAATGTTTAATTTCTTAAAAGGGTCAGAGTATATTTAAAGACTTTGTGAGCTCTATAGAAACTTCCTGCATCTCCTACTAAATAAAATAAGTAATGGGTTTTATTATTAAACTATCATATGATTAGGTTCTTATTTGATTCTCAATTCATTGTTAAGTATAAAAATGACCATAACAGATACGGACTTAGAATTTATTTTATCAAGTTGTCGTAATCGTAACATATAACATTACTAACTGTTACTTCTCCGCTTGTATAATAACATAGCATAAGCCTTAAAATTTTTGTTGAAGGATCTAAATATTAGTGAGGAGGTTATTTATTTGACACACGAGTAAGATAAGATGGATTAAAAAGTTCATTGCATGTCGATATTTGCCATTCGATTATATCTGTACTAGGCATATTGCGGTATCGTGTGCTCGTGTCGTGGACAAGTCTAGTACAAACCCAAGAGGAATTCACGGGGCACCAATCTTGTAGTACGTTGACCAAGTCTTTGTCAAGTTAAATTGATACTGTGTTTGGGTTCTTAATTGGACGGTCTTCGTTTGCGTTCCCAGATTGACGTTGCAATTCTGCTAGGGCATGCATGTACTAGATAAAGTACAAAAACAAATAATCTTTATTGGAGAAAACAGGTAAAAAAACTATGGTGTGACTGGAAAAGATTGCTCTAGCGATAAGAAGTTCCCCTTTGTATCTCATTTTCATGTATAAAAAAATATTTTGGTTCAATGAGGAGTATTTGTATGGTATTGTAAAAAAATGCATTATAATTTATAGTTAGTGTATAACTGTGCGACTGATAGCTGGCAGATATTTTTTTAGTATATCGACACATGTTATCAGATAGAAATGTCTCCGCTTCATTCATGTTGCCAACACGAAATCTAAGAAAAACCTTAAGTTGGATCTCACATCAGGATTTTAGCTTAAAAACAGATTCTTAAAAATATAATACAAATTAAGCTTCCTTTCTGAAACCAAGGCCAGATTTAACCTACTAGAGTATCTTAACATATATTGTAATTCTAAAATTATCTAAATAATTTCCAATATTATTCGAGTACCTTATAGAGATAGATAACAGATAGTCGTGTCATCCTTAAGTGAATGATAACACTATCTCAAAATAATGTTATTTTATAAACTCTAAACTTCTAAGTGCCTGTTTGGCTGTTAAATATAATGGATCTTATTTATGGTTCAGTGTCTAAAGTTTAGATTTTGGTAAAGATGGTCTTAATTAATACAAATCGATTGAACACATTCCAACACAATATAGCTTTATTGCACGGATATAAGGCATTCATAGTAAATGATAGATAGATACATAGATAGATAGATGCATTTATTATCAAATAAAAACACAACACACATACATTATAAGAAACATTACAATACCAACAGGGTTGGTGATGAAACACATGATTTAAAACAAATGTTTACAAACAAACATTTTCAACAAATGTTTACCAATTATTACTTTTGAATATAATATGAACTGGTAAAATATTAAAATACTTCGATAGCGCATCCAGAGCTGTGTCAACAGGGCAATTTTTTTTCTATTCTATTATTAAAACGTTTAATTTAGGGCAACAGTTTTACATACAAAACGATCAAACCCAATCTCCCGGTGCCGAATAGGAAACCTATTCGAAATTGATATGGGTGGAGCGCAATGCCGCGTCGCGCCTATGCAGCCTCGTAAACGATACCTGAGCACTTCAAAAAGACCAAAACGACCATATACCTGCCATCGTATTTTCGACTTTTTCAACCATTGTTTGGGTACACATCAATTTGCGAACATATTTTCACGCGACGTGCTACATAGACGAACGAATTTCGTTAATAAATAAACGCAGTGCCGGCGTCCGGCTGCCAGTTGGAAAATAGAAAAAAAAACGCGAGACCGGCGAAAATGTGGCGCAAGTATGATGGCGGAAGCTGGCGTGACGTACACAAATCATTATTCGATAGCCACCACTGTCAAAGGAATTTTTAATAATGTTTACTTCCCGAGATTTGGTTAGTTGCAGCGGAATCCACTTGCTGCACAAATAAGACAGATGGTATTGTTTCGAAAAATTTTGTACAGTTTAATCGAGATTCAATTGTTATACCATTTTAACATTCCGTTTGCGCTCTTCGCAATACTTCTAGATATTCATGTAAATAAATTAAAGATAAATTGTTAATTTTAAATGCACGTCACAAATTTTCTTTAGGCTTTAAATTATTCTTTGAAAAAAGAATGGTTAGACAGCCTTGGTGTAGAGCCCACAAGTAGAGACTAATGTTAAAAATAATATAATGCCATATTTCAGATGTTAAGTGTTTTAACATTTTCTTTGCATTGGCGTAGAGAGAGCCGACAGGAAGCGATTTTTTGTTAATAATACAAAACCTCTTTGGCACAAACTTCAAAACATCTACTTAATCTTAATTTTTAGAGCTTATTAGTAATTATCTTAATTGAACCCGCATATTAAAACTAATTTAATAATTTCCCAAGCAACTCATTTTAACCATTAGCAATAACGAAACGTAAATTTTAATTAAGCTGCGCAAGTGCGGCTCTGTGCGATGACGATCAAATCGTATCAATTAAGGGGAAGTACTCTGAAACTCAAAGTGTGGCGTTAGCTGGTTATAGGTCCCGTCTGATCTTAATTAACCATATGTGTTAACCTCTGTTCGTGTTAGCGTAGTGTTGGGACGAAACCAGATTTCGTCGAAGTCGAAGTCTAACTAACCAACGGCAACAATTTTTTTTCGGGATCAATAGTGCCCTCTACTCTGTACATATGTGTGTGAAATTTTAGCAAGATTGGTTCCTTAGCTAAAGGGTGAAGATGTAAGAAATATACACAAACTCACAATTTTTTTAAATTTTAGTTCGAATTACCTAGTTAAGACCAACTTGTCTTTTTAATTTGAATTAACTTTAATTCTCTATGGAATATCTCGACAGTTCAGTAAATATCTAGAAGAAGCTCGGGACTCCGGTCCCGTGTTTCACAACATTTGTTGTGAGCTTACCTTTGTATACATGTTCCAGCCCACCAATTTAAATCATCATAGCGACTGAGTTGCATGGTCACTCGACCCTGTCAAAGTTTTTCGGAACCGCCTTTCAGCCTCTGACCTGGTTTCAAATTTGAATGACACCTACACTTAAAACCAAAATTATAATTTTGTAACCAAATATTCTGAACATCTCTATGCACCGAATAACAGCTTACTTATTAATAGACGGAGCGCGTACCAATGTGTAAATTACTGCTTAACTTATTGAAGATGGCTTAATTACACGCAAAATCAACCGTTTAGCAACGTAACTAATCTTTGATAAGTATAATTAATGGATATGTTAAATTCAAGGTTGCGTATATTAGTATGGCCACAGCTTTTCCCATGTGAATTTCAAGGGAAAAGTATTTTTTTCCGGGATGAAAGAACCGGTATACGAAATTCCAGGAAAAATGGTTAAGCTGAGATATTAATTAATGAAGTTGAGATTCATTAATTCAAATCGAGTGGGTAATGTGGTCAATCGACCCTATACGCCCTGGTGTCAGAGTTTCTCGCAATTATTTTTTTTAAAAGGAAAATACGGACTTCACTTGATTGTCTCATATTCAGAGTCACGTTAAGCCGTGCGTTGGTCTCGCCTGCCATTTGGTGGTCGTTAAAGGAACTACGTCAGAAGATGAAAGGTTGAGCTGATAAAGCGTGATGAAGTAATAAACAAGCAAATATACGAAAACAAACTCATCCGCCTTTTATTGTATAAAGAAATAACTTGTGCAATAGATAGAGCATTCATTAATTATCTACCTAATGTAAAATATCACGCAACTAATTATGAAACTACAGCGTTCCAACCCAACCGCTGAAGACGCGGTCACCAGACGCGTCTATTTTGAAACTATCTAATGCCTAGTTCATCAACAAATTCATTATGTCGTAAAAGACGAACGCGAGACCGAAATATCGCCGGGATCGTAAACTCGATCGTAAAAACGTTTGTTTACTAATTCGAGTGGGGCAGGTGGGGGACCGCGGCACGCGAGGGATGCTGCTAATCATTTAGTTTAGACAGACAACTATATTCAAAGGAAAATATGTGATATTACTTAAGGATAGTGATAAATAGAAAATATCTGTCTATACGCAAACACCGCTACAGTATATAATGAAACAAGAAAATTATTTGAAATTATTTTGATGACATTATCACAGGCATTTGCATTCTTATTAATTAATGAACAGTTTTGTGTACTTCTTAATATCAGCCTAACATCTTATATTATTTTAAGCAGTGTGTAAAATATTTTATTGTGCATTCAGGACTTTCACCAACAAGATTAGCTACATAAGCCACAGGAGAGCTCTCGATAGAGCTATTAATTCCTGAAGTTGATTGTCATGACCGATATCTGTCGGACATCATCATCACTATATATGTCAGGAGTAAAGATTTTCTCTAATAATGAAACGAAATAAGACATAATTGAAAATTTCTAAATCTTCTTCAATTTAAGGCTAGGAAAAGCTTCAACCAAGTGATGGTTGAAAGTCATATAATAATATAAAAGATAGAGCTTTCTCTAAAAATTAGTCTAAATAAGATAAAACTGACTAAAACGTCTTCAATTTAGGGCTCTAAACAAGTTTTAGTTGATAGTCATTTAATTAATAAGATATAGAGCTTCCTCTAAAAATGAGATGATCTCTAAGAATAATGCAAAACTGAAAATTATTTAAAGTCTTTAATTTAGGGCTAGGAAAAAACTCCAAAAAAGTGATAGTTGAAAGTCATGTCGTTAATAAGAGTCAAGTCGCGGGCCTTAAAATTGCCATCGCGGGTCGCAACTTTTAATGAGACGAAATTCCGACGAGTCGTAGCCTTAACGCAACCTGTTCGTTAGCAAAAACGGGCCACGCTAACACGCGATTAGAATACGCCCTTGGGGTTGGGACACACTGGACGCAAAGGTTTATCTTGAAATCGAAATGGTCAAGATGTTGAATGAGGCCAGACCAAGAGTGTGCTGTTATGACTAATGGTATTTTTAAGATCTATGTCGACTATGACTCACCTCAAAGAATGATTTCTTATTTTTCGCGATTGTTACACATTAAAATAAAATATTTTAATTCTAGTTTTATTGCGTTTATTACTTAATAATTTGTGCAAGATAAAAACAGTGCAATGCACTGACTTGGTTGACTAGTAGAAAAAAACCACGTAAGTCCACCATTTACATGGTATGTAATAAAGTTAAATAAATAAATGCAAGGCTCGGAATTATTCCTAAATTATCATTTTCACGTTTTTTACTTGACGAGCTAGTTGTTTGCTTTTTTTCATATTTATAACTACGGAATCAAGAACAAGAATATAAATATTTTTTTTTTGATTTACTAAACATAATGACTTTATTTGCACTAACATGATGAACTAGATTTAATTAAAACTATATAAAATTTAATTTTTACCTAATATGAAAAATAAACCAAATAATAAAAACTAATTAAAATCTAATGTTTATCGCAAGGACATGGTGCCAAGAATTAAAAAATTATGTCAATTTGTTTGTGGTTTATTCATAATTGTATAATTTATTGTGTTCAGGGTTGGACAGCTGATATTGATAATAATTATTTTCTGGCAAACCTCCAACTCGATTCGAGTATTCTAAGGAAATAAAAAAATTAGAACTCATTATATCACAGTGACAGGCAATTTATTTACATTAAACGTTTGATGCTTAAAATAAAAAAAATATATCATAAATAAGGTAAACATACAGTTGCTGACCAAGGGAACATAAGATTGAATTGCAAAATTACATAAGTATTTATTTTATTTAACCTATAAGTACATTAAATACAAGGCTATAATTTCTCTTTTTTAATATAGAAAATTTTTTTTTGATTATCAGAGCGTTAGCCAAATATGTAACACAATTGTGTACCAAGTATGCTCAGATCCTTACCCGAAAAGATGGTGCCTCATTTGTGGCGGGCTTTCTCTGTGTTGTTGTCACATTAGCGAATAACTGCGCCGCCAACTTTGTCGATACGTTAATGATGTCGGCGGGACGTCTATTACGGAGAAAAACTCTTTTGCCTTGCATTTGCGAGCCAAATCCTTTTGCCATTGAATGAGCATGAACATACCGTGTAGATTTGCCAGAAATAGGACATCTGCCCCCAATTAAGGACAGATTAAGCGTGCGATACAAATACTGCAGTCTTTGAGCGACCTTCTTTAAAAAGCAAACCTGTACTAGTTCAGTTTTACCATTTTACATATCATATTAAACATTGTTTGGCATGAACGTTAGTAATGTTGTCTATGCTCATTAAAATATTCTTGGCCATGAAAACTTATCAGCAGGTATATCGACAACGTCGTCATTAAATCGACAAATAGTAACACTTGTAATGTTATAATACCATTACGAAGGTCAGTTATGTTGTTAAACTTCTCAAACAGCACCTTACGTATGTATAAAGTATACCGTCTAAACTGTACTTCTTCGGCCACTGGAAAAAAATCAGCTCATGTTTATTCATAAGCCCGGATTGTTTGGTTGTAATCTCCAGCAAAATCTACTTAGCGGCAAGAAACTCATTTTTCAACTTCGTAAATTATCGGCCGATATCTGAGGCTATTTTCTTTCGTGCTGTAATGAGGTTGTAAACAACATTGTTAAACTCCTTAATCGCAAAACTCAAACGGTAACCGCTTTTAAAACAAAACCTCGCAATTTTCAGAGCGACCAACGCGTAAATAGCCTTCGTTATATCGGTGCGGCGATCGCGGCTCATTACCTTCGCCCCCTCCCTAATTAGACACCCTTCCTTCCGCGCCCTGCCCCCGCTGCACCTCAGGCCCTCCCCGGATTGTTTTCTAATAATTCCTTTATTTCCGTGCAGGTTAAACTCGTAATTGCCCTTGTAAGTTACAAATCGTTTGTAGTGATTAAAAGAGGCCGTGTGAAGTAGTTTTGTTTGTACCTCGTAATTAGTGATGCTAGCGTAGCGTTACCCCATGCATATTTATTAAATATTCGCGATAGTGATCTTGGTAAATTGGACTCTTGTATGCTGATGTCATTGAAAGTAATTGCTGTTTTCATTTAAAATATGTATTTTTCGAAGTTCGAATGATGTAAAGGTTAATTGAGACCAAAAAAAATAAATAAGTTCATTAAAAACCAGGCAATTAAGTTAAACAGAGTATGAATTAATCGATTCACCGCGAATGAAAATTCAAATTAGTTCTCATTTCCTGCGAGAGGGCGCCACGGGCGTAGGCACCTGTACTGCATCCGGCCGACTATAAGTGCTTTCACCCTAAATAAAGCCCTGTACTGGACACTGCTCAAAGCGACAGTTCATTTGTGACGTCATATTTCATGCCATGCGAAACTTCATTGTACCAGCACATGTTGCAGTCAGTAAATTAAGGTTACTAAAGCTTTATGAAGGGTGTAACTTAAATCCAATTGAAATTTAACTATTTTGTTGACTAAATAGATTTTTGTTTTGTCCACTTATCATGCAATTAATCGATACAGTTTATACTATACAGGTTTATTATTTTATAAAATAGATAATATTACTAAACTTATGTACAAAACATAGAATAAAAACCAACGTTTATATTTAACATAATTAATTCAAATGTCCTTGTCTGTGGTTGACATTTAATAGATTGTTTTACATTAACTCTACTAAACTAATCAATATACATACCTTGATCATGACACTTGTCAAAACAAGTGTAATTGACAATTACACTAGACAAATGTAATCATTACCATATAAGCAAACAAACATCGATTAAATATAGAAAAAAGTCCATTAACCATTATGAATTCTATAAAATCAAGCCTTCATTAAAATCTCTAAGTCACTTTTGAAACTTTTTAGCTATTCTATTATTTAAATAAATTCTATTTAAAATAGCAATGACCCACATATTTTAATGATGTGTCTATTTACTAGCCAGTGGAGCTTTATGACGATTTTAGAGGTCGTACGCTGAATCTAAATTAAACCACAATTTTAAAAAGAGAACTGAGTTGACTCACTAATATTACGACTTTTTTATCGACTTATAGCATGTACCAAACAAGTTAACGGTAATTTAAAAACTAAAACACCCGACTGCCTTAATAATTTGGCAAAGAAAACCCCAAAAAAATCCGCCATGTTTTTTTTAAATTTTATGTACCCTGTCACTCTCACGGTAAATACGAATCTAACGACACCTCTCAAGCTAAAATCCATCGAGCCGTTCAGGTTGCGAAGCATGTTAAACAATTATACATACAAATATACATACATACCTATATACTCTCAAAAACCATACCCCTCCTTCTGGCGCAGTCGGGTAAAAATACGTTGCCGAAATAATTTTTACTTTATATGAAAAAATATGCACCTGTACGGTTAATTTTGTTACCTTATTTTTTTATATTTCCTGCCTTGAAAAGCTGTAGTGTATATTTTCCATGACAAAATAAACTATTTAAATATTGGTTTTCTAGGTTGATCATTGCTATCACCTCCAGAACTGTAGATCTAAACCTTAGTCTTGGACCTCGTCATACATAAAAGGATTGTCTGCATTTTGCTCTTTTTAATGTCAAATAGTGATAAGATCGGCGGGCGAGATCGGCACCTATTTATTTAATCAGCTTGAGCGATGGACAATGCCCCATTGTGCTACGACCTGATTTATTGTCCAACGCTCATCTATAATGGACCGATTCGTGTT
This sequence comes from Euzophera pinguis, assembly GCA_947363495.1. Taxonomy (NCBI): domain Eukaryota; kingdom Metazoa; phylum Arthropoda; class Insecta; order Lepidoptera; family Pyralidae; genus Euzophera; species Euzophera pinguis. Next base: position 5,699,251 of record OX376156.1, on the reverse strand, counting down.
TTATAAGGAGATAAACATAATGTTCTTTAATTGCTTATTTAAACGCGCACGTAACTCGTTTATAAAGGAAACGCCTTATTTAGAAGTGACTAGCTGTTTGCTTCGCTTGCGTCAAAAAGTAACATACCAAATTTCATCGAAATCGGTCCAGAGGTTGAACCGTGAAAGCGTAATAGATAGGCAGACAGACAGACAGACAGACAGACATCCGCATTTGTAATATCATTATGGAAGTACGGAGGTTTTACCCCGAGTCTTAAACTAAATCCATACCAAATGTCATCAAAATCGGTCCAGAGGTTGAGCCGTGAAAGTGTAACAGACAGATATCCGCATTTGTAGTATATGTGGGATATCGATTACAAAAGTTTTCAATCAATTTTAATGATACATAATCAAACATGTAAAAATTTATAACTTCACATTTTGTATGGAAATTTAGTTTAGATTTTGTTACATCAAAATGATTATTAAAATTTTTGACGCTTATATTAATGACTTTATTAAAATAAAATGGTTTAACATTTTGCGCTGTGGGAATAATTAAATTATGATATCTTTATTAGCCAATCGTTCGTTAATGTGTTATGAAATAATCAAATATCATAGTTAGTCGACGATTCGATATGAAATTACCACACTGCCATGGATCGGTATTTTAATAGTGTCCGGTAAATGTTTGTTAATTAATAACACGTTATTAATATCACTGGATACTGGATAAATTAAGTAATTGAATATTAAAACAGATCAACTTTCGGAATCGAAATGGGTGACTGTTTGTAAATAACTCTTTGTGAATCCTTTCGTTTACAAAATATGCAGTAAGTACATATTAAAATTGTGTTTTTTTTTAATATAAATATTTTTTTCGTGCTCATCCAGATTATGCTCTATCTATATTTCCATACTAATATCATAAATGCGAAAGTCTGTCTGTCTGTTACGCTAAACCGCTGAACGGATTTTGATGAAATTTTGTATGAATGTAGTTAAAGACCGGGGGTCAAACATAGGCTCCTTTTTGACTCGGGTAGAGCTGCGAGAAACAGCTAGTTGTGTATATTTTTTAATATAAATAAATTCATTTATTTTAATTATCCACACAATAAAAATATCTTTACATCCACCTTTCAAGACTTAAGTCAGTAACTAAGCCATCTTAACAATATTCACCGTTGATATAAGCAGCAATATTAGCTTAAAACGGAATCATTAAAACCTTCGTTTTAAAATTGAAACTATCATCGAAAAAAAAATTAGCATAAAGCTGGACCCGATCGCTAATCGGTGTGGTGTCAAAAATGTTTAATTAAAAAGATTGATGCTTACCGGCGAGCGCTAGAAGTACAGTGGAGTTGCAAACTTATCTAATTAGTTAGCGAGAGGGACTTGTGTAGGGTTGGCAATAGCCTGTTATATGGACACGTTTTTATAAAGACTTTGGTTTTTAATTTTATTACAGCGAAATCTATACTAATAATACTATAAAGCTAAATCATTTGTTTATTTGTTTGAACGAGCTATTTAGAGACTTTTTTATTTAAAAAATACTTTCAGTGTTGGATAGCCTATTTATCGAGTAAGGCTAGCTATAGGTCCGGACGAAGTCGGGACGGGCTGCTAGTACTAATCTGGAAATATTGAGACTGCATTTGACATTGCATTAGTGTTTAGATTTTATCAAATTTAAGCGCATAAGCTGTTATAACCGTTTTAGAGATTATCACATATTTATTCGAAATATTTTTTTTTAATTTTTATTCTGTAGGTAACTAGAAAATGCTAATTAGCTATTAAATAACAGTAATGCGGAATGTGCCATAATCGATAGCGTATGTTTTTAGAGCTACGTACCCAAATGGGGCTCCCATACAATAGACATGATGACATATGTTATGCATTGATTTATCAAACTGTAATGTAACATATTGATACAATAAATAAATAAATAAATATTTTTTTGACAGATCTAAAATTATTCAATTTGAAAGTGGCAGCCCTGTGGGGGGGTGCTGTGGGTTGTAGTGGGGGGAGTGCGGGGAGCAGTTGGGGCAATTAGCGGTGATAGTCGATTAGCTCATCGTGCGAGCGCGGCTTTTGACAAATGTTTCTCCTAATCAATTTATTATTTAGTAAAGTTTCGCTCTGACTTCACACGGTAAAGTAATACAGCATGATTTCATATAGTAAAGTTAGGAATAAATAAGGCTATGGATGCAACTGGGAACAACAGGGTGACGAATTTATTACTGATTAGTTCATACGCTGTTGTGAAAAAAAGAAGACCTCCGACTTTTTTGCTCTATGGCTGCTCTGATTACCTAAAACATATATCTTAATAAATATATAATAAAAGAATTAATTAAAACGAATGAAAATGATATTTTAATTTTTGATTGATGTGTATCAATCGCAAAAACATGAAAAATCATTATAAATCTTCAAATTAAATACATATCTACCATAGATAAAATAATGACGGCTTCTTAAAATTAAAATTTATTATTCTATGCCATTTACGATTTGGTTATGGTTTTTACTTATTGTGGTTCCTACTAATAAATTTCTTCGTAACGCGTAATTGCCTGTACCGCGTTTTGCGATACGTCTCATTAAACGTGGCTGCAGTTGTAAATCGTGTAATATATTCAAATTTACTGCAGATATAGGGTAATTTTTCAATTAGTGATGTATGAAGTGTAAAGAAATTTTAATTAGATGCCTACTTGTGAGTTCTTGATTAAGCGTTAAATGTTTTCTTGTTTTTATGTTTAGAAACTTTGTATTTATTCGCTGAATTAAGTAATAATTAAATTCGCTTTAATCTATTAATGTCAGAAAACTGTTTCGCCAAACTAAGCTTTAAAAATTTACTCAAATAAAGCAAAAGTTCCTGCAATGAAAACATCTAACTTTATCTAGTTAATTTTTATCCAATTTCGTTTTTGTTACTATGAAATATACCTATTTTATCGAGTGCAAAATAAAGTTATGTCTATTTTTGACAACACTAGTCGACTATTTTGTATTATTTCTTCGATTTCCTTTTTTTATTAGTGAGAAAGCAAAGCTTACAATTACATTATACATTACAACCGCCACGAACATTTTCATTATAAATATACTAAGAATCCATATCACCATCGTTAGTCGGATCCCAACAATAGCACTCGTGCATACTTCACTAACATTCCACTTACAGTACAGCTAATTAGCCAGTGATCGTGCTAGTAGATACTACCACGGTTCACCGGGGTCAGGCGTGAATTTTATTGATCCTAACTTAACTCACAGTGAAGCAAACATTTAAATAATGTTTAATTAACAGCTAAGTCTAGCGCTTTGAGATTTCTATTATTTTTAAATTTTACTAGTAAATCCATGTAGATATTAAATTATGTTTACTTGAATCAACTCCTAATTAATCAGTTTCAAATTATAATTTAAATTTATAGCAATATCTAGAACAAGTATAGGTGCTTAGTATCCGAGACCTGCAAATTTGTTGTCAAACACAAAATAAAAAATAAAAATTGGCGTTGGCGGCGAATCTTCTGTATTTGTAGGTACGCGATAGGGGAATTTGTTTTCTACTGTAGAGCTAATTTTACAAAAATTAAAACTTACAGGCTAAAAATTTCTTAAAATCAATTAATGCTCTTTATAATACTCCTTCATTGTATGCAATAATTAGGCCAGAAACACCTTTTTCATACTTCTAGACTAATATTAGAAATATAGTTGAAGACCCGGGGTCAAACATAGGCTACTTTTTGAAGCAGACGAAGGTGCGGGAAACAGCTAGTACTGAATAAGGTAGAGCTCATTTATTAAGTATACATTATCTATAGTAAGACGACATCGTCATAAGCCAATATTCATTGTTATTTATCTTCATTTAGATATTTTAATCGTCTCAATTTGCCCGAAATTAATTAATTAAGCGTAAGCTACCTTACTAGCGTAAGGTGCCTATTTAAACATAGGTACCTTTTTTATTTATTAAACAATTTAAACAAGCCCAAGCTTTGAAAGATTGATAAGTTAAAGTTTAGTAATAAATTGGAGGCTTTAATGCGGAGATAATTAATTCTAGCACAAATTAATTGATATCGGTATTAAGTAATTAGACAACTTGGGCGAACAAACGTTTTATTAAATCATAATTCAACTGACGTTTGTTTTAAGAAAAAATAAAAAGGAGAGAAATAATTTATGGTTTAAGACTCAATTTACAGATTACACCAAAACGAAACTTCTAGAAATAGAAGTAATTTTTTGGATAATAATTACTGAGATTTAGAAAATGAGACAGTCTTTTTTTTTTATACAACTAGGTAGGCAAACAGGCGTACGGCGCACCTGATGGTAAGTGGTTACCGTAGCCTATGAACGCCTACAGCACCGGAGATGTCACGAGTGCGTTGCCGACCTGTCCGCTGTCAGCACAGCGACCCCTCTGGAGCCTGACGACCCTACTCACCAGCAGGAACACAACACTGCATCATAGTCTTTAATTATTTTAAAAGTAATGTAAATCAATATGCATCATTTTTCAAGGGAATAAGAGTATCATTAACACAAAATGGCTACCTATCTAATTATGGTTATATACTTTCGTTATAGTATAATTTTACCTGATAAGTAATTTTGTGGTGCGTTGGTAACACTAACTACCAATTCTAATTTCAGTTAATGGCTTCATATTAGAAACCGAAGCTTGCATTTACTAACGACCATTTGGTATATTATACCAAACTAGAAGGTTATTATTTATAAGTACTTACTCTTAAATACCTTATCGTATCGAGCCCAGCTTTAGATCATTATCAACAATTATAATCAAATCAAAATTGAATTTACTATAATTATTCTATATTTTGATATCTCACTTCCGTAACAACTCGTAACTGGCGCTGTTGGCTTAAAAATATAGATTTTCACAAGTCTACGTTTAAAATTTGTGGTAATTTTTTGACACTAATGAATTTGCTATTTTATAGTAAAAAAATTGGTTGTGTTCGCTTAAAGTTTCGAGAAATTCGAAATGAAAAGTTATTTTTAATAAGTTTTTTTAACTATTTTTTCTAAAAATTGTGTAAGGGAATTTATTAATATTTAAAACAAATATTAATTTATTAATATTAATGGTTTACTTTGAAGTTTTTAAAATGAGCACTTTAAATATACGCCTAAATGTGTGACGAAAAAACAAACGATTTACCTCATTTGAGAGTACCTGCAAAATTCAAGTTCTGTCTATTAAGATTTCCGAGCAACAGCTCTCTGACATTTGAAGAGCTTTCTAGAAATAGGGCTCATTTAACATTCTAGGTACGGATCTCTAAAAAGAAGCTGTAAAAGAAAACTAAGATTATTAAACACACAACCTCAATATTGAAATAACCTCGACAAGGCACGCCCTAACTATTGTTAAGTTTTTCCGCTCTAACAGTAGTTTCGCTAACCGGCCACCGTAGAACAAGATATTTAATTAAAGGACGCTCACCTTGCCGACCTCAAAACTTTATCTACCTACTAGATGCGATAATTAAATTACACGCCGTAATACATCATTTCTCGAAGTAGGTACGCGGTAGTAGTGTAATTAATTGAGTAAATTGAGTCGTTACCCGGTCGGTTAATAGGCGCGTTCACGAGTTGATAACATGATCGCGCCTCGGCCTTATACAAGGCTCAGGACGATATCGTAGCGATCCCCAACTGGCTCCTGTCTACCCGCAATAGACATTTTTTCCCCATTTAATAATTCAACATTTAATAGTTTCGGTAAGCGGCCACTGGAGTAGAACAAGGCTTAATTAAAGTACGCTCACGGGCTCACCTCACGCTTGTTGTCGGCCGGCTCATCGCATGCGCCTTAATTAGTTCAGACCCTAACGGGCTTATTTTGTTTTTCTCGGGTAATTTTTAATTAAACGCTTGATTAAAATGAAAGTTTGCGTAAGTAGCGAGCGAGGAACAATCGAGCAGAGTTTAGGATAATGAATTGATGGTGTTACTTTGCTTGCTTGCCGCTCGCTAGGGACTTAATTAAAAATCGCCGATAGAGTGTGTAGGGAGGAGTTCGAAACGAGTTTATGGAACTTGGTCTGCAGGCGCTGTTGTTTTACTAGGTGTGTCAATTTGAATACGAAATTGCTGGGTTAAAAAATATTTTCTCATTATTCTATTAATCATGGAATTAAATATCAATTTTGCTAGAGCTTTCTTGAGAATAAAAATTAAAAAAAACATCCAACTTATATTAAAGTAGAGCTACATATTTGACAAGTGAACGATAGATTTTTTCACAAAATTGGTTGACGCTGAATTATTATCGTCATTGTTATATTACTTATCCGCTAAAAATAAAGCCTTAATTCGAGATCGCAGACAAGTGTCTATAAAGTTGGTAATACAAAGCCCTGAGCTTTTTTGGAAATACTGTAATGTAAACTTTAATTCCATTTGCAACTAAATTAAATGTTAATTTTGTGTTTGATATACTTATACCAACATTATTTTTATAACTTATCTGTGGTGTCAACTTGTCATCTAACTGAATCCAGTTGTGTTTCACTCAATTTTACAATCTATTCCTTAAATATGCTGTTTATCGTCTTCATAATGCAAATGCAGTGACGCTGCAGTCTTGTCCTTGGAATAAACATGATATTCATTAGGCTGTTCCTGATTTGTCAAACAGCTTGATCCACACAAGCCTAGCTCGGCGTACGTCATTAGCAAATTCTTGGGTTGTCGTCGGCACGCGCCGCTAACGAGTTTCTTACTAACGACGTGCTAACTTGATACACCGACGCTAGGGTTGGCAAATTAAGCCTTCTTCCCCACAAGATCGGTTTCGCCGCTTGTTAGTCAGTGTATAACAGATCTCGAGGAAATGTGCTGTTCGGTGCATTATGCGCGTTTTGATAATAATATTTTTGGTAGCGACGTGTTATGCAATAGGGAACTGAAACGGGGTTTTTTTCAGATTTATGTAAAAAGCCTAATTTTGAGATGTTTTAGGTCAGTAATATTTTGTTTGCAACAAAATGCTTGATTTGATTGTTAAGATGTAAATCTATAGTTTAAATACTTACTGCTATTTATTTCGATTTTTTATTTTATCTATTCTATTTTTGTGTTTTGTATTCTTGAAACACCTAAAACTAATTACAAAACTTAGAAGATTTTAATTATGAATGTTAACTTAGTCTGCCTGTGACCATGACCGCTGTAAAGTGTTTGAAACGTCAGGTGTAAATAAATAAGTAATAAACGCGATAAAAACCGTATTAAAATAGTTTAATTTAGAAGATTTTGTTCTGAACGTGACATTTGCATCTATGAGTTACTCATCACTTAGTCTGGTATCTGATAGCCCTACTGCTAAACTAAGAAGATGCATAGTGTTCGAATATCATTATTCAATATGACGTTTATTGACTGCTCAGTAACTAACGCTTGTGAAAGGCTGTTGCATGCGTATTATGTCTTTATATGTATGTTAACTATAGATGTGAGTATGATAATTTAATAATACGTGGTTTCAAGTAAACTAGAAAACGAAAGAAAGAAATAATATATTTGTTAAACATAGGCACACAAATAAAGTTCTCAGGTCAAGATTGGAAATTATATCCTTACCTGTCCTTACCATTATCTTTAATAATTCCCTTGCGTCGGGGGTTTTTCCGCATTCATGGAAACACTCATATGTAACACCAATACCTAAAAAGAATAACCCCAAATCCTTGTCCGACTATAGACCAATATCCATACTCCCTTTCCTTTCCAAAGTCCTTGAGCGAGTGGTACAACAACAACTCTGCCACTACCTTACAGTCAATAACCTCCTCAATCCTTTCCAATCTGGTTTCCGTCCTGGTCATAGTACGACTACTGCTCTTGTTAAAGTTACCGACGATATTCGACGTGGGATGGACGGCACACGGCTGACTGTTTTGACTCTGCTGGATTTTAGCAACGCCTTTAATACAGTTGATGTTGACATTTTGCTGGGTGCCTTACGCTCTCTCAATATATCTCCAACAGTTATTGAGTGGTTCCGTACGTACCTGTCTGGAAGACAGCAATGTGTTCGCGTCGAGGACCATTTATCTACGTGGCGTAGCACGTCTGCTGGTGTTCCACAGGGTGGTGTCTTATCTCCCCTACTCTTTTCGTTGTTTATAAACTCCATAACCTCTAATCTTCAATCTTCCTACCATCTTTATGCGGACGATCTGCAAATTTATACGCAGGATTGTGTTGATAACATATCAGCTGCGATTAGCACTACTAATGAAGACTTGGAACGTATTTCAGTCTGGAGTAAAAATTTCGGTCTGCAAGTCAATCCCACTAAGACTCAGTGCATTATTGTCGGCAGTTCTAGGCTGTTGGATAGGCTTGATTACAAACTGCTTCCCCGAGTTGTATTTGATGGAGTGGTTATAGAATACAGCGACTGTGTTAAAAATCTTGGCATATATATTGACAAAGCACTCACTTGGTCAGTTCAATTGGCTGAGGTTAGCAGGAGAATATTTGCTACATACTGGTCACTTAAAAGGCTTAGTGCCTTTTTACCTATAGCCACCAAAATCATGCTCGCACATTCCCTGCTCTTCCCTATCCTTGATTACGCTGACTCGTGTTACTTGGACCTTACTGAGGAGCAACTAAATAAACTTGAGCGTCTTCAAAATCTCTTCATTCGTTTCGTATATGGCCTTCGCAAATACGACCACGTTTCCCAATTTCGCGCTGATCTCAAGTGGCTCCCTATTCGTCGTCGTCGAGATTTACATATTCTGTCTTTACTCTTCACAATCCTTTTTAACCCTTCCTCGCCTGGCTATCTAAGAAGCCTATTTCAATTTCGTGGTGATGTTGAGGATCGCTCACTGCGCAGTGCTGAGAGACTTCGCTTATTAATTCCAACTCATTCTACTCAGTTCTACTCTGGTTCCTTCGCTGTACAAGCCGCTCGTCTATGGAACTCACTGCCATTCACCGTTCAGTGCGCCAAAACGTTAGCAAGCTTCAAATCACAAGTCATGTCGCACTTTTTACGTGATACTACTACTTAATACTATCCTTACTTATCATGGCTATGGTATTCTACCTTGTTTGTAGTAATGGTGTGTGTATGTGTAGTGAATATGTTGTTATATTGTATGTATATATATAGTTGTATATAAGTAAGTGTGTAATATACAATAAATGTGTAAGTTTATGTTTTGATATTTATAAAATTATTATGTTTCTTCTTATTCTTGTTGACACCTACCGCGCACAATCTTTAATATTTTTACTCAATTTTCCGTAAGGTTGCCTGGAAGAAATTGCTATTGCGATAAGGCCGCCTTTGCGCAAGGTTATTTTTCTTGTAATTACTTGTATTTAACAATGTATCCTTGTTGTGCAATAAAGAGTTTTTGTATTGTATTGTATTGAATATTATCCTGGCTGGCATGCAACTTAATTTTCTCAACATATATTTTACGTATGTAGTTGTTATAAAATATCAAATCTAGGACCATGACTTACAGCGTACGCTAGGCTCTGTAGCGTAAGCTGAGGATGCAACAAGAAAAAACACGCTTGGACAAAGAAGAAGATTTGTTGTTAAAAATAGTACTCAATAAGTAATCGAAAACTCTACTGTATAAATAATTCGGCATTAAAATTAAACCTAAAATGAAAATTCAAAAAATCATACTAAAATATCTCGTCGGAAATTAATCGCTCAGCCTTGGTTAACTATCTAGGTCATTTTAATTCATACTAACGATGTTTATTTGAGTTAATATGAACATTTTAAATGAGAATTCTTCCATTTCCTTATTTCCACGTCGTTCCCGCCGAGCCGATCGGGAAGCAACAAGTAACAGGACTCGCCCGGACGGGTCCCGGTTTATTGGGAGCCATTCGTCTCCAAGACCCAATAACACCACCTCCCCACTGCCTTCGCACCTCACTTAACTACTCATTACATTTTATCACTTAGGTCAATCGTCTGAACAATGTTACAAAGTTTTACAAGATGGGAGTATTAGCTGGCATAGAAAAATCCAATCCTAGTATTGGCTTAATATTTTGCTCTGACACGGAATAAAATTATTTTTATCATGTTTACTTTCGTTTCGCACTAGTTTTCCGAACTTTCTTATGCTATCGAGAACTAGAGCGAAGTTGTTTCCAGTCGTCATTTAAATGTTTCTAAATAAATAATTATTTACAGGGTATGTAGAGTCAATTGTCCTTGTAACCTACAAGATATGAATGAACTGATAAAAATAAAATTAAAAATCAAACATAAATAATTGTAAATTAAAGAAAAATAAATTAATTTTACGAGTAGAAACAAAAATACTGCTACGACGTCACTTTCAACTCTTTACCTGCCTCTCGCACAAATGACCTCGTCGAGTGGTTTCAAATTATTTTCGTTACAATCCAAATTCAACACTTACGCCGAGAGACTTAAGGTGCTCCTTTAATGAATAAAATAACATGTCAACATACAGTCTTCATCTTAACTTAATAAGGATTCAGCAGAAAGTATTCAATGTTACAAGTATACTCGTAACGAATGCAAATAAACTTCGACGCTCAAAAGTTCCCATTTATTAAACTCGTGTTAAAACACACACGCTCCTTAATTAATATTGGTATGAAAGGATATCTAAAAGTTGAGCCTCGATTAGGATTCATCTCTGTCGTATAACAAAATCAACTTCTTCAAGCAAAGTAACCCTTAAAGTTGATAAGACAAAATTTACGGTCGAATAATGAAAGACACATGTAAAATGTCTCGTATCCTAATTAATAGTCCATTTGGAGCCCTAATGTGTCCGAGTATCTGAACGTGATTGAAGAACCCGTTTTTGAACTTTCGAACTCAATAATGTTAATTAATGAAGTCAGTATTTGTTAATATGAGTGTGTATTCGTTTCGTAATCGTATGGCTATGTAAATTACCAATGTGTCGATAAGAATATTGAAAAATAAAACACTAGGTCTTACTTGTAGCTCCGCCTGCGTGGAATGGTGATTTAGGTGTTTTAAAATTCTTGACTTTTTTCAGGTTCAAGCAAGGGTTCCAATTAGTTCGGAACTTTGAAATGTATTATGTAATGTAAAATATTTTGGATGTAAATTTTCTCTAATACTTAAGTAGAAACATATTTTGTTTGGACTTTAGTTGTTCAGAATCATCTGAAATATTGCTGCGATTATGGTAGGATCATTGGTACGAACTGGACACAAATAAGTGTAAGTTAATTCCCACATAAGCAGAGTTCTGAGCGGCAACTAGTTTGTTTGTAAAGATTGATTTTAATTATTGTTTATAAATTCGTGGTATGAAGATTTTTCCCTTGTTTACGTATATCTCGAGTATCGCTCTGCGTCCAATACAAATAGATTCGTACATGTTTGTCTTGGCTGGGTTTAATTAATTTTACCTTCATACGCCGATACTGTTTGCCAGCGCTCCTTAATTGAAAACCCTCTTACCAGAGTAAATGAAATCAAATCCTATTTGCTACCGCTGATTGAAGTGAATTTATCTTTTAAGACTTTCAAATTTATCTTGAACTTGTTCGCCATTATATTTATATATACGTCTAATACACAAAATAAAGAAGACACAGAATGATAATAGTTGATCTTTACCTTAATTAATGATGATTATTATGTATGTATGTATATAAAATTCTTTATTGTACATAAAAGAAAACAGTTTATTAGTATTTTTTTTTTAAATTAATAACGGTTGTCCTGAAATGGCCGCAAAATACATAAGTTTCGTGGACATTATTCCCATTTTATATGATGTGTCTAGGGCATGCCAATATGGGAATGCCTTAAATCATTCTCTTTGATTCGACAATAGACAATTTGCGTTTGCGCCATGCTTAAGGCTTAAACTAAACCCAAGTAGCTTGACTTCGACATATCTCTCTATACTCTCATTGTTGTATATAGAAAAGAAGCGCAGCTAATTAAATTTTGATTGGTTTCGGCTGATTGTTGATTTATTAATATTCAAGGGTTGTAAATAACGCGGCCGGCCGCGACGCTAATAGCGATTGCAATAATGACTCATTAAGTATTAATGCCGCCATTAAACGGGCGGTTCCCATTCCCACAGATTGTGGGGTCGGAGGAACTGGGAAGACAAAAACTAGTGTCATTCTTACTGAACAAATCTGTTAAGATTAGATTTTTATCAAAATATATTTTTGAAAAAATATTTTATACTACATAATAGCTTGTGTTGGGTATGCTGAGAGCAATGTCTCAATCAGGTTATGTGTCAAGTTTTGTGATAGAGGTACACGAAAAATTATGTCTGTTTTTCTGAGTCACATAGACATTCTAACTGGAACCTTTTTATCATTCCTTTTTAAATTTTATTCTAGTAATAAACTTATAGATGAAGATACTAAACTTTTAAATTTTATTGCTTCATTATTATTAGAAAATATTTATTATAAATATTTTACAGTACTTAGAGTTGATTTATAGTTGACGTCTCTGCTTACCTTTATTATCCATTCATCAATGTTTAACGAGCATTATCGTAGTATTTTAATGGATTGCAGCTTGTTAAAGACACGGCCACTTACTGTGGTATCATAGGTCAAGCTGGTTTAACTCGCTCTTATAAATTGATATCAATTATGGACGTATACACGATCAGTCACTCTAAGAGACTATTAAGAGGAGAATGTTTCTAACGAGGACAAATAAGTAATATACTTCCAATTTATAAATTATAGAAATTTTTATTTTACTGAATTATATTAATAGCATTATGTAGAGTCTAACCGTCTTATGTTTTAAAATAAAGACACTTTTATTTAACCTATATTTAGGATGTTATAAATATCTAGAGTGCCATACCATATAGTGCTATACCATATATACTATATTTACGTACTGTACTCCAGTGTTCCATGTTACTATGTCTTTAGTAAATTTGTTGTAAATATTTTTCTATTTCTGTCAACTAGGTACATTCCTTGATGGTCTCATTCAAGAACTGAAACTATTTTAAAATATATTACAAATCCAAAGAGAATACAAAAACAAAAAAAATCTATTAGATTTGTGATTTTAAGTTCTAATTTCTATTGTTCCAGAATGTTTGGCACAGGCGGCGCGTGCGCAGCGTGCGGGCAAGCCATACCAGCGAGCGAGTTTGTGATGAGAACCAATGCGCCGCAACAGCCCCTACACGTCTTCCACATAAAGTGCTTTGCATGCTCCAAATGTGGCTCACACCTTATGCAGGGCGATAGGTAATAGTTGTTTTTATGTTTTAAATTTAATCGAACTAGCTTTCAAGTATGACTCTGTGTGCACTGTTAGATATTTTTTTATTCCGGTATTATTCAATACATTTGGCTTTTTTTTTTCAAATTTTCTGTTTCTCCATGTGGTTGACTGGTAGATAATGCTTTTATTGTATAAGTTGTTTACTTGTGGTACAATAAACTTTTAATATTAAAAAAAATATTATGCTCCATCGCTGGGGAAGGGGTTATATTCTACCATTCGTCTCTACATAAGGCAGCCTCTGGCCACTCTTTCAATTAACTGTTGAAGTTGTCGCGCCATTTTCTCCTCGGCCTGTCCCGTTCGGCGTCCATTTGGTACTGAAAAAAGGTTTATCCCTCCTTTCTGGCCACTTACGACAAAAAATTTTGAACATTATTTAAAGTACATTACATTAGTACAATTAAATAATTATTGGAATAATCATAAAGCTTCAAATCGGCCCAGCAGTTGACAATACTATGACGTTGAATTGAATAAATATTACATTTTGCATTTCATATTGGCCAATGATTACAACTACCCATTTCCGAAATGTTGCTCAACACGATATCATAATAATTGAGTGTACTCGTAAGTGTACCAGTATTAGATTATAACAAAACTATTTAAAGTATAGAAGAATAACTTGTTATTTATCGACTACATTTTTAAGGTGCTATTAGGGCTTGTAGGTTTGACACTACACGAGATTTGGTGACTTTTGACCGTGCATGCCATAATGGTCTCGCCTTGACTTAATAGATGTTATTTAATAGTATATAAACCAATATTTACTACGCTACCTATAAACTCATTTAGGGTGGGTACATAGAGCTATTTCAGGGAAGTCGTATAATTAAAAATTATAAATATGGCGTTCTTCTTTTCGGGTATCAGCCCAAAAAAAAGGACGCCATATTTATAAAAACTATTTATAGAAAACTCTTCCAGCCCAAAAATAAGCCACTCATTATTTATTATTATTCGCTTAATTATTAGCATCGGTTTATCTTTATTGTGTACGTGTTTGATCACGTAGAGCAGGATAATAGATGCACCAAAGTTTAAGGAGAGGCCCCGTAACTGTCATTATTCAATGTAGGCTGTCAATTACTGTTGGCAAATATTCTCAAAAGTACAAATTTAATATATCACTAAATAAGACAATTCCATACACATTTTATTACAAACATGCATGTTTGAGATATTATCCAACTCTTGCGCTTCGACGCGCAACGTGAGCGGTCAGAATTTATGCAACAAATTAATGAGTACGTCACGATCACAACTAGATGTTAATTAATAAATATCAAGCAATGATGTATCACAGATCATACCTACTCATTTGTTATGTCAAACGTTACGTATGCTGCCGGTTTTAATTTGGAGCAATTTTGTTCTGTTGCTTTCAGTTCAAGACAATTATCTCTAACTGTCTACTGATGACCATTATATCCCAAGTTGGTATACGAATGGAAAATGCGCAGTACTTCCTGCCACGTTTGGCTGTTTAATAATTTACATTACTTATAGTTGTTCAACTCAGATTATTTAGATCGTCCTTCTCGATCGCATTGGTTATCGTGACGCTGACAACAAATTCATAGCTACTAATATTTTTTTCTTTTGCATTTCAATTGTAGTTGTGTAGTTGTATACTTCAGTTTATTTCATCTTCTTATGCCGAGTCAAAATGGTAATTAAGTTTTTTCTATCTGACATCTCTAACGCTCGGTCATTTGCCTCCTCTATTGTGCAAGAACTAGTGCACGACAGAACAAATAGCTCCAGTTTCCTATATTTCTTTGTATCCAGATGCAATTTTGATACAAAATAATATATTATCACCCAGGTACTACATGCTTGCGGGTTCACTAGTCTGCGAGCAAGACTGGCAGAAGTTGATGAAGAGTGCGAACGCCGCGTCAGGGCCGGTCGCGCCGGTGCGCAAGGGCAAGGTGGGCAGGCCGCGCCGCTCGAGAGAATGAGCACAGGCGCCCGCGCCGACTGCGCAACCACACTCGCATAGAGACTATGAGGAGGTAGGTCAACTTTTCATCTTATTTACAAATGTTTCCATAAAATTCATTCGAAATGGGAACAGAACGCAAATAATACTTATGAATGAGACAAAAGCATTGGATTTGGAATGTGCCGCAAAAAAATGGTAGAGTGGCATATAGACCGATTCCGAGTTTGAGCCTCGCCGTTGTCTGCCCAACTTTGAGGATTTAGGCAAACATTTCATTTCATGATCAAATGATTTTGGAAATTCTAAATAAGAAAAAATAAAAGATGGGGACTAAATAATTTAGAAGTCTGAATGTTCTGCAAAATAATATATTTATAGAGTGTTAATTAAAAGGGTAAAAAATTGTAAAGACAGGAGACAATACAAATTTAGTTACATTTGCGTTTACATAGTTATAGTACTTACAAATATAATTTAAGAAAATACTTAACATGAAATCTTCTCTTCTAACAATAAATATATATTGAAAAGTCTCGCAAAATATTTACTATAAATAATAAGCCGAACCACCACCACACGCACGATCCACAATAAATTCGATTTGTGTTAGTAATGCGAACATTCGCCATAAACGCGATTCAAACCGGATTCAAAGCAGGCATTATATTCTAAGCAGCCCACGTTACACAATCGCCGGTCTTAATCGACTTAAACTACACTCAATCGATTGTTTAACTCAGGTTTATTCGATACATTGGGTTTTTTTAATGGATACTGCGGGGGCGGCTGACCTCCGTTGGTAACTGACATGTCGTGACTAAAACTTGATTAGGTTATACTTTAATTAATTACGTTAATTATAATAGCCTACTAATCTGAGTAACGTCAACCCGACGTGCTCGGAACAATATGGCCGAAAGATTAACGAAGCTATTAATTTTATAATAAGCTTATATCTTAAGTGCAATGTATTGTTTTATTATAAAGTAATCTAGCACTGGTCTGAATCGTAAATCTTTTTGCATTTGATAATGCTTACTGCTACTATGCATTACAGATAGGTATTACTTCTGTGCTTCGGAAGGCATGTTAAGCCGTTGGTGGTCGTTAAAGGAACCAAGTTAGAGGCCTAAAGGTGGCAAAACATTTCTGACACCAGGGTTTACACTGTACAGGTTGGTTTAACTATGTAAACCACTCGTTATTGATAAATAAACAGTCGGGTGAAACCGCGGGGCATCGTAGTCAACATAATTAAGTTACTACTTACTTACTAAAAGTTGACTGGAAGAGATTGCTTAGCAATAAATCCGCCTTTGCGATTGTTATTCTGCAATTATTTGTTTGTGTATGTGGGCAATAAAGATATTTTTATTCAAATGAATCTTACACTAAGTTACAGTTTAAACAAACCCAATTCTAAAATAATCTTAATAGTTCACGTAAAAAGTTTCCTACTCCCATCAAATTTGATAACAACTTGTTTGACTGGTTTTTATGCTAAGTAAAGTTCACATTGGACAAATGTGTCAAGTCAAATTATTCCTTAAAAAACTGTTTGTACATACAAATAATTAATTATAGTATTAGCTGTCATGTCAAGTTAACAAAAAGCTCCAAAACAAATAATTATTAAAAAAAAATAGAATATTTCTTTAATTATGGAAGTTGCAAGTTGATCGAGAGAACAGTGTTTGAAAGTAGAGTGTCAGTGCCATATAATTTTTTTTTTAATCCGTATTTAAGAATAAAATTAATTTAATTTCACTTCTATTGATAGAAATGAGAATGTTTTTATATATACTGTTAACTTACTTGTTAGATTAGTATTTAGATCAAAGAGTGTAAAATTAGTAGAAGCGTACACCATAAATTTTCAAAATAATAGTCCACTAGCACAGTGAACTCGAGCTGTGTGAACTCGACTAAAAAGGTAATTTTCAGTCGGATACGGCTAATTAAAAGTACCAGTTACCCTGCAAAGGTGCGTATCTAATTTGCTATTGTAGCCGACGACACGGCGATAAAATTGTAACACGCATCGTAAAACGACTGACACGCAGGCACGGGCGTATGAGTGTTTACCTTTATTGCAGACAGAGATATTGGAGAAAGAATGATTTATTTATTTCAGAAGTAAATAAAAATAAAAACATTTTGTTTGCATCCAGCTTTGAGAAAGTGTTCTAACGGCCATATCAATTTACTAAAATTTATTTACAATTAATCAAGCTAAACCATATTAATGACGTAAATATTTATTTATTTTAATTGGCATGACATTCATAATTTTTATAAAATTTTACTGCTTTTACATATTTTGATGTATTTAGTTTTGTTCTTATTTCACAACTAAGAAGTCGCCGATTAAGTTTATAAACATTAATGTTTGTTGTGGCGATAATAAATACATTTACAATACAAACTTTAGGTTAAATCTGCAACGTCCTTTCAAGGATTTTAAAAATTCAAGAATCATAATTGAAATAGAGGGATGATAGGAACGGGGTGCGCGCAACCATTTGTACCCATTCACCGGATTACTGCTCAGTAAAAGCTTGTTCAGATAGGCATTTTTATTTGCATGTTTTGTGTTGGAAAGACTGATCTAGGTACCTATTAATTTAAATTTCAAAGTAAACTTCTTTTGCGTCAAATAAATCAATTCAAATAAAAAACTGATTTTGACCATTCCTTACTTACTTTTAAGTTACCTACTAATCTAATAAAATAAGTTAAAAAAACTAATCACAAACTTAAACGCATTCTTGACATGTTATTAACACGTCAGAGATATCCTTTATAAATTAATTCTAAATAATCTCAATAAAAAGTGCACATTTCTCTAAAACGGGTGAGTTTAAAAAATGAAATGGATTATTAGACGTGTGAACGCCGCAAAGAGAAGTGGCGAAGAAATGCAATTAAGCTGTTCAATGAACACTGCACAAAGACTGCTTTGTTTGCGCGAGCGCCGGACGCCGGACCCGCTCGCCCGGAATACACCACTTCGGACTACGTATCATAATTAACCTTAAAACGAATATAACTCATTGTGTACACGAGAACATAAAGCAATTGATGGCCAACCAGTGCTCACAAACAACCCTGGCGATATTCATTAACGCTAAGCTTTCTAATTGCAGTTTTCGTCTTGTTGTACGATAGTTCATAGAGTTAATTATCTCGTAGAGCGACCATCGCGTAGCCGCGGGCGACTTTGCTTCCCGTCCGGCGCGGACTTGCTTACGGCGCTTTCACAAAATGCACCGCTAACCAATCCCAAAGTTTGAACAGTCCAAACTTATTTCGGCAACTCATAAAACTATTGTCCGGCCCTAATGGAAGAACAATTCGGCCACTGTAAACATCAACAAGCGCTTGTCACACTAAATTACAATGTTGGCAATACAAATGCACAAATTACGCGTACGACAACCACTCACTCAAAGGCGTCTCTATTACAGCCAACCCTTTAATAAAACTACATAGTTGAATATAATGGGAAAGGCTGTAGTTGTTTGTGCGGACGCCGGTGGTCAAAGGCGCAATGTTAATTGAAAAGCACCTGGAAATGACAGCGCTTTATGGTGAGTATTGCGTAAAAATCAAGTTCGAACGCGAGCCCCGGTGCTCAAAGACTTGACCGTTTGGCGAGGTGGCTTTGTAACACGATTACGCCGACTTGTCAAAAGTTAATTAAATAACGTTTTTCCAAATTACCTGCCGGGCTCGACTTCAAAGTGCGCTAGCCGTGGCTTTGGGAATCTTTCCACAAAGGGCGTCGCTGCGGGCGAGGGCCGCGGCTTGTGATCTCGATCCTCTAATGTAGTGCACCGGACAGGTGGGATTTCTAACTCTTTGTAGCTCTAAGTCCATGCTTTATAACTTCACTTCCACCTCAATGACTTTAGGTTTGCTGGTGGCTTTGTTTGTCGAATACTCGACTTGATCGATGGTTGTCAAATTATTATCTGTTACATCGACCTTGGGGTGGTTTCGTTTGTCACGCAATATGGGTACTCGGTAATACTCTGTATTACTATGATTATGGATTTAAAACTTAGTTTAAATGTCAGAACGTATCCATCTTTAGTTTCAGCCTTATTTTGAACTAGCTGTTTCCCGCAGCTCCGCCTGCTTCAAAAAGTAGCCTATGTTTGATCCCGGGTCTTTAACTATATTTATGCCAAATTTCAACAAAATCCATTCAGCGGTTTGACCGTGAAAGCGTAACAAACAGACAGACATACTTTCGCATTTATAATTTTAGTATGGATGTAGGATTAGGTAAATAGAAAAAAAAATTAAAAAAACATAATTTCTCTCTTTTTCCTATTTCAAAAGCATTGTATAAAGACTTATCAAAACAGGATTTGAAATAAATACTTACTAATTCGTATTTTGAGTTTGAAATAAAAATACGCTATTGATGAAACCGCACTGGGCATCGAACCCACTGCCGCGTTCGCGTGCAACACCAATCCCCCACTTTCTCTAATCACTCCACTCTAATTACCTGTTCAGGTGACGTCACAAAAGACGAGTGTACAGGACATTATTATTAAAAAGTGTTTTGCATGTTTACTGATACACTTCTCGTCTTAAATTTAAAAAAAAAATGTTTGTGATAATTTAACATTAAATAGCAATTCAATTTTTGAACATTACTCGTAATGCGAATGCCAGTGACTCTATTTAAAATAATGTCAGCATTTTTCGCTTCGCTTGGAGTCTCTTGTATAGATCTCAACCTGACAATTTATTTTTGCAAAACCGTATTTTGTAATTAACCACCATAAACTAATTAAATATGTTGTAACGGCAATTACATTTGTAACAAGTACAACATAATTAAATGTATAGTCCTAATTATTTTCTTGATACACGTACACATTCGTCCTGTGCTCTAATTGGTGTATTAACAAATGCCAATTAGCAACACAAATATTAACCGACGCAATAGATGCTGTGTATGTTTTAAATGAGAACATCCCACTAATTTGAGAGCGAGCTTTTTAAGAGACATGTACGGAGCGAACATTTGTCTGTCATCTGTGGCAATAGCGTGGTAATTCGAAAAAAAATCCTACCCATGATTACTTCAAAACAAAAAATAAATAAAACAGAATTTAAAATATCTGATATTTTTTTTCATCTGTACTCTTGCCCTTTCCAGCCAGGTACATATTCACTCTAAAAATAGAAACTCATAAAATATCATATCACAAGTAAATCTGCTGTGGTCGTTTAAAAATAATATTGCAGCAATTACTGGCAAGGCTATCCACTCAACAAAGTGTGTCAAGAAATTAGTGCTTAATTTATTCATTGGGCTGGGTTCGTGTCTAGTTTAGTTATTACGGCGGTAGTTAATAGTTAAGGCGTCGGGAGCCTTAGAAATTAATCACGCCCGTGACAATAGGCTAGCCGCACATGGGGTACCGAAATTCTTTAGCAAAATATGTAGAGCGCAGAAATGTAGACCATTTTTGTTCATGCATTTTTATTCGGATATGAACGAGTCTAACCAATTTGGAGTTTCTGAATTGGATTCATGGTCGAATATTTTCAATTTACACTAGAAAAAAGTATAGCATTATCAAGAGGCCGCTCGTGGCAGAATTTCATAACGCTTCTCTTAACTAGCCACCAGAGATATATAAATTGAGACCCATGCCCATGACCCCTAGTCGGCTCTTGCATGGAAAGATACCTACGATACGACTACACAGAAAACCAGTTGGAAAATAAAAGACAGAAGATATTGTCCTCGCCAGAATTCCTAATTTTTCACAGAAGAAGTTTAACGAAAATAATTTTAAGAAAAATGTGACAACTGAGATAGAAAACTTTAATTAACGCCGCTAGTCCACATGTGGGGACAATTTACGTGTCTGCCTCTAATTTAAAATTAATACTCAGGGGCTGGTGGAAAATTTGAAAAGTTTAAACGACGTCGCCGGGCACGGGCCGCCGAACGCAATTTTATAAGAGTAAGACAACCTCTTAGCTTATTAAGGAAGCCAGTTATTAGAAGGCCGTGGGATTTCTCTGTGGACGCTCGCCTCCCAACGACTTCGACCCAGTTAATTAGTTTAATGGATACATTCCTTAACGTTGCTCATTTTTGTAGTACAATAACGAGAATCAGCCCAATTCAGCCAAATTGAAAGAGAATCGGGTGCGCAATTTAGGGCAGCGGTGATGCACTTATGCACCTGCACATTTGCCACAGCCCAGTGCACTGGATCCGCATCCGCATATGACAAAGGACATCCGCTCACAATAGCTCCATTAAAATAATGCAAGTAAATGAGGATTTGCGGAGACGAGTCCGAATCCGGTGGCTCGGCTCTCAGCTCACAATGCTGGAAGGCTGGCTGACGACGGTTAAAACACTATACGCGAACATGTTTCATTAGCTAAGTGGAGGCTTTTGGCGGGTGAATCTGTGTAATGCAGCAGACGCAGTGCCGCTTTTACTTAAACGCTGTAATTAAAACGCGCCCGCCCCGCTAAGGGCGCAGTTTTAAACTCGCTTCAACTAGTTTCGAGTGGCCAATTTAGTTTTAGTGTTACTTCGTGTTTGAGATGCGAATTTTGAGGTCTACAACATAAACAATATAATTCACGCTGAAGGTTTAGAGAGGTTAATTTTTTCTACAAAGGCATATTATATCGTCCTCCTTAACAATCAAAGCGTAATAGAGTTACGTGCACTTAGGTTGCATGTTTGAGATTTCCGCTCATATTATGATAACTTTATTGATAGCTAACGAAAAGTTGACGACATTAACAATCTTAATAGAATCGCGGCTGGCAACGATTGAATGCATGTCGATGCCCGATCTCACTCGAGTTAATTTAATTGAGACCGAGTTGAGTAATTAATTAGTGGCGAATGAGAGCTCTCTGCCGGATGAGGCAGGCCCCACTACCGCTGTTTACAACCCTCTACGTATTGAGTGACACGACGACGCGACGACTACTGCAACGCGACATCCCACACAGACAAGACATGACTAAGTAAAAACCTCTTACACATTATCCTACCGATATTAACCCCTTAAAATCATCAGCTAATTATAAAACTCGTTATCATAAATAATAGCTCCAAGGTAGAGTCTGACGTGATTCAGTTCATCTTTTTATAGCCAAGAGTTTGTAGGCGTTAATTAGAAAGTCTGAAACTATATTTATTAATTAAAATACTTTTTTGTTTTATAAAAGATTATCTTCTACCTTCGTTCGTTCCCCGTTTTGAACGCTTTCCTTATCAAATTCTACCTATTAATAAGTTAACATTGGCATCTCTACATTTTCACCAGCTGATACTTAACTACAAATTCCATACATATTCTAAGAGAGAACCTTTTTTCCTCTAAGGTTTACCTGATCTAAATAGTCACTTAGTTCTTAGATATTTACTTACTTCGCTGGCTCAGTAACCCGAAGTGGATCTTGGCCTACGAAACGAGAGAGCGCCAGTTGTCATTTCCCATCTCTCACAGATCAGTCTATATTTAGGTACTTAGCCGAGTGATTTAATTCAAGGCAGACCAATGCTTGATATGGATGGAATCGTTATCGCAGTGACTTACACAATTTTAATAAATCTTACATGTTGCTTATGCAATAATCATTAAATATGTTTAATTTATACTTAACAAAATGCTGCTTATTTATACCCTTTCCTGAATAAATAGCCGATATTCTAAGTAAATAACTAGAGAGACACCGCATATACAAGTAGTACTTACTTGATTGATTTAGTTGAGAGCATAGGGATGCGTAGGTTAATGGCATTTAATCTTGCTAAAACGTTAGCCGATCCGTCATAATGAATATTTATTCTCGACAGAAGCCGGCCCCATACTTTTACGACGATACATATTTTAGTAGCTCTGTAATTTCACTGATTACTTTTCTTTAATTTTTGTAAAAACGCCATGCAGCCTGTGTAGATAGATAAGTGTATTACTCTCCGGGAAGAGCAAACATTTAAATAAATGAGATTTTTTTATTAATTCAGGGATTTGAATATTTAATATCTAGGTTTGTAATGTTTTTAATGTTGTAGTTTACTTATGTTTGAGTATTTTGAGTAATTAAAAATTCACTTGTGATCACTAACTTCAACATATTGAATTCTGACGATATATCGCAAAATAATGTACCTGCGTTTCAACTTAGAAGTTTTTCTGTCAACAACAAAATTATATAAGATGCGTTAATATATATTTTTGAAATCTTGCCAGCAGTCTATTGTAATTGTTACATGCATAGTGGCATACTATGTTCGTTCATTATGTATCGTTCATTAATTATGAAGTCTTTACAAATTTTCATTAAAAAAACATTAAAAGTCCAAATAATGGCGGAACCACATGATGAGATGATTAATTTCGGGCAACAATGATCCCTTTTAATTAAACATAATTGTGATTAATTAATTAACTCTACAGGTAGATAACCGTTCTTCATTCGCTCACTCACGTCACAAAATAAAAATACAATAGATGATTCACTCTACATATTTGGGCCAAGTATTATTGATGTATTTGAAGTTAGCCTGAAAAGCTACCCATGAAAATTAAATAAAATATTTATTTTGCAAATACATTTAAATACGACTTCGTAATAAAAATGTCGTCTTTTCAAAAATTACCCCATATAGCTTACTATGGGTTAAAAATCAGTTTATTTATTTTACGAATAGCACTTGCAGATTGATTTGATTATAATATAATTTGTACATTTGACTGAGCTGCACCAAAAGTTTCATAATAACATGTGTCATGCTAATTAAATTTAAAAATATCCTAGCCCTATCTTTGAAAGATACTTGAGTCTACTGCGACAGTCGCTGAAACGATAAAACTGAAGAAAATTATCTAACCAACAAAGTAAATACACAATTTATCATTCTGTATTCAGTTTATTTTCGACCGCGCGTCCTGCGGCTGCATTTTATATTAATTTAATTACACGTCATTACCTGTACAGAGATAACGGACATTTATTGTTCATATTTTATTACAATGTTAGACATTTAACGCAGCTCGCTTTATTTTTGAACTGGCTTATAATTTAAATTGGCCGTATTATAATATTTGTTTACTAGACTTTAATGTAACAGTAATTTATATTTGTTGCATTACAAGCCTTGGGCATCTACCGATCAAATGGCTAGACGATTGGTTGGTAGCGGCCTGCAACTAGCGCTTGCCTGCGACCTTCTTCAAGTCGTCTAACCATCTGAATCAAATTTTGAACAAAACATTTGTATGTTTTGTTAAATTTTACATTATGTCACTTACGTAGGTAAATTTTATTCAAGTACGTATTTCGCCTTGCCTGTTCCTTTAGAAGTCTATTTTCCCAATCTACTAATTCTTTGAGATTTTTCGTATTTTATTATTCTGTAAAAATGCGAAATACTTTGTTATACTATAAGCTACATGGAACTTGATTTTTTTCTAATTTGCTTAACAAATTACGACCACGTACATATCTTACGAAACAGAGAAGATTTTATGAAAAATACAGGATGTCATTTTATATTTAATTCGCCCTCGTCCATTAGTCATATGAAACGTGTGCCAATACAAATGTATAGGAGGTTTATGAATGAATGACAGACAGACGGGGGTTTGGGGAGGGGGGGGAGGTTCCGAGGAAGGGAGGAAACACTAATGGATTACATTCGGCCGAGTGAATTAGGATATTGTCATCTGTAATGCATCTTTATAGATGGAATTATATAAGTGATGGAATTCGGAAGGGTAAATTTATTATTATTGTATCGGAAGTC
Organism: Euzophera pinguis; assembly: GCA_947363495.1. Lineage (NCBI taxonomy): Eukaryota > Metazoa > Arthropoda > Insecta > Lepidoptera > Pyralidae > Euzophera > Euzophera pinguis. The sequence continues at coordinate 5,674,117 of OX376156.1, read as the reverse complement.
ATTTCTAGATACCTTTACTTATTTATTTGATTCTTCCTTGCACACAATATAATCCATACTTAATATTAAACCGCTGAAGGTATTTTATTAAAATTTTGTATGAATACGAGTATAGTTGAAGACCTGGGGTCAAATATGCGGAGCTGCGGGAAACAGCTAGTAGGATATAAATATTACAATTTAAGTAAGTATACTATTCTTCGTTTTAGCGAATCGATTAAAATTTAAGCATACTATAATAGTATGTATGTATATAGTATAGTATATTCTTTAGGTAACTTATAAAACCACATTTTCAGTAGATGCAGTAATTAATCATGTTACATGTAAACCGCTATTTATCTTTTGTTACATTATGTTACTTATTTACAGATTTTTTTACAAACCAAAAGTTATTTAGAGATACCTAATTATATGAGCATATTTTGTCCGCTACATAATAAAATCAACAATCAAAGGCACTGCCAATCGCGTACCTTTTACATAATCATTTCTTAAAATAATGTTAGTCATACAAAATACTTTACTAGCAGATTACGAAAATGTGATTGTAATTAATAAATGTAGTGGAAATGCAATTAACATTGTTTGCGTAAGTTCCTGATATTGCAAAGCCTCTCAGATTCAATTAATTAATTCGCGGAAGGAAATCTGAAAGGCTCCATTGTTTGAGACAAAGCGTGCATTGATAACCTATTTAGTTAATAGAAGTTCAAAATCTACCATATACTTGTAGTGTAACTATTTTAATTGTAAATTTAATTTTTTATGACCATATTTTTACAAAAGTCAAAGTTGTTTAATTTGCATAAATCCAAAGGTTATGTTAATGTTAATTTACTCATACTTCAGAATTTAAATGAATATAAATTTTAGGTGCCTAGGTACATGAAGAAAGAATTTAAGGAGTATGTTACTAATTAATAAAACAGTTTGCAAAGTTGAGTGTTTCCTGGGTCTGTAATAGTCGCTTTAATAGATTTTAAATTATAATTCTACATTTATATTTAACTGTTTTATTAGATTTTAAACTGTAATCCTATATTTGTATTAATCTCTATTATAGTCGAGATGTTTATATACCTATCACCTGCTAGTACAGTAGACCACATAGAAATATATACTACCTAAGGTGTTACTCAGGTAAGGTATACTTTCCTACGTGGTCCACTGTACATAATCTGCAACATGTTCTATAACTGGTGATGCAGTTGCAATCCAGTCGGCTAATACCGCTTTCACTTTAAAAAGTGGCTCTCGGCTGCACTCCGAGCAGTAAATCAATGAAGCGGAACCAGCCATTACTGTCTATATCATAGTTCACTTATCAATTGTTACGATTAGACTCTAAAAGTAAATGTTTGATGTTTATCATTGCTTATATGAAACATTTGTTACAGTCATACGTGTGGAAATGTCTTAAATTCATTATTTTAATGCAATCATCCATCCGTGGCGGTAATCTCCCCTGGGCATTATGGAAAACCTTAAGCAAACTCCGGACTGGTGTTGGGATATACCAATAGAACAGAAGTGGAGATTCCCGACTGACAACCTGTGTAAATGCATGTTGAGTCCATGGCTTATCTGTTGGTTTGTCCCAAATGCCTGGACTCCTGCATAGATGAGGATCTCTTAGCGACCAATGATAATGATCACATTATCATCAGATCGTGGCCACTTATTGTCTTGGGTGAATCTGACGAGTTAGCCATTTCGACTCGACAAGAAGAAGAAGATCCTCACAAAATTTAATATTTTACGACCAGTTCAATCATAGCCACGTGTTAGGCCTGTCTCTGCGTGGTCATTAAAATGATATATCCTACTTCTGGAATGTAAGTGATTAATATGAAAAATATAATGTTTTGTGTTGATATTTTTTCCGCAGTTGTGAATTACAAGGTCTTGCCGTGGCCTTAGCATAATAATTATGCGCTGTGTCTGTACGATGTTATTCGTCATAATGCCACGTTTAACAAGATTTTGTGTGGAATAAATTATTTCGTGACAATTCAAATTACGCTTATCATCTTAAGAGTCTATAGTTAAAAGATTACTTTATTTAAGCCATTTTTAATTCGAAAAATAAGAATAAGTAGGATTTGTAGTAAATAGGACGACAACTTAGTTCACAGATTCTTGAGCTTCTTAGGATGATGATTATTGATGAGCTAATCAATCGGTGTTATTTATTTATTTTATTTTATTTTTATCTTTTTGAAGACTATCGACTATTTATACATGGTTGCTATAATATAGTTCTAAAAAGTCATCAAGTCTCCACTGATAGAATTATCTTAATTCTAATTTTGAACCGACAATTTGGCCAAATGATAACCTCAAATTATGGACTAGGTGTTACAAATTTTCCCAAAAATTGTATAAAATTCGTAGCACACATTCTACGAAATGCTCCGAGCTACGAGTGGCTATGAGGAAAGCGAAAAAGAGCAAAGAAATCTTTAGTGATCTGGATAAATCGAATTTGAATATTGTTATTTCTCGTTACGCTTTCCACGATTAATCATTATTATCAAAACATTTATCTAGAGCTATGACTGCACTATACAACATTAAGTTGTTAACTTTGAAGTATTAAATTAAATAAATTTGTAATGGAGAGAGAATTTCTTCAAATTTAAGAATTTTTGTAACTGATTTTTTTCGTGGACACATCACAAACGTACGAGAATCATCAATATTCGTACCATCAATAACGTATATCAAATTGGCCAAATAACTGATTTATGGAATGGAAAGATACATTTAGCCGTAACGGGACGCGGAGTGAGCGTAGAAACATGGCTGTGTAAAATATAAAAAGTACAGAGGATAATTCGCCAATTGGGATATTTGAGTCTATAAAATTACTTCATAGATTCCATATGTATATCCCAAATTACATTCAGTACTGAAATTCACAGTTTACTCATATACATTTTAAAATGATAGTAGAGATTCATCTAAATGTGAATATTTTTACTTAATCATCGCAAAGGACTTCCGTAAAATCGTCCATTTCCAGTAGATGTCAGGAAAACGTTAACAGGTGGATGGACATCAAAGCCGCCAATTATTTTTTATTAAGTTTAATAAATTTAAATTTCGACCGGTTAGAAGCCATGCACTCAGCGTCTTTCTACGATATCGAACGAAACTGGTGTATATTAGCTTATATCTCTTCATTTATCGAAAACTAACTGTTTCCCGCAGCTCCACCTGCGGTATATAGCCTATGTTACTCAGTGTGAATGTAGCTTTCCAATGGTAAAAGAATTTTTGTAATCGGCACAGTAGTTTTTGGGTTTATTCATTACAAACATACACACAAAAGTACAAATCTTTCCCCTTTATAATATTAGAGTAGATGTAGATAGTGTAGAAGTGTAGATATAGTAAAACGGGACAGATTTCCGTGTAATTTTCATACTCTCTTTATTTTGTGAGGCAGCGGTGCCAAACTCTAGCTCGCTACAAGGGTTTGAACTTATCAATTACAGCGTTCGCTACTTACCGCGCGGAAAGAGCAAATTGATTTAATGTAACCAGAGTGCTTTGACGAATATTATTAACGTCTTTTTGCACCCCCGTTCGCACCCCGTTTTGTTCTTTCTCGCGGTTTTGTTACATCGAATCACACTTACCTAAAAACCTAAGAATGGGTTGTGTAATGATGTATTATTGCGCTTTATTATGCTATTTTTGGCACTTGGTACACGTGTACAAATTGAATTTTTGTTTAGGAATTTTTCGATGTGATTAAACATAAGGAACGTTTTCTACTTTTTAAAGGATCAAATTGAACCTACCTTAGGTGTACCGATTGTGTACTCTTTGTAAATACTGACTATCAGTCACAAATTCTTGTCTGCTTTTTCATTTGAATTAATAAAAAGAACATTTATTTTTTTAATGACACCTTAGCGGGATTGAAGGTGATAACCTTTGTAACACAAATATTTGCAATAAACCATTTGACCACTTCCTAGCGACTCGGGCTCGCGGGTCGGTCCCGGTTCGTGCAAACGCCGATATAATCGCGTTAATAAATACGTCTCCGTCCTCTCATTAGAGCGCCATAACTCCTCATTAGTGGGCATGCTAATTAATGTGACGTTTACTACCGCTGTCGCTCGTAACTCATTCTGGCTTCGAGTGCTTTCGTTAGCTCTTTCCTCTTGTAGTACTTTGGGTAGTTTCAGATGTGGATTGTGTTATGAATATGAGAGTATTCCTCATTTCGTTACCAAGGCTTTTATATTGAGCGTATTTGACTTTTTAGATTATAATACAATTTTCTTGTTGGCAGGGAGGTTAAGTCGAACATTTATTTTTAAACTTGTTACTTATACACAGCAAATATAGACGAATTCGAATATGCACCTATAAATAAAAGCATTATTTGCCGTCAACAAATGCTCGCAGACTCATTTGCATTAATATCGCTTACGGTTTGCATAATTTGTCACTTATCACTAAACGCCTCGTCGCAAAATTATGACTGCGCAATAAAATAAATGAAATTAAAATGGTTAATTTAAAACTATACAACTTTTATAATGCCAGCGTGTGCATTAACTGCATTGCAGCAAAGTTTACTAACCGATGTGTTTTTACGTCCAGCCTTTATGAACCCTGCGTATAATAACATGAGCGAGCGTATCGTGCACCCCATCGGGATCACCTCTGTAATTAAAGCTTTAGGGCAAAAGTTGGACGTGAAGATCATAATCTCGGACATAATTTTAAATCAAATTAACACTTCAACTTTAAACTGAGGTCATTAATGGTATTACAGCGAAACAATATGGAGTCGTGACCGCACCGACCAATATCTAAATAATAAATAAATAGGCGCGCAGCTATCGCAGCATCGCATCTGTTAATGTTCGCCGCGCGAGTTTTATAATTAACAATAAATTCGGTATGTTTTTTGTCGGACCGCACCGAGCTTGCAACATTTTCCTACGCGTCGATATGATCTTAATAATGTGTACGATGTGCTGTCGCTTCTACTCGCTCGCGAAGTCTGCGCGACGAAAATAGAATCCTTGAAAATAATTAGCTCTTTCTTTCTTGCCGCGCTCTCGATAACGAATTCTGTCTGTCTTGTCGAAATTCCTTGAATTTCTTTGGAAAACACCAAAATGCAGGCTCTCCCCACTCGAGCCGGGCTCCGTTATCTCGTTATCCTAATGAAGTCTACGCTAATGACGAGTAAGTAAATAATAGGGCGGCTAATGGGGGCTTTATCATTCTCGAGTGCGCTCCAGGTAAGGGCCAATTAGAGAGCCCGCCATCGGTCCATATTGTTCGGCACAGTGCTCGCTTCGATTACGATTATTTTCGAACGACTCTCCGAACTGATAAATTGGACAAACTATTGCAAAATGACATCCGCGGTCTGCCGCACTTTACCGACTTTTCCGGTTAAATTGTCGCATTTCACGTATCACACTAACGGATTATTAGGGGCAAACTTAATTGAATGTACACTTCATTATTGCGATTAGATGTTCAATCACTAATAAGGCAAGCTTGAGTATTCTCTTTGTACTGTTTATTTACTTGGAGAATCATCTCCCTAAGATCTTCGTATCGTAAGTTATAAGTAAACAGACATACACGGGGCTCCATTCATTATAATAATGACATATAAAATAGCTAATATTAAGAATTGAGAAAGAATATCCCTCCTATAATGGCTAAAAGATGAATCGACTCGGACAATATTATCGGATCCCGCAATTACTCGACGGCGGGCGCGCTAATTATCACATCAAGTTCGCGTTATCGAGGGGACGGCGCGCCGGCAAAATATACCTATATTACAACCTGCCCCACGCCAAAGCAAAATAATAGAAGCATGACTAAAAGCGAAACAATTGACACTATCAACACCGAGAATGCGGCGCTAGTTAACCTAGACTCAAAGTTAAACAGTAACTCGGCTCCAACAATCCATCGAGACCCTCAGAGCTCGAGAGTCGACACAATGAGCCAATTGCTCGCACTAACAACCCACCCAACCGATCTCTCTATTTCGTTAGCAATTTTTTGAAGATACTTTTTTATCTTTGCATAATAAGCCACATAAAGGACCGGACAACACTAGTGCTATACTGTGCAAGACTACGGAGGCTGCGTCTTCAATTCCCGGCCGCTACGAAACTTCGCGCCGCTGTTTTTTATTGCGCGGAATTTAAATGCATTTTTGATGTTACGAGATGACACGCGGCGGACGTCCGCCCGCCCCCTCACTCCGCGCCCTATAATTTCCCAACTCGAAACTTCACTACGGTATTAAGCCTTGATTGCTTGAAGAAACTTGGAACATTTTACCGTATTCTTCGCTCCCTGAAGATGCTGCGGCGCTAGCGCAGACGTTTATTACTAACTGTAATTTGAATTAATCAGAATGATTTTCAAGGGGAACCGTGCATTTTGAAATTGGGGTACCCGCTTTAATATGCGCAGAACGTTATATTCACGAGATTGTACGAGTACTCATTGTTAAATTTGTAATGGTATTGTAGGATGCAAATTAATTTGGAAGCACACCTCCAATATTCCGATCAAAAGGGTTAGCGTGTAGTGGGAATCTCTATTACGGTTTTCAATTAAGTAGTTGGGATATAGTTGAACCACATCAGGAGCGGTACACGACAATACGTTTAGCGGGCCGCAGGCCAGGTGGCCGCCGCGGGCCGCCATTGACTTCCCTGCTGTAGTTTTTAACACTTACTAAAAGGATTGCCGTGTTCGTATCGACGCTTCTGAAGTATGAAACTTCTCAAATATTTTACGGTTTTTATTTGAATTTGTAGAGCTTTTTTATAAATATTCATTAGTACCACATGCCAAGCATTACTTTGTTTACAATTTATTTCAATCTTTTCGTCAGGGACTATGTTGAATTTAAAGTCATTTAAATTAACCAAATTGATAGACATCTGCTGTTACACTTTTTATGCTATAATATAGTCATATTTAAAGCCTGAAGAAAATGGTTTCGGAAGTTTTCATAAGTTGAAACCTGAAGAAATACATGAAAACATTAATATTCATCCCTTACCTATCAAGAGGAAACGAGGCCACAGGCAATACTCTATGTAATAATTAATTGGATGTTTTGAACGGTTGGCATCCACGTGTGTTGTACCAATTGGTAGGGCGAGTCCGGTACGGGCACATTAATTAGCGATGTCGAGTGGAGGGGGTAGTCATGAAAGTTTACCATTTAATTAGAACCACCCTCACCTTTGTAACGCTGCGAGAATAAGCGCAAGTTAAGGCTTCTCGTTAGACGCTCTCAAGTTTCAGACAACAAGAATACGATGTCGCATTCAGTTTGTTTTGATGGGTATCGAAATCACTCGCCTAGTCTAGAGTGTAGTATTGCTGATAGTTATGGAGCTGTCAATTAGTAAGGTCTTTGTCGCATCTGCAATAGGTGGCATTTCCATAAAACATAATTGTTTTATTTTATTTATCCATACAAAGTATGATTTCACTACACATTTTCATTCATTTTCAAGAAGAGTGTAGGTATATAATCAGCGATAAACAAGGTGTACATGGCCAATTATATACTGTGCAAGAGTTGTTCGATTTCAAGACAAGAACAAGTCATCAACAACTAATTAGTTATTGGGAATCTTAATAATTAACTTTCAATCAAAATAAACATTTTTATATTCATGTATGTATACTTAAATATTTTCAATGTGTAAATACTTATAGCAAAGACGTATAGGGCCATTTTTACAAAAAAAAAACAAATTGAACCAATATCTCCAGAGTAAAGTGGTCAATTAACCCCTACATTTTATGAAAAAGTATTTCATTTTTCGAGTAGATTTAAAAACATTCCATGTATTACTTAAATATTGCAATCCCATAAATTTCACCTTCTAATTAAAAAAAATGTAAACCCGATTTGTAATTTTACTAGGGTAACAACCACAAAAGCCAATTACTTGGGATAAAAAATTGCCCTGTATATTCATAAGCCAAACCCAGCTCTAGGCGAAACTATGATTAGGAACAAAGGGCTGTAGGTGGGGCAACCCCGTCGCCAATTAGGCTAATGGAGACCATCCGACCTGCATTCATACTCAAAATCCTCCATACCAAGCTGCAGCTAATTTTCGCCTTAAATGCTGTGGTGAAAGCAGACGAGCTGTCGCGATGGCGCTCTATTTTGATGTAGACTTCTCAACCGTTGGTTGATCTGTCAACTTTAATGTTTAACATGTATTCAAAAGGTCAAAGAAACTCATTTTTGTTTTCACTCAGTCATAACAAAAACCACAACCCTTGTTCACTTCGTATAAAATTAACAAAACTCAGTAAGTACTATTTAGTACTTATATATTATTAGTATTTATATATTTATATAAATACTATTTCTCTATATGTTCTACCAATGTCTTATTCTTAGTCCTCCATAAGATTTGGTTATGAATTTTTTTGTAAACCACTGGTAAGATGTCTTATTTTTCCCGTACAACAAATTAAGTACTTAAGAGACTGACGGATAATTCAGCAATATGTAATTCTATACGTAATTTAACATTCATTTTACAACATACGAAATTGTAAAATCTCAGTGTTATTTTTCTTGTGTTTTCTTAATTCGTGGAACTAGATTTTTACATAGAACGTGCCTGCCACATCACCATCCTACCCGCCCGTCTGCTCATATGTAGACGTGTAATGCATCGCGACTCATTACTTCACTAATGGATGCCATAATGAACCAATCTAACAGATTGCTCTCGAATCTTAAGCCAAGACCGCTGATTTGAAAGCCTTGCGACGCTCCTGTCTTTTTAATTGAATAGTTTGCTCAATGGTAAACTATGAACTATCTTTAATGATATAGTTTTGTACAGACTTTCTCATCGCCTCTCGGTGACAACTGTTCGCTTTTGTCAATTAATATTTTTTCTTTTTTCTAGTTCGCAAGGAAGTATATATTAATGTATTATATTAATTAGTTTCCAGCACTTAAAAATGTGTAGAAAAAATTATATAGTTGTCCTGTTTCATTGTTGCACTTAAATGCAAAAGTGGCGCTATCTTTATAGGTGACTAGCTGTCCCGGCGAACTGCGTAACGCCGCCAATGGATTGCATGCCCCCAACTCTCACCATCGACAGGAAATCTCATAGCTCATAGGTAGCTAAGAATCCAAAGTCTCAAGAATAATGCATTTATGAGATTTTCAAGCGACTTCCAAAATCTAAAAAGAAGGGTATTCCCAATTCAACTGTTTTTTTATTTGTTACCTCAGAACTCCGTCATTTCCGAACCGATTTCAGAAATTCTTTTTTTGTTCGAAAGGATATGTTTTCAAAAATAAAAACTAAAGTCAACAATGATGTAATCCAATTAAACATAATTCAACATTTTAGATTTTTCATATCTTTTCAAGTCGATTGATTGAGTTAAAAATAGTTTTCTAAGGTCAACTGATCCTATGTGCCCTGGTGTCAGTGTCAGACCACCCCCTGGCCATTATAATGTATTTTTTTCTAAATTACTACAATATGGCTATCAAAAAGGGCGTGAAAATATCTTCATCAACGCACCCGATGTTACCTTTGATATTACAGGCGTCCATAGGTTACGGTAACCGCTTTCCATCAGGGTGGCAAAAAAAATCTATTGTACATCCAGTTTATATGGGAAAATAATATTGTTGTTTTTACTAATTTCCTTGCAATTTCCTAATATTCTCTAACCACTTAAACCTTCTGTTAGCTTCTACAAAAAAAATAAAAGCCAAAATTAGCCAAACCGGTCCAGCCGTTCTCGAGATTTAACGTGCCTAATATTTACAATATAGATTATTATAATGTATCCGTTCTCAAAATAAATTAAAAGAATTAATTATAAAAATAGTAATTAACCTATTATATTTATTTCATGTAGCAAAAATGAAAACAACTTATAAAAATTGACATAAGTTTAATTAAATCGTCACCCGTCGGACGCGTTCAATGATCCGCATTAATTTAGTAGCAAATTAAATTTGTTTGACGGCCGACGCCGACTCGCCGACACGCGGCTACTAATCGCAAGGTTGAGGCGCGACTTCCACAACTTGTTCACAACTCCAATTTGTAGCTCCGTTTGTGCGACTCAAGAAGTTATATTAAAAGGTCCACAGTAATTTTCTTGACAAACACAATGAATAATGAATGGCGCAATATAAAATTCGGATTGAGGAGGGCGCTTCGTCATGTGTCCCGGCCCGACATGTTTGTCTCTCTTAATTCTGTGTGTTTTTGCTAATTGAGTCGCGTTTTGGCATCACCTGAGCATTCCTGTTGCTCGTCAGCTCGCTCAATTTATCTATTATTCATTTAGGACCGCCTAATGGAGACGCGAACTGCCGAGCTCTTCGAAATTATTCGGCTCCCATATGACACGTTTCTTACGTTACGCTGTGTGAATTCAATCAGCTCCAAACTCAACATAAGGCGCAAGATTTATGATCGACACAAATCGAATTTGCTAACAAACAATATCGTATTCGAAACGGTACGTAGGATACGATACGAGTATATCAATATTGCAGACGCTATTAATACGTCCGTCTCATGAGCGGGCGGGTGCCCCAACCCAGCCCGGCACCGCCGCCTCACACCCCGCAGTCGCCGCTCTTAATTGAATGAGGAGCGGGAATTGTTTCCCAAAATGAAACAATTAATTGTGCAACGGCTATTCCGCCTTACATGGATAATACGTTCGTTTATGGCCTCCTAACGCGGTTGCATGGCGTCCTTTATTGGACCGACTCTACGAATTTGTGTTCATTGGCGCTCGTATCCAAAATTTAATCGGGAATTTATAAGAACGTCTCTTTGTTGTCCTGAGACCGGGAAAGTTTTTGCAGCTGGCCCCGACCGAATTGCATTGTGCAGTGTTAAAAAGATCTCGGTTTTAACGAAACCCTCAAGTATTTCGCCTAAAGGTGGAGCTCACATTATGCACCCGTTTCTCAACGGATAGCGTTGGTCGGTGCAGCTTTAGTTGGAGGCGAGACGTTTAAAATTTTCATAGCACGTGTAATGCGAGTATACAGCACGGAAATTCAGTAGAACATGTGGCGCATTCAACTTAAAGACGCATCGTAAACCGCCTTAACGCCTCGCCGCGAGAGCCTCTCAAAACTTTTCATATTCCCGGACCGTAAAACAAGCCAAAAAATACGACCGACGAAAAACATTGTAAATACTAGCTGGTTATCGACGCGGCCCCGTGCGAAATTAGTTTTAAAACATAATTTAAACAAACAGTGCTTGTTGCACAGTTTACTTAACATATGTGTGATTTGAAGCATATGTTCAGTAATAGGCTACTTGACTGTGTTCATACTGGGTTAATAATGTTATACTAAACAAAATATATACTTAAAAGTAAACATGTCTGAAAATAATTATAAAATTGGTTGTTAATTATAGCAGTAATTAGCATTTAAAATTTTCTCATGATGAAAAGTGGGAGCGTGATGGGGACGTATTGCTATCTCATTTGTACACACGAAATCAAATGGCAGTGACGTCACAGTGCATCCTTTTCTTGTTTTTTGACAGGTACTCCTTCACCCGAATTTTAATGGCTTATAACTCATTTATTTTTTAAACGGATTACAAAAATTCTTTCATAATTCTGTTTGTGATACTTTAAATATTGATATGAAAGAGAAAATAAAATTGAGTAGAATACCCAATTATACAGGCAGGCTCGTTCATCTCAACAAAGTTCTGAAGAAGCAATAAACAATTTTTTGCCACCAACCGCTCTTAATATCGCAATGTAATATTTAACCTCTAATGCAATCAGAATCAGCAAAAACCGTCCACAAAGGCATCGTGAAGTTCGTCGATACGGACAATTGTATCAGCGCATAGGACTCCCTACACAAACGGGGTGGCCGTATGCAGGGGCACACATTCAATTTGCTATTTACCCCGGAATGGATCTAAGTCATTACTTAGCTGAGCGAGAGGGAATCGGATGCACTGGAAATTACACTGTGCAACTGACGTTAAGCAGACTTGTATTAGTTTAGCTATAAAAATACAAATTTTTGGAAATTCAATAAATCAAAATAGTCAAAATTTCTTACAAGAATGTGCTAAACTGCTCTGCTGTCGACTGCTCGTATTTTTAAAAAAATCTTCAAGAACAATAAATTCTACATCTATATTCATAGTAGTCACATTTGTTTGCCGATAGCTAATTTCTTTGAGCTATTAAAAAAGTTGCATGTAAAAGTTTAAATGCAAGGATCGCGGCCGTTTGCGGGGTGTGGGGGGGGGGGGGGCACCGATCCTCAATCACAGGAAGTGCGCCATCTCATCGCGGAAGTGGTTTCTCGTGTCGTCCCTCTCGCACAGCGCCTCGTCTGTTTTGTGTTTTGTAAACTTGCCGGTAATGGACACGTTTCTCTGCTTGATATGCCCCGATCGAATGCATTTCGGCAGATGGAAAAACTACACCCTGTATGTGTTACATTGAATGTTTAAATACTGATTCTATAGGTATTGATGCTCTCTTGTAACACGAGAGCTTTTGATTTTTTTTTAAAGTAATAACTTTAATATACTTATGAATTCTTAAAACAAATTATTTTTAATTACAAGTACTAAGTTAATTACATAAGTTCTAATTAATCTCGTTAAACTTAAATAAGTGTTCATTCCAATAGAAAATTATCTGCTCTGTATTTTTTAACTCTACTGTTTTTTTATTGTTTACGTCAGATATATACTTACTTATATATACGTCTATAAGTAATCTCACGTAGACAAAGTATTAAAACGTATGTACGAGTTCTAAGTTATCCCACGCTCTTCGATCACTTGGTAACCCTACTATCCTCTATTATTTACTCACACGGATACTTATAAGTTTAGGACTATCCCGTTTAAATGTTACTTAATTGATTAAGTATATCTATTTAAAAACTGGAATTAAAGTGTAAATTCCAATTACAAAACACTAAAAAAAATACGAAAAAATAGCACTAAATGATTTCGTGTAGTTGTGTTGGCAATATTATTTATTTTATGGTACAGCCTACTAATAGCTTGGCACTATATATTATATTATAGTACTAAGGGGATAAAGGGAGGATATTTGGTGCGTTTCATTATTTCATTATGGCTGATGATCAAAAAAGCCATTATAGGATATACTGAACTGAATATTATTAAATAAGGTGGTATTGATTTCTTATGTTTTCGCGATTGTTATTCATTAAATTAAACTATAAAATTTCAGGCGGTAGTTTGTAATCTTATGACATCAAAGACAAATGTTAACTTAGTCTGCCTGCGACCATGAACGCTGTAAAGTGTTTGAAACGTCAGGTGTAAATAAATAAGTAATAAACGCGATAAAACCGTATTAAAATGGTTTAATTTAATAATAAGGTATTTTTCTATTTTTATTAAAAGGTCCTAATTAAAATAGGGATTAGTCCAATTGTCAGACAAATTTTCGGAATTACTCTAAAATGAGAAGTCGGGTCTGTGATGTAATATTAGTGTTGAAAAAAACTTAATTACTATTTTCCGCATGTGAAACAAATTTGACTCAGTCATTAGTGTGTGTAGGAATTACCGTTTAATTAAAATCTTATATCTAGACATCATAACAGAGTTAATTTATTTCAAAGAATGGAAGTATTAAGGATCTTCCATCCCAAAATGAACAAGTAGTATGATTGTATATTTATCAAAGGTTTTAATATCTAAGAAATATATGTAAATCTAAAGACACACTACTGTATAATTATTGTTATTTTATTGTTATTTGCGTGTGAAATCAACATTTAAGATAACGTAATACCAAACACAGAAAGCTCTCATAAGAGACGACAGGGTGAGGCCCAGAAGTGGGACAAAACATCTTGAGTAAAATACCCATAAATCCTTACTAAAAAAAATCTTCTTAATTACCTGTCTTTAAAAAATCTCGAGTATAATTTAAAACTCGACGGTGAGAGTTGCAGTGATAGGGGTGCCCGATTAAAATGAATCACAACGCTAATTGGAGAGTGGCGGTTCATCCAATTAGCCGGGCTTAGAAACCCGCCCGCAGGCCTCCGGGGCGCAGGCCCGGCCTGCAGCCTCCTAATCTACCCACTCGGCTAATATGAACCGTGTCGTATGTCTTGGACTACAGTTATCAAACTTAGGGTCTTCATTTTGTGAGTCAATGTTTTGTTTTGCTGATTTTTAATATTGAGTATGCAAAGCCGATGTAACATAAATTTCAGATACAGTTCTGGTGTTGTCCACTATAAAAATAAATTTGGTTCTATATTTTTAACACTATAGAATAGAATTAAACAAAATTAATAATTAGAATAAAAGCAAATGATTACTGATTAATTCCTTTTACGATGAATGAATAAATGAATGAACATTTATTCAGAAATAGATCATTATTTAGAAATACTAGCGCTGATGTAATTATTTATCTATAAAACTTTTACTTACACATTGAACTATTAATATTACTATTCAAACAAAGACAGGATAACACTATTTAAAAGACGAAAACCTTTACTACCTCTATGTAGAATGGTAAGTTTTCAGACAGAATCGTTTGTAAATTTTGAAGGCATCCGAGTTGTTTTGATACAGGCGTGTGTGGAGACCTCGCGGCGCCTCGTGCCTTAATGACACCAACTCCCGAATTCGCGTGCGCTACTCTTGTTATTTCTTTATTACAAAGGAGTGCCTCATTAATTTGGCAACCCCTCAGGGTTGAGAGTCGCGAACCCTTGACCTCGTTCGCTAGCGCCCGCGACACTGAGACGCTCTGAATCGAAGCAACGCACCTTGCTATACATAATTAACGATCCTCATTACTGCTTAACAAATATCGTAACCCCCCACCCCCCTCCCCAACTCCCCCTCCACCAACGCCCCACAACTCAACAAACTTGAACACTTTCCTTGGACTACAAACGACTGTCGTTCTCGCAAACGAAATCCACATAAAAGTCAAACTTGGATCATTCCAGGCTTCGATATAATTCCTTGACTCATCGTTCCAGCTAGACAGTTTCTATTATCCCTAATAGCGGCCGTAAGAGTTTTAAAATGGCTCGGATAGTAAAACTTGTTCTGGGAAGTGTTCGCAGGTCATGCATAGAGCGGAACTAGAGGAAGTTCGATATTGAATGTCGTATTGTAGAGCACGAATCCGATTGGGAAGCGCATCGACGTAGAAAGAAAACGGTCCTCGTGTTTTGCACGCTTAGTGAGACATAATTGAGACATTTCTTTGCCATACGTGTACAAAATATGTCTCGGCGTGAAATTACTCAAGGAAAACTTAGTTAATTTTGAGGAGGGTCGGTGTATAAAGAGGCTAATGAACGCGGGTCAGCGGCGGGCATCGTGTCCGCGGACTCGTGCATTTTTAATGGAGCACGCTAGCATACTCACTATTAATATTTACCGAACACGTCAAGAGGGTGCACTTTACCTTTTAGTTAACTAGCGTCCGGCCGTTCATTAAATTTTCACGCGCGTCAGTTTCGGGCGAATTTTCCGCGGCGCTGGCCGGCCGGGCGCCGATAACGAGCGCGGTCCACGCTCGTTACCCGGCCCTGCTGCCCGCTGCCTCACCGACGACGACCCGACCAAATTTTATTAATAATAAACTGTAACTGAAACGCTAGCTTTGAAGTAAGAGAGCGACTCGAAGGCTCGTTATCGAGAATTATGCAAAATCCTTTGACGCACAGTTACTTCTTTAAGCATTATGCCACTCGAAGTAGTTTACCTTCCAATCACGAGTCAACCCAAATTTCATTGAAAGTAGCAAGCACGAGTAAACATACAGTTACATGAAGAGTATGAAGACGTCTGGCTGAGAGCCCACGTGGCAATATAGACTGCTGACGGGGAGATCAACATTTATCGGTGAAGACGTGAACGATGATTAATGTGAAGCCATTGGGAGCAGAGTTGACGGGCCGGGCTGTGTGCGGGCCACCGTCTTACTATAAAATACCTAGAGTGCAGAAATTGTCTTTTGATAACTTAATACTACCTATACACTGATATAGGCCATTACTACGTAAAGATGTGCTTGTAAGATATATTCTTAGATTTATCTTATCAAAAATCTGAATGATTTAGTAGGTAATATTGGGAAAGTGTGCTGTGTTAATTCATAACGGTTTATTTGGTTAAACGTTTTAGTTGGATTTAATGTTATTTTTTGTAAAATATACTTGTCTATCAGTAACATACCATTGTGTAGTTCCTAGCAAATTTAATATTTATGAAAAATAAATATATTTTTTCGGTATCTATAATGAATCTATTATTATTATTTTATTATTATTATCGCATTTTGCGTCGCACAAATTACTTGTACCTAAACTTAGTACGATTAGCTCCTCTATGTCTAAACTCCGTATGATATGACTTCAAGCCTCCGCTTGAAGGTTACAGATGCTCTCATATGTAACCTCCTTAATTTGCGACAATATGTGCGTGCCCCGGCTGCATGAATAAGCAATGAGCGCGCGCGCACGCGACGCGACAAACGGCCGCGGCGCACGCGACACCGCCCGCCCTCGCCCGCCTTAATTTATGGCCGCCCGCCCGACCCGAACGCTCACTATCACTCTTATATCTCTTATAAACCATGCCATATCTTATTGCCAGTCTTCGGCTAAGCTCACCTGTTACTACTTACTGAAATTAGTTTCGCGGGTCAAGGATTTAAGATATTTACGCAAAAACAGCGGTTTTGTGTAATTAAATTTTAATAACGATTATAATGATAATTTATTTAGATTTTTAAAAGCTAAGACCAAAGGTAAAAATGAGTCAAACTAGTAGTTTGGAATCGTTAAATTTTAATTTAAATAACAGAGAATAACAAATATGTATGTAGTACTCACTAATAAATGTGTTTTCATTTTACTTTTTAAAAATAGATCTTCCTTTTAACACTCTAAAATAGAATTTGTTTCATTGAAGATTAAAATCTAACACTTAATTAAAAATAATCCTCCTTTTTGGCCTTCGCCGCAGTAAGTTAATAAGTATGAAAAGTATAGAAACACTTTTCCATTATTACACAGTTTATATGAACATGAGGGACTGCAAACCACAAGTCATCATACGACTCGAGACAATAGAAGTACAACCTCGAAGCACACTGAATGAGGCTGGAGCGTAATATTGCCAAATGTCGACTGTTTGCCCTCGTCTCGACGCGGCCGTCTACAACTATTAAATTATTTAGGGCCGTGCATTGTCTCGCGAAAGTCTATCGGATCGTCGGCCGGCCCAATATAAACAGCTAGTGTTGTTACAAACCAATGGGAATGTCCCGATCGACCGATTGTAGAGTATGGAGTCTACAGAAACGGAAATATTTCATTTGACTTTTCACGATAACTTCACTTGAAATTATATTTAGGAATATAGTATCGAGTATAAGTGAGTTTCAACGGTTTTTGTGATTGTGATAGTGTAAAGGAAAGGCGTTTCTTTCCACTCAAATTAAAATAGTTCGTGACATGGCTGAATGTAACGGTCCGCCCGGGATGTTTTAAATTTATTTATTTTCTCATCGGGGGTCTTACAGAAAAATTGGAACAAATAACAATAATATTTTAAGATATAACTATGCTAATGAGAAGACTTCTATAGACTGTCGTATGTCCACGAGCAATTAACACTAAATATAAAGCAATTTGAAGGCAAGTAGCCTATAAAAGGTTTTAATAGCTTGGAGTTTCCCAGATTATATGCAAGCCGTTGGTCCCGGCCGCCATCTGATGGTCGTTAAAGTTGCCACTCAGAGGCCGAGAGGCGGTTCAGCACAACTCTGACACCAGGGTGTACGTGGTCGATTGGCAATATAATCTACACGAAATTAAGATGATAGTGTTATGTTTCTTTTTCCTTAGCCTAAACTCGATTTCGCATAGACAAAATAGCTACAATTTTATTCTAAAGAACGAATTAACATTAGTATTTCCATTCTTTTTTTTTTTTTTTTTTGCACACTAAAATATAAGAAGTTAAGGTTTAAATGTGTAACATTTCTGTTCTCTCGTTATTTACCATCTGAGTGTGCGAGTATCGCTCGCCAGAAATCGTTCTGTATTGAGTTAGTCCGGATGCGGCCGTGTTTGCTCTACTAGTTAATGGAATGTCCATTGTGCGAACGCCCGCTTTCCATTCAACTACTATATAATATTGGACGTGTGTACACAACCCTTTCTTGGGCCGTTCAATAATCAAATTTGTACGCAAGTAATGCACCATTGTCTCAACGTCGTTGATTAGGATGAATATTTAATTACTTTCTGTGTTACTTTTGATTTCGCTACGATTTTGTATATTCCTGTATTACTCAATCACCAAATTTTATAATCAAATATTATCCAAATTGTTTAGCCTCTGAAACTCCATTTTGTAACAAATATCAAATCTCACTTTTCGATTTACTTAAATACTATAAGAAACTAAAATATAATAAGATTATATTAAATAAAATCTTAAAGACAGTCTGTTGAGTCTTTTAATGAAGTCTGTTGAAAATTGTTTGTTCATTTGTCAAAATCCGGGCTCTACATAAAGTGTAGAAGCGGGTGTAGGTACCATGGTTTTATCTTGACAAAACTAAGCGAATAAACAATACACATCTACTTTATTAATATGAATTAACAGTACTTTCCTTATGAATATTGATAACTAGTATTACTCGGCCTCCGAAACTGAGTCCTCATTCTCCAAATGCAAATAATACTGCGTCATAAGATGCCTGAAACTAATGGTAATCCTGAGGGCCTATTATTTTGGACGGCCTGCAGGCTAGGCTAGCTGGGTATCATATGTCGGTCATTACTACACGGATGTAGGGTCAGCACAGTAACCTCTACTGCACAATCTGACTTTCGCAAATTGCATCTTAGGTATAATAACGGCAATAAAGTAGAATTTTCGATATAACTTTGTCGTCATTAGATTAAAATATTGTTACGAAATCAAAAATAAATAAAAATAAAATGCGGCCCGCGGAATTTACAGTAGCGCTGTCCGCGGAAAATTCTCGTACAATCGTCGCGTGTTTCCATACGGGAATAATATCGCGAACGATCTAGTACATCGATTATCTCGCTCTGACATATTGCTTTGTCTCGCTCTCGCACTTCTAGTATGTACTAAGGGAACGAGACAGAGAGTATCCTCATTAAGGTGCCTCAGGAGGGCAGTTCTAATTTAACTGAGCTACAAGTGCGATCAAGAAGCGATATCCGGAGCGAATAACAAGTGATACAAGCGACCTCGGCAAGTTATAGTGACTGTGATTAGCAAGTGTTTGGGACATTGTTAGTGATAAGTGAAGTTAAGTGACGTCGGCGACCATCCTTGTTGGAATAAACGTTTTTAAGAGTCATCAGGTGTTTTTCTCCAAATTGCGAACCCCGAGCTCGTAACAATATACTGATTTATTTTTATTGATTGATTAATATTAAACACGTAGTTTAAATATACGAATTAACTAATTCGCACCCTTCGAATAAACAAATTAGAAGGAATGCGAAGAAACTTTCTTCGCATTTTTAAGAAAATTCAAAACATTTTTAATATAGTTTATTTATATTTAACTAAAGTATGTAGGTGCCATGATCCCATTGCTATAATAATTTTAAGGCTTCTGATCAAAATACCACGACAAGTGGTTTTGGCAGTCCTCTCGTGATGTTAACCTGACACTGCCTAAGAATTCTGAAGAGACCGAAACAGGTGGAAATCTGAAGGTGCAAGGTCAGGACTATACGGCGAATGCATTAACACCTCCCAGCCTCTCTTAATTTTTGCTGAGTGGCTAAAAAATGTGGGAGTTCTAGCGTTATCATGGTGAAAAACCACACCCTTTCTGTTGATTGATTCCGGCCGCTTTCTTTTAACTTCTTGCTTTAATCTCATCAGTTGATCGCAGTAGAGTTCAGAATTGATGGTCCTGCCTGGTGGTAACAGCTCATTAATGAATAATGCTCTTCCAATTCCACCACACACACAGCATCACCTTGTTGCGAGTTAAACCGGGTTTTGCCACAGTCTGTGAAGCCTGACCGGCCTTTGTCCACGACCTTTTTCGCACATTCTTATTTATTTATTTATTTTAATAAAGTTTTAACTTTATTGTTATGGCGGACTTAATGCTAAGAGCATTCTCTACCAGTCAACCATAGGTACGTGATCGTACGAGATCCACTTTTCATCACCAGTTATCAGCTTCTTCAAAAATGGTTCGATTTCATTACGTCGTAACGTAATAAAGAATCACAAATGAGAACACGTTTCATTAGGTTTCTTTCAGTGAGCTCGTGAGCTATCCAAATATCGAGCTTTTTTGTGGACCCAGTTTTTTTCAAATGCGCCAAAACTGTTTTGTGGCCAATTTCCAGTTCTTCAGCTACGTCGTAACTACTGACATGCCGATTTTGCTCCACTTTTTAAAAATGGCATCCATATTATCCGTAATAGGGCGACCAGAGCGACGTGCATTTCCGGATTGAAAACGCTTAAACCAAATTAGTGCTACTCTCACAGACACTGCTCTAGGTCCATAAACATCGCAAATGTTTTTTTTACGCATTGCGTTGCATTTTACCTTTTTTGTAGGGAAATTTTAAAATGTATCGAATTTCTTTATTAGATTCACTCATCTTGACTTGACAGTAAGAAAAACAAATGAAAATCACACATTTTCCTATTTTGAATTTGGAATTATCTTCTTTAAAACTTTTAATGATACCAAAACCAGCCAGATACAAATAGTATAGCCAAAGAGATTCTTTTAACAAGTTCATACATACTATATGCGAAAATACTTTTTCCCCCAACCTAATATTTTTTAGAATATTTGTAAAAGAAAATCATTAACTACAGTTCAATTTTGTTTTAGTGATTTTTAATCACCTCTTCAATTTATTGTACCAGAGATGGGTATAGCTACATCTACTACGCACACCGGACGCGCTTCCCGGTTGCTCTGAATATCGCTGCACTTGCGTGCCATCGTGTATCTAGTTCCGAATTCAATTGTTTCATTCGCGAGCCGCGGCGACAATGGCGCTCGCACAAACATTATGCATGTTTAATTAACGATATTCCTAATTCATAATCCGACAGTGATAAATTAGCCGGCTCCGTCCGCCGTAATTAGGTACGCAATTATCGCGGGCAGTTTGAATTCATTAAAGTATGCGCTAGGTGCGCGTGATTTATTGCGCACTGTCTCTCCGATACTAATTAATACGCTACACTACACCTGCACAACCACCCTCTGGTGCCCGCATACTTCCGGTGCAATTTTTAACCTTACCAGCTTGCGCGGCGTGAAATAATTAATCAACTGGTATACAAGATCCTCATATTGTTCCCCTGTTCTATTATTAGGCAATAAGCGTGTTTTCCGCGGCCGAGCGAGCGTAATTGGAAACCCTATACGGCTATTTAATTTACCTAGCCCGAGCCGAGCCACCTGGCTCGATGGCGAAACAATTGCCCAGCTCCTAATTATATTTTAATCGCAACATGCCCCTCGCCCGCCGCGTGGGAGGTGGTCACAGCACAACACCACTAATTCATTTGAGCGCCGGGCCTCGGACGAGCTCCGTCTCTGTTCACGTTTATTCTATGGTAGAGTTAAGGTCTTCTAAAGCAATACCGCCGCTTAAACACATTAGCCAAAGCGTTTATTAGGGTTTACTGGCGCACAATGGCGTCGGTTAATTAAGTTCTGCTTGTTGGGGGTTAGACGTAGATGGTACCACTCAATTTATGCATGAAATGTCGTGTTTTTAATTTAACTTACATACGACGTTTGCTCAAACGTCGTGCCACGCAGGGCCCGAGTTGATCAAGTACAATAAATATTAAAGTTACAATATCATTGTTAGAACACTCCGTGTACCGAGCAGCTGTTCGCGAACTATGCCAATTGTGTAGAGGCTTTTGTTCGCCGCATTAACTATGTAACTATTCTACAATATAACCAGGACCTACCAACGGCAAATCAAATCCAGATTCAATACGAATTCTCGTTATAGACCTGAGTGTAAAGTTTATAGGATGCATGATTAAGAGCCTCATAAATCTACTATTAAGACACAGAATATCCCCGTGACTAGCTCTAAATTTAATTATAGAGAAAGATCACCAGTAATAACCCATTTCGATATTGGCTATACAATCAATTTAAAAGGCGATGTGTGAAAAATGGACGCAACCCGCGGCCTGCACCGACGCCATGATATATAACGGCTAAACGCTTTGGCTGCAATTCCTTCAAGATTTATTGGAGAACGTGAGATTTATCTAAACACTAGTAATTTGCCACGAACCGACTGACTGACAGAACAAATTTGGCGAATAACCAGATTCTTTTATAGTACTCTACGTATTCTTAAAATAGATTTCGTTATTTAAGTCAGTGCAAATAACCAAACAGTTTTGATAGCTACGTACAAGTATAAATAATTACTTAAAATTAAAATACTGTGAACCAAAATCAGTGTAGCTAATGATTTTATATTTTATGCAGATTGTTTATCTGTGCTCCAAAAAGTTATGATGAACTGAATCCAGAAATGTTGGTACATAATGAAATGTATGAAACAACAAGAGCAGTGGCGTGGCGGACATGTGATACGATTTAGCACTGAACTGCTCTGCTCCTGCGCCCACTTATATTAGCCTGAAAGCCTCCTTACGGCGGGGAGGAGCTGCGCATTGGCCATTAGTGTGATTAGAGAAGCAGCCACCCTCGCATCGCCCGCGAATTCTTTAGGCCTCTCATCTCATAATACTCACTACATATTTCATTATTTATGTATGCTATATTTTACTTCAATATACTCTCAGTACTCCCACGGAAGTAACCTGAATAATCTATGTAAATGTTTCTTTCATACGGTTATTTTATTGCCTGTTTGTTGACAGATGATGGCCTGTTCGTACCTGAGCGCGGCGGCAATGAAGCCTGAGCACTCTGAAGCTGCGTGCTGGACCCCGCCTGCCTTGTCGGCATGCTCGTCCTCGGACCTCGAGCCCACCATGCCGATGGTCCCGCCATACTTGCGGCCCCCCTTGAGCGCCCTAGGGATAGCTCCACCCGCGCTCCAGAGTCTGCCCCCCGAACCAGCGCTCGACCTCACCACGGCCTCTCTCAAACCGCAGCTCCTACCTTCGCCCAGTGACGATTGAAGTGTTGTGCCACAGACTTATAAACTATGATTACTACCACTGGTCAGTAATTTTTTGTGAAGTCACTGAACTGTTATGACTTAGAATCTATATATTTAATTTCGGTTGTGAAAATTTATGTAAAACTTTAACGCTATTATGTAAATTTCCATTAATTACTGGTACTTAAGAGTTGAACAGAATGAGGTGTGTTAAACACAAAGGTGTTATTGATATTTATCGTGATAATGAGAGGAACACTTGAGAAAATGTTGATGACATATCTTGGAACGTGCTTCACCGTTTTAAGTAATAATGATGCGTTTTTATCATAAAAATGTATGTTTACATTGTATTATTTTTAAATTTGTTTGACCTACGAAAACTTTAATTAGAAAGTTTCTAGAATATATTAGATGAATTTCTTTTACCTCTGATAATTATCAATTTGAAAGCATTTCGTCACATCTTGCCAATGAGTGTACCATTTGATAAGTATTCTTCTGTTGTGACATCAGCCGTGTTTCTTGCACTCATCTCTGTGATTTAAAATCTTGCTGTGTAAATAAATTTCTCGAATAAATTTGTTATTTCGTATTTAAAGACGAGCTGTATAGTTGGCCCGTTATATTATTCGTTTTACTGTACATACTAGCGTAACATCTTAGTTGTAAGTAGACACATCTTGTACCTAAATCTATGAAAAACTTATTAGCAATAATCGATGCCAACTATGAAGTTTGAAAATCATTATATACTAACGGTCTCTGTATATATTGATCTACTTTATCATCAATTTATTGTTCATGTCGAGTTAAAATGTTTACAATACGTAAGTTATCATAAACGCTAACATTCCTTCTTATGTATAAATGTACCTACTTACATTGTATCAAACATATTGTACTTGTACAACTTTTTCGTTTCATGTAAAACTACAAAAGGAAACTAATAAAAAGTCACATTCTGCAACTATATGCGCTATTGCGGAGCTAATAAAAAATATCGAAAAACAAAATATTTTACGTCTTAAATATCTCGAAATTGTTTTTAATAGTAATGCGTATTTATGATTAAAGAAAAAATTATATTACATGCAAAATATTCCCTTCAAGCGAAAAGAGACGACACATATTTTTATTCATTTTTTTATCTCAAAAAGCTTTTGAACAAGATTTGACAAAAACAATGAAGGTCTGTCCGGTTCGCACTTGGGAATGGCTTACATATAATTATATACATAATTTCTATTTGTCTATATGATGTATGTATGCTAAAAAATAGAGATACATATTCTTCAAAAAAATTCAAGTTTTTCACTTATGTCTAACGTACAAACTAACCAAAATTTAAAGAGATTCGTCATATGTAATTGAACAACGCTATGTCAAAATTTTAAGATGTAAATTATGTATTTGTAATTGTACGTACTTAAATATACAGTATTAAAAACTTCTGGTGTAAACTATTTCATTAACAATCGGTTTTAGTAAGGTTCTTAGTGTCCCCCAGATTCATACAAAGAAACTAAATACTGAATTAATTTTCTATATTTTTCCAACTAATTTGATAATTTCAATCAAGATTCGTAACTGTAAAAATCTATGGGACACTAAGTCACCTTCAGTTCTGTCAGGTCAGATCATCCTTATAAAATACCTAAGTACCGTAGTTATGTGACACATATAAAACGTGGCAAAAATATGATTAAGTTTTATTTTGTACGGGTTATGATAAGCCCATTGTAAATTATATATTTTCTGAAAAAGAGTAGGATTCCTAAGAAATATTTGTTAGATACAAAATAGTATTAACACAGAGCTTTTGACTGTAATTAAGGCTAATTGGAATTAAAGGTCACATCGACATACATTTAATGTTAGCGTTTAGTAAATCTTGCCATCAAACCACTGTTTAATTTATGAAGCTGTCCCACTTCTGATGTCGGGATTGGGATATCAGGAGGTGTTGGGCAGTTATTAAGGGAAGTGACAGTTGTGGTGTTACCAGTCAACAAAGAAAGAACATACATTCTAGAATAAGAAAGTCGAAGAAAGGAGAAAATAAAATTTTGTAAATTATAACATCGTTTTATTGATTCATCCAAAATACCATTTCACGTAAGAAGTCCCCTGGGCGTGGCATTAGTGTCTTTGTCCAGCGAAAGTTTTCCATGTCAAAATATGTAGTTCCAATGGGATAGACGAAAAGTTTCAAAAATTGAAAAAGTAATGTGATGGCATGATAGCATACATGTATTTAAGCTCATTGTTGAAATTTTCACTTTGAAATTTTGCATAGGCGATTTCATATAACAATTTAAAAATCGATGAGGAAGTCCATTTTGAAAATATAAAATTACTAAAAAGTCATACTATAATCGATGAACACATAAAAAATAAAGAAACTTTCATTTAGGAACTATTTACATAAACGCAATATTTAAGGTAGTTGTCGAACAAATGTTAGTCTCACCCTTGTAAATTACCTAGGCGTCACGTCACCGCTAGGTATCCATTAGTATGGAGCGTTTGGTATCATCCAAAATGCACGTGAGTTTAACTTTGTCATATGAAACTAAACTGAGTTTATGTTTTATTGACGTGTTTTTTTTTTACCATTGTGCCTATTATAGTGAGGTCTTTCATTTAAACATGAAATCGAAAATTATTCGTCATGCCTAATACTAACGCGGGACTTCTCACGTGAAACGATCTGTACCTAAACCTTTTTATGTAAAAATCTAAATAAAAATAAATTCGAAAACTAAAACCTGACAACTACGAATTTAAAATGTAAGAAACAAGACAACTTAGCTGTTTCCCTTAGCTCCGCTTGCCTGGGAAACCTGGGGTCTGAAACTATATTCATACCAATTTTTATCAAAATCCGTTTAGTGATATCCGATAGACAAACAGACTTTCGCACTTATAATATTGGTATGGATATCAATAAATTGTTACAGTAGTTAGTACAATGTACAGAAGACAACGAACTCGTAAACCATTTTGCTCTAAGTATATTTATTTATGCATTATTCTGGTGTGGCATACGACCAGAACTGTCGTCTGTACATTACTCTGTATCTTAACCATGTAACTTTTGCCTTGGTCCCCTCAGCTTAAAGAGGAAATTTCGTCTTTAATGCTGATAATGCTGAAAATGAAAATAAGTACATGTATACAAAGGTATTAACCAAATTTATTTAGGTTTTAATAAATTTGGCAAGTGTTATCAAACTAACTCTATATAAAAAATATGCATCATAAAGCTATCAATAGAAAGGAAAAGCCATGCGCGAAATAAATATTACAGCAAATAAACTATTCAGAAATCGATTACGTCCACAGTTGCAACAAATCAATAATGTATTTACCTTATGATCCTTAATTACTAATGACTGGCGATGGCGTAGGCAAATGCTACGAAGCCATGCTACGAGGGTCTACGACCAACGACCGCTACGAAAAATAATAAACCCTTAATTTAATTTTTATCCTTAATTGATTTTATAGTAAGAAACCTCACTTAGAAACTTGCATAATATATGATATTTTTAATTCAATGAAGATTCGAAGCTAGGTAGTCGGGGGTGGCGGAGAAGAGAGAGATTTTAAAAGCGATAGGAGAGACCTTTGCCCAGTAGTGGGACAATATAGGTTTAAAAAAGGAATATATGATAATTTAAAAAGATCTGCTTGTAGGTAAACACAAATATGAGATTTTTTTAAATAACCTACATATTACCGTTTTAAAAAAGAATAATATTTTTTCATAATTCGTTTCTAAAAAAAACATTGACTTGATGCAGCTATTAGCCATAGGCCGAATGGCGGCTTCGAAAAAACCCTGACAACCACTTGAAATGAATGAATTGATGATAATATAACAGAGTGTCAATTCCGCTAATAAACTTACTAATACCATGCAACTGATAATCAATTACGACTCAATTACGATGCATTTTTGATATGCTCAATATTGGTAATATTTATGTTCGTGCAATTGGGATGACGACAAGGTTCAAAAATTAATTATTTATTTATTTAACACTTCTTTGCACACAGTGAAATACAAATTAAATATGTTACATAAAATGTGACACAGTATGTATACAAAAGGCGGCCTTATCGCTCAAACAATCCTTCCAGGCAAAAGAAAAAAGAAAAAAAGAAAAGATCTCTTCCATTAAAAAAGTAATGATATTTTATGAAAGCATACGTGTATTTAAATTTGTTATTAAAATTAACACTTTGAATTTTTGCAAAGATTTTTTATAACAATTTAAAAATAGATGGAAGAGTATTTTGTAAAATATAAAATTACTATAAAATTATATTATAACTGACAAACACATAAAAAATTAAGAAACTTTAATTTAGGAATTATTTACATAAACTAAATATTTAAGGTAGTTGTCGAACAATTTTAGTCTCACCCCTTGTAAATTACCTAGACGTGACGTCACCGCTAAGTATCCATTAGTATGGAGCGTTTGGTATCGTCTAAAATGCACGTGAGTTTAACTTTGTCATATCTCAGTTAGTTTAAATTTTATCGACGTGTTTTTTTTTACCAATATGCTTATTAAAGTGAGGTCTTTCATTTAAAAATGAAATCGAAAATTATATTTCATGCCTACATATTGTGTACTTAAATTGGTGAAATATACTATTAGGCCAACTTGCAAATAAATATGAAATTAACTTTACGTAAGAAATGTATAATACTAGCTGAGATAGTGTTTGTACAATAGTAAATCACCTATTATGACGAATGAAAATTCAATATCGAACGAAAATCATTCGACTCACCGAGTCCTATTTTTCAAAAATATCACTCCTGAACAAAATGCCGCCTCTTAGATTAATAATTGGTCTCCGCGGCACTACGACTAGATACTGCGCTGTGAAGAAAAATCGGTTTCCAGAATGCGGCAACTTATTAGGAAAGTGTGTGTAAAACAATGTGCAAAGATGCTAGAGTGCGTCGATTATGGTGTTGCCAGCTACTTGACTGGTGCCCGACCAATGGGAAAATTATTAATTGCTGTGGTCTGAAAGTTGTATAAAATGTGGCTAAGAAAATACTTTAAAATTAAATTAAAATAAAACTGACCAAGTGTGACTCGGCTCGCGTGGATAGGGTTTTTTTTATACAACTAAGTAGGCAAACAGGCGTACGGCCCACCTGATGGTAAGTGGGCACCGTAGCCTATGAACGCCTGCAACACCGGAGATGTCACGAGCGCGTTGCCGACCTGTCCGCTATCAGCACAGCGACCCCTCTGGAGCCTGGCGACCCTACTCGCCAGCAGGAACACAACACTGCATCACAGTGTTATTTGGCTGCGGTCTTCTGTAGGATGGAGGTAATTCCCCAGATGGCTACAAAATGCTTTTACTTGTTCTCTTGGGTTCTGTATGATTTTTTTTTTTCTCCATTTGGACCTCCAAACAAATTTATAATTATCTCATAGGTTTTCCTGTATTTTATGCATCGAAATTTTAAAATCGATAGTTTCGGAGCTAAGGTAGGGGAAATAGTTAATTTTTGTCTACTTTATTTAATTATTCTATTTTAGAATCCTAAAATTGCAACAAGAACTTTCATTTGACTTATTATTACACAGTACAGTATGTTAAACTTTACTTTTAATTTTCTATTTATCTATAGTAATCGATACATAATAGGTACATAACCGATACATAATCGATACACAATACACAATCTATACTTTATCCGATTATCCAGCAACACTACCTTACTGGTTACCAACTACCCAAAGGCCACATTTAAAATATTGGTGGGCGTAAATGTGGAAAATGGAATCAAAATAGTGATAGGTTGCTTGCTAGTCGCATCGCCTACTAATAGGAATGGTTTCTTCGATTGGCGCCCACTCCCTCGGCCAGCCTGTATGGTCTGCGCGGGAGGAGAACCAGCTAGCACATTCCACGTTTTTACTTTCTCCCAGGCCAGCATTGAAGAAATAGGACGCCACAGACAGACAGACAAAATTAAAGTCAAACTTATATCATCCCTCTTTTGGGACCGGGAGTAAAAAAAACAAATTATACAAATAATAAAAATCGAAACCTCGGGGAATTTGGGATTTTTTTAATACACGGCAACATTGAGCACTGAGCGGTACTTCGCGTCATATTTTAGGGATTTTTTATTTTCATGAGTAATTTATGTCCATATTTTGAAATTATACAATGCTTACTGATGGTATGTAATACCAGTATCTTTTTTATTTCTTTTAGTATTATTCTCACACAGTTTGACTACGCAAACTGCCATTTTGCTTCTGCTTTTACATTAAATTTTAAATTTATCTAGACGTACAACTCACTCATCGGTTGCGGCGTGACTGACGCGGGTACGCCGCGAGTACGCCGAAATTGACGTAGTTTTAGTTGCCGCATTTTTCTAGTACACCAACGTCGCCAAGGGTATCTAGTCGAGCGCGCGAGACCAATTATTAAGTGCCGCCTGTTACTTTAAACCACAGACATATATCTTATATGTCTGTGCTTTTTTAAACCAACGATTTTTAATTTTAAAGTTGTTTTTAATATTTTTGTCTAACGAAATAAAGAAACTTAAAAAATATGTAGAAAAAACTTAATTTGTAAAACGAGGTAATATTAATTTTATTATAATTTATGACGAAGTCTGACTGGCAGAGCGAGTGTACCATTGTTTTCTGCAAAAATACATTCAGTTGGATTAAAAAGCAAGAAAACATCTGGTCGAGCCTGCTTAACATTGCAAATTGAACGAATAAGTAAACAAGCCTTTACGAAGCCTTTTTTGAGCACCACGACAAACAATCTGGATAGCTAATTATTATTCAAAAATATTTCGATTTCATTTAATTAGGCTGAAGATAATGGCGGATAAGATTTTGAAAAGTTAATTTTGTAGTCTAGTGAATTAAGAATTAGTCGTAAAAGGAATATATATTTCATTTCTTTATTTCAGGCTATACAATAGTAAACTGAAGTTAAAAAGTAGTAGTAGTTAAAAAGTAGTAGTAGAAAAAGTTTATAATCAAATTTATAAAAAGAAGTTTATATTGATACATAAATTGTCTATCAATATAACTCCTCTTTTTAAATTAATAAAGACTTAATTTTTTTTTATTATTTACATTTGGGAAACATACAGTTATGTAGATGATATACATATTATCTTAGATTAATAATTGGTCTCGCGCGCTCGACTAGATACCGTCGGCCAACTAGAAAAAATGCGGCAACTAAAACTACGCCGAATTCGAAGTACTCGTGGCATACCCGGTCAGTAGAGGTGTTACATAGGGCGCACTGTAAGTTTCCGGAACTGGCCACTTACATAAACAATATTTAAAAATTTATTGCAACATTTGAAAATAGAACTCTTTTGCTGTAGAATGCAGTTTGTTTCATCTGACTGTCTTTTGTTTTTACCTTGTGGCGCCATTTAAAAAATTGTGTGTCTGCATCAACATGGATTTAACTCGGGAAAATTTTCGTAGTATGATTTTCTACGATTTTAAGTGTAATTTGACAGCTCAACAGAGCATCGCTCGGCTTGAAACAGCTTTTGGCAATGAAGCACCATGCAAGACAACTGTTTATAGCTGGTTTGCAGAATTCAAGCGTGGTCGTATCAATCTCAGTGACGAATCTCGCGATGGTCGGCCGTCCACCGCTGTGACCAACAAAAACATCAATGCTGTGCGCCGTATGATTGAAACAGACAGGCATGTGACCTACCATGAAATTCGCGCATCCTTAGAAATAGGCATGAGTCAAATACAATTAATCTTACACAAACATTTGGGTGTGAGAAAGCTGTGCTCGCGGTGGATCCCACACAACTTGACCGAGGCTCAAAAAACGGACCGCGTCACTTGGTGCAGTGCCATGCTTACCAGATTCAACGAAGGTGCGTCAAATTTGGTGTGGGACATAGTAACAGGTGACGAAACATGGATTTATTGCTACGATCGCAAAACAAAGCAGCAATCGAGCGTATGGGTCTTTCAAGATGAGCCGAAACCAACCAAAGTGGCGCGCGTGAAAAGTGCATCTAAGCGGATGATTGCTTCTTTTTTTAATAAAACTGGACACGTGGCTACTGTTGCTTTAGAGAATCGTCGTACAGTGAATAGTGACTGGTACACGACCATTTGTTTGCCGGAAGTTATTGACGAACTCCGTAAAAATAACCGTAAACGCCGTATCATCCTGCACCACGACAATGCTAGTTCTCACACGGCCAGACAGACAAACGACTTTTTGAAGGCGAAAAATGTAGAACTCATGAGTCATCCTGCATGCAGTCCCGACCTGGCACCTTGTGACTTTTTTCTGTTCCCAAAAATTAAGAACCAATTACGCGGTCAACGATTTTCATCACCAGAAGAGGCTGTCGAGGAGTATGAAAAACACGTTTCAGAGGTCACCACAGAGGAGTGGCACAAAAGTTTTCAAAACTGGTTTCATCAACTGAAAAAGTGCATAGACGCCAAGGGAGATTATTTTGAAAAACAATAAATTAATTTTGTACCTTTAATAGTATTTTTTCATATTCATTCCGGAAACTTATAGTGCGCCCCACGTATATTAGGGTCAGATTCCAATATTCATATTATTAAATATATTAGTTAGTTCATATTAGGATACCGAAACTGTTACTGGGTATTAGTCAAATATTAGTTTAGAGGTTCCATATTAATTTTTAGATATTATTGAATCTCATGATGATAATACGCAAACTCATTCTCAATAATCAAACTGAATACAAGATTCTTAGTAATACAAACGGCTACCTATTAATTTTTAGAGGGATTCACTTTTCCTTCATACTTTAACAGGCTTAGCACTGTCAACGTTGAATCAACGTTGGCGTATTAAAAAAGTGAATCAGCTTATTTACAACAATTTATTACATTTTTTTACTTCTTCATTCGTATTTTTTTATTTTTTATTATTTTTTTTCTTTTTTCCGGACGAGTCACTGATCGCCCCTACGTGTTGTCTACTCTATTATTTGACTAATACGTGATAACCTAATATCTTCTGAAACGCATATCCTAATATGACAATGGTTGCGTGTATTATGATACCTATACCTGTTACTAATATATTAGACACACCTCTACCGCAATAAGATCTTTCCGATTACGATAATGCCAAGCTACAAACCAAGCGTGTTTCCCATTTGCGTCTTCAGTTTACGCTTCTAAGCCTTAGGGTACGCTCTTAATCATGGTCCTATATTTGACGGTTATGGTTATTGTTATTACGTCAGTCAAGCCGCAACGGATGAATGAGTTGGACGTCCAGATACATTTAAAATTTAATGTAAAATCAGAAGCAAAATGGCAGTTTGCGTAGTCAAACTGTGTAAGAATAATACTAAAATAAAAAAATAAAGATACTGGTATTACATACCATCAGTAAGTATTGCATAATTTCGAAATATGGACATAATTTACTCATGAAAATAACAAAACCCTAAAATATGGTGCGAAGTACCACTAAGTGAGCACTGAGCAATGTTGTTCAAAATTCCTCGAGGTTTCGATTTTTATTATTTGGATATTTTGTTTTTCAACTGCCGATCCCAAAAGAGGGATGTTATAAGTTTGACTTCAATTTTGTCTGTCTGTCTGTGACATCTGATTTCTTCAATACTGGTCTGAGAAAAAGTTAAAACGTGGAATGTACTAACTGCTTCTCTTCCCGCGCAGACCATACGATATAATCGATTATATCGATTTAATCCACATAGATAATCGTTTATATCGATTGTGTCTGGATTGTGTATCGATTATGTTTCCGTAGTATCGATGTAATCTGTAATATTGATTTTTGACAATTTATCGAAAATAATCGATTAATGGATTATCAATTGAAATACCAAGCATTTAAGGTACTATGCAGATATACCGGAATTCTTACTCGGAACTTGTAAATGTGATAGGTATGTATATCAACTATATAACTGTATATTTCCCAAATGTAAATAAATAAACTAGGCGGCGGGATTGTACAGCAGGCATTACACAAATCATCGTCATACAACGCAAACAGAAAAAAATATATTATACTTACAGAAATATATTATCGATAGTATCATCATTTATCGATATTATCTAGATACATCACTATACGATACCTTAGATTATTTTTTCAACTATCAAAGAATCGATTATTAATCGATCATTAATCGGTGTTTAATCGATTTTTCGGCAACATTACCTTATGGAAAAAGGCCGTGATAATATGTATGTTTATGTCTATTTATTTATTTGTATTTACACCAGAGTCAAAACTAAAAAGGGGTCAGTAATCAATTAGCTCTAACCTAAAAAGAAAATTAAAAGTAAACGTTTGACATACTGTACTGTGTAATAATAAATCAAATTTATTTTAACATTATTAAATAGACAAACATTAACCATTTCCCCTTACCTCCGAAACTATCGATTCCAGAATTTCGATGCATAAATTACAGGAAAATCTATGAGATAAATTTAAATTTGTTTAGGAGGTCCAAATGGAGAAATATAAAAAATCGTATAGAACCCTTTCCACGCGAGCCGACTCACACTTGACCAGTTTTATTTTAAAGGATTTTCTGAGCTACATTTTACAATCCGTAACAAAGACCACAGCAATTAATAAATTTCCCATTGGTCGGGCACCAGTCAAGTAGCTGGCAACACCATAACCGACGGTAGTGTCTTTGCACATTGTATAACACTGTCCTAATAAGTTGCCGCATTCTGGAAACTGATTTTTGTTCACAGCGCGGTATCTAGTCCTAGCGCCGCGGACACCAATTATTAATCTAAGCATATTACATTTACAATACTACTTAAACCAATTAAGTTTCCTCAGATTACCTTTGCAAAAACAACGACAAGACTAAAAATACTAAAATGAATATAATATAAAAATTAGGTATGTAAACATAGAATACATTGGACTTTAGTGGCTTTTGCAGAGAAGCATTACTCGATTTAATATTACTTTTGAAAGGAGCAATAGTTAAATGGAAAATAACTACGTCATTATATTTAGTGTTGTAATTTTGGCAAGTGCGATATAAATATGTATTCTTAACATAATTAGTTTTGCAAAGGGGAACATGGAACAATGTCACAATACTAGAATTAGGTCGATGGCATCAATAACAAATTTCGCTGGCAAGGAATGGTGATTCGATACTATTGTGAAGGAGCTTGTAAAGAAAAGTTTGATCTTTTTTCATGCAGCGGTTTATCATCGAGGATAGAGGGTTGATTTGTTTATTTTTAGCGTATTTTTCAAAGTGTTGCAGATATTTAGCAAATTTTTCCTGAATCCTATCTATCATATTTTTATATACATCGTATTGTGGATACCAAACTGTGGATGCATACACCGGTCTTACAAAAGAGTGTAAGACCGGTGTTAGAGTATTAAATGTGTGTTTTACTAGGCTATCTTGACAAAATGTTAGATTAAAATATACCTTTTCCTTCCAAAGTTTTACCAGTTTCTATCACAAACTACAGACTTCCAGTTGTTGCTTTAGGTCATCCATGGTATTCTAAGAGTACCTAGTTATCTTAGTCATACTCCTTCACAGTTTTGGTGACAACATATTTAGGCATTAACCTTGCAAACAAAGATTTAGGAACGAAAGAGGGAATTCATAATTCTATGCTCGCAACTTATATCTGTAAGTCGTCCTATCAATAAATACGCGTCACTCGAGCTCATTAACGCGCATCCGGTTGCGAATGCGAACAGTTTTTGTTAGAATTTATCCGGAGGCTGGACCAATTACGCAGTCGTTCTTCCTTCCTGACAGACGTACCATCAAATATGTAACGGGCCTTTAGCGAAAAACCGGCGAAAAATTGCAAAAACCGTCACAAAATGGCGAGAACCGTCGAAAAATTGCGGAGGCCGTGACGGACGCGTGGACACGCCGTTGAATGAATGATGCTCGCTATTCGCTGGTGACTAATCAATAGAGCCGCCTGCAGGCCTGAAAAATTCACGCTGGTAATGGCAGAAACCAGTTACGGCACTGGGTGCGACCCAGGGGCATGTATACCTGAAGGTGCTTTTTGCTTTTTTGCAGTAAGTACCCTGAAAACCATATAATAGGTTGTGGAAAAAGTTTCTTCGCATTTAAAAAAAAAAATCTAAACCTTTTTTAATACAGTTTATTTACATTTAACTAAAGTATGTAAGTGCCATTATGTTCGATTACTTTTTACCATCTTGTAGGTAGGGGCATGATCCTATTACTATATAAATTTTGAGGCTTCTGATCAAAATACCGCGACAAGTGGTTTTGGAAGTCCTCTCGTGATGTTAACCTGACACTGCCTAAAGAATTCTGAAGAGACCGAAACTATACAGCGGATGCATTCCCAGGCAATCTCTCTTATTTTTGGTGAGTGGTTAAAGATGTGTGAGGTCTAGCGTTGTCATTTTGAAAAAACACACCCTCTCTGTTGATTAATTCCTGCCGCTTGGTTTCAACTTCTTGCTTTAATCTCATTAGTTGTTCGCAGTAGAGTTCAAAATCGATGGTCCTGCCTGGTGGTAACCACTTTATAATGAATAATGCATTTCCAATCCCACCACACACACACCATCACCTTGTTGCGAGTTAACCCGGGTTTCGCCACAGTCTGTGAAGCCTGACCGGCCTTTGACCACGACCTTATTCGCACATTCTGGTCGTACGTGATGCACTTTTTATCGCCAGTTATCAGCTTCTTCAAAAATGGTTCGGTTTCATTACGTCGTAATAAAGAATCACAAATGAGTACGCGGTTCATTAGGTTTCTTTCAGTGAGCTCGTGAGGTACTCAAATATCGAGCTTTTTTTGTGTACCCAGATTTTTTCTAATGCGCCAAAACTGTTTTGTGGTCAATTCCCAGTTCTTCAGCTACGTCGTAACTACTGATATGCCGATCTTGTCCCAATTTTTTAAAAATGGCATCCAATTTATCCGTAATAGGGCGATCAGAGCGACGTGCATCTTTGACATCACAATTTCCGGATTGAAAACGCTTAAACCAAATTTGTGCTACTCTCACAAACACTGCACTAGGTCCATAAACATCGCAAATTTTAAAATGTATCAAATTTCTTAATCAGATTCACTCATTTAGACAGTAAGAAAAATAAATGAAAATCACACATTTTCCTAATTGAATTTGGAAAATGTGTTCTTTATAATTTAAACTTTTAATGATATCAAAACCAGCCAAAGAAATTGCCTTATCTTTGATACTTTACATTATCAGAAAAATCTCGGAGAACTTTAAGATTGGAATTAAAATATTTCATAAGGTAATCGAGCTATTCAATAGAGTGCTAGTTAGATAGGCGACATAGAATATCACAGACATAGACATACAAAAAACACAGGCAAGTAAAATCAGAGAGCAAAGCAAGTCCCAAAAATACAAAACTATCATCTACCTATATAAATCCAAATATGTTCTAAACTAACCTTCTATTATACCGACATCAGTAGACATGAAACAAACCCCTCATTACCAGGACCTCATAGACCCGCAACGAGTACACGGCGAGGGTCACTCCGCACATCATGTCCAGTTTACAACCGGTATAAGAGGTTCCTTCATGTCTTCAATGCATGTTTATTAAAAAGTTGTTTCGAAACGTGGAATTGTTCGCGCTCCTTTTTGTTTATGTGATTTTCTGGTTATTTATTTATTAACTACATTGTCCCACTGCTGGGTAAAGGTCCCACATAAAAAAAATTGGTTGTCTGTAAAGTCGGTTTACGGACGGTAGTTTGACGTGACAACGTCAAACATTACAGTAGTATAATACACATGATCATGCCTCTCTCTCGTTCGTGCCGCGCTCTCGCTTGCGGAACGCGATAATCAGCGTAACGGGAAAATGACGTCATCTTTTTCGTGCAAGCAGCCCAAAGTATCGAGTTATTAGACGTTGTCACGTCAAAAAATACATTAGTTCCAATTTCCGTCGAAAAAGGCCTAGCTTTTCGGCATGTTACTTACTGAAATCTTGAAATAGCGAGTGAGAAAATTTCTAAGTTACTGTGTTCAATGAACACTTTATGGGTTGTAATCAAAAAATTACACCGTCAAACAGATATATCTAATCAGATAATGCAACATTTTATCGACATATTATAATGGGCATGTAAAAGCATGGGATCTTTGCGAAACCCTGTTGGGACTCCGTACCGCTGTTTTCTTTCGTGGCTTATTACGATAAACTTTAATATGTTAGATAATATTAGATATGCGTGGTTGTTGTCCAGCCAGCCAGCCATACAGCTATACTTGCATGTTTCACTGCCGCGGGTAATATATTAAGATTTTCCAGTAACCAGTAACAACTTATTATTTTATGGAATGTTTACCAAAATAAAATAAAATAATACCATTCTAAGAAGAGACTAATTCTTAATCGGATAGTTTTGCTAAAAAGCAAAACTATCCGATTTAGAATTTTTTTGGCACTTGACGAGTGACACACGATTGCGATAAGACAAATCTATCGACGTATTATTTATCAACATCAAATATATAAATAGAAAGAAAGGATATCCTCTTTTCTAGAATTCTTTAGAAATCTAGAAATTCCATACAAAATCTTAACGTAGTCGATAGCTTCTGCTTTTAATAAATCTCATGATAGAGTCACAGACATTTGACATTAAAAACTATTTAAAATTATAGTAAAGTAGGGAGTCTGTGATGAAAGCAACTAAGTAGCCTAGAAGAAAGATGATAGATTTCACATTTACTATTTTGACTCACAAATACTTTAAAATGTTCCTTGTTATTTTTATTCAAACATGCGTTGAACATCGAAGGACCAAGTCAAACTAGCATGTGAACACTCTCATGGGCCGTGTTTTCGTTATGGTAATCATATCTACACAGACTATCGCGGTAGGCAAACAATTTTCATGTAATATTCAAATCATCATCAGAAACTCTTATCTCGTCTATCAAATTAACAATCGTCTAACATCAATAGGCTACTTGACTGTGTTCACATTTTGACAAAAAAATTATACGGAACAATACATACACTAAAAAGTAACCGATATCGAAAACAACAACAAAATTGGTAATTAATTAAAGCAGTAATTAGCATTTAAAGTTTTCTAATAAAGAAAAGTGGGAGAGTGGTGGGGACGTCTTGCTATCTCTTTTGTACGTACGCAATCAAGTGGCAGTGACGTCACTCACTATTAAGTGCGTCCTTTTCTTGTTTCTTGACAGTTTCCCCTTCCACAGGATTTCAAAGGCTTATAACTTATTTAATATTGAACGGATACAAAAAAATCTTTCTGTTTTCGAATTCACGGACTCAAATTTGTGATATGAAATATAAAAAAAATTGAGTCAAGTAGCCTATTAATATAATAGCCGTATGGGATTTCTACCTTCGGGCATATGTTGAAATATCTATCGTATCGGTACATGCGATTGGTAAAAGCAAAGAAAGTGTAATTTTGTTTAGAATTAAATGAGTGTATTTATATGTGCAGGCCGTATATTGTCTTAGATTGGACTTGTAGAACTTAGTTTACTGGTAGAGCAGCTGCTCTACATTCGAAGTATATTAGGTTTATTGTTAAATACCTCACGTACCTATTTTAATGTCTGCGTTTATCTACTTTACAGTTTGCTTTAGACAGATATCGATCTGTAGTTTCATCTACCTACACCATAGGTATATTGGAGCGAGGAAAGTTTCCAAGGTCTGGTTAAATTAATGCTGAACCAATCAATTTGCTGATGATGCCTTTAAAAAGATGATGAAGATGCTGAGTAGCGTGGCTGAAACATGCCACCTAACCCACATGAAGCAGAGACCACATAAAGCGCCATAATATTAGGTCCTTACATATGAAATTGGCGTTTTGTCGTACTGGCCACTTTAATCACAAATTTCTCCTCTTTAGTTAGGAATTCCAAATTCAAATTTATACAGCTATTTCCACATGTATTTATGTTTCGTTATTTGTTTATTTTCTTCTGTTTTTTTCTATTTGCGGCGCTCAGTTTACAAAATGGAAAACTTGAAATATCGCGTTATTTACGAGTACGAGTTCCACCGTGGCACCAGTGCTGCGGAAACAGCTCGAAGGGTTAATGATGTGTATGGAGGTCGTGTCGCAAAAAAAAAACACAGTGCGTTTAAGGTTCCAACGTTTTCGTTCTGGAAACAAGCCCCGTGAACGGCCGGAGACCCAAGTTGACAATGAAGAATTGAAGGCTATTGTGGAAGCGGATCCATCGCAAACCACGGCCGAGTTAGCTGCAGGCTGCGGCGTTAGTGATAAAACTGTTTTAATCCACTTACAAGCAAATTGGGAAGCTTAAAAAGCTTGAAAGATTGGTTCCTCACGAGTTGATTGAAGCAAACCGGGAAACGCGCAACGACTGCTGCGTTACATTACTTGACCGGCACAATAATGAAGGGGTTCTTAATCGAATCATTACCTGTGATGAAAAGTGGATTCTCTACGATAATAGGAAGCGCTCATCGCAATGGCTGGACCCTGGCAAGCCAGCCAAATCCTGCCCCAAGCGAAAATTGACCCAAAAAAAGTTACTTGTAAGCGTTTGGTGGACTAGTGCCGGTGTCGTTCATTACAGTTTTCTCAAATCTGGCCACATTGTTGTCAGCAATTGCAAACCATGATGGATAAGCTAGCTGCTAAACAACCGAGGCTGGTCAATCGCTTTACGCCACTGCTGCTTCACGACAACGCTAGACCACACACTGCACAACAGACGGCTACCAAATTAGAAGAGCTTCAACTGGAATGTCTAAGGAACCCACCGTACTTTAGGGACCTTGCTTCAACAGATTACCATTTTTTTCGAAATTTGGATAACTTCTTGCAAGGGAAAAAATTCAACTCCGATGGGGAAGTGCATAGATAACAATAATTCATACTTTAATTAAATAAAAATATTAAATTAAAAAATATTTGGCATTTTGTTCCTCCCATACAAAACGCCAATTTCATATGTATAAGGACCTAATATTATATAACTTGTCCATAAATCTGAAACAGTATACTTACTGACCGACTTAATAACCAATTAAATCAAATGACTACAGACTATTGTGCCATGATGATACCTAATTAGGGATAATGCAACAATCATTGTAATTAATTATACATTGAAAACGTATACGGTAGTTGCAACTAATTCGGCCGCACTCGACCGACTCATTACCCCTTTTCAGTGAAACACTCTTTCCACTCAGACTTACACAAATTCACATTTGCAATCAGAGCTCGGAGAAAAGTTCCTCCCGTTTACCCCCTTCACCCCCGCGCCGTGCCGCCTTTAATTAACAGAAAGTGGTTCATTAGAGCTTATTCATTAAAGCAAGGAGTAATTAGCGAACTCTAATGAATGCTGTAATAATGTAAGAGCGGCCGGCGGACCGCGGCCCGACTTCTACATTAATCTAGAACTGGGAATAATTTAGTAATGGCGTTAATTTATTACGGAGCTGATTGCGGGAATTAACCGAATAGTGGAGGGCTGTGATGTTGCGGAATGCGACTGAGCGAGCGTTGAATATGATAAGTTGCATGAGGAAATATTCCACCGCACACCTCCAACCATATTTTCTACTTTTCTTTGGGACTTAGCAGTTTTGTTATGTTATGGTTATCCGGCCGCAGGATAGGAATATTTCTCATAATTCTATCTGATTTACATGTGCTGCTCTTCCTCGTCCTCTTTGGTCCTCCTACATTTACGTAACCAGGTACGAAAAAAGATTTTTCTCTCGCTGTTTGGTAACTGTGCTCGATCATAGGTCGGGATTATTAAGTTATTTTGGGTCGTCAGTAAGTACTAAGGTACTTACTACTTGTGAGTTTTTTAAATAAATAGGTACACATTATGTTAATTCAGGTATATGTCTTCATTCAAAAACCAATTAATGTTGATATGTTAGGTATAAATATATCGTAAGTATACTTTCATTTCAATATTCTGAAGCTTATATAGATTTTGGATTTAATTATGACAGGTTGCTGACCTATGAAAAACATCAGCTACCTATATAAGGCTATTGTAGAGGTATAGTAAGGGTTACAATTAATCAAAGGTGGCGGTCCGGTTAACGACTGATTACAGAACCCTGAAAATTAATTACCTACCTACTTATTAAACATAGCAACTACTAATTTGCTACTAATGAATGTCAGCTGAGCAAACAGGATTCTGATGAAACTAAACGCATTCTAATAAGTCTCTGATTTCAGGTATATGAAAATGTTTGACGTAACCGAATAACCAATAAGCGTGAAAAGGAAGGATAATGGCGATTGACAAATGTGTTCAGCAAGGTATATAAGCGCAGGTCGGGACCTATGTTTTACAGAAGTAACTTCATCAACCAGTCATCATGTTCACATACGTCGCAGTAAGTTTTTTTATCACTTTAAAACATTTTGTGGGGTAGATTCTCTATGTCTGTATAAATCTGCTATGAGACATATGACACAATTCCCTCTCTTTCCGACAGATGGCTAAGTCAGTTTTGTTCTGAGATATCTCAGATGTTGGATTTGGCTCCTTGTGTTTTCAGTGATTCATCATTTAAATCTTGTGGGTTATATAATTAATAGACCCTATAAACCCCAGGTACGTTGGTACTATTAATTATTCTTTGCCCCAGGTGTCAGAGTGAGTTTCAGTGGTAAACTATGTACACCTTTTTTATTGTCTAAATATGTCATGTCCTATTCTACCTACCTGGAATTTAAAAAAACATGTACTTCGTTATCTAACATCCCAATTTCTTTTTCGCCGTCATTGTATCCCATACAAACGACAGATTTTGCTTCTTGTCTAGGAGAAACTATATACTTAAATCACAGCTTTTATAGATATCGAAAACAACACTCCAAAGAATTACATGCATATATGACATATTAACTAAGCAAATCCAAAATTACAAAAGGCAATATAATAATATTTGTGAATTTCCTCTACACTTCGAAATCCTGTTGAAACTTTAACCCGAAAAAAAAATCATTTTCAGATCGCCTGCTTCTTGGGAGTAGCTGCCTCAGCACCCTCAATACCTCTAGTAGATTCCGTCGTAAGTATCATAACTGTTTATTCCCTCAAATATATACCTAGTGACAAAATTAAAACATAAAACCGTCTTTCGCAGTCCATCCCTCGCTACGGTTTCAACTACGCTGTGAGCGACCCCCTGACCGGAGACAACAAGGCCCAGACCGAACACCGCGACGGTGGCGTCGTAAAAGGATCCTACTCCCTTGCCGAGCCTGACGGTACCATCAGAGTCGTAGACTACGCCGCAGACCCCGTCTCCGGTTTCAACGCAGTCGTCAAAAGAATCGGTCCCGCTGCGCACCCGCATCAAATACACCTCCCAGTCGCTAAATATGCCTCAGTCGCCCCAGTTGCCCCTATTGCTATCGCACCGACTATCTCTACCAGCGCATGGGGCCTAGGATTAGGATCAGGCCTCGGTAGCTGGGGCCATGGAGGTTTAGGCGTGGGTTATGGAAGTTGGGGACTTGATGGCCATGGCCTGGGACTCGGTGGACCTGGTCTGGGACTTGGTGGACACGGCCTAGGACTTGACCATGGTGTCTGGTCTCACCACTA
Organism: Euzophera pinguis; assembly: GCA_947363495.1. Lineage (NCBI taxonomy): Eukaryota > Metazoa > Arthropoda > Insecta > Lepidoptera > Pyralidae > Euzophera > Euzophera pinguis. Next base: position 5,631,147 of record OX376156.1, on the reverse strand, counting down.
GAATATGAACTTAATTGCACCAACGTCTTAAACGTTAGATCTATTGTGTTTTCACTAGACTATTTCCGTATGAGTTCTTGAGTGAAAATAATAATAGTATAACGCTACAAGCTATGTATGAATGTGTTGAATACAGTGTCAATAATTTGATCTGCTTGTTTTTTTTCCATAACATTCTTTTTGTAAAATATTTTATAGAAAGAGCGCAGTGGACCTCAAGCATACTGGTAAATACTGATAAAAACATATCAAATACTTCTTAAAATATTTACGAATTCATTTTAATATACTAAATATATGGACTCTTGTTGGATTTGTACAAATTTCAATTTCCTACTTATGAAAAGAGAAGAAAGAGAAAGTGAACCGTTTTAACATGAGAGGATTTACCAGTTCGCCTGTATATTAATCCTCGGGTTTCAAGAAAAAAACTGTTTATAATTCTACTACACATTTATTACATAAATATTAACACATCCAGACTTAAATGCACGTAGTGTTTGAGCAGTTACATGTCCCATTCAATCCTAATCCAATTCAAAGCTAATTAAATAACGTTAACATTATATACACAAAAATATATTTGCTATAACAGGATACACGCGCGATTCGATTGCGGCTGTCATGTAATTCTTCATTCAAAACATTTTATATCGTCATGTAATTCTTCATTACTATCTATCCACAGAAATATCATAAATGCGCATCTCTTCACGCCTAACTGAACAGATTTTGATGAAATTTGATACAGAGATAGATAGTAACATGGAAAAGGAAAAAGATCCACGTGGTAGGAACCGCGGTTTCATTTAGCTAAACAAGTTTGGAATGTTGTCAGTACTGAAGCAATTTGTCGTGGGTTATTTAAAAAAAAAAATATTTATGTCGCAGTCGTCTGGTTGAATCTGCTATTTGATTGAATGACTAGCTCGTTCATTGAATGACGGTATTCAATTGAATGACTAGGCTAAACGTTGACTGAACAAGCATCACTCAACGTCCAACTAGTTAGCGGATTGTAACATAGCCCTTTGAACAGGGCGGACGTAAAATCAGTCAGGTGATACAAATTTAGTTCAATTTTCGCCACTGCGGCGCAAGTAGTCACCAAAACAAATATGGCGTCAAACAGCTCGCACAGAAAGTACTGTATTGATATTTTTTTCGATCAAACTAGCTTTAAAGTGCGTTATATGTGATAAAATAGTGTGACACTATCAATTTACCTATTGTTACGCCACCGCCAGCTACTTTTAAAGAAAAATTTGAGGCGAAACTGACTGAATATGAACAACAAAACCAAGGTAAGTTGATTGTTATTGTTAATTTGTGAGAATTGGGGCTTTGTAACTTAAGTGTTCTTGTTGACGTGAAAACAATAACAATTTATTCTGGTGTTACTGTTTCAGGATCCCAAGAAAACCATGGACTACCGAAAGAATTTTAGAGGTTATAAACAATGTTCGAAAGGCTAGAGTGACCATGATTTCTAAGCAAGCCAGGACATCTATAGATTATAACTTGATATCAAAGTACGATACTATACGTTATAGATAACGAAGAATATTTGATATTTTATAAATGAAACTGATCCTGTGATTTTCAATATTTATTTATTTTTATCTAAAACCTCATTTCACTAGGTGACAATGAATAAAGTGAACAACTTTTTGGAGTCCCAGAAACTCGCATATTTTAATTAATGACTTTTGAAATAATATGATCTATTTTTCTGTTTTTACTTTATTTAAACTAAGCAAAAATATGAGATTAAGTAAAGCTTTGGATTATAAAATCATAATAAAATATGTCATGTCCTCATTTTTGTTATCTAAAGTAAGGTAACCTTTTTAATTTGCGAACTTATAGTCACCCTAATCAAATATTACAAAGTCGTACAGATCCTATTTAACGAGACATTTTATAATTCATTTATTTTTATTTAAAGTAAAGTTAACTTTTAAGTTGCGAACTCATGGTCAGCCTAACCAAACACTACAAAGCCAGCTATATCCCATTCAACGACTGCGCTAAATGACGTTCAGTCAAAACGTTGAACGTTACATTCAACGACTTGACGAGTTGAACGAGCTAGTTAGTCATTCAATCAAATTGCAGATTCAACCAGATGACTGCGACATTTATACTAACAAAAAAAATTTAACGCTTAAGAGTTGAAAAGTAATTAAACTAGATAATACAAAATAACATAGATCTAAAATATAGACAATTTCAACTAGTACATGAGTCTCAAATAGCAAACATTTTGGTCAAATAAGGCTCTATTTATCGTAATGTTTATGTTAGCTTGCAATCGATTTATATGTATTGTGTGAAAGAAGCTCAGTCTTATTGCACACGGGTAATTTTATCCATTAACATTGATTTGATTATTTCTTTACCCCAGCTGTGTTCAAAATAATGTGTCTTTATCAATGCAATCACATTTCTCCTCACAATTTTAATAAAAACAATAATTCTTAAACGGATATCGTACTCCAGACACGAATATATTATGAGTTTTACTTGGAAACATTCGGTGAAAAACTTCAGACCAAGTATAAAATAATCACGGTACACATTCATTTAAGACATAAACATTCCCATTACAAATTATGTGGCATTAGAAAACGTATACAAATGGCTATATAATCTGGTTATATAATTTGTATTATTATCGTTACGATACGTACATCAAAATATACTTAATGAAATTGTTATTTTGTTTCGTGCAGTGAAAATAGACAACAGACATATATTTAAAATCTGACTTGCTCGAAAATTTTGAGTGAATCATAGACCAGTCTCTCGTAGAAATCTTTGAAAGTGTTTTGAACACATCCCCCATCCCCATTAGATGCGGGTGACGTATTCGAATAGTAAAAGAAAATCATGACAAGGTGTTTATTCTATCTAGTCCTAGTGTACGCAGAGATGCAGAAGAGCATAATGTCTCGCAAATTCGAAATTCGTCGAAAAAATGGCGGCTAATTACTGAAAACCGTATACGTCCGCCTTTTTTCGACAAATCTCGTATTAAACAGCTATGCTTCCGACTGTCACAACACTTTGACTTAGTTTTAACAGTTGCACACCACGAAAATCTTAAAGCTCTATTCAAACTGACGCGAATTCCGCGCGAATTGCGGGGGACGCCCACAGAAATAAGAATAAATAGAAGTGTCATTATGGGGCCAGTTAACTTTGGCATACGCTACGGCACTTCTACCAATTCTTATTTCTGTTCGCGTCCCGCCAATCTCGCGGGATTCGCGCGATACCAACCATCCGAAAACTGCATCAATTACACTAAAAACACATTCATATGATTCCTGCTCTGCATACAAACCGCGCGAATACGTATATGTCTGTTACGTGTGTAAAGAACCTTCTCCGAAGAGCCACAAACACAGACGGTCCGCGACGTATGCGAGAACCATGTCCAATATTAATACTTGCACTAATATCACCCGGTACTGAAACAAGAAATATTAAATGTTAATTCATTCATATCAATTGAGTTACATGGTCAATCGATCCTGTAAAGGCACGTTAAGCCGTTGGTCCCTGCCGTTTGGTGGCCAGTGTAAACAACTTCAAATGACTCGTCTTGCTTCACCGCTAATCTCCGTTCGCTTTCCGCGACATCCGTACGGCCGTCGCGGAATGTATATGTGGCAGAAATATGAACTTTAATTTCTTGTTACAAGTTTCAATTTCCTTTACCGCATGGGAAATGCCTTCCGGGCCAGGCCGATGCCAGCCGGTCGTACCTTAGACGTCAAGTCAGAGGCCAAAAGACGGCTCCAAAAAACTCTGACACTAGGGATTGTCATTTTTTGGAGCCGCCTTTTGGCTTCTGACATGGTTCCTTAAACGGCCACTAGATGGCAGCCGGGATCAATGTCTTAACGTGCCTTTAGAAGCACGGAATCATGTTTATTATCAGACTACCAGCTGATCTAAGCCTCCAATGTGGTTAAAAACGGGAAACAGCTGAACAGAGCATGCTTTACCTACATTGTACCTTCTACATCTAAGCTCCAATTTGTAACTACCATCTTCATCGTCTAAGCGTGTTTTTCCTAGTTGCGTCCTTAGCTTACTTCGGAGCTTAGAGTACGCTGTATGTCGTGGTCCTAGATTTGGCGGCACTTGTTTTTACAATGGAACGACTGCCGGTTGACCTCCGCAACCCTTATTACAGGGAAACCAGACCAACAGGAACATGACCCGAGGTGTGATATTGGCAACACTGTAAGATTTCTTGTTAAGGCTGCCTAAAGGCATCTTACACAGCCTAACGACTGCCATCTATCGATAACAACCGGGACCAACGGCTTAACGTGCCATCCGAAGCACGGAGGAGTTCGAGATAGAAAATGCAACTATATGGCGACAAATTCAATACGGGTCGCGTATCGCCATCGCTTGACACGCGCATTCGCTACGGATACGAGCGTGGCGCTCGGCTATCGAACTCCTAAAATTTGTTACTACCATGTTTATGGCAATAAGTTTTCATTCATTCACCACCGGATCACAGAATTATTACTAATACTAATGTACAGAATGGACACTCACGCCCTCCCACCCGAAACAGATACCGCGCCGAGCCGATTTTGGGTAAAAATTGAGAGCAAAACAATGGTACCGCACCTCACCGCAAAACTCCGCTACGATGATATAACGCAGATTCAGTAATTAACCAACCCTACGCTACGCCTAACACACACTTTAACGTGCGTTGCGTAGGTACGCGACCGAATCGTAGTAGTAGTAATAGGTATCGGGATCGTCGCTGTTGTATGGACCGGATATAAAATACTCACTGGCGGCGGGAAGTAAACGATCTCGAACATGTGCCCGAGCGCGGGCATCACTCCTGCAGCTAACAGCAGTACGGCACCGCCTGACACCACGATGCTGTACAACAGCGGTTTGTTGGACCGCAAACCTTCCATGAAAGGCTCGCCCTGGTTAGAAAACGACATTTGAGGGCACTGAGGACATTTTTAAGGTCCGTTTAAACTGACGCGAATCCCGAGCCGGACGCGGAACGCCCAAAGAATACGAAGTGCCTTAAGCAGGCTAGTTAACTTTGGCACACACTGTCGCATTTCTACTAAACTTTATTTCTGTGGTCGTCCCGCTCGGGTTTCGCGTCTTTATGAATGGAGCTTTATGGTGACTATATACTGTATGACAAATTTTATTTATGTATGGGTCTAATGGTCTGACTAATGAATAAATGAATCGAATTGTTCTATCTATTTTTCTTTCAGGTAATTTTTTTAATCATCATCAGTTATTCAATAGACAATCTTACAATCATGTCTGAATTCTAGCAATACACTTTTTACGAGTCAAATACATTAAAAATAACAATCCAAAGGAAACCTTCAGCATAACTATTATTAACAAAACATGCAGTAACATTTCCCAATCTTCATCTCAGTTATAATTTAGGTTATAAACATGCATATTTTTTAGGATTAATGACTCCTCGAGCAGTTAAATAAAAATTTTATCTGACGGACAATTTTTTTTTACCCTGGTTGTTATGTCATGTTGCCATCTCAACTATCATTAAGTTACTATATTGTTAGTAGTTCATTTCCATTCTTCAAACCTATTTCCAAAAAGAACAATATTTTAAAAAAATAACATAAATTTAGCAAATGTACAGTACATACCCTGTAATTGATAGCGAAGGTGGAAATCTGCAGCGCCATAGATATTATGTACACCGTACTGTTGAGCAGATCCGGCGCGAATTCACGTTCTTCGTCATCTGCTAAATCCATGTCCAGCTTAGGCTTTGTGTCTCTGGAAAAACAATTTTGACGGTTAAGGGTCAGTTCAGACCAAGAGGAGCACAGAGTAGAGGATTTTTTTAAGGCACTCGAAAATCAACTTTGAAACTATTACAATAAAGTGCATACATGCTTGAACAAGACAAAAAATGCTCGCGCTTACTCGAGGATTGATTGCCTTAAAAAATCCTCTCTGCTGCGCTCCTCTTAGTCTGAACTGATCCTTAAGTTAAGAGAAGTGAGGTTTTATGCAGCAATGAGGGCTGTATATAGATACACGATACGTGGCACTACAATAGTGTAGTGCCACGAATGCCCCTTTTTTCACGTTCAAAGGGTGACTTTACACAGCCGTTCTAACAGCGGACCATGGCCTCCGTACCAAACCTCTGAGGTCGCAACCGGGAAAGCGTTAGGATGAAAAAGACACGGCCGTTGTAACAGCCTGTTCGACAACAACTTACGAATGTAAATTTTGAAAATTGCCTTTGAAAGTTGCTGACAGTCTGTCAGACATTTCTTGCAAAAGTATTCTTGCAGGTGTAAATTTTGCTTAAGAGGCTGTATTTTGCAAATAGGCCCAAATTTATATAGCTTTTAGCTATCGACATGAAATAAGAATAATTTAAAAATTATGTTACCTACCTGCCAGGAGACCTCTCTTTGGCTTGTTGCACCAAAAAAACGAGAGCTAAGAAGTGCACCGCGAACTGAGTGAGCACCGTCATTATAGTGTACATATTAAAAATGTTCGGCAGAGGGCGCTGTTTCGATAGTTGTTTTAAAGGCTGAAATAACAAAAATTTAAAAATGTAATTTTTTTGTAAATTAAAGGCAAAAATACATGGTACTAATGAATATATGGATGATAATCATCAGCATACAACATAAATGACATCTGGTGGTTATTAAAGGAAACACGACAGAGACAGAAAGCAAAAAAAACTCAACACACGACACGATGCCAATCTGTACACCATGTACAAGATAGATTTGCAATGTAACCCACTCGATATGAACAAATAAATACAAATAATAGGTTGTGTTGCCCTTAGTCAGTACTTTTTAGAGTGTACAAACAGCTTATGGGAAGTGGTTAATGGCGTTAAAGCCTAAGTTTATCAGAAAAAGGGGAACCGATCAGTTATCTGAAATTGACTTTGCCGAATCTCACTTGACCCAACACATTTCATCGACGTCTTGTTTGCTGTATGTATTGTTTGGTATATATTTATATTATAGAATCATAATATGACATACGTACCATTTTATTTAACTATGTTTTACCGATTTTAAAAAACCTTTTTGCTAATGGCTGAAGCTTCTTTTGAACTTTTTTTATTTGCCAGATGATTTATCTATACTACTATCACATCACCAAAACAAATTTGTTTAATGGGAAGGGGGGTGCAGGGGGCGCAAAGGTTGAAACGTTCTTGATAAAATGAAAATCGAAAAAGAAAAAATCGACTTTATGATAAGTAACCCAGAAAAATGTATCTTTATCTAAAAATTCCCCATTTTATAATCACGTTTGAAATCTGGAAGTTCATTACTGTCACATTTAATACAAACAATTTAGGCCGAAAGGCGAATTAATTGATAATTTAATGATTTTTTTATAAATATCAATAATTTAGTATTCTTACCTTGGACCGCGAAATGAACAAGAAGCACGACGCCAACAGTAAACTCTGCAAGGTAGCCTGCGTATCGCTAAATTTAATTCCGTCGAGGTAAAGCACGGACTGGCTGTACGCTAAGATGAGAGCGTTCAGTGCCAGTATCTTGAACATCTGCAGCGTCGTGACCAGGGTACAGCGGCCTTGTTTTATTATGTGACATACTGGAATTTGAAGTGTGCAAAATGTTAGATACCTAACCTTCGTCGTAAAGAGTGTCTTAAGGTTTACATAAGAAATTGGTTGGTACACTTGCATTCTTTAGATTAGAATATATTCAATACTAGCTGCAAATTTCATCATTTGTTTTCATTCAGCTAATTAGCCATGAAAGCGTAATAGGCGAAGTATGGATATGTAAGTATGGATTTAACTGAATCTTTCCTAGTGTTAATAAAAGTATAATCGTTCCAAATAAGGGTCTTATTTAAATTCACGTGAAGTAGCTGGATATTTCTGTCTATCTATCTTTAATATCTATTTACTAATTGCATGTAACATAAACAAGAACTAATACTTACTACAAAGTATACTAGACAGTCTACTAGTGAACGGTGCAGCGACGCTGGCATCGCCCAGCCTCACGAGTTGTGGCTGGTCTTCCTCCTCCAACTTCTTCATAGCACGCCGCAACCGCGCGGCGGCCTCGGCCCGAGCCTCAGCTCGCGGGTCACGTGGTCCCGGCCTCCGAGGCGCCTCTATTTCAGGAGTGCGATCTTCCCGAGGCTTCTCTCGGGGACGCTCTGGTGCATTAGCCAATATCGCTACGCCAACCTGTAAAGGATTATCCACTTTATTCTTTGGCTTATATAAAAAATTGTAATCAAATCACCATTGTTAAAATAAACTTTAAATATTATTTTAAGTCAAGCCATTTGTAATATAATGGTCCTTTTTGCTAGGCTACCATGACCAGCGTCTGTCTTATAAAAATCGTAATTCAAAATATCACCTAAGTAAGATTTGTTAGAAACTTACATCTGCGTGTTTCAATGCGCCGACATCATTTGTACCATCTCCACACATAAGAGTTGTATACCCGAGCGACTTCAGTGTTACAATCACAAACTCTTTCTGCTTGGGCGCGAATCTAGCGAAAACCTTGATATGAGGCATCAGTTCTTTTAAGAATTTCTGATGACATTCATTCAGGAACGTTAAACCTTCTCCTGTTATACAGAGATCAAACTTTGACGTTAATTGTTTAGATGTCTTGAAAGGCTGCACTGGCAGACTCATTTCATTGTCTATAGATTTCCAGCTCCATTTACCGTCATCACTAGTTAATATTAGAACTTCGCTCTTCTGAGTAAACTTTAGCTCTTTAGCCACATGACACGCCGTCAGTGGATTATCGCCAGTTATCATTACTACGGAATGTGATGCATTTACTATTTCGTTAATAGCTTTCTTAGAATCGCTCTTTAACGGACAGGATATGATCACAAACCCAACAAAAATCAAATCGGACTCGATGTCCTCTCTTGACAAATCTCTTATCTCTTGTGAACTCAATTTACCTAAATTCCTGTATCCCAAGGCTAGTACCCTCGCACCTCTTCGAGACAAAGTTAAATATACGTGATCATAGTGACTAGGGACTTCCTTTAACATAGTTTTTATAGTCTCAGGTGCACCCTTAACACTACTAATGTAATGATTTTCCATAAATCCTCTTTCGTTAACCTGGTAGCCCGCAATCACGGACATTCTTTTGAGTGCACTTGAGAAATGATTTCTGTGCACAATCTTCAGGCCAGGTGACTTGCCCTTCTTTGGCACAACAGCATCTCCTTTCGTGAGGTTCCACTCTGCTGCTTTAAGTGTAGCCTTCTCTAATGGGTCACCTACTACCCCATCATCTAATTGAACTAAGGAATGACATGAAGCTAATACTTGAATAGTCTCTATGGGAGCTTCTGAAAGTGGAATGACAGTGGCGTCTTTATGATCTCCTATTCCAGCAACCCCTTCCACTACCAAATTATCACTAGTGAGAGTTCCAGTCTTGTCAAAGCAACAAATTTCCACTTTACCAGCAAATGGTATTCTGAATGGTTCTGTACAAAATACTGCCAATTTCGATAGTGATAATAATGAAGTGTTAACTGCTAAAGACAATTCAATAGGTAGCTCTGGAGGTACAACTGATGTAAGAATTAAAGTGCATTCTAAAAATAGCTTATACCTATTCCTTTCGGGATCCTCACATCCCTTAATCCAAACATAGGCAGCAGCAGCAATGGCGAATATTAACAAGAATAAAATAAAACCAAATGTCTCGAGATTGTTGGCAGTGACCCTTTTGACTCCAAATAGAATTGTCCTCAATAACTTTCCTTGTGACGTATTGAAGCCATTGCGAATTACATAACCAATGCAACCATTGTCTGGGGCCTTGAGACCAGTTGACACATTTTTGATTGGAGATGTATGCTGAACAATCTTTGTACCACCATACAGCATGTGTAATTTTCCATCACCCTCAGGATCCAGATTTTGGTTGACAATTTTTTCATTTTCTAAAGATTCTTTCATCTGCGGTACACTTTCTCCTGTCAGCATGGACTCGTCAACAATACAAGATCCCCTTAGAAGGAGAATATCACATGGGACTAAATTTTCATTGACTGAGCGAGTCAAGGACACAATATCACCCGGTAGGAGCTGATCGCTCATAATTTGGCGCCATCTCCTATTTCTGTAAACATTGATGTTGTATGGCTTGTTACCCATTTTTCTGATTTCGGCCATGTTCCTTAGTTGCTGCTGCACAAGTGTGCATTCGAACATGACAAGCATAACTAGTGTAAATATAGAGTAATACCAATACTTATCAAGGCACCACAGAGCAACACAAAATACTTGAAACACAAAGAATGGTGCTGTTGCTCTTTCCTTAAACAACTCCATGAATTCTGGAACAACCTAAAAAATATTTGTCTATGTAAAACCAAAAAATTATAGAACTTGAAATAGTAAAAATTACAGATAAGGTATCTAACACACACGGATATGGGTGATTCCGAGAATTCACTAAATTTCAATAATGCTTTGGTCCTAAAAAAAGGTATAAATTTTTCTTAATTCAAAAATGTTATGTAATGAAACTACGAAACATTCTCTAAATGTGCTATTAATTGAGGAAAATATATAATTGTAATTTACACATAAAACAGCAAAAACACGCGTCCATCATCAACACCATATGCGTTATTTTTGAGGACTCTGTAACATAGATATTAATTCTTAAAAAAATATGAATGTTTAATCGTGTTTCTATAATTGGTATTTATCCCAAATTCTCGTACATTGATTTTATAAAGAAACGGCAATTTTACAATTATTGAATAAATGTTAAAAAAATATTTTATATTTGTAACCATAAAATCGTCAACACCATTTCAATAAGATCAAAATACATATTTCTATGGAACCCTGCGGGGGGAGGGGAATCGGAGCGATGTACTGAACGCGCCCCCCTGTCGCAGTCGCAAAATTGAGAGAACAAGGAACACACGCTTGTTGTGGAACAAAGAAAAAATAATAATTTAATTGAAAGTGGAAGTGTGACCAAATAAACGTCATCCCCGTTTGGAGTCATAAGGTAATTAAGTTGTGTTACGATCTTTTTTGTATTAATTACTTACATTAAGGTGTATAGGAGCTTCAATCAGAAAATATATTTTGTACACAAAAATTCTCTGATTCTAGAAATTTCGAACAAAATAAGCTTAAATGTCATCACCATTGGCGTCAACTCCATTTATTTCGTTGAAATGGTAATGATATTTTTTAAATGGCTATGACGCTTATTGATTATCGTATTATTTTAAACCGATATTCTTCTATGCCGCTATTATTGTGAGCGTATTAAAGAGACCTACCATGTACTAGCTATTTTCCTTTTTATCCAAAACCGTAAAAGTCGATTAAGGAAAAAGCCTACAAATCAAGTTAAATAGGTAGTGGGCTCCAGTAGTACTATTACTTATTCCCGTTTTACTACCTCGTTAATATAGTCTTCAGATTTATCAACCGTTGGACTTGTCTACCCCGCAAGGCATTAAGATGTGGTTTTATATTTATATTATAATCTACACTAATATTATAAAGAGGAAAGATTTGTATTTTTGTGTGTATGTTTGTAATGAATAAACTCAAAAACAACTATGCCGATTTAAAAAATTCTTTCACCATTGGAAAGCTACATTCACCCTGAGTAACATAGACTTTATACCGCAGGTGGAGCTGCGGAAAACAGCTAGTATTATATAAACAACTTTTAGGCACTAATAGTTACTATGGAGTCAGAGTCTCAAAGTATTCTTGACGGAATATCAGAAACACAGATTGCGATGCTGTTGGACGATAAAAAAAAGATAAGATGAAGCAAAAAAGCGAAAGAAGAACACAATCTGACTAACAACAAAATGGACAATTTCGTTTTTAAAAGTGGTTGGCGAACGCCGCCAGAATCAGAGCCACCTTTAAGTGATTCCGAGGAAGTCCAAAATGTCAGCCCTGAAGAATATTTTAATTGTTGTAGATTATCAAAAATAGCTCTAGCATTCAGACTGCATCTAGATAGCATACCTAAATCTAAACTTCAGACTTGCTTAGAAGAAATTCAAGCAGTAATGACAAAGTATTTTAATCTTAACGGAGAAAACATTGCTGAACAGCACAACCAAGATAAATGTAATCAAACTATTGATATTTAAATAAATTAATAGTTAGCTCACATTCAGGCTAATTTGGAATTATTATAATTGATATTTTAAATAAATAAAATGTTAGAAATTACATAAATCTATAATAATATAAATATATTAATTTCTATTTTATTTTCTAGATACACAATGAGCAATAAACGTAAAAATAATGAAATTAGATTAGAAAAGGTGAAAATAGCTAGAAGGCAAGCGTACGCTGAAAAAAAAGCTGATCCAGTTTTATATGCATTAGTAAAAGAGAAAGAAAAAGATAGATACAAGGAAAGGAAGGAAAAAAACAAGTTTTAAACATAAATGAAAAATCTCCTAGAGATCAAAGAATCCAACGGCAGAAATGTAGAGAAGCAGCAAAAAAATATAGGCAGAAAAAGAAAGAAGCTAGTAAAATGTTAACATTGCCAACAGAAGTTATACATGTTGAAGCACAAGAAAAGGAAAAAAATGAAAATATGAAATATAAAAACGATGGTGAAGAAATATTATATACTAATCAAAATGAAGATCCTTCGAATCAATGTAAATGTTCCAAAAAAATAAAAATTTTAAAAATTATGGAACTGAGAAAGAGAATAAAAATGTCGAAAATAATTAAAGCGCAAGGAGATAAAATTAAATAGTTGAAAAGGAAGATTTAGGAATATGAACACTCTTGGTGTACACCAAGTTTTGTGGCAAAAAGGCATTGACACTTAAACTTTTCGAAATGCGAGTTCCTTTGATTGCAATGTCAACACTGTATGCAAACATTAAAAACATATCGGAAATCAACAAATTCTTCACTCTGACAATATTTTTTCTGATATTGAGGAGGATGTAGTAGTTTCCCGAAAATCTACAAAAAGTGAAAACGCTGTGATTTCACTAAATACAATTAGTCCAACTATTGTCTCGGTTCGAGGACCAGCGTCGTCAATAAAAATTTTATCGAACAAAAAAATTGTTGCGTTAAAATAAAGTTAATAAAAAATGTTTATAAAAATTGTGATATTTAGGCTTATCTATAGAAGCCTCATTAGCTAAGCAACATAATACTACTGAATGTTAAATGAATACTTATTTGATTAGACACTTGAGTTGAGAAATTTGAGATACAAGGTAAAATAACTGTGTTACTAAGTGGTATAATAAAAAAAATACTGCGATTAAATACTAAAGTTAGATTAAAGCTTCAAGCGATGTTAAACCTAATATAAGCAGTAAAGTTTACGCGTTTTTTGTGATTGTGATATAGAGATATGTAGAAGATATAAAAGTTTGTATTTGATATTAATATCGTATTAGTTACTTATCCTAAAAAATTATCTATAAGAGAAAAACTGATTTATATCGTCGTTTCTTATATGATTATAAACAAAATTTTTCACTTGATGTTAAAGTATTAAAGATTTAAAATTATGAAAGAAAAATTAAAATTAGAAAAAATGGAAAGTAGCATTATTTCTGATCACATTAGAATTTAGATTGACAGAAAGAAACCAAACGAATCTGATTAAGACTGATTTACGTGCATAATTGTTTTTAAAAGTATTATAGATTTAAAATTAATAAAGTAAAATTAAAATAAGGAAAGAAACGGATAGCATGGAGCGTAATATCACATCACATTAGAATTAAGATTGAGAAGAATAAATCAAACTAATCTGATTAAGACTGATTAACACGTATAATTGTTTTTCAATGTTATTTTCTACTTCATATTCTTTCTATAAATAAAAAATAAGAATCACATCGTATTTTATTTGCATTTTATCCCATAAAAATCATCATTACCATTTGACTTTTGTCAATACCATTAGTCGTAAAATCATAACCATTGTAACATTGTCATCACCATTAATGCGAAAAAATTTAAAATTGTTCTATTACCTAAAATCCTTGTCTAATTTTAAGGCACATTGGTATATTTATATTTTCAGTCCATATGAACATTTATATGATGTCAAACACGCCCGTTATGCCATAGGGAAAAAAGTAAAAAAAAATTGACAATCGGAACAAATTTCTCAGATTCACCCATATGTGCTAGATACAATTCCAGACTATGTCATTATATTTTTCTATGGCACTGAAAATTAATACAAACTTACCATAATCATCTCATTCTTGCCAAATTCCTTCTCAGCCACATCTATAGCTTCATCATCTGAATAACCTTTGGACTCCATATACTCTTCATATGTTTTATTGACAGGGAACTCAACTGTATGGAATGTCTTTTTGTCCCAATCATACACATATTTACTCTTTTGAAATATGAACCACACATCTGGATTAAGACTTCCCTTTTTAGTAGGCTAAAAATGAAAGAAAAAATTTAATAAATATGGTATCATATAGGGATGCTTGGTCTTGGCTTTCAAGGATACTCTTTCTTCCAACAGAATTTGTAAAAACCGCAAGAGATCTACTGTTATCAGACTGGTGGAGGATTCCACCAATAATAGTTGTGCAAAAAGTGTGAGATTGACACTTAATTGTTTTGCTTATAGATTGGGTCACATATTTCTCCACACAAAGTCTTACATCTACATAATCAACAACAAAAAAACACTTAAATGCATTAATGTATAAATGTCAATTACTTTATATTTAATTCCAGTTCTAACTAAATACTGTTAAATCTCTGATAAAATTATGTTGGTACAATATGAACCTTGTCTGGTGTTGCAATTTATATTATGTGTTAATGGCAAATATGACAAATTTGTAAATATTTACCTTTGTGTGACGAAGTGGAACCAATTCTGAAAATCCATTATTAGATGTTGGAACAACTTTAACCAATTCCGCTTGTATTGGATCTTTAACCTAAAATCATCAATCAAAATAGTTAGATTAAGATTAATAAAAAAAAAGTTAGTGAAATATTTAGTAGACCGAAAACACTTACTGCTGAACAGCATAGGAAACAATGAATATGAACACTCCAGTAACAACACAGGCATATAAGGATCTGTATCAGAGCAACCACTACCACAGTAACAAACCCCGCTTCGACATATTCCTGGAATCCGTAGACTATAATCCATGAATAGAATATTACGGGATAAATTATTATAAAAGGAAGTATAGTTCCTTGCAGAACCAGTGCCAGCGGCTTAAAAAGCTGTGTATATTGCACCAAATCGTCCAGTGACGACTGCATCTTGTTTGATACCATATTTTTCTTCAGTTGAATTAGAACACAAATAATTATGTCAAAATTAAATTTATTAACACATTTTCCCAAATTAATTTCTTCTATGAAACAGAAATCGACTTCGACAGATTGTAATCAAGTCATCAAGAAATTTGTGATCAAGAGCATGAACAAACCAAAAATCTCACTCAATCAAGTGGCTCAAGTGAGAAACTTGACGTGAACTTCACTTCCAATCCAATTTTCCATTCCATGACAAGCGGCCGTTCTTGTCATATCTTTTTTTTGTAATAATGGTTTCTACAGCTATGGAGACAAATCCTATAAAGCCCTTCTTAATTTTGACGTGAATACGTCGTTAAAATCGACGCAAATAAAAAAAAACGAATGATAACAAAATCGGGGGATACTGTTTAGTGGTGTAGCTACATATCTATCAACCCCATCCAAATTTCACTCACACCACTGGATAGCTAAAGAATCAAAGAATTTATTACGCTAAGTAAGAATTGTAAGACATAGCGCGCGGGGGAGCCCCGCCATTTTGAAGGTTATTTTGCCGCGTATTGAAATTTATATTTAGTATAACTTTCGACTCGGTGAAGCTACGACGTTCGTTCAAGTTTCAATCGTCAGCTCTCGACAAAGTCTATTGATTATTGTACATGAAATTAGTGTAAAATTGTGACTGTGAATATAACAATTTAAACAAGGTGTTAAAATTTAAAAAAAATATGAAAAAATATATAATGTCATGGACTTGGACATGATTGAGTCAAGTTTAAGGTAACGTTTGAGAATATGGGTGTAAAAGTTAGTCGATTGTTAAATCTAGGTCAAGTCTAGTAAGACAGAAGTAGATAGTAATCAGGGCCCGAATCGCGGTAAATAATTAACGTATTAACCATAGATTTAGAATTTTTTTTACTACGTCAATAGATTGGCTGTGTTTAGTATCCAACTAAATTTAAAAAATTTATTGCTTTCTCGTTCTCTTCTCTTCCCCTCTTCCGTTGGTTGGCGCATCACGTCGTCATTGTGTCTAATAAAACAATTAGTTAAATATATATTTACTGTGTCAACAAGTGTAAAAGTAATACGAAATAAAAGTGTTTTACCAATCCCAGCGTTTGAGTGAAGAAAATCGTCCTCAACACCCCAATACACAACAGGCTGCATAGTAAAAGAAACAAGACCATTTTGAAAACTGTTTGTGTGTGTGTGTCATATATGTGTGCCCTGTCAAATAGTGCTGAGCCGAGCAATGTCGACATCACTATGATCGATTTTCTTAACGTGAGAACATTGCCAAATTAAGTATGCAGTATTTTTTAGCCCCATGTCTTAGCCCCAATGAACGTTTGCAAGATTATGACTTCCTGCGCCAGATTTAAGGACTATTCAAACTGGCGCGAATCCCTCGCGACTGGCGGGATGCAAGTCGCTCGCGACAATGCGTCATTCGACTACTATTGTCGTGACGTTTCACGAAATGTAAATATTGTACATAGCAACACTGGATGCCGTTCCCTGTTCCGTGGTGTACCAACCACACGGAACTAACGACCAATCAGAATCTAACATTTCTTGGCCTGTACGGAAGCACGTTCTTGCACGTTTCAGTTAGTATTCGCGAAGCGGTGAAGGCTCGTGGAGCCCGCTAAATAAATTAGTTAATTATGTGTGGAGTGAGAGATTGCTGCCATCACACCTGAACAGGATTGTCAGATAAGTGTCTTAGGATAGTTTGTATCTTATTCACAGTCTAATAGAAGTATGCTGAAATTATGTCAGCATTGTACATGGGGAGCTGATGGTTCCCGGCGTACCAAGTATTCGGGGGTCGAGAGAAGTTTAGCTCTTACGTACGTACGTCACCTTATGGTAGATGATAATGATTTCGTAAGTCCATGGCAGAATTACTGTTACCTAGACCCCGGGGCAGTGTGATAAGCCTGAGCATCGGTTCACTGGCTAGCATGTGAACACGCAGTAGATAGGAATGGCGCTTGAGTTAATGATTGGTCTTCGCGACTGCCGAGACCGAGCGCGCGGGACCGAATGAACACAAGCGGTGCGCGATAATTAGGCGGGACACAGTACTGCCAATAGCAGATAGTCAAAAATAACATGCGACTGCATAATACTTCTGACTAGACTTGACTTAACTACTGACTTGACTTTAGACTTGTTTGCCTAAACACCTTTGTTGTTTTTAATTTTTTACTTGTTACTGGCTAAATACGAAAGTAAAAGCCATAAAAAGAAGAAAAAAAAACAAAAACAAATGTCAGCTTAATTTATGTCATGTGATGTCATCCTTTACTCACTAATGTCAAAAATTGGCGCCAAATCAATAATCTACTGATTGTTTGTCCTCTATTTTTTTCATATATTTTTGATTTGTTCGTCTAAATTGAAACCAAATCTAACTAATGTTACCATGGATTTCAACATAACAAGAAAATCAATTAAGGCGCCCGTAACAGGTAGTTTAGTGGAAACTTATCCCCATGATCTTCAACTGTATAAGATACCACCAATTGATAACATAAGGCTTCAAGAATTTGAAACTTTGGCATTAGAAAGACTTGCATTACTTAGAAGCCTGGCTTCTGCTACTACGCTTCAAGGCAAGCGCCCAAATTCCAGGGAATGGGTGGAATGCGTTTTAGGAGACTTGAAGAAGCAAGGCTTAAAATACTATGCTAGACTTTGTGAAAAATCCGCATGTGGTACTTCAGAAGAAGACCTTCAAATAAGGCGTAAAGACCACATAGCACACTTCATACTCAGACTAGCCTATTGCAGGACTGAAGAACTTCGCCGATGGTTTATTGCGCGTGAACTTGAATTATTTAGAATGAGATTCACAATAATGAGGAGTGATGCTGTAGATGCTTTCTTCAAGTTAAATAATTTATGTTATACAAGTATTCCAGATGAAGAAAAAAATAAAGTGCTGCAGTATCTTAGAGAATCAACACATCAACTGCATCAGAATGTTGATGATGTAAATTTTTATAAAGTGAAATTCTACGAGGTACTTGATCTTGTTAAGTTTAGGAGAGTCTACCTACGAGGTGGATATGCTTACATACCACATAAAGACTTTGTTTCTGTTTTGTCTGCACAATTTCGAATGCATCTGAGGCAAAGTTTGGCCATTGCCTATCATCATCTTGGTGAAATTGAGCAGGATGAGAGACTTGTCGGCCTGTTGAAGGGATTGCATCAGACATATACAGGAAATGATTACAGTGACACCAAATCAACTGTGCCAATTGAAAGTTTAGATTCACTATCTGTAAAATCATTCCCATTATGTATGAGGCAGCTTCATGAGCAGTTGAGATTGACTCACCACTTGAAACATGGAGGCAGGCTTCAGTACGGCCTGTTTTTGAAAGGTATTGGAGTTACTTTAGAAGACTCCTTGAGGTTTTGGAGAGAAGAGTTTACCAAAATAATGGAAATAGATAAATTTGAGAAGGGTTATGCATATAATGTTAGGTACAATTATGGTAAAGAAGGAAGCAAAAGGAACTATTCTCCATTCAGTTGTCTAAGGATTATTAATGTAACAATTGGCCCCGGGGACTGCCATGGATGTCCGTACAGACATTGTGATATCAGTAATTTAAGGAACAAATTGCAAGGCTATGGATTGGCACCCCAAGGCAAGTTTATTTTATGTACTTAAATAATATGTAAGATATGTATTACATATAAATGTTTTGCTTATTTACACATTCTCATCTGAATGAATATTAATGAAAGGTTTATAACTATTGCATGTAATGTATAACAATTCTTCATAATACAATGCCTAAAAATAATTAATGAAGGAAAGATCCATGGATACAAGTAAAGGCATGTGCTCTAGTGCTGTCCATCGGTCAAGACCTACTGAGTAAAAAAGTGAACCTCTAAATAATATTGTTCATAAATAGAAGTGACAAAAGAAGTTTCTCTATGTAATTGTTGCAATTTTGGTATTTGTAAAGATTTAAGGCATAATAAACCGGCTCTGTAATTAAGATTCTCATGGAAAGCATACTTTGTTTTGTTGTTTTTAGTTCAGTTAGGACATTGCAGGCATAGTCTGACAATAAATTCTGTTGCTTTAGAAGGCACATTAAGCTAATGGTCCTGGATGCTAGTGATTGTCAGAGCCCAAAAGGTTCCCTAAGAGCTAATGACAGGGTGCATTGTATCCCTATATATGACTATTGACCATGCATGTAACCCACTTTATTGATATGAATAAATAAACACATTTTTTCCTTACAGCTGTTACAAACATTGTGGATATTGTTAAGAAAGGACATTACCAAGTAGCTTGCAGTAAATATTTTGATGCCACCCACAACATTGACATTGGATTAGGAATAAATCATCCGAATCAGTTCTTTGAAGAGAGTCAAAAAATAATATCAGGTGCTGTTAAAATTGAATCCAAGGAAGAAACTAAAGTGAATGTCAAGAAAGAATCTGATAATCTTGAAGACATGGACTTTGATGAAATAATGACAGAATAAAAGTAAACAATTAGAACATTTCACCACTAGGGTGAAATGTTTATAAACTGTTAGTTGATAGACTAGTATGTAATTTTGGTATATAAAATACAATTATAATCAATAATACTGTCTGGTGAATTTATCTTGTCTTTTTTAAATAATGGGGTATGATATTTTAAAGCAATAAATAAAAACAGTCTTTAAAAAAATCTTTATATATTTTATTGATTTATGAGTATCAACGAATTGGTTACCTATTTTTTTTTAACATACATTGCTCTATGACTGATTATACGTCCACAGTATATACCAAATATAAAAATTAGGCCTACAATAGAAAAGAATACAACTAGAAAGTATTTCTTAAATGGTGATGACACAATCTCATCATACACATCACCAAAATCGTGTACCACCTGCAACAAAATAAACTCATTAATTTTATGTGCACTGATGTATGTCTAGTACAAACTACTGCGCTTGATTGCTGATTATTGTTTGTATTATGTTTAGTGCATGAGGCTGTTTACCAAATTTTATTCATCACATCACAAAAATAAAGTATGAATAAAGCTCCAAATAGCTTACATTAGAAAACACTGGACTATACAAAGTCGTATAGATAGCTGAATGTAACTGCCTAATGCATTTCATGTAGAATGTAAAAATGGTATGATGTTATCATTTGTTAGTCTGCCTCCTAGTGTCAAGTCAAGTCAATTTGATGATCAATGTGATAGTGACTGAAAAATAGATTTTAGCATTTACTTTTCCTACAAATCAAATGTAAGGTAAACTGCAGGAAAGTCCGGAATATAAGAACTAGATACACAATTTTGTGGTCAATAAAAGGTACTTAAAAAAGGAGGTACTTACAGAAGCAACATATTTGTACATCTCCAATCTGTTAGAGAGCTCTTTTTTACATTCAGGTTCAAGTTGTCTACTGCCATCTTGAAGAATTATTTTCAAACATTTCAATCCTGAAAATCCAAAATTTATTATTTCCTCTTCAAGGGTCTTACAGAAAAATAGTAACAGGTAACAATTATCATTATATAACTGTGCCAGTGATAACACTCTATCAATTAAATTAGGTCCTTACTTAATAAACAAAATGTCGAATATTTTTTAATTTAATATATTTATTTAATCAAAGTATGAACCATTGTTATCTATGCACTTTTGCCATCTCATAGGTAGTTCATTGATCCCTTTACTAAAAAACCATTCGGACGGGAATCAATAAAATCTTTGAAGGCTGTTTGGACTGCCCCATCAGAGTTGAATTTTTTCCCTTGCAAGAAGTTATCCAAATTTCGAAAAAAATGGTAATCTCTTAGAGCAAGGTGCGCGGAGTACGGTGGGTGTCTTAGACATTCTAAATTGGTAACCGTCTGTTGTGCAGTGTGTGGTCTAGCGTTGTCGTGAAGCAGCAGTGGCGTAGAGCGATTGACCAGCCTCGGTTGTTTAGCAGTTATCCATCATGGTTTGCAATTGCTGACAATAGACGTCTGCCGTAATCTTCTGGCCAGATTTGAGAAAACTGCCCACGAAACGCTTACAAGTAACGTCAATTTTCGCTTGGGGCAGGATTTGGTTGGCTTGCCAGGGTCCAGTCATTGCGATGAGCGCTTCTGATTATCGTAGAGAATCCACTTTTCATCACAGGTAATGATTCGAATAAGAAACCCTTCATTATTGTGCCGGTCAAGTAATGTAACGCAGCAGGCGACGCGCGTTTGCCGGTTTGCTTCACTCAATTCGTGAAGAACCCGCCTTTCAAGCTTTTTAATCTTCCCAATTTGCTTTAAGTTGATTAAAACATCTTTATCACTAACACCGCAGCCTGCAGCTAACTCGGACGTGGTTTGCGATGGATCCGCTTCCACAATAGCCTTCAATTCTTCATTGTCAACTTGGGTCTCCGGCCGTCCACGGGGCTTGTTCTGCAGGTCGAAATTTCCAGAACGAAAACATTGGAACCAAAACGCACTGAGTTTTCTTTTACGACACGACCGCCATACACATCATTAACCCTTCGAGCCGTTTCCGCAGCACTGGTGCCACGGTGGAACTCTTACTCGGAAATAACGCGATATTTCAAGTTCACCATTTTGTAAACTGAGCGACGCAAACAGAAAAAACAGAAGAAAAAAAACAAATGAGTAACGGTTTACGAAACATAAATCATTCATAAATGTTTGTGACAAAAACATAAAATAGCTAGGAAATAGCTGTATAAATTTGAATTTGGAATTCCTAACCAAAGAGGAGAAATTTGTGATTAAAGTGGCCAGTATGACAAAACGCCAATTTCATATGTAAGGACCTAATATTACACCAAAGAACATAGGAAATATGTGACTTCTACATAGAGAAACAAAGTAGTTTTCCGAGAAATAAAAATATTCATAAAGTTTGACAAAAATATTAGTTAACTATATATATATAAAAGGAGGTTCCCACTGGCATATAGACGAACGCACAGCCGTAACCGCTAATGGTTTCTACCACGGAGCAATTGCAAAGAGATGCCCTAATAAGCATTTTGTAAGAAAGTATTTGTGAGGCTAAGCGGGGCGGAAGGCAGACGTGCGGGGTGCTTGGTTTCGGCCGTGGCTCCAACCATAATGATATCCATCTTACAGAAAGTAGCATACTACGTTATTTACAAATTATCAAGTACTTCAGACACCCGACACTATGTCACTATTGTTCACGACCCGGTCGATTTTATGCACTTATTAACCACATCTGGGTTGTCAATAATTTATCGGGTCTAAATTTTTTTCAAATTTCAAGAAAAAAAATTATATATCCATAGATATACAGAATTATTGAAACAAATGACCAAATGTTTACAGTGAGTTATAAAAGAGTACATGAAACCACAAAACAAATGATTGGTTGATAGGATTTTTTAAATTTTGACTAGATAAAGAATGTTACTTACATACAAATATATTAAGAAACATACAAACTGTGTGTGAAAAATTTTAACCCTTAAGGGGTGAAATAGGGGTTGAAAATTTGTATGAAAAATAATTTAAATAGTATAGCCAAAGAGTTTTTATTACAAGTTCATACATACTATACACGAAAAGAATTTTTCCCCAACCTAATATATAAAAGGAGATGTTCCCACTGACATATAGACACATGTGCCATGAATGTGAATTTCAAAGTAACCCTGTCTGCCTGTCTGTCGTCTTTACAAACGACAAGACAGAAATTTGGCATACATTTGAACCATGCTGATATAGGCTGCTTATGGTCGCAAAAACCGAGAGCCACGCGGACGAAGCCGCAGGCGGAAGCTAGTATAAATATAAAAGAGCTATTGACAGATTAAAAGTTTTGCCAATAAGTAATTTTAAAATATCTTACGTCTGCCAGCGCCTTTTTCGAGGTCCTTGCAGTATTTTAACAAATCCAATGTGCATGCTCGCTCCAGCAGTGGATCGGCCTCTATATCCACTTCTGTCCCTTCTATAATCTGGACAACTTCACGTGCGCATTCTTGTGATACTATTTTACGATTCAAAAGAGCCTCTTTAAGACATTCTTCCACCTATAGAAAAACAATCATAACATTTTAATTTTATAATACAAATTAGTAATTTAGTCAATCAATTGATATCATTTTAAAAAATTTCCTTACCCGCCCATCTGAATTAGTTATAGAATCATTAGGAACTGCACAAATTGTCTGAATTTCAGCTTTACATAGCCGCACAAGTAAAGGATTGAGTCTGTAATTGAGTGCTTGCTCCTTCAGTATATTTGCAACTTCATTTTCGCATGTCGAAGTCAACTTTGATTCTCTAAACTTATCTTTTAAGCAACCTAAGACTTTTCCTTCAAGCTCAACATCTTCTGGTTGGGATGCTGAAATTTATAACAGATTTTTTTTATACAAAATATGTATTTATTTGGGATAAGCAGTCAAGATGGGATAACTAATAAATGGGACCAGGATTAGTCCTGCATCACCATTTTTAAATTTTACACATTACTTCAAATACTTACCAATAATCTCTGAACAGTACTTTTTTATATCACCATTACAGGAGTTTTGCAAATTATTATTGAGTCTATAGTCCATATTTTGTTCAATCATCCTATTAACAATTACAAGTTTGCAATTGTCATCAAAATTCGGCTCTTGTTGGTGCATCTATAATAGAAAGATTATGATAATAACTAACTGTAAACAAACAATTGTGTAGTTAGAATAATTCTATCAAAGTGATAAATTACCTTCAAACAGTCCAGCATCTTAGATTGTTTAGTATTACGACAGTACATATCGATCATATCATTACAAGTCATCATTAAATGGTAATCAACAGCATTGTCAGTAAACTCTTGCTTTCTAACAACAAAAATAGCTTTACGACATGCTTCTGATAATCGTTTTTTTGCTGTTTGCAGACACTCTAATGCAGCAGATTCTCCTACAGGTACATTAGCACAATATGCATATAAATCTTTTTTACAAGCTTCCTTTAATTCTGGATCTAAGTCAATATCCTCCTTTTGCTGGAACAACTGACTTCTCAACTGCTGTCGGCAGTCCCTAGGAATTGTAGGCTTTCTCCTACTAATAGTGTCATTTCGAACTATCTCACTGAGGCATACAACTACTTGACTTTTTGTTTGTGCTTTGGGACAAAATCTGACAACATATGATTTACAAGCATTTTTAAATTTCCTTGTAAATTTATAATTCTTTAATGAGATCAATTGTTCATGTTCTATGGCAGCTCTACATTTTGCATCGGCTTTAATTCCTGGATCATTTTTATGGGATATCAAACATTCCATGACATCATCTTCCTCTATCTTACTTTTGAGTTTTGAAGAACAAAGCCTTTCAATGGCATCTCTACAATTTAAATTTATCACAGGATTCAATTCAATATGACCACTTTGGGTCTCTGTAAAATTTGTTACAACATCTTTACATTTCACAGACAAGTCCTTCAATTTGCTTTGTAAACAAAGTATTTCTTCACCTTTACCAGTGTGATCAAAGCAAAGGTTCGCCAAGTCATCCATACAAGCATCTTCAATTTCAGGCAGCAAATCAACACTTACTGCTCTCTGCTTCATAACCCTCCTAACTTGTTGCTCACATGCAGGTCTCAGCATGCCCCTTAGCTCTGAATTATAAGCATAGTTATACAAACATGGTAATATCAACGGATCTTTTTCAGATCTGTGCTCACTGGCATCGGCCCACTGCAATTTAGCTTTGCATTGTGTCACCGCATCATATTTGCAGGCAGAATACAATAGAGGATCCAGCTTGAAATCTCTGGATATGAAGTATTGTATTTGCATTAATGCTGTTTCACAAGCCGGTCTCATCGCCTCAGTTCCAAGTCTTTCCATGAGGCAAGACATGACCTTTCCATTGCCGCCACCCTTTTCCATAGCTTCTCGACATGCATCATTTACAGTTTCTTTGCAAGCTTTACGTAAAACTGGATCAACTCTCCAATCCTCTCCTGGATTGACCTCCTGTACGAGTACTTCCAAGGATTTCTGACAAGCCAGACTAATCCTTTTGTCTTTTCTCTTTCTTGGTCTTGCATGGTCCATCAAGCAATGTATTGTCCTCCCACCAGTTTCAATACCTTTACATAAAGTGGTAATGTCATTAGCACAGTTCTGCATAAGCTCCGGTGACAGCCTATAGTCATTCATCAACATTCTCCTGTGATCAGTCATTTCACGTAAACAGTTTGTAGAAATTGTACTGTTATTTCTAGATTCATTTTCTAAACAAAATAAAATTTGTGCGAGTCTTACATCCTTATCTTCAACTACTCCTTTCCTACAGCGGTACTTTTTAATATCATCCTTGCAGGCCTTCACTAAGCCTCTACTCATTCTGTAATTCATGACTACACTTCTTTGGTCATAGAATAGCTGATCTTGACATTTTTTGGTCATTCCTGAAAGAGAAACAAAAATTCTTAATTATTTGTAAATTAATAATTTACACTACTTATCTCTCTCCCCTTCCTCTCGGGGAAGCCTTACCCCTAGAGGGCGCGTCCGCAGGTGGCGGATAGGGGAATGCTCGGCAGATATGCAGGGTAGGAGGGAAATAAAATACCTCCCGCGGACCAAACAGGCCGGAGAGATGGACACTCCTTATCAAACCCCTACGGCGAGCTGCTTTGGCATATCTGGTCTGGTCGACCATAGTGCTGAACATTTACGGTAGACTGGAATGTGCAGAAGAGATGGTGGCGGATGAGCCTGTACTAAGGCCAATGGCAGCGCTCAGGTTCTTCAAACCATGAGGGACTAAATATCCTCACAAAGCGCGAGGATATGCACTTGGTAAATGCTTACTTCTACTGCTTCCAATCTAATTATGAATACATGGATAATATTGAGAGTGATTTGTCATGCGATCCGGCTAACCCCCGGCGCCATGAGCGCCGGGCCTCATGGTGTGAAATTAGTTACCAAAGACTGTGATTATGCGGGTATCCAGGCACCATCATCAGTTATATATACCACCAAACTGTAAAAATTGAAGATCCTATAAAGAGATATTCCATTCCACAATGCCAGAGATGCCAACAGTATGGTCATTCAAAAAATTGTTGCCACAAATTGAAACCATATCGATGTGTAAAATGACCTCTGATTGTCCAAAAAAATACCGCAGTACACTAGCAAAGTGTGCGCTTTGTCAAGGCTAGCACCCTGCTAACTACAAGGGATGCAATGTCTTTAAAGAGATCCTAGCAAGGCAAAAACCCAAACTAATAAGACCAGAACAGGCAGCTAAGACTACACATCCTCCGACAAGTACTTTGAATACTGCATACTACACTGAACCCTATGCAGAGAAATCTACAATGGAATAAATATGGGAGTGTAAAAACCAGCTTGACGGAAAATGCAGGAATACCTCTTTATTTAGAAATGTTTAAAAAAGACAAAGATATTTCTTTAAAACCATCCAACACAATTGAGGAACTTCTTATAAAACAATCGCAACAGTTCGACTACCTCCTTCAACAAATGATTGCCTTAATGAGCCTCATGACAAAACTCGTCTGTAAACTAAAACAATGAATCTGAGAATAGCGACCTGGAACATAAATGGCCTAGCTTCAAATAAAATAGATTTAGAAGTACTTATTGCCACCTACAAACTTGTCGTCGTGCTAATATCGTAGCACATTGTACTGAACAGAGCAAAGTATCTATTAAAGACTTTAATACCTACATCACACACCATCCTGATGGAACTGGCCATGGCGGGACAGCAGTAGTAGTGCGTAAGTTCTTTTTAGATTAAGCATCACTTGCTCCCCAAATACAAGACACCACAGATTCAATCGACTACCATCGCTATTGAAGACAAATACGGTAGTCTTAACCTGTCAGCCGTCTATCTCTCGACGCTTAAAGGCAGATTTGTTGCGGGTGGCAACTGTAATGCTAAGCACACCTACTGGGGATCCAGACTAACTTCGACCAAAGGCAGACAGCTAAAGATGTGCCTTGACAGCAACAATCTGAATGTTATCTCAACCGGTGAACCGACATACTGGCCAACCGAACCTAATAGAAAACCAGATTTACTTGATTTTTTGATTGCAAAGGGTCTATCGAAACAATATCTAAAAGCAGAAGCTTGCTACGACAGTAACTCTGACCACACTCCCGTAATCTTGATAATTAGCACATCATTAGCTATGAAAAGCCGGAGACCTTAAGCAACAGACACACTGACTGGGAATTCTTCCGGGATTACATAAATCAAAACCTGAAACTGAATATCTCGCTCAAAACATCTGTTGAGATAGATGAAGCTGCCGCGCACGTAACCGGTGTAATACAAGTGGCTTGTTGGTAAAATACTCCTCAAAGTAGCAAACACCAGACTGTTAAAAACCTACCGCTTGATATAAGATTAAAAGTACTGGCAAAGCGACGACTTCGCAGAATCTGGCATTAAACTAGACTCCCATGCGACAAATCTGCTTTCAGCAAAGCAATAAAAGATGTAAGGGATGCCGTAAGTGAGGCACCGAACAAAACAATCCAAAATCAATTTGAGCATCTTACTGCCACACCATCCACCAACTACTCTCTCTGTAAAGCGCGTACTGAAAAGGAAAAGTCTGATCTATTCGCGAAACACCTAGAAGACGTATTTAAACCTAACGAAAGGTCAGATGACAGCGACACAGCCAATGAGATAGAAAGTGAGCTCAAACAGGATTTCCAATTATCTCTACCACCTAAATCTGTGTCAGTCCAAGAGGTCAAAAAAACAATATCTTTCCTCCAAAATCGTAAGGTCCTGGGTTTGAACAAATCACTTAGGAAATTCTAGAGCCGCTTCCAAAAAAAAAAAGCATTGGTCTACTTCACTACGTTATTTAACGCAAAACGCAGAGTCCAGTACTTCTCTAGCGCATGGAAGGTCTCCATCATAACAATGATTCTCAAACCGGGTAAACCTCCACATTCAGCTAGCTCCTACTGTCCAATCAGTCTGTTACCATTGCTATCTAAAGTTTTTGAGAAAATACTCCTGGTTAAAATCATACCTATCCTCACTCAGAATGGAGTCATCCCAAAACACCAGTTTGGATTCAGAAAGTATCATTCGACCATAGAACAGATACATGGAGTTTGTGAGTAGATTAGAACAAAGCTTGATAAGAAAGAGTATTGCTTGGCTGTATTTTTGGACGTCCAACAAGCTTTTGATAAAGTGTGGCACGAGGGCCTCCTATCCAAATTAAAAATGGTCTTCCACACAGCTTCTATTTGCTGTTCGACACATATTTGTCTAGCCGCATATTTTGGGTCAGGGTAGACGGCGAAAGTTCCAAATTTCACGACATACAAGCCGGCATGCCTCAGGGATCTGTGCTGGGCCCCATATTTTACACAATATATACCGCTGATCTTCCTGAGGTCGCTAATGTCACCACTGCCACACTTACAGATGATACTGCTATACTGGCAAGCAGCAAAAACCCGGACGAAGCATCTGCCACACTACAAAGTAGCCTTGACAACATAAGTAACGGCTCCAAAAATGGGAGTAAAAGGAAGTGCCACCAAATCGACCCACGTTAGTTTTTCCCTAAGAAAGGGAGACTGTCTATCAGTTAAATTGGGAAACAGTAGCTTACCGTAAAACGATTCTGTGAAGTATCTCGGCATGCACCTTGACATGAAACATCGCTAACGAACCATGGTTTATCACGAATGCCGAAATTCACGATGGGCTACAAGTAAACACCATAAAAGAGGAGATAAGACTCATGGCGGGACTCTACAAAAGTCGTTTAATCAACCACCAAAACGAGCTGGCTTTTAATTTAACAAATATCTGCTACCAAAAATGTCTAAAACGACACAACATAGAGGAACTAGATTCCAGACTATAATAAAAGTTGCTGCCACTGGGGTACAACTTCTTCCTGCAACATCCCTTCAACAAATCTGCTAAAAGCCGAATTCTGATTGCAGATATAAAAACAAAATATGCTTCTTATCAAGCAAGGTAATATTACAAATTGAGATTGGAAAAGCACCTAAATCCATTGGCAGCCCAGTTCACTATCCCAGAAACTATAAGTCAGTTTAAACTGAGCCAAGACATGTTTGACCAAGACCTGCAATAGTTAATAAAGAAAAAACGGTGGGCTAGCTCCGCTGAGAGCAGCACCAGACAAGCCAAGATGCACGCACCACATCTGCTTAAGAGTTTAATTGACTGATTGCAAATAATATTTAAAAAAATATCAAGAAAATTTATAACAAAATACTTACGATCATCATTCTTGTTGTTTACAAGACATTTATACATTGACCATGATCGGGGCAATTCATCAGGACAGAACATAATCTGGTCCTCCTTGCAGGCCGCAAATACTAGCTTGTCCAACTGCAAAGTGCTGTACATCATTTCATTCAGAGCAGATATTTCAGATGCACACTCAAGCCGAAGCGACTGTCCCTTGTTTTGTAGACATTTCAGTGTTTGTGTTTGCGACAAGCTTTTTGGATCAGGGGGTATTCTGCCACATGAATGTGTTTGTATATCATCATTACAATGCTTCAAAAAGTTCATTGCAATCTGCCAATCATTGAATATTAATGACTCTATCTTATTAATCATTCTCCAACAGATTTTTCCCTTCACGCTTGACTTCTTTTTTAAAATGCAGTCTATTGCATATTCACCAGGGTTTAAGCAGTCTACTATTAACGGCTCATCCTGGCAAGGTTGCCGCAATTTAATGTTGAGATATGAGAGATCTAGGAGTTGAGCTTCGCGAGTCCATACTTTATGCTGACACTGAAAACTGACCTGAGTCTTGTTGCTACGCGTTGTATTTAACGCACAGGACAGTAAGGCGAGATCGTCAGTCTGTAAGCATTGCTTTTCTAGCGAAGAGCATCCACTTAAAAAATCCACTTCATAGTTACCATAGTGCGATTGCATTTGATCACGGAGACCTTGTACTCCATGTACATTGTATAATACGTACGACAATAAACAATGTAAGAATAATAATTTCATAATCATTTCTGTCGATGCGTCTGTTTATAAATTTATTTATATGAATATATAAACAGACATAGTTTACCGTCACCGGCTTATCGAAAATTTTGTTCAAAATGGTTTAGTCACAATCACTATGATTTTATACGAAAGACACGTTTATTCTGATTGATTTCATATAAATTGTTCACGTATACATTGAACTTATATGTGGAATTTAATTCATTTTTACAAAAAAAAAACCTGAATTCAAGTCAATGTCCGATCGAAATAGCAAATAAATAAATAGACTAGTGTTGAGTTGCGTTGCATAACGATAGTCGAATATTGATAGTCAATCGATTGTTTAGTGAAACCCACTTAATCGAGTTATAAATAATCATGGAATTAAAGGTAAAGATGGAAACCAAACCGGCATTTATAGTACTTTTTTTTTGTTTTTGTTAACGGAGGGGAAATTCATTTACGCACTGAGTGTGGGACTCCCAGGCAGAGTGCCTGGCCTGGACTACCCACTAAAACAATTAAATTTTGCTTAGTCAGAAATACAGTAAAATAAAAATAGTCAGTTTACTTAATATAATAGGCTACTTGATTGTTATACTAAACAAAATATACACTAAAAAGTAACCGATTCTGAAAACAACAACAAAATAAGGCCGTAATTGGCTAGTAAACTTTTTCATGAAAATGTCTAATTCGTAAACCATTTCGAGGAATAGGCTTAGGGAACAGATTACATTAATCAGATCTTTAGTTAAGCAAGTATTTTTTAAGAAAATCGCAGTCGCGTCACTGCCACTCGGTTTCTTGCGTACAAAAGAGATAGCAAGACGTTCCCACCACGCTCTCACTTTTCTTTTAGAGAAAACTTTAAAATCGAATTGGCTAGTCAACTAAAAAATTAATTGTGTATATTATATATTTTATTGATAGAATAGACTATTTCGGAGATATAATTTAAACGAAAAAATTCTTAAAATTATATTTATTTTGTTATTTAATTTTAAAGATTTTATAGTGATGACGTCACGCAGCTATAATGGCCATTTCTATTCTATTCTATTCTATTTTTAATTATAATGGCTCCATCGTTTAGCCAAACGATGATTCTGCCAATGTCAAAGTTTGAGAAGCACACAGTGTATGAAGTCAAAAAATACTCGTTAGGACAGATGACCGGTTTGAAGAGCTTGTGTAATCTAAAACAAAACAAACAATTGTTAGTTTATTGTAGTGTTAGTAGAACATTCACATTATATACAACACAGACAGTTAAAGGGGGTGTTATACAATAGAAGGACAAGGGAGAAGGTAGGGAATATAGATATTACAGATAAATGTTATTATTTCCAATATATTTTGACAGAACTTTAACAAAAGGGGAAAGGCCATTTCGAACTGCAAGAAAGCAAAAATTACTAAGGTATTAAAAAATATATATGTCAGTGTCAAATGTCAAAGTCAAGATGGACTGCGAGCCGCGAGTTGGTTTCTTGTTTGTTTACAATCGCCAATTATTTAGGTACCCCATTTCTCGTATCTATTGCATATTGGCCTGTTTATTGGACTTTACTGCAGTTTCTTCATCCGTTTACATCTGATTTTTCAATAATTGGACACCGCTTCTTCATTATAATGTATGAATGAATGTAATTAGGTTATGTTTACTTGAACAGAGATGACATTTGACATGGGTGACAAGTACGTGAAGCGCTACCAAACAAAAAATATTTATTCACTACGCTGTGCTGCCAACCTAAAAAATTAAATGTGAATAGCCGGAAGTTATCCGGCTACGTCATACGTCAACCTTGCTAAAAAATGAAAGTCATTGGGTTTTCTGCGATTTTCTTAAAAAAAATACTTGCTTATCTAAAGATCTGATTAATGTAATCTGTTCCCTAAGCCTATTTCTCGAAATGGTTTACGAATTAGACATTTTCATAAAAAAGTTTACTAGCCAATTGGCCTGTTTATTGGACTTTACTGCAGTTTCTTCATCCGTTTACATCTGATTTTTCAATAATTGGACACCGCTTCTTCATTATAATGTATGAATGAATGTAATTAGGTTATGTTTACTTGAACAGAGATGACATTTGACATGGGTGACATGTACGTGAAGCGCTACCAAACAAAAAATATTTATTCACTACGCTGTGCTGCCAACCTAAAAAATTAAATGTGAATAGCCGGAAGTTATCCGGCTACGTCATACGTCAACCTTGCTAAAAAATGAAAGTCATTGGGTTTTCTGCGATTTTCTTAAAAAAAATACTTGCTTATCTAAAGATCTGATTAATGTAATCTGTTCCCTAAGCCTATTTCTCGAAATGGTTTACGAATTAGACATTTTCATAAAAAAGTTTACTAGCCAATTCCAGATTCCGACCTAACACATCACGAGTTAGAAAGAGAGAGGTGGGTAATGAAATGCATTCAGGTCAAATTTTCTGCCATCAGCGTATTGTATGCCCGCGCGCTATAGCTAGATCCATGGAAATAATTTCTATCTATCAGTAATATCGATGGTAGATCTAGCTATTGGTAGTAGGTAGATTATTATTATGTTGTTCTTTTGCAGGAACCGGAATCTAACTATTTCTGTAATTAAAACAAAACAATACCTTCCTGCCTGCTTAATGCTGCTTAATCTGCTGTCTTGAGAAAATCACCAATTACAATTTCGAGATACGCGGAAACGCGTATGAAAAATTGATATACTTTGCATCAAGACTTTCTTCTTTAAATTTGGATAAGTAACGAAAAAACATATTTTAAAATCTATCAGAACTTGTAGAACTTTCATAATACCATAAATTGCACTGCCGGGGATTTCCCGGTTGGCGGGATTGCTACCATAGACAATCATCACGTAAATGGTCAACCGGGAATTCCCCGATTGAACTACCAGGAATAATAAAACATTTCGTAGTTTTCGTACTTCGTCTTAGTTTGAATGAACCTACAAAAGAAATGTATAGTATAGCCGCATGACGACAGATAAAATAAATGGCAGAAAAAATTATAACAGGGACGGATGTTTGGAGAGTTAATGTAACAACCTTGCAAATTTTCGTAATAATATAGAGTTATTTTAGTTAATAATTTAGTTTTTGTGATTTTACTTAAAGAATTAATAAATCATTTTTATAGCAATATTACAATTTTATTTAATTTAAGTACATTCATAAATAAATTTTAACCCCTTATTTATATATTTCAATTCGCGCTATGCAGTTATGTAACACCATTTGCAACATCATAGCATAATAAATTTTAATGTACGAGGTTTTGAAAGTCAATGTATAAGATTTTCAGCTGCACATGTACGACGGACTACGGATTTTTTTTTTTGTTGGCAACCCTCTTTATAGTTTGTGGGTAGTTTATAGTCTGTCTCTGAAGATAAGTGGTCAAATAATTGCTATCAAGTCAAGTTCAGGATAAAATATCCGAAAAACAAGTTTTAAATTAATTTATTGTTGTAATTTGTTTGTCGGTTTTTCATTATCGTGTCTGTAGAATTTTGATTTGGTGTATAAAAGTGAATTATTGCAAACATACATCATGGAGGGGTTCATCGAAGTTAACGAGATATCAGATTTTATCTCTTACATTCGTAGTGTAAGTTTGCTTTAGTCCTAATTTTAGTACAAATTATTTTATGGATAAGCTTTAGTCCACCCAGTTTTCAATAACAATCCAAAATTTAAACGTCAATAATGCCCATAAGCCTGTAAAGAAGTGGGCGGATTCTTGCTGTACCCACATATAAATTACGTTGTAAATTTGTAATTAATGAGTACTAGAGCCTTACATTATGCTGCAGTATTGTTGACCCTGACACTGGAGTTTTTAACTGAATTATATGATGACTGTCCTAAACTCATATATAGTATTTTGAATAACTGCCCAAAACACAGCCCTGCGTATTTGAAACTAGCAGCCCGTCCCGACTTCGCCCAGGCCCGTAGCCTTCCTCCATAAATAGGCTATCCAACACTGATAGAATTTTTTAAATCGGCCCAATAGTTCCTGAGATTAGCGCAAGAGATTCAAACAAACAAACTCTTCAGCTTTATAATATTACTAGCTGACCCGGCGAACTTTGTTTCGCCTAACAGTCGATTCTTTAATTTTTCTAAAATAAAAGATTTTTTTCTAAAATAAACGTAGCCTAAGTTAGTCCTTATTACATCAGCTACCTGCCATAAAAGTCCCGTCAAAATAGTTCCAGCCATTTCGGAGATTAGCCGAACAAACAGACAGACAGACAAAAATTGTAAAAAATGTTATTTTGGTGCATGTACCGTATATATATTCATATGCATGTAGTAAAAAATGGTTATTTCAATATTACAAACAGACACTCCAATTTTATTTATATGTATAGATATTTTAAAGTATAGATTAATGTTTAAAAGGACAACTGAAGTAAAAGCAAAGTTTTAGTAATTATTGATTTTCTCATTTCTTCCTTACAATTATAATTCTTCATTATTATAATAATCTTACACACCGTTCTTCATCCTAGTGCCTTTCCGGTTGCATCCTCAGTGGTTTGCTTCTTACATTATAATTATTTAATCTTAAACTGATTATGAATCATTTATTTTATGAATGTGATGGCCTTAAGCCTACATATCACTTTCCATCTCATCATTTAAACAATACTGTTCCTAATGATTCTACCTACAATGTGTATGTATGTATAACCATTCATGGAGAACCATGAATAGGACTATTGGATTGCTAAAAATTAAGAAATTAGATAAAGTTACAAGTGCTCCAGCAAACAAATTCTTTAATGATGGAGCCATAATACCTCCGTAATGCTTTGTAAACTGACACTTAAGGGTAAATTACATAATTGTACAAAAGAATGAATGAATGAACACTTTATTGCACCATTTACAAACTAAAGAAACACATAGTTAAATCCAATACAACTAAATGGGTACAAAAGCGGACTTATCGCTAATGCAATTTATTCCAGCCAACCTTAGGGTAAAAATGAGCTGCGGTAAAAAACCACTTGCGTGAGCGGTGCAGAAGGCTTAAATGTACATGCCTACATTAAGACGCATATAATTATACTTACAAAAGAATCATTGAATTTATTTATTTCTTACAACTGTTAAAAAAATATTTAATAACAATTGGTGGACTTTATACTAAAAGCATTCTACCAGTTACCCATTGAGAGAAACATAATGTTAGTTCGCAGTTTTAGATTAATCTTCGATCTACACAAATATCCTGTATTTATGAAAGGCTTCACTTTGCTATTTTGCTGTGCACCTTCAATCTATTTCTTTATGCATAACTAATATAATAAAACTGAAGATTTTATTGTTTGAAACTACGGGGATTTGAACTAAAATATATACTTTATCTATTTCAGATTGAGTGGCATGACCCCTGGCTCATCGCTTTGCTGTCGTTTCATGTTTTAGTGACACTTACATGTTTCACCACTAGGAATTATGGAAATTTTCAAATATTGCTTTTCATAATACTATGTAAGTATTAATTATATGAAGTAACTAGCCGCTATTCTAGTTCCATTGGCTGGAAGAGTGTACAAGCAACTTTAAAATGTGTAGATTAGATATAGTAGTATAGCAGTTGTTGGGCTGATCGTGTTAGATGACTATCACTGGTGCCAATTTATCACAGAGGTCTGTAGAAATATTTTAGAAAATTGTACCTTTGGAGAAATTTTTTTTATTTGTTATTTTTTTTGAGGTTTCATTCACGAAGCATGACTATGCCAGCCTCATAGTGAATGTCAAGGTTGTATAGATTGGATAAGTTTTATCTTTTGGACATTGCAGCTCAATGCTGTTATTAATATGATAATTCATATTATAATTCCCCTACAAAGGAAAAATAAGAATATATATTTAATTGTAGGTAACCAAAAGCTATACTGTATTACTATATGTAAATAAGATTGATGCTTCATTTGCATAATACGAATTGTGCTTTGAGATCGTCATCAGGTTCATTTTAATTATTCATAGAAACAATTCAAATTTTGAAGGTCAGTGATGTATATCCATATTCACTTTTATTCCTTATTTTCTACACTCGGAATCTCTAATGAACCTTAGTACTATTGTCTATTAGGTGGTTTGAAATAAATAGTATTGGCTTGAAAATAGGTAGTAACTAATTTTACACAAAGAAGAGGTTGATAACGCTTATCCGTAGCGAATGCGCGTGTCAAGCGACAGCGAGACGCGATCCGTATTGGATTGGTCTCCATTTAGTGGCATTTTCTATTTCGATCTCTTCCGTGCTTCGAAAGGCACGTTAAGCTGTTGGTCCCGGTTGTTATCGTTAGATGCCAGTCGTTAGGCTGTGTCAGACGACTTTAGGCAGTCTGAAAAAATCTGAAAGTGTTGGCCACTATCACACCTCGAGTCGTTTATTTATATTTTTGAACGAAGAAAAACTCAACACAGGAAAAATAATTCAATAACTTACATAATGTTTATGTGTGCATGCATTGTTACATACAATTCCATTTTGCAAATGTTCTACCTTCTAACTTGTAATGTTTTGTTTTAATAATACTTTTTATGTTTTTGCTTTGTCCATTTAATACATTTGTTTAGCATACTTCGTTAGTGAGGACGCCGGCGAGAATGGTGCTAGTCTTAACCCTACCTGAGGAGCTCGATAGCCTAGGGCGGTGCGCGTATCCGTATCGATTGCGTGCGTCAAGTCAAGCGACGGCGAAACGCGGCCAGTATTGGATTGATCGCCATTAGTGGCATTTTCTATCCCGAGCTTCTCCGAGTTACGGAAGTTGGTCCCGGTGTTATCGATAGATGGCAGTCGTTACGCTGTGTGAACCTAACCATACCCTACCAGTGAAACAAATTCCTTTCATATGCAATTACAGATATAATTACTACATACTAGCTATTTTCCGCAGCTCCGCCTACGTCAAAAAGTAGCCTATGTTTGACCCCGGGTCTTCAACTTTATTCATATCAAATTTCATCAACTTTAGTTCATCTGTTTGGCCCGGAAAGCGTAACAGACAGATAGACAGACACACTTTCGCAATTACAATATACGTACACTGCGGTACCTTACTATTAGGCATTCCACGATCGCTATTTCAGATTGCATGTTACACCGAAACCTTATATCCTTTGTTTTGTTGCATGCCAGGTAATTTTATTGGGCAAAGTTCCAATTGTGTTCTATAAAAACAACGCAAACCCACAGAAAAGATTATAATAATGTATACATTATATTAATTGTCGAAATTTAAAAACGAAGCGCTATTAAATTGCTTAAAATTAAATAAATTAGTTCCAGTAGGATGCAAAATTCACGCCATAGCCAAATCAGCCCTCTACATGTTAAACAGCAGCTGGGCACGATAGCAGATGGTCAATCATAGCAATACTTTTTAAGGACATGTAGTTTGCTAGCTAAACTGAAAAGGAGATATAGCTGAGTTTACTACACAGTTACTCCTTAGGTCCGATTGTATAAATAAGGAGGTAGTTCACCTCGTCCGGTTGGTCGATGCTTTTTCGCGGTCAATGTTTAATTCATTTACTTACCAACTTAAATTAACCTTACGACCTGTTGTTGCGATTTACTACAAACATGAACTCTGTATTGGGTATTCCACTCAATTTATTTTTATCATTCATATATATAAATAAATAACGGATATTTTTTTAAAACCCGTTATTTAATAAAAAAGTTATGAGGCTTTGAAATTCGATGGAAGGAGAAACTGTAAAAGAAAAGACAGGGATGCACTGTGTGTGCAGTGACGTCACTGCCACTTGGTTTCGTATGTACGTACAAAAGAGATAGCAAGTAAGACGTCCCTACCACGCTCCTACTTTTCTTCTTGAGAAAACTTTAAAATCCAATTACTGCCCTAGTTAACAACCATTTTTTTTGTTGTTATCGGAATCGGTTACTTTTTAGTGTATATATTGTTTCGTATGCAAATATTGCCCAAGTATGAATACAGTCAAGTAGCCTATTGTGTCAAATCGAAAACGAGGGGGATCCATAAGAATTGGGTATTATACAAATTTTTATTTTTTCTTTCATATTAATATTTTTATTTCCAGAAACAGAATTAAGAAAGAATTTTTGTAATCCGTTCAAAAATAAATAAGTTATAAGCCTTTGAAATTTGGTGGAAGGGGAAACTGTCAAAAAACAAGAAAAGGATGCACTGTGTGAGCTGTGACGTCACTGCCACTCGGTTTCGTGCGTACAAAAGAGATAGCAAGACGTCCCCACCACGCTCCCACTTTTCTTTTAGAGAAAACTTTAAAATCAAATTACTGCCTTAATTAAAAACCAATTTTGTTGTTGTTTTCAGAATCGGTTACTTTTTAGTGTATATTTTGTTTAGTATAACAATATTAACCAAGTATGAATACAGTCAAGTAGCCTATTCCGATAAACAAATTACTTAGTATTAAAGTTACAGCTGGCTAGGGATGTAGCCCATGCTATCCATACTTCCATACTACTTATTATAAATGTAAAAGTCTGTAAAAATAGTTGAAGACCCGGAATCAAACGTACCCTGGTATACTTAAAAAAACCCTCAAAGGTTTGTGATAAGCGATCGATCAGGTGGGAGGGGGTTACCTACGCGGAGTCGAGTCGACACACTATTCAC
Organism: Euzophera pinguis; assembly: GCA_947363495.1. Taxonomy (NCBI): domain Eukaryota; kingdom Metazoa; phylum Arthropoda; class Insecta; order Lepidoptera; family Pyralidae; genus Euzophera; species Euzophera pinguis. The sequence continues at coordinate 5,591,998 of OX376156.1, read as the reverse complement.
TCCTTAGCAGTGCGCCATCCGTTTGTTTCTTACATCCGTGCTAAAAACATTAGGCAGCACCCAGTCAGTGTTTAAGGAACGTCTAAAAGTTGCATATGTGCATATGTGCGTGTCAGACATATCCGTGTTATCTATTGGCCGAAAATAATAAACATAATAAGATAGATAGACGGCTAACCTTGATAAATTAACCAAACCTTAATTGTGCCATACGAAATATATAGATTAACAAAAGTATTTGTTTTTATTTCAGTACTGCTGGTCTATTTTTCGGAGAGTATAAACGAGGTGGCAGCCAGGAATTGGGCATTATTTTCTAGACAACAGTATTTCGATAGTAAAGGACTGTTCATATCTATCGTTTTCTCCATTCCTATACTCCTCAACTGTATGCTTATGGTGGTAAGTTAATGTACTTTTTAATCCCAAGTATCACACATTTAAACGAATAGCTAATCAGTAATTAGTGAATGATGAACATCAAAATGGCGTTTTAAATATAAACAGATGTTTAGAACTTAAACAAATGAGATTATCATTTGGAAGTTTTGGAACAGCCTCAGGTGAAATCTTCAAATTTGAACTCATATAATGTCATAGAAATGTGCAAGTCCACCTTTGTATAATATTAAATAAGTAGACATAATATTATATTAGAAAAAATTAAAATATATTTTTACTGACGGTCAAAATAGATCATTATAATTATTCATTCATATCGAATGGGTTACATGGTCAGTCGACCTTGCACATAATTATTATCAATCTCGATGAGTTGTTATGATTTTTGAAATCTAAAACATCAGAGTTAAAATTAATTATATCTTGATTTCATTATTGATCATGGAGATAGTACTGATTACAAAAGTATATCTTCTTGAATTATTGATTTATTGTTTTGTGAGAATAGTTTTATCTGGGCATTTATTTGTGGGTACTTATTTTTGTACCTATTGAAAAACATTGATTTTGCATGTTTTAAGATTGTTTATCGATAAAACGTGTACACAAAGTATAGATTTTGCTTTATTGAAACTTTAAATGAAATTGTCATATTATTGTATGTATTTATAACCCATAAGTCATATTATTGTACCTTTTCCTGTTGGCCTACTACCTATCTATACAGCACTATACTATAAATAGTTTATTCTAAAATTGCTAATAATATTCAATTACAGGGTTCCTGGCTTTACCAATCAACACAGATAATGACCAACTTGAAAAAGGCGCAGCTAAGGCAGCGCTTGAAAGAAATGAACATGAACCAAAGGCAGCTGAACCATCTGAAGGCGGAATGAGGAACTACAACTCAATTATAATGTAAGAAATAAAGAATTATTTTTGCTAATGCCAAGAGGATAGGCAAGGATATGTGATATTAGTGCTGGTGTGACCTACGATTTTTTGTTAAAATGCAACAGAGGGAAATACTGCTGCGGTGCGTCGTAACGCAATAATCTCGGAAGAAAGTTCGCTAAGGAGCAGGTGCGTCAACACAGTTTTGTACCTAATTGGGAAAAGCTGGATCAGCCTTGTCTTTGATCGACTGAAGTTTTTTTTAGTGTGCCACGAACTCGCGTCGTCTTGCAACTCTGTTGGACTCGCTTTACGTGCTTTCTCGTGTGTACGTAATGCGTTGCGTTTTAGTCCCAGCGTATAACTCCTTGTATAAAAATAACGCAGAGTTCCTTAAAGTCGTTTTAACAATAAATTTTTAGTGTGCTAGAGCGCAAGCTCGTCTTGCCTTTGAGTTGAATTTGTGCCACGTTAGTGGGTGATGTTGAATCCATTAGGAATTTTAAGGTTATTCCTTAGCCCTCTCTTGCCTTGACTTATCTACTATTCTACTATTATCTATTAATTCGTCATTCTTATAAACTTTGCTTATATGAATCTCTAATCAAAAATGGTTTTATTTAGATTGTTGACTAATCAGATGTTATAATTTGTGAAAATTTTGACTTCAAAATTTTGTATTTAAAACTGATTTTTTTATTAAAAACATTGTTCCTTATTTAAATTTGTTGCTTAACATCACATATTTAACCGACTTCAATAAAGGAGGAGGTTTGAGTGTATGTATTTTTTTAATTATATTTAAGGTGCATGTGTATAAAGTTGTTTATTTTGATTTACTATTACAAAACTAAAATTACTGACTGTAAGTCGACCGAAAATTATTAAACCAAGTGAAAAATCATACATTTTATATCAGTGCTAATAATTTAGCATGCCATTTAACACAGCCATCTTTTGGACCTAGTTTACTTAGTGATTGTGGTAAAACTATTGCTTTGTTCACTTTTTAATTAAATTGACTTTTATGATTTGTGCGAATATTGAATAATGTATGAAATGGATAATCAGTTCTTTAAAAAATAAAATAATTAAGATATTTCAAATGCATTTACACACACATGTGTGCTGGGTCTTAACCACGGAGCATTTACAAATTTAAATTAATTTTCTTATAATTGTATCTTTGTAATTGCTCCGTGGTTTTAACATTTTCACTTATTTTCATAATGAAGTACATGTATCTAGTTAACTCGCACTGTTTATCTATAATGACGAAGCCTTTACGGGCGTTAGGCCTATTAAGTTATTTATTACTATACTGGCCTAATAATATCACATAATATTACTAACATTCTAATGTAAAATTTGTCTTAGATGTAAACCGGAAGCTAGAAGCGTCGTTTAAGCGCAAGGAAAACGAAAGGCCTGAGAAAATATGGAGTTTTTTTGTTATTAAATAGAACTGACAGGTGCTAATGTCAATGTCTAAAATTTAGAAGTACAGGAGTACTTGGTGGGCTAAGTGGAAAACAAAAGAAGGGATTGGCCGTACTATCTTTTCTGGACAAAATATTATTTAGAACAGATAGTCATATCATTTCTGTATGGTATATTTAATTAGCATACCTTATTTTTTTTGTGTGTTCTTATATTCTTATTTGTGTCGTTCTATATCATGACATTTTAACTCTTTTTCTAGATTGATTCTAAACTTTATTATTTACACTTACGTGTAGTTTCTCTTAGTGAGTGCTATTTTTGAAAAGTGAGACTCACGCCGAATCTGTGTCGATTCGATAATTATCTTCGATATCGAATGATTTTCATCGTCGAATCGAGTCGAAACCATTTTCATTCGACATACGAGTCGTTCATTTAAAAAATAGGGCTCCAGGTCAAAATCCAATTTTGTTTCCATCATTGACATTGGTACATGTTATATTTATAAATAAAAAAAATTTGGCTGAACCGAATATGAAGAAGCGGTAAAGCTCTATAATCTTCTGCATTTTACTTGCATTATTGTTTATGTTGGATTGTAACTTGGCATTTTTCATTATTACTTACTTAAAATACCTACTTATTTTATTAGAATTATTTATTTGAATAGAACATAATGAATATTGAAATGGATGTAAATACGCACTCATCTCTGTTTTTTACATTTTCCTCGTTGTTTGCTCTTCAATCGTTAAGGGTTAGCTTGTACCGGAAATAATTCTATTTGGTTGAATTTTGCTCAAAGAGGTCTGAACTAATCCCATTTAAAAAGTAATATTTCCAAAATACAATTTCTTCATTCCGTGTAGTTTAAATCATCTTTTCTCATTGTGATCTTTAGGTATCAATGTACTAAGTCACAACTGCTTATTTTTGACACACATTACAATCCTACAATTGTTTTGGCTAGGATTAGTAATATATTAATAAACACATCATTTATCAATAATATTGACAATAACAATATTTCGCTTAATGATTTCTTTAAAATTTCTTGGAGAATAAGTTTGTAGTAAATCAATATGACATGTGCCTAATTTTTCACTGCAACGGCTAACATACATTCGCCTTAAAAATTATATACTAACGCTCATTATACTTATATTGTTGAATTAGTAGGTGCAACAAACTTGTCAATTATTTAGATATGCTTCAGAGTAATTCACGCCATAGTTAGGTTCTGTAGCTAATAATTAAACAAACAACATTCACACTAAATAATAAACTAGCGAGACGGCATGAAAATAGTGTAATATATAATGTATATGTACCTATGTTCACAATATATTAATTTAAAAGATGTTAACAAGGGATAGAGATAGTTTTTATAAAATTTTACATTTGACATATATATTGTAAAATGTTTACCAAGTCGAAAGTACCAGGGTCGTAATCATCTGTGCGTATGGCATTCTTCCTGCGTGGATCAAATAGCAACATCCAAGTTTCTCGACCAGCTTGCGGCGGCAGTTGTAGATTGTCCAATTCCGTCATGCCACCGGGAATACAGTAATTAGAAAATGTACCAGGGTGGCAGAGCTTTAATAAATTATTTGCATTGTCTCAGCAACAAAACCTAGATAGATTTTTGTCGCCCGATATTCATAGAAACAAAATATCTTAAATATCTTTGCAGTCGAAATTCGCGAAATAAATAGGTATACAATAATTACCCATTTGAATATATATATATGTATATATATAATATATATATAATATATATTTGAGTAGAGTTTACTTTATAAATGCCGTAGTCATGCTAGAAGACACCATACAATTAAGATCCTAATAATTATATTTACTTGCTGTTAAAAATTTAGCCATTTAGTCATGCCTAGCCTAGTGTCGCAGTAGAGTCTATAAGCCATGTAGTAATTACAAAGAGGAGATGCCGTTTGAAATGGCGCAGTGATGTGATCATTGGCGCCTCGACGACATAAAAGTGGGCGGAGCTTGTCATTGCTCGTGCTTGATGATTGGAGCCACGGCCGAAACCAAGCACCCCGCACGTCTGCCTTCCGCCCCGTGTAGCCTCACAAACGCTTTCTTACAAAACTCTTATTACGGCATCTCCTCTTTGTAATTACTCCATGGTATAAGCAGAGTTTATTCCCGAGATATGTTTAATTAAAGCCGCACTCATTCAGGCCAGTAACGTTAATATCTAGTTATTCCCTTATTATAATCGAGTCTGCATAATACTTATTAGTGGTTTTGACAAAATTGAGTGGGTTTTAACCCGGCTTACGCTTTGTTGTAGTCAATTTTGGTATTTATATTTCGTTTGTTATGTTTTAGAGTTATGCGACGAGAGAAATGGTATATTTTTTATTTTATACTTACGTTGAATGTGTAAAATATTATCTTATTCATAAAAATGAGAACAAACACTTGTAAAATATATTACGTCTCTTTCTTATCGATAAAAAACGTAACAAAACATGGTTATAATTGGCTTAGCAAGCGTTTTTATGAGTAAGACGATTAAACATTTTATTGGTATATACATATTTACTAGCAGTATTTCTTATACCATGATCTTGATATTCAAAATGTATAGCAAAATATTTATACATCACTGAGCGTTATTAGGATAGATATCATTATAATTAAATCGTCGTCCACAATTTATTTTTTTATTGGACACAATGTTGTTATATTGTAAGGGTTCGCGTTGTTATTGACGCGTGTAAGTACACTCTCATTGAGGCGAGATAGTCAAAACGTTATAGAATTCTTGTAGTCTTGTACTGAACTGAAAGGTACTTTTCCATCGTCGAAATAGAATTATAAGAATAAATATACCGTTATTTCCTATTTTGATGAGAGTGTACAAGCCGCGTGAAGTAGCACAAGGAAGACTGAGTTGCGAATTGTGATTAGAAATTTAGAGTCACTAATATTAAGATTACAAGCTAGATACTTAAATTACCAACACAAATACTATTAAGGTATTTGTAATAATTTCGATTATCTTTGAAGCAATTTTTAGTTCAAAACACATTGCTTTTCATTCACCTACTAATATTGTAATTAAAGCCTAATTAATATAAGTTAAGAATTAATGTTGGTTTACGGATGCTTAAAATAAAGGAATTGATTGAATAAAATGTTTTATTCATAACCATATTAATTATACTATATGTATCTAACCAATTTTACAGATCCGTCTTATTCATAAAAGTAAACAAATGTTTATTAAGCGTATTTTAACTAAAATATATTAAGTCCCTTTGTTTATTTATTTATTTACTTATTAAAACTTTATTGTTCCACAAAGTACACATATACTTATAACAATTGGCGGACTTAATGCTAAGAGCATTCTCTACCAGTCAACCATTGGGAGAAACGGAAAGATAGTTTGGCGCAAAAAAGTTAAGGGGGAAAAATGTATAACTTATAGAGCAAATTTTATCAAAAGCTTAAGTTTATACGCTACGTAAACATACATAAAACATACACAAATACTATTTATATTTGTTATCAATTTTAAATGTGAAATAACGAGACAAAGCACATTTTAGTAAAAATGAGCCTATCAAACGTTTTTTTAGATTTTATTAAGAGGGTTAATGTCTCAAAATCCGTTTAAAGCTATCTTCTCCTTGACCTCTTTGATCATAAGTTTGACGAGGTCGTCGAGGTCTATATCAGGTTTCCACTTCCAGTCGCGGCGGGCTTCGCTGTCGTCGAAGACTTGGGGCCAAGTGTCAGCTGAAATTAAAGTTTTTTTGAGTTATGACAAAGGTAAATACATTACAAAAACCCTTTATTGCATAACTAAATAATATGCTTACATACGATCCTGAAATTAATGCGCAAAAGGCTCCTGAAATTATTACACGGTTGACCAAAAAAGGAGTGTTTTTAGCCGTCATATATGTTCGTATGTATGTGAGATTCTTTATTCCAACATAAGTCAGGAATGGCATAACGGATAAAGACATATGAGGTGTCTTTAGATTCCTTGCTTTCTTCCGAGTGACACAGGGTATGTGACGTCATCATAAAAACAAAATGGCCGACTATATACGCAAAAAAGGCAGACTGAAAAAACATGTTGAATCCAATCGAGTGGAGTATCAAAGGTTTAAATGGCGATTTCAAAAATGTATTTAACTTATATGTGTCAATATATTTTTAGTGAGAAAAAAAACCATAAAACTTATAAAACATATTTTGAGAGGAAAATAGCAGCTCATGTCATGCTCTAACCGTAAACTTAATTTCGGTTTCATTTTCAAGCTTGCAAAGTCAATCGACCTTGTATGCTTTGGTGTCAGTGATTTAAAACCTCCTAAATAATGGTTAACTATAATGGTTCACTGGACGTTCCCTTGGTTAATTTTAATAGGTTATTCTACTCAAAAAAAATAATATATATTTCATATCATAAATTTGAGTCCCTGAATTCGAAAACAGAAATAATTTTTTGAATCCGTTCAATATTAAATAAGTTATAAGCCTTTGAAATCCTGTGGAAGGGAAAACTGGCAAGAAAAAAGAAAAAGACGCACCTTATGGTGGTGTAACGTCACTGCCACTTGATTTAGATTGCAAGAGGTCCCTACCACGGTCCCACTTTTCTTCATTAGAAAACTTTAAATGCTTATTACTGCTTTAATTAATTACCAATTATATTGTTGTTTTCGGAATTGGTTACTTTTTAGTGTATGTATTTTTCCGTATAAAAATCTTATTAAAATGTGAACACAGTCAAGTAGCCTATTCCCTTTGTATGGGCAAGTCAAGAATGCCTTAGATGATGAAGATGAAATTATAGTAAGCGTGAATCCTAAATATGTCCTCAGCTTACGCTTTTAATCACGCCCTAGTTTTGGCGGTACTGATTATTACAATGAAGCGACCAGTCATCTGACGTCCGTAACCATGTAACAGGGAAACCAGACTAGCAGGAACATAGCTCGAGGGGTATTAGTGGCCAACATTTTCAGATAATATGGCTGCCCTTGGGCATCTGACACTGCCTAACGATGTCATCTATCATAACAACGGAATCTTCTGAGCCGCGGAGCAGCTCGAAATACAAATTCAATCAAATTGCGACCAATCAAATGATCAACCGCAGACTAACTGAAACTGTTTACCGCTGCTCTGGAAGATTCCTTCAAACGCCGGCAACTCAACATTAAGGACAAAGTCTTTCGTCGAATTCGACACGGCTGGGCGGCGTTCGGCTCCATAACGTCTTCTCGTCCAAAACGCATCAGGAGCCCTATTTTTGAGAGGTATGACATATTTCGAACGAAAATGATCCGATTTCGAACAAAAATTATTTTGAAAAGCGTGACTTTATTCTTAAGGAACTGGTGGCTACCAGTCCTTTAAAAATAAGGTCTTCGACCAGTATGTGTTACTAGTATTTATGGGTCCGAAATGTTGTCCCTGATTATGGACCTCATAAGAAAGCTCAAGATCGCCCAAAGAGCTATGTAGAGGGCGATCCTCGATGTGTCTCTACGAGATCGAATGATAAATGAGGAGATCCGTAGGAGAACAAAAGTCACCGACATAGCCTAGGATTAGTTTTGGCAGTTAGCGGGACACATAGAGCGGAGAACTGATGGCCGATGGGGTAGAATCATACTTGAATGGCAATACAAAGCACAGCGTTGGATATCCACCGATCAAATGGTCAGATGGCCTTAAAAAGGTCGCAGATAAACGCTGGACGCTTCCAAACGGTCGTTTTGGAAATCATTAGAAGAGACTATGTCTAGCAGTGGACTGACTGCGGCTGAAATGATTACAGCATTTTCTTACTCGAGCACCTCAGTGTTTCAGAATGCACGTTAAACTGTAATTGGTCCCGGCTCTTATAGATAGATTGCATTCATGAGGCTGCCTTCAGGTAGCCAGATAAATCTGACAGTGTTGGACACAACCACACCTTGGGTTATGTTTGTTAGTAACCAAGCCCCAAGGGAAACACTCCCCAGGACTCCCAGGAGAAGACCCCAATGGATCATTGAAGTGGCCGTAAAGGAGTTTCAAAAAAGTGTCACCAGTGCATTGATCAATATGTTCAAATAAAAAATAGAAGTAGTAATATATATACCTATCCGTCAGTACTATTTATTACTTTTGCTATGCCTATACCTACCCATATCCTTAACAAAAAATAATAATAATCAGGGGCACATCTACCTTGGGAAATTGGACACCCTGTTCTTGAAATGATGTAGTAATGTGATTTTAAAATATAGCCGTGTAGAGAACCACATTGAGTACCATGTTATTTTTGGGATTCGGTAAAAAAATCATTTTCGGTAATTTATGTTTAAATTCTTTAATTTAATGTTTGTAGTTACGAAAAAAAAGATTAACTGTATAGCAGTCACTCGTGTTTCTTTATTTTTAATAATAAGCTTGTTGCTTAAAGCAATTTCTTTCATGCAACCTTAAGATATTTAAAAAATGAAATAACTAGATGGTAGTGCAACACGTGCAACATACGTATCATGGCATGCATTATGGTTTTTTAATACCTCAATAAATAATAGAATCATGGGAAGCGACCGCCATGTAGGTAACCATGATTAGAGGTTTTCACAATATTCCATAATAGATGAAATTTAGAGTTATAATGTCGACTAATCATGTAGTCTCTGATATGATTTAAACTAGTTCATTCCCATCGACCACCTATAACTGGTGCTACTTTTACTTGAAAGACCCCATTTGTTGTCATTTGGCAACATCTGGCACGGAGAGCTCATTCAACACAAGAGAGCAAGAGAAAAATCTTAAATTCACTCGATCCTTTGTATTCTAATAAATAAGGATGAATCCCATGTCGATGGCGAGAGATGCAATGGTAGAAAGATTTTGGCATTATACTCGTATCGAATAGTTCCGAGCTTATATTAACTAACATAATAAATATTAATCTTAGCATTATACTTACCTATGTCTTGTCTGCTATCAGGTCTATATGTGATTTTCAGATCTTGTACATATTTGGACATAGCGTCCACAAGCTCCTCAGGAGTAAAGCTCATAGACGTGACGTTGTATACTCTTCTGTTTAGCTGCTCATTAGGGACTTCGAGGTACTCTGAGAGTGCACGTAGAGCGTCCCTGATGTGCATCATTGGGAGTCGAGTGGTTGGCTTCAAGTAGCATTCGTACTGGCCTTTGCGGAGTATGTCGTGGAAAATCGCTATGGCGTAGTCTGGAATGATAAAGCGGGAAACTCTTAGCATGTATGGCATTACGGCTATGCGAAAATTTCGTAGTTCCTACCCTGCCTCCAAAGAACTAAATATGGATTTGCAATATGAATTGTCATAATATCCACAAAAAAAACGTATTGTCTAGCGCAGTTGAGCTAATTTTGCGCTATGCTACTCCTCATTTCACTTGCTGGCTTTTTTCTGACGCGCTCGTTTAGGAAGCTGGAGTTTTTAGTAGCCTTTTACGACATTCATGAGTAGAGTGCTTTGACAGCGGTCAAAATGAGGTTTAGAACGCTAAAGCCGGCAACCATCCCTGATCTAATATCAGACAGACATCATACATATCATGTAAACTTTTATTTTTCTAATTTTAAATAAGGAAATAATGTTTCAAGGTCGCACTGATGACATCATCAGTTGCCAATTTTTGGAACATAGCAACTAAACCATTCGCGGAATAATATTGTTTTTCTTCGGAGGCTCGCCGGCTCAATGACCTTGACAGCAGCTCACATACATAATCTACGTAACATTTTAGAGGCGTGTGCTTAGGCTATCAATTGAATAATATTTACCTGTAGAAATATAGTAGAATTTCTACTATAGAAGTATAAGATAAGTAGTAAAATTACTCATCCTATTGCGATAGCGCGAAATCCTGCCTCTACCTATTTTATCAGACAAAATAGGCATACGGCCCACGTGTAGTATATCGACCGTTTCATCCAGGAGAGTCAAAAATGTGTGCCTCTGCTCTGGTGAAATAAGTGTTGACACGACGTTTAGTGAATATTTCTCTTTGCCTGTCTAGAATACATTTTATGCGGTTTTTAAGATACCAATATTTTTTTTATGTTTTACCTGTGGTACCGCCACCCGGTGGGTCACTTGATATAACCCCAGGAAATCTCAAACAACGGAAATCCAATCCAAACCTATGGTAATAATACTCTCCCAGCAGCTCTGCGTGCACTTTAGACACGCCATAAATTGTTCTAGGTCTTTGCACTGTTATATTAGGGGTAGGGTTCCTAGGAGAATCTGGTCCGAAGGCCCCAATTGTACTAGGAACGAATACTCTGAGCTTATATTGTTTAGCCAATTCTATAACATTGTGCATTCCTTCTATGTTAACCCTTACAGCTAAAGGAACGTTCTGTTCTCCTATAGCACTAAGGAGAGCTGAGAAATGTATGAGCCAATCTACCCTGTGATTCACTACTATTTTCTGTAAGCCCTTAAAATCTAGGATGTCGACGAAGAGGTACGGGCCGTCGTTGACGATCTCTTCTGTTGGTTTGATGATGTCTGAGAGGATGACATTGTCTTTGCCGTATTTCTTTCGAAGGTACTTGGCACATTCAACTCCTAGTTGACCTAGGCCACCTGCAATACATAAATCATTGAGTGTACATTTTTATACCAGTTTCCGAATCACCATCGGATTAATGTTAGGAGCTGCCATTGTCGAACGCCACCGTTGTCCTTGCGGCACGGACTCCACGGGCTACACTGCCAATGCAGTGTTGGTAGGTTTTTCGCCACGGCTCTTTGAACGATATTATTAAATGTGCGCTTGCCACCCTCCATACACCTAGTACTCTGGAACCAGTCGGTATATTTCGGGACGATGGCAAGCGTCCCGATGGCCTGACATTAGTCCCCTGGGAGCGGGGAAAGGCTCTAGAATCCTGGCCCCCAAACTTGTTGATGCCGCTGGTGACAAGAGGGCCGGCTCATTTCTCGCGCGCAGAGGGTAGCGATCGCCAGCCAGCGAGGGAATGCTGCCGGAGTTCTTGACACCATGCCGCAAGAACAACATTAAGATTGTAATAAGTTTTTATTTAGGTTTTTTTTTTCATATTAGGATTTTCAATTTGTCCGCTCATAGTTGTTTATAGAAACTAAAAGGATGTGAATGTGCGTGAGCTGAGCAACAAATTTTTTTGCAAGTTTGAAATACAATAATGTGAATAGGTAGTATAGGTACCTAAGTAAATATTTCAGTGCTGTACCATTTTTACAACATGCTCTGGAAAGTATATAATATCGAACGCCATTGAATACTGTGCGATAACGAATGCAAATTAGTCTCGGAAATATTATAATACTTAATGAATAAGCAAACAGCAAAAGTAGTACTATATTCCGTTGATGTTTTACCATTGCTTATTATTATTAGACCTTTTTGCTTTGTCAAAAACATGTTTCCAATAATTGGTTTATAGCGATGGTTCTTAAAGCGAAACGATAAATATGAAAATAATATGAAACTTCGCTTTTTTACGCGAAATGTTCATGTAAAATCTATGAAGCAGTAACTAGGTCATCAACATAAAATTAAAAGCAAGGCTTTTGGTGGAGATCCACTTCTTATCATTAGCGATTAATATAACGATTTAAGTACCTAGCTTTTATCCTATGACCTTCTCAGTACCTACCTAAGTATACCTATGCGAAATATAGTGGTGTGGTAATATGGTGCTTATCATTACAATGCCAAGAAAAATTCATGTAGATATTAAATACCAGCGCAATTGCACACTTTGCAGAGTATAGCACTTGCGATAGGTCCTTTTGCGTGCCTACTGGACATTATTCGTCTTCTTGTGACCTACACCACCATTATATTATGAGTATCATTTTACTGTGTGAATGGAATCCTAAAACTTTGGATAGGCCTAAGGGCAATAACGGACCCTAACAGGTAGAACTCTGTTTTTCGCTCCAAAGTCTGTCTGTGGGTCTATCAGCGAACTCTATCTCGTGAACCATATAGTAGGACTTGAAATTATCTTTGAACATGAATTGTTATTGGCTGTATAACAACAAAAACAAGCTAAACGATCAGGATTTAGGATCATAAGGAGCAAATGATTTTTAATTTTACCATTTTAACTTTTCAAAACAATTCATTCCAATCGAACTTACCAGTTATCAAAATTTTAGGAGGTGTGTTTTTCACCACATCTACTGAATAACGTTTTATATTAAATTTCACTGAAGTCCTGAACAAATTTCTAACTAACATCATATTAGAGATTGAACACGATAAATCCGTACGTGCGTTAGATTGATACTGAATTATGAACAAAACGAAGGAAACTAAGAAAACAGGTTGTGGCAAGACAACTCTACGTAAACACACGCACGATCACGTAATATCGTAAAACACACTTCAACAGTCGTACAGATATGTTTAGGTGTAAGCTACAAGGCTATGACTGCGAATTTTCTACTTAGGACTGTAAAAAAGAACCGACGTCGCGCTTAGTTCATGAAATGAGTTCAGCAACTTATAAGAGTAGGAAAATCGTGTTGGATCTTCAGGCAAGCTGAAAAATTTAACGGTGATGGTCACACCATGCATAAAAACGTGTATGTAAAATCTAAAAGTGTATTTAATTTACCCATAGATTTTACAAACACTATTTTATGTTCTGTGAACACACCGAATCACGAAGGTCAGGTGGCAGTAATCATTAATACCACCCCTGGAAAAATAATAGAAATTTCTTTATTTAGAAATGATTGAAACTTCATGGTCGTCTCATCATTGTCTCCCAGCGCACCTTTAGTACACCGAGAGAAATAGATAGATCTAAGTTTGTACTACAATACTACTTAGGATTAGGACCTACCTACATGTACGTAATTATACTGATGTATCTAGGTTTCCATTTACCGAGGTTCTGTTGTTAAGCAAGGTAACTTTTGCAACTGGATAACTTAGATTATGTTTCTACTTACACATAAAATTCTACACTCTTTATTGTACCTATTTTGTGATCAAGTCAAACCACCAAAAATTTTACTTGCTTGATGAAGTTAGCACTCCTGATTAGATTCTAAATATAGGTCTCGTTTTAATCTACAACGATATTACCTACGTGCTTTATATATAATATTACTCGACTAAACGTTGACCCACATTTACTGTTTTTCAAATGGAGTAAAAGTAACCTACCTGTATACTTATTCAAGATTGTATCCCGTCCCGAGAATGAAACATACTAGTCTAGCTAAGAACATTTTTTTATTAGTTTCTGGCGATAAGTACCTAAGTATACACCGTACCTACGGCTATTGATATGTAATTGGTTGAGGGTCTTGTCTCAATATTAGATACCTAGATGATGTGGGCGCTACAAGAAGAGTTCCGTATGTAATGTACTCCGGCACTTTCAGGGTCTCTTGTAAATTTTCTATTTATACATGTTACCCAAACTTCTAGTAAGTAGAACATAAGAATTTTTGCGATAGGGAATTGTGAAATTAAAATTAATACGGCGACGGCGACATATGTCAATTGTAATGTCCGCAAGCCTTCCTTCCTTGTTACTACATCTTAGATTAATCGCGATAAGGTGCTTAGGCATTCTTTATTTTGAAACGTTTTGTCAAAGAATATTTGACGAGAAAAACCGAAAGCATGTTTGGGAATTCCTTTCAGTTTTTAATTTAGTGTGATTTTGTAGCTTCGGTGTCCGTAGGACCCGGTTTTTAAATATTACTGCTCTAATTAATTATTTAATTCCCATTAATCACGTCTGTTTAGACATACCTACACTTACTTTGTTGTATGTTGATACACAAGTTTTAATTAGCTATTAGATGTAGTTTTATACCGAATAAGAGTGAATTTGAAGAGTTATGGCAGATGTATTGTGTAGGGTGTGCCTCAGGGAGCTATTATTGGTCCTCTCGTGAAAGCAAATATTTAAAGCATAATTATTTCATGGAGTACCTATTATCTATATAGGCAACAGATCTTACTTACATGTCATTATAGGTCCACATGATAAAAGTGTACTTGCTCATAAAGGATCTCAATATGGCGATACGAAGGGTAATCAAAGTTATTAAGGAAGAAAATGAATAAGATATTTTAATTCTCACCAATTACATAGATACTACTTATTCTTTGTCAAATGCCTACGGGCACTTCTACACCTGTAAGCGCGGTTACGTTAGCCGGCACGCGCCACAATGGTGAAAGATAATGTTACTTGGTGCGCATCGAGCTGTGAACCGAAAGTCTGGTGTTTACATGCAAAATCTACTTCGCATTCCAGTCTGTGTTTGGCTGCCATAAGTCACGCTTGTTCATTCACAGGATTGTTTTACAGTGTCGTCTAAATTGCGCAACAAGCGTGTAGCTACTTCAAAGCAGTTGACAGTTCTGTCTTATTCGGTACTCTTTGGTGTTGGTAAAAGGATATCGTACAAGATTGGCTACTTATAAATTATTAGGTGATTATATCGAGTCGTTACGTGATTATTAAATAATTTAAAACTCAGAGTATGAATATAATTAAGTTAATAATAAATTTTATGCGTTAATTCAAGTGAAATATAAATATATAGTAATATTAAGGCGGAACACCATTGTTGATTTCTCATAATTGGTTGAAATGGAGTTTCTGAGTAAGTATTTAAATTTAATTTATTTTTCACTTCTTCCAAAGCTTAATCCTGTAATTAAACAGACACCAAATAATCCACCTATTTCACACATGATACTTTATATTTCTATAGTTTACGTTATAGTTAACTCTCC
Organism: Euzophera pinguis; assembly: GCA_947363495.1. Lineage (NCBI taxonomy): Eukaryota > Metazoa > Arthropoda > Insecta > Lepidoptera > Pyralidae > Euzophera > Euzophera pinguis. The sequence goes on along the minus strand of OX376156.1, from coordinate 5,576,434 downwards.
ATGTAATGTACAACATACAGTTCATCATCATCTTTCCATGACAGCTATTTTCCTGATATCGTAGACGTCACCTAGGAGCTAGATGTCCAAGAGTGCTATTTTTGAAAAATGAGTCTTTTAATTTTTGTTCGATATCGAATGATTTTCATTCGACATATATGTCATGCATTCCAAAAATAGGACTCCAGTACTTCGTCTTCGTTTCTTGGGTACCACAGCGTTATAGTATTATCTAACCACCTACCATCGTTCCTTTTAGCCAAGTGTCCCGCCCAGATAGATAGCTATTTTAACTGTATTGTATCACAAAATAAAAATCTACCAGCCCAGTTCCAAGCTACGGTTATGAAGCGTCAATATTTTCGGTCGTATGCTTGATTGTGACTGCCAACGTATTCGTACGTGTATGAATAAAGCTTAATCAGTCAAACAGTAAAGTAAACATGACAGGACGACATAAAGTAGTAGTAGAGCAGTCGTACCTACCTAACTACATAGAGAACCCAAGCGATAAAAACATAACCCTCTTTCTGGCGCAGTCGGGTAGGTACATTAGCAAGTATGTAAATCCAGGTTCCCTGTTTAAAACGAAGCCAATACAGCAATTCATCTTTTTCAAAGGTTATTGCCAAGGAGAAGGCGATGCTCGGTGTTTCCCTACGAGATCGAATCAGATATGAGGTGATCCGTAGGAGAACAAAAGTCACTGATATAGCCTAGTGGATTAGTTCTTTAAAGTGGCAGGTGGCGGGGCACATAGCGCGGAACCGATGGCCGATGGGGCAAAGGTTCTCGAATGGCAGCAAGCGCAGCGTTGGACATCCACCAGTCAGATGACCTGAAAAAAGTCGCAGGCAGACGCTGGATGCAGGCTGCTGCCAACCGGTCATTTTAGAAATCATAAGAAGAGGCCTATGTCCAGCAGTGGACTGACTGCGGCTAAAATTATCATGATGATGAAAGTTTTTTTCCTTCGATTACAAATTTAGTAATATTATAAATGTAAATAAAAGTCTGTCTGTTTTCTTATGTTTTCGCGATTGTTATTCATTAAATTAAACTATTTTGATACGGTTTTATCGCGTTTATTACTTATTTATTTACACCTGACGTTCCAACACTTTACAGCGTTCATGGTCTCAGGCAGACTAAGTTAACATTTGTCTTTGATGTCATAAGATTACAAAACTACCGCCTGAATTTTTTATTGAGAACTCTTCCGATTCACGCAGTATTGGCTCACAGTATCTAAGGGTCTTGCAGTGTGCTTCTGAGTTTGCGATTTTATTAAGTTAATGACTGGGTCCCAAGCTGGCGGTACCTGCCATCCATCCTCTCTATTGAAATTAGTTTTTTAATTTCAATAGCTTCACGTAACATCCTTGGAATGAATCATTTTCCTTTGCAAGGACTTGAGGAACTATTGAAATTAAAAAACATCCTAATTTCAATAGAGAGGATGGATGGCAGGTACCGCCAGCTTGGGACCCAGTCATTAACTTAATAAAATCGCAAACTCGGAAGCAGACTGCAAGACCCTTAGATACTGTGAGCCAATACTGCGTGAATCGGAAGAGTTCCCAATAAAAATTTCAGGCGGTAGTTTTGTAATCTTATGACATCAAAGACAAATGTTAACTTAGTCTGCCTGCGACCATGAACGCTGTAAAGTGTTTGAAACGTCAGGTGTAAATAAATAAGTAATAAACGCGATAAAACCGTATTAAAATAGTTTAATTTAATGAAAGTCTGTCTGTCTGTCCGTCTTTCTGTCTGTCTGTTTGTTACGCTTTCACGGCCAAACCGCTGAACGGATTTTAATGAAATTTGGTATGAATATAGTTGAAGACCCGGGGTCAAACATAGGCTACTCTTTGACGCAGGCGGAGCTGCGGGAAAAAGCTAGTGTTCTAATAAACGTGTTATTGTCCAAAACTATAAGGTTATGAGACCTTTTCTACCGTTTCTAATTCGTTTAATAAGAGCAAATACACTATCTTGAGCAATCATATTTTCTGAAGACAAATCAAACATTAACATTAAAAATGTGACCGTGCAAGTAAATTACGATATGCACAAGATAAGTATCATAACATGCGCTAGCGCATTGCCCTAGCTTTCAAATAGCATGACAGAGTCGACATCAAACGAGTTTTCCTCCATACTCGGATGAACAGCAATTTGTGATCCCATTGAATAATTTCAGGGCACTAGGTTATAAGATGCTAGGTAATGTCGTTGGTCAAATTATGTTTCTATTTGACCTTTAATGTGGATTTGTTTACTAGATAGAAAAATATCTCGTACAGAACATTGAAGTAGACATCAGAGTATAAAAGCAATGAAATTTTATGGAAATTCAAAAAGAAAAGATGATGTAGGTTAGAGTAAAACCCAATAGTGGTATCAGATATAATACATAGTATAAAACTACTGAATTCGACAACAAGATTAAAGTGATTTTTGTATAAACATAAAAAATTTGACGAAAGTTATGAAGAGTCGAAGTGGTGAAGTTCAAAGCACCAGCCTTTGTAGCGCTAATAAATAACAAATCCTTGGACAGACGTGTTACTTGAACTATGACTTGAATGGGTGGCCGCTTGTCGCACTTATCCTATTATGAACTGCTTTTGACTAGCTAACGTCGAAATCCATACAAATAACTAGTTTAGTTAAGAATAACAAAGTTAAGCTTACATGCACCGCACCGCATGCAGGTGCAGTTTGAAATCATAAAATCTATGACGGCATGGTATAGTAAATAGTTGATGAAAACGATGACAATCATTTAAACTATCGTCACGGGATGACAATCCGCGACAGTTAGATAAATGTGATAACTGTATAACTATTGTTTGTCCCGTTGGCTGTTGTTCATGTTGGTATCTCGCGTACTATGTTTAGCTAAGTTAACTATGTGTTAGGCTCAGATAAGGATTTAGTTGTAGGCTTAGGTTTCAATTTAACTATTTCTAAATGCACCACTTCTCTACTGCTACTGCCCAAACACCTCTGATACATCTAAAACTTACTTTCTTACATTCAATACACAGATTATGTGTTAATTAAGTTTTAATCGTTTAATCCATACTTCCATAGATACTAATATAAACTAATATTATAAATGCAAAAGTCTGTCAGTTACGCTTTATTTTGATGAAATTTGGTATGAGTATAGTTGAAGACCCGGGGTCAAACATAGGCTACTTTTTGACGCAGGCGGAGCTGCGGGGAAAAGCTAGTTATTCATAAAAATATAAAACAGTATGAATAAGTTGATATGTAACAGTTGGCGGTTATCAGGAAAGCAGGTATTTTATTTTTCGAATTTAAAGACAAATAAAGAAGCAGGAACATGCAAAAAGATCAATATCGGTAACAGAAAATTTAAAGAACAATATCATTAGCTCCTACACAAAGTTATACCTACGATGACCTAAATCAACAGTGCCCTAAACTTTAAAACTGGCACTGTTGATTTAGGTCATCGTAGGTTGCGCAATTGCTTAACAATGATGCAAGGAGAATATTGCAAGGAGAATAGATCGCCAATAAGAACAATGGCAAGTGAAAGTGCACCTTAAACCACCGGACCATGCCTAGAGCATTGTTTTATGTTCATTGTTTTCAATAGTGGTCCTTGGGTGCCGGATTATAGTTAGAACCGATTGTCGACAATATTGTTTCCCTCGACTATTATGTTTTCGTCAGTTTCCTCCCAATGTTTTCAATCACGTAACTACCTTTACAAATTGAAAAAAGTAACAGCTTTGTTACCTCAAATTCAACATTAACATTATTATGCGCATAAAAGTCAGAAGGTACCATTATCACTTTCACCTACCTACATTATTACTGTTATGAGATTATCGAGAGAATAAAAGATGTAGGTTCTTCACGATATGACTTGTTGATTATGTATATTAAACAACATTAAATATCATCACAGGTACAACCTGGATAAAGAGAAATTGTCATTGAGTATGCTACAATGAGCCCTGAAGAAACAGAGGAATGGATTCCAAATTTGGAAATAAAATCACATGGATCCTACTCGTAACGTTCGTTGGTGCTTATGGACAGATTACACTTTGTCCTTCGCCGGAGCTTATATTGCCTTGCATATGTACAAATCGAAACGAAGACATACAAATATGGTAGGTAACATATTTCATTTTCACACTAAATCATTGAGAAAGGACCATTTATCCGTGTGGGGTTTCTATGCTCTTTGTATTTTTTGAAGATTGTTGCATAGATTACAAGTCTACCTACTAATACATCTCTCTCTTGTTTACCATAGATTAGCAGCTCTGAACTAGCTAAACTACGAAACCAGTAGATACACATCTAATAACCCATAAAACTATCAATTGCCTTTCGCTCAGGGGCGCACTAACTATAAGTTTATAATAAATAAATGTATCTTCTCTGTTTCAGGTGCACGCACAGCGATTTGCCTCAAGTACTAAAGGGCATTCAGAAGATTGGAAATTTTATCACGAAACCGATCGATGAGTTGATAATAGAGAATAATTATCTTCCATCACTACCAGGGAAGTTGTTTCAAAATGTGAAAATACTAAGACTAATGCTGCGTCACAATGGCGTAGAAAGATTATCTGCGGCTTGGTTAGAAACACAAGAAATGAATTTGGTGGAAATATTTATTGTAGAAAATGACTTAAAAAACCTCCCAGCAGAGAGTCTGATGAAACTACAAAATCTACAAGCTATAACAATTCAGTCGCAAAACCTTAAAAGAATCCCTGCTCTGGTAAACATGCCTAAATTGCGTTATATTAGTATTCATTCAGGAAGTTTAAGCATTGTTAATGAACACACATTTGATAACCTACAGAGTTTAGAGAGGCTGTTCATACAAGGCAGTTCAACTCTACATACACTAAAAGAGAATGCATTCTATAAATTACCAAAATTAAGGAAATTAGAAATAACTCACTGTGGTATCAGAACAATACATATGCGAGCCCTGTCATTACTCCCGGTGCTTACAGATCTGTCTCTAAGTAATAATCAAATATCTGATGCAACCATGGTGGGTAGAGCGACAAGGGACCTTTCGCTTTTGTCAAATTTAAACTTGAACTTTAATTTAATTGATAAATTAAACGAAGGCGCATTTGTAGATCAGCCTTTGTTAGAAATTCTGTTGTTATCGAACAACAATATCAATATTATACATCATGGAGCATTTCATAGAGTTCCTAAACTAAGGGTTGTAGATCTAAATTATAACAGGATAAGTCAAATACATCCAGAATCATTTTTACAACAATCAGGTAGTGGAGTCGAAGAATTAACTCTGATTGGGAATCAAATAATGCACATATCCGAGTTTCGAGCTTTGCTGGATGCGTTACCTAGGTTAAAATTTTTGGATATAAGTGATAATTTGCTTCAAGAAATACCAAGAGGTGCATTAAGGGGCCATCCGAGTTTAGAGCGGCTACATTTAAACAAAAATAGTATAAAATTTATTCAGGCAGATGCATTTGTAGCAATGCCAGCTCTCAGAGAATTACATCTAAGCAATAACTCGCTAACCGATATGAATGAGGGACCATTCTGGGATTTGCCAGCTTTAAAAGGTTTAGATCTTTCAAATAATTACTTTCAACGTCTACAGCCAAAAATGTTGTATAATTTACCAGCCTTAAGACGCATCAACTTTAGTAACAATCAATTGTCAATAATAGATCCCATAACATTCATGGAGTCTCCTTTATTGGAATATGTTAATATTTCTGGAAACGCATTAGTATCGATACATCCTGCTACTTTTAGAAACTTACCAAACTTGTATGAGATGGACGCAAGCTCCAACAGAATAATCGAATTTGTTCCTGGATTACCGAGAGGTTTGGAGCAATTGTATTTACAAAAAAATCAAATAACTAGCCTGCCTATGCCTCCTTCCCCTGATTTAGATTTGCCGGCTTTGCGAACTTTAGATATATCCAATAATGGGATTCAGAAAATTCCTCATGGATGCCTCAAGAGTTTACACCATTTACGAAGGCTCTACATGAAACGTAATGGTTTGAGGCAAATTGACACAACTTCATTCAGCGATTTGGAGCGACTAGAAGTGCTTGATCTAAGCGATAATCAAATTATATCAGTGCATCCAAAAAGTTTCAGTAAAATGATTCACTTAAAGCAAGTTAACTTACATGGGAACACAATTGAGAACTTTGATTTCGTAGCTATACAAGAAAATGCAGCGCTATCAGCTTTGGATTTTAGTAAGAATAGATTGAAAAGCATAAGTCCCAACATGGTCAGTAGGGCTTTGGAAGTCGAAGTCTTAAATATATCATCAAATAACTTAAATGAATTACCCTTTACATTGAATATGTTACCAAAACTAAAGATTTTGGACGCAAGTTATAATCATATAAAGTATTTTGATGGTAACACTATAAATAATATTCATACACTGACCGAAATAAAGTTTCCGAATAATAAAATAGTAGAATTGCGCGCTGGCAGTTTTCAAGATCTAAGAGACCTTCACACAATTGATTTGGACCAAAATCAAATTGAGATAATTCACCCTAAGGCAATCACAAATCTACCGAATTTAATTTCAGTTTATTTAAGCAGAAACCATATCATAGATCTGCCAGATAATGTGTTTTCAAATTTGCCAAAATTGAGAATCATAGAATTGCAAGGAAACAGGCTGCAGTTTATATCACCAAGAGCCTTTGAAAATATTCCACTAGTGCAATATTTGAATATGAGTAATAATCAACTAACTAACATTGATAATTCAGGACTGAGACAGCTGACATCACTAGAAGTCTTGGATTTGAGTTTCAATAAACTAACAAAGATAACTAGAGCTTCGTTCCAATACATGGAATGGTTGGTTGAGCTAAATCTAGACAACAATCAGATATGCTACATCAGTGGTCAGCCGTTTGATTTCATGCCAAGACTTAAAGTTCTTTCGCTTCGACGTAATAAACTGAGTTCTGTAACAGAACCAACATTTGCCAAGTTGAGAAACAATATTGCTATACTGGATATTGATGGTGAGCTAAAATTATGCTATTTCAACTTAGAAACTAAGATAATTATGACCAAATTATCTTCGCCCAGAAAAATTAACTAATGTTCGTGTTTTTTTTTAATTTCAGGTAATCCTCTTATTTGTAACTGCGTGATTATTTGGTTAAAAGCTTGGCTGTTAGAGTCAACAACAGTGGGACCAAAGTGCGCAGATGGAACTTACGTGAAATCGATGCCATTTTCACGAAATGATTGCATAAACATAGCGGTACAGGAAGAGGACCCCCGATCATGCTTGACGCACGAAAATGAAGCACTATTGCCTAACTTAGCTACGTCACAAGTCTTTTCATCATTAGATAAAATAAGAGATTACACAACACAAATAAAAAATAATTATCACATAAATAAAATCAACAATAGACCTTCACCAGAAGAGTCAGACTATTTTTACGACGAGTATGTTGATTATCCATACAACGAAACTCTCATTGATGGCCTCAACAATGATATAAATGTTATTCAAAGCAAAAATAAGTCACAAGAAAACCAAGGTTTACCAACAATTTATGCAGGAATGAATAACGTGACACATCAAAAGACTGCAAACCCAAAACCGAATAGTGGATTCACTTTCTTTGGAATGCCACTTCCTGCTCTGGACATGGGAAAACTGCTGAACAGCGGCCGCAAAGTGGATTGGTCGGACAAAGCTTCTCAATATAACAATAAATATCCAATTCAGGAGCCACCTAAATTTGAAACAGGCGGATTTTCTCCAATACTTCCTACGACTGCTGGAGGTTTTAAACCCATACCTAATCCTGCTGTCAATATTACTCAAACAACCGTTACTCATAGTGGGCCTAATTATGTCAAAAAAGGCAGTATAGAAGTGTCATCAAATCCGCCAGCTACAAAATCACACAACAGCACTACTCATCAAAAAATCAAGAGTGAAATACATGAACTTCAAGCTTTTGTTGACGACGACAACAGTACTCATGTAGCTTATAATAGGACCAAAAATGTTGAAGAACAGAAAATAGATCCCACTAATCTTAGCAAATACAATCTTATGGAGTCCAACTTGACTATAACTCAAGTTACAGAAAAAGAAGGTATATTAATAACTACAGATACAACAAATGATATGTCTCTACATACTTGGATGGAATCTAGTAGTCAGTCCTACTCTTCTACGCCAGTTACATCTAAACCAGTAATAAAAAAACATATTGAAGATCAGCCAACTGCATTATCAGCTATTTTAGTTCCTAGTAATGAAGAGATAGCAAAGAGAAATTATACTACAAATACAAATCATAAGAGAGCTGGTACAATCACAAAAGTGAACATGCCTCATGTGACTCAGTTTGATCAAGATAATTATGCTCCAGTGATAAATAGAGAAGGAAAGACACAGTTTTCTGAGAGTACAAATATTGGCAATAATAAACCCAGGCAAATTAATGATAAAGACTGGTATTATAAAAATTATAACAATTCAAATCTAGAACCATACATCGCTCCTGGTGTACACACTTCAAAGAGTAATGGTGTTTCTCTAGCAATGTCTTCAATTTCCTTAACAATAACTTGTTATTTGATGAATTTAGTTTTTGTTGCAAAAGATTTGATGTAAATTGTTCCATTTTATTTTAACCTTCTCTCTTCTACATTTTTGACTGTTATGATTATTAAGACTGTATGTAAAATACATTTTTTTCATAGTAAAAGTTTTAATATTAAGAAATACATATTGGTAGATTAAAAATAAGATAGAAATTGTATTATTATATATGGTATAAAAATATTTAAGATTTTTTTTTCATTATTATTGTGGTTGATTTATTTGATGGCCTTGTTTCACCCGCATCCAAGTTCCTTGCCCAGGCTGCTATAAAATAATACAAAAAAATTTTGAATATTTCTACCTCCAACCTAAATAGACTAAAATAAATTGGCTCCTTAAATAAAAATAAAAAAGATATTAATTACATTAACACACTTACTTTAAAAACTTTACTTAAATATCCAAGTAACAAAAAAATTATTTACTTACTTTAGAATGTATGAATGAGAAACACGTTGCCAGTAGAGGAGCTCAAAATCAGATTGTGAAATTATTCTAGGTGTGATAATAAAATAAAAAGATACATAATTTTAACAGTAAAAGCTACATGTTTAATGTCATAAAAAGGGTATGCAACACTGTTACACAATATTTTTTATGATTTTTCTATAAAATATGTTCTAAGTTTGTCTAATGCCTTATATCTATGAGATATTTTATTCTTTTCTTCTTTTGGTAACTCTGCATAGGTTTTGTCATAGCCATTAGGTTGGAAAACACAATCCCATCCAAAATCCCTCTTCCCTCTAGGGGGGACTATTTCTCCTAAAGTTATGCCTTGAAATAATATTATATCCAGATCTTCACAATTACTGCTTCCATCACAATATGCGAACGTACACACAGCCTCAGCAGACTTGTCCTCCCACCCTGCTAGCAACCTTGGAAGTCCCTCAGGTTCTAACTTCTCCAAAAACCATTTTATGTACGGCCCAGGAAGACCTTTCAATGCATTAAAACATAGAGATGTATCTTCCACGATCACTGGTCTTTTAAGACGACGCGCTGCTTCTTGGCATTTCTTAATGGAAACTTCATTTATCTCACCCTGTAGCTCCGGTAGATCAAGCTTGTGACTGATAATTTCTAATGGAAAACTGTTTCCTAAAATAGCCCTTAGTTCTTCTAATTTCTTCGCATTGCCAGTAACAAAGGTAAGTGTTCTCGCTGACATTTTGATGACTAAATGATTCTTGTTTTGATGAAGTTATATTATATTCAATTTACTTTATACACAGATTATAAGAAAAATCATCAACGAAATAAAATATTGTTTTTGTAATATAATAACCTAAAACTTCTGTCGAAAATACGCGATTCGAGTACGGCTTGGCATTGACATTTGACTGACACATAAACAAAACGTTTAGAAATCCTAGGAAAAACTTAGAAATACTGACTCATAAATGTCTGTGCTTTTTTCATATTTCATACTATTCTTTTGTATATTAAATTTTTTGTGCTTTGGATTGTTATTATAACCTATGTCGTTTCTCATTGAGGTTTGCGCAAGCCACAGACATATAAGACGTACACAGACGGAACATAAGTTAATAGTTATACTTATGTAGCAAGTAATTGTTGTTATCCTTTTCTCACGTATTCGGATATATATGGCGATATCTCTTTTTTACACCTGTAGCAACATTCACTCACACATAGATATTAAGCTACGCGTGGCAATTTTTGGCCGTGACGCCATTTTGTAATCTACGTTGTTGGATCGGTAAACATTAAAAATAATAGAAATGATACCGTATAAATGATCTCAGATCATGCATTCCACACAACATTCATACATTCCTTGAATCATGGGGAGCATTATCGTAAACATCTTACCCTAGACTAGATACAGCCCAGGCTGCATAGTTTTGCATGTGTGTGTTTGTGCTACGCTAAGTAATAGCATACCTTCCGTCTGTTTACGTCTTATATGTCTGTGGCGCAAGCAAACAACTAAGTATTCTTAGTTGGTTGCTTGCTTGAAAACGATATTTCGTTTTCAAGGAAAGTTCTAGAACTTTCTTAAGGTCTCCTAAAACGAGTTTAAGTGAAGGTTGATTGATTTTGAAGTTAAGATTTTGTTTATTAATACGGGTGCGAATTCAGAGCCTATGTTCAAAAGTACAGAAATAAGATTTCTAGTTACCGTATGCCATAAACGTGTGCCAAAGTTATGCCTGGCCATACTAAGTTAAGACTGGCCTGCTAACTGCCTAAGGTACTTCTATCTACGTATTCTTATTTCGGAAAATTTAATGCCCGCTCCGCTCCACACTTCACGCGAGAACCTTGCCGAAAACCTTTGCGAGAAACGCCTTTGATCCACACTCGCCACTGTTCTCATTAAGTTCTCAGAACAGTTCTCGCGATTGATGTGAAACCCTGGACCCGTACACCCGTATTCTTAAACATAACCATAAGGATGTCCTTTAATCAAACTCATTGGAGGGCACCTCAAGAAAGTCCTCGAACTTTCCTTGAAAACGATATTCTTAGTTGGTTGCTTGAGCAAACTCCAATGAGGTAGGTCACAGGTTATAATAACAATTCTTTACACAAAAATTGAAAATTACAAAAGAATAGAGTAAAAAATAAAATGAAGTAATGGATACCTAGGCAAAAAACTGATTTATTACTACTTTGTTTCATCTCAAGGATACCTCAAAATATCTCTCGACCAACCTTATATTTGACAGTTCAATACTCACGTCCATTTAAGAGATATCCGATAAGATAAGGAAGCTACTGACGACTTATCAAACCAATGAGTTGGAGTAAGGTTGAGTCGAGTTTGAGCAAACGTTTGAGAATCTGGGGGTATTAGTATATTAAACAGGACTGAGTACTTTTGCAAATTTGCATAGAGGCAACGCCGAGCCAAGCGAGATAGAAACAGTGGAGGAACCTGTCTCTTTCTAGCAAATACAAGCTTTATCACGTTGGTACTTGTGCAAAATAGGGTGACCACGCTCCTCTGGGAAAAAGGGGAAAGGTGGTACCTACGGTAAGCAAATTTTTTTTAGACACAATCAAATGTTCCGAATGAGGAGGTTAGCACCTCCTAGTAGTTCTGTGCAGACTTTGAGGAAGTTGGAGTCTAGTCGAAAATAACGTTTCGTAGACATGTCTCCCCTATTGATTCCCTCGGGGAAGAAAAGGAAACTTTACTAGTAGTCTTGGCTATACTAGACAAGCAGGACTAACGGCTGAATGTAATACTTCAAGTGTTGTCCACTCCACGTTAGGTCGCACCTGTTGTTGCTTAACCCGCGTAATCGTCACCAACAATCACTAAGCTATTTACTTATATGTGCAGTATTTACGAAGTTTAAAATAGTTTGTCGGGTTGTCCCAATTAAAAACATTATCATGGTTATCCTATTAAAAAGAGATAGATTCCTCCACTATTTATATCTTTTTCTGTTCGGGTTTTAGGTCAAAGAGCTCAGTCCTGTTTAATATATTAAGTCCATGTGTGAAACTCATTACGTCGTAACATTTACTCAACTTCCAATCCAAGACCAGGTGAGCCAAGAACGAGTGAGCAAGCGAGATGTCGCCTTAGACCTTGTATTGCTACATCTCTATTACTCACTCGTTTCTGCTCTTAGAAGTGATAGTAAAGCCCCAGGTGCCTTACTATCATCTCTAATAGCAGGGCAGAAACGAGTGAGCAAGCGAGATGTCGCCTTAAAGCTTACTAGACCCTTACTATCACCTGTAACCTCCTCACCATGTTTTGCAAATATTTTTAACTAGCTGTTGCCCGCGGCTTCGCCCGCCTGATCAAAAGGTATTTCCAATGAGATTTTAATCACTTAGATTATTTATGGCAGGTCTCTCAGGATTTTCCTATGTATTTAGAAGATTACGGCCCCATCGGATCCCAATAGGGATTGATATTATATCACTATTTCGTAGTGAACAACCCGATTAACTATACAAATAACACCCATGTCTGGGGCTGAATTGTACAATATAATACTTCTTCATCCTAGTGTATATTTCTAGTTGCGTCGTCAGCTTACGCTTCGGAGCCTAAGGTATACTGTAAGTCATGTTCCCAGATTTGCCTGCACTGGTAATTACAATGGAGCGACTGGCGTCTGACCTCCGTAACCCTTTTTACAGAGAGGCATATTTAATGCTTGAGAAATTTCTTCAAATGCATCGTTGTTTCTATCCTTGTATTCTTTGACTGAAGAATCCCATAATAATGCTTTTGATTGAAATAGTTCTATTAATTGCATTATTTTATTATTGCTCCACACTACGGCCATGTTTATAAACAGTTGCAAACACATCCACACACGTCAATTTTTGTTGCTAAACTGAACCATGCATAAGAAACATAGAACATTGAGAAAATTGTATTTATTTTTAATAAGCACGTCATCTAGCGGCTGATTTTGCAGTTAGCATAGTTTATTGTCATGGCAACATCATCAATGTCACATAATTATTTGAACGGCAACACAGACGAACTCATCCCGTTGCCTGAAAATTGCCAGGTTGTGATATTTTCCCCAAGTTGACTCTTGGCAGGATTCTTGAATGTTCAAGTTAATTTATTTATTCATATCGAGTGGGCTACGTGGTCAATCGACTCTGTACATCCTGATGTTAGAGTTTTCGGCACCGCCTTTTGACTTCTGCCTGTCGTGAATGAATAAATAAACACGTGCACCATACGTTTATTTATGTGGTCCAGTGGTCTGGAAAATATTGTGATTACATTTATTTTACAATTTATGTATATTTTTCGCACCACTGCTTCGGCGTTTTTTTGATTCGGGTGTCCAATTTTAATTAAGGGATTCCAATTAACACGAGGGAGAAGAGAGGTAATTTCTTGAACAATAATATACGATATTAAAACTCGATGCCTCACTAGAATAATTTCGGTATAACAGACGTAATTTAATGCCGGCTGTACACACACGCGAGACAGTACATGGGACCTCTTGTAGTGTCTAGGGGTCACTCGGAGTTCCTCGCCCGCTCTCACTCCGGTGCCGGTATTTTTCTCTGTTTATTTTTTCATACTCATCTGAGAGTGGAATACACGAAATTATAATTTAACAAAGATCTATGTATGTACTGTACTCTTGCAATTATATAAATTATCTTAACTGATCCTCTCGTAATTCACTGCTCCGAATGAGCAACAAGAGATCTGCGAGAGTGAAGATGACGTGCCTCGCACTCGGACTTCTCCCCCGAATGTCTCGGACTTGAGCTCTCGGCGAGAATATGCTGCCTGCTTTTGACGGTTATTGTTACAATACTTATTATAAAATAGTAGTAGGGCATACTTTTAAAATATAAAGTTGTTCGAAATTGAGTCCTTTATGATATGGCCTATTACATAAGTAATTGTTTTGTTATATTTTTTAAATATTTCTCTATACTGAACAGTCTTGATTTATGTGATGCGTCTTTTCCACATTTGCTACATGATAATTACATTTTTATACGCCATAATTATTTAGGTTGAATTGTTTATTAAAATGATTTTTTATTTTCCCAACGAGATTTATGGTTAAGGAAAACATATTCATGCTACTGGCAACCCTAAACCTTGATTAATGGCGACGACTTAAACTTGACTGTTTTTCGTGATTTTTCCAAGTTTCTCCGGAAACTTAATGCCTCGAGTTGAATATTTTATTCCTCCGCCTTAGTTTCATGAGACATCATATAGTGTCCTATTGTTAATGTGTGACATTAGGAACTGTTCTTGTGAAGTGACTGAATTTGTGTTTTGTGCCGCATTTTTTGTTTCGTTGTTATTTATCGAGCCTAGTGCTTGTTTAGCCTAGAGACTCTTGTTTTGTGACCACTTGTTGTATAAAGAGCCTAAATTAATTGTGTTTGTGATAAAATTAATAAATTAAATACACTAAAAGGCATTTTTATTTCATCAATCCATTCAATACCTACTTTAGTATGCATATAATATGAGTAGCTATACATACCTAGTATGCTATATATAGTATTTGTGAGTATAGTTATGTATGGGTAAATTATTATTTCGGAACTTGCGTACCAGAGGGCGTATTCAGTTCAACTGTCAAAGCAGGAGTTTCTCGTTGAGTGAGAGCTTGTCAACATGTTGCTGTCAACTCTGCAACACGCAGTGTTGCCAGCAACACTTTGATAGCAACTCCGCAACGTGTTGCTTCAACTTTGTTGCATAACAATTGTTTATCATGAATACGAGGCTTTAATGAACTAACCCAATTGAAAAGAAGATATCATGACCTTTGGGATGTTGGTTTTTTATTTTTATGGCTTAGGAACCACAAATCTGGAACAATCCACCAGCTTCAAAATTGACTTGGATATAAAGAAACTGGTTTTAGTTATTCTTTCTATTACAATGTTCCGCCAACTGATGTTACTAAGAAATTGAAGATAGGTCATCGTAACAATTATCCCAAAAAACAATTCATTTATTTTTCACAAATGTCCCATCTACTATCTGTTTTTGCAAAATAAGTAGGTTTAGTTGCTGGGAAATTAATCTTCCTTGTCGTCTATGTTAAGTAAAATATTTACTCATATTGAAAGTCTTATTTACCTATTTTAATTGACAACTCGTTGCTAGGAAAACATCGCTATGGGTTTCAGTATATGACACGTCTCCCCGGCGATTCTGACCCGCGGTACGTGGGATGCAGACAGCAACTGATCGAGGTGTCTAATCCACGTAATGCCATCATTAGGGTTGCCAACCGTACTATATTATATAGTATTTTACTATATTTCGGGTCTGCGTACTATATACTGTTGAACAAAAATATAGTATGCAAAAATACTATATTTTCAGCACCGAAATCTACAAACAAACAAACCCTTATTTTAAAAATTTTGCAAAGCGCCTTTATACTAGCTTTTAGGAGAGCATAAAAAAATGCTAAAACTATAATTACTTCCGAACTTCTTAATATTAAATTGACAACAACAAAATATTATTTTAAATAAAAAAAAAACCATTTCGTTTAATTTTTGCTATGAGATTTTAGTAATATCATAATTCCACTTATTAGGTAGTTGTTGTTTCTTAAGAAAGCTTAAGGTCTTAAATGAAATGAAATAGATATGCTAAGAGAACTAGGACATCGTGAAGAAGATAAGATTATTTCAAAAAATGTGGCAGTCAATAAGTAAAATCCCCACAGATAGTTTTATACAAAACATTGTTAAAAATTGCAAGAAGTTTAGTTTCACCTACAAAATAAATAGGTAAAAAGAAATAGGTATATCTTTGTCTATTTTGTCATTTTTCCATAAAATACTATATTTTTTAGAAATGTACTATATTCTTGATAGCTTATATTCAAAAATACTATATTTCGCAAAAAAAAAGTTGGCAACCCTAGCCATCATCGGTGAGAATTTCATAATGTCGTTGTCCAATACGGCGCACAACTACACCGAACTCCCATCGGCGATGTGGACTGCTGTAGCTTCTGGCTTGGATTCTGTCGCCAGGACCAAATTGGCTAGTAAACTTTTTCATGAAAATGTCTAATTCGTAAACCATTTCGAGGAATAGGCTTAAGGAACAGATTACATTAATCAGATCTTTAGATAAGCAAGTATTTTTAAAGAAAATCGCAGAAAACCCAATGACTTTCATTTTTTAGCAAAGTTAACATATGACGTAGCCGGATAACTTCCGGTTATTCGCATTTAATTTTTTAGGTTGGTAGCACAGGGTAGTGAATAAATATTTTTTGTTTGGTAGCGCTAATTAGGCGCTTCACGTACTTGTCACTCATGTCAAATGTCATCTCTGTTCAAGTAAACATAACCCATAAATAGCCTAACTACATTTTCATTACATTCATTCATACATTATAATGAAGAATCGGTGTCCAATTATTAAAAAATCAGATGTCAACGAATGAAGAGAAGGCAGTAAAGTCCATATGCATACGAGAAATGGGGTAGGTACCTAGATATTTGGCGATTGTAAACAAACAAGAAACCAACTCTCGGCTCGGTCCATCCTGACTTTGACATTTGACACTGACATACATATTTTTTAATACCTTAGTAATTTTTGCTTCTTGCAGTTCGAAATGGCCATTATATAAAACACAATTTATTTTTTAGTTGACTAGCCAATTGGCTAGGCAAATAAAAAATAAATTGTGTATTTTATATATTTTGTTGATAGAATAGACTATTTGGGAGATGCAATTTAAACGAAAAAATTCTTAAAATTATATTTATTTTGTTATTTAATTTTAAAGATTTTATAGTGATGACGTCACGCAACGATAATGGCCATCTCGAACTGCAAGAAAGCAAAAATTACTAAGGTATTAAAAATATGTATGTCAGTGTCAAATGTCAAAGTCCGGATGGACCGAAGGCCGCGGGTTGGTTTCTTGTTTGTTTACAACCGCCAAATATCTTGGTACCTACCCCATTTCTCGTATATATTGCATATTGGCCTGTTCATTGCATTTTACTGCCGTCTCTTCATCCGTTGACATCTAATTGATTCTTCATTAAAATATATTAATGAATGTAATGAAGATGTAGTTAGGATAAGTATGGGTTAAAAGTAAAAAATTAAATGTGAATAGCCGGAAGTTATCCGGCTACGTCATACGTTAACTTTGCTAAAAAAATGAAAGTCATCTAAAGATCTGATTAATGTAATCTGTTCCCTAAGCCTATTCCTCGAAATGGTTTACGAATTAGACATTTTCATGAAAAAGTTTACTTGCCAATTAACTAGTCAACTAAAAAATAAATTGTGTATTTTTTATATTTTATTGGTAGAATAGACTATTTAGGAGATACAATTTTAACGAAAAAATTCTTAAAATTCTATCAAAAAAATATATAAAATACACAATTCATTTTTTAGTTGACTAGCCAATTGTCACTCGTTTCTGCCCTGCTACTAGAGATGATAGGTCTCTGCTATTAGAGGTAGATAGTAAGACCCCTTCTTTTTGCCATGCTCTAGGAGATGGTGGTAAGCTTATTGTACTGTAATTTTTGAACGAAAATCATAGATAACATCAATGAACCATAGACAGAAAAAGAATGGAATGACTGTCAAATTTTATTCGATTGACTGACATGACATTTGGTTTCGTTGTTGTGGTGATTTAGCGAAATATTTCTTTCATTGTTTCCAATAGAAAAGTAGTTATCTGAAGAAAACAAATAATTCTTCCATCATGCCTAGTCAAGAAGTTGTCACCACAAAAGTTGTGGTTCATCCCTTGGTACTCCTAAGCGTTGTGGACCATTTTAACCGGATGGGGAAGATTGGTAACCAAAAGCGAGTTGTCGGCGTACTCTTGGGTTGTTGGAGAGCTAAAGGAGTGCTTGATGTCTCAAACAGTTTTGCAGGTTCGTAGTCAATATTAATATCACATCGAGATCTACCTTCTATGCTTTATAATTTTATTTCATCAAAAGTCCCCGTCATCAAAAGTAGCATCCTAGCCAGATCCTAAAGGGCATTTCTAATACTCGCTTGCTCTAACTATATACCCTAATAGTGTTTGTTCCCCAGTATAATGTAATTGTATGAATTTATTTATTCTTGTGGATTCCTGAAGAAATGCTTGATTCAAGCCAACAAGCACATAAATTTCAATGTTATGTACCATGCAAACTGGTCCAAATCCCATTTCAAAATTGTAAATTATTTTTGTTTAATTTTTTAAATTAATGGTTTCCTATGGTTATTTTAATCTATTCCAGTAAAGTATCTACACATTACTGTCCGCTTCAATATTCTGAACATAATAAATTTAAAAAAAATGTTAAGAAATATAAAAAAGAAAAGATATTGCAAATGTAGAACCTATGTTCAAATCTCAATAATAATAATAAACATTTTATTGCACCAGGAAAATATAATTTTGAGACATATACATGTAGACATAATGATGTGCAAAGGTGGCCTAATAGCAATCTCTTACAGGCAACCATTTTTGTAGGAAAAATTCCCAATTCCCTTATGACATTGCAGAGATAGGATCAGTTGTTGTTAAATCATGTTTTTTCTGTAGGTAAAGAATACTAGTATACCTAACTGCTTACTGAACCTACCTACTACTACCACCAGTAGTACCAATCTACTTGTGAAATATTTACAAAATGCATTTTTCTTTCCGATTCCAGTTCCATTTGATGAAGATGATAAAGATAAATCTGTGTGGTTCTTGGACCATGACTACCTTGAAAACATGTATGGCATGTTTAAAAAAGTGAATGCTCGCGAGAAGGTAGTGGGCTGGTACCACACTGGGCCAAAACTCCACCAGAATGATGTGGCGATAAATGAATTAATAAGAAGGTATTGTCCCAACTCAGTCTTAGTAATTATTGATGCTAAGCCTAAGGATCTTGGCCTACCAACAGAAGCATACCAAGCTGTCGAGGAAGTCCATGATGATGGCAGTCCAACAACCAGAACCTTTGAACATGTACCAAGTGAAATCGGAGCAGAAGAAGCAGAGGAGGTTGGTGTGGAACATCTCCTGAGAGATATTAAAGATACGACAGTGGGCAGTCTTTCCCAAAGGATCACAAATCAATTACTCGGTCTACGAGGTCTCCATTCTCAACTGAGTGAGATTCGTGATTATCTGTTACAAGTTGGACAAGGCTCCCTGCCAATGAATCACCAGATTATTTATCAGCTGCAGGATATTTTCAACCTCTTGCCTGATATTGCCAATGACAACTTCATTGACAATTTATACATAAAGACAAATGATCAGTCGCTTGTTGTATACCTCGCAGCTCTCGTTAGATCTATTATTGCTCTCCACAATCTCATAAACAACAAAATTACAAATAGAGATGCGGAAGAAGGAAAGAAAGAGGATTCTAAAGACAAGAAAAAGGATGATAAAGATGATAAGAAAACAGAAGAAAAAGTAAAGGGAGAGAAGAAAGAGAAGGAGGAGAAAAAGAAATAACTTAAAATCATCATTAGTTTAAGTTGGTTGTAATACTGAATTATTTTTAAATAAATTGTATTTACTAAATCATTTTTGTTTGTTTGTTTAAACAATATTAAGATATGTAGTAATGCATAGATTTCTAAAATATACTTTTTATTTCAAAAAATATTGTTACAGAAAAAAATAAAATCATTTCTTTTTAAATTTAAGATTCAGTTGGAAGTAAAATTCGTTTGTTTGATAGTTAGGAAAAATAATAAGGCTGAGTATGACAACTTTGGTACCTATAACGAAACAGTATTTTTATTGTTTAAAACTGACAAAAAAGTTGTTCTGCCTGTAACATACACAATTTTTAAAAAAAAATACTATATAGTACGCAAACAGGCGTACGGCCCACCTGATGGGAAGCAATTACCGCAGCCTATAGACGCCTGTAACAGCAGGAGTGTCACGTGCGCGTTGCCAACCATCGAGAAATCTTTTCACACCCTTTTTGAAGAACCCCATGTTGTAGTCTTTTGGGAAATCCATAGCAGGGATCTGATTCCACAATACCAGAGTATGCGGCAAAAAAAAATCTCATAAAGCGTACAGTGCGTGCGTACAGTGTGTTTAAAGTGTGTATTATTATTTTATGGATATAAAGTGTATTTATGATTTTCTACTTGTTTTTTTGACATTAGAATTAATGTTGTGAATTAAAAATTTCTGAACAGAAAGCTAATGTTTCTGTTAGATGGAAATTACTGCAATTCTAAAAAAATATAACATTATCTTTATATATATATCTATTTACTACCGTTTTATCAATTACATATGAAATAGCAAATCATACAAATTAAGTGCTGAACAACCATTTACATTACAGTCAACTCGCAATGCGTGGTATCTGATAATAGCACTTGGTATCTACCAGATTGTGATAAAGCGATATTATCAGATAATTCGACAGTCGTCACGAAGATCTTGTATTTGAATGTAGTGCGATGTTTATGTTGTGAGGTGAATCTCAGTGCTGAAAATGGCAAGCCAGGTCCAATTGGCAGTAAGTTTTCTCTATTTTTATTTTTTTTCCTTTATCTAGTTTTCCGTAGTTTCTCAGTAAAAAACAAAATATTAAAAAAGTGGCGTTACATAAGTATTTCTATTAGGTATGTACCCTTTTAATCAATCTATTACATATCGACTTTGAATTAGATAAACACTTGTAATATTTTAATAACTTCACAATTTGATTTTTTTTAATTATTTATAGCAAGGGTAGTTTTCTTTGTGGAAAACTCTTTCCTGGAGATATTTATACGTAATAATATTGAACTATAATTCCTTGCTACTGAGAAAATAAAAGGCCTTGTAAATGTTATTATCCGTTACTTATTTAATTTCAGAGCCTGGTTTGGCTTAAGCCACAAGGAAGTTCGGAGTTCGACATCCCCACAGCGGCTAAAGTTCTGAAAAGTAGCGGCAGCACTTTACAAGTTCAAGATGACGACGGCAAGGTACCGTAATATTTTTTATTCTATTCCTTTAAATTATTTTCCTTGTTACATCTGTCGTTTGGCGACCAGAGGGAGGACGGAGGAGAGGTAGACCAAGGCTGCGATGGAGCGACGACATGAGGAAATTTGACAGCGGACGGCTGTGGAGCGGGATTAGTGGAAGAGAATGGGGGAGACCTTTGCCCAGCAGTGGGCAAAGGTCTCCCTCTCTCTCGTTACAGGTTAAGGAAAAAAATATTTGTAGTTTAGTTACGTATGCTCCGCTTGATCTATATGTTTCTTTATTCGCAAAATATGAGACTCAAAATATAAGATTACAACTTCCCTTGGAACTGTTACTTGGTGGATTCCGCAATCCGTCGCAAAAAGGTCCAATTAAATTGAGCCCCATGATTAGCGAATACTTTACGATACTCGTGTGAAGAGGGGGTGGTTTATTGTCAAAGCCGCAGACTACTGGCATCAGATTATGATTTTTATTGTTATATCATTAGCCGATCTGATTCACTCATAAAGTGGTAGAGTAGTTGGAGTTGCTTGGATTCGCCAGACCCATGGGCCAGCCCCCTTATTCATAAAACAATCCCAACGTCTGTTAAGCCCATTTTAAATAATGTTCTGTCTCGTTCATTCACGTCAAATTAGCGAAAGGAGAGAAAGGGAGTTGTAAACATATTTCAGTTACAATCCAGTACACATATATGAGTATTAAATGCTAAGTCATGTATCAATTCCCCTCCCGCCCCTAATTTATAATTTTTTTTTCATTCAAGGTATTCTCAACAAACATCAGTGATGTACTCAAACCACTCCACGCCACATCGGTCTCCGGGGTCGAAGACATGATAACACTTGGGGAGCTCCAAGAACACACGATCCTGAGAAACCTGCATATAAGATACAAACAGCAGTTGATTTACGTAAGTTTATGCAATTGTTATTGGCGTGATTAATGTAGGCTGATTTTTTTCCCTAACTGTTTCCCGCAGCTCCGCCTGCGTCAAAAAGTAGCCTATGCTTGTCCCCGGGTCTGCAACTATATTCATACCAAATTTCATCAAATCCGTTTAGCGGTTTAGCCGTGAAAGCGTAACAGACAGACTTTCGCATTTATAATATTAATATGAAAGTATCGATTAATTTTACATGCCTCGTAAAGTGGTGGCAATATAGCACTATTGAAGTATAAGAAACAGAGAAGGTTATAAAACACTTAGCCGTCACGAGAAGGTATAAATTTTGAAAACAAACTAATCTCTTGGGTTCTAATGGTTACCTAGCGACAATATTGTTACGTAGTGTATGAACTTAAGGTTTTGATAAAATTTGCTCTATAAGTAATACATTTTTCCCCCTTAACTTTTTTGCGCCAAACTATCTTTCCGTTTCTCCCAATGGTTGACTGGTAGAGAATGCTCTTAGCATTAAGTCCGCCAATTGTTATAAGTATATGTGTACTTTGTGGAACAATAAAGTTTTAATAAATAAATAAATATTAAGAGTTTACCAAATACAATCGACTTAAATTACTATGCGCGTACGACCAATGCCAATTAGTCGGGATATATTTTGTGATATGTCAATTATACATGGTACTCTTAGATTAATAATTGGTCTCGCGCGTAGCATGGTACTATACAGAAACGAGTCCGGCTCTGTGAATGTAAACATTTGGTCCGTTATTTAATTTTGGTGACAGTTTATCTTTTCACTTTTAAAACAAATAAATGAGAGAAAAGTAATACAATTAAACAGTTATAGAATACACGCGGGAAGCATCTAAAACCACTCATAAATTTAAATTCTCTCTAAATATTAAAATATGTCACAAAAATACTATTTTTTCTTTCATTCAAATGTTGCGAACCCCTGATCATTTGTTTACATAATGTATATCCTCTCGTGACGGGGACTTTACTTTGGTTACCAGTAAAAATAATTTTGTATAACATAAATTTAATATTTTTGAAGCATCTCGAATTATAACAATACTTATTTAAACGAAGGTGGCTTATTTTAACCCCCATACACATTATTGAGAAAGGAACAGTTTCGATATTGTACAGTACAAAGTATTTAAAACTCTTAGATTACGATGAATATGTTTAAGTAAATAAAGTTCCAAATATTTTCCGCATAACATACTTTAACAGATTCCTCGCCATCGCAGTTTGTGATTAAACTGTTGCTAGCTAAAGCATTTTAAAGCCACCACTGTACTTTTTTCTTGGTTGTGCCAATTACTCCCTTAGGCTTATTAGGAGTTGGTGGTGTTAGAACCACAGAAGCAAAATTAGCAGCACTCTTAGAGATTCTATGAGAATGGCGAATAAGCTTGGGCTTATATCGGTAATAAACATTAGAAGAATTAGTTATTCGGTTAACAGCAATAGGTGACGTGGTATCATAGGTTTCACTTTCGCCTACGATAGGTTCACTGAAATCTGTAGATGTTTGGTCATTCACAATTGACGGTGTTTCAGATATTTCTTCAGCATCTGTCGACATCATTGTAGATGCCTCATTTAGTCGGGGTTTTGGTGTTGTTTTTGTTGTATTAGTTTGAGTCTCGAAAATTTTCTTTATAGGATTAAATAAGTGCGAACCGAAGAGGGCACTGAAACAATAACACAATATTGTAGGTACGTAATAGATAATTTTATTCTAAATATTGCAATATCCACGTGATACATATTGCAATGAATAGTGTTAAGAATAAATTATATTCGCTAGACACGAGGAGAAGTATTTTGTGGTTAATGATCTGTAAAAAAATTGTAGATTGTTGTGTAACAACCAAATTATTACAAGTAACAAATGTTAAACTTACGGTCGGTAACGATCATCTTTAAAATAGAGTTTCGAATCACCTTGATTTTCACTACTGAAATCTTTCATGTCATTCCCATAAATGTAATCTTCTTTGGAATGTTTTAACTTAATATTTTCATCATGTTTATGTTCCTCAGCCGGATTTATCTTAGCGTTTTCCGCCTTTACACTCTCTTTATCATTTTGATTCTCCGTAATCTGATTCTCTTTGACAATTTCCTCCTTAATGTGATTATTATCATCAGTATTTTCCGTAATCTGATTCTCTTTGACAGATTCCTCCTCAATATTATCTTTATCATCATGATCTTCTTTGACCTTATTCTCTTTGGCATTTTTCTCCTCAATATGATCTTTATCGACACGATCCTTAACTTCACTTTCATTGACATGTTTGTGATTCATATGATTATTGTGTACTTGCGTCGTTTCAATTTTATCCTCATCATGTTCATTTGCATGATTTTCTTCTACTCCTCCCTCTTCTTTAGCATTTTCCTCTTCAATCTTATCCTTTCCATTTGGTTCCACTTGAACATGATCCTTCTTAACTTGGTCTCCTTTTATGTTATCCTCACTATGTTTCTCTTTCTCATTGTCCTTGTTAATATTATCCTCATCTGCGTTTCCCTGTCTGTTACTTCTTAAATATTCTTTGTTATTCTCATTAGCTTCTTTAATAAAATCTAGAATTATCTTTTCACTTTCGCTTGAATAATATTCATCACTGAATTCATGGTTCTTATTTAAATTATTGTTATTACCAGTATCCTGACGTACACCTTCGTTCTTATTTTCAACCTGTGCGCTGAAAGTTCATTAATAATTGTTACCACTTGCATCTCAGACTAGGTATCGAAAATAATTTATCATAATTTCAGGGTTTTCCTAGTTGCATCCCTTACTAGTAGGTAAGTATTAAGAAATACTTACGAAGATAAAATCGGCAATGTACAGATTGTGATCAATAAAATAACTAAGCAGTACATTTAAAAAACTTTTTATATAAGATTGGCATACTTCACCACGCTCTTATACGTCTTATCTTAACAAAAAAATAAGAAAAATGTATATTGACATACTTACCAAGTAACTCCACATAAAGTTTTCGATTTATGTAGTTCGTCTATTACTATTTGATGTTATGAGTTTAATAATGTTGTGCAACTTGTTCAATCCGTTTACATTACAATGTGTAATCTAACAACGTATTTGTATTGTATCGCATCATCACCTGAATACCTAAATATATATTCTGAACAACTCTGACACCAGGGTGCATATGGTCGATAGACAACGTAACCTACACGAAATGATGATGACCTAAATTTATAAACTACTTTCGAGGTCCAGTGGTTAAGGCGTTCGCCTTTGATCTGGAGGCCGTGGGTTTGATTTCTACGGTAAACATACTTTATTTAGTTGGTTCCACATTTATTAGGACATTGCAGTCTTGAATCACTTGTTTGTCTGATAATAAGGATAAATCCGTGCTTTCCGAAGGCACTTTAGGCAAGAAAGCAGACCCTGGACTCCGAAGCAAACATCTGAGGATGAACTGGGAAAACGACAGGATAAAGAAGAAGACTCCATTTGCATCCGATTTTAGAATCAAGCTTACAGGCATCTTTATATTCTTACCATATCTTTAAAACCTGGATAAACATCCGCTTCTTGCTGTAGTAGTAATAGTAGTAGATGACGTTTATTTTTTTATGTTTCTCGTAGACATACACGGGCTCAATGTTGATTGCGATAAACCCTTACGAGATCCTGCCAATATATACCATGGACCAGATACACTTCTACCAGGCCACTAACATAGGAGACGTACCACCGCACATCTTCGCCATTGGAGAAAATTCCTACAGGGAGTTGAAACAATCTTCTACAAACCAGTGCATTGTCATCAGGTAAAATAAAGTTAATAAATATTTTTTGCTGTATGTTTCTCTTTGACAATGTCTGCCCATAAAATATCATGTCCAGAAAATTTTGTGTTCCAGTACTCTGGTGAAAAGCTTCTTTTAACAATATAATTTTATAAATGAATGAACAGTTTATTGCTTTACATATATTAAATAGGTCAAAACAGTTTGTAGTTTTAAGTAAATGAATACAAAGGCGGACTAGTCGTAAATGCCAACTTAAGGTAGAAAGAAATAATAAGGTAAATTAAACATCGGTTTAATTTTCAGTGGAGAAAGTGGTGCAGGAAAGACCGAAAGCACAAAATTGTTGTTACAATATTTAGCAGCAGCCAGTGGAAAGCATTCATGGATCGAGCAGCAGATACAAGAAACTAATCCTGTTTTAGAGGCGTTTGGAAACGCCAAAACTGTTAAGAACGATAATTCATCAAGGTTTGGAAAGTACATCAACATATATTTTAGCAGAAAAGGCGTTATCGAAGGAGGCAATATAGAACAATACTTACTGGAGAAGTCTCGTATAGTTTTCCAAAATAAAGGAGAGCGGAATTATCACATATTTTACTCGCTTGTCGAAGGTCTCACACCTGATGAGAAGAGGAAGCTAGAACTAGGTCGGGCAGCTGATTATTATTATCTAAATTCTGGGAATATGCTCACGTGCGAGGGCCGTAATGATGGCGTAGAATTTGCTGATATAAGATCTGCATTCAAAGTTCTGAATTTTAGTGATTCAGAAGTTTGGTCTATATTTAGCTTATTGGCTGCTATCTTACATCTGGGAAACTTGAAATTCAAAGGTTTCAATATCAATAACCTTGAGTCTTCAGAAGTATCTGATATGATAAATGCAAGCAGGATTGCGTCACTTCTAGGAGTGAATAAGTCTGTGCTCTGTGATGCATTGACAAGAAAGACATTTGTGGCACACGGGGAGAAGGTCGTATCCACCATAACAGTCTCTGCTGCCACGGATGGAAGGGATGCTCTAGTCAAAGCGATATACGGACACATTTTTGAATACATAGTTGAAGGAATAAATAGAACACTACACAAAGATCAGCAACTCTCCAGTGGTTCTGTAGGAATTCTAGATATATTTGGTTTTGAAAACTTCGATTCCAACAGTTTTGAACAGCTTTGTATTAACTATGCTAACGAAAATCTGCAACAGTTTTTCGTTAAACATATATTTAAATTGGAACAAGAACAGTATGAGAAGGAGGGTATAATTTGGTCAAATATCAATTACGTTGATAACCAAGAAATGTTGGATATGATAGGGCTGAAGCCTATGAATCTGCTGTCTCTGATTGACGAAGAATCGCGATTCCCAAAAGGTACAGATGTGACACTCCTGTCGAAATTGAATAACAATCACAGTACCAAATCGTGTTACATAGCTCCGAAATCAAACCACGAGCATTCTTTTGGAGTGAAACATTTCGCCGGAAATGTGCAGTATCAAATAAAAGGTAAGATAAGGTCAATTGATTGATATGATAATGTAAATGATATTAATGAATCACTCCAAATTGTTGTACAAATCTTCTTCTTGTCTTCAATTTTATAGTTAAGTAACTTTTGCATGATTTGCATTGTGAAATTATTTCGAAATTTCTAAACATCTATTACGTAGTTGTATGCTCAATTTAGTTAACTTTTTAAGGTAGATCAAAGTACATAAAGTATTAGTACACAACAGATTTATTTTAAAAAGTAAATTATACTTACAGGATTTTTGGACAAAAACAGAGATATGTTGACCACAGATATCAATGAAATGATACTGGATTCCAGTAACTCGTTCTTGAAAAACGTTTTTGCATTAGATGCAAAGCCTAGTTCTCAAAGTGGAAGAAAGACAGTGTCTTTGAGCCATCAGTTTAAAACGTCTTTAGAGTCTTTGATGAAGACGCTGTATGCTTGCCATCCGTTCTTTGTGCGGTGTATCAAACCTAACGAAGTGAAACAACCTAGGGTGGGTAGCACAATTTATTGTTACTGTTCTTTCTCCTGCCATCTGCCCAGTTCATCATTATTGTTTTCTATTCATCTTCTGTTCTTCATTCAGACATGCAACAGTACTCTTCATGTCTTTTTTTTTTGTCGTATTTTACATTGCAAGTATTTTTTTTGTTATTTTACATTCAATGCTATCTCGTAAAATTCCGTTTATCTTTTCAGATTTTCGATAAAGCATTGTGTGTGCGTCAACTTAGGTACGCAGGCCTTATGGAAACGGCAAAAATTAGACAAGCTGGCTTCCCTATCCGGTATTCATACTACGAATTTGTATATCGGTATAGGCTCATTGTCCCCGACATACCCCCAGCAGAAAAAGTTGACTGCAAAGTTGCTGCTAAAAAAATATGCACTGAAGTATTGAAAGATGACGAATTTCGACTTGGACATACTAAAGTGTTCCTTAAAGATACACATGATGCAATCCTTGAAGATCTCAGACACAAGGTGTTATTAAGGGCAGTAGTAAGGGTCCAAGCGAATGCTAGGAGGTTTATTTTAAGACGGCAATTTCTAAGATTACGAGTCGCTGCTCTGACGATACAGAAACATTTCCGGGCTCGAGGTTACAGAAAGAGATTCTTGATAATGCGAAGGGGCTTCCTGCGAATACAAGCAGCCATAAGATCGAGAGAATTGAGGAAGACTTTCGTGAATTTAAGAAAGTTCTTAACCAATTTCCAAGCACACTGCAGAGGTTTTATTATAAGAAAATTAGTCAAAGAAAAGGGTAGCATTCTCAGAGCGAAGTTAGCGCAATTCAAGAAAGATAAAGACATATCAATAAAGTCTGGTAATAAAGAGAAAGCCGCAGGAAATGAGTATGAGAAGAACTTTATAGAACTCATGAGGTCTATATGGATAATAAAGGAGACACAAGTAGATAACCACGCACAAAATAATACTGTCATCGATGATAGATATGTGGATGACGTGTTTGGATTCTTGAAAGATTCTGCCACTCCAGGTGGTACCGTGCGTGGCACTGGTTTTGGTGTGGTTAGTAGATAACACATATATTCTGTAACTAAGTTTGAATGAAGTAAATAAATATAATATTTTTTATCAATCATATTTCAGGTATCTACGCCAAGACCAGAAGTAACAAACGTGATTCCGATACCTCAAGAACCCCAAGAGGAGCCAATAGATGAATACAATTTCAGGAAATTCGCAGCAACCTATTTCGTTGGCAATACTACACATCAATACTCAAGAAAACACCTTAAATATTCCCTTTTAGAGTTGCCCTCGCCTATTGACAAGGAAGCTGCAGTAGCCCTTTGGATTACGATATTGAGATTCATGGGCGATTTGGCCGAACCGAAATATGTTGACGACAAAATTGATAACGTACCGGTAATGACGAAACTGTCTAATACGGTCGGTCGCGCTTTCCAAAAGAGTAAAGAATTTGAAGTAAGCAATACTATGAAGTTTAAAACTTACTTACTGAAATTGTTAGAAAAGATTCTTGGTAATCTAAGCATATACTAATTGTAAAATAATTCGATTGAAATATTTCAGGAACTGTTATCTCAAGACAAATATAATAAAAAGATGATAAACAAAACATTGAAACGTCAGACCAAGTTGAATGAAGATCTGATGAAAAGTCTAGTGAACGATGAAGTGACTATCGAAATGTATAGCAGCTGGTTGAACTCGCGACGGAGCACGAACTTGGAGAAACTTCACTTCATAATCGGCCACGGAATAATTAGGAAGGAATTGCGGTAAGTAGGGTTAAGAAAAATATGACATGGCAAAAAAAAATTTCAGTCGATTAAATTGACTGAGAAAAAATAAATATAAAAAAAAAAAACTATAATGCTGTATGACTGTGTGAAGTTTCAAATTTAATGAAGGAAATTACCAACATTACAAGGAATTGATATTCCTCAAGTCAATTGTGTCATAGTCATCAATTTTCGAAATATTACTCTCCTCCTTCAAGCAAAATTATCAATAAATCTTATTAATCAGACCTAGTTTTTAACGATGTCTTACAATTCTTTTTCAGAGACGAAATTTTCTGCCAACTTTGCAAACAACTCACTAACAACCCATCTAAAGCTTCCCACGCCCGCGGCTGGATATTGCTCTCTCTTTGCGTCGGTTGTTTCCCGCCATCAGAACGATTTGTTAAATACTTACGATCGTTCATTCGCAGCGGCCCACCTGGTTACGCGCCTTATTGTGAAGGCCGATTACTGAGAACATTTAAGAACGGATCACGAACACAACCCCCCAGCTGGCTAGAACTTCAGGCCACAAAAACCAAAAAGCCCATTCTACTATCTGTCACCCTAATGGACGAGTCCGTAAAGACAATTCAGTCAGATTCCGCTACTACCTCTGAAGAAATATGTCAGCAGATAGCTGAAAATATCGGTCTTAAAGATACATTCGGTTTCTCTTTGTACATCACTTTGTATGATAAAGTTCTTTCACTAGGAAGTGAAGGAGAACACATCATGGATGCGATCTCCCAATGCGAACAATTCGCCAGAGAACAGGGAACCCCAGAGAAAAATGCACCTTGGAGATTGTTCTTCCGTAAGGAAATATTTACACCTTGGCATAATCCAGGTGAAGATTCGGTAGCGACTAATCTAATATACCATCAAGTGGCAAAAGGAGTGAAATTCGGTGAATATCGATGCAATAATGAACAAGATTTAGCTATGTTAGCTGCTCAGCAACACTACATTGAGCATGGGCCAAGAATAGATCCAAATATCTTACGTAAATTCATTGTAAATTACATACCGAACCAATTTATTCAATCTAATGATGCAGCGTTGACGAAATGGGAACATTTAGTCACAAAGGCCTTCGAATCATCGCAAAGTGTCCAATCGAAGGTAGATCCTCTGAGATGCAAAGAAGATATCGTCATATTTTCTAAATTGAAATGGCCGATGCTATTCTCCAGATTCTTTGAAGCAATTAAATTGAAAGGTGATGCCATAAGCAAGGATCTTGTTATAATTGCTGTCAACTGGACTGGAATTTACATTGTTGATCAAACGGAGCATATACTCCTTGAAATCTCGTTTTGTGAAGTCACTTATGTGGCTTATAATGAAGATAAAGATTTGGATAATGTTGGAAGAATAACGATAAGGACCATACAACAAGAGGAATTCGAATTCCAGAGTGTTGATGCCAGCGACATGAGTTCCCTAATAATTTATCTAATAGATGGTTTGAAGCGACGGTCGATTTATGTAATAGCTCAAAACGACTCTCAAGGTTATAGCGATGCTTCATCTTTCTTGCAATACAAAAAAGGAGATCTTATTACACTTTTGCAAGACTGTACTGGAGAGTCTTTAATGAACTCAACTTGGGGCCATGGATTGTGTAATGGTCAGGAAGGGCTTTTTCCAACAGAACAAGTGTATATCCTACCAACGATGACTGCGCCTTCTAGCGCAACATTAGATGTATTCAAAAAAGGAAATATTATCAACGATAAAAAGACAAAATCGAAATATAACACAATACAACGTAAGAGAATGTACACACTCGAAAAGTTCGCTAAGGAGTACTTTAGAGAGAATACGGAAGCTAATAGTAGTGTTTCGAGTGTGTCTACGCTAACTACTGCGAAAAAGAATGTAGCTGTTGATTTGTGGGTCCACAGTCGAGAACCACTTCGAAAACCATTGTTAAAGAAACTATTAGAAAATGAAAACATGTCAAAACTTGCTGTCATGGCTTACATGGGTCTTCTGAAATACATGGGAGACATGCCTGCACCAAAAGCAAGAGCTGTGACTGAGTATACAGATGATATATTTAGAGCAGCCGTTACTGAGCCGCTACTACGAGACGAAGTATATTGTCAAATCATGAAGCAGTTAACAAATAACAGGATACAGCTCAGTGAAGAGAGAGGTTGGGAAATAATGTGGCTCGTCACTGGAGTTTTTGCTTGTGGACCTGTGCTATTGAAGGAGTTGGTCGAATTTTTGAAGACACGCCCTCATCCAATAGCTAAGGAATGTCTTAAGAGAGTGTTCAGGATTCAAAAAAGTGGTCCAAGAATGTATGCTCCTTACGTGGTAGAAGTGGAAGCTATACAGCACAGAAGTATGCAAATATATCATAAAGTATATTTTCCTGACGATACAGACGAGGCTTTTGAGGTTGACTCGTCTACGAAAGCAAAAGACTTGTGTGAGCAGATTACTGGACGGCTCAGTTTGAAGAATAGCGATGGATTCAGTTTGTTCGTGAAGATTGCTGATAAAGTGTTCTCGGTTCCCGAAAATTATTATTTCTTCGATTTCGTCCACGAACTCGTTGAATGGATGAAGCAAACGCGTCCTATTCGTGGAGGTACGTGGGTTTTCACTGATCATTTGGAAGAAATTTCTAAAATTAGTTTTAATTTGCTTGTTAATTTTGACTTGTAACTGAATAATTGTATATTTGATAGTTGATTTTAGAGAGTTGTAAAAAATGTTAAGATGTCTCATTATATTTATAACTAAATTATTTACCTATATTAATATGTATAAATAAGTTATTTACCTATTATATTTGATTACAGCAACGCAAGTACAAATGAACTATCAAATATTCTTCATGAAAAAATTGTGGATAAACACTATCCCGGGACGAGACAAGAATGCCGATCAAATATTCTACTATCCTCAAGAATTACCCAAATACTTACGCGGCTACCACAAAACTTCTAAGCAAGACTTAGTAGAATTAGCAGCTCTTATTTATAAGGCAAGATTTGGAAGTGATCAGTCGTTATTACCAAGAGTTACAGAAATGTTAGATGATTTTATACCACCGGATATGGTCAGGTTACAGTCTAACTCAGCTTGGAAATCTTCAATAAGCGCTGCGTTTATGCAGTTGGGTATAATGACGCAGGAGGAAGCCAAAGAGAAGTTTTTAAAGAAGATTTACCAACTACCCACGTTTGGTACAGCATTCTTTGAAGTAAAGCAGACCTCCGATCCGGTCTATCCTGAAATGGTTGTTGTTGGAATAAATAGGAATGGTGTGAGCATTATTCATCCACAGAGTCGAGTAAGTATAAGTCTGTTTAATTTTTAAAAATAGTTTTACAAATTGTTTCCCACCACACCATAAAGAATTTTGGGACGATGGAATACGAAATGGAGAAAAAGAAAGTTGCTATTCACCTCCTTTATTTAAACGTTCCTTTATTAATGCTTCTTCGTCCAAGTGTGATTTTCCTAGTTGCGTTCTAAGCTTACGCTTCGGCGCCTAGGGTACACTGTAAGTCCTAGATTTGATGGCACTGGTTATTTCAAGAGAGCGACCTCGGTCTGACCTCTGTTATCCTTTTTACAGTGAAACTAGACCAACAGGAACATGACCCGAGGTGTGTTGTGGCCAACACTGTCAGATTTTTTAGGCTGCCCAAAGGTATCTGACACAGACTGACTTTCGAAGCACGATTGAGCTCGAGATAGAAAATAAAAAAATGGCGACTAATCCAATAGGGGTCGGGTCCTCGTCTCGCTCTCGCTTTATACGCGCACTGCATGAGGCTATTGAGCTACTCATTATTTATTCAATTAGCTTTATTGCATAATTGCAAACGGCGGACCTAAATCCTTTCTCAATGCTATTTACTTATAAAATTTAATGTTTTATTTTTCTTCTTTCTAGGACGTGCTCATAACGCACCCATTCTCCCAAATATCTAATTGGTCGTCCGGCAACACGTTTTTCCACATGACCATGGGCAACTTTATTCGTGGAACAAAAATATTGTGCGAGACATCGTTGGGTTACAAAATGGATGACCTCATATCGTCATACATCGCAGTTTTACGACAAACGATTCAAAAGACGAAATGAGTTGCAGATTCAAAGTGTTAACACAGGGTGCTATGTAAATATTAAATGAAATTGTTATGTTAAGACATAATTTATTATAAATAGCTATTAATAAATGTTGTGTACCTACTTATAAATAAATATTTTCCTATTTATTTTTTCTTAGATTAGAATATTGATTATGCAGCTGAAATACAGTTACTGGTTGTCTATAGGTACGTCTGGTTGTTTACCTGTTTAATGAATACATTCATACGCAGAACCAACCCCTAACCTGCTTACGGGCTCGATCGAGCCCAACTTTTTCTGCGCTACTGTGCTTCTGGGCTCGATCAGCCCCAACTGTTTTCGCTTGCATCATTTTTTAGTTACACAACACTGAGTAACTCTATGTGTCTATGGCTTTTTCTCGGCTAACTACGATCCTGCCACTATCGATTAAAAATAATTCCATTGCCATCCAGGGCCGAAAAAATTTTTAAACACGAATTTGAAGTTGAGCTTGACGGGTCTCATTTTTTTCTAGGATCACGGTACGGGAAAATGCCTGGCTAGGGAGGTTATTTTTTAATATAACTAATGAAATTTTTTGAGAAAATGCTTAAATAAGTCTATTTTAATATAAAATACAAACATAATTGATCACTTTATGTTTTCATGTGTTATTTCCACTTTTTATCGAAAAAGTTGGGAACAAAATGGCTGACCACGCAAAAAACATTTTTTCATAAATTATAAAATTCATTATTTTCTGTGCAACTTTTTCTATTTATATTACTAATTTAATAATAAGCAATAAAAAATAACAAGAAACCACGCTAACTCAAGCGATCTTTCATGATTTCAAAAAAAGAACGCGCGAGTGGAGGATCGCGTCCTTGTCTAACGTAGCATCTTAGTATGGGACAGCGGGCGCGCAAAAAATGCGCCACAAACGGATTTTATGGGAGCAGTCCACATTTATTATACTTTTGGTTTGTATTTTTTTTCGACAGTACGTTCCTTTCCAAGCAATACTGAATTTTTTTTTTTTGGTTTCGTGTAGTAGTTTTTATACTGACCTTGGGTAAAGATCGGTCGAGCCGACCATAAAAAACGACGGAGGTTCATTGTTTGTCAGTTTTTTCACAATTTGAACATTCTGAGAACTTATTAATGCTTGTTATCTATTCTAAGATAGCTAGGCTTCAATAAAATATGTGTATTCATTGCTTTTAACGAAATTTGTAAAACAAAGTCTTGATGCAAAATATATCATTTTTTCGTACAAAAACCCGCGAATTTCGAAATTGTAATTTATTTTTCATTCAAAAGTTTACTGTAGCAGGATAGTATTCTTTGTTTTAATTACAGAACTAGATAGATACTGTTAGATTATAAAAAAATAAGGCATATATATGGTACAACTTTTATTTAAAAAATCATTATAGTACAAAATTACGGGGACAAAAAAGAAATATTTTCCTTCCACCCGTTACTACAAAAGAACCACTTATGATATCGTTATCCAAACAGTTTTGTCGATAAGGTCGATTATCTGTGAACAAAATAAATTTTACGTGTTATTGTAACCCTACACTCGAGTTGTAAACAACGCTTTATCTAAAACACTTGTAACGCGCGCGCGCGCGGGAGCGTTTCGAAGCACAGTAGCGTAGCGGTAGCGGGGGGCCCAAACCATGCGAAGGGATAAGTTAACTTGCTTTCCATCCTTAAATTGCCAGACAACTATTCAAACTGAAGAGCTGGAGCTCTATTTTTGTATGTAGGACTCATGTCGAATGAAAATCATTCTACTCACCGATTCTATCACAGATTTAGAATTTTTTTGAATACGATTTTATCCACTACTTATTTTATCCATTTACGTAGTATCCCTATATAGTATGTGATTTTATCAAATGAAATCCATTCGAATCTCCGAAGCACTCCAAAGCACAAACTATAAAGAGACCTCCAAAGTTGAGTCAGTCAATCTTTTTTCTATATGGCTTTCACTTACGTATTTAGCCAGTATAAAAAATTTGTGCCTAATAAAAAAGATTATGTACAAAAAGGAAGCCATTTAAAAAAAGTCCATATGTCAAAGTCGTGAAAGTCAACTGTCAAAAACGTAAAATGACACAAGTAAACAAATCAAATCTGGTGGTGTTGTTGAAATATTTTTTTTTATTTTTTTTTCTTTGTTTTATCTAAAACAATTTATTAATGACGTAAATAAATTTGAATAAAGTACCTATTGTAATCCTCTTGCATTAATTACAATGGAATCAAAATCAGCTTTCGCGCTGGAGGACGGTCTAGATTTGAGGTTCGTATTTTTTTTTTATTTCAACATGATTTCAAATTTCAACTATTTGTCTGTTTTTAATTTAACTTATTTATTTAGGCAAATCCTAACAAATGCTGGATTTTCCTTATGTTGTATACCTACTATATAAAAATGGCGCGCTTGTTGGTCGTTCGAAAATTTGTATTTCATTTTTGCCTACCCTACGTATCCTAACAGTACTTTCTAAATTGTTTATCTTTATAGGAAAGTAACTACAAGTGGTTCAGTGCTCCAAATAAATCTAGATTATGATGACACAGAATATGTCCCAGAAGTTGAACGGGCTGAGACAAAAACTGTGGACATCATTGGTAGTCCCATATCAGATATAAAGGAATTAGAGAA
Source organism: Euzophera pinguis (assembly GCA_947363495.1). NCBI lineage: Eukaryota > Metazoa > Arthropoda > Insecta > Lepidoptera > Pyralidae > Euzophera > Euzophera pinguis. Next base: position 5,539,994 of record OX376156.1, on the reverse strand, counting down.
ATCATTAGTTTGTGTGGATACAGAAGGATTTGTAAAAAAGAAAATTATTGAAGAAGGTGGTGGTGAACCTTTGCATGAGGGTTGCACTGTTCATGTTGCATTTTCTGGATATTGGGAAAAAGTATCCGAGCCATTTGATATGAAGAGCTGTCAGAAACCATTGGTGAGTGTTTATCGTAATATTGTTATGATAAAAGATTCACAAAGTCTTCAAAGAGGTCTAGACGAGGTGTCCAATTGCATGTCAAGATGGAAAATTAAAGCTGGTGCCACGAAATCCTTGCATGTTACATTTACACTTAAGAAAGGAGATTGCCCACCAGTCCATCTTGGAGACAAAACCCTACCTCATACACAACATGATAAGTATCTAGGCTTACACCTAGACCGCAGACAGACATGGAGACAACACATTAAAGCCAAGACAGAGGAAACAAATATCAAATATAATTCACTGCTATGGCTATCAGGATGTAATAGCAAGCTCTCTATAGATAATAAGTTTATCTTATCTTGCATAAGGGGTCCTATACCAAGGAAGCACGTCGAACCTGTGTTCTTTTGTACTTACCCCCATGCCTTACTCACCCACAGCAGGGTTTCTGAAGAGCTGCATGAGCTTCAGAACATCACCTGGTGCAAAGTGCCTGTAGTCCTCTAGTTACGGATATGCTGTTCCGAAAAGGTCCATTCGCTTGCTAGCCAATGAGTCACAATGACACACAAAATGTGGCTTATGGACTCCTCTGCCTCGGCACATGCCCTACACTCAATGCTTTCAACAAGTTTCAGTTTAGAAGAGATGACTGTGGTTTTCAAAGTGTCCTGTCAGTGCTCCTGTTAGAATCCTTGTCTGTATTGTACTTACAGATCTGTTTGTGCAATCTGGTGATTTCAGCACCAATAATCGCCTTTGAGTGTGTAAGATAATAAGTTACTTATACATATATAAATCTATTATAAACTATAAAACCCATAGGTGGATATACAGAATACAGCTGTGGGGTAGCACTAGCAAGTCAAATCTATCCATAATACAAAGACTACAAAACATTATCTTGTGCACCATAGCAAATGTCTGGTGGTTTGTGACGAATTCTGAGATCCATGGAGAGCTACATATGAACACAGTATTAAAAGAGATAATGTCTACTGCTGATAACTACCAAAAACGGCTGTCCTTACATCCCAATGAGTTGGCAGCTAACCTGATGACCCAAAGCTATAATCAATCAATCATCCTAGCGAGTCCATGGTCCTAGATTTGACAGAACTGGTTTTTACAATGGAGCGACTGCCGCCTGACCTCCGTAACACTTTTTACAGGGAAACCAGACCAACAGGAACATGACCCGAGGTGTGTTAGTGGTCAACACTGTCAGAATTTTTCAGGCTGCCCTAAGGCATCTGACACAGCCTCACGACTGCTATCAATCGATAACAACCGGGACCAACGGCTTAATGTGCCTTCCGAAACACGGAGGAGCTCAAGATAGAAAATGCCACTAAATGGCGACTATTGGCGACCAATCCAATAGTGGTCACGTCACGGCGTCGATTGACACGCGCATTCGCTACGGATACGCGGGTCGTGTTCGATTAACGAGCTCCTAATAAAATCCAAAGCTATAATAATCGCCTCAAAAGGCACGACATCTTAAAACTAAACCAGAGAATGGAATAATCTGTAGGCGGTGTTCTCGGGGGAGCATACGCGCGGCATGTAAATTATACTGAACAACCCATATCCGCTCATAGTCGAAAGACCGATAGCAGATAAAATTTAAAAAAAAATACATATATAATAACATACCTACTTTTATTTCAAAAAATTGCACCATTAAGTAGAAGTATTATCTACACTAATATTATAAAGAGGAAAGATTTGTATTTTTGTGTGTATGTTTGTTATGAATAAACTTAAAAACTACTGTGCCAAATTTAAAAATTCTTTCACCATTGGAAAGTTACATTCACCCTGAGTAACATAGGCTATATACCGCAGGCGGATCTGCGGGAAACAGCTAGTTACTAATATAAAACATAAGCAGATTCAATTGTACATAACACTTTGTCCATTTTCAAATACGAAGCCAGAATTTTTTATTAGTTTACTATTTTGAATAACACAAAAGCACCGTATACCGACCACGGATCGACTTGGATTAGTAGATCCAGCAAAAGATAAAAAAAATACTCAAAAGTTAATGAAATTTAATATTATTCTGAAAGATTCTGAAAGATTACATACTATATTTTCATTAAAAGTGCAAATTCGCAAATGCAAATTTTCAAAGGCTGTTATAGTTCTTTATTTGGTTTTAAAGTATAAAACTGAAAACGCCGTTATTCGACCGGCTGACGACAGTTGTTCCTGTATGCGACCACTGAGGCACCGGTTTCCAATCAGACATATCTCGCCTGCTAAAATTAACCTTATGGCTTTAAAGTACAGTTGGAATTTGTAACAAATAAAACAAAAATTTAAATCATTCAATCATTTATATGAATACATCTACCTTACCTTTCCTTTATTTGTGTAATAAAACATCTATAGTTGATAAATCAACATCTAACTTACGAATGTTGAAGGCTTTTTATAGTAAATACAATGCGCACACAGGTATTGCATGTAAGCATAGTATTAAGAATAAATAAATGAAAGCAAAATGTTTATAAAATATCAGTATAATTAAAAAAAAATTGTATTCTGGAGTGAGAGTCTGGAGTGTGTTATTAAGGATGTCCATTTTTATTTTCTCGATAAACCAATCAAAATAAAAAACTTTTTGCTTGTTTTTTTAGAATTTTAAGTGCTCAGAAAACAAATGGAGCATACAAAATAATAAAACTCTGAACATGCCCGAAAATGTTTTGAAAAAATACACTGGTATAAAGTTGCAAGTTTATGTTCTAACTGCATTCAATTCATACAAACTACACCTTGGTGTAATTTTTCTTAAAATTACAGAATGTCAGTTAAGATTTGACAGACTTTTGAATGAAAAAGCCTCGTTTTATAATTTTTTGCGCGAAATTAAAATGTTTTAATGGATAAAGACTAAATCGGTCAGATGTGGGCAAAAGCATGTTTTTTAATTATTTTCATCTTAATATGTTCTAGCGATTTGGTTTTTTCAAACTTTTTCACAAATCATTATAAGGCTTAAAATGATTTGTGATGATATTTAATGATTTTTTATGTGTGAACAAATAAAAATTTACAACAATCACACCAATGTTTCAGGTGGTTGATCTCAAGGAAAATGGGCTACTACCAGGCCTTCAGACCGCAGTTATGTCTATGCTGGTTGGGGAAATGTCTGTCTTTCTTCTATCTTACCAAGTGATGTATGGAGAAATGGGAATTCCTCCGAGAATTAAGCCTAAAGCAGATTGTGTTTTTTATATAAAACTTATTAGAAGTATCCTCACACCTGAAGAGGGGTTAGTTATAAAAAATATGTTTACACTTACTTTATATGTATTATTAGCTTATTCCCGCAGCTCCGCCTGCGTCATAAAGTAGCCTATGTTTGACCCCGGGTCTTCAACTATATTCATACCAAATTTTATCAAAATCCATTGAGCGGTTTGGCCGTGAAAGCGTAACAGACAGACAGAAAGACAGACAGACTTTCGCATTTATTATATTAGTATGGATAGTAGGTCCTTGATTTATTTATTTAAGCTTTATTGCACAATACAATTTTTTTCTCTACCAGTCAACAGGACCAAACTGAGAAAGATGGATATGAGTTCAGCAATGGTCTTTTTCTGATCTGGTATGTGAAATCCAAACGTTATAAAAACCATATTTTCTCTTTTTAATATTACCTCTGAATAGCTTTATTTCAGAATATGTTTCAACCTGTCACATTAAATGATTTGAGTAACTTGAGCTTTAATTGATTTGAGTAACTTCACAAACCACACTATTATTAATGTTTATTTATTTATTTAATCTTTATTATACAAATACAATTGTAAAGCACAAACTTAATGCTAAAAGATGCTAAAAGCATTATCTAACAGTCAACTTTTGGGTCAAGCAGAGAGCTTTATGTGGTGTTAAATAAAGTTATGTTATACCAATGTTACCTAATGAAGACTATTTTTTTCAGAAAAATTGACTTCTCACAGTCAAATATGTTCAAAAGAATATACAAGGAAGTTACAATGTTATACAGTTCAGGAATAACATTGCATAGAAGTAATAACACTAGTGCTGCTATACAGCTATTCAGGAAGGCTGTTAACATGCTACATAGGTGTCGTTTGGCTGATGAGACTGAGGAAAAAGTACAAGAAAAAATGCTCATAAAATTGTACACTAATTTAGCAATTTGCTATAACAAAGTTAAGCAACCACTGAAAGCATGTACTGCTTGTAATGAGCTCAACAGACTAAATAGTCTATGGAATAACAGTAAAACTCTATTTCTCAATGCTAAAGCCCTTAGAATGATTGGGGAATATAACGGTGCAGAGAAACGGCTCAACAGAGCTATGAAACTATGTCCAAATGCCAAAGACTCTATACTTATGGAATTCAGAACTGAATGGGAGCTGTTAGAAAAAACTCGTGATTCCTGCAATCAAAACAAATTATTGGGAAAGAAAATTGCTAACTCTAAAATAGAACAAATAAGTGAAGAGTTCAAAAAAGAAGTTGATACTTTAATAAGAAATTTTAAAGAAAATGCTGATTTGTGTAAATTAACATTGCCAGAGGGTTTGAATGTAGCAGAAATAAGTTATGTTAGAGAATCTTGCATAAGAAATAACTTGTTCTTTAGTAGGATTAAGAAAGATTGTATTGGAGATAATGAAGGTGAAAATTTGTTGTTTGCAAACAGTGAACGCCAGAATTTTGCATTGGATAAGGACAAAGATGATGACGCCTCTACGGAAAACGACGACTCCGGTCATTGCAGAGGATAATTAATATTGACACAAGAACTTAATTACGGAAATATAATATAGAATATGATTCATAAAAATGTTTGCGTCAAACTGAATAATCCTGATCTATATCCTGTATAATCCTGTGTGTATATTTTATTAAATCTATAGGAAGTGTATGAGCAAGTCAGAAAAAGCGTATTCTCGCCATCGAGATATATGTACTAACGTACTAGACAAGCTACGTAGATCATTTGCATTGTTCCATTTTTGCTAATTTATCATTTTAGCCGCTGCAGCGCTACATTTGCTACAAACGTGTTTTTTTTCAAAGATGTCTTCGCTATAGATAATGGCAGGTACGGTACAGAATGTACAATGTAGGTATTTTACCTATGTGGTTTCAAAATAATAAAAAAGACAAATTGCTTTTTGTGATTATTTTTATTTGTTTGCTTTAATAATTAAACGATTTGACACGAGCTATTTAACATGGTGTAAGTTTGTTGGCAAATCTGAGACCACTTTTGTTTGGAGTTTCTTAAGATTTGTAACTGGCAATTTATTTTCTATCCATCTTGGTTAAATAACAGTCTCTTATTTACAAATCAAACTATATTAAAACTACTATTCCGATTTTGATGTATACATATATGCGGGGAAAACATTCATGAAATATGGTACTACTAAAAAGAAACAAAAATGTACAATTTGAATTTGGATTAGATATACCTATATTAGGAACATATTAGATAAATACAGTTTTCACTATCGGACTAACTTTGTCTAGTACCTAATTAGTTTTCTCTTTTCATCACTTAACGTTTATATTAACATAATATTTATTACATTAAATCTAATAATCATTCTTGGCATTATGTCAGTCAAACTAATCTACCTACGAACCTACATACATTTCACTGAATTAGTCTATGATGAATGATTCAAAATGGCGCGCGGCAATTATATTGGTCGTATTAACATTTAAAATAGTGAAATTAGATTTACTGATCTGATTTTTAATTGTCGGAAGCACAAAGCCCGAAACAACTAGCAAGCGACTAAGTGAGTTGCGGCGCGTTCGCCGCTGTTGAACGGGACAAAGTAAGGAAGTGCGGTGTCTTCTCTAGTACGTTAGTACATATATCTCGATGATTCTCATCCATTTTTAAATACTACTTTGGATGGCAGAGATAATATTGATGGAAGAAAGATGATATTTTGTTAATAAATTGACTGATTTAGGTATAAAAGTAACGATGATAATATTTTTGTTGAAGTGATGGCATGTTATTTAGCTCCTTGACAGGGGCTAAAATCAGTGCCATAAATACCATTCGTCAATCCTGAACAGGGTGCTTTAAAATACAAATAGTGATTATTCGATTTTGTCACCTAAATAGATATAATAAATGCTATTTTTATTTGAAAATGCCTTTGGTTTGTTTAATGCCTTTTATAAATGTTTGGTATGATAATCCTATGTTTCCGTGGTGGGTAAATAAAATAGCAAATAAAACATGAAGTATATTTAAATGAACCACATTCAACATATAACTAATCGCAATCTACGCTTTTCTGGTGGATTCCTCGTAACCTTATCAACACTATTATTAAACAGAATAGGCATGTATGTAAATAAAATACAAATGCAATGTACATCTGGCTTCCACCGTAACAAGTCTCAACATATGTTACCATCTAGAAATTTTAGTTTTGTGTTGGGAGGTTTAAAAGCACATTTTGTCCTTGAGGTAAGTATGTGACATTGCGTGACTTTGATAGTTGGTATGCAATATCTTCTGCCGCCTCGATACGTCTCAGTTCGACAAGACCTTCACCAGCATTTCCAAATGACTTTGCTAAGAGTACTGCGGCTTGTGCGTCTCCCTCAGCAGCAATAACGGCTGCCTTTTTCTGTTGTTCAGCCTTTTCTACAAGGAATCTGGCCTTTTCAGCGTCTTGCTGTGCCACCTGCTTGAGTTCGACGGCCTGCGTGAACTCTTTGCCGAACGTCAAGTGTGTGATTGAGATGTCGTCGAGGATCAAACCGAACTGGCCGGCTCTTTCAGTTAAACTTTCACTGACTTTTTGTGAGACAATCTGTGAACAAAGTGATGAAAATTGATTTTTTTTTCTGGTTAACAAAATGTAGCAAAAAAGCTCTTATGGCCAATATGACTTCTTCATCAAAGTGTGTTTTCCTAGTTGCTAGAAGTTATGCTCCTAAATTTGGCAACACTGGTTATAATATTATAGCGTCTGCCGTTTGACCTCCATATCCAGACCAGACCAACAGAAACATGGCCCAACAGAGGTGTGTTAATGGTAAATGCTATCAGATTTTTCAGGCTGCCTTAAGACACAGCCTAACAACTGTCATCATTAATAACAACCAGGGCTTAACATACTGCTAATAGCGACCAATCCAATACAGGTCGCGTTTCATCACCGCATGACGCAAGAAATCGTTACAGATACGTGCGCTGCACTCTGCTATGGGGCTCCTCTAAATATTTATTAAATCACAAATAGTTATTATACCTCTCTTTGTGTGATGAGTTCACCAGCATCAAATTGTGCGACGACAGCCTTCAAGACTTCTGATGTGATAGATGGAAGCACCCTTTCATCATAGTCTATGCCGAGGATGGTGTAGATTTTGGGCAGCTGATCGGGCACAGGCCTGAACAGGATACGGAGTGTGATGTTCACATTTTGAAGATCTGAAAATGCAAGTTACGGAAATAAAAATAATGAAACATATTTTACTATTACGCAATCCGAAAGCTTGTAGTATAAATAATAATGATTGATAGAAATAATCCTAATCCAATGATACACGGCCAGTGTAACACAGCCATCATTTTTATCTGTTGGGTCGAATAAAGAGCTTTTTAACTGGCTAAAAACTAACTGTTACACTTGGTACAGCTACAATATAATTAACAATAAAATTTTGGGTTTATTTGGAATTGGTTAAATAACTCAAAATAGCTAGTATCAATTTTAATCACAGTTTTTGTTTACTAGTAATTCAAAAGTAAAAAGATCATAAATTATGTCGAAATGACTATAGATGCCATAGTAAATTACCAATATCACTATCACTACATAGTATAAAACAAAGTCGCTTTCTCTGTCCCTATGTATGCTTAAATCTTTAAAATTACGCAACGGATTTTGATGCGGCTTTCTTTAATAGATAGTGTTTTAAGAGGAAGGTTTATATGTATAATTCATTCATGCATTATATAGTCGAGAAACACTGATAATTTTAGAGGTTTCTAATGTGATGTCGTAAATTGACACATTCTTTTGCTCTTACATTGCAAACGCTGGCTTAACCCTGTGAGATGGATCAAAATAATGTACTACAGTATTGTAGATCTTATAAAGGTCTACAAAAAAATCCGCGATACCATATGTCTAACTATTGCAGTTACGTCACTGCAACTACTTTTTCAGTTAAAATTTGCAACAGTAACGCCGGCACAAACTAGGCTTCATTATTCGTTTCACGGTATTGATCCTTATCCAAATAAATCATTTCATATTCAAGACTGTTTTAATACCTGTCGATTACTCTTTGAATGAATGAAATCGGACATTCCAGTACAAAGATATTACGGATTTTGTTTTGAGTTTCAATCACTTGGAGTGGCGCGGAAGCAAAATCCGGACGAAGCGGTACTACGTAAGTAGGCTTGTTTTCTTTCCGTTGCGCTTGGGGTTCCCTAATGTTTGACAAAAAACGATAGAAAAAATGAGAAAAACCAAATCATTTGATAAACCTCACATTTACCAAACATATAACTTTAAAAGTATTCATTTAACAAAACTCAGATATTAGAAATGTAGCTTTTTGCAAATATTGCAAATGTTACACTAACATTGTAAAAAAATATATTTGGCCATGTATACTACGTTTATAAAATTTGTTACTTTATAAAAAAAGGTAGATAAACACTGTCACTTGATAAAAATTATGTGTTAGAAAGCAAGCTTTGTAAGATATCGCTACTTTCTTAACATGATTGACGCTCGCTCGCTCACTTATGTCTTGGTCACGGTATAACCATATCCTACCTTCTGAAACAAAGTCGAAGTAATTAGGGTTACGTACCTGAAAAGGTTTTATTTAGTTAAACTTATATTTTTCATTCCAAATTATGACGTATGAAATTCTTTTTGGAGCTGTAGCTAATTTCAAAACAAAATAGACGTTCGCTCGCTCATATCATGGCCACTGTATATAACGTAACCTAGCTTCTGAACAAAGTCGGAGTGATGAGGGTTCCGTAAATATATGGAATTTAATTGTGTGAGTATAAATCTTCTATGAACTTTGGTTAGACCAAAGAAAACAGATTTCTTAGATTTCTCTATATGCCATACGCATAATAACGTTTGAAAAAATGAATTGTTTTTTAATTTGACATAATTCACAAAAATATTAGTTTTTAAAATAATGCTTTGGTGTAACAGAATTTTAACTTTTGATTAGTTTGTTAAATAAGTGGTTTTAAGAAAGACTGGTTTATATGGTATAACTTTGTCAAGCAAAAAATTATATAACGTTTTTTGTCAAATGATTGTTTGTCATACGTTTTTTATCTTATGATAGGATACCGACGCGTGGTTGTCGTTAAATGTATGATTATATCAGTCTAACTGCACATTCTGTGTTCCCAAGGAAGGTTGACGTTAGATAGGCGGCCAGTCGTAAAACATGCCAAAATAACGATAGAAATGGAAACACCAAGAAGAGAAAGAGTCATTGAAGCGGGAGCTGAGGACGAAACTGGGAGAGTGCTAATAATTTTTGTAGTAAATTATAGATTAGTATTTCAAGAGTTTAATTTTACGTAGACTATACACTCCTTTTACCCCGTGAAGGGATTTGATGAAAATTATTAATACGCTTAATTTTTTTTCTGGTTGTAAGAATAAGGTTTCTTTTTATCTAAAAAGATAACTTAAATTTAAATTAATTAATTTATTTTATTTTTTATTAATTAATTTTAATTATAAAAAAAAATGTCACATTTAATTTCCCTGAAAAATCGATCTTGACGGCTCTATGACGATCTTTTGACAATCTTCCTTAGAAATACATTCCTACAGTATTCACAGGTTATTAGGTAGGTGTTTATCTTTAACATACTTTGTATAACCCGGACGAAGTCTGGGCGGGCTGCTAGTTTTGTAATATAATGGCATACCATCTTGCACATTAAATAGTTGTCCTCCAATAGTAAGCACTCTAAAAGCATCCTATTAAAGGCTAGTGTAAACAAATCCATTGTTTAAATGTGTGAATAAATTGTTTGTTTGTGTAGGTAAATTTGTGTCTGTGAAAGTCCACTAGATCCATATAAACCAGCCTTAAAAATAAAAAAAAAGCCGCACAGTAGAACATACTTGGGTTTTGGAGTGGTATGTGGAATTGCCTATTTGTAATAGTACCAAGATGGCATTCGTCATTTTTGTTGCTTTTATTTAAGACCAAGTTGTTATCTGATGGTTTCTGCAGAACTGTGTTAATCAATCAACACTTATATATATCAATGTGAAAAATATAGTAATATCTTTACATACAGCATTAAATGAAGTAAAAACAATTTTATTGTAGTAACAAAAAAAATTCATACTTTCATAACAATACTCAATTGAACAGTGAAATTGAGGCCTTAAAGAATAATTAAGGCCAAACCATAGAGTAATTACAAAGAGGAGATGCCGTTTGAAATGGCGCAGTGATGTGATCATTGGCGCCTTGCCGACACAAAAGTGGGCGGAGCTTGTCATTGCTCGTGCTCCATGATTGGAGCCACGGCCGAAACCAAGCACCCCGCACATCTGCCTTCCGCCCCGTGTAGCTTATTACGGCATCTCCTCTTTGTAATTACTCCATGGGCCAATATATGCATGGCTCTATATGCATGGAGAGTATTCTCGAAGAGTGGCAGAAAGAAAAAAGTGCCATGCTATGTAATACTGTTTGGGATCGATGAGTGTCAGTTGCAGACGGGTGAGGCTGAGCGGGACAAAGAGGTATGTATTAGACTACTTTTTGGAGCAGGGAGCAGCATAGGAAAAATATACTTAAATTAACCTACTACCTTATAGTGACTTACACCCGTATTCTTAAACATAACCTTATGGACGTCCTTTGATCAAACTCATTGGAGGGCGCCTCAAGGAAGTCCTTGGAACTTTCCTTGAAAGCGATTTACTTAAAAATTACAAAATAGAGTAAAAAATAAAATAAAGTAATGGATACCTAGGCAAAAAGTGGCAAAAAACTGATTTATAACCACTTTATTTCATTTGGAGGATGCCTCAAGATACCTCTCGACCAACCTTATATTTGACAGTTCAATACTCACCTCCAATGAGGAATCTCCTTAAGTCAAGGAAGCTAATGACGACTAATCATGCCAATGGGTTAGCCATGATGAAGTAATTTAAAATTTAGTTTGACTTAATATTTTCGCTAAAAGTAAATGAGTCTACAATGAAAAAAAAGGAATTAAGTGATGTACATACCTTTACTGCCAGTGACCGTTGGGACATTTCTAGGTCTTGATCGGATGTCAAAGATGATTGGTTTCTGCACCCAAGGAATGAAGAAGTGGGTGCCTTCGCCAACAACCAAGTTCTTTACACCAGCAAATCTGTCGAAGATGACAGCTCTGTGGCCTCCGTCAACTGGAATTATAAATTATCTCCATTTAGTGTTTTCAAAAGGGAGAGATCTTATAAGAGCCTTTTAAGGGCCATTGCTGGGCAAATCTCATTCATCCCACATCATTTTATCATCATCATTTTACCCACTTCTACAGAAGAGAGGCGCCTTCATCAAAAAATAAGTTCTTCACACCAGCAATAATTAATAATGCTTAATTTTCTTTAAGGTGTTGTAAATGACAGGGACTATCCCTGTCATTTTGTTTGATTAATAATTGTTGGAATAAAGGGTTTGCATTGTATTTTGTTACTCAATTACAATAAAATACAAATATATTTATTGCACTAACATATAACAATAAGATTTATAAAGACAAATGTATACAACAATATGTGACTGGTCCTCACTTAAATTTATACATATGAGACTATAGTGTATGTAATCACCCAGATCATATTTTAAGTCAAATTACCACTCCTGGGGATCCCATGGGAATTTGCAAGCTTACTTTGCATAAATTTTAATATAACAAGTAAATACAATGTACTCACAAATTACAGATCGTGCAAATTAACTTGGCAGCTCGGAAGTTAGCTGTCAGTGTCATTTCGCGCATTTACATTCTTTTATGTAAAAGTTTTCTACTGTGCAGCGTTCTGCACGAAGTTCAGATCCGCCAAGTTATTTTACGCATACTGTAGAAATATATATTTTATGAATATACCTACTTAGTATCCATACTAATATTATAAATGCGAAAGTCTGTCTGTCTGTCTGATAGCTTTCAAATTTGGTATGAATATAGTTAAAGACCCAGGGTCAAACATAGGCTAATATTTGACGCAGGCGGAGCTGCGGGAAAAAGCTAGTACATAATAATTACTTACTTACCATTGTAAAGAGCAGAATTGACTACTCCACCAACGAGGGCTACTCCAAGACCGACTTGGCCAATACGGTTGAAAAGTTGTGCAGCCATTTCTGAAAAAAGAAACACTTTCGTTAGTAAGGTACTAGTAAGAATAATATTCAACAATCTATATGATCAGTCGGCGAATGTAGCAATATGAAGAGTTTTGATGTAATACTTGTTTAATGCAAGAAATCAACGGATGCTGATAAAATCACTTAGTTACTTGTAAATTACTGTAAATATAACAAACACAATGTTAATAAAACAGGATTGGGAAAAATTCTAAATTTTGTACCGAAATCGCATGATATGTTATCTAACCTCAAAATTAGACTTGTAATAAACCTTTATATTAAGAGAAACATATTGAAGTACCAGTTAATTTACCTTGTTACTTCTTAAATAAAATTTTAAATATATATTTTTATTTGTTTTGTCTTGATAAAAATTAATCAAAATCTGATTTTTGGAGCAAAAACCCAAAAATCGAAAAATGTCTTCTTCGGCGTATTGTACCACAGATCACACAACAGACAGATTACTTACATTTTGTGACATTTTGATTTTTTTTTTTTTTTTCAATTTTTTTTTTTCAATTTGGCTCTTACTTTCGTATTTAGCCAGTAACAAGTAACAGTTTTTTAATAAAGTTGTTTAATTATACAAATATAAAGTCAAGTCAGTAGTTAAGTCAAGTCAAGTCATAATCAAGTCGAGTCAGAAGAGTCGGGCTAAGTGAAGTGGTAGAAAAACTGCACTTAGCGATTTCTAGGAGCTTTTGGCAACAAGCAAGGAAATTACATAAATCGAACACTGTATCACTTCCCAACACTCACGCTTGTTCTTGAACACTTTGCGAATAATAATCCACCATTATTATGCACAAACACTCAAAAAAACACAAATTTTGGAAAATAAAATACTGCGCCGATACTGCTTTTCACAGCTTCCCGCCAAAAACTCGACATTTTGATTGAATTGCTTGCTTGACATTGGGGACTTAAAACGTCAATGTTGCCAGTGTGCTGTTTTTGTGGTGTCATTCAAGGCATCTTGAAGTTCACCATGATCTCATAATTCAATCCAAATGCGAGTGAGTAATCGAGATGGTGCAATAAGGGATGTTGGCGACATTTTAAATGTATTATATGTGAGATTATGGAAACCACAGAAGTGCCACTTGCATGTGAGCGTTTCCTGATAAGCTTCGCCATAAACAGTTAAGACTCGAGAGGCTTAACTGGCAGGCACAAGCACTTTTATCTTATCAAAAATTTATGTGATGGAACCCCCTACAAGGCTATTTTTACCATACAAGGCTACTTTAACTAGTAGATAATATTGAGTAAAGTAAATACAGCATTTTCCTAGAAAAGAGCATATAGCTCCTTTTCTAAAAAATATTTAAAGCAAAATACCTACGAAGTCGGAAATTATATTTGGAGAGCCTCCTGAAGTAGAAAGTGCACTAATGGCGACTACTTATGGTGACCATCATTGAATGAATGAAGTGAATTTTTTTGACTACGTCAATAGATTGGCTGATTAGTAAATGGAACGAGACCAATTTGAAACTGTTTGTGTGTGCATGTGTGCCCTGTCAAATAGTACTGAGCCGAGCAATGTCACTATGATCGATTTTCTTAACGTGAGAACATTGCCAAATTAAGTATTCAGTATTTTTTGGGATAAGTTAGAATAAAATTTCATAATAAACATGCTACTTTAGTATTTTTAACGAGCACTCCGACTCGGCTTCGAATAGGTGGACATTAATTAACTTTACTTTATAATAATATTTAGACCAGTGGCAGATTCTCGCTCTACTGAAAACTGTATAGTTAAATATATTTCGGAAAACCATTCTTCTCTGCCAACCATTTTAAGCCATTTTTCACAAATATCTAAATTGGCTAGTCAACTAAAAAATAAATTGTGTATATTATATATTTTATTGATAGAATAGACTATTTCGGAGATACAATTTAAACGAAAAAATTTTTAAAATTATATTTATTTTGTTATTTAATTTTAAAGATTTTATAGTGATGACGTCACGCAGCTATAATGGCCATTTCGAACTGCAAGAAAGCAAAAATTACTAAGGTATTAAAAAATATATATGTCAGTGTCAAATGTCAAAGTCAAGATGGACCGCGAGCCGCGAGTTGGTTTCTTGTTTGTTTACAATCGCCAAATATTTAGGTACCCCATTTCTCGTATCTATTGCATATTGGCCTGTTTATTGGACTTTACTGCAGTCTCTTCATCCGTTTACATCTGATTTTTCAATAATTGGACACCGCTTCTTCAATAAAATGTATGAATGAATGTAATTAGGTTATGTTTACTTGAACAGAGATGACATTTGAAGCGCTTAGTTAGCGCTACCAAACAAAAAATATTTATTCACTACGCTGTGCTGCCAACCTAAAAAATTAAATGTGAATAGCCGGAAGTTATCCGGCTACGTCATACGTCAACCTTGCTAAAAAATGAAAGTCATTGGGTTTTCTGCGATTTTCTTAAAAAATACTTGCTTATCTAAAGATCTGATTAATGTATCCTGAGATCCCTAAGATCTCTGTTGATCATCTGTTCCCTAAGCCTATTTCTCGAAATGGTTTACGAATTAGACATTTTCATGAAAAAGTTTACTAGCCAATTAGATAGAAATCTGAAAGGTAGGTATTTGATAGAAATTGTAATATCACACAGGTCGGCAACGCGCTCGTGACATCTCCGGTGTTGTAAGCGTTCATAGGCTACGGTAACCACTTACCATCAGGTGGGCCGTACGCCTGTTTACCTACTTAGTTGTAAAAAACAAAATTTCTAAAGGCGAACCTCAAAAATCTCGAATTTGACTTATCTCAGAAACGCGAGAATCATTTACCCGCGATCGTAGCGGAAACCGTGTCGGATTGCTAAATTTTAAATATATAGGTACGTTTGATACCAGTAGGCAGGTATTTATTCCTCCCTAGCGTTTGGGTGCAATACTATTTGATTGTCAGCATCGTTGTAAATCCCATAACTTCAAGAGTTAGGTTAAAAATTGTGAAAATTCACGTATTTATTTTTATCCAAATTTGAATTCTTATGCATCTTACACAATCATGTGATAAAAAAAATTGGTCGTCTGTAAACCTAAGATCTATAATCTGTAATGGCGGTCAATCCATGGAACTAAAGGTAAAGATGGAAGAAAAGCATACAACAGGCTGGTTCAAGAAAATTTGACCAGAATGCATTTCGTTACCGGTCGGTGTGAATCTGGGTTTCCATCACAGCACTTGATAACAACTCCAAAAGATGGAAAAAATGATAAACAGTTACGTAGCAATATAATCTTTATTTTGAGGTAGATTTTTATTAATGAAAAATAATTATACTTGTTTTTAAAAGTAATATAAAGCCCAATTATAATAAGCAAACTGACATTTTTATTATACTGTATTTCTGACTAGGCAAAATTTTTGAAGTGATGGTAATAATTTGGGAAAACAGGGGTTACTCCTGGTCAAATTTTCTTGAACCAACTTTTTTTTTTTTTTTTTTTGTTAACGGAGGGGAAATGCATTTACGCACTGAGTGTGGGACTCCCAGGCAGAGTGCCTGGACTACCCACTAAAACCCATCCGGCGTTTCCGCACTGGCTGTTGAGGGCGTCATGGGGTCGCGTTAGCGTTCTACCACGACGCCCTCCAGCCATGGCCTTTCGGCCCCGTCCTTTGGCCATTCGGCCCCCTCCCCAAAATCGGACAGTGGCCCATAAATGGACCACGCCCGTCCCCCAGACCCACATCCATTCGCCGTCTCATCATAGACGTCGATGGAGTGGGCTGTGGCAGAAATTGGCCGACAGTCAACAAGAGACAGACTACCAGTGAGTTATTAACTGTCACCCAGGGTGCACCGTCCCGAATCCCTTGTCAGCCCGCCCTCTCACCGGATCCGTGAGATCAAATGAGAATGTAAAGCTTTCAAAGGACCGGGCACTCGAGGAGGTTCCCTGCCCTGCACCCCTTCTTGAACCAACCTGTTGTAAGGCAGCTTGGCTTCCATCTTTACCTTTAGTTCCATGCGGTGAATCCAATCGTCTCTCGCGTAATCGTCACCAACAATCACGTCCCGATAAGCTATCTAGCTAGTTACTTATGTACATTTACGTAGTTTAAATTAGTTTGTCCCAATTAAAAACATTATCATGATTACCCTATTAAAAAGAGATAGGAATCTACACTATAGCTATGATTTTCTGCTCGAGTTTTAGGTCAAAGAGCTCAGTCCTGTTTAATATATTAAGTCCATGCAGACAGGCTACACTGATATTACGGTCGTTTGACACGCGCAATCGTTACACACATGTTTGCTCGGGTTGGCTATGTAGCTCCATAATATTATATTAACATAAACGTAGGTATCATTGGTAGATACCGATCAATAGAATTTGCTGTTTCCCGCGGCTCCGCCTACGTCCAAAAGTAGTCTATGTTTTACTCCGGATCTTCAATTATATCCATAGTCCATACCATCCAAAAATTGATTTAGCGATTTACCTGTGAAAGAATAACAGACATCCATCCATCCACCTATCTGTGTACACATACTCACAAACTTTAGCATAAGCGAAGTCTCCATTTCGAGACTGGCCAATTTTGCTTTTGTACGGAAAATGTTTCGGGCTAGACTTTGTATTTGTGAACGGATCTATAATGAAAATTGACACACCCGTTGTGATGTTTTACAAAATATAAATATTGTACATAGCAACACTGGTTTCAGTTTCCTGTTCGGCGTAACAACCAATGAGAATCGAGCGAACATTCTTGGTCTGTGAAAAGCACGTTTTCATAAAGATAATGGTGGAACAGTGACGCCACTTTCAGTCCGCTAAATAAATTACGAGTAGTTAATTGTGTGTGGAGTGAGTGATTGGTGCCATCACATTAAGTACCGTAGCAGGATTGTCAGTTAAGTGTCTTAGGATAGTTTGTATCTTATTCACAGCCTAATAGAGTTGAGATGGTTTCCGGCGTACCCCTTTCCAAGTTATCGGGGGTCGTGAGATGTTAGTGCTAATCAAGTTTAGCTCTCAACGTACGTTACCTTAAGGTGAATGAAAATTATTTTCGTAAGTCCATGGCAGAATTACTGTTACCTAGATCCTGGAGCAGTTTGTGATAAGCTTAGGCGGCATTCCACTGGCTAGCAAGTAGGAACGCAGTTCATGAAAATGGCGCTTGAATTGATGATCTGTCTTCGCGGCGCTCCGACTGCATAGGTCGAGCCGTGGGACAAATTATTGATCTAGGGTGTCACGCTTATCTTAGATAATCGAATGGCCCAGCTTATGTATATATTGAAACATCTTGCCATGCGGCTTAAAAGAACGGCACCGGTAACTGGAATTAATATTGTGGTTTACATACATTACACAGTTCCGATCCTGAGACGCTTAATGATTCAGTCGAATCATAATTGTATTTGTCTCAACAGGGAACAGAAGCGCAATCTTCTAAGCTGACAATATACCCTAACCGTGGCTACAATATAATACACTTTTAAGTTACACCCGGTATACAGGCATTATACATAGAAGTTGGCGACATGGTGGAGAATACTGCGATTTAATATTGTGCATTAAATCGTAATCAGGTGAGTATCAAACTGTCAAATATAAGGTTGGTCGAGAGGTAGGTACCTTGAGGCGTCCTTGAAATGAAATAAAGTAGATAAAAATCGGGTTTTTGCCAGTTTTGGCCTAGGTATTTACATGCTTCATTTTATTTTTTTACTCTATTCTTTAGTAATTTTCAATTTTTGTGTTTAAAATTGTTATTATAACCTCATTGGAGTTTGCTCAAGCAACCAACTAAAAATGTCGTTTTCAAGGAAAGTTCGAGGACTTCCTTAAGGCGCCCTCGAATGAGTTTGAGCTATGGCTGGTTTACACACGATCCAGTGTGGCGATCCAGTGCTTTCACGGACACGAAATTCACCCCACACACGCAAACAATTTACTCACACGTTCAAATAATTGTTTGTATGTTTGTGTCCGTGAAAGCACTGGATCGCCGCACTGGATCGTGTGTAAACCAGCCTTAAAAACGCGGAACGATAATTTCTAAAGTTGAGTGAAAATTAGTGTGAAACTTATAAAATATTATTGGAATATTACAAGTGAGTGTTTTAGATACGATATTTCATACAAACCCTAACCGTGAGAGACACTGGCAGCGGATCGCATCTCCCAGGTATGACTCACGAACCTTTACCATTCGCATATATATTTTAAATACCTAATTGTGTACAACATTAAATGTATTTATCACCACTTATTCATTCATTATGCGAAGCAGAATAATATATTATACATAGAAGTTGGCGACAACACCTGTTCCATGATTTAGATTTAGAGAGCTTTTTTGATTGGGGGAAAAATAAGTGCAAAAAGGGGGAAGTATGAGTGATGAGCGTAGAAGAAGCGAGGGAAGTCTGTAAGGATCGTAGCAAATGGAAATCCGTAGTCTCTGCCTACCCCTGCGGGAAAAAGGCGTGATGGTATGTATGTATGTATGTAAAAGGGGGGAGTTCGATGTAATATTATTTAATGGATAATGTAATTTATACTTATTTGATTATCAGCATCGTATTTCGGGTTCTCTGCAAGTGCTGTGTAAGCGATTAAGGACAAGAAATGAAAAGATGCTTGTAACTTTAAGTACGTATATTAAATTACGAGTTATAAAATAACTAATGAGAGACGCGCGCGCACAGTCGCCGATGCTAAGCCGAAGTGTCGTTTTGCTTGGGCGCACGCCTCATGTCCCGCGCTCCCCACACAGCTTCTACGTGCGTAGACATCCTGGGGGGCCCTTGGATGGGGAAGATTCTGATGCAGCTTCGTCATCCAAGACTTCTTCATCGATGAGAGGGCATACTCTATTAAGGGCACGCCGTTCTATTCCTCTTATAGTCAAGAAATCTGCGACTCTGCTAACTCCATCTTTGCCCGGATATAAACGTTGAACTCGACCCATCTTCCACTTCATGGGAGGGAGGTGCTCGTCCTTAAATACGACCATGGAACCTTCTTTTAATTCCCTTTGAGGGGATTGCCACTTTGTCCTCTTTTGTAGCTCACAAAGGTACTCATTGTGCCATCTTTTCCAAAATCCCTCTCTCAAAGATTCAATTAGTTGATATCGGTTCCTTATGTTTCTCTCCGAGGCAGCAGGTGGCGCCGGCAGTGATGTAAGCGGCCGTCCAATCAGGAAGTGCCCTGGGGTGAGAGGAGAAAGGTCGCTTGGATTACTGGATAAAGGAATAAGGGGTCGGGAGTTGAGCACTGCTTCGATTTGAGTACAAAGAGTGCTCAATTCCTCGAAAGTGAGACTGACATTTCCTAAAACGCGTTTTAAATGAAATTTCGCCATTTTTACGCCATTTTCCCATAAGCCCCCGAACGTAGGGGAGTAGGGGGGGTTGAATTTGAAGGTTACACCTTCTTCTGCAGCAAAATCGTAAATTGAATTCATGCCTGATTTTAATTCTCTACTTAATTCGTTGCTTGCCCCCACAAAATTGGTTCCATTATCACAATGAATTATATTAGGCTTTCCTCTTTGTGAAATGAATCTACGAAGGCACAGGATGAAGGCATTTGTAGAAAGTTCACTTACAATCTCCAAGTGGACAGCCTTTGTACAAAAACAAATAAATAAACAGAGATAACATTTTGTAATTTTATTACCACGTCCTCTTTTACTGGAAATCTGAAAAGGGCCAGCAAAGTCTGTACCACACACTTGGAAAGGATAACTCTGTGTAACTCGGCTGGACGGCAGCTGACCCATCAATGGCTCCATTGTTTTAGCTTTAAACCGAGTGCATCTAACACACTGACGTACAATTTTACGAGCTAATGTTCGGCCACCAATAGGCCAGAATTGTTCTCTAAAACTAGCAAGGAGCAATTGAGGCCATCGGTTCTCCGCGCTATGTGCTCCGCCCACGCCACTTCAAAAAATTAATCCGCGGTTACTGATCCTATTTAGATTTGTGATTCGATCTCGTAGGGAAACACCGAGCATGGCGATGCTCCATGGCTCTTTGGGTGACCTTGAGCTTATAGAAGCTAAAACGGAAATATTACTTACCACGTACCCTGTGCACGTAGATACCTAAAGATTGAATAAGTTGAAAGTTAATTGTGTTTTGGACATGGCCGTCTAAGGCATATGTCACCCTGTGCTGTCTGTTACTCAGTTTAGCAAATATGCAAACTTTGGTGGGAAACAGACGGTAATTGAATGAAAAATAAACAAATAAAGGGGCAATCGTTGCCGCGAGTCTGTGGAGGGTCGTCATTTAAAATAAAGAATGCTTAGAAGGATAGTTAAATGTGTTAGGTATACTTAGGTAGGTACAGTACAATAATGACAACATCCTTGCATTGAAAAGTGGATATTTTATATAATACAAGCTGACCTGATAGACGTTGTCCTGATTTAACTGTTTTTTTTAAAACAATTATGTAGGCAAACCGAGGTACTTACCTCCTATCGCCGTAGCCTATGAACGCCTGTAACACCAGGGTTGTCACGAGTGCGTTGCCGGCCGTGAAATATGATTTTTTGTCCATAAGAACCTTCTCCTGACAATAACAAATAAAAAAAAAAAATTTGCGAAATTTTACCGCGATGCGATGATTAAAAGAAATAAATATTCATTTTTATAATATACCTAGAGATAGTGACTTTTTAGACATGTTGAGAACTGAACCTTTTTTATAGTATAATAGTTTGTATAGCCCGACCAGGAAAATAGCAGCCTTGGCCATATTGGGAAAAATTTTAGAACTAATTTCTTTATATTGGTATTCAAGTAACATTCCGTATTTTCGTCATCTCAATGTCATGTCATCTGCCAAAAAGAGACAGAAGTGGACGTTATGTATTTTGTGAAAATCAAATAAAAATATTTATCAAAATGGTAAAAATAATATATGGTAATAAGAAAAAAGTGATATAAAAGATGATTTCTTAAACATGCGCGGAAATATTGTCATTACTTTTGAATAAAGAACACGCGAAGTAACATATTTACGTAGACTGAAAATCAAATTCACTTCCCGGCGCGTTCTTTGAATTTGGAACGAAGAGCGCGCCGGCAATGTTGTATGAAACGGTGTGCTGTTTGAATTTAGAACTTTTTCATCTATCGTACACATTGTGTTCTCATGGCTGTATCTGAAAAACCAAAATCACTTCCCGGCGCGTTCTTTGAATTTGGAACGATGAGCGCGCCGGCAAGGTTGTATGAAACGGTGTTCTGTTTGAATTTGGAACTCTTTTATCTATCGTACACATTGCGTTCTCGTGGCTGTATAGCCACAGATGCGTTTACCTTTCGGCACAAACTGTAAAATAAATTAAATTTATTATGTAAAAGGCCCTTTTTTATTTCCTTGCATTTTTTTAAAGAAAAGCACTATATATGCCCCGGGCCGAAATGGCAATTGCTTGTCTCGTATCATTGAAGTCCTCGCCTGCGTCTCGGCCTTCAAACTCATACTCGACCTGCAATTGCCTATTTCGCTGCCTTTGCAATAATGTTATTTCTTATTTGATGGGAATGAAAACGAAGGATTGATTTCTATTTCACTAAATGATATTGTCAATTTTCTTGTTGACATGACACATACAACATGTTGCCACTATAAAGGCGATCAGTAGCGACGCCAATGCAGGTATTTTTATTTTCCTGATCGGGCTTTAAATTATTTTTTAGTTTTTGTTGGTTGTCGTAGAAACAATAAAATAACAGCCATGTAAAGTACACAAAAAGAATAGGCACGTGTTTTATTTTCCAGCCCAAATATTGTCCCTAAAATACTAGTTTATTTCAAGACAAACCAAATTTTATAGTGTTTAATATCATAGATACAAGAAATTGTAACTACCGCCTACAATTTCAATATGAATACAAAACTTGTATTCTTATGAAATCATAGACAAATGTTAACTCCCTGCGACCATGGACGCTGTCAAGTGTTTAAAACGTTAGGTGTAAATAAATCTACACTAGAATTACGAAGCTGAAAAGCATAGATTAATAATTGGTCTCCGCGGCGCTACGACTAGATATGCGACTGTGATTATGGTGTTGCCAGCTACTTGACTGGTGCCCGACCAATGGGAAAATTATTAATTGATGTGGTCTTGTTACGTATTTTAAAAATAGCTCAGAAAATCCTTTAAAATGAAATTAAAATAAAACTGGCTAAGTGTAAGTCGGCTCGCGTGAAGAGGGTTGTGTACTATTTTTTATTTTTCTTCATTTGTACCTCCTAAACAAATTTAAAATTATCTCATAGGTTTTCCTGTAATTTATGCATCGAAATTCTGGAATCGATAGTTTCGGAAATAAGGTAAGGGAAATGGTTAATTTTTGTGTACTTTATTTTATAATTCTAATATAGAATCCTAAAATTTCAAAATGTTTACACAGTACAGTATGTTAAACGTTACTTTAATTTTCTATTTAGCTTGGACCTAATTGATTACTGACCTCTTTTTAGTTGTAACCCGGGTTTAAATACAGATAAATAAATAGACATACACATCCTACTAATATTATAAACGCGAAAGTTTGTAAGTATGAATGGATGTTTGTTACTCTTTCACAACTAAACCGCTGAATTGATTTTCATGAAATTTGGTACGGATATAGTTCAAGACCCGGAGTCAAACATAGGCTACCTTTTGACGCAGGCGGAGCTGCGGGGAAAAACTAGTACATACATATTATCATGGCCTTTTTCCATACAGTAGTGTTGCCGGAAAATCGATTACACATGGAATATTAATCGATTCTTTGATAGTTGAAAATAAAATCTAAGGTGATCATTTATCGATATTGATACTATCGATAATATATTTCTGTGAGTACAATATTTTTTTCTGTATGAGTTGAATGACGATGAATTGTCTTATGCCCGCTGTATATCCCGCTGCCGAGTTCCGGTATATCTGTATAGTGCCGGTGCCTGAAATGCTTGGTATTATTGTTAATCCATTAATCGATTATTTTTCATAAATTCTCAAAAATCAATACTACAGATTAGATTATATCGACACTATAGATACATAATCGATTAAAAACCATTGATATAAACGATTACCTATATTGATTAAATCGATATAATTTATATCGACCCATTTCAATAATCGACTAATTGTTTGATATTGCAGTTAATAATCGATTATTTTCGATTAATTGTCAAAAATCGATAAAATTTATTATATCAATATTTTCGATGTCCTAGATTATTGAAACAAAACCCAAATTCGATTATTTGATTATCAGAATGTTGGTGGGAAAGTGGAAATGGAATCAAAATAGTGATAGGTTGCTAGTTGCATCGCCTACTGATAGGTATGGTTCTTCGATTTTCGCCCACTCCTTCGGCCGGCTTATATGGTCTGAGCGGGAAGAGAAGCCGCTAGTACATTCCACGTTTTTATTTTTCTCCTAGACTTTTTATTAAAGAAATAAGATGTTAAAGACAGACAAAATTGTCAGTAAAAGTCAAAATTACAACATCCCTCTTTTGGGGTCGGGAGTTAAAAAACAAAATATCTAAATAATAAAAATCGAAACCTCGGGGAATTTGGGACTTTTTAATACACGGCAACATTGAGCACCGAGCGGTACTTCGCGCCATATTTTAGGGTTATATTATTTTCGTGAGTAATTTATGTCCATATTTCGAAATTATACAATACTTATTGATGGTATGTAATACCAGTATCTTTCTTATTTCTTTTAGTATTATTCTTACACAGTTTGACTTTTACATTAAATTTTAAATTTATCTAGACATCCAACTCACTCATCGGTCGCGGCATGACTGACGCGGGTATGCCGCAAGTATGCCGAATTCGGCATGGTTTTAGTTGCGAATTTTTCTAGTATGCCGACGGTATCTAGTCGAGCGCGCGAAACCAATTATTAATCTAAGCTGAAAAGTTTATCTGGCTTTTTGTTTGAACGCGCTAATATCAGGAACTGCTGGAGTGCTATTTTTGAAAAGTGTAACTCGCGCTAAATACGCGGGTCGAATAATCCATACTTCCATACTAATATTATAAATGCGAAAGTCTGTCTGTCTGTCCGTCTGTCTGTCTGTCTGTCTGTCTGTCTGTCTGTCTGTCTGTTACGCTTTCACTGCCAAACCGCTGAACGGATTTTGATGAAATTTGGTATGAATATAGTTGAAGACCCGGGGTCAAACATAGGCTACTTTTTGACGCAGGCGGAGCTGCGGGAAACAGCTAGTTTTCAATAAAAACATTAGTATGGATACATTTAAAAAAATAGTGCTCCAGTAGTATATGACATACCTTTTTTTAGTAAGTACTATTTTTGTTTTTTATCGTCTTTTTTCAATTGCGTTGCTAGATGTGGACTATCCTTAATGTGCAGTCTTGGCATGGGTGGCTCAATTATGCATTAACTGGCAATAAGCAATTCATTAGTTGACATAGCTAAAGTGTATGTTTATTGAATAATCACCAGTGACATATTATGGAAAATAAACACGATGTTTTGATTTATAGGAAGGTAAAATTGTGTTTAGAATTAATAATGTAGCAAAGTAATTATATTAAACTAGGTACCTTCTAAATGTTACTAGGAAACATTCACTATGGATCTATTTTCTAAAAAACCCAGAATTGATATGATACCTGATAGCCTTAGGCCTTTTATTTTATTGGTCAGGCTATATAAAGTATGTACCTACAGTATGTATTACTCTATTTTGTGCTACAGCCAAACTTATGAGAGATGAATTAGGTTTAAAAGAAAACTAGAAGGTATTTCAATCATGAATGTCACCTAAAACTCTCTAATATAGATTTATGGATGAAAAAAATACCTAAATAAGTGGTCAAGTACGTGTTGGACTGAGCCACGTTCAATGTAGGGTTCTGTAGTCATACAGATAATAAATAATCAAAACATAAAACATACCAGTACCAGTAGATTGACCTTCAGCAGGCGTTCAGCAAACTATAAGGGTTCCTTGTGTTTACTACGGAACCCTAAGAAGTGAGTAATTGTGTTGAGTAATACGCGCAGGGCCCAATTGTATCTATTTATCAAAATACCATGGTGGAGAATCTAAGCACTGTGCTTCGTTGTCTCTACCATAAATTTTTGCAAACCCTTTATTTGCGTTTCCCTATGGATGTACTTGGTCACTTTACTACCAGCTACTTACGTACTTTATAGATTTTCAATACAGAGTTGCATAGGTAAATCTATACTCATATTCATATCGAGTGGGTTACAAGACCAATCGACCCTGCGAACCCTGGTGTCAGAGTTTTGCGGAACCGTCTAATGAGTATAGGTACCTACATTTGAAAATTCTTCTTCTTCTGAAGAATTCTCTTTGCTTTTTAACATCTGAGAATTCGCAAACATAAGAATTCGCATACATGATGTCTTCGTTAAAATATCAGTCAGAGTTGTAATTAGATTGTAAAAGATAGACTTTATTATATTTCAAAGTGTGGATATATACCTATCGGTATACGTATATTTATCAGTAGCAAAGAACATCAAAAATTCAAAACCTCACGTTCAATTCTCAATGATCAATAGCTATGTGACCTTACCGACCTTACTGTAGCATTCACTTTGATCAGATGTAAACAAAATGACTAAAGTAACCGATTACTTTAATCTGAGTCAACGAACTAGTTTCACATTGACTGATTTAATATGATGTTGTTTTCAAACGTTATCGCTTTATATTATTTGTACTAAAGGCACTTTATTTATAACTATCTGTTTGCACGTGATATACAAGGCTGGTGGATTTATTTGTAACAAAATAAAATGCATGTAAAAGTGCCCGAAGTGAGAAAATGTTGTTTCTGTGTTCCATTGAGACATGGGATTATTATATTTGGAGTTATTAATACTGTGAGTTATTAAATTACTTTACCTAAATTTATATAAACATGAAGAGGGACAAGTAATTTCTTTGTAATTTTATGCCCGCTCTACATTCTCGAGAGGACTTCGCGGGAACGTTAGAACTGCATGAGAAACGTAAATGTGTTCTCGTAATATTCTCACCGCACGTATTCTGGGATAGTCTTCGGGTTTTACGCTCGAGTCAAAGAAGCCGAGAACAATTGAATAGGCGAGAACGCTAAATCGCTCCACAAGTCCACACTCTCAAATTCGCGCGTGAACTGTGGAACGGGGTTTAGATTTGATGTCAGAATCGATGTGAACTATATTATGGTGACTGTGTAAGCGAATCCTGGGCTCCAGCTAATGATGTAACTGGGAAAAATTAAAGACTACTCCAATATCAATTCAGTTCGCTGTTAGACATAGTTCTCTCCCAATGAATCTTAGGATGATCGGAGTAAATTCTGACTTTGGATTCGCTACTCGCTAAATGCTAAAAATCTAAAAGAAATAAAATAAGGTACTTGATACAAATGGCCTACCTAATTTCAAACACTCGCATCTTGATAAATTATTCTAAAAAGGCGATAAATAAGAAAACATATTATAATCTAATATCAAAAATCACATAAAAAGAGGTTATTCATAAACCTTAGCTTTAAGCCTTTTTAAAACGTAGTAGCTTAACAAGGCCTATATGCTTAACTTACAGTAATATTGTCATTAGAGTACTAATTAAGTAAAAAATTGTATATATTACCTTTTATCATGTGTTTCCATGAGGTCTTTGAACAACTTTCCATGTTATTTTACAAAATATTTTGCTTAAATTGCTAGTCAAATTTGACGTTGCATTTTAACATGAAATAAAATTAAAATAATATATTATCGAATAATATTTATAAAAAACCGCTTCCATACATTATATTTATTGCTATTTAACATATTTTCTCATAATTATTATTAAATATTAAAAAAAGAAATAGAGGAAGAAAGAAAAAAAGCCTTTTTTAAAAGTAAGCCTTAAAGGTATTACATTATACTTATTATAGTTAGCATATTAATAAATATTTTTTTTTAAATTTAATAAATAATTATAAAAATATAGTTTAAAGAAATAGTATCTTGTTTTTATGAGTTATGTTGTGATCAGTATACATTACTTGAAACAAAACTTCAAAGAATAACTTAATAAAATTAGACAGAAATTACCACTTAAATGTAAATATATTTTAAACGACTTTTCCGAACTATAGTCTTTTTAGAGCATAGGCCTTATTTGTATCAAGTACCTTATGTGACAGATTGTTCTTATTTATACTAAGTACATCGGCGATTTTTAAAATATAATTTATACTCATTATTAGTTGCTGACGATGTTGGCGTCAGCGTGTATGGTGGTGACGACACAGCTTCACAAACACTCGACTATCCACTACTCCTCGCTTGAAGAAATAACGTCAGCGATCCTCTTCGGGATATTGGGGATGAGCATTATCCTCAATATCCTGCTACTTGTAGCTGGGTGTCAGGTAAATCATATAAAAAATAAAAAAAACGTTTATGTTCAAACGTCTTTAAAGGCCCTACATTCACGCGAGAACGGAAAGGGAATAATACAATACAAAACCTTTTATTGCTAAAGAAAAATAACAAGGTATGTAAGAGAACCATGAATATGGTGCCTGTTCTTATAGTTTTCTCGAGTTCTTCTACTTTGTTCGGCGTATTCTAAGGTTATTGTCGGGTTTTGCCCGAGTCAAAGGAGCAATGAACAATAGAATAGTCGAGAACGTAAAATCGCTCTACTTAAAGTCTCGCCTTTTTCGGCAAAGTTTTCGCGTGATGCGTGGAGCGGCTATATCGTCTTACTAGCGCCACACAGGATATGCGTGCAAGTGGACTAACTGTCAATGATGCCAAAGACCATGGGAAGTGGAGAAGAAAAATTGGATACTGGTTTTCGTAGCAACCACCTGAATGCATGGGGATGAATGACAACGGAGAATGCGCGGGGATGAAGAAAGTGTAAAAATAAGTTCATGATTTAATTCTTGAAGTGAGGATAATGATGATGTCCAACTCAACTAGTTTCGATTTTCGATATCAAGATACTTTGAATTGTGCTCCTTGAACTGGTGATAAATATGAATTATTCGTATTATTTTTTTTTTTCAGAAAGACGTAGCCATGCTAAAGTTGTACAACTGTTACATGGTAGGGACTACTTTAGGGGCCCTTGTCCCTGCCTTCGTGCTCATGTCCAGAATGCGAACCCTGGAAGTATGCGGAGCCTTCTCTGTCATTCGTTAGTATATGCTATTGCCTACGGCTTTGCCTTCGTAAAAAGCGTACCACTAAACAATGTTTTAACATGTTGACCTGTCAGGATAAAGATGATTTAATTGGAGGCACGTTAACTATTTATATAGCATTCTGTAATTTGTGGGCATGTTAGCGAGACTGCTACATTTTCCAATTGGATGAAAAGCAGTCAGGCTTACTTACTAACAGAGATAAAACATGGAGATCTCCTTGCATCAGCGCCCATAGGTCCAAACATCTCTTCATGAAACGGTTCAAATAGTACCTACTTGATACTCATCATCATTTCGTGTAGGTTACATTGTCAATCGACCATTTACACCCTGGTGTCAGAGTTGTTCGGAATCGCCTCTCGGCCTCCGACGTGGTTACTTTAACAATCACCAAATGACAGCCAGGAACAACGGCTTAACGTGCATTCCAAAGCACGGAATCATTTTTGTCTTATGTTTGTAAAACATTTTCTTTAAATTGATAAACATTTTAGTACAAAGTATGCTTCCTTTGGGAATCAAACACACAACCTCCTGGTTAAAGGTGAACGCCTTAACCGCTGGACCACGGAGGCAGTTACTTGAAATACTCGTATGTAATGCGGGTACAATTCTAATTTTGTATTGTATTTACAGTGATGCAATGTTACATCATGGTACTGGTGAGGAGTGAGATCGTGAAACTGGAGAAGAATGCGCGCCGTGAAGAAATGGTTCCTTCTCCAGACAATCAGATTGACATACCCGATACGGATATATTGATATATAGCATTTAATTTTTTTTGTGAAGTTGAGCTAAGATTATCCAACTTGTTGTGAAGTTGAGATAAGACTACTTCGTTATTTACTTACCATTTTTTTTAGAGTTTTTAGTGCCTTCAACTATTTTTATTCTAGTCAAATCTAGGACTATTAATAACTGGGACCTGTGCTCCGCAACTACCTACCGGGATATCGCTAAGATGCGAGAGAGAGAAATCCACATTGTATTACCATAAATACTTAAGTGGACATTGTAACAGAAGTTATACAAGTAAAAGTCAATGTTACTGTTTTAAATAAAAATACATTGAACCAGTATTTTTATATATATTAAATATTCCCTATTCTTAGTGTTCTTTGGCAAAAGTACAGCCGCGGCATTGTAATGACACCAAATTATTAAAATATTTTCATATTTTCACGTGTGGGACCCAGGTGGATGCCCCCGGGACGTCGAGTCGTGACTTACTCCAACTGGACCATTGTGCAGATACTCATTCAATATACCAAATTGGAGTATCTACATAAAGGAAGCGGTTGCCACAAAAGCGGGATTTTTGTAATTGGGAAATTAGCAATAACTGAAATTTCCTTACAATGTTTACAACGAAACAAAAGAGTACCTAAAATAAGTAATTTTGGTCAAAAGTTTCATCACGTTTCATACTCATACTTGTAGAGATAATGAAGTGCCTTTCTAAGAATATTATTTTCTGAACCAACAAGGTGGCCAGCATACTCACTAGGTACTAAATAGTAAGGCTTATTTTGGAGTAGAGTTTTATGAAGTGAGTAAGAATAGAGAACTTACCAAAGTTGCATTTATAGTACCTACCTAGCTCAATTCGGGTTATAGACCGATCGGGATCACGCGGGGAGGTGACGCTATTTTTATTTTATAATTAACACATGAAAATATAATTAGGTATTTCAATTTACTGAAATATTCTAAGTACCAAATAGTTTTTATAATTGTATTTTTTATTTATCTTATAAATTCATCAGATCAAGAATTGACACATTTCTTCAGCTGATGATGTAGAGCCGTTGTTCTGTTTTTCAGTCGGAGTGTGTACTTTCTGAAACAAAAAAAAATAAATATTAAAATACAACCTGAACACAATTACTGTTAAAATGTTGTTAAAATATATTATTCATATTTTTGCTTCAACTTTTCATTAAAAATAAATTTATGACACCAACTAGGATGCCAATAAAAAAGATGGACGCAACGGGCTAAACGATGTCCAAATAGTTCATCATTATCATTTCAGTCCACAGCTCAACATATGCCTCTTATGACTTGCAAATGAACGATTGGAAGCGGCCTGCATCCAGCATTTTCCTGCGACCTTTTTCAGGTCATCTGACCATTTGGTCGGTGGATATCAAACGTTGCGCAGCTCGATGCGTAGTCGCCATTAGATTAGCCATGTAGAAGCTTCCTTCACCTTTACAATAAAAATTAATTAATAAAATTAACAATATTTCAGACAAATTCCAATAATCCTGACGGAGGCCATACGACCAGACTTTAGACTATAATTACACAGAGTAAGTTACATATACGCTAGTGATATAGATCAACAAGGTTTATTACAGTAATTTTCTGTGTTTAACGGTAAATATTAACTTGGGTCTGTTAACGCGCCAGTTGGCATCCGAATGAGAAAAGCCTGAAAACCGCAAACCGTTGGGCGGGGGCTCGGTTCATCTGGGTGCCCGCCTTAGTCTTACTCAGAAGGCCACCTTAGTATTTACCAAATAACGTTCAATTTAAATAATCCAGATGTTCATATTATAAATGGGTATGTAGTTTCTGTTTGTCCTATTTTAATAATTCACATTATCTTCGCGACTTTACTAAGTACGCTTAAATTCGGAATTCAAAATTTTGTTCCATCTTGATGATGTTTGTTTTTAAATTGGAAAGACATCAAGTGTTATCGAAGTGTCAAAACAACGATGATTCATACGAGTTAATGTCAATGTTTTATTTTTCCCTAGGGAACATTAAACAACTTAATTTTGCTCCCTTTTTTCACTTTATATGTTTGGTGGAATAAGTAGGTACCTACATATTAAACAATTTTTGTTTTTAAACTTTTGGAGTCCAATACTCAATTCATTTGACTATCAATTATTATTAGTGAATGTAAACGACATGGATAATATTTGCGTGTCTTTGACATGTTTGACGATACTTTAATTTCAACATGAAACTCTAATTGAAACAAATGCCATTGTAAAATGCAGAGTTAAAGAAAAGATTTCAATACGAACGAAACTACGTCAATTTTCTTAATTAATCTGCAATTATAAATTAAGTGAATTACGTAACAGTAGCAATTAAACCATTGCTATCACAATGTTCACTTGAAAGAAAAATGGCGCCGCAGTCGTTTCAAAGATGCGCTAAGTGTGAGTTGGGCCAAAAAATTGTACTAATAAGTATTATCTTAAAAAAATACTGCGATGAATTTTTAACAGTTTTTATGTTTACTATTTAAAAACGAAACTTATTTATTATGACTTGATATGCAATTTTGCATAAAAAAATAAGTAGGCTTTTTTTAGCATTCTTTGTAGAGGTCGTTTTGAAATGCTATTACTAAGTGAGTCCTGTAGCCTAAATAATTTACGCAGAAAGACTGTTGAAGAAAGTAAGTAAGTAGTACTTTAATTTTCCGGATGGAAAATAGTTACCCATATAAAATTTCGCGCGCAGAATAGGGACGTGTGGAGCTGTGGAGGACGTGGACGCTGAGCCAATGCCGTAAGTATGTACAATTGTCACTTAAGTTATGTCAAGCGTGGCTGACTTACTAAGGTTATCAAGAACAAAACTGATGTATAATCTAAGTAGGTCTCGATTCTTCGAGACAAGCTCAGAAGGTTCCATTTTCGCATCTTGGCTACGAACCCTAAAATAGTGAGCATTAAAAACGGCACTAAGAAGTCCTGTAAAGTGAAATGCACTTATTAGCTGAGAAGGGCGCGCCGAGAGTCGGGCCTAATGGCTGGCATTCATGGCTGAATGGAGACACGAAATTGCCAACAATTATACGCTCTCGCAATGATAACCGGCGATGTTCTAGCTTCGGCAAATTTAGGTTTTCTAAAACTCTCTGCGCTACATCCCGTAATCACTTTACGTATCTTTTTAGGGTTCCGTAAGAGTGAAAGTAGGATAGAATAATAATAGTTTATTCATATAAAAAATATACTTAGTTTAAATTACAAGTTTAACTGCAACAAGGGCTGCATTACTGCTAAGACTTTAAAATGTAATTAATTTAAGTATTTTATGTATAATTATATATATTAGAAGTATAATTAATTTAAGTAGCTGTCTGTTGTGCGTAAATAAATAAATCGACAGTAGAGTCGAGTCTGTATCGTGGGTATTAACTGACAAAGTATAATTGTTGTTTTAACCAGTTATTTTCATTTTGATAAACAAGCTTCGCACTGGAGTTGAAATATCAAACTCGATACGTTTCCAATATAACCCCATTTTCTTAATTTTTCTTTCGTCAAGAATTATTAAGCGGTCCGCCATCATAATGTGATCTGGCCACGATATAACATGTACCTAGCTTTTTGCAAATGACCATTACAAAACCAAATTAAATGTATATTTCTATGTAAATATTATAGTTGCAATCTATTTATAAGGAACTTGGAGAATGCAGTATGACGATAAAGTTCGCCACGTTTCAGCGCTGCCACGCCTTCAAGATAGCCAAGCACGAACGCAATTCAATTGTCGCTCGTACGAACGAATTCATTCCACAAAACTCATCTTTTGTCGCGACGGGTGACGGCCACGGAGCTGGGATTCATTTTGTTGGAAGTGGCATGGAAGTGCAGAAGAAATAGATCCACTGTGCATAGAACTAGTTGGAATTATTTTTGTAGCAGTCTACCGGAGGCAACTATGCTTAGAAATGTTGACGGATTCTGTTAGTAGCGGTAGACTTTTGTAAAAAGACTACTGTTGCATGGGTACATCAATCTGGGTGAGAGAGGTAGTGAATTTACTGGGCGTGGGTAGCGTGACATCCATTGCCACGAGTTATCACCGCACTAGCGACACTCTAGTTACCTCGAACGTAAATAAACTACTTTGACGTTTGTGTACCATATGCTTGGATGGTAATTTAATTGTACCTCTACAGGTTACTATTACTTTTATATTTACTAGCTGTTTCCCGCAGCTCCGCCTCAAAAAGTAGCCTATGTTTGACCCCGGGTCTTCAACTATATTCATACCAAATTTCATCATAATCCGTTCAGCGGTTTGGCCGTGAAAGAGTAACAGACAGACAGACAGACAGAAAGACAGACAGACAGACAGACTTTCGCATTTATAATATAATAAGTAAATAAGTATAAGTATGGATAGTATGGATGCTTAAAAAATTTTTTAGACCTCCCTATACATCATGTATATAATCATGTCGGCTGTATCTGATCACTCGATTTGTATGGGAGGTCAAAAATCTTTTCGCGGTTTAATTTTTTTTATTGATAATGGTTTAGTTTCATGTACTTAACATATCTTTCTACTTTTAAAACGTCCTGGCGTTTAAAAGCATGTATAAGAAAATTTATATTTTATCTCTCAGTAACCTTTTCCAACATTCGCACGGGAATAGTGTCTGGTTAGTTCTTTAGCCGGAAACCAGATGGCGCAAACTTTAGTCCTACATTATGTCTTGTATTTTACCGTAAGTACTTCAAAACACTTTCGCACTGCGTCGATGTAGTGCCCTTGAAAACGTTTAAGGATCAGGCACACATCGCAAGTGTTGCATTCAATGACTCCGGAGAAGTAAGCACTTTGCTGCTGCAACATGCGATTGCATTTTTAGCAATGGCAATTGAAAATTGTTATTAAAACTGGAGTACATATAATTTTGGTTCAATCAAAACCAATTTGAAGTTAAGCAAAGACGAGACGAACCTTAGTTCGAAATGAAAAAAAGGAACCAGATCTCATGTAGTATGATCGAATTTTTAGTATGCAAGTGTAGAGTCTTCACTCTACAAGCCCTAACTTCATAGATACTTCTTGGTCGAAATATACACAAGGCTTGCATGGTTGTTTCGTTATCGTTACATTATTTATTTCCTAGTATCTGTTTGCTTATAAGTCATTTTCCTCATAACTGAAAGTGTCCACCATAATGCAAATTGGTGGATTATTTCAGTCAAATCTATTCAGACCATCGCTCTATACAACAACAAGTAATTAACCAAGTAATGTCTGATCTAATTCCTCCATATCTCATCCAGTGCCTATACATCATGGCGGGAACGTCGTCGACGCGTGCCCGGAAGTGTTACGGCCGCGTGAAGACCGGAAATGGACAGGATGACCGGATCCTATCTCCGCCGCTGCCTACCTGCCGCCATGTTGTGACGTCACTCGCCTCGCGCATCACAATCTGATTGTGCTCCCGAATTGTTGCTATGTTGTTTATTGTCGCTTTTAGTGTTACATATCTAAGCTTTACAGGCTGATTGTTTAAACACCAACCTGTTTAGTGCGTGAAATTCTAGTATTAATAAAAAAAAAACAATACCTAAGTGAAAAGGGACAAAAAAATCGACCTCTTGATATATCTACTTATTTATAGATTTGTTTGGGGGGAGGTCGAAATATTTTTCTCGTTTTTTACGAATTTATGAAAGCGAAAGTTTAGGAGGTAAGGATGTTTGATCATTTTTATATATAAGTAGATTAATAATTGGTCTCGCGTAGCGCCGCGGAGACCAATTATTCTAAGTATATAATCCAAAACAATATAATCTAAGTATAAGTACTTCTTAGTCTTGTCACATACGTGGTCTTGTAGACTTTTGCCTAAAGAGTTAAAGGGTGTTCAAGAGATAAAGGGTGTTAAAACCTGTGGGTTCGATTTTCACGGAAGGCATATTATGGTTGTTTCCAATTGGGATGACGACAAGGTTCAAAAATTGAAAAAGTTTTGATATTTCATGATAGCACATATGTATTTAAATACGTTATTAAAATTCATACTTTGAATTTTTGCACAGGTTTTTTTTTATAATAATTTAAAAATCGTCAAAAAGTTCTTTTTTAAAATATAAAATTACTAAAAATTTATATTATAATCGATGAACACATAAAAAATTTAGAAACTTTCATTTAGGAACTATTTACGTAAACGAAATATTTAAGATAGTTTTTGAACAAATTTAGAATCACTCCTTGTAAATTACCTAGGCGTGACGTCACCGCTAGGTATCCACAAGTATGGAGCGTTTGGTATCGTCCAAAATGCACGTGAGTTTAACTTTGTCATATTTTAGTTAGTTTAAGTTTTATCGTCGTTGTACTATTACGTCGTCGTCATATAGTGGGTTCTTTCATTTAAACATGAAATCGAAAATTATTCGTCACGCCTATTGGATTGTCTGTATTAAAGATTATACGGATGGACTAGTGGCTTCACTGAAGGATCCGCCGATGCCTATCCAATTGTGACGTCACTTACAATCAGAAAATCGCGGAAAAAATGAAATAAAATCCGCTTATCTAGTACTTCTGTAATAGTCATACGCGTACAACAAAAAAAAAATTGTCGCAATAATGAATTGTCTAACATCCAGGCACCCAATAGTAAGTCGTGACTTGCACTCGCATGCCACCAAGCATTGGCGCTGGTAGTCGTGCCAGTAGCTCGCCACCAGTCAATTTAATACTGACAGGTGCCCTGAGGAATACACCTGACAGCGGTCATGCCCATATGTCGGCTGTCCCCGCGCAGCAGCGGGCACGCGAACGCCCCACAAGATCAAAATAATTTAATATTTTCTTTGTTTCTTCAAAATGGTAAAATCTTTGTTTCTTAAGAATAATTTTTTCAGCTTCCGGCTTGCTTATATTTAATATTTTAACTGCTGAAAACGCGTCCAGTAAAAGCTTTCGAATTGGTACTGAAGAAAAATTACTCTGATTACATGGACGAAATACATGACTTAAATTAGGCATATTCTTCAGCAACTCAAAATTAAGATTACATCAGATATGTATTCGATGAACACTTGAATCTCGAAATAAAATTAAAAGACAATCTGAGAAGGACATATTTTTACTACAAGGAAAGTAGATCACGTCCCGCATCTTAAATCTTCGTTTTCTATAGACACAAATATTAGAAGTATAGTGTCCAATAAAAAATTAAAAATATTTAAAGTTATAAATAAATCTTTAATCACAAATACTTTTCGAAAGAATATATCTTTAAGAGAAACTAACAAAAAGAAGGGAAAGTACAAAAAAATCGTTTACAAAATAAAAGTATTTTATAGATTTATTGACGCCCTCGCATACCTAATTACGATCTCGATCAAACCAAATCACAAGATCCTCTCAAATCCTTGGCTCTCTATAGCCGTAGTAGTAAATTCGTCTAAAGGATTATATTACATGTAAGTACATGTAAGTATGTTTTTAATAATTTTATTATTTAATTTGGTTAAACAGTAAACGGTCGTTTCATGCAATTGATGCAATTATAGAAGCGTTTCGTTCGACGCCCTCTTAATTTCACCCCCTTTGTGAACAGGCCGCGACATGTGCGAAGTGGCTTATAAGTTGTTGCTCTAGTGGCCAAGGATATTTCAGCCAATTAATAAAAGTAATTAAATGACATGTGTTGGTAATATCTGTCGGAGGGCTAAATTATACTTACCTACATGTCTTAAATGATAAGTTTATGAAAATCCATACGTATATTATAAATGCGAAAGTCTGTCTGTCTTTCTGTCTGTTACGCTTTCACGGCCAAACCGCTGAACGGATTTTTGATAAAATTTGGTATGAATATAGTTTAAGACTCGGGGTCAAACATAGGCTACTTTTTGACGCAGGCGGAGCTGCGGGAAACAGCTAGTATATTAGTAATTTCAAACCTACCTCAAGTAAGAACATTATTTCATAATGATGTACGGTTTATATGCTAATATTATAAATATTTTTATTTAAGAATAGTGAAAAGATTCGTAAAATAAATTGAGGGAGAAAACTGAACAACATGCTAGTCTTTCCGTCTCTATCTTAGTTAATATACTTAACTGAAAATTCTGAGGTAGGGTAGAGACTTTTGGATAGAAAAATACTTAAAAAAAACGTTTGTTTGTACCTGTGCCTAGTGTTAATCTCTCTCTAATTTATCTATTGATCGTGTGTCTATATACGTTCGAGTATTTATATATATCAAATTCAAAGTCCTGACTGACTGACCTATGTATCAACGCACAGCCTAAACCACTGGGTCTTTTGGTTCTAAAATTGGCACGTGGGTTCTTTTTGTGGACTAGGGGTGTCATTTTCATGGTTATTTGGGTCGCTGACTACGAAGACGGAGTAGACTCTAAGTGACTGAACTGACATATCACGGCGCAGCCCAAACCGCTGGGTTGTTTGGTTCCAAAATTGGCACATTTGGATTCTTTTTGTGGTCTAGGGGTACACTAAGAAAGGATTCTATAAAATTCATCCTCTAAGTGGGTGAAACGGGGTTATAAACTTTGTATGGAAAAACGAGATTAGTCGAAAGTCTGTCTGTCTGTCTGTCTGTTACGCTTTCACGGCCAAACCGCTGAACAGATTTTGATGAAATTTGGCATGAATGTAGTTGAAGACCCGGGGTCCAACATAGGCTACTTTTCGACGCAGGCGAAGCTGCGGGAAAAAGCTAGTTATATATATATACGTGGGGCGCACTGTAAGTTTCCGGAATGAATATGAAAAAATACTATTAAAGGTACAAAATTAATTTATTGTTTTTCAAAATAATCTCCCTTGGCGTCTATGCACTTTTTCATTCGATGAAACCAGTTTTGAAAACTTTTGTGCCACTCCTCTGTGGTGACCTCTGAAACGTGTTTTTCATACTCCTCGACAGCCTCTTCTGGTGATGAAAATCGTTGACCGCGTAATTGGTTCTTAATTTTTGGGAACAGAAAAAAGTCACAAGGTGCCAGGTCGGGACTGTATGCAGGATGACTCATGAGTTCTAAATTT
This sequence comes from Euzophera pinguis, assembly GCA_947363495.1. Classification (NCBI taxonomy): domain Eukaryota; kingdom Metazoa; phylum Arthropoda; class Insecta; order Lepidoptera; family Pyralidae; genus Euzophera; species Euzophera pinguis. The sequence goes on along the minus strand of OX376156.1, from coordinate 5,501,340 downwards.
ATCGCCTTCAAAAAGTCGTTTATCTGTCTGGCCGTGTGAGAACTAGCATTGTCGTGGTGCAGGATGATACGGCGTTTACGGTTATTTTTACGGAGTTCGTCAATAACTTCCGGCAAACAAATGGTCGTGTACCAGTCACTATTCACTGTACGACGATTCTCTAAAGCAACAGTAGCCACGTGTCCAGTTTTATTAAAAAAAGAAGCAATCATCCGCTTAGATGCACTTTTCACGCGCGCCACTTTGGTTGGTTTCGGCTCATCTTGAAAGACCCTTACGCTCGATTGCTGCTTTGTTTTGGGATCGTAGCAATAAATCCATGTTTAGTCACCTGTTACTATGTCCCACACCAAATTTGACGCACCTTCGTTGAATCTGGTAAGCATGGCACTGCACCAAGTGACGCGGTCCGTTTTTTGAGCCTCGGTCAAGTTGTGTGGGATCCACCGCGAGCACAGCTTTCTCACACCCAAATGTTTGTGTAGGATTAATTGTATTTGACTCATGCCTATTTCTAAGGATGCGCGAATTTCATGGTAGGTCACATGCCTGTCTGTTTCAATCATACGGCGCACAGCATTGATGTTTTTGTTGGTCACAGCGGTGGACGGCCGACCATCGCGAGATTCGTCACTGAGATTGATACGATCACGCTTGAATTCTGCAAACCAGCTATAAACAGTTGTCTTGCATGGTGCTTCATTGCCAAAAGCTGTTTCAACTCGAGCGATGCTCTGTTAAGCTGTCAAATTACACTTAAAATCGTAGAAAATCATACTACGAAAATTTTCCCGAGTTAAATCCATGTTGATGCAGACACACAATTTTTTAAATGGCGCCACAAGGTAAAAACAAAAGACAGTCAGATGAAACAAACTGCATTCTACAGCCAAAGAGTTCTATTTTCAAATGTTGCAATAAATTTTTAAATATTGTTTATGTAAGTGGCCAGTTCCGGAAACTTACAGTGCGCCCTATGTAGTAAAGAAGATTCTGAGTGATCGACATATTATTATCACGGCGCATCCCCAACCGCGGGATCGTTTGGTTCCAAAATTAGCACATGGATTTATTTTGTGGTCTAGGGTACACTAAGAAAGGATTTTTCATAATTCATCCCCTTAGGGGCTAATCGGGGGTCTTAACGTTAATGGAAATAGTTATACCAAATTTGTTAAAACTTCTCAAGAACATTGATCATAACAAATGAGTAAATAACTGTTATAGAATTTAAAAGCGGGAAAAGGGGTAAGGTGCTATGTCTTAAAATCGACACGGATATCGTTTTCATAGTAATTCGAGTCGTTAATTACGAAAAAATACAGTTATTTTGAAATCCTACACACGCGGGCGAAGCCGCGGGCAAAAGCTAGTTTAGGTATATGATCATATTATACCTATTATCTATTCAATGATAAGACTACTTGTTAAGTACAGGTACAATACGATGAAATATTACTAAGAGTCGTAATCCATATCCATACTTCCATATTTCCATATCCATACTAATATTATAAATGCGAAAGTCTGTCTGTCTGTCTGTCTGTTAAGCTTTCACAGCCAAACCGCTGAACGGAATTTCATGAAATTTGGTATGAATATAGTAGTAGACCCAGGGTTAAACATTTTGACGCAGGCCAAGATGCGGAAAACAGCTAGTTGACTATAAAGCAAATTCTTCAAACTCAAATAAAGAAATCTCCGATAAAGAGGGAATTTTGAAATAAACTGAACTAAAGAGTTGCTCGTAAATCAATAGATACTAATGAGTATAAATTTAAAAATTCTTCTTTGTTGAATTTTTTATGTGATTTTGAAGAATTGGCTTTAATGGTCTTTACTTTACGACTCTAAGTGCAAAAAAGTAAGTAAGATATGCTCTACTAATGTCATATGCCACAGGCACGGCACGCTGACCCGGGCTACACGCGTCCGAGTACTCTGGTTTTAGCGGTCACTGACCAGTCCACTGGTACCTATTCATATGAGCCTATGGTGAACATACTGGCCAGCAATTACACATGAACATTCTTTTATATCACTGGAATAGACCGTGTTGACGGATTGTTGCATTTTTATAACTTTTAGCGAAGGATCGTGGATTTACATCTACGAACTTTTGATACGTTGATGATATGTGTATTTGACAAAGCAACTTGTCCATTTTAGCTGAAAGCATGTGTGATTGATGTCTGTTTCCTTATACTTTTAGATATCTCAGTCTTAAGAAAAATCTTTGGACTTTCAGCTTTAGTTTCCACATTGACCGATCGGCAGCGGCTTGCATTCGGAAGAACTCAAAAAATTCATAACGGAATCTAATAACAGCTAGACCTTTTCTTTCCAAATTAATTTCAAATTCCCACAAACGCTCACGATACTAATTTAATACGCCTAAAAATAAATAGCGAACGTGCGGACAGCCGTGACTAAAAGTGTATTTTGTTTTTAAATTATTCAACGTGATGCGACTCACAAAAAAGGGTGACGGAGCTATTTCGACGACTGAGACAAAAAGGTTTGGAGCAAAGCGAATTTGGTATCTTTGACTGATTGCCTATAACATATGCGTAGGAAGGTGTTGATAATGTAGCATAACTGAAATACACATAAATAATGCTATAAAATAGACATGACACAGAAACAAGATATTAACCTAAAATACATTTTGACACATGAAAAAAAATTGAAATCAAGATTCTAAAAAAAAAATTGTATAAATCATTCTGGCGCAAACTTCTTCATAAATATCTCTATCAAATGCAAAAAGTAATCTTCATATCTTATTTAAACCCGATTTTAAAATTTACGTCCTAGCTCCTTAATTTATTTTCATTTTGCATGACTGTCTCTTGGTAGGTACACATTGTTTATAAATGTTTATGTGGTTAGTATTTGAATAAAGGTTTTTGAAATCAGATATTCCACAATCGCTCCATTGTCACACCTCTAAAATTCAGTGTTTTATATTTATTTGTCCTTGTCACACTATCCACTTCATCATCATCATTTTTGGCGCGGCTAGACATAGTCCTGGCTCATAGATTTTCAATTAAAGGTTTAAAAATTAATTGTATCAAGAATATAGTTAAGTCTATTCAAACCCCATGGACATCCCATTCCTCCAAAATACGCGGCATGTGGTCGATATGACGCGTGATTTCCGCCCTAATGTGACGTGTCTAATGAAACCTTCGGAAACTGATGAGATGGATGTGGCTTCGGGCTCTTTATTTTAGATTCGATTGGTATTAATTATTTTTAGTTAAATTGTTTCTTAATAGACAAAGATAAGTTTTGAGAATTTGTTAGGAATGTACAAAGATTACAAGTACGAGTAAAACAAAAGGAATTTCCCTAAAAATGCCAATATAACATATGATAGAGATACAACATTCAGCGTAAATCTTCCGTCTTATACACATGAGTTAATGGTAGGTATATATTGTTTACTACCGAGTGTCCTGTGTCTGTCCCACTAGTCCCATTGACCCAGTCCCACGATGGGACAAGTGGGACTATTCCTCAGCTCTATTCGCTTAGAATCGTTATTACGTGAACTCTAAGATGAAAAAAATCTGTCCGGCTGATAAAGCGTGATTGTGTCAAAATTTCACATTATACATAACATTTGTTGGTTTAATCTGTTTAGGTTGTGCCAAATGAGGATATTGCTAGTGTTTATGACTTAATATCCTTATACGCCAGATGGTTACTATTTCACAAAAACCATTATCAGGATTTTAAGGAAGGGTTGGGTCTTATCTCTTACATGCATTCACTAGCTGTTTGTTTTCTGACCTTGCACGTGGCGCCACTATTGTTTCACCTCATAAATTTACATTCGTCCTTCACAGGAAACAAATTATTTCCATACCAAAAAAATAAACATTGCAGCGGTAAAATAATGAATATTTTACAAACAGTTACTTTCGTATATGTAAATTGGGATGGTGGTTTATCTGAGTTATCTGACTGCCTAGTAAAAGCTAGCTGAACAATACCTAGTTTATGCTACTTAATCACTTATAATTTATCCATTACACAATTAATTTCTACTCTAAAGGTTAGATGAGTAAATAAATATATTTCTCAGTATGCAATATCGCATTTCGCACGAGCCGGTCATTACTACAGTCCGAAGATAACGCGACTTTCACATTTCTCGCATAACTCTCGTCGTTTACCTTCCTGTGAATAATTTCGGTCGTGTGTCCCCGCCTCTATTAACGGTAATGACGGATAATGACAATACGTAATCGGTATATTAAGAAATGCGACGCCTCGGGTTGACGATGCCACTGTCCTCTACCACTGGTGTTAAGGACAGACTATAGATTCTATAAATTCATTTAAAAAAATTCTTTAAAAATAAACTTTTAAAAAATTGGGTACCATTTTCCTTAACCATGACTTTTCTCTCCATTGCGTCGATAGTCTAAAAGACGTGAAATAATGGAATGCCACCAGATTTACGGTCCTAAAGTTTTCATATGGGTGGGTTAAAACTATATACATTCGTAGATATTGTTTGCTTGCTTTTTAAGTGAACGTGACACCAATGAAAAAATTAATTATATTAATGTTATGGTAGGTCTACCTGTATAATCAAATCACTCCCGGATTTTGATTGAATTTACGATTACGAAAGGACCCATAAAAGCCTCTATGATTAGGTACCTATTCTTCTTGTGTCTTAGTGAGAATATTTACCAATGGTAGTGGTCACCGAGCGTCGCGTGAGTTCATCACTCGCAGACGAACGCCTTAAGGTTACGCTTAAGGTGTCCTAAGTGGAAAATGTGGTTGCACATCGTGATCGTTCCAGGAGAAATACCTCCGTGTCACTTAAATTAACGGGTCTTTATTTTATGTCCCCTTCGGGGCAGCACTTGCAGCAATGAGAATACGACAAATATTGGAGATGTTCTACTAATATACCAAAGGTATTCAATGGCTAAGGTCAGTTGGAGTGTTATACCTGTCTTTGAGGTGAATTCTAAAAACTATATTAAAACGGTGTAAGTTTTGTGTGCTGATTGATTTGATGGTTAAGTAATGCTGGAATAACTATTCCAGCATTACTTACACACACAGTGTGAGAAACTAGACCACTAGGATTATGATACCTTCAAGATTGTATGAAATTAATAGCAAAATAATTTTTCATTTCAAATATAAGAACATTACATACAAGCGGATAAACAATTCAATGTCCCATCAGAATGGAATATGGCATTTGACCTCAAAAAGGCCTAACGAGAAAAGGGAGTGCCGGAGTCCGGAGTGCCCCGTCACGGCGGGTAACAAGCGCCTGCGAGTCTGCTGCACACGCAGGATTAATAATCCGACAAGGCAGGGTTAAGTCTAAGGAGGAACCAATGCCCGTAACTGTGTTGTAAAATTACTATATATTTATTTAAAGAGCTTGACTGCTATTCAAATTTCTCTGTCTTTCTTTATCTTTATTCAAATTTTCATTTGTATCGTCTTTCATGATAGACAATAAAGTCTTAATTCAGTGTTATAATTTTGATAATTCTAGGTCAATGTTACACCAGTTCCTAGTTAATTAATACGTATTTTAAACTGACTTGAACAAATTTTTAATTTTATTACTAAGTCGGGAGAATGTGGTAGTATTCGTCAAGACTGTCTATGTACAGCGATTTTTGAGACTATCTCCTTCTCGAATACGAGTATGAAGGATACCAATTTGGCATAGTTACACGAAGGGAGGCCTAATGCTTAGCAGTGGAAAAAGTTGAAGTTGTCGTCCTCAGTTTGCATAGCAATGTAGTCTCAAAGTCTACGTAATATCTGCTTTTTAATGTAAGCTTTCTTATTCCTATAAGAATGCATAATGTTATGTACCTACGGTATAAAGTCTAACTAGATCAAAACTAGCTAGAACGAACGAATTAGAAACGAATAACAAAAACACTCTTTTAAACTGATTTGTGTGCATTTTTGTTAAAAATATAAATATATGAAACAAAAGAATATAACTGGAAGCAAGTAAAAACAGGTAAGTACAATTTCACGAGATGTGCGCGTACCAAATTGTAGTGACGTGTGGTATGTGGGTCCTAAGCAGGAATGCCAGGAATCTGCTGGGTCATGCCCCGCCCCGCGTTTCGTTTCTGGTATGATGGGGAACTAATCATTTTTTTCTTAAGTTTGAAGTATTAATTGTAACTCTCATTTATTCATCCATGTCGAGTAGATTACATAGTCAATCAGTCCTGTAGATCCTGGTGTATTGTAACTCTCATAATTAGTCAAGATGCTGTTTTTTATTCCTATAAAGGTCGTTCTTATCAATGGAACGTTTAATTTATTATTTATGTAGGGAGCATTTTTATTCATGCAGTTCATAAAGCTACATTTTTGATTCATTGTTTAATAAATACTTAATATACCTATTCCACTAAATTTTGAACCCTTTTGCACATGGTTTCCACACTCTAGCTCAAACGTGTCAAGAGGCACTAGCCAATGTCCTCTTTTTCTCCCGAACATACCAACGTAATGAAAATGATGGCAAAATCAGGCGTCAATGATGTAAGTTCATCTTCATAAAAATATTTATAAAACATTCTCCCAGCCAAGTATGTCAACAGAAGCTGCCTTCAAAACATCTGATCAACAACCAGACAACAATACGCCCGAAAGATTATTAATACAGGAGGGAAACAATAAAAAGATATTTGAATAATAACAGTAGCCAGGCGAGTCTTATATCTGACAGCGACATCTTCAGGCGACCTGCGCCGTATCGCGTTACATCATAAAATATTTATTATTTATAGCGCGTAATTAATAAAAACACACGGGAGTTACAAAAACAAGTAGCCTAACAGGAAGATATAATAACTCAATCGCGCCCGCACTGTCCGCTCCGATTTGTACCCGTCTAGATTGCATCTCTGCACAAAATATAAAGTTTTACGGGTGTGACACTTTTCGTAAAGGGACATATCGACACATGTGTCTGTTTTATGAGCTTTTATTATCGCATACGCCAGTAATTGCATTTTAACTATTTAGTATGACAAATTTGTAAGCGATCGTGGGATAACTAAGAAATTTTACACAGACGCTAGCGACATATAAAATTTCATGGTAGAGGCATATTGGACGCTCTGTATGCTCCGATTCTGGTGCAGAGGAGGCGCAGGAGGTGCAGAGCATCTCTCATTTTGTTTGTAGAAAAAAAATTGATTCAAATTGTAGTTGACGAGGCTTGCGCCCAGGCTGCAGCAGGCTGCTTAAACAAAGCGAAGAGGCACGCTGTCAGAGCCAAAGCCAACCATTTGCATTAAGTCACTTTTGCTTTGTATATTTCAAACAGAATGAAAAAAATGTTGCTGTAAAATAAAATAATATTTTTCACCCTTTCACATAAATTAAGTGATTATTCAGCTGACGAGACATTTAATTTGTATTTTTTTCTGGTATTCTATATTATGTAAACTTCTGCATACTAGATATTTTGTAACCCGGCGCGGGCGCACAGCATAATGTAAACACCAGTTTTGCTTGCAGTAGCTTAATGTCTTAACATGATACGTTATCCGCACCCTACCGCGGTTACGTGGAACCTAGTCTCAGTCCAACACTATTTTATGGCGAAGTGATGTGATACGATAAAACCGAATGGTAAATAGACTGCAATAAATAGTCACGATATTTTGTATTTGCAGTGGCAAGTCCTATATAAAACGCAACATTGCGAAAGATTCGAATATTGCAAATTAATTTTCTTTAAAAATAACGAAACTGCTTGATCGTATGAAGCATTGCAGCTTATGTTTCATAAATTATACTTACACAGTTACATTTATCAAAATGTTCTGCGTTTTCGAAGTAACTGCACTTTACGTTAAATATAACTTTTCGAAAACCATAAGAAGCGTTGTTTATTCGTTTTGCAGAAGGCGTAGAGTGTCGCAGGCTCATGGAAGGTGCGTGGGTTTGAAATATGAGTTTTGTATGAGTCTGTATGGAAGGGGTTTAATAAAGTCCTCGTGAAAACGCAACAATGAAGCGGCCGCAGTAACTTAATCTAAGAGAATGAATCTGCAAATGAAATCTGCTAACGGGTGGTTTAATCTCGCCAGCAGTGAGTTAGTGGCGTTTTTCTGAGCTCTTTGTTTCGTAATGCTATTTCGTAACTTACAGTAAGTAAATAATGAGAAATTATAAACAACTAGCTTTGCTAACTAACCGCTTGCGTCAAAAATTAGCCTATGTTTGACCCTGGGTCTTCAGCTATATTCATACCAAAATTTCATCAAAATCCGTTCAGCGTTTGGCAGTGAAAGCGTAGCAGACAGACAGATTTTCGCATTTATAATATTAGTATGGATGTTTTATTTTTGTTGTACTAAACATTTTTTACAATAAGAATTATTCTCCCTGCACAGAATATACGTGTACGCACATACCAAAATTAATGAACCAAAAAGTATTAAAGCCCAAGGAGGATTTAAAATTATAACCTATCTCTTAATTGAGATCGAAGATGGATCGAATTTATTGATATCAGAAGCGAGTATTGCTATATTGGAATCTATTTTGATTGTAATGGAGATTTTGTTAGAAGGGAGGTGGACTTTTAATATGAAACGGTATTTGATATATTTTGAATCAACAAGCAGCGCGGCTCTTGTTTGTGTAATAAATTGTTTCAAAGTAAAAGTGGTATGGCTATTGTAAGAGGCGAAATGCGGACCATCCTTCCAGGAAGGCAATGGAAATATCAGAGAGGCCGAGTAGAATGAGACCCCTGGCTACGTAGTAGACCAGTATAAGTGGGGACGTGAAGTAACCTTTCCGTGACGACCTAGGACAAATAATCTTAGCGCCGAATTACGAAGAGGCACGACCCCAGATAAACTCATGTGGCAGGAGAAAGAAAGAAAGAAGAAGAATAAAGTAGACCAAATCTATGTGATTTAAATACGAATAGACTTGTGTCATACTACAATAAATATAACTTAAATGAAATACTTAAGCAACCATGTTACTTCAATATGTACTTAATTTAGTAGACACAAAAGAGGCTTTACATACTATATTACTTTGAGGAGCCGATGTCTCTCAAAGCTAAATTATTGAATATCAATTATAGGTATCGAAATACGATTTGTAAGTGCGTATAATCGCACCCATTGATGTAAATTAGGCACCATGATATTACTTTTCTTCGAGATGTCTTAATATAAAGAATTACCATCAATAGGAACAGTATTTTTGAAATGTCGAACTCATATGTCGAATAAAAATCGTTCGATATCGAACGAGAATCATTCGTTAACAAACAAAAATTATTCGACGCGCGGATTTTCTTGAGTCACCTTTTTCAAAAATAGCACCTGACCTCCAGTTAAGAGTCGTTAGCGGTCACTTTCTTATAATTGAGGTGTTCGGCAGCAATTTGGCTTTGCTCCTCAACGTTTTCTATAATTTTTTTATTCAAATGTCTGTTAATATAACTATCGCTTTTGATTATCATCAATCTGCGCTAAAATATCATGATAATTTACCTAATCAAGTTACTTATGATAAAGGAGCTCAGTCATTGTTCATCGTTGTTAACAATAATTTATGTACGTTAGGTGGTACCTACAATCCTACATCACCTACATCGTTATAACAGGTATATTTAAAAGAACGGAGAGGAGCTTTTGTTTTGTTTTTTAAGTGGTTACTTAGTAATTTTTCAGAAATGTTTTCTTATGTTTTCGCGATTGTTATTCATTAAATTAAACTATTTTAATACGGTTTTATCGCGTTTATTACTTATTTATTTACACCTGACGTTTCAAACACTTTACAGCGTTCATGGTCGCAGGCAGACTAAGTTAACATTTGTCTTTGATGTCATAAGATTACAAAACTACCGCCTGAAATTTTTATTGGGAACTATTCCGATTCACGCAGTATTGGCTCACAGTATCTAAGGGTCTTGCAGTCTGCTTCCGAGTTTGCAATTTTATTAAGTTAATGACTGGGTCCCAAGCTGGCGGTACCTGCCATCCATCCTCTCTATTGAAATTAGGATGTTTTTTAATTTCAATAGCTTCACGTAACATCCTTGGAATGAATCTGTTTTCCTTTGCAAGGACTTGAGGATTATCAAAACGCATATAGTGGTTGGGTTTGTCTAGAGCATGTTCACAGACTGCAGACTTGGTTGAGCGTCTATTTTTCATGTCAGCAATATGTTCTTTTATACGAGTATTAATGCTTCTCTTTGTTTGCCCAATGTATGATAAACCACAGTCACAGTCAATTTTATAAACTCCAGCATCTTGCAATGGGATATTGGATTTTACAGGTCTTAAAAATTGGTTTATTTTCTTATGCGGCTTGTAATAGGTCTTGATTGAAGCTCGCCTAAGTATGTTACCAATCTTGTCCGTGACTCCCTTTATGTATGGTAAGATGGCAGGAAAACGATCAACTGTGTGTGGCTTGGGTCGACTTCTGTGACAAATGTGTGGGAGGCTGAGATTGTTGCTTCTTAAGACAGACTTGACTCGTTGAAGCTCCTCCTTAAGATGGTGGGTGTCACAGATGCCGTGTGCTCTCTGTAACAAAGATTTGCCTACGGTAGCTAACTGACATGGATGATGGTGAGATTTACCATTGAGATATTTGTCTGTGTGGGTGGGCTTTCTGTACACAGTGTGACTGATACTATTGTCAAGATTTCTAGTTATTAAAACATCAAGAAAGGCTAATGAATTATTGATCTCAGGTTCCATAGTGAATTTAATTTTACTATTAATGGAATTTAAATGATCTAACAAAACAGAGACTTGAGTTTTGGGGAGTACAACAAAAGTATCATCTACGTACCGTTTGAACATCTTCGGCATAGCCAGGGTGCTTGAAAGAGCCTTCTCCTCAAGGTCTTCCATGAAAATGTCTGCAACAATGGGAGAGACTGGAGACCCCATAGCTACACCGTCAATTTGCATGTAGAATTTGTTTTCCCAGAAGAGATAGCCTGATGTTAAGCAATGCTCAAGTAACTCTGCATACTCTTGAGGTAGATGGTGGTCCTCAAGCCTTCTCTTGACAATATCAATACAGTCATGTAAAGGTAGGCTGGTAAATAATGACTGTACATCAAAACTGACCATTGTGTCTTCATCAGTTAATCGTAGATCTTTAATTAAGCTGATAAAGTGATAAGAGTCCTTGACATTAGTATCAGTATGACCACGAAGTTGTGTTAATATCTTCACCAGGTGTTGTGCTAGTTTATAAGTTGGCGAATCTATTTGGCTTACAATTGGTCTTAATGGGTGGTCTTTTTTGTGTATTTTTGGAAGGCCATATAATTTTGGTGGTTTCACACAGGAAGGCACGAGCGACGTGATGTCTAAGTTTAATGTGTCGGAGTATTTTAATATTAATTCTTTGGTTTTTGTTACGATCTTGTTAGTAGGATCACTTTTTACTTGTTTATATGTATTCTCATCCGACAACAGTTGTTGAATTTTTGTGTTATAATCAGAGGTGTCCATTATAACAGTTGAATTTCCTTTGTCAGCTCGTAAAATAGTAATGTCTGGGTTCTTGCGAAGGTTGGTGAGTGCAAGATATTGTTCACGAGGAAGATTCGGTTTTGGCGGCTTGCTATGTCGTAGTACTGATGACACATCTTGGCGTATCGCTTCCAAATCTTCTTTATTTAAGTGGTTTTTTACCAAGACATTTTCTACCGAACAGATGATATGTTCATAAGGTATCCTCCTGGGTGCAACCGCATAATTTAATCCATTTTCAAGAGCATCAATCGCTTGTTGGTCTATCGGTGTTTGTTTTGCTAAATTGACAACCGATTTAATTGACTTTGACGTTTCTGAGTTATTATCCCGGATGACATTGACGTTTTGATTTGCTGTTAATTTTTCATACTTTGAAATTTGACGTTTTTTGCATTCTTCGTAAGTATGAATAGCCTATAAAAATTTTAAATAATAAATTTTAATTGGGAATAATAATTTTTATTGGGAATAGTTCCCAATAAAAATTTCAGGCGGTAGTTTTGTAATCTTATGACATCAAAGACAAATGTTAACTTAGTCTGCCTGCGACCATGAACGCTGTAAAGTGTTTGAAACGTCAGGTGTAAATAAATAAGTAATAAACGCGATAAAACCGTATTAAAATAGTTTAATTTAATGAATTTTTCAGAAACCTCCCAGAAATATATTTTGCATGAAGTCGGTTTAAAATGCCCACCCTTAAGTTGTTCTACAAGTCTACTTAATTATTTTAAAAGCAGGACACATATTACAAGATGCGCTTGCGCACGACGTGCTTCTTAAATACGGGAGCTGCTCTATAAATCTCTTATAGTCGACGCCCCCGCTATAACCAGTACACCAAGGGCTCAGAGATCTAGCTACTAAATAAAGTGAGTACAAATACAAAACAAACATGGTAAATTAAAGACGAATTTGAATTATGAACACTTTATTGCACCATTTACAAACAAAAAAAAAAACACATTGTTAAATCCAATACAAATAAATGGGTAAGGTAGACCGGTAATGCAATTTTTTTCAGCCAACCTTAGGGTAGAAATGAGCTGCGGTAAAAAACACTTGCGTAAGCAGTGCAGAAAGCTTAAATGTAAATGAGCATATAAAACTTACATAAATAAATGATAAAAATAAACTAGTGATAGTAGTGTACATTAGTTTTGTAAGGGATGACTATATGACCAATAGATGGGGTAATTTTCTGTAACAAAATCACTTTGCAGAGGTCACCTGTTAGGGTCCCGTACATAAATATTACAAGGTAGAGCCTTACACAGTCTCTATGTCTGTAGCAACAAATAAACGAATCTATCTATCACAGACTGTAAGATATTTCTTTGCTACTTGCCTAGATGTGCACATTTAAGGTAGACATATTCTCTTACATTTTTACTTTACATAAATTAACTTAAATCTATTTATACTTAACAAGTTTTTGCTGATTGCAGATAAGAACAGGAAATGAAAGAAAAAAAAACTTTTCACAAATTTAACTTCATGTTACTTTAATAATTAGAAAAATATTCCTCCAAATTCTGGTAGGATGTGTAATAAAAAGCTAATGTTTCATTCAAATAAATCTCTGGTCTGGCAGCGGCGAGGCGATAAATAACATGTCTTTACGTTCGCCAGGTCTGGTCAAAGTAAACCTTCGCACGGTCCGTTAGTGTAACATGGGAATAACAGGAAGCTGCGTCCACGTCCAGGATTATTTATCACATATTTAATAAATGAACATGCGCAAGAACTTCATATAAATATCTATTTGATCATCACCTCAGCGTTTTCCCGGCTGAATCTTAAGTAATGAAGATTCAGACCACAGGGTCCGCAAATATTTTCCTTTCATGAACTTAGAAGTATGCGTAGGTATATACCTGAAGAATTGATAAATATTTATGGTCGACAAAATTCCACATTCTCATTTTTGATATCAATCTGTATTTTTGATGGATTTGTGCATGTAATGCCATGCGCTGACTGAAGAGGTTATACTTAACTTTTCCATGATTTTCTGCTTATGAAACATCTTAGCCAGAGATCCTTTGATTATTTCTTCTTCTTCGTCTTTGCTCATTTTACACTTCAGGTAGGGTCGACTCTCCTAGTTAATTGGCGCCAGATTTTGATCATATACCAGTCAATCTCATAGGATCATTCATGCAATGAGAGGGTCTAATTCTAAGGATGTATGTGATGGAAATGATCGATTGAAAATATTTCCATCCGTAGAATTAATTCTCTTTTCTTTTTATAAGCTTTGGATTGGACCTCGAGGTTCGGCAATTGCTTGGCTTCTTGGCTTTTATCGACTCTTGTGGGTCTTGGCCTCTTACACAGTTTTTGCACATCACACATATCCTCGGATTGAGAGTATATGGGCCGGACAAAATGGTTGGTCATCACAAGCCATCCCGGCCATAGCCGGAGGACTCTATATCTGAAAAAAATCTCTAATAAAGTAAAATGAGTACTCATCTTAGCCCCTTCCCATTTGCGTCCTTGGCTGATTGCCTCGGAGCCCAGGGTCCGCTTTCCTACTTTTTCTTTTGTATTTTGCACCGTCTTCGACATCCCTGGTTGTTAGTCCATTGGCACGCATATCCTCCGTTGCGACGTCGAGCCAGCATTTTTTGGGTGTACCTCTTTTACTCCGGCCCAGCGGAGGCGGCATGGCTAGACACTTGTTCCCCACACAATTTGCCGGTTTTCGCCAGACGTGGCGGTACCATCTTAAGCGGCGTTCCTGAAGTTTGCCCGCTATGTCACGTATAAAGTAAAATGTGTAAGTACTCGTAAAATACAAATGTGAACTATACAATACCACCAATAACTACCTATTTATTAGAAAATGGGACATTGTCTCATAACATGCATAACATTTTAGTATTGATTCATCGATGCGAAGGCGTTCGGAAACCATGAAATACGATAAATAAACATCGAACATTTTACTTAGAATATATTAAGCATTAGAATTTCCTTCCTGTCCAATAAAAATGGCAGCGGCAATATCGTATCTCGGAGGAAACCGGCAGGTCGTAATAAGTCTAACAAATAAAATAATTCTCCAGTAAAATATACACACTAATGTGACTAATATTATAATATCTCGGGACAGGATATCTACTAGTAACGCCGGAAGATTTAGGTGCGGTTCGGATGGCTTTATCCCACATGTAGCCAAGCGAGATTTTAATTAAATATATTTGACATACATAGTTTCATTATTATGCCGTTGGTCCGGGCTGACATTTGGTAGTCGTTAAAGGAAGCATATCATAGGCTGAAAGGCGTTTCTGAAAAACTCTGACACTGTACACACTCTGGTGTACAGGGTCGATTGATCATGAATCCCACTCGATATAAATAAATGATTATGTACTAGATAAAACTATTATGAAGATGTAAGCGTTAGCTTTATTACCTTTATATCTTTCATTACCTACCATGCATGTATTAGTCTGTATATGAATTTAAGAGAAAGTAACAAGCTGCTTGCTCTATCAAAAATGTTTGTCTATATAGATGGAGAATATATAGATGAAGAAAGAAGCTGACATTTTTGATAATAAAGTCTATACTATTGTTTGAAGTTTGTCTTCTTTAAATTTCATATCGCTTAGAAAAAACAAATCCCAGTGATTTTTGTCTGGTTTTGCATGTAATTATAGTTTATGCGATTATTTCAATATACTATTACAAGTTCTGATTGTGATTGTGTTTGGTACTAGCCTCCTGCCTTAAAATAGATCGCTAACTCTTTCCCATGGGTATTGTGAGAGACGACTAAAAGATTAACAGCCGCTATACTCTACTGTAGATGCATACTCTACCCACTGTCTACGTGATAGTGGATTTAAGTAACAACCGCATATTTAAAGAGGGTTGAAGTTAGTCAAGCACCCGGTTCTAAAAACAATGTCACATCTATTTATAAGTATGCTTTAAGTACCTTATGTAGAGAAACCAATAAACCATTCCGGCTTCGAAGTAAAAGGCTAAAGGAATCTATTAAATATCTGATAGATTTGCCATCCTCAAACTTCACTTATGCAGTGCAAACTACAGAATACGAGTTCAGTTAAAAGGACCGCGTTTGATTTTCTGAATTTTTTTAGCCGCTGCTATCTTGCATAGTGCCGGAGCGCGCGCGCAGCAGCCGGCCGTAAAGCCTGGACCACACGCGGGCGGAGGTGTGAAGGCAGTGCCGCGCCCCGGGGGCCTGCCGTATAACTCACGGCCAGCGGGGCGCCGGCCATTCATGCCTCCGATTCCGATACATCCACACACGCAGACTAACTGGCTCCGGATTTTGTTACAACCTGAATCTATTTTTTTCATCAGGTAAAATATCTGGAACTTTAGTTCTGTGACAATTGTTAGTAACGATCGTCCTCGTCATTTGGAGCAAAGAAACCTTGCTAAAATTATGTCTGTGTAAAATCGGTCAAACTCGAAATGAATTTACGTTCAGAACTCGCGTTTAGGACTCTGTACCTGTTTTGTATTCTGAACAACGATTCATGTAAACTTCACCCAGTATGAGAGCATGTCTCTTTCTGATAGCCATACGAGGGCAGACATTGGAGTACCCTGTCCTGTTTTCTGCTTTTTGCACGTAATCGTAACAATACTAGTTAAAAGAAATATCTGGTCATTTTATAAATCATTAGGAGAGGCCTGGCAGTGGATTGACTGCGACTGAAATGATGATCGAATCGTAAAGTACCTGGAAGCCCTTCCAAGAACACTCTTTAATAATCTACTCTTGGAAGTCAGTCGGCAAGAGCTGGTATGGAGCATTGAGCAGTGGAGAGCTCTAGTATCGGAGGTCACGATCCTCTTTACGTCGCTGAATCATCGCAATAATGCAAGCCAACGTTGGTTCAAATGTCACATTGCAGACGTGACATTGCGGAACAAATACGACCTATTTTGGGGTTAACCGAAAATTCATAACACATACATGTAATCAAGTAAGTAAAATTGTCAAGTTGCATCCGTTCCATTGAGCCGGAATAGCAAATTCATGTAATCAGCGTTGATCCGACCTAACCAAACACAATCGGGCCTAAGGAACCCGTCCGTAATAATATATCTTCAATTTGACCACGCGCGAGGCATCCTACAATTTACCTGTTATAAATTAGACACAGCCCGTTATTTTGGGTATCGGTAGCGAGTTAGAGTGCGTCCTAATAATATAATAATTTGTTTTCTTTCACAAATTTGGTGAACGCATCAACGATGGTATAGAAAATCTGTTGGCCTATTAAACATGAAAATTGAATCTAATTCAGAGATTTTATTTGCCATGATAAGTGTTGCAGATACCATGATTCGCATGCTAAAATTGTATCAGCACTGGGGTAGGTCTCTGCTAGATAAATTATTACTACTGTTTTGTCTGTCTTTATTTTTAACTTCGTAGAAGCACCCAGGAAGAGATAGATGGATTACCGATTATTTTTCAATTCTTATCAAAATGTGGCATGCTTTTTATCTATACTTATGTTATTCCATGATTCGACACTGCCATTTGGCCGCTAATATGACCACAATACAATAGCTGATCATTTAAAAAATCGAGTTATTTTGGAACTCGTGGAAACGCAAGTTAACCATACGTTTACACGGACCGAGCTGATTTGACGTGAGCTTCGTGCAATGACTATTGCCCATTATGATATATTGCTTATTATGATAATTCAAGGGCCTTAAGAAGGCCTTAAGTGTTCCTTATTACGTGAGAGCCGCTTAAGAAGCATAAGGTGACTTTGAAGATAGCGGCAAATTAACTGTTACGGAAAATTATATACACTGAAATTTTGGCTAATATGGACGTGTGTAAGTGAATGCTTGCGTCCTCGTGATTGACTTGATACATGTTTCAACTGAGAATCGACACGTCAGTTGATCATGCACTCAGGAAATATGTTGCATCTTCAGCTCAACCTTTAGATTGAGGATCTTCATCATTGTCCGAGCGTCATTCCTAGCTACCTTTTTAATCATGTTTTAAGGTTTTGCCTATCAAGGCATGTTCCTGTTTTTTTTTTATAATGAATAACGGAATCTAGAGAAAAACTGGACCGATTAGATTATGATACGAGTGTGTTAGTAGCCAACAAAGTCAGATTTTTCAGATAATCTAGGTAGAATCCTAAAGACTGCAATCTAGCGACATCAAAAGACACTCATTGTGGAATATAAAATAAAGTAGTAGCAGTATGTGAGTAGCTGTGAATAAATAAATAAAATGTTTTGCATCTTGCCAATTTATTAGAGCTAAACTAATACATGGCGAGCGGAAGTGGCGTGGCATGTTGGTATCATTGGTTCTGGTCGGCGCGTCTGCTGCGCCCGCGCAGGGAGCAGCTTCCGTTTCCGATCCGACACACTTGTTGGTCAACCTGTCCGCTATTCCGTGCTACAGTACCGTGACGTAATGGTTTTATTATTAGTTGATTAGTATGTATGTTGATTAGTAAAAATAATTGAAATTGGTACGTATGTGTGTAAGAGTTATGAAGAACATAATATTCGTAATACAATACAGGGTACAATAAAAGGCAGACTTATCCAAGGAATAAGTGCCAGGTTAGAAAGAAGTATGTTCAATAAATAGAAAATGTAGGCTAAAAATGTAGTTTTTTTTTATTTATACAACAAAGTAGGCAAACAGGCGTACGGCCGACTTGATGGTAAGTGGTTACCGTAGACTATGAACGCCTGCAACACCGGAGATGTCACGAGCGCGTTGTTTGTCTTCTAATCTGACGTCAAAGATTTACAGGTTAAAAACAAAATCTTCTATTGCCTATTTAACTATAGTCAAGGTAATAGGTATACCTCAAGAGCTGTCCAAGATAGGAGTTTAAAAACACATAAGAGAAGGAAATTTGTCTTGATCTCGGTTTTGTTCGTTAGTTTGGTAGAGTCTCGCGCTCTTATGTTGGACAGCGGTTCTGTGGGTTATTATCAAGTTGTTTCTTTCGCAATCCACTGGAAGAGTCTTTTTTAAACCGGAAGAAGTTTTCAAAATCCGGAACCAGACTGTCAATCCTGTGTGGGCTTCCATTATATCTTAATAACTTAATACTTAAAGCTTACTTTAGCATTTTACAAAACATAACCCCACATTTGTGTGGGTCACAATATGGATTTAATTACTATCACGTGGTTAGTCCAGAATCTGATTGATCACATATTTCACTGTTAATGTTTTGGCGTCACGCTCCGTGGCGGGTCGTTGACCCAGTAATTGTTCCGGATATGTGACAGGTAGGACACGGCTGATGGGATGGCAGCAGACGTGAGTCGACATAGCATGGCATGGCATGCAGAAATTTTCGATTTTTTTTATCATAAGTAATATTTTTGGAGAGAACATAATATTTTTAAAGACAAATAACTGGATATAAAGAGGGTTAAGTGATGGCAGTTATGGTGATACGCAGTGCATATAGCAAAGCCCTTTGCTTGCAAAATATTTACTTTTAGTCCAATTCCGAATAATAAAATCTTTGGAAATTAAAGGCATTAGAAGTATATTGTCCTGCAAAAGGGACAAGCTTCAGTAGAGTCGCCTGTTCTTCTTAGGGAAACTTTTTTAAGACTCAATAGAAGGAGTAGTCCCTAAAAGTGTTGGCTTGACATCGAGGATATGCATGTAAAATGTGTCTACGTTCAAAGATGTAGAAGACCGGACGCAGTAAAGAAGAAAAGTAGGAAATCGTATTCTGAACTACAAGTAGGATGGAACTAAAATGTCAATGATGAAATAAATTTAATTTTGTTTAGAAATAAAATTTTAGCAGATCAAAATTACAGCCAATCTACCGATATCAAATTAAATAACATCTGTTTTCTTACAAAATGCTACCCAAGATCTAGACATTCCAGACTCTTAGTTGTTATTTTTCATTTAATAAATATCAGAGATGCCGACGAGTAGAACCAATGTGACCACAAACGAATCTGTTATGAGAGCCATACGCCGAAAGATAGTCATAAAAAGTCGTAAAACGTATTTTAACATCCATCCGATAATCAATCTAACACGTCATAACTTTGACATCCAGTCTGCTTGGACCTTACTTGGATATTTTTAGACTTCACCTTAAAATCAACTTTAAGAGCAACGAAATAAAGAACATTTCAATCGATCAACTCATGGATGGTATGTATCAGCTTAAAAAAACTATCGGACAAGACCGCTGACCAAATGAGTCTCAATATAAACATGTTAATTCATAATAAAAGTGTGGTTTGAAGCACAAAAGCAATATTTGCGTACAAAGTGGTAAGTTACACAGAGACTATTATCATCTATTTTCGGTTTGTTTGTAAGAGATAAAAGTGAAAAAGGCAAGCACTTATACGAGTATTTTTTCTGATTGAGATTTGAAAAAACTTTTCGGGTAATTCGGACTTGATCTTCGTGATGAATGAATTAAATATGTATTGATTATTTCTAATTTATTCTAAGGAAAGAATGGATTCGAGTTTCTGTGAAATCGAGCCATTGCTTTTGGAATTATTAAGTGTCGAAATTCTATTTCTGTTGAAAAAAGCACGTAAACCAATAGTTTTACGTACGATAATTTTAGTTGTCTTGCTTCTGGCAAAAAAATGTTTTAAATACATTCTGTGACTGTTTCGGCGAATAGGGCAATTTCAAACCAGCAAAAATGTTAAGGCATTGCAGGTACTGAATAGTTGAACTGATTACATGAACCTGACTTACATTACACTTCTTAGTTCGTGGCAATTTGATTAAATTAGATAAATATGTATAAGAAACATAAAATTTGAAGCATAGAAGTATTAATCTTTTGAAGTAATTATTATCTATTGCATTTTATGCCATAATTTATTTCTTTATACTTTTTCGGACGCTACAATACCGGATTAGAAACAATAAAAAAATACTGACTCATCGCCATCAAATGATAACTCAAAATATTTAGAAATCTCTACTCGAAATATGATCCGAACAAATATGTTCACAATCTAATTGTCTTCAATTAATTCGGTATTGCAGGCGTCTATAGGCTGCGGTAACCACTTATCATCAGGTGGGCCGCGTGTCTATTTGCGTTCTAAATTGTATAAAAAAAAATCACCGACTAGTCATAATATACCAGCCAACATATAGAAATCCTCAAAACTGGCACACCATTACCAACAGCATAGAGCAGTATTGACAGACACCACAAATCCAACTTCAAACAATATTTCCCGAGCATACCCGAGCGTTTCGATTAATCACAAACACGAATGTTTTGATTTATGACACGGCCAGCTCATTGGCATACCTGCAGCCTGATCCTGATCTACAAAATATGGAGAGTACAGAAGTAGTTGCTGTATCCATAATTTTTTTGTAACTTTTTAACGGAGCACAATCTTTCTGGTACTCCCAATGGCCGATAATGCTCAGACTAGAGTTAATAATAATATAACTCTTTATTGCAATTTGAAATACATACATAAAAAATATATACTTACATGTGCACAAGGCGGCCTTAAAATTAATAAATAGAATTAATTTATCAACAGAATGTTTTAAATGCGCCCTTTTTTTTTAAACTTACGCGTTGGTGAGTTTGTGTCTTATCATTAAGTCCGCCAATTGGTATATTTTTTTTTAATGGTGGAAAAATAAAGTTTCAATAACGCGCTGCCAACTTGAAAGCTATGATGTTTTACCACAGTACACCATAACTTTCCTGCTTTTTGGCTTCTGCCGCGTGGTTTGGGACTGCCAAAAGGTGTTTTCCTGAGCCATCCGCTTTTAAAGCATTTTATGTGACAGACTATTCATATCTCCTAATCCAACTTTAAATAACTTAAATGATTAAGCAAAGTAAAATGTGCGACTTAAACTTCGAGATAAAAAAAAAATTACTTCAAATTGAAGAGACATAAATAAAAACCAATTGGGCATAAAATAAGCTGTGTTTCTGTAATCATTTTATTTTGTCATTTGAGTATACAGACCATATTGAGTGACTTGCAGCATCGTTCGTTATTTTTATTAACATGATTCTGTATGCCTTGGTATCTCGCAGATTTTGTTTCCAGCGATATGGTTTCGAAAGAATTGACTTTTGTAAGCGCTTGTTGTTTTTATCGTAGAAAGTATTTAATTTACTTTAGTGTTATCGTGTAAGCAACTTTAATTTCTAATGTCAATTTTTTGTTAAGAATATATCTAAAATCAAAATACCACTCCCGTTTCACCTAAATATGTCGTAAAATGCGACTACGAGATAAAAGGTGGTCAATATTTTTTTACCAGCATTCCTCGCTATTGCTTTTGTGAAGATTTCTTAATTTGGGGAAAATTAGAAAAAGCAATGTGCTAAAATGTGAAGTTTTGTTTCCTAGATATTTTACTACTGTTATAACTGGCAGCCTACTTGTCGTCAATTCTCCTCCAGAATTCTGTTAGATGGAAATCATCTCCCATCCGAAAAAAAGTGTAGATGATTGAGATCTCTGCTTACCCATTTCCTAAACTAAGATGTTTATTATCTACTACAAAAGTTACAGTTAAATCAAAGCGACGATAATCCTTGTTGACGAGCAATAAGACGAATAAAGGATGTTTATTGATAAGGCAAATCACTTAAACGTACTAAAGTTAATTCTATTCTAGGTTAAGTTTTCAACAACTCTAATCCCAGCTTACTTGTACTTACGTGATTCTATCATAAAACATATTTTGCCTATAAATTACAGAAGGATAGTAATAACTCTGACTGTGGCTATCATTATAGTTGTAAATCTTAAAGCGGTGGACGTCAAAGGCTCTTAGCAATCAAAATCATAGTAAAGTGACACATAATATCGACGCATCTCAAAACGATCGATGGGTTAAAATACTTTTGGTGAAAAAGATCCCGACGAAGATCGCAGCCAAGTTTAACCCCTTGACTGTGAATACGTAAGCTGAGTCATTTATCAACAGCCGGGGTAACTATGTATTTGGCGGAATGTGGATAATTAATTCGAAGGTTTAAAAAAATCCCTGAAATTTTCCACTCTTATTTGTTATTATTTTGATATAAATATTAGTCAGTAATTAAAAATGTACAAATTTCCAATTGGTCCCGGCTTCGTCTAAAAGGTGCGGCCGAATATTTTCTTATATATACCTACAAATCTTCTAACGAAAAATTCGAATAAGAATTCAATATGTTACAGTTGTTAAGAATTGAATCAATGTATAAATACTATTCAAGCTATAGAGAGTTTGGAATGCAACCAGAAAAACTCTAAAAATCTGAATTTGTATTTATCAGAATATTCCTCAGGTGCCGGTGGGTTTTCACCTGTATTCTGTCCTACAAAACATAAAACGATGGTGATCTCAACATTAATAAATATAAATCTCTTCATCTACAGAACCTAACGCGAGCTGAGTGATGGCGGCGCGTTTGAGGGGGGAGTCAGGTGCGCGCGCGCAAGCCATGAAGACACATTTGTCACTGTTCTCGGCGATTTTTCATCTCATTGAAACATTAGCGCTTGGAGAACTAATCACGTTGACTAATGGAGCCCCCCGTCGACACCTCCGAAGTTTCACACGAGATGAGTGTGAAATGCCGGCCGATTGACGAGGACGAATGATCTTGCTCATTTTCATCTAGCGTTTAATCTGACATGTTATTGTTTGATATTTCGAACGATCGTGACTAACAAACTGTATCTGGTACAATGTTGTAGGAAGGAATGATACCACATTAAATAATATAAAATATTTTTATATCCATTAAGACTCTGTGGAATTACAAATGTTATTACTTATTTTATCGTCTACTTAGAAAGCAAACTGCATCTGTGGTAGAGTTGCCTTAGACCCGGGTCGTGGATTCGATTCCCACGGAAAGCACATTTCAACAAATTCTGACACCAGGGTATACAGGGTATACCCATTCGATATGAATGAAATTATTAATGAAATGACGTCGATTTTTTTTGTAAGTATATTTATGGATAAGTGTAATATAAGTATAATTTTCAATATTTTAGAATCATAATAAAGCTTTGTAGATAAAATACCTATACTCCTCTAATTGAATTTCAAAATGTCGAGACACGTAAATCTTGTTTTTGAGTCCTTCGGCTAGGCTTTTCTCAATCCCAGTAATGGCTGGTTTATGTGCGCACTCGCACCGGCCGAAGCGCACCCAGAGTCGCAAAAAAGTACCATAAACAGACCGTTTACGACGGCAAATAAAGCTGGCCATCTTCCCCGTAGTCCCGTAGTGAATTATTGCTTTATTGCCTCAGAAATATTTCACAAACAGAAAATATTTTATGATTCTCCAGTTAAGAGCGCCCATATATCATTTTAAGGTATAGATAATAAAAATTGTAAGTCACCAAGCCGAAACAAAGCATATGAGCGAGGTAACGTTTAATGATTCTTTTATTATTATTATTTTGTTTCTAAAATAGGAAATAGTTAAAATCCTAGTGGTTCCTAGTGTTTTACGTGCCCCAAAGCTTTTCCCCTATGCGCCTGATACCTACGTCCTCAGATTAATAATTGGTCTCCGCGCGCGCGAGACCAATTCTAATCATGACTGTCACGGGAAAATCGTTTATAAATAGTTAGTCCGAGAAATTAGTTTGCTATTATATTATATATATTATTTTAGAAAAAAAAGTAGTCCTCATTTAACAATAATAATATAAAATCATATTGAAAATTGAACACGATCAAAACAATTCATTTTTCTATTTCATATTTTGCTCACATTACGTTTCCGACTCTTGTCCTGATGAGTATATGCTTTAAACATTTTCCAAATGAAATAACTTAATCAGACCGATATGTCAAGAAATAAAAAAAATGATAAAATAGCATTTACTGACGTAAAATTATAAAAACCCAGTCAAGAATTTAGCGTCGGAGTCAAACATAAAATCGAAATAGTTAACGCTCAGCGAAATCGTTAACCAAGTGGAGTCTGTAATTGGAGGACATTAAAAACCGTTGTTATGACCGACTGTTAAATGTTTTACGTGGACATTAGTCCCCAGTGTTTACTCATCTGTTACAATGTACCTACTCGATACGTTAGCCCGTAATTACAAACCTAGTTATTACAGGTTCGTGATCTTCAATTTAATCTTTATTTATTGCGTTAGCGAAAACATGCGAGATTTACAATGTGTTGAGGAGCTTGATAGCTGAGAGCTCGTAACGATCGTGTGAGTCAAGGTACAGCGAGCACGGCCTGAATTGGAATGGTCACTACTGTGAGGTAAGCCTCTTTGGATAATACTTTTATGTTCTGGAGCCCTATTTTTGAATGTGTGACTACTTATATGCCGAATGAAAGTCGTTCGATATGGAACAAAAATCATTCGACACGCCGATTTTGCGTTATTGTTTGTGTGTGCCTATGATGGTACGAATATATATCCATACTTCCATACTAATATTGTTAATGCGAAAGTCTGTCTGTCTTTTTGTCTGCTACGCTTTCGCGACCAAACCGCTGAATGGAATTTGATGAAATTTCGTACGAATGTACATGAAGACCCGGGGTCAAACATAGGCTTTCTCTTTTTGAAGCAGACGGAGCTGCGGGAAACAGCTAATTGTTTATATATCTACGAGTATCTAGTATCGATCACTAGTAGCATAATTGTCTCGAGGTCCTCCGTGCTTGGGAAGGCAAGATGGTAGTCGTTGTGACTTCAGGCAGCCTGAAAAATCAATGTATTGTCAAATATAAAAAACATAACCGACTCCTATAAGCCTGGTTTCCCTGTACTAACAATTTATGTTGAGACATTTATATCTGGAAATTCGGTCTAACTTGATAATGATAATAAATAGAAGTTTGTTTTAATATCTGTTTGATAAAGCTGTAAAATCTTCTTATCCTTGATTTATGTAAGTAGTCTAGTCGTGTAGTTATTATGAACTATCCTTTTAACCCCAAGCTGATTTGCTAAAAATATCTACATGCATGTTTTGTAGTTTGGGAATTACGTTGTCGACTGTCAAAATACGTGTCCTTTTGAAAACAAACATGGACGCCGTGGCAATTCGGTTCGCAGCGGGAACTCCTAGAAACAAAAGAAAGTCGCATAGACCCTATTCCCCGAACAAGCTTGACAATTTTGTAATTTCTTATTTTTTGTATGCGTCATACCTTCTTGGAAGGCTGTAAGAAGTCCCGAAGGTGATGCGGTAATTTTGTAAAAAAATACGTGCATTAATTTTAAGGGGCAGAATTTGTATTGTGCTCATTAGGATTTTTTAGCGTTTTGTTGACGGTTGATGTGTGCATTTGAAAAATTGCTTTGCCTGTTGTGATTAACCATAAAGTGCGATGCCCCGTCACGATCTTATGTCGTTATTCTTCATAAGTTTGTATCATTTGTAAAGAGGTAAATGCAATTTTGTTGATTTATTTGAGTCAAATGTCGATGTGCTGCGTAATTTGCACACTGATGGAAGGAAATTAATGCCGATGTGCTGCGAAGGAAACTAAATGAAAGTATTCGAAGTAAACTTATTGTAAGGACATTTTATTTCATATTTGTTTTAATAAATATTTGAACACATTCAGCGTTAAAGCTGTTGTAAATATACTAATAATGAAGTGCAGAGAAGCAATAAGTTTAAACTTATTCTTATAAAATAATTAGACTTTAGAACGTACATATTCTTTGAGACCAAAAGTTTAAATGAAAATTAGTGGCAATACCTACATGTAGAACATTAGCAGAAATTGTAAAAAAAAGTCCGTTGAAATTGGAATGATTTCTGTGTACACGTTCCGATTCTTTAATCGAGTACGTATTAAAGTTTAAAAAAAATATACTCGAGTGGTACAACATAAAATCGTAAAATGTATCACGAACGATGCAAATGCTTAGAGACAGCCAGCAACAAAACAAGGAGTCGAGAAAAAGAAATAACAAAGAAACGGAGGGGGTCTGTAACTGCAGTTGCGGGGTGGGCAGGTAATTTTTCAGTGTTGGCAATGCAATCGGAAGTGTCCTCGCAAAAGCCTTTTTGTTTGTGCCAGGATTCGTCTGTGATGGTTTTCGGAAGTGGAGCCGCGCGCCGCGACTCGTCAATATTTCATTTTTGACTTATTAACCAAGTGTATTCGTATTTTATTGCCCAATTGCTACTTTTGTTTTTTATTTAATTTATCTTGATTTGCTTTCGTAATGCTTGGGTTGAACTTGCTATGCTGTTGTAGTTTATTCTTAAATTTGTTTAGAGATTGCTTAGCAATATCCCACCTTTGCTCCATAGTTATTTTTTTTAGCTGTGTGTGTATGTCCCACTACTGGGCAGAAGCCTCTCAGCTCGCCTTCAATAATATATTATGTGTAATATGAACAATCAAATGTTTTTGTTTAAATTATTCTTGCAAATTCTTGTGTATATAAGCTAAATATGAGGTAAGAGGACATCCATCATAAAGATGGTCCACTTTAAGGTTCTAAGAAGATGCTGAATGGTTGGATGGAGGCTGCTTTAGATCGGTCGGGTTAGAAATCTATTAGGATGGCTTACCCAGCTATAAACCTATTATTTATTAGACGTTTATTAAGCTTAGATTATGATGTTGATGTATCGATGTAAATATTACAACGCCAATGCTAATATTGCAAGACATCATTCTGTGTTAGTGCTAGTAAAATAAAATTGAAGATGAAATTAAAATTATGTAAAATATTATTGGTATGTTAGTTTTGATTTACTTAGCTAAGTTATTAGAATTTCCAAGTTGAATGTACAATTATTCACACGTCAAGTGATAAAATAGAAATTTGTGTCAATGAACTGATATATAAATCTATTTATCATATTACTGCATAAATTATAATTAACGAAGCAACTATACAAACAGGCAAAATAAATAAACACACTATTTGAAGTAAAGACACTTTACTGTGCTGTTTTCTAAAAATTATTCCATGTTTGTGGGAAGGACTTTCTCGTACACAATAAGATGGAATATCATTATATTATTACACATACGTCCAAAATTCACGTGTATTACTCGTGAGAACGTATTGTTTAACCCGACGTGTAATCTGAAATATTAATAAGCAGAGACGGGGCATGAGTTATGATTGTCTGGGGACAATGTTACAGTGCCCCCTTAACTACGTGTTTTGCTAAATTATTGGGTGCGTGTACTAGATACAGCGGAATCTCTGAGTGTAACAGCTAGATTAATTTATATAGCAGGTGCTTGATGCCAACCTTAAACTTAGATACTCATAAAATTTTAATATTTTAAAAATATTTTTAGCTTTGCATACAGTTTCATTAACTAAACTGTACTAGGGGCTTAGCCAAAGTCACAAATTTGAAAAACTATAACGACATTCGTGTTCGCGATCTTTCGGAATTAGTATGAAAATCGACCACGTAATTTAGCGCGGCTAATGTCAATCATATACATTTTTTAATGTCGAAATCGTTATCGTTTTCAAATTGTGACTTTGTCTACAGGCACTTTACTGCACAAGGAAAAGAATAGATACCTATGTATACCAAATGGGGAGCGATAGCCGCAACATAATACAAAATAGAATGACGTTTATGTATATATATATCAGCTTACTTAAAGAAGACAAATAAAACATTCAAATCATTACAAAGAACAATATATTTCATAATTTGGATTGGAACGATGTAACGACTACAGAACTAAGCACCAACACTTTTTTCTAGGAATGATATATACTGACATGATACCGTGATTTTTATAAAATATGGGCTACTTTAAAAACTATAACATTACCCATAACTCAATTAAAACAAGAGCCCATTTGAAATTACCATCTTAATAACACGCACGGTCCGGCGCTACCTGATTTTAGGAAATGTTGATCTAAAGCTATGGAAGTGGTAATTAGTTTTTATGGTGCTAGGAATAGAATACACGGTAGTCTTTAATCACTTCTTCTCGTATCAATGATGAATGAATGAATAAACGAATGAACACTTTAATGCAAGTGGACTAACGTGGTTAGCCCAGAAAAAGGCAATTTCTTTCTTTGATTACTGTAAAAAGTTCTTTATTACCTAGTGATCGAAGATGCTGGATTTTAAACTGGGAAAATGCATACTCTGCATTTTTTTAAATACTTATCTTAAGTGTTCTATGCAGCAATTGGCATTTTAATCGTAGTCTTCTTCATATTTCATATATTTTATAAATACTTATTTATTAATTTAATACAACAGGTGCTTAATTTGATGCCTGAAGGCATTCTCTGCCAGTCAAGCCTTGGGACGAAATAGAAAGGAAAACAGGGTAGTGCTATAAAACAACAAGAACTTAGTACATACATGAGCCAATATAATAAAAATGATATCATTTGGTAATGGTACTGTCACATACAATTTTTTTTGAGAAATTATAATGATTAAAAGGAATATAATACAGAAATTTCTAACTTTTTTGCTTTTTGCCTTTTCAGATTGTTGAACCAAATCTAATCTTACTTATTTTTGGTTGAAAACAGAATTTAGTCTGTGTTTATGTAATACGCATAGTTTTGATTAGGTTTCCATATTTAATATATAATATAAAATAATAAGCTATCATCCTTCTCGTAGTGTTGACCTACTTCTCAAAACTCCAACCCACTCTTCTGCGTCTTACTCCAAGTCGTTTACGGTTGCTTTGTCTATTGATAAAGCATGTCTCAAACTAATACTAGTTTTAAGAGCCAGGTTAGGAGCACTATCTGTCCCTTTAAGGTGAGTAGAATATATATTATATGTTTTTCTTATTAGTGACTGTACCTTGTTTCCAAATTATATCTATGTATGTGTTGATTTATCTATACAGTAGACATTATTTTTATTTTTACATCATGTTCTCTTATTGTACAAAGGTTGGCTGAAAGAGATTGCTTAGCAATAAGTCCGCCTTTGCTCCATATTGTTAACAATGCTATTTCAATTTTGTGATATCCCAGGTGTGAGCAATAAAGTTATATTGTATTGTATTGTATCATTGACTGAAGTTAAAAAATAAAAACTTAATAAGGAAGACGGAAATTAAAATTAACCTCATACAAACCCTGATTTATAAGACGTTAAAAAATTATTAAAATCCTGACTAATACCCTTCCAGGTGAAATTAGTCTGTGGTACAAAAACTAATAGCACCGATTAGGAGAGCTGTACCCAGAATAAATAAATGATACAGCTAAGTTGAGTTGTCGACGACTCAGACAATCAGCCCGGCTATCCATCATGAAGACTTGTGGTATGTCTGAGTGCTATTTATAACTTCTGATTTGAGGAAACGCTTAATTATCAAAATAGAGTTTCTTTAGTGGAATCGTAAGAAATATACAAGTAATAAAAATTGTGAGTCAAACATATAGTTCTATGTGTGAATTATATCTAGCTGTTTTCCACAGCTCCGCCTGCGTCAAAAAGTAACCTAAGTTTGACCCCGAGTCTTTAACTACTTATATTCATACCAAATTTCATCAAAATCCGTTCAGCGGTTTGGCCGTGAAAGCGTAACATACAGACTATATTAATATTTATATTAGTATGGATATGGTAACATGGATTATCACACTAAAACATTTCTAGTTAGTGCGTAATATATACGCGTATCTTTGTATCA
Organism: Euzophera pinguis; assembly: GCA_947363495.1. NCBI lineage: Eukaryota > Metazoa > Arthropoda > Insecta > Lepidoptera > Pyralidae > Euzophera > Euzophera pinguis. The sequence continues at coordinate 5,471,114 of OX376156.1, read as the reverse complement.
CATTTTGACTTTACCAAATTTATCAGATGGGCTGAAAAAGGTCGCAGGTCAGCTCCTAGATGCAGGCCGGTTCCAATCGGTCAATCTGAAAATTATTTGGAGAGGCCTATAGCCAGAAGTGGACTGCCTGCGGCGGAAATGATGAGACAATGATGAGGTTACTTATAAAAAAAAAAAATTTTTTTTATGAACTTCATAGCATTGTAACAAAGAAGTTAAATTTATTGATTTAAATAATAATTGATTACATTAAAAATTAAACTAAACTATAAACTAAAATAAAAATTACAACTAAAAACCAAAAATCCAATAACTGTTGTCCCTGTGGCATGGTTCCAAGAACGCCAGCTGCATTCCCGTGCTGAATAGCAATTGCTATTCTTTGCGCGAGATATGAGCCGGCCCTCTTGTTACCAGCGAGGTCGTGGGGCCAAAGTTTAATAAAAAAAAATCATGCTTGGCCCCCATAGACCAACTGTTTTAACGCCAAGCCGAACAAATATGTAGTCACTACTCGTAGATAGCGAATCATATTTGCGCCGGTAGGTGTCCTCTGCAGCCTCCGCTTCGGCTCCGGCCCTGGAGACTGTTCCCCTGAGACGGGAAGGAGCCACGTATCGACACATGTTGCGTCCCACGAGTGCCCTTCCCCGTTCCCAAAAGAGTAGTAGGTAAGACCATCTGGACGCTTGCCATCATCCCGAGCCATCTCCACTGGTTCCAAGGCATTGGGGATGTTGACGGTTGCAAGCGCCCTCTTTATTATTTCATTAATGGAGCCGTGGTGGTAGAATCTGCCACCACTTTTGAAACAGTGCAGTCCATGAAGGCCTTTCATGTCGACGTCGGCAGCACAGAGACACTGATGGTGTTTGTCAATGGCAGCTCCTAGCCGAAGGCCTACGGCAATCAGAAAGCTGCCATTGTCGAAAAGCGTTCCGAGAGCGGTCGATGGTAGGGTGTGACGCCATTGTCCTGACTCATGTTCCGATACAGCGAGGAGCCTTGCACGGCCGCTGTCACTGAAAGAATTTTGAACCAAATAATTATAATCTCTTTGTAATGTAAAAAATGTATCAAGCGGATTCCAACATTAATCTCTTTCATAAATAGTAAACAAATTAAACGTCACCACACATACAACATTTGATGAAAATAAAACTTAGATCCTTCAATTCGTAAATCAAGTAATCGACTATTAATTCGATCAGTAGTTAGTTTTATTTATATAAACAACAATAAGTATATACATACAAAAAAAAATATTTATACAAGTCATGCATCACGACTGTTAGCACAAAATAATAATACAATATCAATTTAAAGATTAAATTACATTAATTTGTTTACATATTGCGATGTACAAAAGTGCTTGAACTCTGTCCATTAGAGTTAACATTTACGCGATATAAGGTCATTAACTCACTCCCCCAAGGTCAAATGTGTTACTACTACGTAAAAAGTAAAGTAATTATCTTATACTATAAGATATTTCGGAAGGCAATTTCAAAATCAACGACACGATTTGAAAATCGAAGAGTTTTAAATCAGAATAATGTAGTCTTTCAATTTCGGTCAGAGTCGTGGCCATCTAGAGCACATAACCAAATACTTTTACTACATAATATGAAATCATTATTCCTCTCGTTTTAAAAATATACCACTTCGTCTCTTCTAGTGGGTGTCGTAAGAGGCAACTAATCGGAAAACAGACGATAGAATTTACTTGTACTCATGACGGATTCTATGAACAATGGACTTTAGCAGATATCTGTTATTTGCGCCTCTTACGATTTAGTTACTTTTAAGATTTACAATTTAATGATATTAAAGGGATGGCTTTCAACACGTAGTCGACAACAAATGTTTCATCAAAATCACTCCATCATAAATTTAAGAATCGAGCTCTTGTCACTGGAGTTCCTTCAATTCCTGTCGATTAAAATCACCAACATCACAAATGACAAAAATCGTTCAGGTCATATCGTACCCATGGACATATAACGGTCGTACGTCGTATAGTGTAAATCCATTTAAGAGGTACCGTCCGCCGCCGCGCCGCCGTAGAGGCCATCATCGTAGCGGTTCGGTGATGCAACCGCGAAAAAAGTATTTACAGCTAATTAAATCTACCCACGTTCGGTGGCGCAACCGACACGCCTCCACTCCGTAGCTGGGCATTTTAATTAAGAGAAAGGATTAAAGCTTAATGTATTGTCGAGGATATCGATCTTAGTTAAGTTTCTTGTAACACATTGATAGGCAAATAAATTCGTGATCCTTACTTCTTATATTTCCATATCCATACTTCCATATCCATATCCATAGTATTTATTAGTGCGAAAGTGTGTTACGCTTTCACGGGCCAACTGATGAACAGATTTTGATGAAATTTGGTACGAATATAGTCGAAGAAAAATAATTGTAACATTACCTAAACTTACTACTAAAATAGTTGAAAAACCGGAGTCAAACATCAAACAGCTCCACCTGCGTCAAAAAGTAGCCTATCTTTGACCCCGGATCATTAACTATATTCATACCAAATTTCACCAAAATCTGTCTAGCGGTTTGGCCGTGAAAGTGAAACAGACAGACAGACTTTAGCACTTATAATATTAAAGTAAGTTTGGACGTGTAAATCTTAGGTTGGTGTTAATGTCAATAGTTTGATTAAAATCGACGAAAATAGATGTATGGTTAAAAAAGTTTAGCCAATTTGCCCGAGGCTGACGGTGCATAGATGTGGGATGGTAATAATTAACCTTGTGTCTTACCAGAGAAGATAAATTGTGTATTTTAGGTGACCTCAATCTTTGTATTTGTCATATTTACTAACATATGTTATTATTTCTATGACCATAGCCTCCTCTAAAGGAAACCCTCATATGGGAATGTTGATGTTGAGTTGACGGACAATGACATTTAAATCTCGATTTGTCACTTAGGTTTTCTTCATACCTTTTTATTAGAGGCCTGCACTACACTCTTATATTTTGATCTACTATAGATCATTATGTGTCAATAAAAAAATAAAATGAAAGTGCAGTAAAAATTACATTTTATTTAATTCATATAAATCAGTACAGTTTTACAGAAGACGAGCGGTTTTGTTAAAACCACACTTTTAATTCAAACGCCATTATCAAGCACGAACCAAAATACACGTAATAGGGAAAACGTCAACTAATCAAAGCGGACATAATGAAGCAATTGCGATTTCTAGCCACATTTCCCTGCGTGCGGGTAACGAGCACTCGACACCTCCGATAGCATCGCTATGACTGGAAATTATTCCGAATTGTAATTACACCGATTATTCACGGGCGGCCAGGGGCGGCAGCCATTTTTCAACAGTCACCGTTCTTAATTATGAGCCGCGCTGGACGCATGTCGAAGCTTTGAGCTGCACCGTCACCTCGCGTCTCGCCTCGCGCCTCGGGCTCGCCTCGACTAGCGCACTCCGATCGCCTCCAAACGTCTACAATCGATAGATAATTTAGTTCTTCGTTTGAAAATTGTTTTATTTTCTTAATTTTAACACACGTTACCCTTTAAGGCCATTTATCCCCAAAAAGCTACAAGGACTCAGCCTGAACAGAAGCTGTGTAAATGCTTTTTAGGTAATCTATGTTATAAAAAAAGCACTACTCGTAAGAAGTTGGAAATTGCTATAAGTATGTACAATCCTTGGAAAAAATTTAAAGAATACCTAAAGTTTCCCTTCTGGGCAGGGGTTAGTACAGAATTAAAATTCTGATTTCTATGATGTAGAGTATAGATTAATACAAGACCTCACGTCTTTCCTAATAGTAATTTCTTGTAATTTAATTGAACGTATTGCGATACATCACAACCAGGAGTTACGAGAATTTAAAACACAAAATTCATTAAATTTTTGTAGCCACAAAACAAAAGTGTATATTGATTGAATGACTCCGTAAACTTTTTATCGAGCGTTCTCAATACGAGATGGACCGAGTGTTTATTTATCGTTTCGGAGGCTTAGCGAAGACAGATGGAATGTTGTGTTTTTAGCCTACGATGAGGTGTAAAGTAGAATTATCTTTTATTTTTACAGTTCAAATGTAAACAGAGTTCATGGGATGTTAATTTATGACAAGGTACAACTTAGATTAAGAAAAAAAAAAAATTGATGATTTTTGAAAAATTTAATTGCATCGCAATGAGTTTACTCATCCAGGTAGTACTATTTTGTATAAATAATGATTCTAGAAGCACCTGATGTCCTGTAACGATGAAAAAAACCAAGTAATACAAAAATTATTTAATATCTGAAAAAAAAAACAAACATTTTTAACCATAATTTCAATATGCATAATATTTAGAAGCTATAACACGGTGAATGTAATCCCTTCTTATCTACCTTTATATAAGTTTTGTAACAAGAAAGTTACTTGTTATAATGTTCTGTTTGTGCAGCAGCAAAAACAACATGAAATTACAAATTATGATATGATTAAAAATGGAGTAGTGCAGGCGCAAAAGCGACTTCTAGATAATAATTGAAATCGCCGTCTGGTCACGACCATAGCCGGTACAGACGCGCACTAAGCCGTTTCAGGTGTGCATGAATAAACATTGATAAACAACTCTCATATCCGGTACAGATTTATTTCCACGAATTACAGAGAACCTTTAGAAAGAAATGAATAAAGGAAAAAGGTAACAGCTGAAGTTACACTAACAAACAATAATATAAGAAACAATAACGTTGAGAAAGTAAACAATTGTGATTGAAGTCTATTTCCTTTTGATCGTAATGAATTTGGTTGACATACAAAAAAAACCTTATATCCATCTCAATATTTTGTCTGTTGATTTTTCAGTTTGAAAAATCTGACAGTGCTATGGCCCTAACACAACTTGGGTCATGTACCTGTTGGTTTGGTTTCAATGTAAAAAAGGTCGCTCCATTGTAATAACCAGTGCCACTATATCTAGGACCATGACTTACAGCGTACCCCGAGCTCCGAAGCGTAAACTGAGCACGCAACTAGGAAAACACGCTTAGACGAAGATAAGGTCGCCTGGAGACTTGTAGTAAAAGTTTTAACCTAGTGCTAACTAAAGCTCTAATATCACAATTCTTAGCGTTACTTTGTATTAATTTAGTAGTGAGTTAATTGAAGATTTTATTTATTTCACAAAATGCTGTTAACATTTACGTACATGACTGTATGTGGTTGTGGCGAGCTGACGCCGGCGCGTCTAATCGGCGTTTATTGGAGAAAACCGATTTCTGAGCCACGGCCGAAACCGTTTCGACATGTCACCATTGGAGCACCCGTCGACCGACGGAGCCCGATTCACGTGTCAGCATCAGAAACGGTGCTTTACAGAACAACAGCCTTTTATGTTCTGTTTCAGGTACTAAATGAATCAGTATTACAATTTCTTGATGCGGGATTCAGATAAATTAATTATTAAATATAAACAACTGTTTTTGTAAAGTATTATATCCATTTATTTCGATTGTCATTCATTCAATTTAACATAAACTAAAATTACAAACTAAAATTAAATTAATACTAAAAACTTAAACATCTAAAAACTGGTGTCCCTGTGGCATGGTTCCAAGAACGCCAGCCGCATTCCCGTGCTGAATAGCAATTGCTATTCTTTGCGCGAGATATGAGCCGGCCCTCCTGTCACCAGCGACGTCGACCAGTCGTGGGGCCAAAGTTTTATAAAATGATTTCATGCTGGGCCCCCATGGACCGAACGGTTCAAAGCCAAGCGGAGCAAATATGTAACTAGATAACGATTCATATTTGCGCCGCTTAGCGCCCTCTGCAGCCTCAGCCGCGGCTCCGGCCTTGGAGACTGTTCCCTTGATTTTTGATATGTGATACAGCTTAGATGACATCATACTTGTAATTTGATGGTTCAAAAATGACCTGGTACATCCAGGCTGGTACAGCAGCTGATGTTTTTACTTCATAGAAGGAATTACTTTACCATGTGCGGAGAGCCGGTGTAAGCGAAGTCGCACCTGTTGGAGTGTCCCATGTGCCCTGCTACGTGTAGCAGAGTGATCTTACTGAGGCGACAACGGGTGCGACTCAGGTGCCGGCATACTGGGCAAAAAAGATTTGAGTCATAGACACGATGAAGATGACTTTACCATGTGCCTGTCCCTTGTGTTTCGTCATTCCCTTCGGCTGCTGCAAACTTTATAACAATAAAATTTCATTGTTATTAACCAAATCCGGTGTATGTGCACTTGAACAATAGTTACAATTGCAACCGAGCCTACCTTGAACAAATAAGATAACCACTCTTTCCTTTTAGTTGTGCACAAAGTAACCAAAAGTTTCATTACAGCTAGAACCTCTGTTTTATATTATGACATATCTGAGTTTACTACCAAACATATTATGTCAGCACAAGTTTCCAAATTGATCGATTCAAAGGAGCTCATGTCCAGCATTAAACCAGAATCGAAAGTGATTTCTTGATGACAATCAGAATAATTTTAATGACTGAACCTGAACACAATGAATATCTTTAAGATCTCACTGGAAAAAAGCTAATAGCTCTGGACTTCGATGACATAGGTACGAATTGTCATGCAATCAGTATAATGGGATGATGATGATGAATCTAGAAATTTGTTGTTACAGCTATGATATGAGTTATCTTCGTTTATAAGATGATAATTTACGTAGTCAATTGTCAATAAAAATACTACTTAAATAATTGACAATAATATTTGTAGTCAAAAGATACATATTAGACATAACTGTTCTTCAATTGAATACATATTATTTTAAAAGTTTTATCAAAATGCACTTATTTTTGATGTTATCAATTTATCAGATTTCGAACTGTTTATAAAAAGTAGATTCGTCTTACTCGAGCATGAGCATTCATCAAAAACATCAAAACGTGCAGGGCATTTGTAACTAATTCATACTAATTAATAAATCGATATCAATCATTAGGGCGCAAGCTGAATCGATAAAATTTTTATGTATGATGAACAAAAAATATTGGCATATACGAGAAGATTATGCTCAACTATAATATGTAGGCCTTTCCTTTTTTATTACTATTAGTTTCTGCTATCTTCTTCTTCTATGCGTGTCGATACCCATCCAATGATCCAGTGAAAAAAATGATGTGTGAAAGTATGCCTACTGAGCTATTGAGCTTATATTTCACAGAAATATTTATTTCTGTGGCTCATTTAGATGAAAGCTTAATCTAAGGATACAGGTTGTTACCGCGACCTTTGGATGACACAACTTCTAAGTAAAATACAAGACTAAGATTACTGTTATCATAAATTATCGAAATGAAACGTCAATAATGTAATTGCGCATTTTAATTTACGAAAGAAAATTACCAAAGTTAATTCAAGTAGGCTAGCAGACCTGTACCTGGTACGTCGGTGGTGACTTGCGAGTCACGGAGGGCGCTTTCTGTTAAAAACTACAAAAAGTAAATTATATTGATGGAATCGAGCCCGTTTGATTGATGATGAGTGAGCATTTTTTAATTTATTTCGAGGATTCGACGACCGGGCCGCGACTGAGGTCGCATGGAACGATATTTTCAAAACTTATCGAATGTATATTAGGGTTTTTGTCAGGGTTCTGTATACTTAATATGTTGTGTTGAATCCAATATTATATTATTTAGACTTGTGAATTTGTGTGGAATTAACCTGGACTTCTTCGATATTAATGTTAAGGTTTCAGTCAGGGTTCTGTAGGTTTATGAAATTTTGAACACACTATCCAATTCTGAGAAAAATTGGTTTGTGGATTAAAATAGTACTATTCAAAATTCTTGATTATATGTTAATAAGCGGACATTAGTTAACATAGCACCCAGTTAAGTATACCATCGAAGGAGTGCGACAAAACGTGAATAATAATGGTTCCATTTTGCTGTAAACCTCTGGGACCCTAAAAAATAAATAAAAACAAAACAGACGGCGAGTCGCTGCAGTTTTTACTCGTCGGAATTTTGGCCAAAGTGTCTATTAATATTAATTGACGTTGGTGAAATTTGTTCTGATACGTAGAACAATGACGGTGCAATGTTCCGCCTGTTTTCTGTTCAAGATTTCTCCAAATTTATGTATCTTTTTAATAATCTGTCATATTCTAATCACGTAAGTAACAATTTTGTTATTATGTTATAACAAAACTTATTTTTTTATCTCTGCGAAACATGAAATCGAATTATAGCAGAGATTTTATTGCTCTTTCATGAGTGGGGGAAATGAAGTATTGATTACTTTTTACACCATTTACAACATATGACTGGCGTATGCCTTGTATCAGAGGTCATTGGTTCGATTCCCACTGGAAGTATAATTTGTTTAGTTGTTTCCAGCTTGGTTAGAATTAGGACATTGCAGGCTTGGATCACCTGAATGTCTGATAATAAAGATTAGTTGCCATTTGGTGGTCGTTAAAGTAACCACGTTAGAGGCCAAAAGGCTGTTCCGTAAAACTTTGAAACCAGGGTGTACAGGGTCGAACAATCATGTAACCCACTAGATTTGAATGAATGAATTAAATCATATTAAAACAAAATATGGACCCATGACCAAAACTTTATGGGTATTGTTTTTCCAAGACAAGCGACGACTTCATCCGCCGTTCAACTACAGACATACCTACATTGTTTAGGTAAGGGGCCCTTACAATACAAGCTGTAAGGCGACATCTCGTTTACTCACTCGTTTCTGCCCTGCTATTAGAGGTGATAGTAAGGCCCCTGGACGCATCTATACCGATTTAAAACTTATTGAATATTTAAAAAAAAGCATAGATTGTAGAAAATCTTGTTAGTATAGCATGTCGTTCCGTTTCGTTAGCTGTCGTCAATGAAGACAAACATGTATGTGGAGCGCACCTGATCAAACCCACGTCATTTGGCGGACGTGGCTTAGCACGCTGTTTTAAGCATTGGATTTTTAACAAAGATGTGTTGGGAAATATTAATTTATTGTTATAACTAAAATGTTGGAAAATCTGTAAATAAAAATAAAAGGTTACTTACTCGTTCATTAAAAATTTAATGTTTAAACTACGAGCTACTGGCACATGCTACAAACTTAGCAGGCAAATTTTGGCAGTAGTAACACATGACACCAATTTCTCCAAAGAGCCTCCATGCGTTGGATCAATATCCCCACGCAAGCCTCTCAAAGGACCAAAGCAACCCGTGAAATCCCAACGGAGATAAATAAAAATAGGAACTAAATAATCATCAAATAACATAATAATAAATTTAAACAAATTAAAAGTCCTAATCAAGCAAACTGCATAAATTACACAAAACGACGACAATGCTATTCGTGACATCAAATAATGCACCAGTATAGTTTGATTCTGGCCATTGTTAACCAACAAAGTAAGTCACTCAAACTGACCTTCCATTTTCTAACTCCTATTCACTTGACCCTTAATTCACACAAGTTGCCAATTCCAATCCTTTTAATGCGATACAAGACATTAGTTATCAACAACAGACATTAACTAACAGTTTGTCATGTCTAAGTCCGCTTGGCCAGCTGGTTGCGAAGACGTACGACTTGTTGTCGTGTTTTAAAAACTAGTTTTTCCTGTGTTCCCAGACTGTTTCAGTTGTATTGTTAACTATTAATTTTATTTATGTGAATTGTTACGTTGGTAAAGACCGGATATTTTGCGAAATGTATTGCGAATAGATTTGAACAGTTTCGTTGGTACATACATAATGGTTATGCCTTTTTATGGCCACACTCTGGAAGTATAAGGACACATAATGAATACAGCCGCTGCACGTATCTCTTGAGCTAGGAGATACAATTGAGAAAATAAGATTGAGAATATTGTAAGCTTCTAATCTAAATAAAAACATTGATAACACATTAGATCTTCTGGTGGAATGCAGCAGTATTTAATGTAGAGTCGTTAAAGGTGTGATAAAAGTGTAGAACAATAAAAATATTTATTGTCAAACCGGGAAAAATCTGCAATTAATTTATACGAAATTCATTACACATTCACAAACAACATAAATAGAGTTTATTAATAATACTAAGTATATAACGAAACGAATCATGCAATGTGTACTCTTAATCATTATTGCTTCTACCATAAGATTTTACTTATTTGAATTTACTTTAAATTTTGTCTTATTTAAATCTTGTTAAATTTTAAACGCAGACGCTAGCGACTGCGTTAAAATTTAACAAGAATTTCTTTGTTGCCTTACTTAGTTTAGAGCCAGTTTAGTGATTTGCCGATTTTCGATAAAATCTCATGGACACTACTCCCGACCGAGAAGAGTTACTATACAAAATATTACCACGAAAACATAACGTTAGCCCTAAAAATTGTAAAGTTAAGAGGGAAAGTGTAATTTGCATATAACAATGCAACACCTGTTAGTGTGGGCGCGGTGTCCTCACTATTCATTGAGAACAGTCGCATCGCAGTGTAAATGAACCTTTTTCATTATTATGAAGTCAAGGTCGTGTTTTGTGCTATCATGTGGCTTTTTCTCGCTAGTCTGGATGTTATAGTTACTATGGTTTTTGTAGAAAAAGTTTAGAAATTAGGAGTCACACTTTGCTATCATGTGGCCTTTCTCGTGTTAGTCTGGAGTGTCCTCACTATTCATTGAGAACAGTCGCATCTCAGTGTAAATTAACCTTTTTCATTATTACGAAGTCAAGGTCGTGTTTTGTGCTATCATGTGATGGGTAGCCTTATTCTGGATTATTCTTCTTCTTGTCGAGGAATATTCGACGCTGATTCTTGATGAATAGTTACTAAAAATTTAGAAATAAAAGGAGTTATACCTGGCTTTTTAATGTATGACTGGAAGATTCAACCAACATAAGCATACCATATGACACGAACCGGCGCAGTGTTGGACATCCACCGACCAGATGGTCAGATGACCTGAAAAAGGTCGCAAGCAAACGCTGAACGCAGGCCGCTTCCAATCGGTCTTTTTGGAAATTATTTGGAGAGGCCTATGTCCAGCAGTGGACTGACTGCGGCAGAAATGATGATGATGATAAAGTATACCAGATGAGTTTGACGTTAAAGCAGCATTGATCAATGAAAGGCAACTAAAACATACGCACATACAAGCTATATTTCCTAAAACCTATGTACGTTTTGTACTTTTTATTGATGCATATTTCTTAGATATTTTGTATATTAGCAATAAAGGTATTTCAGTTTGATTAAGGGCATAATTCGTCATGTCTGAAAGTTGTTTCGATTCGTCATGCGAATTTTTATGACCCATTGTTGTTCCAGTGCGTCAAGTGTTAATATGGTTTCATTTCGCTACAGCATGTAAAGGTTCTGATTAGACAAGCCTAACGAAAAGTTCTAACTTCTATCATTACCACAAAATTGAAGCAGAAAATTCACACAAAAAGAGAACAAAAAGGTCATTAAAATCCTTGAAAAAAAAAAGCGCATACCCTTACAAGACACCCGGCCGTTATCGATACATCTACAAACGATCAACAAGTTAAACAAGCACCGCTACACGCTATTAAGGCGATATTATCTTCTATCTGCATCGAATAAATTAAAAATCCACGTGTTAAAGATACCAATCTACGACTATTCTACGGATTTACGACCCAAAACATTTTTGAAATTTGCATACTAGGGCGAAGAAGCAAGTGATCAATTGTTATTTTTGCAAGTGAATGCTTGGTAATTGCGACTGGTTAAGCAGGGCAGGAATGGCCGGGTTATTAAATTACAATAATTCTAGCCAAGACAGGGACGAAGTGACCGTTGGATTCGTGAAGGGTTGATTTTATTCATAATAATAATCTGAACGTGACAAGTTGAAATAGACACTTAGTGTAATATCGTTACTATGATGGTTCGGTTTTGTAAAAAAAAAAAGAAAAAAAGATGTGTTTTTCCAAAGTTACTTGTGTTCTTTAAAATTATCCTTTAGGTTAGTTATCCAAATGTCATCACTCGATGAATAATCTTACTACTGAGAATAATCTTTGTGTTTTGAATGGTTTAATCCTCCGTGGTGTAATCTACTACATCCCACTATTATATAAATTAGTGTGAAGTTTCTTGACTAATCATACTCTCATTTTCAGTGTATAACATGAAAGAAAAGCAATACATTTTTCATTGAATATACGCTAATCAGGAAGTGAGCGCCTTCCAAGATATGAGAAAGGCTCACTGTAAAGATAATCACTGCAGGCCTTATATTGCCATGTCGGAGAATTCAAAAGAAAAAAATACGCTAATAGCTTCCTCTTCTAATATTATTGTCTGACATCTTTTTATCTTATCTTAACATAACCTGATATTTATTGTTATTGCATGAATTAATAAATTCGGTGCTCGGTTGAAATAGCGCACGAAACTCCAAGTCTTTCATAAAAACTTACACATTTTAAAACAAGTTAGGAATCCTTTTATAATTTGCATACTCTGCTTTCCTCTCAGTTTAAAGATTGTAAGTACCGTTCCGTTACTTCGTTACGTCGTCATTTTGTAACTTTTGTAATGTGCGTCAGTCAGAGTGAGTTTATGTAAGAAGCTTTTTTCGATCGATTTGATTTCACACTTCATGAATTTACTGATTGGTACGAAATTACGTTAGATGCAAGCGTGAGATGTTATCGATAGATTTAATTATATATTACAATAGTATTTGATTGGCTGTATTAGCTTTTATTTTTAAATTTTGCTATTTCGTGAAGTGACATTTGTATCAAACACAGAAGTGTTGTTGTTGTAAACAAAATTAATTTTCAGTGTATGTAAAATGTTACTTGCTATTCTCGCGGAATTATTTTTGTTACATTGCGGAACCTATAAAAGTTCTAATGCTAAAACTACAAAAAATGAGTATTGAAGCATATTAAAATGTAGCAGCTTATTTTATTTAATCTTTATTTACATTCCATCACATCACAATCCTTATAAAATTGAAACCAAATATGAAAAAGTAGAAGCTCTATATTTAAAAGTGCCACCCTTATAAAAATAAAATCAAATAAAAAAATAGTAATTTATTCATCGAAAACAAATTAAAAAGCAACATTCCATCGCAGAATGCTCATTAACACGCAAAGGGTGGGTACCCTTGCGCGGGCGCAGGGCGGGGTTGTTCCCACGGTGCTTTTTGATGTGCTGAGTGCGGTATTAGATCTTGGTTAATTCCATTTTTAAATTGTTTGAATTTGTAAAAAAAATATATTTGCAATGATTTATTCATGGCCAGTATTTAGCTTCTTTGTGTAAATTTTAAAAACTACTACTTTATAATTTTTACATTTTTATTAAACGTCGTAAGATTATGAAATACTAGCTGTTTCCCGCAGCTCCGCCTGCGTCAAAAAGTAGCCTATGTTTGACCACGGGTTTTCAACTATATTCATACCAAATTTCATCAAAATCCGTTCAGTGGTTTGGCCGTGAAAGCGTAACAGACAGACAGAAAGATAGACAGACTTTCGCATTCATAATATTAGTATGGATTTATTGTAGAAACTGGCATGAAATTTTCATAATATAAAATATTGACTATTGATTGCATATCTACAATTTTATACACGCATCATCTCATAACGTATTCAAACGGTTCCGGTTTGGTATAATAATAATTGCTGCAAAACAGACAGGACGTCCTGTGTCGAATCGAGTGTACACCAACAATATCAATTTTACCGTTATCATGTTATACGCTGAACAAATATCTCCTTTGTTTCTCTAGAAATAGAAGCTATAACGCGCGAAACATACATGATTCTAGACACGTCGATCACTCGAACATCCCTTACAAGTAAGACGGGTCAAAATCGCGATTTTATTTATAACATGTCGTGTACCAGCTGGGGTTTGTCAAGAAAAAAAATATAAGAAAATGGAAGCGAGGGGTCCGCGGCTCCCTTGGTCCCAAAGGGCGGACCACCCTTCGAACGGGTTCCGCGATCATAAATCCCACGTTCCATGTGAAAAGATATTTTAAAATGCGTATAAAATTATTCAGGGCAGAAATAATTCGGTGTGTGTTGGAATTTATTATTTGTACTGTCTGTTGCGAAATGCGTGCACGTGTTTTTGGGAGCGAGACCATTTTATAGCTTTAATATATCATAAAAATTGCCTATTTATGACAAAAAAAGCTTTATTAATCAATGTCTAAATTCAAAGAATGAAGAGCAAAACCTGATAGTCATACTTTACTCAAATATTACAATATCATTTGGCTTCCGCCGCGGGACGTACGTCCTAATTCTAGGGTTATTCATATCCATATTAATATTATAAAAGTCTGTCTGTCTATCTGTCTGTCTGTCTGTAACGCTTTCACGGCCAAACCGCTAAACGGATTTTGATGAAATTTGGTATGAATATAGTTAAAGACCCGGGTTCAAACATAGGCTACTTTTTGTCGCAGTCTGAGCTGCGGGGAATACCTAGTTACTTATAAATAAAAATACTGCTTTACCCGAATAATATCAATTCGCCAGAAATGTCAGACGAATGACTAATACATAAAAAAATTTCAATCTATGTCCAATAACAATGAGAGAATGTCTAAAAATAGAAATCAATAAGCAAACAAAACCGCATGCCGTTATATAAAGCACGTAATTACAAAGAATGATCGACAACAAACGGCATAACAAAGGATATTATAATGAATGAAAGGGACAGCAAATAGACACGCCCACTCGCCTGGTGACCCACAGAACTAAAAGATGACTTAATTAACTAACAATGACTAAATAAAAACCTTGCGTCTTATGATCTGAGAGCAATTATGAGCGACACAACAACTTTGCGCCTAAATGGCTGAACACAGTTTACACTAATAGATACTACACAATATAATACTATGACTTTTTACAATGCCGTGTTTGAAAAGAACTGTTTTGTACAACCGAGTACGCAAGTGATTTGGTTGGAAGGTCGACGAACTTGTTTTGCAATTTAAATTTTGTTTTGGTATTTAATTATTGTGACGTAATTGTTTGATTACACATGTACATGAAAGCACATCTAAATTGATTGTATTAGTGGCATGGTATTGTGCTCCGCGGTGAAATTTTTTTCAATTTAATTTAATTTATTTATATTCAATCATAAATATCATCACACCTTTAGTCCTAATTTATAAACAATAAACACTAGGAACTATTATTCCTCTAAAAGTAATTCTATAACGATGTATATAATATTAAATAAAACTTTGTTCATTCATACCAAGGATCACTAAATATTTAAATTTTCCTTAAACGAGATTATTGCATAATACTACCTGCATATCAGAATAATCGAAGTTATTACATATTACATTCAATAACACCATTGTGCTTGACAGTACACAATTACAGAGTTCAACGACCGCTGCATTAAAAACGATGATATATTTGAACATCATCAGGTGAGTTAAATTTTGCATATCTATTAGATTTGTCACATTCTAGTGTAAATGAGGAAACCATTGATAAAGAATGGGGCGGTGTTCCGCACGTGGCTCTAAAATTTACATAAAAACCTGATACGTCTCAATAATCTTGCCACGAGCTTTCGATTTTCTATGGATTTGTTTGCGCATCTTTTCATCGGCTTCCTTGATTCTGTAAGGGGCATATAGTCATAGTCATCAATAGATATTGTGAATTCTATTGAGTGTCAAGTTCACTATAGGCATATTTACATAAGTTGTAATGTCATATGTTTACAATTTTTAATTCTGTGAGATACATTTCAAGTTTGAAAAGTTTGGCTATTTGGTGAATACGTTTTAATCGTAGACAACTATGCTATGATTAAAGGTAATCTGTTACTTTCCTTTGTTATATTGTATTGGTCAAAACTTGCAGAATATTTATTTAAAAAAAAATCATTTTTGAATATTTGCCAATATTGAAAAGTACAATTTTGTAAAGTTCCTTGGAAACTGCTTCACGCCCAATCAAGACCTAGAAAAGACATCAACGATACCGTGAAAGGGTAAACGCAAAAATATACCGTGATGGTTCTTGAAGTGTATGGGAAAATGTAACTTTTTAAACAATGAGTACAAAAACAAAGCCTACATAAAGTGATGACGTGTGAGCTCGCTTGACATAAAGTGGACACCGTACCCTATGAAAATTAATAAAATCTGTGATTGAAGTTTTTTTTTTTTTTACACGACTCATTTATATCAAACAAACACACAGTGGATTTGAGAGTAGAGATAATATTCGTGCATGATGTTTTTTTTTATTCTATGGTGCTTGGCAAGTTATTAGTCTCGGCTGCTGCCGCTAGATGGCTGTCGTTATTGAATCTTACAAATACATATCTGTTTTAGTTATGTCTTATCGGTTATTTTATGAAATTTGCTTGAGTAGTTAATTTAGTTCATATTATTCATTCCCTCGAAAATAGCAGTTGCTATCATTGCGGGAGTGCAGCTCGCTTTCTCGGCACAATACAACAAAGATACACAAAATATGATTTTTTTTGTTTTCCTATTTTATAAAGCTTTTTTAAATTTAAGTTTTTACATAGGTACTATATAGTTCATGTATAGTTATGTAGAAGCTTAGTACTTAATGGATGTAAAATTAATAGACACGATACAGTGAGTGAGATTACGCGGTGAACGCGCAATGTCCGGCCGTTGGGGTAATATTACACCGCGCGCGCACATGGGGAGCTTGGGCGAGTATGGCATTGTATTGTAATTAATTGAATGTGAATTGGAGTAATTGAAATAAGTTGGTAAGTTAGCCAACAGATATGTGATCATCGTCTTGTTTTCAGTCTGAGATTAGTAGTTCTTTTGTTGTCGAGTCGAATATCTTCAGGTATAATTTGGGCTTCAATTGTC
The DNA here is from genome assembly GCA_947363495.1 of Euzophera pinguis. Taxonomy (NCBI): domain Eukaryota; kingdom Metazoa; phylum Arthropoda; class Insecta; order Lepidoptera; family Pyralidae; genus Euzophera; species Euzophera pinguis. The sequence continues at coordinate 5,454,245 of OX376156.1, read as the reverse complement.
TAATATAAATTATTATCCTTCAAGCTAACTGTAAATAAGTACTCTCATAATTAATTTTAGGTGAAATAAAAGTCAGAATTTATCCAAACACCGTATTTTACGTGTCGAAATTACACAAGTTGATATTGCTTCAGTTTATAAGTTATCAAATTCACAAAACAAAGTGTTTTATATTTTAAATACTTACATTAAATGAAAGTTGTAAACGTTAAAGTTGTATTGAATGTCTTTGATAATAAATATCGTCTTACTTTGTAATCTATGGTTAAAGTAAAAAAAAATGCGTGTCAATTTTCTTGTGATGTTTTTCAATTTTCAAATATCAACCTCTTGACCAGTATTAAATAAAATAAATAAATAATGATTATGCATTTGATGAGACGTAGGATTGAAATAAAAAATAAATTGTACTTGTAGGATTAATTACATTAACCTGAACCTAAACGTAGTATCTGCCTACCCCTACGGGAAAAAGGCGTGATGATATGTATGTATGAACCCTAACGACAGCCTCGTAATTCTTGGATTCTATTGGATAGTTGGATTATTGTTATAAGTATATTTATATCATGTCTGGTTCGGCCCAGGTTCCCCGGTCGCGCTCAGCAGCGCGTGCAACCGCGCAGGCGCAGGAAGTGTCATCTCGCAGGATGCGGCGCGAGCCGGCGGTCAGCTAGATACATTACTATGTGACCTTATAAGCCACCATGCTGTATGGCCATGTAACGGGCTAGTACATCTCCTGAGACCTGCAGATACTGAGCACTGAATAGTACTATGCCTTGAGATTGAGGGTTCGATTGTCATGGAAAGCGTACACTGTTTAGATGATTTCAGTTTGGTTGGGATAGGGTTGAATTACCTGATTGTCTGATAATTAAACCTAATTAAACCTCTATCTGTAATCGTCATACCAGAGGCTCTGTGAATGCCAGAAAAATGGCATTTTAGCTCTCTGGGCTCCCAAGGTTGATATCTTGTGATGCAACTGGGATTATGCTTAGATTTTCTTCTTTGTTTTTCGATCAATTGACGATTAATTCTCCCTAACCAGTGTTATGCCACGACCACAGCCTCGTTGGTTACCGTTTTAGATCAGGGTATTGAGCATTCTCCAAATAGCCCAACGTTATTCATTGTTTTGTTTAGATGATTAGGTTATATTGATTTGTCGGGCATATTGACAGAGAACACACAGGACATTATATCTTACAAATCTAGTAATATACATAATATGGATTCTTAGTAACCAGATAAAGGTTCAAGTTGGGAACTTTGTAATTTCCTTAAGTATAATCTCCTCTAAATACAACCACGGAAAGAAAAGGGATGGGTTTTTTAAGTCAAAAAACACGGTTATCCTTCACGGTGTAAGGTATTTTGTAATTTGTTATCAATAATATATTTATCAGAGAAACTAGGACTTCACAATAATCATACTTAATAACCAATATTAACTAATAATAATTAGTTATTATGCAAAAATATACGACGAGTTTATATTCAAAAACAAGCTTGACTGCATCGCATCGTGTTTTTGCATAAATTATGAGCGTTGAAGGTTCAAATTACCTGAAAACAAATGGAAATTATGAAAATACACTATTTTCATATGCAGCAAAAAGTTAATATAGTATTTGTAGCCATGTCCGCTAAATTTACTGTCAATTTGTGAGCAAGGTTTTATTCCTGCTGTTATTGATAGATGGCAGTCGTTAGGCTATGACAGATGAGGTATACTTAGACTTTAGATAGACTTTATGTTTCCTGAAAAAAACCAGCGCCGCGAAATCAAGGTGCATGACTTTCTGAGTACCCTAGGCTCCAAAGCGTAAGCTGATGACGCAAGTGAGAAACACGCCTGGACGAAGAAGAAATGGCTAGAGATAGAAATAAGTGGAAGAAGCTATCACACTGTGCCGACCCCATATTATAACACAATGGAATTAGGTAAAGGAGAATAAGTAAACTTAGTCTAAATAAATTTATATTCATTGTTAATTAATAATTATATAAGGTATAACGATACTAACGAGAAAAGAGAGAGGTACTGTATAGTAGAGTCATGATATATAGTCTCAGCACATCACATAACACTAAGCACCAATAATTTTAAAAATATTCGGCAACAGCCGTTTACAGATCATCCATCCAATTCATCCATCATTATTGAAACCAAACCTTCTTGTCAAAATCAGTTGCGTAACATTTCGCATAAAATCGTAACTGAAACATTAATTTCGATGCACATTGTTTTATCCGCATGTTGCGCATGCATGCCTCGGTCATCCTCGACGGGCTAATGAGACCTCCTGACATTGTGATGGTGACGTTCGCTTGCGTGGATCAGTGTTGTGTAGGGTTGAATAAAAAATCATTTAAAATTAAGAGTGGTCTTAAAAAGTGCTTATAGCATTGTTTTTTTTTAATTATTTTAGATAGAACAGTGCAGAGTAATTACCAGCAGGATTTATTTCGGAAATTGGTCCGTCCCCGTGTGGGTACACGGGGTAACTAGAGCTATGCTCGCCTAAAGATACTATTTACACGTCCATCCATAATTTTGGTACATTGATTTGGATCAGATGGTCAGATGACCAGAACCTGGACCCGAAGGCTGCTTCTAACTGGTCATTCTGGAAATCCTTGGGAGAGGCTTATACCCAACAGTGGACTGACCGCAGCTGGAATGATGATAATTTATTTCTGTGTTTTTACTGGCAGGTTTTACTTTTTCAAATGTTTTAAAAAAACATAACGTACACCAGTGCAACCTTACATAATTATTATTTTGGTAAACGAACGAGCCCGAAAACTGTATAAATGTGACATCATTATGTAGACCTCACATCGATTTTTTTTCTCTGTGTTCACTTATTTTTTTTTAAGTTATTTAGTTTTACGTACTAAACACACAGTAAAACTTTGGTTGGTGTTTTAAAGGTCACCTGTTTATCTTTGATAATTGAATATCATAGTAGGTTTGCAAAAACCAATGCGAAAATAAATAATAATGATCAAACCTCGCCAACCCTGCTACAGTATTCACGCTGACGCATCTCTGACGTAAATAACTTGCATCTTGAAGTGTCGTCATTACATATTATATTCTATACTAGTGCAGAACTGGCCACAAATGTATTGGCTAGTTATTTCCCCGGGATCTGTCACAGAAGGGATTCCCGATTTGTTAAATATACTACGTCTACAATCTATTTTCGAGCTCAAATTTTTTGATTAATCAGTACATTATCATCATTATTTCTGGCGCAACAAAGCCACTTTCACTTCGAAGAATCAGTTTCTTGCTGTACTATAATGTACAGGTACTATTAATTATAGCAATTGCAGGGATCAAAAACGAATATAACGAATAAAAATTCTTTCAACCAAATGATATTTTTACTTTTTCCCAAGAATAAAAAGTTATATTTCTAACAAAAACAATTCACAAAAAAGAAACCAATCATTCATCCGCGTACTTAGATTGTCGTTGTCGATAAATCTAATTATGTAACTTTCAAATTAGTACTTTTCAGATTCGTAAGATTGCGTTGGTTTCCGTGAACCTGGTTACGTTTTGGGAAATTATTCCTAACTTTATTTATTTTTGTTTATTATTGACCAAAATATGTGAAATCCGAAGGTTATTTGCAGCTTCTTGGTGGTTCATAATCACTGCGTTAAATTTTGTTTGACGAGTACCGCATATAATATATATATTTCTGTTATTTTGGAACCCGGGATTAAAGGAGATAATTAACCACGTAATAAACGTATACTAAACAAGTAATGCTGAAATTTAAATAGGTCGTTAGAGTTATTTAGACATTAGATAATGTACGGGTCATTACTTGAGATATAATTCGCCGCGTCAGCCATATTCGCCACGTTCATGTAAATTCATAATTTTGCAAATAGTTCGTATCAGCAAGCGCATCGTACGTTCTCATTATCAAATTATATCTAAATTAACGACCCGTACAGATAAATAAGACATATCGTAATTTAAATAATAGATCACTATTATTAAAGAGAAAGAGGAAAAGGTGATTTCATTGAACTAATTGAACATGTGTAAAAATTGACTTTGTAAATTTTTTATTGAATTCTGTAAAAAAATCTGATGTCGTTGTAAAAACGTCTGAAATAGGTGGTAAATGGCTATTAAACAGATTTATCGAAATTTCAACGGGGCCGGCCCTAGCAAAGCTAAATACCAAACTAAACTAATATAACCGGTGGCTGTATCCATGTTAGACACGAATGATATAGATTAATAGGTAGTTAATCCAATTTAATTACTGAAAATGGCTTTGCGTTGTACTTACTTTGTATCGGTCTGCTGGTCTCGGATGCTGCGCAGGCGCGCCGCCGGAAGCGGAAGTCACGGGCGCGTTCGCTTGCTCATCTGTGGACAAATGTTGCCAGATCAGGATTGCTTGATCACACTGTTCGCTTAGTTCTTTGCCAATTTTGTAGTAAATATATGTGTGCTAATGTGCTGGACTAATATTACACATTTTATAATATTATTTATGTAACACATTTTGTCAACATTACAATTTGAAAAAGAAAGTTATTTTTATTTTAACTAACAGAACAATGAGTAAAATCGTAAGGTTATATTTCCTACTAGTGCTCGGGAAATAATCATTGGATTTAGGGATCATCAACGGCGGGTAAATCTGAGTAGAAAGTATTAATGTGTGTGTATGTTAATTGGTTAGGTTACATTATTTTTATGTTTTAAGTAGCCTCTATCTTATATATATATGTATAGTAGATTTGTATCTTTAATTCTTGTCTACGAGAGAAGAAATAAATAAGTGACTGTATGCCACAGACAAATCAGTCAGTAAAGTGATCTGTGGCACATTAAAAAATAGATTGAATTTTGCGTCGATTATTCCTCAATCTTCCGCTGCATCCTTTGTCTTCAACCGAGGAAAATGAGAAAAAATGTCGTGGTCCTAAATATCGAATACTTTCGTTCCATGAAGTAAGTAATGGAAAGCGGGGACGTGACGTTGGCGGGGCGTGACCCCGCAGCATGACCCGCGTGACCCCACGAATGCCGTGAAATCAGACAAATCGCCGTGCGCCCGCGACTGCAGCTACGACTACGACGATTGATGGTATCGTCTCGGGAGCGTTTAGTCCTTACGGTTACTGAATTCATAAAAACTCTGGAAGTCCAAAGAAAATAATAGGATTAGTGAATTTTCGAAGAAGCTCATAACCATTGAATATTGTATCCAGTGAAGCTAGTGGTGCTGATCTCCCAGATTAAAAAAAAATGTGTTCAAACTTAATCATTCTAGCTTATATATATTTTATAAAATATATATTTTTCATCTAGTGCTGAAACTTCTTCAAATGATTCTTAACAAATCAAAATGAGCATAACCAGATTATGAAATCGCTTTAATTTCGCTTTTAATGTTATAAGATCGGTACCACGTCAGTTTTCCGAGAGAACAGGATGAAAAACCTTGTTGTAGAAATTTTACATAAACATGGTTCGTATTGCATCGTCTATTGTCGGTAAAATCGTGTCGTGTAAACGCCAATTACCACCGATGACGGTGACAGACATGCGTGGTGTGAGTGTGACCACTGGCCACTCGCACGCTCCTAATCGCCTAGGAAATTAGAGACGTCGCACTTTTGCAATTATTACAAAAATAATGTCACTCTAATGTGTGGAACGGACCACGGTTGCGCGCGCGCATCAATTGGAAAGTGGACATTTCCATATGCCACGGAAATTTTTCAACGTCAATGTTGGTGATTACGCGATTATTGTGAGCTGGGTTTATTTTGTCGTATTATGTAGGTATTGGGAATCTAGGAGAGAAGTAATAGGTGAAATTAAAATACATGTGAACAAAAATCAATATTTACTAATTTTCTACACATAAACAACACATAAATTATATGGAATTGATACTAAAGTGGCTTTCCTGACTGGCTATATATAGAAGATATGCATAAAATTATTGTTGTTCAGTCAGTATACGAAAATTTTATAAGTTTTCGCTAAAACACAACGCAAAAATAAACCACTGAAATGACCTACTAGCAAATGTATTGGAGAAAATTGTAATTGGTTGATTGGAAAATTGTGGTGAAATAAAAATTAAAAATATTATGTTCTATAATTAAAGTTATAAATAAATTCAAATTGGCAGTTAGGAAAGAATCCTACCAGCGGGGAGAGTTTGGTTGCGAAGTGATGATGGAAAGTGGAACTCACGCGCTACCCGACACGACAGCCTTTATTGGACAATTCTGTCACCTTTCCACTCATCGACCTTTCTATTTTCGATAAAAACCGTAGTAAAAAGATCAGTAATAACGGAACTTGAAACGTTAGAGCTAGATTTTTAGACTTTTAGCCATTTTTTAATAAGGTGTGAAATCGTTCTGATTTATCCCAGAAGGAAGAAATATATCTTTCTAATTCACTTATATTCTAAGGTCTTATTAGTTTTAGGTCGACTCTAATATCGATCAAATATGTAAACAATCTTTTTCTTTTTGATATCTTTATAATATAAACTATTCTATATCAATATTCATTAAGTATTAAACAACCAAACATCACAATTCGTATGCGTAATTCCAGAACATAGTTGACCATACCGTAAATAATAATGTAAAAATCTGATATAAAAACATGTAGGATAATTACTCGGGGAGCGGTCCCCATAAGGGTTCCATAAAGTACGGGGTTTCGAGCAAGGTATAAATATGGAGAAAATGTTGTACTTTATGAGCTGTTTATGTCATGGAAGCGGGTTTGCGCAAGCATTCACAGATTTTGATGGGGTAGGAACGGTACCTTTGATGACAACAGTGGTTTGAAACTGCGCATTATTTGTTTATTTTTTCGCTAGTAATATCTAAGTATTTTTTATAGTATGTAGTAATATTAGTAGTATAGAAAAAACAAATAGGGTAGGTATTATCTTATAAATTGTATCAATCAATCAATCATTTATTCTAAATGGAAAACGAAAAATTTAGAATATTCGTGTCTACAACGCGTCATTGTCGACTAGAACATGAAGTCATGAAGTGAAGCAGTTGGTCTAATACTCATTAGACTCGGACAATAATTCTGATATCTTTTTCCAATTTGAACCGCATTTTCTGGGTGCTAAATACTAGTTCATGTCGTGCTTAATCAGACACATACAAATTTAAGTAGTAGTTTATTTCACGCATTTTTTTAGAAAGAAAGTTAGTAAAATAGGAGTAACGATAATGACTAATACCTAGTATATTAGGTACTGTCGTAGCCTGATTATGAAGTTTACTGTCGAATAATATTGAAAAGCCGAAACACAGATTGAGACAAAATATTTTATTATTATTGAATAAAATACCTATTTACTATCGTTAGTAAACATTTGTTTTAATTTGACATGCATTATGATGAATGTTAGTAAATGTTTTAGTGTTAGAAAATGTTTGTAAACAGTTTCCATAAAACAAAACTTTTAGTCAAATAAAATCACGTGAAAAACTGTAAGTACTTACACAAGGTGTGCTCGATTGTACCGCGGGCAAAGCGGGGGGTGCTCTTGCGCACACCTGGCGTGCGCAGCTGCGCGGGCAAATCTCACGCGCAGCCTCCCCGCACACCGCTCTATGTGCGCAGTACGTGATTTGGTGGTATGTCGAGTTAGTCCTTGGTATTTTATATATTTATTTTTTTAAACTTTGTTGTACCACAAGTAAAACATTCAATAGGCAGCTTCATGCTAACGTTCTCTACACAAATTTTCTGTTTCTCGATATGGTTAGCCAACGCACAAATTTTCTGGTTACAGGAACAGAAAATTTGTTTGGTTGCAAACCAGTCTACTAACATAAACTGCCTCCGTGGTTCAGAGGCCTTAGACCCCAGAGAGAGACAGTGGACGACTCTCACGATACTTTGTTTAGCTTTTTCCAGGTTGGTCGTCAGTCGTCGTTAAAATAATCAATCACGTCAGCCGAAGGCGGCGGCCGGAAGTCGGTTCCGAAAATCTCTGACACCAGGGTGGACAGAGTCGATGACCATACAATCTATTTAATATGAATGAATGTGGACACTGATGGCTTGAACCACCTGATTGTCTGATAATAATCCTGTCCTGGCTGTCGTAAATTGTTTTGGTGGTCTTTATAGGAACCACGTCAGAGGCTAAAAAGCGGTTCTGAAATTCTCTGACATCAGGTTAAACATGATCGGTTAACCATGTAAACCATTCGATATTAATGAATGACGACAATCTGTTTAAGTTTAAAACATGGTGTCAATTTATGTTCCTACTATGAAAACACAAAGGAAAAAAGTTTTTGAAGTCAGAATGTAAAACAAACAGGAAAAAATCATACGCCTTAAGCTTTAACACTTTTATTGTAGCGTTGAAGTAAGTTATTGATACGACAGCTAATACGGTCAGATAACACAAACCTGTTAGCACAAAGCGATCTCCGTATAGAAGTAGCTAATTCATGAATCAGACATAATTCCTATATCATACAAAAGCTTTAGATTGAATGAATCAATTCACTTTCATTGAATCAGGTGGACATGCAACAGGTTACATTATCATAGATTTGCCACAAAACGCATCTAATAGTAACATGAATCGGATTCCTAAAAAACATTTCTTACAAGTCTTATTGTCTGATTACAATGACACGCGCCGTTCAACAAAACACTTTACAAGTGTACAATTCATGCAATAGCTCTTTATATTCCCAAGTAGCACAAAACTGCTTTATAAATTGTCACACAAGGCCCACGTCGTCAACACAAGCATTTGTGTAAACTTATTGAACTTCACCGAGGCTGCAACACCTGTATTAAAAAAATCGAGTCTCAACATAAAGCTGTTTTCTGCACTATAATTCCATTAAACACCACACTTACACCACTGACATCATTATTATACAGCGTTTAGTAGTGCTATACTCTATCAGCTGCTAGAGCGTATATTTGTGAACACAGACAATGCAATTTCCTGGTTATAAGGCCACATGTGTACTTCAAAACTGTTGCATTTTAAGGGAGAACAAATATCATACCATAAAGTTTACAGTTTCTCTGTGAAAATAATTAACTAATGTTTAAAACTTTATGCTGAATACAAATGCACCTGTACACTATAAGACAGTTGTTTGTATATACTCCTTTAATAGCATTTATTTTGCCCATGGCAGCACTCAACGTGAAGCGTTTTGAAGTCACACAGCAGCGAACTACTACAAATCCTCTCACTGTCACCCGTCAATTCTGTCTTAGGCTGAGTAACTGTTTTCAGTTGGGCATTTAATCTACCAATTGAATTATATCTTAGTTCAGGAGTGTTTGCAATTAGGAGTAGCCATATTTGCCAAATTTTCTGACGCATTCTGTGTTATATAAAATGTGGAAAGCAAAAAGCAGATCTGGTGGAATACGGCGTAAGATTAATTCAGAATACTTGAAAATTATAAAAAGAAATACAGCTAATGTGGAAAACATAAAACCTACAAGTTCAGTTAATCAACATCAGAAGATAACAGATAATCGAGTTTTAGAAAATGTAGGTTCCGTATTTAGAAGTGATGATAGTGTGGAAAGACTTGGAGTAAATTACGGACACAATTCAGCAATAGTGCCCCTTTCTGTAGATAGAACGAGTTTAATATCCGAATCTGATATTTACCACCATCAGTCAGCAAGTGCGCATCGTATAATGAGTGAGGCGGGTTCCGTACAGGATATTAATGAAGAACCTACTCACACAGATAATCCCAACGATTCCGATAGCTCAGACTCAAGTGACTGTGATGTATATAATAAAAAACAGGAATTTCGTTCAAATATAAGAGAATGGGCAATTTCTAAAAATATTGCTCATACACATTTGAATGACCTAGCAAAAATAATTAACAATTTTGTTCCAAATGCATTACATAATGACGCCAGAACCATTGTAAGAACACCTAGAAACATCACAATAAAAAAAATTACAGGAGGTAAATATTGGCACAATGGAATAGCGAATCCTTTAAAAAAAATATTGCTGTGTTGGGATGATGCTCCAGAAAATATAACATTGAATATTAATTTCGACGGTTTGCCAATATTTAAAAGTTCTAAAAATGAGTTTTGGCCCATATTGTGCAATGTTTCCGAAAATCCGTGCTTCAGGCCTTTTGTGATTGGCATATACTTTGGGCAAGGTAAACCGAAATGTTTATCTGAGTACTTGGAAGATTTTGTTAATGAAATGAAACCGTTACTTGAAGACGGAATTTATATTGAGAGTTGTAAAAAGAAATTTACTATAAAGATACGGTGCTTTATATGTGATTCACCTGCCAGAGCTTACATAAAGGGTGAGCACCAAATTACAAATTTTGTAACCTATATCTACACATGTTTTGGGCTAGTCTAACACTAAACTAGTTTTCTTGCATCTTTATTTGACCTTTTTGACTATTTATTTCAATTAATTGATAAATTTATTTAACCGTATTGTTATCACAATCGAAATATTTTTCCGATTTTTTTTTCTATTTTGTGTGTGATTTTTTTTTCAGGTGTTTGTAATTTTAACGGCAAGTATGGTTGTTTAAAATGTGTGACAGTCGGAGAGTACTCACACACTTCTCATACTGTTGTATTTCCCGATACGAAAAGCCCCGAAAGGACTAATGATGGGTTTAGAAGTAAGATATATGGTGCACATCATAAAATGGATACACCTTTATTAAATCTACCAATAGACATGGTGACTAATTTCCCAGTCGGTGATTCCCTTCATCTCATTGATTTAGGTATTATGAAAAGGTTACTGATTGGTTGGCGTGACGGTAACTTTGGAAAGTATATCACAAAATGGCGTGCGAGTGACACCGAAAGAGTTACAAATTTTTTAAATCTTTGTGTATTACCTTCTGAGATACATCGTTCCGTGCGGGGGCTTGATTACTTAGCATATTGGAAAGCGTCGGAATTTAGATCATTTTTCTTTTACCTCAGTATTGTCATTCTGCCTGATGTATTGACTCCAAATGCGTTTTACCATTTTTTGACACTCTACTGTGGAATAACAATTTGTGCCAATACAGCATATCGTCATTTGTTACCATTAGCGGAACAACTTATAAGGTATTTTGTAGAACATTATAAAGATTTTTATGGATCAGCATATGTAACAAGTAATGTCCACAATTTACTACATATTACTTCTGAAGTTGAACTGTATGGAACTCTGGATACATTTAGCGCATATCCGTTTGAGAACAAATTATACATGATTAAAAAAATGCTAAGAGGCGGTAAAAATCCACTGCCACAAGTGGCTAAAAGATTAATCGAAGATTACGATAACAGTGGCACGATGGTTTGCCGGGAAAAAAATAAAAAAACAAAATATCCATACTTAGCCAAGAGTACTAAAAACATCTGCATTTTAAATTTTCGTGAATTCATATTGTCTTCTAAAACAAAGGACAGTTATTTTTTAACAGTTGTAAATGAAATAGTTAAAATTGTTTCAATTGAAGAATTTAATGGTATTGTGATAAAAGGTTCCCAGATAAACGAAAAAGAAGAAGTGTTTGTCTATCCTTTAAAATCGTCTCGATTTGGGATATTTAAATCTAGAAGTGTACAAATTAGCGATACCACAGTAGTTGTATTGAACTCTACAGATATAAAATGTAAATTAGTGTGTATTCCTCATAAAGATTATCATTACTTTATACCGCTAGGACATACTCTTTAAAATAATAAAAACGCTTTTAAACTGAAATCAAAACTTTTATTTTCACCTTTTGACCAAAAATAGATTACGTACAAAGCAGATATTAATCATTTCAAATCAAACACAGTCTCATATAATAACACGTCGTTGCCAAAGGGTCAGGCATCGATACTGACTGTTGTACAACGTATTGTAAGAAATTAACATAAAATAAATATTTAAAAAAAAAACAATACCCACTCATAATCATTATTTGAGCATTCAGAAAAATCTAAGGCAGCCATACTCCTTTCAAAAAATATTCAAAAAAAGACGTATCGTCACAGAAAAAATTGTCACACAATGCAATATTTCATTCTAGGCATCGATATTGTCATCAATTTCGACACCATCTTTAGCTTCAAGCTCTCCGCTATCTCCACCTGCAGCTCTTGGCTCTCCGCCATCGCCATCTGCAGCTCTTGGTTGGCTATTATCATTACCTTCAGGCGCATTCTCTTCGTTGTCAAACTTTACTTGTTGTTTGGACGTGCGAATTCGTTTTGTTGATTCTCTTAAGCCCTGCATTGACTTACGTTTGGTAGCGTTTCTAAGAACAAGTTTGAAAAATTTCAACATTTGATCGTCAGTGAAACTAGGATCCCACATATTTACAATTGAAAAAAAGAATTTTCTGAAATTTGTGAAATTTTTCATGGGTATTTTTGAACGCTCTCCCTTGCTTCCCCCGGACCATGAACACTGACATAAAAATTCCTTTGTAAATAACACATCTATCAACTTATAGGCACATGTTTGGCCTTGCCCAGGTTTAGATGAGTACAAAGTAGCTAAACACTTGACTAATTTTTTTTTGTGTGTTTTGTCAGCTAAACTTAACTCAAACATTTCAAACTCTTCTGCATTATCAATAGGTTTTAGGCTGAAACTTTCTCGTTCTTCCGGAGATGCGTCTTGCAGCAAAGTAACATCACATTGTTGCATCTGTTTTAATAGAATGATTTCTTTATTTGTCTCATCTAATTGTACCGTTAATGATGCCAATTTTTTACCAATACTTTTTTGGTTCTCTATCACACAGTGCAATTGGTTTAAAATTAGAGTTTGATTAGCTAGCATAGTGTTAAGATTGTTTGAGCTAATTAACTGGATCGTGGTGTCTTGCTCATGAACTTGCGATATCCCTTCCTGCACTGTTTCGGTATTTTCTATTGTAACTCCATCCACAATAAACTGTGAATTTGTCTGTAATAAAAATATGAACATTTATTAATGTAAGATCATTTATCTATTCAAATTATACAACAAAGTCCCAAAAAAGTCCGTCTGTAAGTAATTGATTTTTTCAAAGCTCACTGAGCGGACTTGTATACCGTTTTTCCAAAATAAAGTGCAATTTTAGATAGAAAGGTTTTTATACCCATGCGAATTCGGGACGGATCTCTAGAAAAATATAAAATGAAAAATGACGATTATGTAGGTATTAAGGGGCAAAAAAACAAAGCAAACAAAGTTGCTATTTGTCAATTTATCACAATGTGAAATTGTTTCCAATTTGGTTAGGATATTACAGGTTAAATCACCTGATTGTCAGTAAGAGAGATGATTAGTTAGTTGCCGTTAGGTTTTTCGTGGGAATGAGATATTTTTCTGCGGTAAAAATAGCTTATGTTACTAAGGGATAATGTAGCTATCTAGTGGTAAAAGAATAAGGTAAGTGGTTCATTTGTTACGGTGTTCATCAATAACCTACCTGCTTACCTACTACGAAAAAGTTGATTCTACTCATGAACATGAACAACTTTTTACTAGGTATGGAAGAGGTGATTTTATTTTGGCAATTGTGATGATAGCTCCATAGTAAAATATGTTCATATATGTAGGTATACTAGTAATACAAATAATGTCGCGGGTAAAAGGTACTATAAATTTATTTATAATATATACATCATGCTTTTTCATTTGTGACTTCATTAGGATATATTTAACGATTTGGAAATATACAACTTTAAACGGTTTTATTTTAAGCACTGACGTCTCCGAACACTTCACACTGACAAGAAAACTGGACACTGTAAAGTGTTTGAAACGTCAGTGCACCAGTGCTTAAAATAAATCTACATCTACACTAATAATATGAAGAGGAAAGATTTGTATTTTTGTGTGTATGTTTGTAATGAATAAACTCAAAAACTACTGTGTCGATTTCAAAAATATTTTCACCATTGGAAAGCTACATTCACCTTGAGTAACATAGGCTATATACCGCAAGCGGAGCTGCGGGAAACCGCTAGTAAGTAATAAACGCGATAAAAACCACATAACGTATAATTCCAAATGTGTAACAATCGCGAAAATATTAGACATCATTATATTTTACGATATTAGATTTTTTCGTTCCTACTTTTACCCCCATATCTAAAATTCGGCTGAACCGATTTGCACATATTTTCCTAACGAAAAAAAACCATATTTACCCAAAACAGTTCATAGACGGATAGACAGATACACACACGCACACATTGTGGTCAAACTTATACCACCCCTTTTTGTGATTATATTTTCACCTACGTAGTAAGAGTTTACGTTAAGTAATAATTTATTGGTAAGTAACTCACCAAATTGTTGGCAATTGCTTCAAAGTTATTTACATTTTTTGTTGGATGGCTAGTATTTGATGATCCCGGAAGAGGTAAAGCATAATATTCGTTTTCTTGACAATCTGTATCTGTATTTTGTTCCATATTATTTAGTTCTATGTTTGCCTCTTCATAGGTCCAAATGTTGTTTCTTTTTAATATACAATTCATGGTGGCCCACCCTGGTCCAGGCCTTGAATTTCCATCTTTTATTAATGTACCGGGGTTTTTTGTGTTTTTCGATGGCCACCGCAATAGTCCCTTAGCTTCCCACAGTGCAGGAACAACTGTCAATTTGTGGAAACCTCCCTCTAGGGTTTGAACAATTTTAAAAGGCATTTTCTGTAAAAAAAATAACAGACTTGTATTAGTAGGCAGATAATCTTTAAGGCCCGCGGTTCCGACCTGTAACGCACATAACGTAAATGTAACGCATATAACGGAAAACCACAGTTCTTTTAACAAGGCACATAAAACTTACACTTAACTATGTCATATATAAATCATACTCAATCAAGTAATCAATTATCAATATATGTAGGTATATGTATAAAACTCTTGCGTTACTAATTGATTGAGAGACGACGCATAGTCGAAACTACAGGACGCAAGGAGCTGAAATTTGTCATGTAGAGGTATATTTCGGATCGGGACTTAAGCGAGTATAACCGAGGGGCGCCTCTAATTAAATACATATATGGCTACTATGCACCTACCAAACTATCAATCTATTTTGATATGCACAACTTATCTATTATTATATTTATTAACACTATCACAAAATTTGCCACCGCTTACAACTACAAAACACCTGATTGCGACTTGGCGACAAGTCTACAACTGATCTGATATTGCAATTTGTAAACAACCAAACGCTGCGACGGAGGAGGCGCGGGTGGCGGCGTGCGGTGCGGGGCGGGTATCTTAATAAACACGAGCGAGACAACGTCGTACACGTATAATGGCTGGTTTACACACGATCCAGTGCCGGCAATCCAGTGCTTTCACGGACACACACATACAAACAATTATTTAAATGTGTGAGTAAATTGTTTGCGTGTGTGGGGTGGATTGGAGCCCGTAAAAGCACTGGATTGCCGGCACTGGATCGTGGGTAAACCAGCCATAAAAGATGGCAACAGACTGTCTCGCTCGCATTGTGCGCTAGTGTTACCGAACTATCGATAGTATTATATATTCGATATTGAGCTTCTATAGTATCGATACTATCGATAGTATTGCTGTGTGTCGATAGTATTTACGATTACGGTTCAATCGATACGATCGATAGTATCGACACTATCGACAGTATCGATTTCCTTATCGATACTATTACTTTTGCCCAACTATCGATAGACTATCGCGCGGCAACATGCCAAGGCAAGGCACAGCCAGGCCGAGCCGAGGCCCAGCAATGCTGCCTAGCGCTGGGGATGAATAGGGATTGGAGACATGCGAACTCTTTGAGTGCGGAGTAGATGTTGCGAGTACGAGAATGAGGTGCGCAGGCAGAAGTCCTCAGCATTCTACCCAATTTGCCTTACTTTTTAGGGTTCCAACGGGTACCCAAAGGACAAAAACGGGACCCTATTACTGACTCCACTATCCGTATGTCACCAGGCTTTATCTCATGAACCGTTATAGACAGTTCAAACCGTTATTCACAGAATATTAAGTTAATAATTAGGTATGTTTAAATAAAATAATGTTTAGGGGGTCAACTCAAACTTTTTTATATTGTAATAACAATTTGTACGATTTAAATTATAATAGCAATATAATTAGATATTGAAGTGACTAGAACTAAACAAGTGAATTAATGGTTTTAGTGTAAGCACGGCGGAACCCTAAAAGGTCGGATCCGTAAAGGTGGCCATCTCATTTAATATGCCTAAATGTGAACCACTTTGTAACCACTACTACTAGTTTTAACGCTTCATGGCTGATTTTTTTATCACATGTGCTTCAATATTTCACACATAGCTATAATAAAGGCCACAAATGAACACCCGTTCAGCACTAAGCAATAAAATAAAATTAAATGTGATCACTGGCCTTTCCGCCATTAACACAATATGATTGTGTATATAATGTTCAAGTTGACTTCTTTAGTTTGTTTTATTTTAGGAGATAACGACTATTATTGAATTAGAATACGATTGATTTACACGTAAACAGTTTTTCTTAAAGGTTTATGGCGAAAATAATTAAACATATTTTAATTACTGCCTATTTTATGATACAGATTTTTTTGTATTTCGTAGAAATAAGAGAGCCCATGAAAATTTTGACCTAAACTCATATAGTATTTCACGTAAATCTACCTTCCCAATAAGATAATGCACGTAATAGCAAAGAAATTGAAGTTTTTACTTACCTTAATTTCTATATTAAATCTCCACACAGAACAAACCGCACACGTCACAGAAATACTTGACAACGATATTAACTTTAGGTTCTACGTTACTCTTTAAACATTTATTACATTTCACAATTTCACTCTCAATTCTGTAAAAGTGTAAAAAACGTACACTTTTGTCTTTAGAGCTGTTTAAAAGGGTAACACGGGGCCCAAAGTACAGCTGTTGTGGTAACTGTTACACAAAAAAATGCTTATATAATGTCGATAAAGTGTCGATATAATCCAATTATTTTATAATTGGACATGTAAAACAGCTATGTGCTGAACAATTTGTGCCCAAATTAGAGTTATATCAGCAGAGGTTGCGCTGTCTACGCCGTTGTACAGCAAGCTTAAGCAGCTAATGCATTCACAGTGCAGTGTATTATGGCTGTCATACAGCACTTTCGTGCTACTTGGGTTACCACCGGTCTAAATAAAACTATGATACGCGGTGCGACTACCCGCTTTTCGTCTATTTATTCTTATTGGTATAGAGGCAGGGCAGGTCAAGTTAGAATTGATAGGTTTTAAAGGCATGATATTGTAATATCAATAGTCGCGAACTTTTTGTCCGCTGTGTGTACTTTTGTGTGTTAACACTGATTAATATAATTATGTGTGGTTACAAACTGGATAATAACATAATAAAATTATTTATGTAGAATTAATGGTAACGCAAATGTTGAGCAAGGTTACCCATTGTAGTTATTTAAGTAAAGCAAACAGAAGATTTGATTTGTATTTTTTTTTATCTTGATAAAGCAAGCTTAATCATTGTTTTCCATTTAGGAAACATAAAAACAAGAGTTTCTAAGCAAAAGAGCTAATATTCAAATACCTGTGTTTGACAATAAAGATATTTTGTATATGTAAAAAAAAAAAATGAAAAATCCTACGACCACCCATATAAATAAAACGTAAACATCTGCGCAGAAAGAACATCGGTACGGTAAACATACATGGGTATATGCGTAAAAGTTCTTTCTACGCAGATGTATGTGTTTACACATCTGCATATACTCGATTCCCTCCAAAGTTAAGCGTATATGACACACCCTCTCCGAATTCGGTGTTCAGTTACCTTTTTTTTGGTTCAGCCGTGAGACCGAAACACCGAAAGGCGGGGTCTGGTTACTGGCTGAAAGTCTACACCAAGCGTTTGCACGTGCATGATATGACGTCACTAAAATGGCGGCGGCGATTTGAATCTGAAACTGGAACGTTCCAATTCACAAAATATTTTGTACTTACATATCTTTAAAGGTATAATTGTACAGCAAAGATGTTTTCGACTCCGACGGATATCAAATCAAAAGTCATTATGTTTCATAAAAAAAATTCAAAACCTTTTTCGTAAATAACCATCATATTTTTGACGTTTCAACCGTGTTTCAATGGCTTTTGTTATGGAATGATCGTGAAGATATTATTCGCGCTTAATTCTGTAATTTTTTGTTATAATACATTTGTTTTAGTTGCAAGTAATCTCATTTCTAATATTTTCTGGTCCTAAACGCTCTGTTTCTATTTTTTAATTTAAAGCGTGCCACTATATCTGCATGATCTCTTACAAGTTGCAAGAAAACTTGCTTATAAAGACCTTATATTTAAATAAACATTTACCTTCTTAAATATTTGAACCGATCTAGTTACAAAGAAACGGAAGCACGTACTCAAGGATAACCCGCTCAGATTTTTGTTTCGAGGATTAAAAGTAATAAGAGGTTATGTTTTTTGTGTGTGTGTAGGTTTCGGCTAACAGTAGGAAGTAGACGATTATCGTTGGGAATAGTCGGGATATCCGGGTGCGGATCAGGTAGGCGTAATTGATTGTTATTAGATATAAAATGTACCTATGGAATTTAATATCGAGATTAAAAAATATATTGAGCACGCTAATTATAATAATGAGAAAGGTTTTCGACTTGCAGTAATGAAGACGTATTTTTTATTTCAGTAGCTCGTTCCTAAATGAACAAAGGATTACGAGTGTTATTTGGTCACTATATAAGTTGCGAATCTACATATTTTAATACGATTGTATTAACAGTATATAGATGCGCGGTCGCCGTAGTCCAACTCATAGCCTAGGATTTTTCCCATAGTACTCAATAATTTTACTGCCTTCTTCGGTCTTTAAATTGTAAAACAGTGTATTGCTGCTTAGTGGCAGCAGAGTAAGGCAGATGACCTTTATGAAAAAGTGTACGTCAAGTAGATGTTTGTTTGTATCTAAATTAAAACTAGGCTTACTCCCACTACTACTACGTGTAGAAGTAATAGTTAATACACGGTGTAAATTAACTATCGTGAGCCCAGTTATCAGGAATATAACCATCCACTGAAATAAACCAACATGTGCGTAAGTACATGCTGTATGTATGTACTGAAGTTGTAATCGTAGTTGGAAAGGAAATAGAAGTGACAGCTTGCAAACCAAGCACATCATCTGAGATGAAGGATCCGTGAGCTAGTATAAAATACATAGATACATGTATTTATACAACCTGATCTCACATTATGAGATTTAAAAATTCTCACCATAGCCTATAACAACAAATCAAGGAAAATTGAGCAGGAGGTTCTGGACGCAAAACGCCGAGTCACCGGCGCGGGCGCAGTCCGTGAGGCGACGTCTTTGATGGTCGCCGACGTTCGACATCGGTCGATAGCCGACAAAACGACAACTGCACGGGTGTGGAGTGAGGTGGAAGATGTAGCGGTCGATCCTTTGGAATACTTACTAATGATTAGATTGACTGAAAAAAATCAGTTGGCTAATATAAATACATATATACACAAACAACATGCTTAAAACATTGGCTAGATGGATTATGCGATTGATAACACAAACGCAATTCCTGTGCTGCTATATCTAAGAGGATGCTACTTCTCTCTGAGAAAACACGCTTTAATGAACATTGGGCGTGAGATGTAGCGATTGGAAACGAAACTCGAAAGTGATACGTCATCATCATTTCAGCCACAGTCAGTCCACTGCTGGACATTGGCCTCTCCGTATAATTTCCAAAATGACCGGTTGTGCATGACATGTGTGTAAAAGGAATTTCATCGACAAGAGCTTAGCGCTTTCACGATTTTGTTTTTCCCGTGTGGCGTCTCACAAACAATAAATATCTCTTTTTAAGAAAGCTAATGTTTAGCCGACTTTCAGTCATGAAAATACGAGAGATATTTCTTACTTCAATGTAAAAATAATGTTTGTAAACTCAATAACTATTAAAAGATAACTCTACATTTTTATTTTTTTATTGGCGGACTTAATGCTTAAACCAGTCTCTCCCAGTCAACCATTAGAAATGTGCGGCGCGAATTATCTTACAAATATAAGTACCTATAATAATAAGAAGAAAAAAACACTTAATGCTCAATAAACAAACTTAGATTTACATACATAGAGTATTCGTAAGAAGAGATGAAAACGGGGAAAGATGACGATGGTTTAGGGTTATAAGTTAGTGAGGTGAATTTTGACTTTTCTTTTGAAAGCGAATTTAGTTAAGGTCTCTTTGATGCCATCGGGTAGAGCATTCCAAAGCCGTATGGCCTGTAATGTAAAGGAATATTATTAGAACTTAAATCAAACACTGCATGAAATTCATTCAACATTTATAGACAAGAGTAACGTCTGGCTATATGCCTTAAGGCATTGCTCCAAGGCATTTAGCCAGTAGTAGCAAATACGTCCACACGTGTTTGATATCCCTTGGGCTTGTGTACTGAGTTAACGTCTAGGCCAAGCCACAAAATACCTAGAGCACCCTGTATACTGTAGCATTCCCTACTCGATGTACTTTATTAATCCAATACTGCTTAGATTAGGTTAGCAAACCTTAGCAACCAGCCGTAGACGTAACCGGCAAAGTTCTAAGGTAAGACAGTGAGAGACAAGTGTTCATATTTATTTCAATTTCAGGTACTGATTGGGGTGCTCCATTTGTCTTTTATTCGTTGCAAGGGTCGTCGTATTTGAATCTATACGGCATTAGACTTAGCAAGCATTAAGAGTTTTAACATGCTGGGTAGTAAGCCTTTCAATGAACCCGCTTGGGACCGGCAGAACTATTGGGGTAGCACCAGGTGGAGGAACTAGAAGAAGGAAGCAAGGAAGTGTGGTAGGTGAAGAGGTTATTAAAAGAGGCCAAGACCAACCCAGGTTTGTAGCACCGCAGATAGTAAAGTAAGTAAGTACAATTTAGTTTAGAAATGAAGCAGAATAGGAAGGAGTGGAGAACTTTTGTGTCAGAGGCCAAGATCCGCTTTGGATCGCTGAATGCAGTAAGTAATTGGGGTAGAGAAAATTATTAGGTAACTAGCGGTTTCCCGCAGCTGCGCCTGCGTTAAAAAGCAGCCTATGTTTGACCCCGGCTCTTCAACTATATTCATACCAAAGTTCATCAAAATCTGTTCAGCTGTTTCGCCGTGAAAGCGTAACAGACAGACAAACAAAAAGACAGACCGACAGACTTATAGACAGATTTATAATATTAGTATGGATATGGATTAGTATGGATATTCAGGAGTCATATTTTTAAGATATGTAGTTCACCGAAAATAGATGAGACGAGTGATTGATTGTTCGACTCATCAGTTTTTGGTGAGTTACGGATTTCAAAATAGCCCTCTAGATTCTAAGAGGACCTAATAAAGTAGGGTTTACAGAGATTTTAAAAAATAGTGAATTAAAGATCAGCCACATGTTTTGTTGAATTTGGTAGAGCCCTAGAGCATTTTCGTCATATTATTCGATGATTGCGTTATTTTGTCATGATCTTATTCAATAGAAACAATGTAAGGTTAAAGTGTAAAAAAAGAACGTACGGTAGAAAGTACGATATTAGATAGATAATAAACCGCTAAGACTATTAGGTTTTTTTTCTCCTAAAGTAGAAGCTTTTACTCTTATCGATTGTAACTGGATAGGTAGATTATGTTAACTTAGTTTTATTGCCAATTACTCCTGTACCTTTCTATACTAAAATAATAAAGCTAAAGATTTTTGTTAATTCGGACTTTTACAACTTCGAAAGTACTGCTAGAATTTAAAAAATTTATTCGAAAGTCAAATTCTCGCAGTAGGTGAACTTAGTAATACTATAGTGTCATTGTCATATACTTATAATATAAGGTTAGGTACATCAAAATTTGTTTTAGAACTGATTTTTATTTCATGATGCTGCCCATTTTACACATACAAAATTCGCATATTGAATATGTTTTAGCCCATTTCAAATACAAAAAATTCGTACTTTCAATATATTTTTCTTTGCAGCCAGTCTCAACAGCATAGAAATTTAAATATCTAGAAGTAGTAATCTAGTATGAAAGTGAGGTATAAACTAGTAATACAAACTAGCATAATAGCTGATACCTGGTCGGTCTGCTGCCGACTCGCATATAGTAATCATTTGTTGTAACTTGCTATAAAAAATCCAATACGTTTCCTGTACATTTTTCACAGTCACAAAACATGTTTGGATCACTTTTCTCATGTAAAACAAAACATCCACAAGTTTTTTATTTGATAAAATAATTTTAATTCAAACCTCTTAATTTGACTTAAAATTTGGCGCATTGGTATGGGTGTTGCCAGTATTACAAAGTCAAAAAAATTACAATTGGCTAGTCAACTAAAAAATAAATTGTGTATTTTATATATTTTATTGATAGAATAGACTATTTCGGAGATACAATTTAAACGAAAAAATTCTTAAAATTATATTTATTTTGTTATTTAATTTTAAAGATTTTATAGTGATGACGTCACGCAGCTATAATGGCCATTTCGAACTGCAAGAAAGCAAAAATTACTATGGTTTTAAAAAATATATATGTCAGTGTCAAATGTCAAAGTCAAGATGGACCGCGAGCCGCAAGTTGGTTTCTTGTTTGTTTACAATCGCCAAATATTAAGGTACCTCATTTCTCGTATCTATTGCATAATGGCCTGTTTATTGGACTTTACTGCAGTCTCTTCATCCGTTTACATCTGATTTTTCAATAATTGGACACCGCTTCTTCATTATAATTTATGAATGAATGTAATTAGGTTATGTTTACTTGAACAGAGATGACATTGGAAGCGCTTAGTTAGCGCTACCAAACAAAAAATATTCATTCACTACGCTGTGCTGCCAACCTAAAAAATTAAATGTGAATAGCCGGAAGTTATCCGGCTACGTCATACGTCAACCTTGCTAAAAAATGAAAGTCATTGGGTTTTCTGCGATTTTCTTAAAAAATACTTGCTTATCTAAAGATCTGATTAATGTAATCTGTTCCCTAAGCCTATTCCTCGAAATGGTTTACGAATTAGACATTTTCATGAAATAGTTTACTAGCCAATTGTTTCACAAACATCGTGTTGATGTTTAATTTTTTTTAAAGAAATGATTGATTTATTTGTTTTGTCATTTCTTCTTAATTATAAAATTCATTCGCTAGCGTATGCGTTAAGGTTTTGTATGTTTGTATGAGAAAAAGCATATAACAGATTTTAATTGTAAAATAGTTAAACAGGGTGTGCTAAAACTGATGGTAGAACTTCTTCTTCGCTGTGTCGATTACTCAAATTTCAGAAGCCCAGGAGTGCTATTTTTGTGTGACATATATGTCGAATGAAACTTGTTCGATATCGAACAAAAATTCGTCGATATCGAAATAAAATCATTCGTTATGTAAATATTCGCTTTATCTATTTATAGTACCTAAATATATATTAGTATTGACTCGCCGATTTATTTCCGAAATAAATTTTGCAAATTCGCTGAGTCGAATGATTTTGTATGTTGTAGTTGAAAACTGAATAACTATCTATATCAATTTTTTATTTAGTTTTATTCTCGTCTGGCAATACACAACATTTAAACACCTATATTTTCATTTTAATATTTTCTACAAGAATTGGTATTTAACATCCTGGCAATCATGAAAATTAAAAAAGTTTCTGTTTTGGACACAAAGCGACGCATACAAAAGTGTTGGATGACTTTATCTAGAGTATTCTTTAATCTATGCTCAACACACACCGCGGCCTAGTGAAACTACTATAAATAAAGTGACAGTCGCATTGGCTACCTTTGCTTCAGAAGCTCTGCGAAATAAGTATTTTCTTTACAATCTATAATTTATGATTTACTGGGCCTACCCTCAATCGTAAAAAAATGTAGCCATACAGCTCAGGCGTCGTATCAATTCTTTCACAACTTAGACCAACACTTAAAAAAGTACGCCGACGTCTCCCCGACACTTGTGAGATGATGGTGTGAATTGAAGGCTGAGATGAGTAAGCTGGGCTGATAAACAACTGCACGAGAGCAGTAATTGGTTGATATCTGGTGTCATTTGTATCTCGGACGGCTGTCGTTCCATTACTCAAGGTCGTTGATCGCAAACGATATTAAGTGCTTCTGACAGTAACATTTGAAATGATCTAGCCGATCGCTGTAGATGGAAATGGCGTTAACGTATTTACCAAAACTAAACCTTTTTGACTAAATGTGTAAAATTGGTGAGTCGAATGTTTTTCATTCAATTTTCATTTGATAGGTGATTCGAATTTTAAATCGTCTCACCGATTTTATGTACTCAGCAATACCCCTATTGCAGTTTTGGTTTGGTTTTGGTGAATACGTTTACGTGTTTTGCAGTTACCGCGATCGGCCCCCTGGTTTTATTATTTTTCACTAAAACTTTGCATCTTTGATGTAATCGATAAATTCAGCACGATCACACTTTTTGTATGATTGTAAGTAGCTACCACTTGGCCCGTGTAGCCATGATATGCTTTTGGTCCAACAAGTTGATTTCGCCAGACAAGGATGTGCAGGGTCGATTGACCACGTAACCCACTCGATATGATGACAAGTTGATTTCCTAGGCTATTATTGCCTAGGTTAAAGTTAAAATCCCGAAATGTTTTTATTGTGATTATTATTATTTATTTATTTATGTACACAAATTAAACAGGATACAGAGTATTGAACATAAATTAGAACAAAAGTGCTACTTATTTCAAAAGAAATCTCTTACCCGTGAGATTAATAAAGAATATTAAAAAAAAAAACAATTATTTACATAAGTTTTACTGGCTGTAAAATCAAACGCATATTACCGAAGCAAACAGATCTGCGGGCAACAACTAGTTAGTAATAATAGGAAATACTTGATTTTACGTTTCGTTTTCATATTGACCTTGGCGAGTAAGTATCATCGCCAGTTCTGTGACAGTAGTCATTGTTTTCATATAAATATCCCTCTCGAACACTTGTTGTGTACTCTACTTGCAATGGCAGTACATTGTGTGACCAATCGTACAACTGTTTGGAATGACTGACGTATCGATAATATATTCTTGTTTATCATTTCAACATCAAAGGAACATATGTAAAATATCTTAAAATACCTAAGCAAATTGTATTTTTGTTATAAGTATCGTATATAAGCATAGCCTAAATGGATATTACATAGATATAGTAAAATTATATTTAATGAAATTAATTAATTTTATTAAATTTGATTAAACAAACATATTATTTATCTGTATTCATTTTAACGTTTGAAAATAATTGATGAAACAATAAAATTAATTGAATTATGATATTTAAACAATATTATTTTAAAATTATATATAATAGTGCAGTAAAGTAGTATTAGTTATAATATGGTTATAACCCTACAAGACACAAAGGGGTGCCCTTTTACCAGACACAGACAAGACCTAACCTCTGCTTTGGATCAATGTTTAAAAAAATAGGAGTTACAAACTTTTTTCATGTTTCTCATTGCTTTCTTGGCTAACAGAATAAATACTTCCAAAAATAATTACTTGAAAATAAAAAAAACTCTCTGCAACTATTTTCAGGTAAATAGCAATCTATCGGCGTGTGGATAATCTTTTAAACAAAAAAAATCCAAAATAATCCTTTCCGGCGCAGCGGGCTTTCGGCAGACTTTGTGACGCCCCGCGCGGCCCTGTGGCAAAATTGGTAATCGTTTGGCGGCGGACAGATATTCAGGTGCATATAGGGTTGTCAATGTTATACATTTTTTTTAAAAAATTACTTTTTTTTAAAAATTACTTTAGTCTTTTTTAGGTGTATGGTGGCGGAAGACGCCTTCTCGAACGGCGGCTTCTCGTGCCGGAGGCCAAGATTCTTTTTGGGTTTCTGCGCCATCGTAGTAAGGTTTTCCGTTCCTGAAAACTCTGTATATTATAGTGCCACACACTTTTGTACATATAGAAAGAATAGAGATATTGAAATTTGAATGTGAATATATTATTTGCCGTAATAATTTCTTGAAGATCTCTTTTTGATCAAATAGTAGTATATAGCTCAATGAAAGCAAAAATTACAGAAATTTCATACAAAAGAAATTGCAAAAAAATAATAATTTGGCTCTCTGCCAACCCTATTAAAAGTTATCATGTTATCTTTTGCAGATCGCGTTCGCCGTAGAAGAGGATTACAGAGTTTGCCATTACTGCATTCTAGGAAGGTACGCCAGGTAGTCACAATGCGACTTTCTTTGTCCATATTATTATTCCCTCAGACGCCAAGAAACCCATCAAAAAATACTTTAATCCAACACAATAAAATATAAATTCCATTGCAGTTTAAATTTAAGCAGATTGGATGATACATTTTCAATTTGTGTTAAAATTAGCGTATTGCTTTTGAACATAAAGACTGATTTATCAATGAATATGAGTAATTATGATTTTTTGAATGATGCGTAGGGGTTCCGTTTAGAAGGGTGGTCTTTGTGGCGGGCTACTAACTTTACTATCAGAGTTTGATAATCGTATCATTATGGTTTGAGTAACAGTACAAATAGATTATGTTTGAGTTATCCTATAAAATATTCAATATTATAGTTCATTGTGGCCTATTTCGTTTGTATTTGTTTGATAATTTCCATTGATTAAGTTATTTCAAACAATACACATGTTTACTTGTTTCTGTAAATGATCCATAATAAAATAATGTCATTTTCTTTTTCTATTTATCGTTGACAGGTTTAAAAAGCTGTTATTTCTTGGTTCAACATGGTATATCCTAAGGAAGACTGAAAACATTAGTACGTAAATGCTTTGCCGTGGAATTCGGACATTTATCCCATGCTTTTGAGATTATAATAAAAATGCCCGGATTACTATAAAATGGGATCAGATTAAATTGGAAATGAAGCTGCTGGTACAGATTACCGAATTGAAGAGTTTGGACGTAACTCTAACTGCATAAGATGGTCCTACAGCACAAAGTTTTACCCGCTATAGAAAAGAGCTTAGTTCAGTGCTATAAAAATGTAATTCTCTTGATGACAATTAGCTTCTGTTTCTCCAGATATACAGAATCATTTGACCAATACCTTGATCAGTACACCATAGATCACCATACACAACCAATCATGCTCATTACAACTTTAAATTAAACCCAGTCGTTCATGAAACTTACACCGAATTTCTTAACAAAGTCCAAAGACAACATTTGAGAAATATACCAGAGACCCGCCTCTATGGTCGATCTCTATTAAAATTCCGTTAAGATAGTAATTACATTAGTTTCCAATGGTACCAACACTCACTCAAAATCATCCGTCAATCATGCGCAGGAGTGTTATTAGTGGTATTGGTTAGATTGGAATATCTTCGTGTTTTGGAAGTCAAATGAAAATTAATGATTTATACGAATGATATAAAACCAAATATTGGCATAGGTTTGTTTCTTTAGGTGTTCTGGCGATCGCTCGGTGTAAATGGGGTCATGGTCGTGACATGACTTTCGGGTGAAGAGGTTCTTTGATTGTACATTAGGAATTTATACCGAGATTAATAGTTTAGGTCAGGTCATTCTTTGAATATAAAGCCAATACTGTTTTGGATTTCTCCACATTACTAAAATAACTAATGACAGTGAAGTTGGATATCTATGAGAATCAGCGTTATCATCATTTTGTGTAGGTCACATTCCTCTCGGCCTCTGACGTGGTTCCTTTAACGACTACCAAATGGCAGCCGGGACCAACGGCTTAACGTGCCTTTCGAAGCACGGAATCATCTTTATTATCAGACAATCAGGTGATTCAAGCCTGCAAAGTCCTAACCAAACTAGAAAAAACTAAACAAAGTATGCTTCCGGTGGGAATCGAACCCCCCCCACCCCTGGTTCGAAGGCGAACGCCTTAACCACTGGACCACGGAGGTAGTTAGCAGGATCTATGGGAATAAAGAGATTACATTTCTTTAGGTATATTTAACGTCATAGAATACGAATTAGTAACATCTATAAAATTTACTCAGTGGAAGTGTAACTAAATATATATCATTGCTATTGTAATTATACAGTTAGTTAGACTATTAGGCAGTTGGGCACCTCTAGAGTTAGGTTAGGTAGCGAATAAAGCCATGATTAAGTATTTTCTTGTACTTATACCTTTTCAGTGAGACGATAAATGCAATAAATCACAAATTCATTCGCGAATTCTTAAAAAAACACCTAGTCTTTTAAGAATGAGGGTTAGTATGTAGTACTTTATCAATTAATACAAAATTGACACAGCATTTCCTAACTCAGCGACGTTCAGTTAAACGAACGCCGCCCAAGAGGGGTGGGCTTGGAAATAAAATAATAAGTTAGGTAAAGCCTCCGTTTGTCATGCGAATCGAGCATTAGGCTCTAATTTCCCTTTTGATTTTAAGTAATTTATATGAAATTATGTAGAGAAACTACTCTAAGGGGCTTTATGATAAATGTTCGTTTCTATTCGATTAGGCAGATAGATGTGGCTGATACGGCGATTTAATGATCGATTCGGTAATAATCACCTGGTGAACGGTATCGTGGTATCGGAATGAATATTTTAGTGCATACGTTCCGGTGCGCGATGCTTCAAATTATTCGTATCGGTACAGATGAAATTCAGATCATATTATGTATGTTCTTATTTGTGTCATCAGTCAGTGATTATGTATAGTAGCTGTTAATCTTGTAGATTTCGTTTGATTACTAATAGTGATATATTTTTTATACAACTAAGTAGGCAAATAGCCGTACGGCCCACCCACGGTAAGTGGTACTTTCCCAGACGGACTACTACATACAAAAAGTCCTACGTCTCTTAAATTTTTTTCAGAACTCTGAAATTTAGGCGTACAGAGTGAATGAAATATGAATGAATAAAACTATAATTACCACTCGGGCATAGGTGTATTAAAGTCGATATTGTTTTGTAGGTGCTCTTTTCGAAAATACACAAACAAACAATTTGCATTCCCATTTTGGCAAGCAACTACTTAAAATTCGTAAAAATATTTTCGTATGCATCGTCATCGCAGCCGTTATCGAAAGTAAATATAAATTACAATATTTGATGGAAATAGGTCATCAGCCGTATGGTATGACCTGAATTACTTAATATTTACATAACTTATAAGCTCAAAATTTCCATAGAACGCAACGTCAGGCAAAAATCCGAATTTGGTAAATCTACATTTCATTCGTCCACTTTACTTTCAAGAAATCCTTAATCACTTAATTATCCCGTCATTATTAAAACAAAACGCGGGCGTGTCGTTAATAATTTCATTATTTCGGACCTGCTATTTGTGGCGCTATCGTAGGATCTTACTGGTCCCCAACTTATACCACCCAGAGGCTTGTACACACGGGGCGTTTGGGTATTAATTATTAATATATTATTTTAGGGCTTCAACAATGCCATTGTACAAGTATACCATCAATAGCACAAGTTTAAATGGTGAAAACCTAGTACAAAATTTTCGAGTAAGTATACATGAATATGTAACGATAAAGAGTTTATTAGCATTATTTTTATTAAACACAGTAAAATATACCGCCTCTGATAGTATTCTAATGCCACCTTTGACCCGCTGGCAGCATTGCCTCTTTGAATAGTCTTGATATTAAATGTATTGTCTGTCTGTACCAACCTTTATATAACTCGCACATGTAAAATTACACGCAATGCTATAATTTCCTAACGCAAATAGCCTCCTTCGCAGCTGAGGTGTGAAGTGGCTGGATTCGCACCGGAAGCTTTTTGTGTTTCATTACTCGTTAATTCACCAATAATGAATTAATTAATTGTTTGGATTTTGGTAGTAACATTGAAGTTTACAAATACTGGTGGATTATGTTTTTTGAGAGTGGATGGCACAAAATGGCAGTTAGTAGGGATGCGTGGAAAAAAGGAGGCTATTGCAGAGCAATGAGTTACCTGAGTAGGGTTGCCATCTATCCGGGGTTCCTCGGATTTTAGAGGGCATCCGGGGAGCGTTTTGATTTGTAGTCTGGGTTTAAATATGCCAATGAAAAATAATATGCCAATGAATTGGAATCCACCCTGTATACATATTATAGAAATGATTATTCTTAATATAGCAACCATGCTATGCTAGAGAGTATAACAAATGTAATGTTAATAGCTACTATGGCCTGTCAACCGACCAACCGACCACAAGAAAGACCGAAGTGGAGGAGAAAATTTTAAATAATTTAAAATATATTAAAATAAATAAAAATTTATTTAATTTCATTTCAAAGCAAGATTGTAGACACTGGACTCTGAAAAGAGGAAGCAACAGGACAATATTATTCAATTATGTTCGGCGTCAGTGATGTATTTGTCGGCATCATTCAACTGTTACTTTCATCCGATGCAGGTCGTAAAAGGTAATATCACTTTTTCTAAGTTGTTTATTTTGCAAATTTTCATAATAGAAAACCCAAGGAGGGTTGAAACCATAAAGGTAGCTTGGTCATAAAACTATAAACATAATAGCTAAGTACAAGTAGCAGTATAACAAGTGGCAAAAAACCAGACATCAATACAATTATTACGACACCATGTTTAGGGTTCCGTAGTGAAGACAAGGAACCCTATAGTTTCGTCATGTCTGTCCGTCTGTCTACGTTTGTCCTACGTTTTTCTCAGAGACTATTAAACCTGGAGAGCTAAAATTTCGTATGTAGTTTTTTATTCATCCTATAACTATGGCGACTAGCACTTTCTCTCTGCTCACCGGACTCGGCTTAGACGAGGATTCTCAATACGAACTTTCTGTAATTATCAAAGCTCACATTGGGTTGGTATAATGTTTAGTCCTGCTTGATAAAAAAATACTATAGTTTTTCATTATTCTAGTATGCCTTATCTCACCTAACCGCATCTAGTTGGTTCGGTTTGGGGTTTCCATACATTCGTGTTAACCAATGCAGCGTTCCTGCTGAAGGTCTACCTACAGGTACTGGTGTTTTAAGTTTAAATTATTTATTACTAGCTTTTTCCCGGAGCTGCGGGAAAAAGCTAGTAATAAATAATTGTATATATTACTAGCTTTTCCCTTTTTGTGTCTTTTCTTTATTGTGACTGTATCAAAAATTAGCCTATGTTTGACCCCGGGTCTTCAACTATATTCATACCAAATTTCACCAAAATCCGTTTAGCGGTTTGGCCGTGAAAGCGTAACAGACTGGCAGAAAGGCAGACAGACTTTCGCATTTATAATATTAGTATGGAAGTATGGAATTATGGATATGGATTTGAACAACTACGGAACTCTACATTGGGCGTGACCTGGCCCGACACGTACTTGACTATTTTATTATTACTGTATTAGTGACTCATTATATGGATTTTAAATTTTTGCTTATCATTTATGATATTGATCCGGGGGTTATCATTTTGCTACGAGCAATAGACACATTGACTTAGAAATAACCTAAAACATAAGATGCATCATGAGACGAGTGAGACCCTTCCGAAAGCTATGGAAACTGTGTTTTGCAACCAGTGGCCTACGAGCTCATGAAACTTTTTTACGGTTAGGGTTTAGGTTTTACATGTATTCTGGCAAAATAGACTATTCTATTCTAGAATTAGTGTAGGTTCTAAGAAGTCTGCTGGCCGTGGTATTTTTTCATTCTCTTCTTTTGATTTGGCAAATATGGATAAGTGAAGTCGGGTGCAAAATTTACCACTTTATATTATTCAAGACTTGCCTCCCTATATTTGAATGCACATAGTTGCGTGAGAAACGCAATACTGAATCGAGATATTTTTAAGTACCTTTGCAACGAACAAGGTAACAAATTCACCTAAAATACCGAATTGTTCCATTTTCATTCCGTACGCTGTCGCAATAATGTTTATAATGGAATGTCTATTGAGTTTTGATAACAGTTTTATATTGGTGAATATTAGCTAGTGCGGGGTAGTGCAAGAAACATTAATCACAACAGAATTAGCTTTGGCGATTTGCTCCCGAGTCTCAAGTGTCCAAGGAAATTAATTTCGATGGGGCATCGTAACCGTTAAATTAAAAACCGAGCAAACCTTGTTTTATTTTATTTATTTTTTTCATTTGCGACCGATTTAAGCATATTATTTAATAAATAATTTATGAACTTGAACCAACCTAAACAGAGACCGTCATACTATAAAAAGTTAGACATCCATTCATCACGTGTCTAAAAAAAATATCTATATATATATATATATATATCTATAACCTAAAGTACTCTTAGACTAATGTTTAACAAAGCTTAAAACCATGTCTAAATTCTGTTTAACTTTAGACTATAGAAAGACACAGTGTCTTTTAAACACGTGATAAACAGTTGTCTTACTTTTTTGTAGTTTAAGACACATTACAGACTAAGACCAATTGTTCATATGTTTATTAAAGAACATATTAATATTTTAACTAATGTATGTATGTCTTTAAACAAAGGTGGAAGATACATTTCAATGGAATTGCAATTTTCTGAGAACGTCCAAAAAAATTTTTTCTCCTCTCAATTGTGTATTTGTGGACAATGATGAGATGCCCAAATCATTGAGGCCTACTCGAGTCTGCTACGTAATACTATAGAAGGGTTGGGTCAGAGCATAATTGAATTTTTATAAACTTTATTATTTCTTAAGACAAATGAAAAGGTAGAAAAAATATTTTAAAGTTTTTTATTAGACTTAATTTAGTAAAGGTAGATTAAAATATACCTAATTAGTTGTTGCCAAATATTACGACAGCAAAAAACGTTATCAGAAGACTAAAAGCATATTAAAATGCTAACTGCATTGTTATTAAGTATCTATTATCTATGTTAGCTGGTGAAATTTATAAAAAAAAAAAACAAAAGAGTACTTAAACCTTTTCATGCAGGTTCATTCGAAGTTTTGTCGTCGTGGCGAAACCGCCTCCGCACCGCCGCTGGGGACCGCATAAATACTGCTTAATTCACGACGCTCCAAATTTAAAATCATAAAAAGAAAGAATAAACAGCCAGAACGTAACTTTTTAATAATTACCTCAAGACGGGGCGAGTAGCGTCACTAATATGTGAAAGAGATTCCCTCTACCGAATAATCTTGTTTTGTAACAACTCTAAGAATTTGACGTTATTTATTTGTTATCAACCCTTTTTAGGCATCATTAGGCGTGAGATACAGATGAATTTGGTTGATCTTAAGTTATGACTTTTTAATTTATTGGGCAAATAAATTAGATGCGATATCTTTTATTTAATTCTTTTTTAATATTTTTGTTGGTAGTGTTTTGATTATGAAGGAAAAAAATGCATCTCTATCTCAGCTCTACGAGTTATTAGATGAATGTTTTGATTTGAATTTTCGCCACTGATGGAATTCTCTACCGGTCGCACACGGGCTAAGAAAATTTAGAATGGTTGTCGAGTTTTAGCGCATCCACTTGAAGAAAGGGACAGATATTATTATGGGGCCTCTTCACAATTCAACACGTCGCTCGAGTCTTATCGAAAACGCTCGAGCAGTGGGCGTTTTAGAAAAAAAGCTCACTTAGAGCGTCCAAACTCGATGCTTCGACGCTCGATTCGAGCTTGAGTGTGGGCGTCAAGCATACGAGTAATTTTAAAACGAGATTTATTCCTGTTTATGTTACACTAGCAACGTTTGCGACCTAACAAACACCTAACCATAATAAAAAATATTACAAACGCTTCGACGTTTGAGCTGGAAACTCGAGCGTTAAAGTCCCAAGCCTCAACGCTCAAAAGCGTCGACTCAGCGCTCAACGCTCGACTCAAAGCGCTCATTTTTACAACACTAGTCTGGAGGCTCTTGGGATGGTAATAGTGAGCTACTACGATGTGCAGATCAGATATACCTATGCATGCATAGGCGCGTACTGAGTAACGCTTATGTTGTTTCTCAGATAAACTCTACAAACTCCACAGTTTGGCTGTCTAGGTTTCTTTAAGTGCACAATTAAATAACTATGAATTAGTAAACACGTGCTAAATATAATCTTTATTTGTAAATAAGTAATTAAAAAATTCAATGACAAATCCATAGATTTAAAACGAGATGAGCCTATAAACTCAAGCACCCAAATCAATTCGTAAGCATATCAAGAAATACTTAATAAGAATTACACTGCAACATAATGAGGTTATGATTTTCAAATTGTCAATCGGCAGACACGATGTGGCAATATAAAGACGGGTTTACATATGCTACCAGAGTAAAGTAGCGTACACACTGTACACACCGTTGGCCTTACTGATGGAATTTGACACCAAAACGTCATGGCAATTAAGGAATCGGCAAGTCTAACCTCGGCAGCCGACCTGTATGTACGGTATGATTGGCACATAGATGTGTAAGCGCACTGGATTGGACTTGGGATCAATCAAATCGATAGTGATGTCGAAATTGTGTAATTATAAGCTATTCTAACGGTTGATAAATATAACTGAATTTTAATTCCATTTTTTAATTCATGAAATGTCATTTTATTGACTGCTCAAGTCAATGAGTCTGTTGCTCAATAAGGTTTCGATTTCAGTTTGTATAGATAAGATTGTCAAAATCTAGCCGGATTGCAAATATTGACTGATGTATGATATCGTTAGAAATGTGCAATTAGAAAATTAATAATTTACGTTACCTATCAATTAAACAATATTAAGGTGGAACATTCACAGTTTATTTTATTCGTGGAGCAATGTGCCATGTCTTAACTTTTTTTTTACGTATGCATATGAATACACATGTTTTAACAAATAAACATAACTTGAACTTGTACAATACACATACTCTATCTTGCACCAAAATTACTACATATTTTATACAACTTTACTAAAAGCATCAAAAATGTATCCATTTCAAGAGCAAAGTCACTATGAAAATGTTATCAATCTTTGATAAAAGTACAGGGATATGAATTAAAAGATCTTTAACTATTATAATGCTCGCTTTCCCATCTCCAGTCACACTTGACAAGTCCATCATTATGCCCCATGACACTGCTTGGCACAATTTATCATTTCATACGTGACGTCCCAGTCAGAACTGACGTCACATCACCGTTTCTCTTTCTTATATAATAATAAATGGACAACACTCAACAGCTTACACTAAGAACTAAGATTATTTCGCAGACGTACTCTATCCAGTTATGTTAGTACTCATAGATCAGTTGTATCCATACTTCTATACTAATATTATAAATGCGAAAGTCTATCTGTCTGTCCATCTGTCTGTATGTCTGCCTGTCTGTCTGTTACGCTTTCACGGCTTAACCGCTGAACGGATTTTGATGAAATTTGGTATGTATATAATGAAGACCCGGGGTCAAACATAGGCTACTTTTTGACGCAGGCGGATGTGCGGGAAACAGCTAGTTATCAATATATAATAGTTTTTATGATAAGTTCATTTAAGATTTCATGTAATATAAGTGTGAATCAGAAAGGACATTTATTAAAAATTAAAACTAACTTATCCTATCTAAAAATAATAAATACAAAAAAAAAAAAAAAAACTAAGTGTAATCTAAATTGGGTCCCCTGGGCAGAGTTCCCATCACGCAGGCAGCATTCCCGCGTTGAATAGCTATGGCTATTCGCTGAGCGAGAAAGCTGCCCGCGCGAGGGTCACCCGTTGCCTCTTTTAGGCGTCTACTGATCTCCTTGTGAAGACCCCGCGCACCGACGCCCCATGGGCCTAGTGTCTCGACACCAAAAGCTGTGAACTCGTACTGAGTGCCGAGACAACTAAGTATATAACTAGTGTGAATCACATACATCATTATAAATGTGCAAGTGGGTGATATTGCCCTGCGAGCAAGCTGATTTGCAGAGATTGTAGAAATTTGTTTATGGAATTTTTAATCCAGTCGTAATCATTTTGGTTTGCAAAGTTGCAACCCTAGATTTTTAATACAAGATATTCTTAATCTTTATATTATTCATATATTTGCAAAAACATATATTTGGATCTGCTAATATGTCACCGTGTGTAGAGTTAATAGGTACTTTCCCACGGAATACAATTGTAATTGCAAAACTTGGTGAAATAACAATCTTATACTTAAATTAGGAACGAAATATCATCAACGTGTAAAACATTTATTTCATTAACCTGTAACTGCTAGCAGTTCCATTACAGCAAGAAATTGGAATTTCAAATCTAGAACAGTTTGTATGCATAACACCATCACTGATTACTCGTACTTTCTAGTGGACGAGCAGTGATTGGCGGACGACACACTTGCGATTCGTCCCGTTAACGGCCCACTGGCCCTACCATCTGCTTCTATGACAGACATGGACGAGGAAAATATTTATCCCATACTAAAAATGCTTTATTTAAAAAAAAGATTGACGAGTGTCACTCTTAATTTTTAGGATTTCTTGATAAAGTTCAAACCCGCGAGTAGGCAGAGATAAAATAATCAAAGGCGTCGCCCTATTGCTACTCAAGTTATCATGAGTAAATAGTAATAATACTTACTTTAAATTAAACTGTTTGTATACGATTTTTTTATCACGTTAATTGCTATTTTAACATTACGTTTCAAACACTTTACAGCGTTTATAGTCACAGGTAGACTTACATAGTTAGGTTAATTTAATAAATAATAAAACATGAGAAAATAATATATTTAATAGCCAATTATATAAATATGTGAAAATCTGTGAAGATATATTTGTTGTTTGTTACTCTTTTTCCAAAGTTTTGGATTCAGCTGAAATTTGGTTCATGAAATTATGTGCATGGATTAACACATGGAATACTAGTAGTTTAAACTCATTGATATAGGATACACAACAAATTTGATAATGTTTTTACTTTCAGTGATAATGTTCTATAGTTTTTGTTCATCTCATTCGATATTATGTTACTTAATTTGAATAAATATTTCTTAACACAAACAAAAATACCAATTTAAACTACAAGACTTAGAACTACTATTTGTGCTATCTCCGTATCTACGTAATAATTTGTTCTCAAATAAATGTTACAGATAAGAAGAGATATAGAGATTAATTTCAATTACATTCATTTTAGTTTAGTTTAAGCTCTGATCATATCGATGTAATGTTTATAGATAACTTTATTATTGCGTCTTCAGTAGGCTTTACAATAGTGAACAAATGGTAGAGGTTGTAGGCTGAGCTGGACCACTCGACGTCGCCGATGCATTGTACCTTCAATGACACTCACAAATGTTTGCCACTTAACAAATAGAGGGTTGTGCTGTCCATACATACATCACACAATATAAATAAAGTCTCATTTCACTTAGCAGAACTGTAAATAAACTCACATACTGGATAATCCAGACTGTTTATTTGAATAAAGAAGAAAAACAAAATGTCGTAATAAGTGGCAGTTAAAATTCTGCGGTTTGCGATTGTAATTTTTTTTTTTATATTGTACATGTCTAATCGGCCAGTAAACCTCGTAGTTTTTAGATGAATATAAAAACCTAATTGATCAGCGGAAGCAGTTATTTGTTTTATTTATGCAACAGAGTGGAAACTCGCGACTATAAGGACAATGATTTTTTTATTTTGGCATTGGAGGCACGTCCCAATGATGTTTGTTCAGTAATTTTCTAACTATTAGATTTGCTAAATACTTTGTTTATTTTTCTATTATTTTGTGAGATAAGAAATGCGCTTAATGACTTTATTGACAAAACAGTACGGTTTATTTGACAAACAAGTTCATTTGTACTCTAATGTCAATAAACTAGTTGTTTACGACTTTTACGAGTTCATTCACCAAAAACAGCTAGATCTAAATAAATTATTAGATTCTCTTGTTTTTTATTTTTGAGCGTTCTTTATTAAAATAAACAAGTTAATTTGGAAGTTTATTTAGGAATGTCTTTTGTCTATACTATAAGTATTAAAGTAGGTACTTAATCGGGTTTTACCAAAATGATTTTTTAGTAATTTTGCCTGAAACCATACATCCATACAAATATTATAAATGCGAAAGTCTGTCTGTTACGCTGTCACGGCCAAACCGCTGAACGAATTTTGATGAAATTGGGTATGAGTATAGTTGAAGACCAGGGGTCAAACAAAGGCTACTTTTTGACGCAGGCGGGTCTGCGGGAAACAGCTAGTCAGATATAATAAAGCTAACCATGGTGTTAAAAATATCATAAAAGCTACCAAAATCTAAGATTTTGTGCTAAGTGTATCATAAAATATTGGTTTTATATTATTGGTGGCCAATTTGAATTTATTGTCTAAATGCCTTATTTTCATAATTTAGCGTATCGGA
Organism: Euzophera pinguis; assembly: GCA_947363495.1. Lineage (NCBI taxonomy): Eukaryota > Metazoa > Arthropoda > Insecta > Lepidoptera > Pyralidae > Euzophera > Euzophera pinguis. The sequence goes on along the minus strand of OX376156.1, from coordinate 5,415,837 downwards.
TCAAATTTTAGACTGAACAATAAAGTTCACAGAATTCTTTGTCATGAATGAATATTTTATTTACATAGGCAATTTTGTTATAATACCAATTTTAAAGTTGTTATCTTTCACTTTTCTAGGTGACTTGAATGTGAAATAAGTAAGTATATACGTGTACATTAGTGAAAAATAACACATCGTGGCAATGTATTAGAGTAGAAAAACAGTAAAAACAACACCATAAATGAATATAGTGGAATAGAGGAAAACTTACGAGGAGGAAGATGCTGTAAGATGTACGATACACATTATTTTCGAAAAAACATCCATACACCATACTAATATTGTAAGCGTGAAAGTCTGTCTCTCTAACAGTCTACCGAACCACTGAACGGATTTTTATAAAATTTGGTATGAATATGGTTGCAAACCTGGGGTCATACATAGGCTACTTTTTGTTCTACACGGGAAATAGCTAGTGTATAATAAAACTACATCTTTCAAGATGTTATGGGAAATCGACGATAAGTTAAAGCGACGTCCTTGGCTCTTCAAATTTCTTGTCGACCAGCCGCGGTACAGTCACGGAGCGCGTGCTAACAGCACTTTTTGTCCTAACTCCGAACGCTTGGGTGCCAGCGCGGGCCAGATATCGGAATAATTGCTTTTTCAACGCCGCGCCGTCGCCGTGCAAATGACATTCGAAATGGAGGTCGCTTTTTTACACCTCTGTACTTACGAGAAGAAAATTGTCTGTGATGAAATGTTTGTTCGAAATTAGAGTGTTCTCGTATTAATGTGGTGTTAAATTTATAGTTTTTAGAATGTAGAACGCTATATTCAGAGTGACTTACAAAATATGTTTATTTACAGCTATCGATTTCGATCAGCTTTACTTAGTGGTTTCTGGTTGGGTTATAAGGAAATGTCTCGTTCTACCAGTATGATTTCTTTGAAATTTGAAAGTTAATCTGCTTTTAACATCATTTACTGGTTTGGTTATCATCAACTTACAATATTTTCAAAGTGTTTATCGTGTTTATTTTTCAACTCTAACATTTTTAAATAGGCGTTTCTAAGTTAAAGTATTCTAAAGAATGAATTTGTTTTATTACTTTTAAATGTTTCATTTCATTAAGAAAGACTTACTACACTATTATGTGCAAAATTATACAATACTTGTTGTTTCTTGAGACACTACTGTCGGTTAAAAAATACTCCAAGATTCTACTTAGCCCAATTTACATTTCGAAAACGTTAATGGCATTTAAAAAGAAAATATATATGGGATAAGCCGCGCTAAATCACAAACACGTAATAATCGTTTTTGAAATTGAGATTTAGCCTTCAGGATAGACAATCGCTTTTAACCTGTAGGAATTTCATCACATTAAGCTTAATATAAAACTGGCTGTAAAATAAAATTATTATCTAAATGAGAAAGACCAACAGCAGAATAAGTCATAATCCCGCACCGTAAGATTTGACGAGACAATAAAATAATTAGCGACAAGCCGGGACTTTGTGCTGAAATGTCCACCAAGTAATGAGCTGGAGGTCACAAAACAAATAGTGAACAGAGATGCAGCACCATTGATACACTTTATTTTAATCTGTGTAAGTTTAAATAAATAAACCAGATATAAGACAATTAACCAGATAAAGAAATATAAGACTTGCCTTGATTGGGAACCATACCTAAAATATCGCTGTTCGTAAAATTTGTGGACAAATTATCAAAATCGGAAATTAAACCCCTCATAACCATAAGTTCAAGTTTCTTTAATTGTATAAATGTTGCCAACTCAATCTTGAGATTATTCATGGGAAAAATCAGCAAAGTAATAATATAGCTTTCATGAAATTATTCTGCTCTACATTCTAATTCCAACTACACTTTCCACACTGCTGTTCTGAGATAGGTACTTGAAAAGCAATACAAAGGAATACACATAAGTATAATATTATATTTCTGTATCCTTATTGTTTTGTGTGGTGGCGGTATAGTGTTAAAATCCCAAATTGTTGTGTGAACTTTCACAGCTATTGGGCAGCTGGGTTTTACAACGTCAGTTTTTGTTCCTGTTTCGACACGGCGTACGGTGAGATTGCTTTTGATATCATAAGCTGTGCGCCGGCACGTGCTACACTTTACGTTGACGTTGTGGTCAGGGTCTTTAGGCCACGTGAATTTCCAATTTGTTTGACCAAAGTCGAAGTAACTGCAACAAACTGTGTGCAAAGAAATGTTAAATAAATAAATAAAAGAATAAACGGCTAAACACTATTGTAAAATTATGTAAATGTATACCAAACAAAACGTTAGCTCTTTCATTTTTTTATGGGCTCTATACAAACAAATTTTTCGAAAAGTATCTGAATCTCCATCAATAGGTTTTGGCCAAACTCATAGATGACTATTCCTAGACAATATCTTAAGACAGTCTTGGATCAAATAGATTCTCGGTTCAATCTGGTATATCTTAGATGGCAAGGAATTTTCGCAGCACACTTTATCGTTTCCCTGAATCTGCGTAAAAGGTCCCGCTTGGGATGTTTATGATTTAAGACTCTGCCATTTGTACTTGCTTCTAGGAACTCCATCTTAGCCTTTAAATTTCAAACAATGACTTAGGGTCTTCGTAAAATATAGAAAAATTGCCTTATCTAATTGTTTCACACGATCCGAATTAATAATCCGTAATTTTCACTAACAGTGAAAAATTGATGAGTCATCGTTGAACAAGAAATGGTTTCCGTCTCAACTGTGATAAAGAATTTATCCAAACCCGCAGTTGCCAATAATTCATTGACCCGAGCTCTTAGATTATTTTGCATTCTGCAACTTTACTACGAATATCACAAAAGAACGCATAAATGCATGGCAAAATTTGACATCCTTTTGTCTACAATCGGACTCATAAATTTGGAAACTTCACTTTATTCTCATTACTTGTCATCGGCCACACATCGCAGATGCCTGTCGAGCTGGTCCCGAGCGCGACAAATCGCGGACATCTTCAAGACAAAACAATATGTTTGTCACGCGTTGTAAATATTTTGGACGGGACATTACGGGTTCGGTTTATGACGGCTTCACGCTGGCACTATTGTCTGTAGCGAACATCGCCCCATTGATTAGCTATGCCTTGCACAGGACAAAAACGCATTTTACAATCTTTTTTTGCGACAATTCAATCTACTACGTGTTTATTTATGACTATTTTAATTAGTGTGGTTGTGTATCGTCCCTTAATTAGCCATGCTACGGCTAGTTGTGCTCGGAGTACATAGGAATCGATTCATCATCATCCTAGCGCGTATTCCTAGTTGCGTCGTCAGCTTACGCTTCGGAGCCCAGGGTACGCTATAAGTCATGGTCCTAGATTTGGCGGCACTGGTTATTACAATGGAGCGACTGCCGTCTGACCTCCGTAACCCCTTTTACAGGGAAACCAGACCAACAGGAATATAACCCGAGGTGTGTTAGTGGCAAACACTGTCAGAATTTTTTCAGGCTGCCCAAAGGCATCTGAAACAGCCTAACGACTGCTATATCTATCGATAACAACCAGGAACAACTGCTTAACGTGCCTTCCGAAGCAAGGAGGAGCTCGAGATAGAAAATGCCACTTAATGGAGACCAATCCAATAATGGTCGCGTCTCGTCGTTGCTTGACACGCGCATTCGCTATGGATACGCGGGCCATACTAGACTATCGAGCCCCATTGGTTCGGTTGAATCGATTATTTTCTTTTAAGTTTGGATTGTCTCCATTGTCTTCACGTTTATTGATATTTCTATTACTTGCCTCAATAAATATATTGCAGAAAATGATGTTACCTAAATTAAAATCGACAGACGGTAAAGATAAACGTGAGTTTCACTTTTGTCGGATTATGAATCATACAACAACAATTCTTTTTTCTTCAATTAATTGCTTTTTTTTGGGAAGCAGTACAGTATGTTAAGGGTATTTACCATTGCAGCCCATGCATTCATTAGTTTCGTGCGTGACCATCGCCGAGCACAAAGTGTTTCCAAAATTTAATGGTCGTTATTTGTAACTCATTTGGATTACTTAACCTCACGTTTTTAAGAAAAAGTTGCGTGGTTGCACAGCAAAATTAAACAGGTAAAAATTTTTCAACATTTTGAAAATATGATTGTAGGATATCTCGGACAGAAACTGTTACATGTAACCATCGATTTAATCAATATTTTTTTTAATATTCTACTCATGTAACCTTAGTCTCCTGTTTTTCAAAAAAAAATCTTGTATCTACGAGTAGCTATAGCTACATACAAGATTTTTGACTTGATAGATCTATGGACATATTTGCCAGTAGTGAGAGTGAGTCAATTTATTTAATTCATTCATTCAAATAAAATCAGTAACTATAAAATATTTGATTAGTTTTATTTAATCGTCGTGAAATCCAGAAGACATTAAATATGTATTAAAACTGCACTAGTAAGCGTTTAAGTACAAAAGGTCGACTTGTGGTGGGCAGACCACAGGCGGAGCACACCACAGAGTCGAAAATTGAAATTTGGTCATCGTAAGTAGCGGTAACATTAGTAATTTATCACAAGTAGAGCGTACGCTGTAAATAACAGATTTAGTTTTATTTCTTAGTAAAATATCCATCATCAGATATAGGCCTCTCCTAATGATTTTCTGCGTCCAGCGTTAGGTAAAAATAAAATATTTTATGCAAATAAATAGATAAACACAGACAGAGACACCTAATATGTGACGGTCACTTATAGGAAATACATTTGTATGTAACATTTTGTAATCAAGAAGCAAAAGGCTTTATTGCAATCTCTTCAAGGCTACCTTTGGGTACTAACTCTTTTTTTAGTCCAGTAGTTAATGAATTTACCTAAAAGAAAAATAAGACAAATAAGTCTTGAGTTCGATTCCCAAATGGAAGTAACTTTTAATAGTTGTCTCCAGTTTGGTTGCATTCATTCCATAGTAGGTTTGAATCAGCCGATCGTCTAAAAATTAAGTGCTTCCGGTGGTCGGTAAAGAACATCATAATCCTTTCGGTATGGTTTGTAAAAAGGGATATGAAGGTCAAACAGCAGGTGCTCTATTACTATACCAAGGTCCGCCAAATCTAGAATATTGAATAGCGTTCCATGAGGTCTAAAACACACATGATCGAACCAAAGACCAAAGAACCTATGGTTAGTAAATTACTGTCTTCAACTTCTTCTTACCGATTCAAACTAAAACTAAACTGAACTGTCAATTTAAATATTTTTTCTCCAAAATCCGGAAGATCGTGAATTGTTTCATAGTTATTGATATTTTGTTGAAAAAGTGATTCAGTTGGTGCGCAAAGTGGGGCGGTGGCGTCAAGGCTGCGCCAACCTCGGCGTTTGTGGAGCGTGACGCCGACGTGTCGGCACCCAGTGCGTGACGTCACTGATGCTGACCAACATACCTTCTTCTTCGACTAAGCCTGTCTAGCATCTTCAACTTGCGATTTAAAGCCCAGGGTACGATTAAATAATGGTCCTGGCTTTGGCAGTCTGACCTCCGTAACTCTTTTTACTGGGAAACCAGATCAATATCATAAGGGTCATCATGATGTTATGTTCATTATATGTTTAGCGTTCATTAGATAGCAGTAGGGACCAACGGCTTACGTGCTTTCTGACGAATTATCTTTATTATCAGTTAATCAGGTAATTCAAGCCAGCAATATCCTAACTAAACTGGAATTCTAGGTCTACAGGCAAACGCTTAACCACTGGACCACAGATACAACCGGACCTTTTTTTTAACAGTCTATGATAAATAAATAAAAACACGCACCCAAGGCCTCTTTGGGAGAGAAAACTAAGTTAAATCATTAAAAAAAAAGACTAACGGACCACCAACGGACCTGTCTGCTGGAAGATATAGATTCTCGAAAATTATGGAAACGTACTTAGTCAAATAGAATGCCTCTCTGCCTCTGGTCTGCTTTACATTGGCAGATGATGTTGTCTTTAGTTCATCTCGCCGTATTTAAACAAACACTTTTGTACTGAACTGGAAATCATTGACGACTATTTTATAAAGCGTCAAACGCATGGAATATTTTAAAAAAATCTTATTTCTTCGATCTTTCATAAATAAAATAAATTATTGCACCATGAAGCTTCAATGATCATTGGAAAGTTTATGCGAAAGCGCTACAGAAGCTTTACAGAAAGCGCGTGCAAAAAGCCCATTGCTCCCGTAATTATGGCATTAAAGGTAAACAGGTGTGAAATTAAGTTCATTTTTTGCAGGGCTAATAGATTGCCTCGAACTTTCCGTCCATTTACGTAACCCCCACATTAAATTTGAACAAATCACCTAAACGGCATATTTAAAACGCTATAATTTTGCACTAAACAGCGTGATTTGGGTGTTTCGTCTCGTTATAAATTTCCACTTTTGTTTTTTCCCCGCCACCAATTACTGGTTTGGGCCGACAAAGGGATTTTTTGTGTGGATTCGGACGGCTGATTGATAGGCGATTATTTTTCGGTTTGATCTGAGCTGAGATGCTTCCGAGTTTTGTTAGCGATAACACCAATCCCGCTTTACGCTGTGTTCATACAATTTAGTATTGTTTCGAGGTTTTTGTCATCGTAATTCAATCAGATACAACTAAAGCTATTAGCCCCGGTCTTCTGTTAAGCAATTGGTTAAAAAGTGTCAGTTGATTCTTAAGCGTAATTAAACCCAAGTAAAAGGAATTTCGGAAAAGTAGTGTTATAAAATGAACCTTGTGTCCATGTTTTTTGATGGTAGAAGATTTACTAAATATTGTAAGAAACTAATTATAGAGTAATTAATTTGATCAAATCAATATTCGGAATTTGATACATTGCAATATTATGTAGACCTATTTACCAAGGTAAAGTAGGTAATAAGCTTATGTTGTGTGCCAAAAAAAATTCTTGTGTCTATGTATGTCCAGGTACAAGGCAACTATGTCCTTCCAAAAAGATCGTAAACCTTTTTAATGCGGCTCCATTTTAAATCTCCCACGAGCAAATTGGAAATTCCTGAACGTAACTGCGCTGCCATTCGCAGTGAAACACTTCAACACAATATTGTAAGGACCTCACTGCAACTATTTCACGGTATTGCCAAACAACCGCACACCGAGGCGAATGCGTTGCCTAGTGCTAGTGCCTGTTTGCCAAACGTTTGACCTACGTTCGCGCCCACTAACCCACTGTGCGATAACAAACACTACCAACATATTTACAATTTTATTTTTATCCTCTTAAAGCACTATATCATTTAACAACGCCTATTCATCTCTTTGATGTAATAATGTGTTAGTATCAACTGTTTATTTACCGACTCACGTTTTAAGATACTCGTTGTATGTTTATTCATGTGTATATCGAAATCAGTTCTATGCTAGTGTTGATAAAATAGAATTTCCTGTGATAACGTTAATCGACTTATTATTAAAGGTAGTAAATTGACGATGTGCCTGGTAGAAGAGTCTTCAGGCGTTCCGTTACTTGGGACCGTTCAATATATTAATTTGGTAACAACATAAGTACTTAGAACATTGTTATAGTTATCTAATAAATTGTTTCAAACAGTGAAACCACAAATAGTTTTGATGTCAGGTCTTGTGATATTTCAGCAAGTGGGTTAGATACTTTTTACATGCATGTATTTTTAGAACTGTGAGCTGCACAAAGCATTACTTCACGTTGGCCCTAGAAAGTTAGAAGCAGCAAATTTCTGGAGAAACCGATTCCAGATAGACAAGCGATTCGACACGAAAAAGAAAATGTTCTTATTTCAAAGTGTTTGATTTGATTGTTTTTCTCGAGAAACAGAATCAACGCTTTGAGCTATTTGAAACAAAAAGAAGGATACATTATTTTTATTAATTTCTTGTTCATTTAGATTAGGTTAGTCTATTTTATAGATGCGGCGCCAGTAAGTCTCCCTCAAGTGGAGGCTCTTAGTGTATATTGAACAAACACTCGTGTGTCACTTATGTTCTACACTTACGGTTGTTTTAACTCGTACTGAGTCATGGCGCCTTGTTCTATTTTTAACTTAAATAATGTAATACTTTTTGACACACTATGATTTATAAATGCTGGTTTACACACATGTGTGTGTGTGTGTAAACCAGCCTTAAGACTCATTCATATCCAGTGGGTTACATGGTCAATCGATCATGTGTACCCTGGTCTTGGAGTTTTACGTAACCGCTTTTCCGCCTCGACGACGTGGTTCCTCGACCACCCCATGGCAGCCAGGGCCAACGGCTTAACCTGCCTTTCGAAGCACGGAATCATCATTGTTGTGGTGTGGTAATCAGGGCGAATCAGAGAATTATTAAAGAACGAGGTATTTCCCTATGATTCTTTAAAACAATTTGAAAGAATATCAAATAGAAATAATACTTTTATATACACATTATGATTAATTAAAAAAAATCTTAATTTTTTTAGATAGGTATATCAGGAATATACACCCACAAATAAATAAGTATTTATGACATAAACCAACATAAATCAAAATGTCTCGTGAATATATTAAAACAAATGACGATTGACAGGTGACAATGTCGTGTAATGACAGTGGCGCCGCCTGGCGTGCAAGATTTGTAAATGTCATTAAATTACTACTACACATGTCCGGCCCACGCAAGCAGGGCTGAATTAAGTAAACAGTGTAAATTATACGACATTTACACTGGACGAAAAGGGGCGTAATGGCTCGGAATAAATAATATTACCTAATGAGGAAACGATACTAATGTTATGCATGCCATACCCATTAGTTTCCAAAAAAATGTATAATTTAATTATGCCTGACGTCTACCCTCTTTTGAAACCGCCTTAACCAAACGGATACATGTAATAAGTAAGTCTTACGGGAAGAGATAATTGTCACACAAAAATTAAGACACACGGCCCAGGCCTTTCTAAATAAACCGATAAAAATACACGCAACAAAAAAGATGTAGATTAAAAATTAAAGACCCGATGATTCACGTGTTCCCATTAATTCCCCCAAACTGCCGTGTAAGTTAACCGAAACTAACTAAAATCGCCGATGTTTGAAGATAAGGTAATCCGTGTCGACATTATTTGTTTTTAATTATTCAGAGTCCGCCCCTGGCTAATGACTTTATCGCGGGCGATTTATGTGTGGCCTGAGGTCAATATTTTTTTTCTTTCTTTTTTTTTCTACCCACATCTTTGGTGGTTGATTGAGCACTTGAACGGTAGAAGTTGTGTAAATGTGTTGTTTTAAATTTATGGTTAAGGTTTTATACTGCCTCAATTATAAGCTAAGTTGTTTTATAAGTTTTTTCCCCATAACTATATTTTTTCTTGACTTTTGAGGATAATAGTTTGCAATTTCATATCATTTTTCATGTAGGTTATATTGTCAATAGAACATGTTTTTTTAGGTGTGATCATTTCACATTTATGGATCGTATTCGTGCCGTTCGTTATTGAATTATCTTAGATCATATAACTGCTATTTAAGTAAATTATCTATACATATTAAAGAACTACTAAATCGACCATTAATTCAGCCCAAACAAGCTATGATTATCTGAGTTGATAATCTAGCTTACATACTCATGCTGCAGCATCGGTCTGGGTATTGTATATCTCAGAATATCACCATTCATAATAAACAAATGCGCTAAGCTAGTGAAATCCTTTGGACAAATCGAGACCTGGAACCCTGTTTTGAACACGCAAAACAGGTATGTCGAATGACTTTCGTTCGATATTGAAAAAAAAATATTCGAATAAGTCATTCGAGCGATTTTTATTCTTAAGTCATGCATACTTTCGGAAATAGGACTCCTAATATCATCAAATGGCTGAAACAACCTCCATGAATTGTAAAGAACTATATAGGTTAAATCAACTTTCAAAAATCGCATCAAAATCTGACAGACATACTTCACGTCAAACTTATATCACCTCTCTTTGTACATCGGGGGTTAATTACTTACTCGTAGTCTGTTACAAATGACTAATTGTAACAGTATTTTAACTGTTGATAAAGTTATTATCTCTAAAAATATATTCAGCGACTTCTTATTTGTTCTAGGAATACGTATTAGTCATTCCGTAGGAACCTTAAATAATTATATGATAAAAGATAAGTACTTAAGTCAAGTAAACATTATTTGGTAAGAACTTTTTTTGCCATGATGTGACTTAACGGGGGAAAACATTTCAATATTCCTATTTTACTTTTAAGAGACGTTATATTTGTTTAGCTGGATTGAAGATATCTGACTAGAATTTTTTTTTATACAACTAAGTAGGCAAACAGGCGTACGGACCACCTGATGTTAAGTGGTTACCGTAGCCTATGAACGCCTGCAAAATCGGAGATGTCACAAGCGCTTTGCCGACCTGTCCGCTATCAGCACAGCGAACCCTCTGGAGCCTGGCGACCCTACTCACCAGCAGAAACACAACACTGCATCACAGTGTTATTTGGCTGCGATCTTCGGTGGAGGTACTTCCCCAGACGGACTACTCCTTACAAAATGTCCTACCTCTCTTAAATATATGGATAGCCAGTGTTCTGCTATACTGTGGTTATCTTTATAGGAAACTGAGTGACGTGGTTGTCCCGTGGTCCGGTAAGCTGATTCCACCAACTACAGAATTCCCAAGTAAGTTTGGCATCAAGCAGGAAGTCTGAACAATGTTATCTCGTTTAAAGTAGACCCTGGGCCAGAATCATTATGGCTTAGTGCGGTTATCATCATCTTTTTTGCTTACATTTATTGGAAAGATGTGAGTGTTAAATGTTTTTTCTTCAATTCCACAAACTTCGGAGGTATTAAGTCAAAATTCCATTCTTTTATTATTTGAGTTTCGTGTCGGCTGCTACAGTGTTATCTAGCATTGACGTTAGAATGTGTTGTTGATGCCTAAAAATCTGTCGTTGCAGGCCACCACCAAGAGCATTGCTAGTTGTTCTATCAATCTGAAACCTTACTATCACCTCTAATAGCAGGGCAGAAACGAGTGAGTAAACGAGATGTCGCCATCTCGTTCACTCACTCGTTTCTCTATTAGAGATGATGGTAAGAGCCCTGATTTTCTTGTATAAAGTATTACACATGTCAGACGGTAGTCACTCTATTTTAATGCCTTGGACCATGAAATATAAGTGACGAGGTAATTCCATTTTTTACACGACTGATCAAAGAGAGTTATGTTTTTAGCGTTCATGTATGTGTGCGAGATTTTTTATTCCACCATTAGTCAGAACGGCTTAACGGATATAGACATATGAGGTGTCTTTAGATTCCTTGCTTTCTTTCGAGTGTCATAGCGTAAGTGACGTCATTATAAGAACAAAATGGCGGACTACATAAACAATAAAAAGCAGACTGAAAAAAAAAACGACTGAGCAACCTAATCGGGTGGGGTATCAAAATGAAGAGGTTTAAAAGGAGATTTCAAAAAATGTATATATCATGTTGTTCCCATGTATACGAAAAATTTGAATTGTATAACAGTCAGTCATGTTTTTTGTTTTTAATAATTAGCTTGTCTACTTATACTTCTTTTCCTTTGTTCTCCCTAGTTCCTTTCGCAGTTCCTTTGATCCTTCAAACTCTACTGAGACTTTTGTCTTGTCTACATAATAAAAATAGCAAAATATGTTACAGCTAGTTTTGTATATGTAAAACTAAGAAGGAAACTGTTGAATTACGTAACGTAATTGACTTTTCAAGGCACGAAATTTAATATATGCGTAACAGATGGTCCTACATACGTAAGATGGGAATTATATAGGCGTAGCATGGTATGCTTTTACCTGTTACTAATAGATAAATATTAAGAATAAAAAGTGGTATGTACTATGTAATACTAGTTAATGATACACCGACCAGGAAAATTGCAGGCTTGGCCATATTGCGGAAAAATATTAGAACTAATTTATTTTACTGGCAACTAGATATTCAAGTAACATTCCGTCATCTCAATGTCATCTGCCAAAAAGAGACAGGAGTGGACGTTATGTATTTTGTGATTAACAAATAAAAATATTCATTAAAATAGTAAAAATATGTATGTATGTATGTAAAAATCTTTATTGTACACAAAGAACATAGTATCAGAATGCAAGTTCCAACAAAAGGCGGGCTTCCAGTCAACCAAATAAACATAGGACATAGACATATGGGCACAGAAGAGGGCACATCACGCAAATAAATCTTAGGTACAAAGTATACATAGACTTACATCTAACATACAAATTTAATTACACATAAAAATAGTAAGGTCAGCTCAAGTCTGATCGTTCGTAGTATTCCCTAACCCGAGATTTGAAAGAGTGAGAGACAGCTCTTTTTTTGGAGATCCAAAGTTAGCTTGTTCCAGAGATTTGCAGCGATAATTGAGGAGTTGGCGTAACACTGTGAGGAGCATACAGGTATTTATTTATTAAAACTTTATTGTTCCACAAAGTACACATATACTTATAACAATTGGCGGACTTAATGCTAAGAGCATTCTCTCAACCATTGGGAGAGCAAATTTTATCAAAAGCTTAAGTTTATACACTACGTAAACATACATAAAACATACACAAATACTATTTCATTTTAAATATATACCTATATATATATATATATATATATATATATATATATATATACACATATACCTACACAAATATCAATGATGAAATCAAGTCACATTGAGAAGTATGTTCAGCTTTAGGTAGTGAGATGCTCATGAGATAAAAGATGTTATCATATTTGATGCGATAGAAAACGCAGGATTGATTTCTATTTCATTAAATGACATTGTCAATTTTGTTGTTGACATGACACATGCATATGTTGCCACATAAAGGCGATCAATAGCGACGCCAATGCAGGGTTTTTATTTCCTGGTCGGGCTAAACTAATTAAATAAGCTGAAGAATTTAGTTGATTGTTAAATAGTTGTTTTTGTATTACTTAGATCTGCTTGTCAGATTAAAAAATATTTTAGTATTCGATGTCTACTTATATTATGAAATTATCATCCTTAGCGTTATTCTGGATATTTCTGGATAGATATATTTTGATGAAAGCATACATACAGCCGGAGCTGCGAGCAAAATCTAGTATGACGTCAACTTACCAAAGAAGAAAATAAGAGTGCAATTGTTCTTATGTCAATGATAATTAAATCAGTCCAATTGTAGTTTTTAAGTAGTTTCGTTTCATAAAATATTCTTTTAATAAATAGTTTTAAAATAATTTATGTTGCAGGCAATCTTATTGTTTTTGAAATCAATAAAGAATTGAATGTAGAAGTCCAGTCGATCTCAAGTTATAAGCATATAATATGTATAGATACATTGGTGACAAATTATAACGGAACATAAAATATGTAACTAATAGAAAAAAATATGTGAAAGCTTTACAATGAAAGGTAACAAGTTCACACATATTTTACGCTTAGTGAGCACATTGAAAACAAGTCAATTTAGGATGGTGTATTTGAAAACTATTTACTGATAACTTTAGTTATACAGAGTGAATTTTTAAACACCAGCAATACTATTATGATCTGTTTAGAACGTGTAATAGAACTACTTTAAAAAAAAATCAGATTTTTTTGACCTTCCTGTTATTCAATTGATACCTAGACTTGTATATAAGGTCTAATTTATTTTCTAGATTACTTAAGTTAATTGGTCTAATATCACTGTACTAAACGGACTATAAAAAACCCTGTAAGTACCTTACTAACATGGATAGGTGCAACAGCCCAAAGTGAGTATTTGCTCTGTGCCTATTCTATATCTATTCTGTCTGATCTGAATTTTTGATGAATCTATTTTTGAGATGTCAATGTCAATTAACTTATTCTTTTCTAATGGTGAATTGCAGCAAAGTGAAATGCAAAAAGAAATGCTGTCATTTAATTTCACAACCTTGTGGTCGGCTTCGTGGATCTTCTGAATGCCGCTATCTATAGAATACAGTGGACAGTGATCAGTAAGGAGCAGCATACTTATAATACCCCCACAGGGACAGAGGATTGTTGGGAAAATTTCATTTAAATTGATTTGGTTTTGGTGATCCAGCAATGTCAGATAGATAGATAGATAGATATACACTTTATTGTACCAATCACAAAATTAAAATTAAAAGTAATACATTTATTAATGTCAGTGAGCGTTTTTGGCGCCAAGTCGTTCAGGAAGTAAAAAAAAAAACAAAACAATTGGCCAGTACGACCTAATCCGCTCAAGCATATTACAATCTGCCCAATTTTACGATCGACTCACTACACTTTTCGGCTTGTAAATAAGTCACCTTTTTCAGAGACAAGTAAAATAATAAATATCTTATGATCCCATTCTCATACTGGGCAATTATGAGAATGGACTTGTACTTACACACATTAGGTACATTTGCAATTTCCTCAATTGTTTGTTCTGCCGACTTCTTGTTATTAGGGTATTCAATATAAATTTCAATAGGTATAAATATATTTCAGGCTCCATTTTTTAAATGTATGATTTGACTCACGAGTCGCACTCACGCAAAATTTTTGAGTCGAATGATTTTCGTTCTATTATACATCGAATTGATCAATGACAATTTAGTAAACGTATATGCAGTGTTAATTGTTTTGTAGCTATTGAAAAACTAATGTTGTAGGACACACCACACACCATTCATTTCAAGCTATCTTTTAATGAGTGCCATTGTATTGTCGCGATTTGCAACTAAAATTATTTTCTTCGGCATTTCAAAAAGTCATTGCTGGATATAAGTCTTCTTCATACAATTTAAATGGGACCAATTAAAAGCCACTTACGTCGATCGTCATAGTTCTGCAATTCAGTATACAAACAGGCGTACAGCTAACCAATAGTAAGTGGTAACCGTAGCCTGCAATACCATGGCATGGGTGTCACGAAACTTCAGTCGGCTCTTTGGAGTTCTTCCTCTTGTATAACATTACTTTTAGTTGAAACCCAGAAAAAGTTCTAGCCGCGGTGGTCGCGGGCCATCCAATATAATTCGACCAATAAACATTGTAATAAATTTGACAACGCAGCAATACATTTTACAGTTATGTTCCGGGGTAAAAACCTTGGCGGTGCCTTTACAAGACTGTTATTGCTTTATGATTTTACCCCATCTGCGTACTATACCCCTTTATGGGCAAAACTTTCTAAAAACAATTTTATTGCTCGACCCTTTTTTTCATACAGGTAATGTACATGTTGAAGTACATTGGGTAAATGTTGATATAATACGGACATTTATTTTGATGTTTTTCTTATTACTAGATGGGATGATGCTGAATTCATTATGGTTTAGTACCGACAATTATGTACATAATATTATTTGATTACCATTACTATAGATAATTTTAAAAATATAAATTAAAAGATAAACTAAATAGTACTTTATCGGTAAAATCATTAATGCGAAAGTCTGTCTGTCTGTTATGCTTTTACGGCCAAACTGCTGAACGAATTTTGATGAAATTTGGTATGAATATAGTTGAAGACCCGAGGTTAAACATAGGCTACTTTATGACGTAGGTGGAGCTGCGGGAAAAAGCTAGTAATAAATAAAATACTTACTTCTTTCGAATTATGTAATTAAAATTAAATAAAAAATAAAAAAATCAGTTGCATTAGTATCACTTATGCTGAGTTAGGTGTGTTTTAATATTATTCTCTCTATTTCTCTCAACTGTTTTAAAAGATCTAATACTAGTCCTCGTCTAAGATTAATAATTGGTATCGCGCGCTCGACATTAATTCAAGAGCCCTCGTATTAAAAATAATGTATTGAGCTAATTTTAGCTAAAATATTTTGCGTCTCGTTTCTTCACACTGAATATCGAATAGGAGAGAAAGGAACGAAACATGTTTTTTTCTAACATGTAGTTAACAAATTATTTTAATTACGTGGGCAGCTACATAATTCTGATTCTTTGGTACAATAAAGTATTTACAAACAAACAATTCTACCTTATTAAAATTAAATTTATCCACTCAATAAAAATATTTCTCCGTTTGACAATATCCAAAAACATAATTAGCCATAAAAAGTCCTATGCAATAAATTAAAAAAAAAACTTTTACACTTTTTTCAAGATAGTTTCACATATGACAATACAAACCGTATCGCTTTCGACTAGTTCGGAGTCTAGGGAAAGCTCTGTAGATGTCTTTGTTCTTAAATGAGGTAATTTAGATACGAAATAAAAATTTTGTTTGGCCGTTGCCTACCTGACGATGTCAATACCCTTGGAACTACTGTTGCTACCACTTGCTACCAACCAGACAAACAGTGACCGTTAAAGGAAATTTTGATCTCTTTGGTTCAATTACGCAGACAGTGGTCCTGCGATTATATCTTATACTAAATGTCAAAGGTATTTAAAAGTACCTTTTACACCACTAGTCAGTAGTGCAAGTTGGTTGTGTTAAGGGTGGTGAAAGGATTCTAACTAAGCGAAAGTAACTTGTTTTTTTTTTGGTACGCCTTATCTCCTGAACCAATCATTGGTCGCCTTTTAGTGACATTTTCTATCTTGAGCTCCTCCGTGCTTCGAAAGGCACGTTAAGCCGTTGGCCTCGGTTGTTATTGATAGATAGCGATCGTGAAGCTGTGTCAGATGCCTTTAGCAGCCTGAAAAATTGTGACAGTGTTGGCCACCAACATACCTCGGGTCGTGTTCCTGTTGGACTGGTTTCCCTGTAAAAAAGGGTTAAGGAGGTCAGACGGCAGTCGCTCCATTGTAATAACCAGTGCCGCCAAATCTAGGGCCACGACTTACAGCGTACCCTAGACTTCGCTAGGATGAAGAAAATCTACTGAACCAATAAAAAATCACATGTACATAGGAATATTGAGAAAAAAATACCTTTCATCCAGGAAAAGAGACTGTTCCCGTGAGCTTTAAGCCGCGAGCAAAAGCTAATAATTAATAAACGACCAAATGGAGTGACCAAATACCACATGTCGAAGTCAAAACGAACATTTGAAATATTAAGTAACATATTTTCGCGGCGAAATGAAGTCCACATAGAGTACGCGCAATGTACCGACTACCTGCCCGAAGTACCGTTACTCCAGCGACCAATTCCCCGAAGGTCATGTTTGCTCCTAACTTTGGCTACATTCTTTGAATTTTTTGCTACGGTAAGTATAGAATGCCATTTGCGCTGCATTTTAAATTATTTATATTTAAAAAGATAATTTTACGTAACTCGTACACCTTCGTCGATGATTTGGACATATGTGCGATAAAATTAAAATAAATATTTTAATAATAGTGATTTTAAATTAGTACAGCTTGTAAGGAATATTAATAATTCATAAAATATATTAATCACTGTATTCTGGATAACGCTTTTTTAATGAAGAAAAGGAAATATTTACCCTCGTATTGAGCAACGTTTGTAAAGCTCATTTCAACTAGAATATGTTATGCATGTGGTTATGCCCTCCTTCTTCTTACACACATTTTAGTTAACATGGCCTTAAATAAATGGAATTGATATATAATTACAAGTATAGGCATACTGTGCTAGTAGGTAGTCTTCTGTGCCAGTTCTCCTTATCATATCATCTCCTTACAGGCTTACAGCTTTTATTTTGTAAATTTTCTACTAAAATATTTATCGTCTCGTCTTTCGTTCCTAAGCCTATTTAAATTTCAAAGGCAAAGTTCATGTGTCGGTACAAAATGTAAACAGTACAGAAATGGCTTCTTTTATCGACTCATTTACTGATCGTCGCAGTGACATCTATGATCCGTCTGTGTTTTTAACATTTGTTTCAAATCTTCACTACTTATCTTATAACATTAACGGTAACGTTGTTATGGTCAATGGAACCTGCACATTCATTTTTTGACTCTGCTTTTCCGCCTCTGATATCGTATCTTTACCAGATCCAACTTAATTTAAAAAAAAATTGATAAATTTGAATGTTTAAAAACTATTTTATCGGTCTTAAATAGTGGGTACCATTTAATAGTATGTGCTAACAAAAAACTAAATATTTCCATGTAACTCCTCTTGGAATACGTCGTGATTTTGCCAGTTTGGTACTGCTGTACAAAATCATTCACCATCTGCTAGATTCTCCAAATCTTCTTTCTTTACTTAACTTTAACACTCACTTTAGGATTCGTAATCGAAATTATAATGCATTTACCCTGCAGGTTTACACAAATAATACGTCATACTACAACCCAATGGTTAGAATGTGCCGCCAATACAATGAAGTTCTTGTATCTAACAGAGATATTGATATTTATCACTTTTCACTATATAAGTTCAGGCGGCAAATATTAGTATATCTTACAACGCAATACTTTTGTGACAAATGAAATTAACTGCTTTTTTTTGTGAGCGTTTAGCCAATCATTTGAAAACTTGAAACATGTATCTCTAGTGTTTGTCAAATTATCTTTTTTTCATTCAAAGTTTTTAGGCGTACATATTTTTGGATTACGATTTAGATCAGCTCCTTAATCTAGATTATAAGTGCTTCAATGATTGTAATCTGTTTTGTATGCTATTAAAAATAAATAAATAAATAAATAACAATAGTTATCTGAAAGCGAACTCTGCGTTTCAGCATTCAAGATTATGATTGTATTAAGTCTCGTAGTTTAGTAGGAAGATATTTATTGAAAGACATATCAGGCGATATTCTTAACTTTTCACAGTGCTTTGTATCTTCATATAAATGTATAATTAAAACAAATGCAGATTATATTATAAACAACCCTGATTATTAATGACAATAAATGCAAATGAGAATGGCTATCGTTGTGTTTACCAAAGTATTACTGTTAGATTGTAATAAAATAACAGAGGTATCTATCTATACTATTTTATTTTGCGCGTCAACGATATCTTATCTATTTACATATCAGAACGAGAACCCACACGCACCACCCACTTTCTGGCATCGAATCCAAAAGTGACAAATGGGACTAAATATTGACAAGACAGATAAAAACAAAACAGCCGACACAGGGGCGGGCTTGCCCGGTGTCAACAAGAACAAACATGACTGTTTGACTAACGAATTACTTGACAAGTTTAGTTGTTTACACTATCCGTGGGAGTTCAGGAATTGCGATATGTCGAAAAAATTACCATGTGTCGCCGGCTGTAAAGGCACCCTGGGAAGCAGATGCATGGATTTTGGGTAAAATTTAGGGTGATATTTGATATAGGTAAAGAAATCGAAGGGAATTTATGTAACTAAGATTATTTATGTATATATAATCTGTTTTCAGTTGTTGGAATTGGCGATATGAAGATATTCAACTGTAATATGAATAAATGTGAAATTATCATGTATTGGAACTTATAATATGAATGAAAAAATGTAACAAATGAGATACTTCAATAATTTAGAAATTAATCAATGGTTTAAAAAAAAACTTTAGCTCATAAGTACTGTAAAAAGTATTTTCAGTTTCACTGTTCATAATACAGTAGATTTTTTTAAATATGCAACAGAGTACTTAATCTCTTTCACCACCTTTTCTTTTTCTTTGTTTGTGGTTTGGTCCTTAGTTGACTGCTGGACAATGCCACTTGGCATTATGCCTATTATTTGTATAAGTTTTTGTATTGTGCAATAAAGATTAAGTAAATAATTCTTCGGTGAAATCGGAAAAAATCTGATCAAACTTTGATTTTTTTTACCCCCTTATTCATAAATAATTACGAATGTTCGATAAGACCAAGTTAACTAAAATATACTAATGTTTTCTTATGTTTTCGCGATTGTTATTATTTTTTCAATAAAATATACTAAATATATTTTAGTTAATGTTAGGCTTACCGAACGTTCGTTAAATTTTATGATTAAGAGGGCAAATTTTTATTGTACCACATATTGAATTGTAAAGTACAATAGGTGAACTTAATGTTATTGACGTCAATTTACTTTAAATTTACCATCACTTCCAAAGCGCAACTGGAGAAGAAGCGGCGCCACAAACTCCCAACCAAATAGACAAAAAGTTAGTATATATGTAATATCACATCATCAACTTTCTATAACCCACTGCTGGGTATAAGCCTCCCTCTGTGTATGCCAACCATCTCTGTCCTGAGCCATCGCAATTCAGTTGTTGCTAGATATTTTCCTATTGTAATTTGAAAAATGATATTAGAACTCGATCAACAATATTGATTGCTATTATTCAAGACATGTAGGTATTTTAAAAATAGCTTTATTCGGTACTAAAAAATTTTCGCAGTACTTACAGTCTGTCAAATAAAGTTTGTTTAAAATTACAGAGACTAACAAGAAAATGTATGAGATTAGACTCATACATTTTATTGTTAGTCTGCGTCGCATTTCAAAATTATCTGTAGCCATTCTAATCAAACTATATTTAAACCATTATAGGTCTATACCATGCAGTAATAACAAAAGAATTTGCTATGTGTTTGCTCCATGATTTATACTGACTGATGTCATTTAAAAAAACAAAATTTGGTAAGTGCTTGATATCATTTCATTACACGCTGCATAATTCTAAGATATTCATTGTCTTTACATATGATTAGAAAGCATGCGAGTGCCCCAGTAATCATTGGTATGACATGTCGCGAACCGTGAGAGAAAACAAAGGGAGTCCGTGGGAACACATGAGCGCAGTGATTACAGCGGGGTCGCGGGTTCGGTGCCGGTCGAGTACACTGCGGAACGGTAGGGTGCAAATACGGTGCCCGGAACTTCATTTTTCTCTTATCGATATTTTGGTTTTGAGTTAATTTTGATATGTTTGACCATTTAAAAAAATAGGGACTCCTTTACAGATTCTAGAAGTAGTGACATTTTTTTTCACTAGTTCCATAGTCTTCATTGTTACAGCATTTTAGAACTAGTGCAAATACGCTACCCGGAACTACACTAGTACTTTTACCGATATTTTATGTAACCTACACGAAATCATAATGATGATCGATATTTCGGTTTTGAGAAAATATTGATATGTTTTGACCATTCTCAAAAAAATGGGACTTATTCACAGATCCATAGAACTATCGAGATTTTTTTACTAGTTCCATAGTCTTCATTCTGCATTTTAGAACTAGGCTCTTCGTCGGTGGAGTTACTTCCATTCTTGTCGATTATTAGCGACTTCCTTTAGTTTTAGATACGACACAACGTTAAGTTTCTCCTTTATTTCAGGCCCACCTTGGTAATGAAACTAGTGAGACAAAAACTTATTGAAATGGAACTAGTAGGAATGAAGTGATATGTGCATAGGTATATTTTATGTTGAAAATCAGGCATATTTTAGCAATACTTTCTGTAACTACTTTTATTTTATTTGTCAGTCATATCCATACTAATATTATAAATGCCAAAGTCCGTCTGTTACGTTTTCACGGCCAAACCGCTGAACGGATTTTGATGAAATTTGGTATGAATATAGTTGAAGACCGGGGGTCAAACATAGGCTACTTTTTGACGCAGGCGGAGCTGCGGAAAAACAAGCCGCATCTACAGATGCAATCGCTGCAGTGGTTATATGTTTTTTTTTAAAATTTGGTTGTGATCAAAACTAATAAATATACTTTTTCAAATTTGATTATTGAAAATATATGCTGTAATAAGTCTAGGACCAACGTTAAAGTATATTAAAATATTTAAATAAATATTCAGAAAAACATATATTAAATACTTCAAAGTATTCTACAATTCAGAAATGTTCCATTAAATTTTATGAATGAGATAAAGAAATATTTATAATCATTTGCATGCTAAGTTATATACCTAAACGTCGAAAACAAATACATCTAGGGATCAATTCTCAACCGCACTGAACCCCACACTACGCTAAGTGAAAATAGTGTTTAAATTAATTCACTAAACACAGGGGCGTACTCAGGATTACACCAACCGTCTCGGGGGATGAAAAAGTGGCCGAATTTCATTAAATCCCTCTCACCCTTTTGCGTGTTGACAGTAATTGATTGAAATGGCGTTTCTCGAATACAATTTACTTATTTTGTGAAAACTAAATCATTGTTTTATTGCTTGGATATTTAATTTATTTAATAACTAGCAGTTTCCCCGCAGCTCTGCCTGCGTCAAAAATAGCCTATGTTTGATCCCGGGTCTTCAATTATATTCATACCTAATTTTATCGAAATTCGTTTACCGGTTTGGCCGTGAACGCGTAACAGACAGATATACTCTCGCATTTTTAATATTACTTATTAGAATTGATATTTTCAAAATTAATATGTTCTTCTCATTATAAAGTCCATAGCCATAGCCCGACAAAAAAGGATTTCATTTGTTCTGTCAAGTCATTGTTCTATTTTTCATTAGCTAACACAATGTTTCTTTATGCTTATAATAAGTTTAATATATATTATTAAACTTCGTAGCAATGATAATGCTCAATATAATTTGTTTGTTAAACCAGTATTTTCTAAATTTGTTTCTATTTTAAAATTCAATAAGTATTTATAGAATCAAACTTTATTAATGTGTACTAAAAATCAAAACTTTATAAGTAACTTACTGTTTCAAATGTGAGTAGATATAAAAAAAATCTAAGAATGAAATTGTTTTGGTCTTAGGCTTGTAGGCTTAATTCTTTTTTAAAAAAGGTGCATGCCGGAAGACTATCTCTTTAAAAGAAGTTCGATTAAAAAACTTTAGGGAAAATTGGTCAACCTATAAGAGACTAAGTGGTGTTTATGTTTGAAATTTTGCTTCAAACAGAAAATCTTAAAACAATGCGTTGAAGTCTTTTGTATGATGAATTTATTAAAAATAAAACTAACAGTAATATAAGATCCCTCGTTTGATTGAGTTTTTTCCTGTTTGAGGTTTTAAATGTAATGAAATATTTTGGAAAATGTTATTTTTGCCAGATAGGTTAGTACAATATTTCTTTCTATCGGCTTTCAAAATAATACATATTATACAAAATACTACCTACATTCGACAACCACTATCAATATCTAAGTAATAAAAACTTAAGTCAAAAGTTCAGCTTCAAAATTAGTTTTTGAATCTAAAAATTATTCTCACAAATAACAGCAATTTGCCACGGCATATTAAATTGGGGGTAGAATTGACTGGGATCGCAGAACAAAACAGCATATACAATTTTAACGAGTCGTTTATTTATAACTTCTTCGATATACTTTTCGTGTTGTAGCTAATAAACTTCACTGTACATTTTTAGTACAAGAAACCTATTTAATTTTGACAATCATAAACAATAGGTAGTTTGTACAATGTGCGGTTGGTTTTTCTCTCTAACTACTAAGTCAATACTTAATATAACTAACTAACTTAGTTTCTGTATTTATATTAGTAGGTTTGCACTATATTTACAAAAATTTTTTGGCATTCGAATTACCATAATCACGCTATCGCCTGACATACAATCAATCGCTTTCAGGTTTCATCTTTCATTCCCACGACTCAAAATTTACATAACACATTGAAAATATAATACGTATCGTTAATACTGTACATAATCTAATATAACAACTTTTTGCTTTTAATTGAACTTTAGGCCGCCGACGACACGGTACGGCCAAAGACACTCAACTGCACTGAACATTGCACGCATCACAAAGCGTTCGGACACATAAAACTAAAAAAATTACATACCCAGAAGTATGTACCATCGGAAGATATCGTCTGGTTAATTCACTGTCCTTAACACGTCATCCGATTAATAACACAGTCACTGTAGGCTTTACGAGGCCCGAGCGTAGCGACTCTATCAGCTCAGAGCGGCGGGATATCGATGTCGCACGCGAAAGGCGATTCTCAGATGAGGGGCATGGCGCGCTCGCCGGCGGCTGCGTACCGCTGCTCGTCAGGCACGTGATACATGTTGATGATGTGGCTGAGGTCCGGCTGGGCGTATTCTCGTTTCATGGATAGCTGCTGGTCGTGAGGGTGAGATTGCGGCAAGAACTCGCGCTTCATTTGTGGTTCGTGCGGCACGTATTCGCGCTTCATGCCCGGCGGGCCGGGGGAGACCGGCTCGGATTTGGCGGACGAATCACTGGGAGAGTTAGACGCGCAAGACGGCGGCAGAGCGTAACCGGGGGAGCCCGGCCCGAGCCCGTACGCTGTAGCTGGCGGTGAAGGTTGTTGCATGTATGGCGAGCCTTGCCCGCCTCCGTAGTAAGCACCGTAGCCGCTTTGTTGCATCTGAGATACGTCATAGCGTGGATATCCGTAAGTCTGTTGTTGGTATCCACTCGGATCATGCATCATGTATCCGTTAGGCATATATCCGTTTGGTGTCATTTGGTAGGCATCACGCGGTTGCTGGACTGATGGAGCAGCCGATCGCTGCACCTCACCGCCTCCCAATAATGAGGTGGACCCCAAAGGATATTTATCCTGCTTCTTTGCTAGGGTCTTCGTTTTTCTGCGTGGCCTGTATTTGTAATCTGGATGTTCTTTCATATGGACTGCTCGCAGTCTCTTGGCTTCATCGATAAACGGTCGCTTTTCAGACTCGGTCAAGTCTTTCCATTGTGCACCCAAACGCTTGGATATTTCAGAGTTGTGCATTTTTGGATTGTCCGATGCCATCTTCCTGCGTTGTCCACGGGACCACACCATAAAAGCATTCATAGGCCGTTTCACACGATCTGCGTTTGAATTTTTGTTTGTTGTGTTGTTATTATTGTTGGGCGGTTGATGATGCTGTTGCTGGGGCTGCGAGTGATGTTGTGCCAGTTGTTGGTGATGTTGCAGTGGCTGATGTTGCGCTAGCGACTGCTGCTGCGGGAGGCCCATCATGCCGCCGAGCGCGCTGAGCGAGCCGTAGCCGTGCTGCAGCGCGTGGTGCGGCGGCACGGTGGCGTGCAGGCTGCCACCTTTGAGATCCGTCTCCATCGTCAACATGTCTTCCTCCTGATGCGCGTACAGTTTGCTGAACTTTATCGAACACAGTAAACAATGAAACAAAATACAGAACCGACCGACGGCGATCACATGGATTCGCGGCGGAAGCGCGTCACTTAAGAATCGCGGACCGTACAGCACGAGTACTGTACAGTGCGGAAGCTAGGTGAGTTGTGAGGAGTAGCGCTCGCCGGAGTCGCCGGGTAGCGGCGGTACCGAGGACCCCCCGCGCGGTACCCCCCGGGCCCGCCCGTCCTGGCACTCGCCAATAGCCGTCGAGATCGGAGCCCCGCCCCGCCCGCGCCTTCCCCCCTCGCCGCGGCCTGCATTTTTAATCGCGTGGCCTGCAAGGCGAGCGCACGCCTCGCCGACCGACGCTACGCCTCATGCAAATCTCAGTTTTGTTTGCCGTCGGTGCTGGCACCTAGGTTTTGGTTTACGACACAAACAAGCCAGTAGTGGCCTATATGTATGTAGTATGTTACCTGCATACAAGCTATAATTTTTTTAAGATCCTCTATTATTCAAATTTGGTTTGGAATAGGATGAAATAGCATATTTACGTGTATTTTTATTATTTAGTATATCAGTAATTTATAATTGTTTGATTCTTATAAGAAAAATTGTTTAAGAGTTTAGTAGCTATGCTAGATATGATTAATAATTGAATGATAATCCGAAAATCGTTAAGTGTATGCGATTTGAGGTCATTACAGCTATTTGAATAGTCATTCTTATTTCTCATAACAAAACTCATCCCTTATAAGAACCTAATATGGGTGCTTAGAACATTTAGTATAGGTTTTCATTTATTCTATAAAAACATTAGATCAAATTCACATACATCATTCACAAGACAATGCCTCCAACAGGTATACCTATATTGTTAAGATATCTTAAATCCTACGTCTTGAAGCAAATATTTCTTGAATCGCTAATCAAGCAACCACTATTAAAAGAAATTGAATGTAAAACTTATTTTTAAAGATAATAGCAAAAAATCCGCATTTTTTGTTGGGTCCTTATTTCTTTAGGTACAACTAAGTACTTGATACATGTATGCATTGAGACAGTAACATTTTGGTCTCATTCACCTATTTTTGAATAAAGAATTTAAATTTGATACAACACTTACATACTAATAAAAAAATAAAACAATATGGACAGGTATTCAGGCATCAATATTCGAAATTAGGTCTCATTTACCTACTTTTGAATAAATAATCATTTGACACAATACTTTCATACTATTAATAGAAAAAAAGAAGACCCTTGGCAGGTATTCAGGAATCAGCATTCGAAATTGGGTCTCATTTACCTACTTTTGAAAAAAGAATCATAATTTGACACAACACTACTAGAAAAAAAAACAACACGGGCAGATATTCAGGAATCAGTATTCGAAATTTGGTCTCATTCACCTACTTTTGAAAAAAGAATCATAATTTGACACAACACTACTAGAAAAAAAAACAACACGGGCAGATATTCAGGAATCAGTATTCGAAATTTGGTCTCATTCACCTACTTTTGATTATAGAATCATGTGCGTTGGAAAGAGTTGTAGTAGCATTGTTTGCTCAGCTGTTGTGGCTGAGGCTGTAAGTTCAAGGCCCGTGACAAAGCGGGAGCTGAAAGAAACGCCAACAATGATTCGGATAGCAGTCAATGAACGCACTAGAACTTTTGTTTGGGATCCTATGTTACTGTTCGCGAATGCTTTATTGTGTGCGTTACGTAATGGAATTTGATTGTTCGTAATAGAATCAAATTAACGACTTGAGTATTATAGTGTTTGGTATTTGGGAAAATTATGCATATTCTAATTGCTGTTTCATTTGTCAGTATAAAAAAAAAATGTTTTAAGTTGTTTCTTTTACAAGTTTATACATACTTACTAAGTACGTTACAATGTCTTCAGTGATACGTTCTGATGGCGAACCATCATATCATTAAAAGTAACTTGTTTACTTGACCCTTTTGGCTCAATTTAGTCTTTGATCATTACTTGCTTACATAAAAAAATTACTAGTGCTTTCATATTTATATTTTAGTAAGTATCTACTTACTTCACAGAGCTATATTGTGAATTAAGAAATTGAAATAAAAAATCTCTGTTAGACAGATTTATTTTTAAATTTAAATATATTTAGGAGTAGCATGTTTTATACAAATAAGTATTTTTTTAAAACCCTCGAACGTAGAATTTTTACTTGAATTTTCAGACTTTTCTTAAATGGCCATTATAACGACTTCGGCTCATGTTTACTTTATTTGTTTTAATTTCATTTAAAATAATGTGATTGTTTGTTTGTTCGAACATTATTCCTTTAGAACTAACTAGGTACATTTCATAGCCCTTTCACTACTCTAAAGTATGTAGTAGTATCAATAATGATTTTTATCTTTTATATATTTTTTCCTCAATCAGTCATTGTAACATAGTATAGTGTATGTATCTATGTTATGTTTGTATTTATGTATGTACGTAGTGTATGTATGTGTTTATATACTTATGTATGTTATGTATGTTTATGTATATATATCTACTATCTTGCTATTTTACATATTTCTTGTTCTCTGTTTGTATTCCTATGCAATGCACCACTGTCTAAGTTTTTTCTTTCCTATCCTAAAGGTAGCCTAGAAGAGATTGCACTAGCGATAAGGCCGCCTTTTGTAGTACATTAACATTACAAATACATCTTTGTCACAGACAACATATCATTGTAATTATCTAAGTTGCAATAAAGTGTTTTACTTACGTACTTACTTACTTAAAGTTCACAAGCCTAGTACTTACATATATCAATAGATTTTTATTGGATATAAGTAGTGGAAGTAAGATATATTTTTATAAAGGATACAGGGATTATGGGCAGGTAAAGCCAACTATTCCTATCAGCTAGTCCTATGATAAATTTTAGATGCTCCTTTTTCATTTTCACCTTTTTAGATTTCCCTTAAGGAGTTCTAGAAAAAAAATTCAAAAAAAATAGAAAAAATTTGAAAATAGCCTCGTGACGTCATTAGTATATCGCTCAGTGATATTTCTTATTTTTTTGCACAGATTTTTATTTTTTTATCATATTCTTGGTACAATAGAGTTTTTATTCCTAATCATTTTAAATCTTTTTACTTGCGCTGGTATTTTAATACCATTTTTGGGTGATAACCGAGTAATGGATGGAAATGGGTACCTACGTTAAATTCGTTAGTTCCCTGTATTTGACGGAGTATCGTCAATTTGGAGAAATTATCTTACTTCACGACTTTTGCCTAGGTGTATAAGTAGAGGGGTTTTTTTTAAATATTTACTATAAATTATTTGATTAGTCATCGAAGACAGCTGCATACCTACTGCTTTACCTGAATGTTATCTAAGTAGTAAGTCGTTAGCTATTCTGGAATGCACATTTCGCAAAACATCCTGTGATTAGGGTTGTAACAATTAACACCACGTGCAAAATAATGTTTTTTTCATATTATACCTAGTGCTATTTCATTTGATCATTAGTGTATGCGTCATTCATTTTTGTGGAATATTAGCCTCAGCAATTAAACACATTTTTGTGAATAACTTAGTTTGTGATGAGTATGAGTAACTAACTAGAACTTGTTTGAATATGCGATCTTAAGTGTGATCCACGGAGTAATAACAAAGGCGTGATCTAGTTTGAGTACACTCAAGAGTCACCAGGGCCCTATTTTTGAAATGTATGAAAAATGCCGAATGAAATCGTTCCATGCACCGATCTTTTGTAACAGAATACAACTTGACTTTGATGACTATGTAAATAAATACATATACATTCAGAATATTTGAACAGGTAAGGTAAGTACTTAATACATACGGTGGATATTGATTTGTTCACTACAAGCATAGCGAGGGCTAAGCTACTTCTATATGACCATTTGTTCCAGCAGGGTAATGTTTAGGGTAGTTCGTTGATTTTTAGTTTGATAATTTTTGGCTTTAAATTGTTTTCCTTTACTAAACTAAACGGTGTTGCTTCCGATTAATGACAATATTTAAAAAAAAATGTTTTTTTTCAAAATGCAGTGTGTGTACTGTACTATGTTTGGTTTGTTAGTTGTACTATTCTAGTTCTATCTGTGAGGACCTTTAATTGGCTTCTAAATTGCTTAAGTTTTTTACCTATTGTATAGATATAAGCTGTTGGTCTTCCTTATAATAAATAAATAAATATGCATGATAATATTATAACCTAATCCTAACAGCCTAGAAACATTATTATGCGAACTCCCTGCAATGTGTTTCCTTAGTGACTATAACATGGGAGCCTTCAAAAAGGGCGTGAAAAAAATCCTTCAGGGTCGGCAACGCGCTCGTGACATCTCTGATGTTGCATGCGTTCGTAGGCTACGGTAACCACTTACCATCAGGTGTGCCGTACGCCTGTTTGCCTACTTAATTGTATAAAAAAATATTACTATTTTAATACGACATTTACGCCATGCCATGAGGGTGGCAAGTAAATATCAATACTTTTATTTTATACAACAAATACTAATTCAGATTTTCTTAGGAGATGCTAGTAAGGAACCCTCGGTATACGAATATAAATGAAAAAAATAATGAATGGAAAGTTTTTCACAATGGTTCATGGTAAACAACCGCAATAAATGGTTGAAAACGAGTGTTAGACCATTTTGCTCGTCACTTCTAGGATTATTATTATGGCATTGATATAAGATAACAACCAGATGTACAATCGCGGTCGAAATGTGTCTCAGTCAAAAGTCTACCGCATTTCGCCGATGGGCAGTGTTTGAGGACACTCTTATTTATAGTCATATTTTTACTACCTTGTTTGCCAGCTCAATCTGGATGTCGTGTTTTAAAATTCGCATTCTTACTGTGAAAGTAATAGGTACTTTTTACAGTTGAAGCAATCGCCGTAGCAACTTGTATGTGTGTGTAAGTATCTGCTGTTGCCTTCTTCGAAACAATTTTTACAGTTTCTTCGTGACTGTGTATCTATTTGTTAGCCTATATCAATGTATTATGGCGACGAATTGGGCTTTGAAGTATAAGATAAGGATGCATACACTTTCGCCTGTTTTTGCCGACAAACAGCTGTAAATACTTTGTTTTCTTCCGGTTTGAGTATTTTATTACAACGTGCAATAAATGTCGGCTAATACAAAAAGAAATGTTTGTAGATTACAGAGTTCTAAACCTACATTTTTTACAAACTTTTATTATTTAATTTTACCTACCCCTGTGTCGGCTGTTTTGGAAGATGTATTTTCGTAAATTTTGCAAATTTTATTTTTTATCTTGGCTTAAGATGGAGCCGAAATTTTACTTTCATTTATTGCCCTGACCGATATTTTTAAATTCTTATCTCACATTTTACTTAAAATAGGTAAGTATAAAAAAGAATTGTTACTAATATTTGACGTGACAATGCAATATTACCAACAATATTAGAAATTTTGTAATGAAACAACGAAATCTCTATTCTATTGTCCACCACTGGTAACTATGAAATAATTTAATAGTGTAATAAAATATATGAAAAGCGACCAGTCGGTCGTCCCAGGTACCTCTGGGGAGACGATGTCGTGAAGAACCTGAAAGCCCTCCAAAGAGCCGACTGGGAGCAGGTTGCGCTGAACAGAGAACAGATCTCTTATGTCGGAGGCTAAGTTCCTCTCTGGATCGCTGAGCCATCGTAGTATGCAAGTAAGTAATAAAAATATATTTTCTGGGCTACTGTGACCAGGAAACTAAAATCCGTATTAAGGCATGCATGAAATATAAGCCACTTATGCATAAAAGATATGATTAAGTTCTAAAATATCATTATTTCCATACAAAAAAATCCTGAAATACAATACAGCTTTTATACCCTACTCACTAACAAATGGACAGCTTCAGGAAGCTTAATTCAGTAGCTTAGTGATAAAACACTTAAAAAGTTCTAAAGCATCTTATCAGTAATAATTACCATTCTTGAATACTGTTGCTTTGAAAACTTTTTGTACTTATACCTGATAGAACCTTCTTTTTTTATGAAAAATTAGATATGGTTGAAAGTACCAAATGTTTCGTGTACTTACACAACAGGTAGAGACAAATTTTTTAATGAACAAAATAGTGTGACTTCAGAAGTGCTATTTTTGAAAGTGTGACACGCAAAATCGGCAAGTCGAATGATTTTTGTTCGATATCCAACGATTTTCAGTCGACATTTGAGTCATACATTTCAAAAATTGGGTTTCTGAAGTATTATGCTATTCTTTGTCTATTTATCTTCAATGAAGTTTTATTGCAGTTCATCATAGTATTGTTTATGTGGGTTTTGGGACATAAGGTTAAAATAAAAGCACTTGTATATTTTATAATCTGTTTTAATTTACAAACTCATTAAATGACAGAAAGCTTATTAATCAACTTGGCTGTACTTTATTGCATAAACATGGTATATAAATATATCTACAGTTTATGGGTTTTCGATATTTTTCTACTTACATATTTAATTGTAAAAGCATGCAACTTATGCATTACTAAAACTTGAACGCTTAAATACAGTATTTTGTAACAAATTATATTTAAAATGTAAATGTATTTTGGTACATAACGATCACTCAAATTTGTTAAAAAAACGTAGTCATAATAATAATTGATAAATATACTTTTCTAGCAAAATTATAACTTTGAAAGGTCTTGAAAATTTATTCTGAAAACATAAAAATATACCTAAGAAATATTAGCAATAAGCTATTAATTAAAACTATTTATTTATTTATAAAACTTTATTGTATAACAAGTAAAAAATACTTTGACAATTGGCGGACTTAAGACTTAAAGTATTCTCTCCCAGTTAAACATTAGGAAAAATAGAAATCAATTAATAAGGTAAAAATAAAAGTACTTGTATATTTTATAATCGGTATATTTTATAAATTAGATTTGTACGTCGCTAATTAACTTCCTAACAATGGATATATACTTATCTCAATGGATATAAATTTAATATAAATTGTTATACATACCTACCTATATCTTTAGTCCATTGTTCAGAAAATAGCTACAGAGTTCTTAACATAAAACGTGTAAATAATTTTTTCCAAGAATAATATTAAATTACAGATTTCATAAATTTGAGATGACAATCATATATTATATAACAAACATATATAAGTATACTGGCTGCGCCTCATTTGTATATCCTGTTGCTATGAGAAGTATGACGTTGCCATGCAATGCTTTTGGGCTTAGATTAAAAATTGGTCTCGCGGTCGCGGACCATATTTTATCCCTACATGCTGACAATTATTTTTAATTATTTAACAACGTTGTTTTGCTTGACGCTATAATGTATTAACATGTTCTAAAATTCAAACATATTTAATGGATGACTGATTTCGATACACCAATCCTTAGAAAAAGTTTGATTTCTTCAATATGTTAATGTCGTATTGACAACTATTTCTTAAATAAATAATTTAATTTCTAGAATCAAGATACTCTATGTAAGTAGTTTTGGTGATCTATTTTTTAGCCCAAGACCATCTGGCGCAATAGATGGACTATTATTGTAACTAAGGTAACAAATTAAAAAAATACAGAATCGAGAACCTTTTTTTTGAACGGTTGAAAAGAAAGTTAAAACACATGAAAGTTTCAGAATGAATACTATTATAACAATGTTTACATTTCCTCCATCACTCAGCCCGCCTAATAAGTTCAAAGTTCAACATCCTACATAACAAAAACGAAAATAATAATTTCGTGGAACGGTCACTGATCGCAGATAGGTTAGGACCATGTGAGAGTTCTATTTTTAAAATGTGTGACTCACGCAAAATTAGCTGGACGAATAAGTTTTGTTACGAATATATTTCAAAGATAGGTCTCCTGAAGATACTATTCTTCGTTTCTAAAGCTTTAATGAAGTTTTATTGCTGTTTATCATTAATATAGTTTAGGTGGTATTGGGACATTAGGGTAAAAAAGTACTTGTATATTTCTGTTTTAATTTTGAAACTCACAAGAAGACAAAAATCCTTCGATATCAAACGATTTTCATTCGAAATATATATCATACATTTTAAAGATAGGGTTCCTGCACTCTGGTATAAAACTGTTAGAGCGTGAAACGGCCGCTGGCATCGAGTTGGTCGCCATTTTGTTCTAGTTTCAGTTTGATGAATCCCGAGGCACCGGATATTGCGGAATCCTTGAGTAACCTGGCATTAGAGGGTTAGCTGAGAATTAACAGGGTAATCTAATGTTGCCAGATACCTACTTAATAAATTAGTTCTAGTTTCTTTTCATGTAAGTCGCAGTTGGAGTCTTGATATTGTGCATGAAAACTTTACACGTTTGGTTTATTTAAAAAAATATATTTGAAACTAGCTTTTTCCCTGCAGCTCTGCCGCGTCAAAAAGTAGCCTATGTTTGACCCAGGGTCTTCAATTATATTCATACTAAATTTCATCAAAATCCGTACAGCGGTTTGGTCGTGAAAGCGGAACAGACAGACTTTCTCATTTATAATATTAGTATGGATATGGATTTTATTTTTTAATGACGCTAACCAATTCACGTCTGTAAGAAATGTTTTCTAATTCTCGTACCTATATAAAAATTCAAAGTTGGATTTTTAAGCAAAACAATGAGTAACTACTTTGTCAAATATATTCTTAATATGACTGTAAACATAGATGTTTGAAAAAAAGAGAATCAAAATTACCATAACGATCAATTGTATAAGGATCGACGCGTACAAATAAAAGGAGCTCGCGCCTACCACTACACCGCAATGCGAGTCATTGAAATTAACAGTACAACGCTTGGGTTAAATAAAAAGTGAGCATCAAAACCTGCAAGTGCCTTAATTGGCGGAGGTGTCGCTAATGACAGCGAGTGCGAGCGCAAATTAATAATTATTACGCCTGGCAACACTGATGCGGCAACATGGCCGCTGCATATTGTACTGTACCATTGTTTTAATTTTAGATTCGTCAGGTGGAAATGACTTAAATGGTTAGTTAATTTCTGATTATCACGTTAACTAATTTGCCAAATTTTAATTTATATTTTGAGTTCGTTATGCTTATTTTTTTACAGCTAACAATAACTGCGTTAACAAATATAATTATTTGTAAACTATGATTAATAATAAAATAATTTAAAAAATCGCATAGGTAATCTTATACACCAAAGCCTACACGCTATACGACTGGCGTAACTAAAAAGGTCAGTTATATTTTTATAGTTTCCTGGACAATTAAGAATATAAAAACATTAAAATATTTTATTCACTCAAAATCGGTGAGTCGAACAAGTTTAATTCTACATATGCGTCATTTCAATAATAGCCCTCTTGGGCTGTTTTGCTAGAAGATTTTCTATACAAAAAAGTAGATGGCACCTTTTTTTATGTTATCAACAAATCAACACGAATACCCCTAAATTATATTAGTTCGTCTATTTCGCTATACAACTGTATTATGTACCTAGGACTCTGAAGCAACCCGCTAAAAATATAATCGGAAAAGAGCTCAAATAAGTGAGTGAATATAGTAAAAAGTCTTTAAATTCTTCCGAGAACATGAGGCTTTCATTTTTTTTGATATTCCTCAAAATTCAAACAAAATATCTGAAATCCTTCACCTGCATCTAGATAGATAGATACTCTTTATGTACCATTCACAAAACTTCTTGATACTAATTTAAACAATGTGTACAAAGGCGGACTTATCTCTATTGCAATTTCTTCCACCCAACTTTAGATCTAGAGTGAGTGAATAGGTACTAGAACGATTTTTTTGCCGAGAACATTCGGCTTTAAATTTCCTTGACATACCTCAAAATTCAACATCCAAAATCCTCTAGGAACTTGGGGTGGCATCCCCTTCCAAGGCGATACGATAGCTCTTACATGCGCCTTGTCTGTGTCTAGTCGGTTCGTGTCCTGCCTAATATTGCTTTCATTATGATATACCGGCTCTGTGATTTCCGACATGTGATGTATTGCGCAGTACAACCACTTATTAGCACATGTTTGTATCAAAGGCAAAGATAAATGACTATAGTTTGATGTGCGTGTGAAAGTGGAGGAGCTGAACTGAAAGTATGTACATGTAATTTGTAAATGTGTGAGTTTTTAATAACATTACTCGTAAGGATAGAAAGAGGCTGTAGCACATAAAATACTGATTACAGTTAACTATTTAAAAACAATTGTAGTTTTAATATTCTGTGGCAAAAAAATCCGCTTTTTCTGTAATGTTGCAAAAACAATTGGATTTATATAAAACTGTTTCCCGTCTGCTTCTAAAAGTCTATGTTTGACCCCAGGTCTTCAACTATTTTCATACCAAATTTCATCTAAATTTGTTTAGCGGATAGGTCATGAAAGCGTAACACAGTGAGACTAATCGACAGACAGACTTTCGCACTTATAACATTATTAAGTATGGATCATCA
This sequence comes from Euzophera pinguis, assembly GCA_947363495.1. Lineage (NCBI taxonomy): Eukaryota > Metazoa > Arthropoda > Insecta > Lepidoptera > Pyralidae > Euzophera > Euzophera pinguis. Next base: position 5,380,448 of record OX376156.1, on the reverse strand, counting down.
TCATCCGTTTATTCCTAGTTGCGTCGTCAACTTACGCTTCGGAGCCTAGGGTATGCCGTAAGTCATGGTCCTAGATTTGGCGGAACTGGTTATTACAATGGAGCGACTGCCGTCTGACCTTCGTAACCCTTTTAACAGGAAACCAGACGAACAGGAACATAACCCGAGTAGGGGCCAACACTGTCAGAATTTTTCAGGCTGCCCCAAGGCATCTAACACAGCCTAACGACTGCTATCTATCGACAACAACCGGGACCATCGCTTAACGTGCCTTCCGAAGCATGGAGGAGCTCAAGATAGAAAATGCCACTAAATGGCGACCAATCTAATAGTGGTCGCGTCACGCCGTCACTTGACACGCGCATTCGCTACGGATACGCGGGTCGCGCTCGACTAACGAGCTCCTAAGTATGGATACAGACATTGTATTACTTGCAACTACGCAGTGTTTGTCTACATCTACACTATCTACATCTACACTAATATTATAAAGAGGAAAGATTTGTATTTTTGTGTATGTTTGTAATGAAAAAACTTAAAAAACTACAGTGCCGATTTCGAAAATTCTTTCACCATTGGAAAGCTACATTCATCCTGAGTAACACAGGCTATATATACCGCAGGTGGAGCTGCGGGAAACAGCTAGTATCATAGACGAGAAATGCAGTGAAACATTCATTTTTCAATATAATTAAAAACTTTGCTCCATATCTGATTTATACTGAAGCTAAGAAACTCATTTAAAGCACGTTGCTTATATCTTCCAAGGAATATTGATATTTTCCTCGTATAGCATAAAAAAACCTTACATTAGACTCCATAACTAAAAAGGCTTCGTTTATACAGCTTTACCGCGTTAATTAAAGAAATAACAGAAATGAAACCAGCCTTCATCATAACGAGGACACTTTAATACCGTCGTCATACTTGAATAGGCCTAGTATGAGGAGGGGGTGACATGGACCCGAGAGGAAAGGGGGGAGGGGGGGGGGGAGGTTTCCGGGAGCTGTCTCCGTCTCATCAGGCCTATCTTCGAGCCGCAAATTAAATAGTAGCCGGACCGTACCTTGCCTTGCATGGTCAAATGGAACCGCAATTTCGAAGGTATGCCATGCGTCTTTGAGACGTCCCAGATTGCGGTATATTGAGATGCCTTTGATGGCGTAACTATGTATGAGATGTAGGTTATGTATTTTGAACATGTATTAGAGGTGCTATCGACTAATATTCAGCAGCAATGTAGGATGTAATCCGTAATATGAATTTTAACTGCCTTATTCGTAAAAAAAAAACAAAACATCTGTTAAACCAGTTTTAACTAAAATATGATATACTTAGGTACCCCGTTTTTTACCCCCGAGATTTTAGTCAAACTAAGTTTAACGAACGTTTGTTATTTTTAGGGTTCTGTACCTCGACAGGAATAAACGGTTTTAGGATCACTTTGTTGTCCGTCCGTCTGTCTGTCAAGACCCTTTTTTCTGAAACGCGTGTCTACTGTCTCTTGGAGCTGTGGAAAAATCAAACTTCTGAGCCAACGCAATCAAAAGATACAGCCGTTCATGCCGCAAATTTCCGCAAATTTTCGACACATGCTAGGGAATCAAAACCTACAGGGCACTTCCCGTGAACTCGGAACTTTGAAATTTGTTACGAAGCAACGTCTTATAGCATAGATAAAGAAAAAATTGCGAAAACAGTTTTTAGTTACATCATATAATAAAAATATTTTTAATAATTTTAAACTTACTAGCCCTTTTCTCGCGAACGCGATACCTACAGATTTGTACGGAACCCTCGGTGCGCGAGTCCGACTCGCACTTGGCCGATTTTTTTTATGAATAAGCTAGAAACTTTTCTTGCCTATAGCTAAGAACATAATTTTAACAGTAGATACAGTTTAACTTTTTATTATTTTATCAACTATCATAATCACCTAAGATCTGCAATAAAAGTGAATCAATCCATATTACCTATTAACAATTTTTAAACGAAAAAAGAGAAACCATCAATACGCACGATTTAAAAACTACCTTTGATAATATTACGTCTTAAAGCTGTCTGAATACGAAAGCTGATTTTCAGACCTTTGACTCTGCCAATTATACTCTTTGTATAAATATATTAGATATGCACCCGAGATTGAAGTTGAAGGAGGCAAACGTCTTTATTTGTCGGATAATGACTACTCTGCTGAATCACTATCCATTAAATGTATTAGTGGTTCTGTATACCTTTATCTCAAAATCACATTGTGTCAGTTTTTAATATTGTACAAATATTAAATGTAAGTAATTTGCATCTCTCAGTCGTGAGAAATTAGATAGCCATTTAATTTTGATCCAGAGTGCTATCCATACTAATATTATAAATGCGAAAGTCTGTCTGTCTGTTACGCTTTCACGGCCAAACTGCTGAACGGATTTTGATGAAATTTGGTATGTATATTTAGTTTTAGTTGAAGATTTGGGGTCAAACATAGGCTACTTTTTGACACAGCTGCGGGAAAATGCTAGTTTCTTGATAAATGTGACTCTTGCGAAATCGGTGAATCGAATAATTTTTGTTCTATATCGAAGGATTTTATGTTCGATATTGAACGGTTTTCATTCGACATACCTCTATGCATACATTTCAAAAATAGCACTCCTAGTAGCCCTAGAATAAAGATGACATTGCATGGCGTGGCATGGCAAGCTTAAAAATTTATTCATGGTCGGAAAGAAGGCTTTTTAATATTACGAATAGCACTTGAATTCGAAAATTCAGAAAGATAAATTTCAGAAACTACAATATAAAACACAAAATGTATCAAAATCCATCAAGGAGATTAAAAATGGAATAAATTGCTATAGATATTTTTCTTATAAGAATTTTATACTGAATACTTTTTTCTAACGACTCGTCTTATTTGAAAACTGCATAGTACTCACAGGTCGCCAAAATATGTATGTCGCAACCCTGTATAAATTGCTAAATGCAAAAATATTTAAAACAAATTACAGAAATTCTATAAAAACAGACAAATAAAAATATAGCAAGATAAAAAAAAAACAATAGATTTACCTAATTTTAATTATTTTGTGTCTTTAAATAGAAGTCTCAACAAACTAATATTACCTACACAAATATTAAAACATATCGGGAAAACTTTACAAATGTTAAACACTAATACACATCACCGCTATCTAACGTCACTAAGGCCGTGTTCACACTCAGTCCATCCGCAGCGACACATATAACAGTCAGCTGTCCGTCCGTCACAGCAATCATCTCCGAGCACTGCGCGCGCATCACAGCAAGCGAAAAAGCACAAACACATGTAGTTTTCGCGAGAAAAACATCATTTTCCGCGGCTGAACGTGCGAGCCTCACGCTCCCAATGCCCAGACTAAACGCGGCCCGTGAAAAAGCACCGCCACAACGCGAGCCGACAATGGAAAGCGGTAAAGAATCATAATAATAACAATGACAACAATGTGAGATGCTATAATAAAGAGCCGCGGCATTGTGCTAGGCTCGGCGTTCGTTCGAAGGGTCGCGAGATCGATACGCCGTTGTCTGCGTGCGTGAGCCTTTGTCGTACTCGCGACGCCCTCCGCCGGCCATTCATTGGCGTCGTCGGGCTAATCAACCTCCAGTCCTTATGTTTCTTCACAAATTAATGCGAGCAGAATCGTCGATCGCAGTTGTCAGCTTTGCTACGATAAGTAGACGAAACTCGTAGCAGTTTCGTAGACGAGCTACGAAGATTCAATTCGTAGACTATGAAATCTACCATAGCTAATTGTTTCAGATAGATCGAATGTTTTCGGCTCTAGTAAAGATATTGTACACTATGCTGTAGCTATGGATTTTACAAAAGGCGAATAAGGAATACAATACTATAATAAGAGCTACTTAGACATCAAACGAATGGCGGGATAACTATCTGAGAACGGCATAACCAATAAATAATAATGGACAGTTGTTCATCTTCATCTCTTCTCATGAATGTCGGAAAATCGACTAAAGGGCATTGGACCTGTTGAATCGGACGTCACTAGTCAGCCTCTCTTTTCGAAATTCTTTCCACGATTGGATTACGCGATTTCATATAATTTTAGATGTAAGAAGTTGCAGAATCTTTAAATCTAAATGGATTTGAAAACAAACATTGACGACGAGTTCAATCAAAGTAAGGCCTGGTGTACACTCGACCACATAGATGTTATACGACATTCCCTTACACTTTCATCTTAGGTGACGAGTTTCCTACGTGACTCACTGTACCCTCGAGGATTGCGGGCTCTAGAGGTGTGAAGTGCGGCGGAGTATAAAACATTCGAGTTTAATGTAATAATCCGTCGATCGCAGTTATCATTAGTTCGATCGCGCACACCTCCCGCCGGCCCGCAGATTGCCTTGCCTTGCAACGATATCTTATTGTGGATAAGATTAACTTTTGGTATTTGATTATAAGCCATATTAGTCTAGAATATCTCTCGAGCGATCAAAAGTGCAGATCGTGTTATTGGTTGCCGCCCTTTGTTTTAGGCCGAAATTGTAAAAAATAAAAATTGTAGCGACAGAAAGTATAAGCCTGAATGGTGTGAATTTTGTTTATTCATACCACTTTGTGTGGCGATCTGTCATAATGTTGACGAATCCATTTTGCCACGTTGAACAACGTGCATTCATAAAAATAATGAAGTTCCGAAAAACGTATGTTACGATAATAGAACTAAACTCTATTGACTCCCTTCCTGTCTTATCGATTTATTATTTGAAAGAAAGAGACCAAAACATTTTTATTTAAATGCTTAACAACAACAACAATTTTATGATTAATTTCGTGGTTGATAACGACTATACTTAAATGTTTTTCTGACACTTTGCTCTTTTAAAATTAACCTAAAGCTATTTTGGCATACAATGTTATTTTCTGTAACAGTTCGTTCTAAAAACAAAGGTATATCCACACAATTCAAACGAGCGGGCCCATTTAATTGGCCGGCGCGCGCGCACTAGGGACGCCCCGCAGCGCGCGTCGATCACTGGGCCCGCGCACCGCAATTAAACTTATATCTGAACATCGCCTAATCCAATTATGTAACTGCACCTAGCGTTGTCTTTAATCGATAATTGACTGATAGTAACTAATGACAATTTGTTATTTTATTAGAGCGGGACTTTTGTTATTGCTTAGCGGGTTTGTCGATATTTCAATCGAATGTTGAAACTTGAAATAGAGCAAGTAAAAAGAAGGTCCGGCTTAAGAATACCTAAACTATTTACTTTACAATCACTCTTTATTACAATGGATTAACTGCTATTTGGACCTCCCTCTGTTACTTTTTTACATAAATCAAACCAATACTTATTCATTTATTTCATCACAAACCATTTTTACATATCCTAAAGACATTATGATATATCTATCATAATATAGACATTATGATATGTCTATCATAATGTCTAGTAATACTATATCTAGTAGTGGCCTACAATGCCAGATTTTTTAAGTTTACCTACAGGCATTAGACATAGACAAACTGCCACCTTTTTCTTCATCCAAGCGTGTTTTTCCTAGTTGTTTCTTACACTTCGAAGCCTAGGGTGTACTGTAAGTTATGGTCCCTATACTACTAACCCTATACTCTTTGGTGGGTATTTTTCAAAGCACGGAATCATCTTTAATAACCGACAATTAGGGTGATTCAAGTCTGCAATGTCCGAACCAAACTTGAAACAACTAAACAAAGTACGCTTCCTGAGGGAAACAAACCCACGGTCATATAACCACGTCTAAAGATAACAAAAGATGGGAATGTCCTCGTGTTTCTGGAAAAAGGTTACTAGTACTCGTAACTACATCTTAATAAAATTCCCACAAGATGCTTTGGAATTTTTAAGATATTCAATAGACATAATTACCTTATCAGTACTAGGAAAGGAATTTATTTTCGAAATAAATGTCACAGCTTGTGTTTCCGGCCCCGGCTTAATCATAACTTTCCCTACTAGTCGGAACAGAGAAGTTTTTAAAGCATTATTTTTTTATGATCACTATGTAAGTTAGTTCTTAGCCGTCAGACCAAATGTTCAGATAAGATTTAACATTAGGAATTGTTATTTTGTTGATTAAATAAATTTCGCTTTTTATTTATATATTAATAGATAGGTATATCTATTCTTTTATCGCCTTCTGTAGCCATATTCCTCCATTTGCTACTGGAATTTTCTATAAAAGCATTTAAATTCGTCTCAATTGTGTGATACTTGATATGCATAGGGATTTTTTTATATTATTTGTTCTATATTTAGTGTAAAACTTGTTAACATTTGTAACAACCGTGTTTCCTAAATGGAAGACGATAGAAGAAAACTGTCATCCCATGCTCTTTGAAATGACCACAAGTACTAGTAATTTTACGTTTGTAAAATAAATATACAGTGACAAATTACACAGATAGAGTTAGCCCCAAAGTATTTTCGAGACTTGGGTTAATAGATGCAAACGTAACGATACTGTATTAAGATATAATAAATATCATATGAAGATCGCATAAAGCACTTTGGCATTATCTCGTTAAATGATCATCGAACTTACCTCTTTACCTTTCAAACTGGATAACAATAAAAATTCTATTATTAAGAACCAAATATGGTTTCTACGCCATGTCAACTTTTATCATCTTTTAATATTAAAGTCCCCTACAGATCATCCCGCCATCCCATTACTAAACTACTTATCGGATCATCATTTAAAACTGACCTGAGATGTCATGCTCCTATAAATCACATGTGCAACACATATAATGATAATTTGGACATGTTTTTCAAATTTATAGTAGACTTTTTTCGGTTTGAAGCGATTTTTTTTACGTGGAAAATGTTTTATATACCTGTTAATGGTGTTCAGATTAGTACTTAAAATGGAAATGATTTATATAAATACATTTCAAGACGCAGGCCAATCAGAAAAAGGCAATATTCTATCTTGACATGACCGGGGATCGATCCCTGGACTTCCTGAGTAGCGAGCAGACATATTCAACATAACTACATTGTGATCGTCAAATGTCATCATAAATGAATTCCCACGAGTCTCTAACGAGAAGATATCCTACAGACTCATTACCTTATCAGTTCTTACCTGATAAAAGGTACAATATACCTCCTACATATTTCGAAGAAAATGCCAGGATTGATATTTATAAAAAGTATGACTCATGCAAAATCGGTGACTCGAACGATTTTTATTCAACAAGTGACTCACACTTTTTAAAAATAACACTCCAGGGCGGCTTGTGATATCCTCTATTAAATTGGTCGAAGAAGGGTTATGCATAGGTAGGTACTATTATAGATATTTCTATTTTAGTTATTTATTTACATTAACATATCAATATTCTATTATTACAGATTAGTATCCAATACAATAGAATAGTCACTGTGATTTATTTATAAGAAATAATATTTAAGGCAACCACTGTAAATTCACACAGAGAGCATGCAAAAATATCTGATTGCTCCGCGATTTGATTCAGAGTGCGAATCGCGCGAGTTAACGGAGACTCGTCCTCCCGGTTGACACCATCAGCAGTCCTCCCGGTTGGCACCACCAGCAGTCGCGGTCGTCGCTGACCCCCCACGTAGCCACTTGGCACGCAAAAACAAATTAATTGCAATATTTTGGCATTGCATATCTCACCACGCAGCAGTTTACATACATACAATACAAAACCGGAGCTAGCTATCCCACCATCCCCAGAACAAATATTGTCTGTTATTATTATCTCTGTAGCAAAAAATAGATCGTCTAAAATTGTATGACCCGTTCGAATAATTCATTTGCTTTACTAATACAAATATGTACCAATATTAACTTTAAGCTTAAAAGTCCGCCAATTACTTATTATGTAATGAAGTTTTATTAAATAAATAAATTAACTTGACTGACTATACTTTTAACTATACTATACTATTAGCGTAATACTTGTAATAGCTTTTTGTATTTTTTTATTGAAATTAGTAAATTACTTAAGTACTTAAAATTTGCCAATACGTTACGTTGTTAATTAAGAAAGTCTCAGTGACGCCTAATCGGAATGTGCCAGGAAATGAAAAACACTTGACATTTTGGCCGCATTCTGTTTTTTTTTTATTAAAAAATATTTTTGTTTGTTTAAAAACATATTAATATTTTTTAATACAATACATACGGCTTATCCTTCATACCTGGAAAACAAGATTGTTCCGTTTTTTAACAACATTGCAAAGGGACCTGAGTACCTAAATGATCAATGATAAGCTTGTACTTTAGCCCAAAAGTTTTGTGTGTGTGCATCTAATAATACGACTTTTGTTAATAAGAATGGCGACACTATGAGTTTGTATACTCTAGACAACACTTCTGTGGGCACATAATGAATATATTTACTGAACCTAATAACTCATCATCATCCTAGCGGGTTTTCCTAGTTGCGTGGTCAGTCATGGTTCTAGATTTGGCGGAACTGGTTAATGGAGCGACTGCCGTCTGACCTCCGTAACCCTATTTACAGGGAAACCAGACCAACAGGAACATGATCCCGAGGTGTGTTAGTGGCCAATACTGTCCGAATTTTTCAGACTGCCCTAAGGCATCTGACACAGCCTCACTACTGCTATCTATTGATAACAACCGGGACCAAGGTTCAAGATAAAAAATGCCACTAAATGGCGACCAATCCAATAATGGTCGCGTCCCGGCGCCGCTTGACACGCGCATTCGCTACGATAACGCAGGTCGCGCTCTTCATCACTGAACCTCCTAACTAAAGCATTATAAAGTAATGCTACCGAGTAAACCCTATGACAGATCATATTTTTTAAGTTAGTTAGTCATAGCTGAATGAAAACACTGTTAGCGTTGTTTGACCAAATAAAGTATACCTGAATTTTAGAGCTGCTACAGTATTTATTACAAGATATTACTGTTAGCAACAAGCACAGGTTTCATACAATACTATACAAATACTTGAACTTAATATTTTAATTGACCATTTTTCAATTATTTACGAAGTATATTTTAATTTGTACAAGGGCCGTCTGCTTGCGTATATCACTCTCATCCATTTCAGCCGCAAAACAACAATTTTTAGATTAAAGAGTAAGGGCTAGTGAAATGTATGTGTACCTTAGTGTGACATTCTAGGCCAAGAGTTGGCAGTGCATTAGTGACATCTTGAAGGTGTCGTAAATAGGCTTATCGGTCACCAGTCTCATACCTTTTGCACTGTCTCTGTGGTCCAGTGATTAAAGCGTCTGCCTTTGACCTAGAGGTCGCTGGTTCGATTCCCCGGGAAGCATACTTTGTTTAGTTGTTTTCAGTTTAAGGCATTGTAGACTTGAATACCTGATTGTCAAGTTAATCTCGTGCTTCGGAAGGCACGTTAAGCTGTTGGTCTCGACCGCCATTTAGTAGTCGTTAAAGAACATCATGTTCCAATTGGTTTGGTTCTCCTATTAAAAAGGGTTACTGAGATCAGACGGCAGTCGCTCCAATGTAACTAGGAGGGATCTGGAGCGTAAGCTGACGACGCGACTAGAAATACACGCTAGGATGAAGAAGTCTCATATACCTATCGCGGGCCGTATGCATCACTGCCGAAGTAATCCTACAAAAAAATATTGTAAATAGTCAACAAATCATTCTTGGACCATGGCTAAAGATAGCCAATTATAATTTACACAATATTTACACCAATGCTTCATTAAGTGTATGCAGTAGATTTGCTTTTGACAAATGGCGAGATTATTTCGAAACTGAAATGTCAGCACAACATGATATAGCGTATTATGATATTGATGTGGAGTTGATTGATGATTAGAAATAACGCAACACGAGATGTTGATGATATGATGAGCTGAATATCGGTTTGAACAAGAGTATACGTTCATAAGGTCTTTTTTTATGGCAATTTTGTATCCCACTGTTGGGCAACAGCCTCCCTTCTTTCCTTTCATACTTCTCTAATCAGGGTCACGTCTCTCCATTTTTTATCGAACTCTCTTTTGTCATCGGAACATCTCGTCTTTGGCCGATCTCTTTTTCTATGCCCATCAGTTGGAACCCAGCTAGTCAATATTTTTCTTATAGATTAAAATTTCAAATACTTTTTAGTAAGTTTTGTAAATTTTAAAATAGCGGCAGAAAAACGTGTTTTTTTTCTACTACTAGGTATTACAAAATTACAGAATTTCTATTGGTATGCATTAACTTCCATATCATTAGACAGTAACATAGTCTCATAGCCAAAACGCCGAAGACGAAATTTAAGGGGAAAAAGCTGGGTGAGATATATATTTTTAAATTATTTATTATTTTTATATTAGGTTACATAACCTACAGTTAAAGTTTGAGCGTATCATATTCAAATCAACATATTTCTCCTCCTAATAAGTTCTAATTGAAATCATGAAATAATACGTACTTATAGCTTTTTTTTCTAAATATCTATAAGTACCTTCATAATTGTAAGTTATCCATTTAACAATGGTTCGGACATGCAGTACAAATATGTATTACAAGATGCGATGTGAAGGCAACCGTTAATTTAAGCGGCATTTTTAATTAAACGCGATGACTAAGTGTCGGGATCGATCACAGGTATCGACCGCTGATGTATTCCTGTTACCACTGGAGGTTGCATCCATACGTCTATTTCACTAATCAATCAATCAATCAATCAATTTCTTGCTATGGGCGTTAAGGATGTCAATAAGTAATATTAATTATCAAATATCTAATAGACTTATTTGTTTATTTATTTCATGTAAACACACTTATGTTTGGCGGTCGCTGTAATACTCAACATTGTTTCGTCTGTCTCCAATGCACGTGTTGCTGCCTGTGCTTCAGCGACGGTGCTTAGAAGATGTAAACTAGTCGTGCATCTGCGGCTAACTGCATGCAGGTGCTGCACATGCTGTAGGCAGTTGGCAGCTGAGCTTGGGAAAGTACCTTAAATGCCGAGTCATGGAACCCACGTGCATTAGTCGGCGAGATGACAGCCGCTGTCTTAATTCAGCCGGCAACATCAGGGTGGCAGCCATCGGCAACAGCACATTCCCATGTCTTAGGTAATGTCCGACGGATAGTCGCTTGTCTGAATGAACCCTAATATGAGTAGGTTTTATTCTATCTGTGTTATTTTTTTTAATAGCAGTCGTAATAGAGTAATTGATATAAATAAGGCCTACCTGATTTCAAACATTCGTATATTGATAAATTATTCTAAAAAGGCCATAAATAAAAGCATGCATAAAAGCAATAATGAAAACATATTATAATCTAATATCAAAAATCACATAAAAAGAGGTTATTCGTAATGCTTAACTTACAGAAACATTGTTATTAAAGTATTGAAATTGTATTTATATACTGTTGCCATGAGATCCTTGAACAACTTTTTAAGTAATTTTACTAAATATTTTGCTAAAATTGCTAGTCAAATTTGACGTTGCATAAAAAATACAATTTAAAGTCATAGTATTTTGTTTTTTATGAGTTATGTTGTGATCAGTATACATTACTTGAAACAAAACTTCAAAGAACAACTTATTAAAATTAGATAGAAATTACCACAAATTACTAACACGCAACTGAAAACGCCTATCCTTCATAAACGACCTGCCACTACTCGTATTGTCCGTCTTGCACTGTTTTATGATTAGTGGCGCTTTCGTTTATGCGCATGTGAAGTATTTTGAACCAGAAAAAGTAATTTAATTCCTACGACATATACACTCAAACATCAAACCGTGCGTGATCTAGGAATTCAGCATGATGCTAAACTTCAATTTCACAGCCATGTCGATAACATTGTGTCAAAGGCCTACAGAGCGCTCGGCTTTGTGTTGAGATGCTCCTCGTCTTTTAATGATATCAAAACATTAAAGAATTAAAGATACTTTATTGCACATACGTGCGCGCCCACCTCGAATATGCTTCCCAGGTGTGGAATCCCATGTACAATGTGTATATGGATCGCAATGAAAGAATCCAGAAGAAGTTTGTGAGGTACCTATGTTATCATCTTAAAATAAATTATAGCTCTCAAAACTACTTAGACCTTTGTAGGGTGCATCACTTAGTTCCACTGCGGGTGCGTCGTGACGTCGCTGATATAGTTTACATGATAAAAATAGCTTCTGGTGTTGTTGACTCGCCTGAACTTTTATCTAAATTAATGATTAATGCACCGCCTAGAATATTAAGATTTAACCCCCCCATTTTTATACCAAACACATCCACTAATTATCGACAGAATTCGTTTATTTTGCGCGCAGGTAAGAAGTTCAATATTATTTCTCGAACGGTGGATATTGATTTGTTCACTACAAGCATAACGAGGGCTAAGCTACTTCTATGTGACCATTTGTTCCAGCAGGGTAATGTTTAGGGTAGTTCGTTGATTTTTGGTTTGATGATTTTTGGCTTTAAATTGTTTTCCTTTACTAAACTAAACGGTGTTGCTTTCGATTAATGGCAATATTTAAGAAGAAAAAAAAAAATGTTTTTTTTTTCAAAATGCAGTGTGTGTACTGTACTATGTTTGGTTTGTTAGTTGTACTATTCTAGTTCTATCTGTGAGGACCTTTAATTGGCTTCTAAATTGCTTAAGTTTTTTACCTATTGTATAGATATAAGCTGTTGGTCTTCCTTATAATAAATAAATAAATATCCAATTTCAGAACAAGGCGAGTTTTTTTTTTTATTGAAGGACATGGATTTCCAGTGTCTCTATTATGTCAATAAAATATCAGGGAATTCTAATAATATTTAAAATAGAACTTCTTCATGGACTCCTCCACGAGACCAACAAGAACATGACGTTCTTGTTGGCCTTGTTCCCTGTAAAAAGGGGTTACGGAGTTCAGAAGGTTTTTGCTCTATTGTAACAACAAGGGACCATGACTTACAGCGTAAGCTGAGGATTCAACTGGGAACCACGCTTGGATGAAGAGAAATAATAATATTAAAAACTCTTTAATGCATCAAGATAACAAAAATACAATACAAAATAACAAATAAATACACGTTATTTAATGTAACATTTAATGGAACGGCGATTTCATAAATCTTGTTTATGCCTTTTTGTCTTGTTACAATAAGCGTTTAATTTAGATCAGGATCAATGAAAAAGTTCTATGAGGAGCACACCACGATCTATTATTAATTATTATTTTGATGGATCACGGCATGTCTTATTTCATTAGGATGCGGTATTTTTCGAAGGCTTCATTAATTGTGCACTTTTAATGATGGCCGCGATTAATGGTGTCGGGTTGAGTTGCCCGTGCGCATTTCAACACATTACGATTGACGTGCAATTTATAATTTTTAAATTCGATTTTATTGACAGTTTTAATTTTTTTAGATATCGTCTGTGCTTTCAACCTGAATGCAACTAAGTTGGAGGAGAAGGATATGATTATGGAGGGTTAGGTATATTTAATTATTTACGAAATTGATATAAAATGTAAAACACACACTAGTTAAATCCTCTGTTACTTGTTGTGAATATTATATACGCAGATTGCCTTGATTTATTGAATTCGTGTTAATATCTTTTTTGTACTTACAATTTAGAAAATGATATTGTACCTACGCCTTGTTGCGCAAAGACAATACTGACCACCAGGTGGGCAGTAGGCCTGTTCACATGTTATAAATTTATAACACAAACATTTAAGAGGCTATATCCAGAATACATATAGCCAAAATTAAAATTGTATGACGAAAGACTAAGATATTTTAATTTTAATTCGTTATCAAAAAGAAGAGATATTTTGGACTTAAAATTCTTTATAAACTTATTCGAAACAAGATAGATTGTCCAAAACTTCTTGGTAAGATCAATTTCAGAGCCCCCTCGAGGTTGCCTCGACCAAATGCTTTCAAGCCCTTAGTTCCACCACAGCGCCGGACCGTTCTGGGGAGTAACTCACCCATAAGCAAGATATGTCAGCTGTTTAATCTAGTGCAGATTATGTGATGTGCATCATGATTCTTTAGCAAGGTTCTATGATAATATTGGCGAGGCTTTGTAGGGTCCTAGACTTTTATTTGTAGCATGTTAGATTGTTTTGTTTTTTCTTTGTTAAGAATTCATGACTTTTACGGTGCATGAGGTGTTTACCTTTAAAAGTTAGCACATTTAGCTTTTGAAATGTATTAATGAAGCTTTTGAAATGTATTGATGTAGCAACAACCACTGGTCAACCAAATAAAATAAATAAATAAAAAAAAAATCTTACTAGCTGAATCCCGCAGCTCCACCTGCGTCAAAAAGTAGACTATGTTTGAACCCCGGGTCTTTAACTATATAAACACCAAATTTCATCAAAATCCGTTCAGCGGTTTAGCCGTGAAAGCGTATCAGACAGACAAACTTTCGCACTCAGTATGTATTTACCTGCGGCAGATTTTTGGCGGTTTGTTATTTAGATATCTTATTAAATAATATTTTATATCGGCTAGTTTAATATAAGATTGGAGAGGTGGAGGAAAATACCAGAACCCGGTTCCAACCTAGCTGATGTGTACAGAAAACGATAAAAGCCTAAAACGAGATGGGCATATGAACTTTAAGTTTTTCACAGAATCTGGAAAGGGAGTGATCTACTCTACCTGTCTAGAGACCTATCTATTTATTTTATATTATTTAGATCCGGCTCAGCAGTTGGAAATACACAACTAAAAACATACAAGTGAAATTAGCTTCTTCTACTTCATAGAATTCACAGAAAATTATCTTTATCTTCAAATCTGTCATCTTCTAGTTTCGAAACTGCGAAAATAAAACGACTTGAGCAACTCAGGTAATATCCTCTCGGATTACCGTGTGCAAAATTGTGCGATTTCTACCGAAATTAGAGGCAAGTTCATCCTTCACCGAGTTCTTCCCGGTCCGTGAGCATAATCCCATTCTTGGAAATCAATAATCTTGAGCTTTTTACAGATATTCCCTTTCAGAAACAAATATTTCTGCCCAAAATCAAAGAGGCCGCATGCTAGTGTTTTTTTAAAGCGTAAATTAGAAAGTTAGGGTTCCGTGTCAAAATGGCATACTTTACCTTAGCTGACATTTCACAGAAACAGCAAAAACAGCCTCCTCCTGTCTATTTTTCTTGAAACTTTTATTAAGAAGCAATGAGCTTTAAGTCACAAAATATTATTATTAATTCTTATTTGTGTTATGGATAATTTTGTTTTGGTGCAATAAAGTGTAAACAAAAATATTCAAATAAAAATAAATGCTATAATAACTGTTTTCCTTTGGTCTTTCTCATAAAGTCATCATGTCGTATCAAATGCCCCAACATGTTTCTGTTGTGTCAAAGCCTCTTAAATTTATGACGATGATAATAAAGACCTCATAAGTACGGAACCCAATTGCGAAAATTGCATTCACGCTTGACCATTTTTATCTTTGATTTTACGAGAGATTTGGCGCGTACATGCTCAATGTTGAACAATGGGCTTCCGGGCTGTGATCTCTCGACAGTTGAGGATCAGGTTTTCCAGGGAACCGTGTTAATCCTGATTATGTTTTGGTAAGATGTACAGTGGCCTACAAAACTAGTATGCAACTAATCCAGTTGGCGTTGGTAGTTGGTAGTAATTTTAAGAGTAGAGTAAACCTATCGACGTTGCCCACCATACCTACGCAATTCAAAAAGACACCAAGATAGGGATCTGCAATGTTCTTAATCAGAACTCTGTAGCATCAGAATAACGTTTCATATTTACCATAAAAATCTGGGCGTGGTTTAAATTTTAGGTTAGTTTTATATGCTGAAAATGTATTTCTAACTTCTATTGACATCCATGGATTGCACTATTGTGCAATGTAGGTTTTACACATAGTACATTCTACCTAAGGAATGTTTAAAAATATTGACTGCGGCACATTCCAATTCCAAAGCGGAAGGAATATTCTGAACATCGCTCGATAACTAACACCTACGTGAGGTCAGCACTTTTCGCGTCGATCGCGGTGTGATACTGACAACGTATCGATCCTATCGCAATGACTTAGCGATACTGGTAATTCGAAATTCGAACACACCATGAACTGACCGAAATGAAGAAAGGGAATGCACTTTGTTTTATTTTCGAAAATGGAAATTATTACGAATATGATATTATCGCACGAAACGGAAAGTTGAAAATTGGAACGGCGACAATGTGTCTCACGACAATGGGTCTGAATTGTGACTGGAGTATTATTATAATTGGCACCTGAACCAAGTAAACTTTTTAAATTACATTTACTCATATTAGTTGCTATTTTTCTTCGGTAGAAAATGTCTTATGTGAATATTTGTATTTTACACTTATGGTTTTAATTGCTAAAAATAACATGCCTATAATTTAATACTAGCAGCGCGTCTCGACTTTGTTCGCACTTATAGCCTTCCTCAATAAATAGGCATTCCAACACTGAACGATTTTTTAAATCGGACCAGTTATTCCTGAGATTAGCGCGTTCAAACAAAATCGTCAGCTTTCAACTATAACAAATAAAACAATAAATTAAGTAAGTATTAGTAAATATATTTTACTGCCTTAATTATTAAATCTGCTTTAGATACTTAGCACTTTAATACTACATTTTGTATAAGGACATAGAAAGCGTAAAATCAACAACGTACAATAAATGATAAGTCGGATTTCATCAACTCACGCCGTCAATGAGCTATTCGAACTATGTGGAACGATAAAATCAGAGCTACCTGCAAACTATGTGAACGTTTTTGTAATATCAATAAATTTTGAGTAATTTATCGTGACGCGTGAGAATGGAGAAGTGAACGCGGTATTCTAATAGTGCAGAAAACACAATAGAATCACGTTATGTAGGGATTTTTGGAATATGATTTCGTGTACTAATTAATTTAGAACATATATTTTATCACAGCTTTTACTGGAGGTACATCAATGTGAGTAATTTAAAGTGACGCGTGAGATTTGGATGTACTTTTGTGATTGGTACAATAAAGTGTATAGGTAACTATATGGAGAAGGGAACAAAGTGTTCTAACATTGCAGAAAACACAATAAAATTATGTAATGTAGAGATTTTTGGAACATAATTTCGTGAACTTATTTGGAAAATTTAGAGCGCGTACTTTATGACAGTTTTGACTAAATGCACACTTAAGATCGTAAAATAAAATTAGCTTTTTGTAATTTTTGTGTTTTGAATAACAGCCAATTTCTATTGTATGCTCTTGTAGGGCAGTAAGGCTCACATAGAGGTCTTGATTTACTATAAGTACTTATTTCGGGTTATTAACAATACTGATATACCAAAAAAAGTGTCGAAATATATGGATAATCGATCATTAGTCTGCATGTGTAAAGGATTTCATATTTTTTTCGGTTTTGAATGAACAAGAAAACTGCTGTGATGATGATGTGAAGTGCAAAAAAACTTTAAATCGCGAACGCTCCTGCCTGAAAAATCAACGTAGTAAGAAAAATATGTTATGACTAGTAAAACTATGTATGTACGTAAAAACTTTATTGTATAGAAAAAACACAACAAAATAGAAAACAACAAGACAACAACAGCAACAACTACAACAACTACAACTAGGCAACTGTATAGTTTTTAGATTCGGGATTGAGAGGTGTGCATACATACTCGCATTTACCTTAAAACTATTAGCCACCCTTCTAAATCAATGTGACAGGTAAGCAAATAGAACAAAACGGCTCCAGGAATCCCGAGGTCCTTGACCATAAATCACCACGCTCCTGACAAATGGATTCTACGACTTTTTTCCCGCCACTCATTTATTAATAGGGAGGGAATTCGGAAAACCAATAAAATGTGCCCCGTCATATACCTGTCTGACGGCAGACAGCGTGGCATTGTTCCTTTGCTTTCATTTTTTTTTTAAATTTCAAACGAGACTAGCCGCGACGTCTACTCTATGGTTAAGTGTGGTCCTATTATATACTATTATCGCCATATTAAACTCGTAATTTAATCACCTTAATTTAAATTGAATATGATTATTAGGCTACTTTTTAAGGCTCCAATATTGAATTTGTTTGTAATAGTCAATATGTGAATAGACTATTAAGTATCTTGTTTGTAATTTTTGATTGGAACGAAATAAAATACTTAAACATTAGAAAAAAAGTAGTTTATTATATGGAATGGAGGGATAAAACCTAATGATGGCGCTTGAACTTACGCTTAGAAATGAATAAATGAATGTCTGATGTGGAGAGCACCCAAGGAAATTAAATAACTACATTTAAATTGAAAACAAAATGACTGTCTTATTTCTGAATAAAATATGTAGCTTATTTTTAAAAGTCAGTCAACAAAACATATAGCGTTGCATACACGCTGTGTCGAAATCACAGCACAGCCCAAGGTCCATTTTTTTATGTATCATTCATTATACCGCCGATTTCGCGACTAACCTATTTTTGTGAATGGACAATTTTTTGTCTGTCCTCACACAAAAGGGTCCTTTAAGGTATTTCGCTCGTATGAAAGACGAGCCATTCTCTCCGCCCTAAGGATTGAACCAAAAATAATTGTCATATCCTGCGGCAAGTGAGACATAAAGGTGTTTTGTTCGTGAGGACTTTACTCATAAACTTTCATAAGTCAAACGGAATTGACAAATAAATCATTATGATGTATAATCATCATAATTTGGTATAGTCTTATAAGGCCTCGTTGCCAAGAATTAGTAGTTATTTCTTTTAGGTTTGCTTTATTTTAAAAGTGTTGAAATTTGTTTAAATAAGTTTATGAGACATCACTCAAAACTGCTATTACAATAAAATGTTTTAATAGCATTATTTATTTCATTAGCAACTTCCTGGTTGCGTCTCCTGCAACCTGTTGTATTTCCGCCAGAGTTCCTTAAAATTTATAAGAGTATCTTTTGACCTATCAAATTAATTCAGTACATTTTGTTTCAGTATTCACTTCTCGTGTATATATTTCAAACTACCTTAAGGTTGTCTGGAAGAGATTGCTTATGCGATAAGGCGTTTGTATACAAACTGTGTTTATGTTTTATGTAACATATTTATGTTTTATTGTTCTGTGTGCAAACAAGTGTTAAATAAATAAATAATAAAAAAGAAAAATTAGATGATACGATGCTATCCAAGTATGACTTTTATACGATTCGGAAAACAAATGAGCGCACATAATGGGCTATTGCCGGAGCTTACGAAACACGTAAAAAAACTGACTGGTTAAAAAAGTTGTCATAGACTAAAACGAGCTCTATGTTTAAAAAGTATGATTCACTTAATATCGGTGAATCGATTTTGAGTGCATACTTTTCAAAAATAGAGCTTCAGTTGATAGCATTGCGGTAGCGGCCGGAAGGGATTGAACATTTTGCAGCTGATAATATAATAACCAAAATAAAAAAAATATATTATTGATTTTTTAAGGATTAACTAATACCACCCGGCTACAGACGACATGAGTAATGAGTGTCGCCTGTCGCGACAGAGACTTAAAGAAGTGTCGAGACATCAAAAGTAATTGTCGTGCTGGGCGCCAAGACAATTGTATTTATAAATCGTTTCCAGGAGCCCGGGCCGGAAAATTAACCGGCTCATTTTTCTGACCACATTTACGTCTAAGTCAGTTCCGCTTAACAGGTTTAAACCCAAAAAACATCCAGGTAAAAAAAATATCAGGTAAGTACTTAGTAGGTACTCTAAAACCACTTATGTAACTACAGACTGTACCACTTTCATTGCAAATAAACTATTTCTTCTTCTTTCTTCTTTCTTTCACTAAATGTTTAACTCATATGTCGAATAAAAATCATTAGTCTCACCATCATCATCCTAGCGTGTATTCCTAGTTGCGTTGTCAGCTTACGCTTCGGAGTCTAGGGTACGCTGTAAGTCATGGTCCTTGATTTGGCAGAACTGGTTATTACAATGAAGCGACTGCTGTCTGACCTCCGTAACCCTTTTTAGAGGGAAATCAGACCAACAGGAACATGACCCGAGGTGTGTTAGTGGCTAACACTGTCAGAATTTTTCAGGCTGTCCTAAGGCATCTGACACAGCCTCACGACTGCTATCTATCAATAACAACCGGCTTAACGTGCCTTAAGAAGGAGCTTGAGATAGAAAATGCCTCTAAATCGCGACCAATCCAATAGTGGTCGCGTCTCGCCATCGCTTGACACGCGCATTCGCTACGGATACTATCGCCGACAATCGTATATATTTGGTCCTATGGTTGACCAATAGTAGAGAACGTCATATGGTATTAGGTCCATCTTTTGTAAATTTTATTTTATTTTCTGCAACAAAGTTTAAATTTAAATCCATACTAATATTTTAAATGTGAAAGTGTGTTTGTTTGTCCTTCCTTCACATTAAAACGGAGCAACGGATTGATGTGATTTTTTGTGTGGAGATATTTGGAGACCTGGAAAGTGACATAGGAATTCCACGCGGGCCAAGGATCAGCTAGTACTTAAATAAATTTGTACCTCACTTTAAAAAAAAAATGTTAATACTTAGAGTAAGTAGGTACAATTAAATTTCCCTCGCCTACTCGTAAATATGAAACCGGGAAACAAATATCCCTACAAAACACTTACTTAGCACGACATGTCTGAAACCGATACACACTAATAATAATCGATGTCGCCTGTCAACTCTGCCAAATGGAGTGCCGTAGCAATCACGAGCAAATGAGAACTTTTGGGTCAACTGGATACGACCATTGACTACTACTGTACATACTAGATAAGCTGTATAACTTGTGCTATAAAAAACATATAACTCAAAAAACATAATATTCGTAAAGAACTTAAAATAAAAAAAAAAAACAAAAAATTCGCATAAAACAGGGTAAACATGAAATCTTAATTAATGAGGAACAAGTACAGCCTATTTTACTATTTTATTATACTATTAGCACACATTTTACAGTTGGTGTTTGTTAGTCATTGAATTAAAATATAATTATTATAATTTAATTACAAATACATGACATTAAAATTAAAATAGTTTATTCGCTTAAAATAGGATTAGTTATCTTTATTATCAGCAAAAAAATAATTTAATGTTTAAAAGCATTTACCCAGGAACCATTTGTTCAAGTTAATTTTAAAATTTGGCAATGGCAATTCACGTATTGATTTTGGTATTTTGTTAAATATTTCTATGACCATTAAATAGCAATTATTTTTATATAGTGTGGTACGCGATGTCAGAAATCGTAGTTTAGAAGATATACGCATTATAGGAGTCTAATAAACTGTACTGTCGACGTAAATCCTCATGTGCTACTTACTAAATACTTCTTGGTGCTATAATCATAATCTTGTTCTTGTAGAAAATTGAAAGAGATCCTTCAAGTTTAGTGCCGGATATTACTTGTCATTTTCCAAACGCAGAGTAATGTTAAGATACTAGTACAGTAACTAAAGAGTAACTTTATTGGAAGTAAGTACTTTAATTAAGGTATTTAGAAGCCAATAATACATATTTATGAAGCAACAAATAAATATGAACAATATGTAAGCTCTTTATAACTGAATTCACGCTGCTACTAATGTATACAGTGTAACGATGAAAAAATTTTGACTGAAACAAAATAAACATTTATTTAGTAAACTTTAAAAGTACACAATTACTAAGTTTACATTTATTGTTTCTATAAAAGTCTATGACTCATCCAGCACAAAAATATTGAAATCTACGAACAATGTTCATTCGGTGGAACCTCAGAACTTTTCACCTTATGTCAAAGACGCTACAGTCTACTAAGAAAGTAAAGTTAGCTGATGTCTTATGTGGGTAACTTTCGGGGGGGTATGACGTGGGAGGTCACACTAATGGGTGTTCATGACAGGTAACGTGAGATAAAGTGCATTGGTGACGGCGAATGAGGGTTAATGGTGTATCAGTGCTGTCGGTATGCAATTCCCAACTTCTCAAAGTTCTTGTTGAGATCTAGCTGGTCTAAGTTCAATTTGCGAAATAGTTTGTGTAGATATTGATCACAGTTCACGTCTTCGGGTTAATCATGACAGTGCTCATACGTGGGGCGCACTATAAGTTTCCGGAATGAATATGAAAAAATACTATTAAAGGTACAAAATTAATTTATTGTTTTTCAAAATAATCTCCCTTGGCGTCTATGCACTTTTTCATTCGATGAAACCAGTTTTGAAAACTTTTGTGCCACTCCTCTGTGGTGACCTCTGAAACGTGTTTTTCATACTCCTCGACAGCCTCTTCTGGTGATGAAAATCGTTGACCGCGTAATTGGTTCTTAATTTTTGGGAACAGAAAAAAGTCACAAGGTGCCAGGTCGGGACTGTATGCAGGATGACTCATGAGTTCTACATTTTTCGCCTTCAAAAAGTCGTTTGTCTGTCTGGCCGTGTGAGAACTAGCATTGTCGTGGTGCAGGATGATACGGCGTTTACGGTTATTTTTACGGAGTTCGTCAATAACTTCCGGCAAACAAATGGTCGTGTACCAGTCACTATTCACTGTACGACGATTCTCTAAAGCAACAGTAGCCACGTGTCCAGTTTTATTAAAAAAAGAAGCAATCATCCGCTTAGATGCACTTTTCACGCGCGCCACTTTGGTTGGTTTCGGCTCATCTTGAAAGACCCATACGCTCGATTGCTGCTTTGTTTTGGGATCGTAGCAATAAATCCATGTTTCGTCACCTGTTACTATGTCCCACACCAAATTTGACGCACCTTCGTTGAATCTGGTAAACATGGCACTGCACCAAGTGACGCGGTCCGTTTTTTGAGCCTCGGTCAAGTTGTGTGGGATCCAACGCGAGCACAGCTTTCTCACACCCAAATGTTTGTGTAGGATTAATTGTATTTGACTCATGCCTATTTCTAAGGATGCGCGAATTTCATGGTAGGTCACATGCCTGTCTGTTTCAATCATACGGCGCACAGCATTGATGTTTTTGTTGGTCACAGCGGTGGACGGCCGACCATCGCGAGATTCGTCACTGAGATTGATACGACCACGCTTGAATTCTGCAAACCAGCTATAAACAGTTGTCTTGCATGGTGCTTCATTGCCAAAAGCTGTTTCAAGCCGAGCGATGCTCTGTTGAGCTGTCAAATTACACTTAAAATCGTAGAAAATCATACTACGAAAATTTTCCCGAGTTAAATCCATGTTGATGCAGACACACAATTTTTTAAATGGCGCCACAAGGTAAAAACAAAAGACAGTCAGATGAAACAAACTGCATTCTACAGCCAAAGAGTTCTATTTTCAAATGTTGCAATAAATTTTTAAATATTGTTTATGTAAGTGGCCAGTTCCGGAAACTTACAGTGCGCCCTATGTAGCAGTCGTTATGGTGTAGATATTATCCAGGAGCCTTATTTTTGAAATGAATCGTTCGATGTCGAATGATTTTTGTTCAAAAATCATTTGTTAACGAACAATAATTATTCGACTTGCCGATTTTGCGTCAGTCATACTTTTCAAAAATAGGTCTCTAGGTTGCGTAAATACGTGCGTATACGTAAATAAACACAAACGCGACTACACCACAGACATTGGTAAACTGTCTGCGTTGTGATTGGATTCGAACACATTTCGAATGATTTTGTTTTAACATGGCGGCTGCAATACAGAGCAGCTCATTACCTATTCGCTAACTAATGTAATATAAACGCGTTCGGTAAGGCAACGTCGCACAATTATACAGCAGCTTCGCGGATAATGATTAATTACCTAATTTTGATTTTAGTTTGTACTTGATCTAGGTGCGTGCGTAAATATCAGTTTAATAAAAATAACTACTTTCTTGAATATGAGTCGAGTTGATTAGGTATATAATACTCAATGTCGAACAGAGGCAAGAAAAGTATTTTAGGTTAGACAACAGGGTATATGAGATCGATTGGTCTTAGGAAACTATTTCAAACTCGAGCATGCGATTTGAAAAGACATGAATGATCAAAACTATTGAAATGTGTTTATTTGGATGACATCTTTGTCTTTTGATCAGATGGGCCGTATGCCTGTTTGCCTGCTTAATTGCAAAAAAAAAAATTAACCCGAAGGGTATTTTTAGCAGTCTATGTACCGATTTTAATAAAATTTTAATGGGACCTAATTGAAAGCACATAATTTCGAGCAAAAAATAATTTCATCAATCAATATTATTTAGTTTTATTTTTATTCAGAAATGACGGATTTATATACAAATAAAATAAAATAGGTATAAATAAAACCTTATTGATTTTGGGAACACAGTTGAAAAATTATCTTGCGTAATTTTTTAAATGGGTAATTATGGGTATGATGTATTTATTTATTGGGTGTCTGTGTTGTAGTCGCCTTTTAATTTTTTTTTCATCTGCGTATAATGAAACAACACCGGCTGCACTACAGATGCTCTGTGTTGCAGCTGGGTTCGGACAGACCTCTTTAAGCCGTCCTCAAGATGATGATGAGACTATGTGTGTCTGTGTTGTAATCGGGTTTATATTTACGCCTCCGGGTCATATTATTACCTGTTATATAATTTCAAATACTTAATTTAATTTATCAAGTATTCATTTTGTTTAGTGGAATTTGTTAATTCATTACTTATATACATAACAGCTATACACTTTACAAGTACAGAGTAGTGTAAGTACAGTACTATAGTGTAGTTTTTGAGGGCTTGACTCTACAGCTTACTTATATTGAGGGCGCGAAGTATTGCCTATTATATCACACTAAAGCAAAGTATTAAACATAACATATGCCTTATCTTTATCCAGCGGGTCCTGTCCTGAGTTTTCTCCGGTGGTTTCTTCAGTTTACCTGTCATGATGTCCATCAAATATTTTATATATTTTTGTACCCTTTTCCTCTTTTACTTTACCACTATTACCTTTGTTCTTCCAAACCTTCATCAGACTCACGATATTTATTCTAAAATAACTAAACCTTAAATATTAACGAAAAATAGGTGTAGTAGCTCAGTAGCCAGTAGTACTCATTTACATAAGTTGATAATCGAAGATCAAAACAAATTAAAATAAAAACCACAGGAATTAAAAAGTTCAAGTCTAATTCCAACAAATCTTCATACAGTTTTTTCTTGTAACCTGACGCCTGCCGGCGGGACACCTGTGTAAGCCTTTCAACTCATAATATGCCCTTAATTCTCTTGATAAGGCATGACATCTTACGCTTTTGTGCCTCTTGGGACCTTTTCCCGTCAATTAGGGGTCATCTTTTGTCTTCTGAAGGGAGATGACACACTTCTTGTAACGTTTTTGTACATCGCAGACACTGTTTTGAATGGAAACATGATTTATTTGATGTTTTGTTGTTTTCCTCGATTGTAACAAGGTGAGATTTTGTGGTCTTGAAAAAACGTATTAGGTGGTGTAAATGAGGCAGGTACATGTATTTTAAACGGGGTTCTCTTGATATATTTTTTATAAGAATGACAGATTTCAAATTGTTTATTTCGTAGATACAGAGTCTTTGTAAGTCAAATAAAATTAAAAAATAGTTTATGTGAAAATTTTAATAGAATCCATTCTATAGTAAATAATAATGTGTATACAGTATGATTCTTAAAACCAAAGGTGTTAACAATTTTAGGATTAAAAACGAATTTAAAATAAATTAGTCTATCTATCTATCTTGTTTAATGTATAAAATCTTAATGTAAGAAAAGTTTTAAATAGACTACAATGATTAAAATGTGTGTCAAACTTTGTAAAATTAAATATTTAAACTCGAAATAGAAGTCATGCGCATATTTAAGTAATGCTATAGATATTATTAAGCAAACCAAGTAAAATAATTCAGAAACAATTGAGGCAAAATAATCTGCGCGAACATCTGCTGGCACGACCACCATAATTAAATGTTGTTCCCAACTTGTATTAATAGTAATTCGATATGAACCCCGCCAAAATATTTTTATTTTGCGTTTATTCCGAGAACAAATCAAATTTGGCGTGATTTGCGCATTGTTGCGTCGGAGGGTGGCAGAAGGCAGAACTCGCTGGCTTACTATTTCAGCTTTTATTAGTCGGGTCAAACTGTTTAGCTGCAATTATTGTGAGAGCTACGAGAAGTATTCCTATCTTTGTGCACTTATGTTTTTATAATAATATAATGATAGACTTAGTCTACCATCAGCGGTTTTACACACCCGAAATATCAGTACAATTTAGCCACACACTGCCAACCTATGGTCTCTTTCAAATTTCTGGAGACTAGCGATCTTCTTCTTCCGTGTTAATAGCTAAAACTAAATGCATTTAATACAACATGTACAGCCTAGGCAGAACCCATAGCCAAATCAGCGTTCGTTCACGAGAATACAAGCGGTTCAAACTTTAATTGGTTTGCTCGCCCGCGAGACCAATTATTAATCTAAGGTTCAAATATACGTAGGTATACCTAATGAAACTCTTCAGCTAAAAATGTAATAAGGTCACGTAGCGCCCGGCAGTCCTGGACTCTGACACAATATGATGTCAATTCTTGCGATTTTGCACCGGTTGTCGCCAGTTGCTAAGTCTAAGGCGCCGCAGCTATAAGTAGCTAAACCTTATTAGTCCTAACATAACAATAGCTGTTTTTGTTATCTACGTCGAGAGGTTTTAGTGTCATCGAACGTGTTAAGTATCTTATGTTCTCTCTAACAGCTGTACTTAAATACCCTGCTACCTATATAAGATATACCTGCTTATCTATATAAGATATTTTTGCCTAGTAGTTGTAAACACTGGAATAGTCATTATGTACATAATCAGTAGGGTATATGGTCTATCCGCCCCATACAGCCTGGTACTGATGTACAGTCCCTCGGCCTCTAAGTGAGTTTGGTTACAACTCAATTAAGTTAACTTATAAGGTAGCAGTTACTCGCGGTTTCAACCGCCCGTGGTATCTTAAAAAGCCTCATTAAAAATCAGGCTATCATATGCAAAATCCATTCAGTAGTTCCGAAGATCACTACAAAAAATGTATACTGCACACACTTCTTTATAATATTAGCTAGCATATCTACTAGAGATATATTTCCCGAGCCTTGAACTTGATGTAGTTTTTAGGATGAAGATGAAAGCCATGGCAGCCTCTTCCGGCAAGATGTCGCCATTGTTCGATAAAGCACATGTAATGAGGTGTGCCAGGACTGCTAGGAGTCGCTTCCTCTCGCCGGGTGTCAAGATATGAGAGCTGACATCTGTTTGTACGTTTCGGGTGATACTTTATCAGAATTCGCTCAGTTTAATTGTTAGTATGTTTTAATAAATTAGTGCCTATCTATAATAACTATGATTCCCTTGAATTTGGTGGGCAGTAGATCTATTTTTAAAAGTATGACTCAGCCAAATCATTCTATAATAAAAATTATTCAATATTGAACTGTTTTATGCTATTTTATCTATGCCAATGGTATTCATCGTTGGATATCAAACGAAAATCCTTTGACGAACCGGTTTTGCGTGACCCATAAACCTACTTTAAAAAAAAAAAACAGATCCAGGTGTTCTTAGTTTGTTTTGAAGACGATCAAAGAATTTTTTTAAAACGGTCTAGCTTTACACTGTGAAATAAAACAAACTTCAAGGACGACACCGCGAATCATAATCTTTGTTGTTATTTTCAATTTATTGGGGTTTGAAACTAAGTACCAACAACAAACACGTTTCGTTACAAAACATATTTTATTAACAAAATAATACCTTCAAAACCGATATCGCCATACAAACACATAGTAACTTTAATTTGAAAATCCAAATAGTTACCGATGTCATCAACAAACGGATTAAAATTCAATTTCATATCGGCTTGGGCATATTGAGTTGTTACATAGTAATCGCGTTACCCAGTCCACTAGTATAGATAGTGGGGATTACTCGCTTTTTAATAAAGTCCTCTGGTGGAGGGTGACAGGGGACATTTTTCACAAAGAGGATTACTTTGGAACGTTTATCTGCACCTTACAGAGATGCTGAGCTGGCTAAATGCTCCCGTTGGCTGCACACCAGTTTTACGGATAGGTTTTGCTCTGATCTATGTTTTTGATGATGTTTCTTGTACATGGCTGTAAAATTGACATTTGTTTCTTAGTAAGTTATTATTTTATTTATTTATTTAATTTTGGTACACCAACAGGTTACATGTAATTAACATACAATAAACATTCCCAGAAATGTGCTAGCATGCAACCCAATTACAGGTAAACACAGCATTCATAAAAATTTTGACAGCAAGCAAAATTAATCATATTGGAAATTGAATTTGGAAATGAAATAATTTAGATATAAATTGAATTTGAATTAAATTAAATAAAGAATGAAATTAAATTAAATTAACATGCATTTTGATGGGATGACCAAATTTTCGATTTGAAAGTAGACAATGGGTCATGGAAAATATCTAGGTCGCATTTCGAATTAATTTTATTGTTTCGAATTAATTGTATTTTAAAGCCTCACGTCGAGTTTTCAGTGCTGTGATAAAGAGTTCTAGGCCTAGTCGAAGGCAAACAACCTTATACAAGATACCTAAAGCGGAGCTTTCTCGCTTGCCTCACGTCAACCTTATGTGCCTCTTAAATTAATTCACAAATTACAAAACAAAATACGTTCACCCGAAGATAATCATGTGGTAGCCAAAGGTATTGAAGTCTAAAAACCTACAAAGGCATCGCAGTTGGTAATTGACGAAAGGTTTTTACCGAGTCGACTTAGACTAATATTTTTTTAGGACCAACTCCCATACTACGCCATTCACAACGCTGTATCAGCGGTCTCCAATAGTTCTTAGGTTTACAATATGCAGGTGACAAAGCGAGTACTTACGGTCAGACAAAAAGGTGTTTCATACTTTAGGGTCAGACACCACGATACTAAATGCGGTCAGTATTTACCCCAAAACTCTCGTGTCTATGTTAGATCATTTCCAGGGAAAAGTTCCTCTCAAAGCTATATCTCTCATATAGCCAGCAATATCTCAAGGTATATCCTTTCTTCACAGTTGTCAAGATAAATAAGTAGCATAAAAAAACAAGGAGCGTCTGTCTAGTTGAGCGTTGAATTGGATAACGAGTGAGTAACACACCAACAATGGTCCAGGCGGTTCAGCCGACGCAATTACCTCATTGTGGTCGTTGAGATGGGAACTGTTTCTGGTTCCTCTAAAAACTATAGTGGACTACGATGTAGCGTGGATATTTGACCTCGTTCAGAATGATTTTTATTCATTTATTTCTGCCTTTCGGCCTCTCACGTGGTTCCTTTAACGCCCACCAAATGGCAGCCGGGGCCAACAGCTTAAAGTGTCTTCCAAAGCACGAAGAATCTTCTAAGTATATCAGAAAATGATGTGATTCGAGCCTGATGGATGTTTTTATATTTTTACTAAATCTTACAATTGTAAGTTGTTGTTACATTATAGACGTAAAAGTAAGAAAGAGGACCCTGGGCTCTGAAGCAAATAGCTGAGGATGCAACTGTGAAGGCGCTAAGATGATGATAAATCTTACAATCAAGATGTAGGGTTTCAGTAAATCGATGTATCTACGAGGCTTAAGTTATGTGTATACAAGGGTTTAGCATCTCAATAATATATTATAAAAAAAATGTGCCAAATAGTGATGTTAAATATTTCTGAAAGACTTAGAATTTGCACTTACTTAAACTATAACCTATCCATTCTATCTATTCACCCTTCATAAAAATAAACTTTCCAAGATGCTTTAAACATACTACTAGCGCCATCTATGAGAAATTCCTCATATTAAATGAACAGAATCGAAGCCTCGTGTAACAGTAAGTATATCTATTACGAGGTAGATAAAGGCGCAGGCATGAATCAAGTTTAATTATTTTACTAAAAAAAAGAATTGTATTTGTAAGATAGTGAACCTACATAATTTGTCCTATTTTGACATACGTTGGTGATACAAGTTAAAATATTTTCTCTTATATCAATTTCAACCCAATAATATTAATAATACTTTCGCTTTTTTAGATCCCTGGATTAACATATTTAGCATCGCTTCCATTGCAATGGGTTAAAAATTACATTTCGTAAGTATTGTTAAACGACGAGACATGATTACATTTGCATCGGTTCAAAACACATTATCTAAAACAAAATAATTATGTCACATTAGTAAAAATACAATTTAACTGATTGAAAACTTAACAAAATATTTATTCTAAAATCCGCCCCGTGTCATCCCTGGCCCAAAGGTTATATAATATAATTAAGTTATATCAAAATATCGGTTAACTAAAATCATAAGACTATCCTGACACTGAAGATGCGGATCGTCAATATGATAACTACTGTTGTCGACCACACCTTAATCCACGAACAAGGTCCTTACATATGGAATTGGCGTTTTGTCGTACTGGCCACTTTAATCACAAATTTCTCCTCTTTGGTTAGGAATTCCAAATTCAAATTTATACAGCTATTTCCACATGTATTTATATTTCGTACACCGTTTTTTCATTTGTTTTCTTTTTCTTCTGTTTTTTTCTGTTTGCGGCGCTCAGTTTAAAAAATGGAAAACTTGAAATATCGCGTTATTTACGAGTACGAGTTCCACCGTGGCACCAGTGCTACGGAAACGGCTCGAAGGGTTAATGATGTGTATGGCGGTTGTGTCGCAAAAGAAAACACTGCGTTTTTGGTTCCAATGTTTTCGTTCTGGAAATTTCGACCTGCAGAACAAGCCTCGTGGATGGCCGAAGACGCAAGTTGACATTGAAGAATTGAAGGCTATTATGGAAGCGGATCCATCGCAAACCACGTCCGAGTTAGCTGCAGGCTGCGGTGTTAGTAATAAAACTGTTTTTATCCACTTGAAGCAAATTGGGAAGATTAAAAAGCTTGAAAGGTGGGTTCCTCACGAATTGAGTGAAGCAAACGGGCAAACGCGCGTCGACTGCTGCGTTACATTACTTGACCGGCACAATAATGAAGGGTTTCTTAATCGAATAATACCTGTGATAAAAAGTGGATTCTCTACGATAATCGGAAGCGCTCATCGCAATGGCTGGACCCTGGCAAGGCAGCCAAATCCTGCCCCAAGCGAAAATTGACCCAAAAAAAGTTACTTGTAAGCATTTGGTGGACTAGTGCCGGTGTTGTTTATTACAGTTTTCTCAAATTTGGCCAGACGATTACCGCAGACGTCTCTATTGTCAGCAATTGCAAACCATGATGGATAAGCTAGCTGCTAAACAACCGAGGCTGGTCAATCGCTCTACCTCCGCCACTGCTGCATCACGACAACGCTAGACCACACACTGCACAACAGACGGCTACCAAATTAGAAGAACTTCAATTGGAATGTCTAAGACATCCACCATACTCCCCGGACCTTGCTCCAACAGATTACCATTTTTTCGAAATTTGGATAATATCTTGCAACGGAAAAAATTCAACTCCGATGGGGCAGTCCAAACAGCCTTCAAAGATATTATTGATTCCCGTCCGAATGGTTTTTTTTTGTAAAGGGATCAATGAACTACCTATGAGATGGCAAAAGTTCATAGATAACAATGGTTCATACTTTGATTGAATAAATATATTAAATTAAAAATATTACACATTTTGTTCCTCCCATACAAAACGCCTATTTCATATGTTAGGACCAATATATCCCCTTGGATACAGCTACTATTGAACTTTACTTATGTACAGTTTACATGCAACAATAAACCCTCCCAAGGTCCCATATGAATATCAATTTGTTTTCCTCGCGATAACGTCATAAAATTAGCGTTCAAATTGAATCACAACTGCGACAACCTTGTCACTGCGTTCGTCCTGCGAAACTTTCCTCCTATTAATTTACAAAACATCTTTTCACTCTTTCAAGCAAATCTAGCCCTTCTCATATTGCCTCCAAGTCAGAACTTGCCTTGCTGAAAGCGCCAGTTTGTTCATTATTTTTACATGTTATTGTGCAAGTGACGGGACGCATGCATTTACCAAATAAGGATCTAAATGCTTGGGATTAAAGTTGTATTTTGTTGTAATACTTCCCTGCGGTGTATCTGGTGAAATTATGATGCAGTCTTTATTCGTGAGCCGTCGGGAGCGGTTGCAGTAATCACCGCGTATCTCCATCCAGGGGTGGGCCGTGAATAGAGCCCTAATGAACTGGATTTAGGAGTTTTTGTGCCGGCGACTCGTCAGCTCGAGGTGCAGCCGAGCAATTATGACCGACTAAACAAACGTGGCTTCGTCCAACACAACCTTTCAATTACACGACTATCGACTGTTTTTGGACACCTTAATTGCTATTTTATGTACATGCTCTGAATATCGTAAGCGCTTCAAGCGGTCAGTGATCGATCTGAAAGCAGATTGATGGGGTATTCTCTAAGCTGATGCTATACCTCGGCATTATGTTGGAATCGCGTCGTTGTCGACCTTCTCGGAACATCCAATCATTCTTAATCTTCTTAGAGCCGAGTACGGAATTATTTGGAATCTAAGCACCTAATATACTTAGATAATAAAAGGTTTCGCAATAGTTGGGACTTGGCAAGACGTTTTGTGTCCTGCTTACCCATTGTGTACTCGATATGGCCGGCTGGAGAAAATGAATTTTATGAATTACGAGAAATCGCTAGATAATCAGTTGAAATTCTCTTCATAAATTAAGAAGTAAATAAACTTTATCCATTTGGTTATTAGTTATCGAAGTAGAGTAAAGGGTAAAACAAACTTTATGAAAGTGTAAGTAGGTAGTAGTTTTGGTTGTTCGATAGTCAACTTTCGATTGCGTTTCGATAGCCTATCGATAGTTTTAGAGAAAACATTGGTATCGATAGTATTGTTAGTGCAATAGTCATCAACAATCTATACTGTCAATAGTATAGCATGAAAACAACTATCCATAAGTACTATCGATTAGTCTATCAACAGTGAAACGCAACACAAGTAGGTGGTGCGAAGCGAGTATTTGACTAGGGTAAGATGAAGA
This sequence comes from Euzophera pinguis, assembly GCA_947363495.1. Lineage (NCBI taxonomy): Eukaryota > Metazoa > Arthropoda > Insecta > Lepidoptera > Pyralidae > Euzophera > Euzophera pinguis. The sequence continues at coordinate 5,347,422 of OX376156.1, read as the reverse complement.
CATATATTATATATACGTAGAAATATATTACCTGTATCTATAAGGAGACATTGATAACCGTTACAATGTTAGTGATCACTTTTTGAACTAAATTCAGATTTGAGTCATAACAATCTCCATCATCGCATACCTACGTGACCCGACTTAGAAACGGATGAACACATACATACCATTTTATACATATCGGGCTATTATCTACACACATCTAAAACACATGCATAGTTACCTACGCGTTCACTACACTAACTGGAGCTTTGGATGTTAGTAAAGGCATAAGCGTGTGTGTTTGTTGTATTCGATAATGAGCTTAGATTGGTTGTGCATAGAGAAGGAAATCGATTGGTGTCGCTAGAGGCGGCTGTAAAAGATGAGTCTGTTCTTATTTATTTACGGCGGTGCGGCGAGCGAAGTGGAGCGAAGATGATATGAATGATAAATGACCCTCTAAACGCCCCCCGCACCCCCTCAGCCCCCGATCACACGTGAACACTGTCGGAGGTATGCTCCGTATTCTGGTTGCCTCTATATTGTACATCAATGTCTGGATGTCTACTTAAGTCTGAGCCGTGAATGCCGCGGAGTGATAACAGACTCAATGGCGAAAGAACTCGTGACGAATATTGATAATACACGTTAAAATGACGGTGTAAATGTTTTTGATGGTGTTTTGTAACTTTAATTGATGTCTTTGTCGATTTTTTTTTATTGTAGCCTCACTTCATTGATTAACGTTTTAAGCTAAAACGTAACATTTATTTTTTACTTGTGTCTCTACAATCAGGTTATAAAAGATTCTGTGAAGCGCTTTTTCTTATTAATAAGGTATATAAGGACATCTAAGGATTACCTATTTGATTTGTATAAAATGTATGGTGTCTCCACCAAAGAGACCACTACATATTTCAAGCAGTATTAGCATCTTATGTATTCTTAAACAATTCTAAACAATCTGTTGTGCTGAGTCAAGCTTTAAAATGCGTGTACTGGTTTGGTCTCCAATAGGCATTTTATTATGTTTGAATAAATTTATGAAAGATAATCTAGAAAGGGTTTATTATTTATTTTTAATTATTAATAATTCATCAGTCATTAGACTTCTTAACATAAACTGATTAGCCAGTACTTATATGTAGAGGCTGCGGAGTCTGCTCTGATGTCAATTTTTTATTATCCAGAAATTCTTTTTGTATCTAATTTGTTAGAGGTCAAGCTTTTGTGAATTTACAAGCTTAAGATTTAGGGTAACTACTGTCATTTAGCGAATTTAGCTGGAACTAAAGACTTTACGTGCTTTCTCCAGTACAGATACACCTTGGATTTAATTTGTTGTACAAAGGCGGATTATATGATATCCAGTTTCAGCCACGTTAAGACAACGGTATCCATTTTCTTATGTAAATGAAATCGAGTAGATAAATACGGGAGTCGTCCGTCCGCGTCATCTGACCTAGCCGTCATCGGAGCTAAACGGATTTTTTCAAGCCAATAGCCGCGCATCAACACGCGTGACGCGTTGCGCGATTGGCTAACACTTTTTGTTCCATTTTCGAATCCTTTGTTTTTATTGGTTGACACTTAGTTAAGACAAAGGGGCGATGTTATGTGTGAGTGTGATTTAGTTGCGTTTGTATGTGTGTGTTAAGGAGAGACGGGTCTTCCTGTAATGTAACGTAGGTAAACGTGGGACGGGTCATATGGATACGTGTTTAGGGTTTTGATTTTGATGTAGGTACGGCCCTCGCATCCTGCCCTTGTGTGATGGAATGAAGTGGATTGTTTATTTTTACTGAATGGTCTCCACTTGTACACTTAGTTATTTTAGATAGTAGGCATTTATTCGGCTATTTATTCTGTCTCTAAAAAATTATAGGAAATTACCGTCTATGTAAATGATTCAGTTGATGGATTAAAAATATTTTCTAAAGATATAATTTCCTAAATAGGATGTAAGTACCTACTTAATTGTCTGCTTTTTTATCTACTTATAAATCTTATTCTTATAAAACTTATAATAACTGCATACTATAAGTACTTGAGTAAAAATTAAGTAATGTTTATAAAAGAGAGTTATAAAAGATTCTAGAGTATAGTTACATGGTTAATGTAATGTAAAACGAAAACAAACAGTTTTCGTAAACTATGCAATGATTTTAATTGCATTCTTTCCAATACGCCATTTGCAAGAACTGAAAATAATTCAAGTTCACCTCCAGATGCCCGTGATTAATGATGAGGATTATTCAATTAAAGACTCGGCCAGGTGACGGGCGACTGCGGGGGTGAAGTAAGGAGTGCGCGGGGTAAGGGGGCTTTATCTTTTTGGCGAATAGTAGCGTGCTATTTTTGAAATCTTTGACTGAGTCAAAAAAAGGTCAAACGATTGTTCCATCGTTTTCCAATAATTCTACTGTTGAAACAGATGAATTTGAACGTAGATGGCTTAAAATAATTTTAGCTTTGTAGTGCTGCGTTTCCCGTTGACGTTCATTTGTTAGGAATGCGAATCGAAATTTGATCGTCGACACGTATAAAGTTTTATTGATTTTGTTTCTTTTTTTTCTGTTCAGCTATTGATCATGATCCTACCAGATAAATGCTGATGATGATTTTTTGAAAATGATTGGTAAAGCGTCGATTGTTGTACATCACATATATTATACATCAATACGCACTAGCGCCCTCTAGCGGTTACTCTTCGTATTTTTTAGTAATAGCAAGTATAATTTATAGGTTTTATAACGTCTTTTGTTAAAAAATACTTTTGCTAGAACGACGATGTTAAAATCAATCACAGCGAAGGTCTCGCGGTTATCTCTGTTAGCTTAGCCTTGAATATTATCTTATATTCAGATCATGTCATTTAGTGTAAATTACATTTTCAATAGTCCATAGTGTTACAGTTAAAATTCAGATAATACCTTTGCTGAAAACTCTTGGCATTCTGAAGCATATTTTCGTGCTACTCGTATAACTATATTTCAAGCATTCTATTCATGTGTTCTATATGTTCTGGTAGTCCAATAGTACCATATATGCCTGGTTTGTGCAGATGGCCCTCAACAGTTCGAGTGTAGCGCGAGTGCCATCCAGTGACGGAGAGCGACGTGTCAATGTCGCCGGAACGAAGGTTACCCTGTAGTAACCAGTATGTATGAATAGACCACAAAGTGCACTGGAGTCTAGTGATACGGTGAATTTATTTTAAGACTTATACTACTACTACTCATCTTAGCGTCTTCTCGGTTGTATCCTTGATTGGTTGCCTTGGGTCCGCCTTCTTACTTTTTCTCCTCAATTTCGACTGGTCGTCAGCATCATTGATTGTAAGAGAATTTGCACGCATATCCTCCGTTGTGACGTCGAGTCGGCATTTTTTGGGCGCGCTACTTAGGGTATATATTAGGTTGGGGAAAAAGTCTTTTAGCATATAGTATGTATGAACTTGTAAATAAAATCTATTTGGCTATACTATTTGTATCTGGCTGGTTTTGGTATCATTAAAAGTTTAAATGTTAAAGAACACATTTTCCAAACTCAAATTAGGAAATTTTGTGTTTTTCATTTGTTTTTCTTACTGTCAAGATGAGTAAATCCAATGAAGAAATTCGATACATTTTAAAATTTTACTACAAAAAAGTTGCGATGTTTATGGACGTAGTGCAGTGTCTGTGAGAGTAGCACAAATTTGGTTTAAGCGTTTTCTATCCGGAAATTTTGATGTCAAAGATGCACGTCGCTTTGGTCGCCTTATTACCGATAAAATGGATGCCATTTTTTTAAAAGTGGACAAGATCGACATATCTGTAGTTACGACGTAGCTAAAGAACTGAAAATTGACCACCAAACAGTTTTGGCGCATTTGAAAAAAATTTGGTACACAAAAAAGCTCGATATTTGGGTACCTCACGAGCTCACTGAAAGGAACCTAATGAACCGTGTACTCATTTGTGATTCTTTATTACGACGTACTGAAACCGAACCATTTTTGAAAAAGCTGATAACTGGTGATGAAAAGTGGATCACGTACGTATTTCTATAGCCATGGGATCATGTCCCTACCTACAAGATGGCAAAAAGTAATCGAACAAAATGGAACCTACATACTTTAGTTAAATGTAAATAAACTATATTAAAAATGTTTTGAATTTTCTTAAAAAATGCGTAGAAACTTTTACCCCAAATCTATTATATAAAATATTTGTATTTTTATATAATTATTTTCAACCAAAAAAAGAAGTGTGTGTAAAAAGTTCCATTTGAACTGTTGATTTCCTCCAATTATTCTAAAAAGCCTGATGCATAGTATGCATAGTACTATTCTTTATCGTCGAAGGTTAAATAAGTATTTTCAATCCTTTTATTATCTATTTCCACTACCTACACCATAAATCCTCTAGCTTTTTAGAATAATTCGGGGTCGATGTGAAGTGAGGGTTGTATAATTAATGATTTTTGTGCAAAGTGCGCGGCGCACCGCCGAGTAGGCCAACCCTTGGCTACGTCAATAACACCAGCTCTATTATTCGAGTCGATAGAGAGAAATATTTTGAAAATAATAACAAGGTCATAGGTCTCATAGTCATGATCAGTGATTTACAATCTACTGGAAGAACTTCTATTCAAATTATAAGTGTTCTTGTGTTGATTTTAAATAAAGAAGTTTGAATCGCCAAAATGTTCAATACCTTTTCGTACTTAGTCTGTAAGACTTCCAATAATAAATAAAAAAGGCAATATTAAAAGGGAAACTAGTGAGATTAATAAACCTTACGCTTTACCGACTTTTGTGACCTTTTTTCCTAAAAGAGAGTTTTCACTCTATCATTATCATCATTTCGTCTAGTCATTGTCAATCGACCATGTACGTACACCCTGGTATCAGAGTTGTTCGGAACAGCCTCTCGGTCTTTACTTAATATATGACAAATAAAATGATAAGAAGGAAAATTAGTCTTGGACCCGCAGAATTTTACTTAAACTTTTGCTAGCCACACGAGAGGAAATTATACATACAATCATCAAAAACTTTTCTCAATTAATTAATAATAATTGCATTATAAAATACTGAGCTGAAATACACTTTTTCCGAAAGGTTTAACAGAAAATCGTTAGACTGGTTAAAAATTGTTATTCCACAAACAAAACGTCCATTAAACGCGAACTCTGAACCCCATCCCTTCCGCGGGATTATAATAAATGGGGTAATAATGGCACAATATTATATTAACACAAAGTTAAACGCGTTTTTATTTTTCCGCTGAAGTTCGGTCCTCATCCTCGGCTTGTGCTTTCAGCCAGAGCTTGTTTTACCGTTAAAAGTTTGAAAACGTCAAATAAATTCAGACCTTTATAAAATAATTCCTGTACTTCAGCAAATAGCGGAATAGTTATTTTTGAATAAACCGTTACTTAAGTTTGAATTTTTCAGTACAGTTTACGTTATCTTTGTCAAAGCAATGTTGAACGTTACTATAAGGAAAATTGCTGTCGCGCTGTTTTAACAATTTGTACAAAATTGTTTTAGTATAATGTTATCGTAATAACGTTACTTATTTTTAGCGCGAATTTAGTAACGGTAACAAGCTCTGCTTCCAGCCATTTTGCCTCTTTACGGGTGCGTTCCAAAAAATGGCACCATGAATAAAATAAATCGCAAATATTTATCAAATCCCAACTCCTCTGTAGGGCGGGATGAGGGATGTGGTTTAAATGTGTTTACGAAAGTCAACGATCGTCTCGTTTACCTAATTTTACTACTGGTTTTGATACAAATTTTATTGACTATTTAGTTTTTACAGGAATATTATAAATTTACCGAAAAAATACTTCTGAATTATTGACTATTTAACATATTATTGCTACAATTTGAATTAACCATTTAGAGTTCAGACATTCATATTTTAGTCATGTGTGTGGTTTATAAAACTAAAGCTGAGCCAATCCTGAAGATTTGAAAATAGGCAACTTAAGCTAGTAAATCTTAATTAACGAGCGAAAAATATAGAAGTACTAGATAAATAGTCATTACTTGTGTAGAGCTTATGGCGAGCAAAAGTCGGAAAGTAATTTCGCTAAACAATTATTTTTTTATCGACAACTGCGTAAGTACATCACTAAGATCATCGTGTAAGCTTAGCGGCAGACATTTTGTTCAACATGATTCGACAACGCAAATTCACCTAAATTAAGAGCTACAAATTTTATGAGTTTTTTCTTATTACACTCGTAACTTGTTACTGATCCAATGATACAAGAAATGTACGAAACAAGAAAGTACTTTTTATTCCTGAAAATCTCTGTTAATCAGGTTATGCCACGTGCAGGGTTATTTGACGTAACACCATATGTATGAATTCTTAAGTTAACCAACTAAACTAAAAATAACACAAAACCTCCGTATTTCCATTGTTATTTATCAAAACACACATTTTTGAGCTAGCCTTACAACAATGCATAGCTAATGAATTGATTGCGTGCAGGGGAGGCTCGGGTGCATTCGGATGCATTAGAGCCGTTTCCGGGGTTGCCCTTACTTTCTAAATATTAAATGTTTGTGTTTTGTATTCAAGAAATACGTACAAGTTATCTAGAATTTAGAAACTCTTGTGGTGCTAAACCTTTATCATTAGTATGGACATCCTTCGTTAGTAAAGAGTATAGTAAATAGTATTCGTTAGTAATAGTCTTTCCTTGAACCTATTCGACTGTAGTACAAAACTAGCATTCCTTTTTCTTCTTCTTCCTCCTTCCTTGTCCTTGAAATATTACTTTGCTTTTGTTTCTAATTTTTACTTTTATTCTCTATTGGAAGATAGTTTGATTTAAGTACTAGGCCATAGAAGGTCTTTTAAATAAGGTTATTTAAAGGTCATGATGTATTGGGAGAGTCATACAAGAAATATTTAAATGGCTAGCTGAAATCAATAATCTTTTTTGTTACTTTTTGTATTCGTAGGTACTAAATTTTATCTATCTATACCGTCGATAATTCCACCGTTGCATTTATTTTTAGTTTAGTATATACTGTAATGCAATAAATTTATTACAAACAAACCTTTTAATCATTAAACGTAAGTAATTTAAAATATATCTCAAGTTTCTCAGTAATAATAACAATTACATTTTCTGTCACTTACACTTTTTACTCGTAACTCCAACATAGACCTTAACGATAGAAGGGTAGTATTTCCTGTTCCTGTGAGAGCCAGGGGGTAGCAGGGGGTGAATGCGGGGGCTGGACCTTTTTGTTGCGATAACCGGAAGGCGAGGGTCCGGAGTACCGGGAGTAATGTCAACCGTGAGGTATTTTTAAGTTTCTGCCCTCAGTGTTGATTACTCGACCTTCGTGAGAATTTTTAATGCCGATAAGGCTGGAAGAAAATTAGGTGGAATACTTCCGATGGTTATCGATTGTATTTTTTTTATTTTTATGCTCGTGCAAAGTTTAGTATGTCTGTAACTCACTGTAAACTGTCCACGATAGTACTCGGTTATTTTACTGCCTCTCTCAATCTTCAAACAAAAAAATGTTTGTTTTGTAAATAATGTTAATGAATGGTTAATCAATTAGTCATATAAAAATATCACCTAAAAATTAAGTATTTTATTTATAAGATTATCACCGTATTAGTATATGATATGATAAAATATTGTTGTCACAGTAGTAATAGTGGAAATGGTAGAAGTTGCTCACCATCACAATATGTCGGCCAGTCTGGAATCTGCTTACTGTGCAATAAAATAACTTTATGTTATCAAAAATACCTACTGAAAAGCCCACTCAAATGGCCGACTAATCGATACGAGAGTTACAAGACAGCATATACGCTTAATGGCTACTTTTAGCGCGGGCAATAATTTTAGTTCGCGAGTGCGCCGACAATGGCGACAATTTCCGACGATTAGCCGTCGCTGGACGTTTTTGCGAACACTTGCTAAAAATGAAACTAATGACTCTGAGTGCACTACTCTCTGTAATGGTCAGATCGAATGATTTATTATTTATATGTGATGGTATTGGTATATTATCATGGGATTCTGCGAGGGCATTGTTGAGAGTGATTAGGTTACAGTGACCGCGCGTTCATATTACGCGCTAGTATTTATAGTTAGTCATAATGAGGACAGAAGATGGGGTCGGAAACTTCTGGAGACCAGAGGGTCATGGGGCAAACCAAAATTGGAGGGCTTACTTATAGGATAGTCGAATAAGACCGAATAAAATGGCGTGCATTGGAGGAGACTTACGACCTGCAATATCCGGCTCATTCCTCATATAAATGGATCCATCTTAAAAAAGTAGTAATAAATAAATAAATTGTAACATTTGTATTCACGGCACATAATATATTATGTCGTTCTTGCATGCCAGTGATGACTAAACATGTGATACCTACATTGTACCTTTTATATCTAAGATCTTATTTGTGTCTATTTACCATGTTTATTGCAAATAAAGTTTCATTCATTCATTCCGCTAAAATTCACCACTTCGACCCACCAGTGGATCCGCGGAAACTTTTTTTTCCACTGAAATACACTAATGGATTCGTGGACACTCTTATGTCCTTTCGAATCCACTTGTGGATACTTTGATTTAGAGATTAAATTATTTAGATTAAATATGCTTCCAGGGTTGGATTCCAGGGTAGACAGCGGATCATCTATCGTATTAATGGAGAGATGCAAACTTGCAAATAAAATTAACACTCACAAAAAAAAAGAAAATAAGAAACTATTTGTCATCACGACAATCGTTGCGTCGACATCGAATCGACGACGGAAGCCAGCACTCAAGCAACACGACTTATCCATTTATAGGGCAGCCATCCGACGCAACATAAAGGGGTTAAAAAGTGCCCACCCTATCTTGACCCCCCATATTTTTAAGTTGTTTTATCGACTTCATCGTATATGTATACATCGTAGTAGTATACATAATATAATGTGATGCTGTCTGTGCTATATTGAATATAGCCAGTTACGAATTTCCGCTACCGAATGTTAAAAAGATTTAAACTTACTCTGTGGTTAGCTAAATCTGTGCTCAATGTTTTTTTTAAATATTTTATATTAAGTAATAATTTATTCTTATTTAGACTGATAAATCTACGAGATGATGAATTCAAAAATATATAAATACTAAAAAATCGTAGGGCTTTCGTAGGCTTCGTAGCAGATTTAGTGTCTCGGAGCAGTCGTAGTATTCGCGCAATTTCTTGAGCTGTCGTTAAACAGGTTTATTTTGAAGTTTTACGTTAGGTTTAGTTTCACTTACTGTATAAACTGTAAAAAGTGGCCAGTGGTTTCAAAATAACCCTGTATTTGCGATTGAATTACCTTACGCTGGGATAATGCTTGACAGTCAATCAAATCGATTAAAGAGATATTTCAAACCCCGGCTGTTTTTTTTGTAAATTAATTAAAAAATGGTAAACGAGAAATATTTAATTTTTGACAAATTGTTAATATTTTTTTTTTTTATTTTGTCTATAATGCTTTTGTATTAGTTTAATGAGAAAATTAAATTTTATAAAATCAGAAATATATGCGTATTTGTGTAAACGATTTATTTTTCTTTAATCTCAATCGTTATTTATATGTTTTACACCTCAATGAAAAGTGTTTTAAAGATTTTAGACTAGTTTGGCTACCGGACGTAAAATGATGATTTTAATGTAAGGTGACCACAATACCTGTTTTATACGTACATTCCCAATATTAAATTGCGTCAAACTAACGTTCATCTATCATCTGGCTTTAAAGGGTAGACTGGGCTTGACGGCGATTGAAGGCTTTCTTATTATCCTTGGCTGGTGCCGAAAATACGGAAAGCTTGACCTCTATGGGGGAGTTTGGACACATATGGGTCACAATGATCGATAGGACAGGTAGTAGCGAGGTGAATATTGGAATTTTTCTTAAAGTGTTTCAATTAAATTATATATTTACTATTTATTTTTTCATTCATGTACACATAATAAAACACAAAAATATTATACAATAAATTTAGTACAAGGTTGCTACTTATTTTAAAAGAAATACGACCAGTAGACCCTACTACTACTACTACTTTTGTCTGTCCGAGATAATACAATTAAGTAGGAACTGCGTTAGCAAGACAGATCTAGAATTAGGAGAGAATGTCTTAAATATATATCTTACAATACAAGCTTTACTAAACACCAACTTTTATAAATTGTCATTATTTTATTTAAAAATATGTGTCCTTGTATCTCATGCGACTCATTTATCACTAGCCTAGTTAGGTACCGTAATATTAGGTCGCCAGCACTCGTACATAACCGATACAGCTCCGTGCAAACCGTCCGTCGACTATAACCGTATATCTTCTCTTTGTCCGCCGCTATTTATGGTCACCCTTATTTTTATTTTAATGCTGATGCGACCGGAGCCGCCGCGTCTCACCACGACTAATCTTTTGGACACCCTATTGCTATAAACTTTGTCTTTCCTGAGATCGTCACGTCTTTTTGGAGTATTTACCTGTTTTCATTCAACCAATTTATTGTACATAAAACTGCTAGAATATTTAACAGTAGATGGTATTAAAACGGCACTTAGTACCGATGTGTGAAAAACGGAACGGAGAGCCTTGTCGCAGAAATAATGTTTTTTTTTTATTCTATAAAAATTAAATAGGTTACTGTTACTAACAATAAATATAGCCAAACTGAAATAATGTATTAGCAATATAAAATATATTCGCTGCTATTTTCATTTAAACAATACACCGCTCTATAAATGTAAAATCATACACAGAAATCAAGTAGGAAGGAGATGAATTTAAGGTTTAACATATTCCATGCAAGCGTTTAAATAAATAAATAAACATTTAATATAACTATTACTTACAATAACATACCAAGATACACAATTTTAAAACTATCCAAAATATTTCAGTGTAAATTCTACTGTTACGTCTTCAAACTTCTTGAAAACATAGAAATAGAATTATCCAACCACTACACCAGAAACTTAGGGTTGCCCCCTCCAAATATTTCGGGCCATAAGTTTCCGATACATGAATTTTATTAACTCCGTCCCTGACGGATGGAGTGTTATAGTATTTGTTTTACGCGTCATCAACATGCCGCCAAAAATCGGGAGCTACAAAATGGTGAGGGTGCAGAAGTAAAGCTATAAGTTTTCAGTGTCTTTAAGTAACAATAGGACATAATGAATATGTGACTCTATATCTGATTAGAGAGATGATGATGGTGATATTACCAGCTCTACCTTTAATATAATAGTAACTTACGAATTTAGTTGCAGTAACACACAATTACAGCTAAACGTGTAGGCATTTTGAAGCATGTATTAATTAAATTGGAATTAATAGAGCGTTGTCTTATCATGAACGCAGCTGAAATACTCATCAAATTATAATTTGGGGTATAAATTAGCACCATGCAAAACAGAAATGTGTATAAGATTTTTATTTTTGAACATGCGAAGCCTAGATATCCAGGCTCAACTGCCTTCTCCTGTTCACTATCACTTTTTAGCAGTTTCTATTAATTCAGTTGCAGTAATACCTTTACAGTTAAATGTGTAGGCATTTTAAATCTTCTATTACAATAAGTTTGCATTAATGGGGCGTATTCATGAAACGCAATATTTATTAATACATACAAAATAATTATTTGGTTTTTATATATAAATAGCAAGTTAAACATGAAAAAAATTACTTCCTAGGTATTTTTTTTTAAAATTTTGAGCATTATGCACACCTACTGTCTCGTGTTCTCAATCACATATTAGCCGTTTCTAATTTCTCTCATAGTAGCAATACTTGCATATTTTCTGTTCTCTCGTCATTTTGCAGGCATAGTATTTGTTTTACGCGTCATCAACATGCCGCCTGGAATCGGGGGCAGTGGATTCGATCCAGCGGCGCAAATGGAATGGCGTGACGAGCCTGTTTTATACCCGATCGTAATGAAATAACTAATTGATTCCTGCATGATTGTGGTTGTCAGGTTGGTAAATAAAAATAATTGATTACAAGGCTTTATGATAAATCACTGCGGTTGATTTGATTATTTTTAAAGTGAAAATATTAATGTCATAAAATTTTGGATCACATGGAATTAAATAACTTAATACGGTTTTATTGCGTTGCGTTGAACTGTGTTGCATTTTATTTAATTTTATGTGTTTAAATAATCGTGAAAACAGGCATTAAATTATGGATCAATCGAGAATAGCGCAGGTGAGATATTTTGGCGCGCCAAGAATGAGTTTTTATAAGATTGACATGTAGTACCTACTAGTTCAAGTTATTCTTCATAATTATTGGCTTAAAGTTGATAAGAGGTAGAGATTAATCGAAATAAAATGTAGAGCTAAATAAATCGAAATGAAGGTAGAATTACATTATTTATCAAGGCAATTTTGATTCTCACTTTTTCATCAAACCTTTAAATTATATATTTTCTGTACTTTGGAATGATACTTATATGCATTAACTGATCTATTTTGTACTTATATCTTCTTTACCTTAAGGTAGCCTAGAAGATTGCTTGTGCGATAAGGCCGCCTTTGTACCTATACTGCATTACAGTTCTTTGTTTATTGTAACTGTGTGTGCAATAAAAATAAAATAAATAAATAAAATTAACAATTAGACACATATACTTCTTCATGACATGATAGTATAGTATAAACAATGGCTGTTCAAGATTTTTTCACTTCAATAAATGAAGTTTAAAACTGAAAATGTGCCATCAAATAAGGAAATTCATAAAATAAAATATTTATAAATCACGCGGCGCTGTCCGCTCAAGGGTGACTCGAAAGAATTCTAAGTTCGCCGAGGGAAATTGGCTAAAAAATTCCTTAGCAAAATAAAATCGGAAGGCAGCTTCCGAAAGTTATCGAACTTCCCAACAATCCATTACACCGAGTTTCGCAAAAAATTGACTCGCCAAGTCTTCGAACTTATTATTTTGAGTGAAAACATCTTCAAGTTTTGTCGTCCACAAGTTCCTCGGCGCGGGCTAGACCGATAAACGTAAACATATTATTCGTGATTGAAAAATGTTTTGTAGGAAAATACTGAGATATAAATGATTTTACCCGACTCCGCTAGAAGAAGGGTTATGCTTTTTCGAGAGTATGTATGTATGTATAATTGTTTGGCACGCTCTGCAGCCTGAACGGCTGGATGGATTTTAGCTTGAGACGTGTCGCGTTAGATGGGTGTTTGGGTGTTTTGTTTCCAAATTACACAGAAAGGCAGTCGGATGTCTTAGTTTTTTAAATTACCAATATTCTGTTTCTCAAGTGTTTTTATTTAGTAAAATACCAGCAGCCCGTCTCGACTTCGCCCAGGCCTATAGCCTTCCTCGATAAACAGGCTATCCAACACTTAAAGGGTTTTTTAAATCGGACTAGTAGTTCCTGAAATTAGCGCGTTCAAACAAAGAAACAAACTTTTCAGCTTTATAATATTATATAGTAAGATTTGTCTTGTGATCCAGAACAATAAATGGATCATAAAGTGATAATAATTACTTCTCTCTCATCTTTCGCGGTTGCGTCCTCTACGAGATGCCTCTAAATCTAACCACATACGCAGAACATTTATTATATTACCAATGCAAAGCACTTCCTTTGATAAATAACGTCGGCAAGTTTTCTTAAAAATAAATAATTAACGATTTTGACTTGAAGTATGGGTGATTTAAAGATGACAAAGCCTGAAAAATCTGTTTCTCTGCGACACTTAGTCTTGTAGTAAGGAATTCTCTTCAGTCAGAAATCAATGGCCTAACGTACCTTCCAAACCACGGAATCATATCATTTTTATCAGATAATCAGGTGATTCAAGCTTGTTATGTCCTAACCAAACTAGAAACAACTAAACAAAGTATGCTTCCATGGGAATCGAACCTACTACCTCGGGGTGTAAGGCAAACAACTTCCACCACGGAGGGCTCTTTTTGCACCAAAAATTACAATATTTCTCAACTCTTAAGTTTGCCATCCTTGCAAATTTATTAGTCTATTTGCCTGTTGGCACAGATTGAGATTTTATTGAACTACTATGAGTAATTTTTTATGACTTTCCGGGTGGTTTGTTGTACTCCAGTACACATATATTTACTATATATTTCGAAATTGTTTAATGAGTTCATTTTACCACCATCTCATCTGACCACGCCAGAATTTAAGAAACATATGTAAGTAGATTTGCCGAAGTTCAGATTCGATAACCGAAGGTTGCATGGAAGAGGTTGCAGAGCTTAAAGGTCTTTCGTTAATTTTATTGTCTTAGGTTTCTACTGCAACTGGAAGTACGGAAGTAATCCCGCAAAGCGAAAAAAAAACAAATAGACGGCCGCTATCTTTTCTAGAAGCCATTCACGCTATTTTTGATACCCTAAATAATGCAATAAAGATTACGTATACCTACTAAACAAAACCAAAGATAACATGAACCGTAACAGTCGATCGTTGTCGATATTGTGTCATTAGCGCACCTCTAACTCTAAACACAGGTTGAACAAACTTTACGGATACTAAAACCTCCACTTTTAGTGCCGAGCGGGCACTAACAGGAGACAAAGCGGCGGCGGCGTCCGGTCCCCACAAAAGCATTGACGACGCCTGACGCCGCCACACTGACACGCTTTTTGCCGCGGCCGCTATCGCTCGATGACGTCCCGTGTCTACTAGATCGATAAGAGCCTCCACGGGAATGCTCCATTGTATTACTGACACGTTGTCTGAGATGTGGAAAATCGTAGCCCTAAAATGCGTGATACTGTGTAGCGCCTGGTTCGCCCCTACTGGAAGGTTCTCGCACTTTTGCCGAAAAGGCATAAAAACGTCGCTTTAAACTGTCCCGCTGCAATTATCATAGTTAGCGGAAGCTCATATTCTTTGACCGTCTTTTTACCGCGACCTCGTCACGTTACGCGTCTAAATATATCTTGACAAGAGCCTCGACGGGAAACGCTTCATTGTATAACTGACACGTTGTCTGAGATGTGGAAAATCGTAACCCTAAAATGCATGATACCGTGTAGCGCCTGGTTCGTCCCTACTGGAAGGTTCTCGCACTTTTGCCGAAAAGGCATAAAAACGTCGCTTTAAACTGTCCCGCTGCAATTATCATAGTTAGCGGAAGCTCATATTCTTTGACCGTCTTTTTACCGCGACCTCGTCACGTTACGCGTCTAAATATATCTTGAAAAGAGCCTCGACGGGAACGCTTCATTGTATCACTGACACATTGTCTGAGATGTGGAAAATCGTAGCCCTAAAATGCATGATACCGTGTAGCGTCTGTAAGAAATCGAGCGTTTTCGAGTTTACATTGCTCGCTTTACTGAATGGCAAAGTCCACAGCCGAGGTTCGTCCCAACTGGAAGCTTTTTGCACTTTTGCCGTAAAGGCGTGAAGCCCTAGTATTAAACTACCCCGCTGTAATTATCATAGTTAGCGAAAGTTAATATTCTTCCATCGTCATACAAACACACATACTGACACGCTTTTTACGTGACCTCATCACGTCCCGTGTCTAAATATATCTCGATATAAAAGCCTTGACGGGAACGCTCCATTGTATTACTGACACGTTGTTTGAGATGTGGAAAATCGTAGCCCTAAAATGCGTGATACAGTGTAGCGTATGTAGGAAGGAAATGAGCGTTCGAAGCCACTCACGAGTTTGCATTGCTCGCCTTGCTCAAAAGAAAACTCCACGACCACGATTCGTCCCAACTGGGAGCTTCTTACACTTTTGTCAAAAAGGCCTTTGCTCCGCTGTCATTATCATAGTTAGCCGAAGCTATAATATTCTTTGACCGTCATACAAACACACAGCTTTTTAGAAAGAAAGAAAGAAATTGATTTATTTGTTTGAAGTAGGTACATCAACAAACATACATTTTATCAACATGTTTATGATGCAATCAGCCTGCAAGCAAGCGTACAAACTGTCAGTCATTCTAACTTACATATAATTTATAATACAATTAAATTTAAATTCACATTATTATTATAACAGTGAAATCACAAAATGGAAACAATTTTTAATAGCATAAAAAATATTAGAAAATTTTATCATTCATCATAATTGTCATTCACATATTCATTTACATTGTATTAACATTAATTAATTCTATCTTGAACTCATATTCCCTTAAGGACTTTATGTTATTCGGTAGCTTATTATAAATTTTAATAACTAGGTAAATTTTTTATTCAAATAAAGTCATTTACAAGCAGAAAAGACAAAAAATTACAATTACTCAAAAATTCCGCCCCGGATTGTCCCCGGTTCAAAGGTACCCATTACGCTAGCTGCTTTGCCTCTCTGAATAGCAATGGATATCCTTTGGACCAGGTACCATCCCGAGCGTTCGTCATAACCGCGGTCCCGTAAACGGCGCCCCATCTCACTAACAAAACTTTTATTTTAATATACATATAGTATATATATTTGCATCCATTTGGTTGATATAAATTAAAAAATAACAAGGTCTAAAGTTGCTTATTTGTCGTATCTCTAAATAAATTAAAATAATGTTATTTCACAAGCAACATATATTTCTAATATACATGCATGGTAATGTCAAAAATTTTAATTTCTTGAAAAGTGGCTTGGAACTGTCTAAATATCAAGAGTTACATATTGTTCGTATGCACTTTTTTGTAACCGAAATGCTCTATCTACATCCACTGAGTTACTAGAATAATCCCATAACTTAGGACAGATGACACATATCCATGATATGCTTATAACGCAGCATCCATAGATACAGCCTGCCTTATTCGTCGAAGAGCCTATACGAGACGATCCAACTTGTTACATATTTGGTCAATGTGTTCCAATTTCCAGTTTAGACGTTTGTCAATAAAAAGCCCAGGAATTTTGTGGATTCCACTTGTTGGTCGTCGAAACATAAGTCAAGTTTAGATACATTAGAGTTGTTATAAGATTGAAATGTAATAAATTTAGTTTAGCCAGTGAATTCTTTTAAAGCGTCATTTATCTTAAGTTTAAGATTATTATAATCATTACATTTTACTACTAAGGCTTTTAAAATCAGTTTTATTAGAAATGTCATTTATATAAAGTAAAAATAATAAAGGAGCGAGCTACCCGCCTTGTGGGATTCTTATACTATTTATTTTGTATTCAGATTGACATTTCTTTTATGTTTTTTTCCATTTTTATATGTAATTTTTGTTATTTCTGTGCACTGTTTTCTATCTAAGAGCTTTTCGCGATCAACAAAATCAAAAGCTTTCGTCATATCCACAAATGTTGACAATAGTGTCAACATATTAGGCATATTATCGTTTATACTTTCCGTAACTGTCTTAACCAACTCGAAGCATACTAATGTTGTTCAGCTTCCCTTACGAAAGCCGTTAGAATGAAGAAGAAGAAGACATTCAGTCAGAAAACTACTAATCCTTACACATATTGCTTTCTCATTTATTTTTGTCCGGATGTAGATTCTGCTGTGCGCAAGTCCCGCTACAACAATTCAATACGTTATTTAGCTTAAATATATTTATCTCAACCATCGTACAAGATTGCAACAAACAAGGAAGCGTGATCATCAATATTTTCCACGCAGCATTGGCGGCCGCGTCAAGCTAACTCGTACGTGACGCTCATACTCATTGGCGGGTAATAATTAACATAAATTAGTTGTTAGTGGTCCGTGAATAACGTGACTCACTTGTGATCTGTATGCATGCTGGCTGCTCCTATAGGCCCGGAGATAGGCATACTTTTACCTGAACAGAGGAATCACAAAATTAAAATATTGACAATCAAATCAGTATTTAAAAAAATAATCAGTGAGGAGAAACAATGTGGAAGAGTACAGGCTAACTTGCGTGAGATAGAAGCTGTCAATTTAAGAGACATAGAACAGATTAGGTCACTCTTGCGCCCTCTTGTTTTGGTGGAAAAACATTCGCTTCGTGTCGCTGCGACAAAGAATAGTAAAATATAGGCAGGTAAGATAGGCAGGAGAAAAAAAACGGGTTTACTTTAAAAATTATATTCTTTGGCGTCCGGCAGGTAGACGGCCATAAAAACAATGCAATTTTTTTATTGTGTGAACAGTGCACTTACTTCCGGAAGCAAAAAATAAAGAGATAACATTTTACGCACGTTTACTACGAAACAAACACAAAGTCCTTTAAACAAAAAAGTCAAGTAATTTAAGTTTACAACTTCAGATATTGTTACATTATTATTTACGATAGTTACTTACAGAAGTTTGTCTTTGTTATCCGGTGGTTAAGAAGTTTACCTGTAGATTCAGATATCGAGGGTTCGATTTTTATGGGAAGCATAATTTGTTTTGTTCGTTCCAGTTTGGTTGGGGCATTTCAGGATTGTGTCATTTGATTGTCTAATTAAGTTAAAATGTAAAGATCGAATTCCAAACATGACAGCATTATATCTGGTTTCTAAATAACACATGATATTTATAAGATATTGAAAAAAACAACTTAATCGATGAAAGATGTCATGTCATAATATTTAATCAATTTAAATAAATATTTTTTTTTGCGAAATAAATATGCAGTAAAGTAAACAATGCTTAGCAAACCGATCTAGAATTATGAGCTAGATCAATTTATGTAAAAATCTTGTGAAAACGTTTTTCGAAAAGCAATTTATTACAATAATGTAAATTCTAACCTATCTTGTCATTTTTTTCCATAGAAATGTATGAAGTTGATGAAGTAAAATAAGATGATATCTACTATTTTTACAAGAGACAAGCATGGATCATTGAAAGCTATGATTGGAATTGGAATTATACGCTCACACAAGGACTGCGAAACCAAAAATAAATATAGACGGAGAAGCGACAGCGGCCGTCATTCAAAACAAAACTTGTCTGTGAATGTGTTTTGTGTTTGTATTGTTTTATATTTAAGTGTTTTATTGTGTATTTGTTAAGTAGGCACATATCTAGTAATATTTTATTTTATTTTTATAATGAGTGAACCGGCCCCTTCCTCCAGCCAGGCAATGCCTTCGAGCCAGTCCAGAGCCGCACCGTTGCTGTTACCGGAAATGTTACAGTGCACAGAATGCTCTCAGAAACGTATGTTTAGAGGACAGCGAGGCCTCAACATTCATATGGGTAAGTGCCATAGGGGAGTAAAATCAGGTAATATTGTTAATTGTGATGGTTTACCATGCCAACCTAGCCAGTCCACACAAGTTTTGGCTGATTCTATTCCCTTATGGCACCAATTAAATAAATTGAAAAGAAACTTTCCTGTAGTTAAGCGTGTACCTCGCGGGGCAAGGCGCTGCGTGGCGACCTTTCTGTCCTCTTGCATAAGAGACGTCTTAGCTAAAAATAATAAAGAGTCCTGGGAGAATTTTCTATGCTTTTCCTATCGAACACTTTCGGTAAGTGGAAGCAGGAGCGATGGCTCCCTAACACAAAAAATTAAAAAGAACTGCTCACTCAATGTTAGGCCCATTTTAGATCATGTCAAAAAATCAAGTATTTATAATGTTTCGAAAAAAATTGAAGGGAAAATTAATGAAGGTGACATAAAGGGAGCCGCCTTACTTCTGTTTTCCAGTGACGTTGTTGCTCCTAATACTCCAGAAACGTACGCAGCTTTAAAGACGAAACATCCTCAGCCTTCAGCAACATCACGTCTACCGGATGCCCCTGATCCTTCTATGCGCACACCAGAGGCCACAACAGGAGATGTGCGGGCTGCGATCATGTCGTTCAGGAGGGGTTCTGCGGGCGGCCTCGACGGATTGACGCCACAACATTTAAAAGATCTAATCTGTGGCGCCAACGGCGACGTCGGTACTGCCCTCTTGGAGGACTTGACGCGGCTCGTTAATCTAATGCTCTCTGGAAAGGTAAACGAGGATGTCGTAGAAGTCCTATATGGTGCTAACCTGTGCGCACTCCGCAAGAGAGATGGTGACATTCGCCCTATTGCTGTAGGTAACACTATCCGCCGAGTTGCTTCGAAAATCTGTTGTAAATACATCTTGTCTGTGCTTGAAAAAGAATTCCAGCCTTTACAGTTAGGTTTTGGAAGCAAAGAGGGCTATGAAGCCGCTGTATACGCGGCTCGTGTCTTCCTCAAACGCGGTGGAGGTGAGGTCTTGCTGAAGGTGGATGTAAAGAATGCATTCAACTCGGTTGATAGGGGCGCACTGCTGTCCCAAATAAATAACATAATACCTGCCACATATGCCTATATGTGGCAGTGTTATAGTAAGCCGACTTGTTTAATATAAGAAGGTCAAAAATTAGAGTCTGCAGTCGGCTGTCAGCAGGGCGACCCTCTCGGACCGGCCATATTTAGTTTGGCTATAAACCCATTAATCAAAAATTTGGCTTCAAAATTGAACATGTGGTATTTAGATGACGGAACCTTAGGAGGTGACGCAGAATCTGTTTTATCTGATCTAGAGAAAATCATAAAATCATTTAACGAAATCGATTTGGATTTAAATTTTTCTAAATGTGAGATTTATTTTAAAGACGGGTTGCATTCTAGTGACGAAATTTTTCGAAAATTTAATATTCTTGCTCCCAATATAAAAATTGTAAATAATGAATCTCTTCGCCTCCTAGGGGCACCTGTGCTGGAGGATGCATTCTCAAATTATGTAGATGAACAAATCTCTATTTTGAAGCATCCTCCAGCCGTCTCGTAGATCTCAACCCCCATTTGGCTTATACAATATTAAAGTCACGTCCAGCTTCTGTCCCGTTTAGACCAATGTGTGCGCGAAACGCTGCTCAACATTTTAAACTGTCCCCTGAACGACAGATGCTGGAATCAGGCAACGTTACCAGTACGCTATGGTGGTCTTGGTATAAGGAAAATTTCTCGTGTGGCACTACCAGCCTTTTTGTCTTCCGTTTACAGCACGCTTAGCCTACTTCGAAAAATCTTAGACCCGTCGCTTTGCGATGTCGAGGCAGCGTGTTTGACGGAGGCCAGAAACGCTTGGTCTAGTGCAGCCGGTTCGCATATCAATCTACCCCTGAACCTAGTTTCGCAGCGACATTGGGATGAGCCGCTCTGCCTACATGTCCAAAACTATCTATTGGAGACATCTGATAGTCAAGCAGAACGATCTCGTCTCCTGGCTACTTATGAACCTGAGTCAGGGTTCTGGTTGAATGCCATTCCGTCTTGAAATGTTGGTACATTGATGGACAGGACTAGTTTCAGCTTGGCGGTATGTCTGCGGTTAGGGGCAAGGACAAATGAGCCTCATCGCTGCCGCTGCGGGGGAAGCGTCGACACCCTAGGTCACCACGGCTTGGCCTGTCGCCTCAGTGCAGGTCGCATTTCGCGCCATGCTGCTCTAAATAACGTCATCCGTCGGGCGCTTGCCAGTGCCGGTGTGCCCGCAGTGCTCGAGCCTAAACGACCGGACGGTATGACGCTCATTCCATGGAGAAGAAGATGTGTGGGATGCTACTTGTGTGGATACAGTAGCACCATTCCATATACAAGCGACTGCCTGCAGGGCGGGTGCGGCTGCTGCGACGGCAGAGACCAATAAGAGGCGCAAATATGCGGCTCTAGGAGAGCCGTACATATTTGTGCCCTTTGCTGTGGAGACTATGGGGCCATGGGGTGCGGATGCAAAACTCTTGTTAAAAGAGATATCCGCACGCCTTGTCGATGTTTCCGGGGACCCAAGGGCTGGCACATATTTCGGTCAGAGGATCAGCATAGCTATCCAGAGAGGAAATGCCGCCAGCCTTCTGGGTACATTACCCTGTGATGGCAGCGATTTGGGCTCCATTTTTTATTTAAATTAAGAAAAATCTATTAGTTATGTATTTCATTATTTATCAATGTCTTTTTAGTTTGTGGTTTAGTTTTATTTTTTGTTTAATAAGTCTTAGTTTTAGTGGTGAAATATATAGATATTTCAAAATTGTAGTAAAATTTGAAAGTTATTCTTATATATGAATATGAGACAAAGACTTAGAGAGATAAAATAAGCTTACATGGCGTATGCTTAACAAGCGACATAAGTATTCCATTTTAGCTGTACCATTTCTTGGTATGTAGTGACAAATTCAACAATCTGGCCACATTTTGGGTTGAAAGGACCCTATGTCCTTTTCAGGACATGACATAAAGGAATGCGAAATTTCAAGAAAATTGGTTCAGTATTTAGATGAAATGTGGAAGGTAACGAACAAATATAAAACGAAATCGCTTTCGTACACTGAATGAACGAATGAATACTGTATTGCACCATTTACAAACATGATACAAAATTACAAATATTAAAACAGCAGTATCAGCATACTATGCTTATGCATATATGCATATGCTTGGCTTAGTTATGGAGTTATTATGTGGGGAAACAGCGTTGAAGCACATAGTTTATTTAAAAAGAATCGTATCCGCATACTAGCTAATATTAAACGTCGAGATAGTTGCAGACCTCACTTTACTGCTAAAAACATACTAACACTGGCATGTATTTATATTCTAGAAGTAGCTATATTTGTACGAAAGCATAGCCAGTTATTTACACAAGTGTGTCCTTAACACACATAACAGAAATACTAGGCATAATCATAGGTTGGTATTACCAAATTCTAATATAAAGATGTTCGGAAATGGTCCATACTGCATGTTTATAAAAATTTATAATAAAATACCAAAGAACATTGCAGTAGTAGAGAATTATAACACCTTTAAGAATATGTTGAAACAGCATTTAGTAAATAAGTGTTATTACTCTGTAACTGAATTATATCACGACAGGAATGCCTAGATCTTAGAAATTATTTTGATGATGGAAGTTATTATTTTTGGTGATGGATTTAATTATTTATTTCAAAATGACATACTTATTTAAAAAAATTAAACTCGCAACACCCTGACAGGGTACATGTACAGTATAGGTATAATACAATCTGACATCTAATGTAATTATTATTGTAAATGTAAGCGAAATAAATAAATACATAATTGAATCAGATATCAACAAAATAGATTTTAACAACAGTTTCGTTTGGCATATAGAGCCTTAAATTTAAGAGCCGGGCTCTTGTTAGTGGAGCTTCTTCCATTCTTCTTGATTATAAGCGAGATCCTTTTTGATACGACAGAAAACACACCCAATACAGAGCCAAAGACACCAAATAGATAAATGAGGTTAACCTAATTACATACCTTTATAGCTCTTGGACTATATGTACTAACAAAGCATGCGACTATGCCGGACATGTCTGCGGCGATGTGAACTCTGAAAAGATGTGTCTTTTGTTCACAATGCTTAGAATTAACCAGTTAATGTTACAAATTAATATAACAGCTATGTTTTTATCATTTTCAACGAAATGAAAATAGGATGATATTCAGCATGAAAGAAGATTTTTTATACAAAATTATACCAACATATTTTAAAATTAATTGTAAATGAAATAAAATACACAATCAAAGCAATTATTTACTCATACGTATTTTGTGAGAAACTTTTTAGTTTATTAATATTTAGTTTGATGTAGGTTAGTTTAAGCTTTTATGTCCTTCTCAATACACCCAAGTATGTCTATGCAAAATTTCTGAAAGATTGGTTAAGAAATAACAAACAAATATACAAAGTCACTATCGCTTTATAATATTAGGATATCTGTGATATATGAAAATTTTAAAGGCTGACTGTTTTTTGATTTCATCGTAATTTACCTCAATAAGTAGATTAAATGTGTATGTAAATATTCAACCTCATTTAAATAAATAGGCTCGTCAAATCGGGGCGCGTCCACAATGGTCTCACGAATCAGGGTCACGCAACTGATTTCCTCAAATGGATCATTAAATGAGTAGGTACGTAATCTATACCTAGCTAGCCTAGCTATACAACGGTGTTGTGGAACAGTTCAAATAGACATAGCAGTTTTTTATTTGTATAAGGAATCGAAGCGACTATAGAGTATAACATACTAGCTGTTTCCCGCAGCTTCGCTTGCGTCAAAAAGTAGCCTATGTTTGACCCCGGGTTTTCAACTATATTCATACCAAATTTCATTAAAATCCGTTCAGCGGTTTGGCCGTGAAAGCGTAAAAGACAGACATAATTTCGCACTTATAATATTAGTTTGGTAGTATGGATACTAGATACATCGTCAACAAAGCAAATGGAGGCCTTAGGAGAATGGAGAGTTTTGAAAAGTATGAGTCACGCAAAATCGCTGAGTCGATTGAAAATTGTGCGAGCTCTATAGATGAGTGACAATATTCTGAGTTTTACTTCCGTAATAAAATGTTTAGTCTTAAATTTTTGATGTGAGTATATTTCAAACTTTTAGAATGAGACATAATCGTAGGTGGAAGCTGTCAAACTTAAAATTAAATCCTGGATAGATAGAATAATAGGTAATTGAAAGGAAAATGCGTGAGAAAAAAAATGCGAAATAGAATTGAGTGTCACTATTCTGAAAACCTGAAGGCGTGGGTTACGTTTCCGAATTCGCTCACGCACGGCCAGAGGGCGCGCTCCAAGAGGCACCAATACGTCCGTAATGTGCTTGCGAAATAATTTCCTAAAATGCAGTGGATTGAGACGGGTATCGGTTTGTTCCTTTTGGACTTAGAGCAAAGTACTGCCATTTACGAATTTTCGCAGGGTTTTGTCGATCAGTTAAGTAAATGCAGCTTTTGCCCGGGGCATATTGTACACTGATACTTATGAAAGCCTGAAGTCACGGGTTACGGGCGATAGTTTTTTCTATGCAATATATTGATCTGGTAGGTATCAAACATTTATACAACATCGTATTGTTTAAATACCTAATATAATATTCTGTAGACTGTTCAGTTCAGGATTAGAATGTGACTACGTTTTGTTGAAAAAAAAAAGTTTTTTTTAAACTGCAAATTTCATACGTCTGATTTTAAGTCAAGTGAAATTAGATATTATTATGTGTGTACTTACGATACAGCCTAGTCTTTATACTCATAATTTCAGAAGCTTCAGAAAACATAGACAAAGTAATAAGGCAGCAAAGGGAGCCCAATCGGGCAGGTACCCAATGTATTCGAGTAGTTTCGCAGGGTTGTCAATTTAGTTTATTACTGAGGGGAACTGGGCTGAGAGGAAAAACGGCCCGGAATGGAGGGTAGTGTGGTTAATGTGTCGATAATTAATTTCTTGTTGAGCGCTTGCTCGGCTGATTGGATTTTTAATAGGGTTTGCTTTATTAAGCAGTGGATGAATTAGTATGATTTATCCACTTTCAGATTTTCGTTTCGATGGAAAAGAAAAATGTAGTGTCTGTTTTTTTTTTGTGGCATAAAGATACAGTGATCATGAACTACACACAAAATTAATTAGGTCATGCAGTTTTCGGTGACTCTACAAAAGGAAAACTTATCACAAATACCTTTTTCCTACATGTTGATTGGTAAAAACTCCGGAGCGGACGATGCTTTATATATATATATATATATATATAATAAATTATAAACTAAATATTTAAAGACTTGTATTTTTGTTTAAATACAACACTTTATATACTTATTAGTTGTCTGTAATATTGCTACTTTACTCAATTCATATGCTATGCATACCAAGAACATATTTTTTTTTTCGAAAATACCGGAAACGATGCCGTTTGTTTCAAGTTCTTAACATTCGACAAATCGATGTAATTAGACGGACATTCTTAGTCCAAGTAGTAACATTTTATGGAGAGTGAGTCAGTTAACATTAGTCTTGTACAGGTATACAGTTTAAGTCATTATTACTCGTATTAAAGACTAAAAAATAATTCAATCAACATACATCTCCAAACGAAATATTTTCCTTCAATCCTTTCAATATTTATACGAGAAGTAATACACATTTCTTCCCTATATCTTCTCCATTGTTAGCTGTCTAGTGGCGGCAATATTGCTCCCAGACTATCAGCTCTCGAGCCGTCTTATCTAGCCAATAATAATGGCAATAACGCCATTCCTACCCATGCCACTAAAGACGATCGCTAGACGTTGTTTCAGCGATATCGCTACTGAGGACATAACATGTTACGGAATAGGTAGTTGCTACTTTTACTTCCTACCAATATAGTGTTGTAATAAAACTAATGTGATAGTACAAATTCTTAATTATTATATAGGATTTTTTTCAAGTCTTTTGATTTATTAAGTCATTCCTATCCTAAAGATAGCCTGGAAGAGATTGCACTAGCAATAGGGCCGCCTCGCTTCTGAGAATCTTGGTCACATATGATTCGAACTGTGTGGTGCTTTGAACTAATAACCGCTCTGTATACGCTGCCTCCCCTGAAACCTTCCGCACACTCTCATACAACATATCGTTGTACGTAAGTGTTTAAATTACTGACATATTGTGTTTGTGTTTACGACATTTATGTCATCATGTATTTTGAACATGCTCAAAGGAGAATATATATATTTTGTTGAAACATGCACATTTTTATTAAAGAATATTTTCCTTTTTATACAAATCCCTCTTATAAAAAAATGTTATGAGTTTGATTAAGACTCTTTTAGCGCAAGACGACTTTAGGAACATTATCCGTAATTCGTTTATTCTTCTTTAATTCACCAAGAAAAGTAGTGACTGATGAGTCCCGATTTTCTATAACAATGATAGATAAATCTTTCATTAATAATTAGAAATAATTAAATTATGAAACGTAATGTTTTACTATGTTTGTCGATGGAAATGAAATTTGGGGGTTTATTTTTGTTCATAAAGTTTTAAAAAAAGTAATTAATGTACTTGTACTGACATCAAATTGCGTAAGTTTCCAATCCGTACGGCTCATAATACGCAAATCCCAACTACAAACTACATCTCCGCTGATTAAACACTTGATGTCCCCTACTAGGGTTCTAAATAATCAAACAGAAACCTCTTGAAAACTGCAATGACACATGTTATATTTCGCTTTGGTGATTGTGTGTGTACTTGACTAGTTCACCGATTTATCTATTGATTTGTGTTTACTTAAGGTTTGGAGTCTTCATCAGTGCGTATTTGTTACGTCTTCAACTTGCGCTTCAGTACCCGTGATATGTTTTAATCACCTAGCTTTGGCGGTACTGGTTATTTGAATGGAGCGAGTGCTATCTGACTTTCGTATCCCTTTTTACAGGAAAACCAGGCAAACAGGATTATGATATGCTTTGACTGTCATCAGACAGCAGTCGGGATCAACGGTTTAACGTAATTTTATTTATTTATTTAAAACAGGAAACCATCAGACAATCAGGTGATTTAAAAACAACTGGAAACAATGTATTGTGTCCAGTTTGTGTATGTATACACAAAGTATTACATACCGTGCGAATCAAACTCACGACCTCTCAGAGATGCAGTCATTAAAGGTCCTGATTAACGTAAGTATTCTCTCGTAACAGAACATTGATCGTTCACCATTTATTTAATGGTCGAACCAGTAAAAGATATCCCACCAAAAACATTTTGTAAAAAACAAGCCAAGTCTCGATGGAGCTGCTTGTTTATCTCTAAGAAGTAATGAAATCTAGACAAAGTCGTGCCAAGTCTAAGACTCCTTACTGCGATTTCTTTATTAATATAGTTAATGTTGTGTGACTTGGTCGTTGAAGGGTACACAAGGGTACAAAACCTATTCTAATCAGGGTCACCAGGTACTCCAGATCTTCGATTATCCTAGTTTTTATAGTTTTCCCTTTATGTGGCAATTAAACCCTAACTCAGTACCAAATTTCAGCTCTCTGAGTTTATGGGAAGTACTAGTTCTATTCTGATGATCATGAGTGAGTGAATGTCATAAATGCGAAACTTTGCTTTCGCTTAACTTGGGAACTAAATGACCTACAGACTTGAAATTTTGGTTTTTATGTATGTGATTATAGCTTACTTAATGACGAAAATTTCTGCGTTCTGGTCTTATGCATAGGTTCTTAAATAGTACGGTAGATGGTACGGCAGTGTTTGCTTCGCGCTCGACTTGGCGGGGGCACTGCCGTGCTCTATACGCACAGAGCAAAACATCATACGTGTCTTATTCATGATAGTTCCAGCGAACAGTAGTCGATGGCTGCTAAAAATATTTTTATGATACGGGGATTTCAACAGAGCAATTATAAAATAGTTCAGCGTATATTTTAGGAAGCTTATTTGTTTTTGTAATGCAACATTTGCATTACAAAAAAATACGCTCAAATAACCTACAAATTAATAATAAAGTCTTTCTGCGCTTTTATGGATTAAAGGAAATAAAATTTTAAGTAAGAGATACAAATACAATTCATTGTACCAATAACAAACAAAATAAAAAGTTGAAAGGCTTTGCTAATTTCGGCAGCCAGTTAAGGTAGGCAATAAACCTTAACTGGCTGGCCAACATGGCGACTTTGAAAAAAAAATGTGAAGCAATAACGGGTACAGTAAAAAAAACTCTGTAGTCTTGATGAGTTGCCAATTGTCACCAAATTCTGTTAAAATAACATAAAATCGGCCGAGTGTGATCCGAAGTCGAGCACAAAGGGTTCCGTATCATATTCTGTGAATCTTTCACGCGTCTATCTGTTGCCATTACAAGCAATTGTGTAGTTGTGTTATTTAAGTATCTGTATTGGCTTTATAAGTAACGCAGCAGCGCATAACAAAGCATAACAAAGCAGCAAAAGCGCAATAGAGTACATTTAAGTACTTGAAAAAATAATAACTCATTTTCAATCGCCGGCGTAGACATCATTCTACACGCAAACTCTCGGACGCACGCAAAACGGACATTTTCCGAACGGAACGCCCTCTCCACGCAAAACTCTATAAAAACGTCAAAAAAAAAAAAACAGTAACATGGCGTATAATGACAGCTGGTCCACTTGAGAACAAAAGGGGAGAGCCGAGCCTCGTCGAGAAAAAAATACATGAAGAGTTAAAACAACTGCGTATACGTACGTCCGCCCACGGCATATAGCAACGCGACGCCGCCGCCGTCCGTTCGCTAATAAATTTCCAATCGCGTTCTACTCGATGTCGGGCGACTCAGTCGGCAATCGACTCGCCCTATGCTACTCTACAACGAGAGGACTCGAGCGATACTACTCCGCAATACTAACGCATTCACGTCGTCACTACACTCGACCTGAAAATTAGGTCCTGGCTCCGAGAAAACTCGTTACGAATATTGCTATATACGTCTCGGGGAGAATAGCGCTGCATTCGAGTTTAAAATGCGGATAATAATCGCGCCATTCATAAAAATACCGTGCGCGGAATGCAAGGAGAGGCCGTGTTTTACACGTTATAATTTTGTGCCGAAAGCAGGGCTGTAGGTAGGTGGTTGTTTTGTGTATGAGTGTAGGCTCGGTTCAAATGCCGCGCACGGACCATTAGTTGATGAGCGCACGTGTACGTACCCGCCCTGCGCCAGACGCGCCGCGAAAGAGTAACAATTTTCAGCTAGAATATAAAATGTTTTGTAGCAGGAATACTAAAAATGTTTTGCTAAAACTACCGCTTTCACGCACAATGAGAGACAGGCATGGGATTGGATCATTTTAAGGATATCCGTCCGAAAATTACGAAATCAATCTTTTAGTACATACTTACTATATATAATATTCGAAAACGACATATTTTTATTCATTTATATTATCAAATAATTAAATATGAAAGCTATATTGTGGTTGTGTTCCGCCCTAGCCCAGAATTAATAATAGTACTGCCTTGGTTATAGTACCATCGACTAACGCGGCCTCCTAAATTCCGGTTTTCTCTACTCCTACTTATTGTTCTAACCCTGAAACTGTCAACTGTTTTATACACATATTTTACGCAATACATTATATACTTATAGTGACTCGTAACCATAAATAAAAACGAATGAAAACCTGTGGTTGTCCCCTTATCTTCCAAATCTAACCTATTTAAAGTAGAAGTTATCAACTAATCTGAACTGTCGATGCCCGCTTTGATCTGCGGGCTTCATCTGAAATGAACTGAAGGGGGTTATTCTCGATGTAGAGACCGATAAAAAATCAAGCATTTATTTGGATGAAATGGGTAAAATCTTTAATTGTTCTTTTCAAAGATTCATAACTCAAGTTGTGTTTGATAGCTAATTTGCGGTCATTTATTATAGTAGCTATATCAATTTGTAAATGAACTTTCTATCAACTTAAGTGTTCATATGAAAAAATACTAGTTTTATTGAGCGACTGATCTTTATAAAAACTAACTGTATTTTTGGCAAATAAATGATTGGATTTGATTTTTGGAAATAACAATTTCAGTCAACAGTTTACTTTAGAGAGCCACAATGTGTCATGGTCTACTTAGTTCTGAATGTTGAGCTGTTGTTCAATTTGGTTGGGCATTGTGTAAAGCTAGGCTGCCTTCTAGACCAACCTTCCGGTTTCTGCAACATATACTTTTTTTTGTCTATCAAAGGGAGTCTCAATTGGCTGAACAGTTCAAACAAATCCATAAGACCTATCACACCGCTAAAACCATTAAAGTCACTCCCCTGTAATCCTATATCGAATGACACCAAATCGGACCCCAAAACGAAACGATATGTGTTTTATATGAATTAATTCCTCGCCTGACAGGCCTCCAAAGCGTTTTACTCATGGACCAGATGGCGCTCGGACAGATCAATTTGATGATTGCAAAAAACCTACTAGGTACGGACTTTTTGATGTCGTTTGGTTGAGATTCGAGTGCTTATACGGTTTCGTTTTATGTTGAGAATAGCTGCCTATTTGGTAATGTATTATTTATAGGCTCTTTTCATATGCAAATGCGTCAACTTGAGGATGTTGTTGTCTCTGGAAGATTTGTATTTACGTCTTAAATGTTACTGACTGTTACTTTTTTAAGTATTAAGTATTATTTGGAGTATTTCTTTATTTTTATTTAATAATATCTGTTTTAAATACTTATAAAACTAGTACCAACACACTATTAATTAACTACACACACAATACTACTAATTACAATCGATCTACATATTTTTCGGAATTACTCATTTCATGAACTCTCAAAATGTGGCCATTTTACGATTTGCAAAGATTTATAATGTGATCATGTTTTAATTGGCGCAAACTGGCGTTTTTAGAACCACAGTTTTTGTTTTAGATCATCTTTATCGCTTTCACATCGTTACATTGTGATGCCACTGGGAAGGCGCTAAAATAGAGAAAAGACAAAATTCACACCTGACAATTAAGTTTATTGTTATTTAAAATTTGATGTTTTAAACAAAAGAGCATCAAACCAAACACAACTCAGAACAGTCCACTAACAAGCGTAATGACACACGAACATTTTTCTATTCCCCGCGATCGAGGGTAGATACTGTCAGCAAAGATTGACACGTTTAATAAGCGTTATCTTGTTGCTGTCTACCGAAATTATTATTTTAGACTTGTCGTTGTCTTCGCATGAGCATGTATGAAATCATTGTATATATACAGAGAGAGAACATAAAGTTTTATAAGTAATCCGGATTTGTAAACCAGGTTCCTTCTTAGCTTACGCTTCCGGCATATTTTAATAATGGTTCTTGATTTACACATTAGGTGTGAGTTAAGAGCGTCTGCCTAATTACTACATAAGCTTTTCAAGAAAAGCAAGGCTAATATGATTATGATTCGGATATATCAAGTAGCCAACATAGTTAGATTGCTCATCAGTTTTCAATGATAATAAGGTGATATCATTTGAATGATATTATAAGACGTATGAATTCTTTAAAACCTCAAATCAGTAATTAAATAAAAGAACATAAAAACCGACTATATGTAAGCAAATAATTATAAGCAATGACAATATTTAGCAAACTAACGGATAATAAACATAATTGTTATGAACTTAGTAATAACAACTAAAATTATGCCGGAATACAGAATAATCGTCCTTATTTTCACGGCACTAAAACCGATTCAGGCATATCTGGTGTCATAGAGGTACATTATATTATGACATCATAACACCGTATCAAGGTCCGAACCCCTACGGAACCCCAAGATCAGATATCGGCGACGACGTGGCCTGAATTAATCCCAGTGTATGACATCACAACAATACCCTAGATATATAGATTGTATATCTATATAGAGGGTTCTTCGGAATAGTGGTGTCAATGCTCTTGACATCGGATGGAAGAGAAAGCAAGGAGTGAAAAACGGGGAAATAGGAAAACGAATAAACGAATATAGAACAATCTGCACTTTACATTTTCACTTCGTCTTTTTTTATATTTTTAATTTATTTATGAAACGATGAGGTTTATAAAAGATTAGCGGTTTCTCGCAGCTCCGCCTGCGTTAAAAAGTAGCCTATGTTTGACTTTGGGTCTTCAACTATATTCATACCTAATTTCATCAAAATCCGTTCAGCGGTTTGGCCGTGAAATCGTAACAGACAGACAGACAGAAAGACAGACAGACTAACAGACTTTCGCATTTATAATATTAGTATGGATAGTATGGATATGCATTATTTTTTTCATATATGTAGCTTTCATATCAAAGATACAATCTTGTGTTTCATAGTACCTATTAATAGTTTTTTACGCGGAAAAGGTACATGGATTACTCCATGTATAGTATTTACATACTATTTATGAAATGAACTCATAAAAATGCATATCCTCGTAGTTACACTGATTTGATAATATCTTACGACCTTGAGTAAACTATTTCAGTTGTGGTTTGACAAAAGTGTTTCGTTCCAGTGCTATGGAATCTGTCTAGATCATGAACAAGACACACTCTATCTATTTTTGTTTTTCTTAAGGCGCTGTATCCCTCAACCTTTCGGTATTTGATATCGCGATATTTGATATAGTGCCTACTCGTAATGAAATAAGGTTGAATACCGGTTGGCCTATCACCAATCTCAGTTAAAACCCGTGTCTGCCATTTCGGTTATTATTTTTCAGTTTTAATTTAATAATTCAATAATTATAACCAAATATTTTAATTTTTTAGGTATTCCTCTTGCTCATTAAGTTATACTTTTTATAGACGCAAAAAAGTACATAGTTGTCGCTGAAAATATCAAATAATTCGCGACGAAACTTTTTCTGTATATAGCTTTTTTGCTATTTTGATTTTGATAGGTTTTAAATACTTTTTTGAAAATATTTTGATGTAATAATTTATTTTGATCTTTGAACTGTACTTCATATTTTTTTCATGCTAGTATTCCATGGAAAATAATGCTAACTGCGCGACGACAAAATAAACGTTTTACGGTATTTCTCTGATACACAGCGCCTTAATATCTCTAATTATGTCAGCTGTACTTGCTTGAATATTTTTGTTTAAACGGTTTAATAGAAGCATTAATCACTAAATATTCCAAATGTGAAAGTTTCAATTACATATATCATAACTGCAATTTATTAAATCACGTCTGCCATTAATACACGATTTGTCTTACAAATATTTCGACGAAAGAACTTCACGTAATAAATTTCCTTGAATATAAATCATAACGAGCGGCAACGTCATTGAAATCGTGTTTCACAAAGAGAGGGGAGATCGGGGACAATCGAAAGCCCCGATGAAAGTCGCTAAGAGACACGATAACATCGTACTGGACTCGATGGCATGCCGCCACTGCCCGTATCGCCCCCATCGACTCACCAATAATGAGTGTACAAATCGTGACGGAAATTGAAAGAAAAAAACTTCCCAAACGGCAGATCTTATCATCCGTCCTAAACGCTCTCGTAAAAATATTAATAAAACATAACTTTTTCCACCCAAACCCACATTAAATTCCGATCCCGTAGAAATTTATTGACAATTACGCGTCAATAAAAGGCAATAAAAGCACAAAGCGTCAATGTCCACAGATTTGAATGTCAATTGTACACAATTGTGTAATTTTGTTTTCGTGGAGGCTCATTTTGATTGTGGCACTAGTAATACAATTATAAGTTGACTTCTGCTCGTTTTATTTCTTTGTCGTTTTCATTAGCACGATAAACACGACGTTCGGCTATTGTGAGCCAATTGAAGTATTAAACATTGTTATTATCTCACAATTTGTGTCGTTAGTATAACTACAAAAGATTGTCCGAATATTTTCCAGCCGATTCAGATATTAGTTACTCTTAGTTTCCGATTTCTTGATTTACTTTATGTCTAAGCTAAGATTAAAAGAAAAACTCATTATCACTAGATCCATTCCAAACAGATCCATGAAACTAATGTGATTTTTTTCACTAATTGTGTCTTCATGATCCATCAAGAAATTCAATTCGCCATGTTGTTTTTATTTGTCCAACTGTTCGAGGTTCTAAGAAGTTGGCTTGACATCGCAAAGCAAGATATAATGTGTGCCAATGGACTCACTGCCAAAGATGCGAAGTGGACGAGAAAAAGAAGGAAAATGGATCCTGAACTCTAATGTCGATGATAAAACTAGGAAATCGCTAGGATGCCACACATTTTAAAACAGACATATATTTGTGCGTATTTTCATTTCAGTTATATAGCTTAATAGCTGTTTCCCGCAGCTCCGTCTGCGTCAAAAAGTAGCCTATGTTTCATCAAAATCCGTTCAGCGGTTTGGCCGTAAAAGCGTAACAGACAGACAGACAGACTTTCGCATAAAATTCATATAATATAAAGTATGGAGTATGGAAGTATGGATAGTATGGATATAAATAAATGAAGGTGTTATGAAACTGTAGGTAATTTAGAATGTAGATGTAGCACAAATCCAAAAAAAACTCAGTTTTTAATAGAAGTAAACTTCAAATGTAATCAAAATATTTTCCAAAGGCCTGAAAAGCTGTCAATGTGATCAAAAAAGTATCTTATTACACTGGTCTAATAAATTAAATTAAAACACGGCTGAGAATGTCGCGTGCAACCCACTAATAAGAAGAGCTCGCTTACCTTATCTCCGATCGAGGAAATCTAAAAAACGGCTGAGGGCTTGAGGGGCAGGGGAGGGGGCGAGTGAAGAACAAGAGCCGTCAGTGAAATAGAGATAGATGAACAGTGGGAAATGAAATTCTTTGTGGCATCGCGGTCCCGCAAAAAATGCACAGATTAGATTTTCCCCTCGCCAGGGCCGAGGGTAGACGGAGGCAATGATTTTTTACAACATTCGCGGGGTTATATATAGGAGTTTTAGTGGCAAGATTTGTTGTAACTGCCCCCTGTTTGAGAGTTTTAATTTCCTTGATTTGAGGATCGTCGGTTTTTTTATAGTGACGCCAATAATCACGTAGGTACGTCTTGGGTTTTAAAATTTGAAGGTAACATTGAATAAATTTGTCAGAACGTTGCATAATATTATGTTAAACAAAAATTGTATGTGCATATTCCTTATTCACTACAATTCTTAAATTATACCAATTTGGCTTAGAATGTGAAATTTTAGATCCCACCTGCGTTCACTGGGAGCATAATAAAAATATTGGACGAAAAAGTTTACCTCTTAAAAACCACAACCGAATGACATGTTCGCGCATAACTTTTGTTTAATTATACAGGAGATATTTTAAATTGTTCAGAAATTCGTCACGGACCACACAGAGACATATTAAGTTGGTAAGAGGTTGAAAACTCGGGGTCGCAAAATTACTCGGCATTAGGGCCGGCTTACGGGCGCGGATTAGAGCCCTCGGGCCCTCCCTAAAAAACAAGGGATACGGCTGTATTTCAACAACGTGTCGGTAACATCTTCAAGTACAGATGGCTACATAGATAGAAGTATACCAACTATCACTACAACTGCACCTTAGATATCTGTTTTTAAGTGGCCCGCTGTACTGGTCCTTGCTAATTTTACATTTACTCCAGCATGTGCTGATTTTTTTTTTTTTAATTTCTGTTAATGGCTACACCACCAATAACAGGTGTTCATTTCTCTTAATATTTAGTTTAGTAGTTGTTATATGTTGATATGTAGTGTAGCCCCTCGTGCTTTTGAGGATTGATTGATTGTTTTCAATTCTTATTATCTCAATCGGGAGGGATTTTTATCACAGTTTTCTGTAATCATGTGACCATTAATTTTACGCTTCTTCTACTGAACTAATATTTCTGAAGCACCTACCTACGTAGGAGTACTAAGAAGAACATAGGATAAATTTTATCCCAGAAAGAAGACTGATCCTTTGGGATTTAAGGGTGCGAAGCCGCTGGCAAAAGCTAGTACGAACTAAATCTTCGTTGCAAATCACATTGAGTAGTTCGCAACTAAGTCGTCAAATACCAATCAAGCTAATCCTCGTTTTTTATCTAAATACGGCTTCGATCGATATAATCCAATGCATTGAGGTTGTGTCGCCGGCCGTGTGTCGTTTGGGGAAAATAGAGCTTCAGCGGAGCCCCATCAAGTGCCTTAGTAATTTGTTTTGCCACTTCAAAGCCGTTTTTGTCCTGCCACTAAAAGCCAAATTAGGTTTCGCTAATTTTGCGGATTTTCTCCAATACTTATTATTTTTAAGTTGAACAACATTTTAGTTTAATTGAACGCTAATGTCAATAATTTTTTTAGTACTTAGGCTAAATTCAAAACATTTTCCAACAACTATTTTCATTCTTTAAGGAGCTTTCTAAATCGCCATGGGGCCGAAGGACTGTTGAAGGTGGACATAAAAAATGCCTTTAATTCTGTGGATAGGACCGCCCTGTTGACACAAGTAAAAGACAAAATCCCTTTGTTTACAATTATATTTTGCAATGCTACAGTATAAATTCTAAATTATTTTTTAAAGATAAATTAATACTTTCATGCACAGGTTCTCAACAGGGCGACCCTCTTTCGCCGGCTATTTTTAATCTGGCCATCCAACCTATTTTGGAAAAGTGAAATTCTAAATTCAACGTATGGTACTTGGATGACGGTACATTAGCTGGTGACGCGGACATAGTTTTAAATGATTTCAAATTTCTTAAAAACGAATTCCTAAATACTAGGCTTGATTTCAATTTAAAAAATGTGTGTGAGATATTATAAATATTACATAATTTCCGTTCGTTTGCACCTGACATCAAAATTATTTTGAATAAATCATCTTTGCAACTTTTAGGTTCCCCAATTTATGCTGAAGCATTTCCCGATTTTATACAAGAAAACATTGAAAATTTTAACTTTGCTTTAGAACGTCTCCCCTTCGGTTATTTTAAACACCAATTTTGATGACAGAATTTGGGACCAAGCTCCTTTACCCGTGAGATATGGAGGCTTGGGCATTCGCAAAATCTCTCTCTAAGTATAGCCTTACCTGCATTCTTGTCCTCTGTACACAGCGTCCATCCTCTGTATAATAACATTTTAAATAATCCAACTTATAATATAAGTTTGGTATCAGAGACCAATTCAAAATTTTCACACCAACCATCTTCGCAGAGGCTCTGGGACGGGCCGCTCTGTAGTTTAACTCAGATAAAATTATTACAATCATCCTGAAATGCTGCAGAGCGAGCCTGTCTTTTAGCGGCTGCGAAATGGGAGTCTGGCCTTTGGTTACAAACCTTACCCTCAGCAAACCTGGGCATCTTCCTCGATGACGAAACTTTTCGTCTGCGACGACATCCCTTAGGCTTGGTGCCATATGCACAGTCCCTCATCATTGCCCCTGCGGCGATAGCGTCGATGGATTAGGTCACCATGGCCTCTCCTGCCGCAAGAGTGCCGGTCGTTTAGGGCGCCACGCCAATTTAATTCACCGGGCTCTTGCCACCATCCACTTGCCAGCTGTTCTGGAACCGAACGGGCTTGCTCGGGATGATGGCAAGAGACCGGATGGAATGACTCTCATACCCTAGAGGTTGGGGCGGCCCCTCGTGTGGGACACGACTTGCGTCGCGCAAGCGAGGGCTGGCTTATACTTTGTCCAAAAAATCAGCATTGCTGCAACGTGGTAATGCTGCCAGTCTTCTAAGCACTAGGGTGCTTAGAAGACTAGCTAGGGCTCAGGGCAACGTTTTGTCGGGATTGAACTTTTTTAACCTTTTTATTGTTTAGTTTTAGTTTAGTAGTTATACTAATGTAAGTTTAGCTTTAGTTTTTATTTATATTATAGTGACAATATTATAATATTGTGTATCAGTAAAATAATAATAATACAACATTTTTTCTTATTAGTTTCCCATTTCCTGCAAGTGTTTTTATTATTACTTTTTCCTGCAAAATTTTTGTCCAGAGTCATGTTGCAGTATACTATAAATTACCTCATTAGCCGTAGACAAGTTATCCAGTCTGAGGAAGCAGGGGAATAAAAGGATCGTTTCCCCAAACTAATTACCAAACACGATAATTAAAAAAACAGATTTCTCCACCGGCCAAGCGATGGGGGAATAAAGAAAATGCAAAGAGTCCGAAATTTCCATAAGAAAACGTCCTTTTTTGTAACGCCAAAATAACCATTGTCTCGTACGCGTTTTGTGCGATTTTTTTTTCTTTGACGTGTCTCATTTTCGTTTTTATCTCTGAAGGCGAGGTTTTTAATAAGATATGCAAATTTTTGTGACGCCTGCTGTACTCGTCAAACTTTGTTGATAAGCTTTGCTTATTGTTATTTCGTTTTGGAAAAACATCTGTAATTTAATAAATTGCGCCATAATACAAATAATGTTAGACCACTGATTACACATATTCGGGAAACAAAAATAGTTTCTATAAAATAGGTAAATAATTCCTGTGAATGTTTTCTTATGTTTTCGCGATTGTTATTCATTAAATTAAACTAAAAATTATATAATTCATTAAATTAAATTAAAATCCAATATCCCATTGCAAGATGCTGGAGTTTATAAAATTGACTGTGACTGTGGTTTATCATACATTGGGCAAACAAAGAGAAGCATTAATACTCGTATAAAAGAACATATTGCTGACATGAAAAATAGACGCTCAACCAAGTCTGCAGTCTGTGAACATGCTCTAGACAAACCCAACCACTATATGCGTTTTGATAATCCTCAAGTCCTTGCAAAGGAAAACAGATTCATTCCAAGGATGTTACGTGAAGCTATTGAAATTAAAAAACATCCTAATTTCAATAGAGAGGATGGATGGCAGGTACCGCCAGCTTGGGACCCAGTCATTAACTTAATAAAATCGCAAACTCGGAAGCAGACTGCAAGACCCTTAGATACTGTGAGCCAATACTGCGTGAATCGGAATAGTTCCCAATAAAAATTTCGGGCGGTAGTTTTGTAATCTTATGACATCAAAGACAAATGTTAACTTAGTCTGCCTGCGACCATGAACGCTGTAAAGTGTTTGAAACGTCAGGTGTAAATAAATAAGTAATAAACGCGATAAAACCGTATTAAAATAGTTTAATTTAATGAATTCCTGTGAACTTTGTCAGTGATAGAGTCCACTCTACCAAAGTTATAAAAGAGAGAATGAAACGAATTTTTACGGCTTACATATAGAATAAAAATTTAAATTGTTTATAGTAGAAAAATGTTTACGTAAATCAAAATATTAATTTATTTTGTAACATTGCAAAATTTCTTATTGCATCTTACTTACCCACTAATTAACAATATCTTATAAGATACAATAACGAAGATGGAAAAACATTTGCAGCATTAAAAATCATTACCAATATATCATTCTTATCACCATCGACACCGCTGCACCCTCGATTTGAGATACCAAATCAAATTAAACTAACATTTTAAATCCGCTGGCAAAATAAAGCGGACCACTAAACGCGCGTATTAAAAGTCAAACCCTCATAAGGGGTCGCTAAATAAATAAATGAGTAGCCAGAATATGGGAGCGTAATAACAGGAGGCAAACAGAATCAGAAGCCGTGAGATAAAATCGTATTGCGTTGTCAAAAATAAATGAATCCCTGGATTAGTAGGGACACGGCGACGCTCGCAATATTGTCGGCCGTATGGCAGTCTGCCGGGGCCTTAATAAGCCGGCCAGGACTTGTAACATTTTCTGGGGATCGCTGGGAATTGTTGCTGTATTAAGTCATTTTTCTTTTAATTTATAGGATAAGATTTCTTTTTACTCCGCCCTTAGTTGGTAATTCGGGGAACCCGTCTTCAAAATCTAACATAATTTTTGCCAATTTTAGCTTTAGATTATTTCTAACCATGTGATTGGACAAAAGTTCAATAATAACGCAATATCGCCAAAAAAGCCTGGAAGTATTATTGGGACCAATTCGTATCAGGAAAATGCACGAAGAATTTATACCTTCTAGAAAAGGGGGAAAAATAACAAAAATAAATGCAACAAAACTAAAAGCCAATATTGGATGACGCTACAAGCAATATTTTCAGCACCTACATTCCACTTTTACCTAGGGCGTTTATCAAAAGATCTGCAGATTATCATAGTGGATCCCTTTGTCGGTGTCGGGCGAGATAAACTATCTCCGCCTGATTTCGCCGCAAAGAGAGGGCTCAAGCCAGTTCATAGAGTTTTATTCCGATAGAATTTACCTTGTGAGGAAATAGCTCGGTGTGGATGGAGCTTAGTATTCGTTGAATGGATTTTTTAAACAAATTGTATCATCGTATTTCGTGGCCAGATCGTTGAATTGATTATTTTATGATGTGGTCGGCTATATCATGACCATTCTGTTTTGGCCATATCATGCAATGGTCGACCACATCATGGAATAATTAATTTATCAATCTGGCCACGACATGAACATAATCTCATCTCACGTTAAAACTTTACATTGCTAAACAAAAAGTACGACATTATGACGTCAGAGTTTCCTCAATTACATTCCAAGACCGTTTACATTATGAGCACCAAATAAATATTTAGTTCCGCAAAAAAATTTTAGTTTTCGTCGAAATCGGTCTGAACCACCAGTCTTAGAGAGGTACACAGAAATTAACACTCCTGTGTTGATCCCTTAGACGCCTTAGTTCTTATTTTTAAGCCGGAAACTATGCGTTTAAAGCCTCCTTCGTGTAGCCTTTTTCGTTAGCGTTATCATGGTACTATTATTATTTAAACCTGTGGCTTCGTCAATATTATGGTAGGTTCGCATTCGGTTTGTGTTGTCGATGCGTCTTTTCCCTATTCTAGATGCTTTTTTATTTCTCCAAAAATGTAAATAGTTCGAACTTTAACGACTATAACGTGGAATTAGTTAACACCTACTAAATAATGTGGTCATCAAACTGGATGGTCCGACAACATTATGAAAGTCGCAAGAAGAGTCTGGGCATAGAATTATTATTAGTACTAAGTCTGGGTATGGCCCGGTAAGAATCACATGAAAGAATATACTTATTAAAAACTTACTTAATACAATATAGTTGGTGATCTTAACACATGATTAATTAAATCCTCCTAAATTGAATACTTTGCCATCGCAAAAAAATCTAAACGACTCCATTATTGAGCCATTACTCAAACGACATTAAAAGATATTTAGATCGTTTGAAGACTTCACCGAAAGAAATGTAAAAACTGAATAAAAAACGTCAAAAACGATAAGGAGTGTGAAAAGGTCTCAATTTATCAATGGAGCGTCAACAGTCGATCGGTGGGCATCATTTTTATCGTATTTGCGTATAAATAGTGGCGTCGCGGCGCTCCGAGCCGTTGCTAATGATACGGAAAATGACATCTTATTTCGACGCGCAAATCGAAGAAAAAATCGCTCATCTCTCGCCCGCTGTATGAATATTTTATAGGCGCGTCAACAGCAAAATGACAGGTTTTATCGTTTGAAAATTCGACGAAAATTGCGCGAAATGACGCGTCGATATTTTTTTATTTAGTGAGAACATCCTTCCGCCAATCAGACGAGCTCATTGTGGGCTCTCAATGAGCTCCCTGGGGACATTTTGCGGGTAATTTTTATTATGCGCAACAGTTTATTCGGGAATGTTTAGGTTTAATTAAATTTTAATTTGTATTTTTGCAGTTTATGCGCCAATTGTTTGGGATTTGATTGGAGTTTCGACGGAAAATTTTACACTTTTGATCAGTGTTCTCTCATCTGGCCAAAAGTGGTTCTTATGCCATACTATAATCCATCAGTGGACGTAATATAGCTGAAATAATTAAGACTACACAAAAACAATAAGACGATTAAGTACGTT
Organism: Euzophera pinguis; assembly: GCA_947363495.1. NCBI lineage: Eukaryota > Metazoa > Arthropoda > Insecta > Lepidoptera > Pyralidae > Euzophera > Euzophera pinguis. Next base: position 5,305,338 of record OX376156.1, on the reverse strand, counting down.
TTTAAATTTAACAATTTCAAGCGAAGCTTAGTGTCTGCGAGTCAGACCTATCAAACAATTATTAACAATTAATAGAAATCGATTCTGTGGAGCTTCTCAAGATCAGAGGCTTATTGAAATTTGAATGTATTAATGTTAAATTGGCAGAGCGACGTAAATATCTTTATTAATCGATTTAATTGCTTATTAACGTGGCATGTGTATCAGCAAATTAGCGAGAAGTGGCTTTGATCCGAGGGGCTTGCTTGACATGTGTTGCTTGAATGCGTGGGTTACTTGAGAGAGAGAGTTGAGAATGTTGAGTTGAGATCGACTTGTATTAACGCATGTTACGTCGTAGACTTGATGGATACACCATGTATCGTTAATGGCTGTGTGATATTTAATTTCACGTGTGTAATAATTGGTATATCAATATCAACAACAGGCAACAAAAACGAAAAACAAATAGCGATAAATACATTTGTTAAAAATGCTTGTAATATAATTCGAAGTAACGTTTTTATTACATTATAAAATAATTTATTAGTGACAATTTAAGAAAAGTAATTTTTTTATTGATAATTAATAAATGTGTACTAGTTGATCGAAATGAAAGAGACACACAATATTTAGTAATTGAAGTAGTAAACAAACTCTAAAGCTGACAAGTTCACGGTTACAACTTCAAAACTTAAAGGTAGTGGAAATATTCCTAACAGAATTGAAATTATTGATACTCTCAGTTCATTTAAGCTAGTTCAAAATTCAAATATGTACTTCAAAACTGCGACCCCACTCGCCACAACAGAATCCACGCTGTTCGACAGATCCGCATAAGTCTGGCATATTTCGTAAATTTGTCCGCAAAAACACCTGCCGTAAAGATAAGCCGATGTCGTAATATTCCCCTAAAATAACTTCTTAGTGCCTCCGGCGTTATGGCGACGGCCCCTCTTCCGACGATCGAATCTATGTACCGCTTATGTGGGAGCTAATTTACTTGGAATATTTTTGTGAAGTAAATTGGTAGGTGGTTTTTTAAGACTCGTAATTTTAGTTGTTTAGAGTTAGGAAAATGGCGCCTTCTCGTCGTGGAGGCCAAGATTCACTTTGGATTTATTTCTACGTAAGTATTAAGTTTGTTATAACCATTTTAATAACTAGTGCCGTCAAATCAAGGAGTTACAGCGTATCCTAGGCTCCGAAGCGTAAGCTGAGAACGAAACTAGGAAAGCACGCTAAGACGAAGTAGTAAAGTAAGAGGTAGAAAGGTGAAACGTCGTTAGTAGAGCAGAAAATATTGCAAGATTGGACTTCGCTGGAAGGAATCCGCTGGAAAATCTAATTGTGTTAGCACCACTAATAAGACAAAATGTAGTTAATAAGAAAGTTTGTCTACTTTCTATAGATGTAATTTTTACAAAATTTTGTACATAATGTCGACTGCTTTTGTTGTTGTGTTAATTTTGGCCATACATTTAGTATGTATGAGTATGACTATTGAGTACCAAGCTATTTCAATATTTCACTGCTTTACTGACTATCATATTCTATAATGAAAGTTCGACAGTTCGAAAGCCTCCTCGGTACAGGGCACGATAAGGAATCACGTTCATTTTTCTACGACTGTACGTGTTGTGAATACTAGTGACCATTGGCCAAAATTAAAATTATTTTAATATTATTTTAAATAAGTAAATCAGTTATTCATTATGCAGAAATTATAAGTCATTTAAAACCCACATAATAAACTTCGTTCAAAGCTAAAGTTCAATAAAATCAATAGCATTACGAAATACAATTCACTTTCATGGTCTGAAACACCATTCTTTGCTGAAAGGGTGTAAGGGAATAATCTGCAAACGGCGGGCTTAATCAAAATCCTCGAATTGCTTTAAATCGGGGGAAAGCAGGAAACATCCTTTGTGCCGCCAATTTGCCATGCGTGTAGGTTTACCATATCTGTCGAGAATTTCGGTGATTTAAGTAACCACTTTAAGTACCGCAGTAACAATATCAGGGGTATTTTTTTATTAAACACAATAAATTTACTGCGAGTTGTTTTTTCACCAAATGAAATTGGACCATTATCACTATTTCCACTGGCTATGGATCTAATAAGATTTATTCCTAGTAGTTACACATTGTTTACATTGTCTTCATAATTCAATGACACAAATGAGAAAAAAAACTCAATGTGACACTAATAAGAATTTTCATTCGCTACTACTTCAAATTCTGTCTTAGATTCACGTACTTATAGATATAAAAGGTATTTTAATTTTCTACTTCTACAGCTATAATTATTAGGAATTAATGTATAAATTTATCTCCACATTGAATTTGTTTATATAACAAATGGTAACTGCCCATCAGTTACAATTTGTTATAAATAAATTACTTACTAATGCTGAAGCATTATCTACAATCTACATAACAAAAATCATTTAAGTATTACGTCAAAATTACGTAGGTAAGGTACTCGTATGGTTACCCTTCGCGCGTGGAGCTAATGTGCCGATATCGTAATTACTTCCTAAATTAATTCGCAAAATACGACGCAATCGCCTTGTATGACGCAAATATCAAATAAATAATATTTGCTTTCACTATAATATTGTCACCAATCACTTCGCGACGTATCTGTATGTTGTATTTTATTGAAAGGCTTGAGGTGTGAAATTAACAATTTATTTGTTGACTGTGTGACTCTTTAATGTTGATGTGTATTGTTTGTAGTCGGGATTTGTATAAACATTAATTTAAGAATGATGTAAACTCTACCTAAAAATAAACCCACAAAAAGAGATAGAGGCTATCTTACTCTAAAAGATGCTTATAAGAACTATGATAATCGTTACACGTTGGGCGCCAAAATTAAAATGAGTTAATTTTGAAAAATGTATTATCTGTGGGAAGTATTTTTATATTATATATTTGTCAATTTATAAACCTTTAAAATTTCTGATTCCTAAAATAATGATGACATGAAATGAAAATATTTGTTTTTTTTTTTATTAATTTCGTATCATTAAAGCAAGCAATGAATTTTAGAAAACTTTTATGTACATAGTTTAAAGAATACATTAAATAATACCCGAATAAACAAATCTTCGAACTATCCAACAATTTTTGTTATATTTTGAAATAGTTTGTATACGACCACAAAACTACAACTGACAATAGCAATAGTTAACAGAAACTATGTTCATTAGGCATCTCGGAAGTCCGCATCGCAACTACACTACTGGAATTATTTATTCTGATCACTCGCCGACTGTGGCCACTATTCAGCGGACGCTATTTCTCGCCCGATAAGACGTTTGATTTCACCCATTTTCGCCCAACTTTAATTATGGCCGGTGGTTTTGTGTAAAATAGTTGGCGGAGTTTAATCGGGGTATCTGTATGCAGGGCGACGCGTTGGTACGAGCACAGAATAAATAAGTTGCCACAGAAGTTAAGGTTTATACAACGCGCAGTGAACGATTTACTCACACAAGCATAGCTCGCGCGCCTTACTTTGAAAACTAGTGTTTATGCAGTTTCGCTTGTTGTCAGTCAGCGTTACGTTTGTGTGAGTAATGCTTACGGCGCGTTGTGTGGAAACTTATCTTCTGTATGTAATTTATTTATTCTGTAGTACGGGCACAGAATATACTCGGCACGGAACGGACTTCGGGTGGCAATGAGTTAGGACTTTCGGAGGAAAGTGCAAGACTTTAAGATGTACGATCTGGTAGATCGTTTTGCGAGTTCAGTGCTGCTGATGTGCTATTTTGTTTCACTTTGAACTTTATATTTCATTTTATTTTATGTTTTTTTAGAACTCATTTGATAAATAGAGTATCGAATTGAAAATTCAGTATTTATGCGATATGTACCTAACATATTCCTAAAAAGAAAACATTTCTTCAATGTGATGTGTCTTTTATTACTTGAAGATGCTTAAAAGTCAACAGTTATTTATGAGTACTTTAAAAATATGAACTGAACGTGTACACATGTAGCGATATATTCATATGTGTATTTATGACAGTATTATCATGTGAAATGCAAATGCTGACCTACATCTAAACAAATTATTTATGCGAGTGAAAATAACTAAAGTGTTTAACTTAGCGCCGGCTTCACCAAAGCATTCTCTAAATCAAAACCGTAAACGTGTTTTGTTTATTCCCTCAACCCTCTCATTTCTTCAGTCGTTGAACTGCATAACTATAAGAGAGTACACGAAACACAATATAGCTCCGTAAAAAATAAGCGCACATCAGACTCAAGCATGTAATTCTAGCGCACTCTTCCGGCCCGAACAAAGGAGAGAGGGTAAGAACACGAGTTACTCGACACCCTGCTAGCTTACGCAGATTTGTTTCTCACCATACTTAAAACCATCTAACAAAAACAAACTCTACTCCACAAAAGATAGAACACATTTCAACATTCGACACGCACTCGTCATTGAACATTTTGTAACCGCACACACGCAGGAAATTCGCGATAGTCAAATTGTAGTCTTACAGGGCGTGTAGCCGTCAAATTATCACATTTGCAACTGTGTTGCCGGAGTATAAGGCATCATTTACATTACAACAAGGACGAAGGGTCCTCGGGTAAAGCAGGTAACGTCGTGAGGACTGCGAAAGAAAAATGTACCTTTAACGACCACGTGAGGTTTCAGAGAGTCGAGAGAAGAAATAAGCCTTAACAGGATGTCATTCAGGATAATACCTCTTTCGTTTTATTTTCTTTTCAGGCACGTAGCCTTAAGAAACTTTAATGCAATTTTAGGTTGAGTATGTAAGCCCTATCGTAACGTAAGTTTAAGACTTAATAATGCTATCCATGGATATTATTATACTTTGTGAAAAGATAGAAAAGATAGTTTTGAATAATTTATTTTTAAGAAATAACAATACAATACAATATATCTTTATTGTCTATATTAGAATAAATATAATGAACATTATGGAGCAAAGGCGGACTTATTGCTAAGCAATCTCTTCCAGCCAACCTTTATGTAGTGTCACAAAATGGATAGTATGGAAGAAAGGTGTGGTAGTGGGAAGGAAATCTTGAGGTGGGCACACAATACCTATACATTTAAAATATGCGAATATCTACATACAAACTTAAATAAATATACCATTAATATTTAAACAAGTTAAGAAGCAAGAAATAGCAAAATAACACATTACAAAATAAAAAGTATTAATCATTATCATTATTTCAGCCGCAGTCAGTCCACTGCTGGACATAGGCTTCTCCTAATGATTTCCAAAATGACCGGTTGTAAGCGTCCATCGTTTACCGGCGAAAAGGACTAGCCAAAAGCAATGCGTGTTGACATTTAAGCTCCTACTCATCCTTCTACACCACGTGTGATGTTTTTAAACAACACTCGAGGCTCATTCATGTCTGTTAGCGTAGTCACAAAGGCACAAACGCGTCGCGAGCTGGGTCTCAAAGCCGATATATTCCAGCCATTACACTCGCGACTTGCGCAAACTTCGCCAAGTGATCACCCGACTAGACGCCACACAAACAAACTTCACGCCCACAAAAACTCGTATACACAGGTAAAAAAAATATCTATGTGTGTGTCAAATCGAAATCGTGTGTGAACGGAGCTCAGCTCTACTTATAGCCGACCCTTGTTTATAGCTACTTGTAGGTAAGTAGCTATCGCGAGTCCTTTGTTCTAGCAGCTGATTGGAGCCGCGCCCGGAAATGCGTGTCACCCCACCCCCTCATTGGTTCGTTTCATTTTCTTAGCGCGAGTGAGACGAAGCTAGCTAGTGTGTAGTTAAGGACACAGACTTCTGTGTGTAAAACGGTCGGTGTCACTCCTTGTGTTGGATGTTTGTTTGCGCAGCGCGCTCGGGCAAGATAAACTATTTTAGCCTATTTGGAGCCGGGTAAAGTTCGTAAATTGTTTAGCTTAGAGTTAGCCGTGAGGAATTTTGATTTTATCAAATTAGATTTGTTGGACGTTCTGAATAGAAAGTTGTTGTTTAATATTTGGATAGTTATACAAAGTTAATAGACGTTTGACTTCTGAGCTAGAGAAAGTTTAGAGTTTCAACAAAGATATAGTTTTATTTTTGCTGCTTATGATTCTTATTTCATTTTAATGTTCAATATACCTCTATCTACGCACATTATGGTAAAATCCATCTGAAAACTTTTTAGACCAATATGTCCTTATTACCTTATATCTCAGTAATTGTTTTGTTGAATGCTCCTTGGGGTAGGTATTGTATAACAATTAACTCTTTGTTTTTGATTCGTGGTCCGTGATGCTCTACAAAAATGTAGTTCATGTAAGCTCCGAACCTACGCACTTCACTTTCACATTCTTATACTCGTGCTTACCAGAACTGGCAAAAACTCAATTTGTTTCACCTAGAAACCTTTATGTTATTTTATACATCGAGGAGCTTGTAGATAAAAAATAAGCAATATAGATATATCGATAGGTTACTAGCCGGTTTCATTTTACAATTTATCCAAAAAGAAAACCTCAAAGGCGTCAAAGCCTGAGGTCGAAAATTTTGGATACTTTGCCATTAGAATAATTAGAAAAATAACCATGGTAATCAGGCAAGGTTAGTTTTAAAAGTGTATCATAGTTTTAACAACAAAATGTACTTAACAAAAAAAAAGTAAATAGTTAGTTAATAAGCATATATTTATACGTACTTACATAATTTCATTTAATATTCCCAACACAACGCGACAGCAGGCAGCGGCGGGCTAATCGGCACTTCATCGCCGCCTGTCAACGACAGCAACCAATTCAGACCCTGTTTAGATGTAAGCCCTTAGCCCTTATTACAAAGCATTAAGGCCTATGTTACAACTAATGTTTAGCCGCAAATAAAATTAGCAATTAAATTTTCTAGTTGTTTACAAATCTGGTAAACAGTTCGTAGGTATTGGTCTTGAGTTCCTACATACACATTCTTTTAAATTTAGCTACTTTAGTGTATGCGCTCTTTGGAAAGTTATACAATCGAAATTAACTTTGAAACTAACGCACTGTATATTGATTTGTTATACAATTCCTGTTTTAGCAACGACTCATTAAAAAAAAATACCCACTCTGTTTAGATGAAAGTTTTATCCTTTATCGCCAAAACAAGAGTCACTAACATAGCCCAGCGGATTAGTTCTTTGAAGTGGCAGTGGGCGGGGCACATAGCGCGGAGAACCGATGGCCGATGGGGCAGAAAGGTTCTCGAATGGCGACCACGTACCGGTAAGCGCAGCGTTGGACATCCACCGACCAGATGGTCAGATAACCTGAAAAAGGTCGCAGGCAAACGCTGGATGCAGACTGCTGCCAACCGATCATTTTGGAAATCATTGGGAGAGGCCTATGTCCAGCAGTGGACTGACTGCGGCTGAAATGATGATGATGATGATCCTTTATCGCCAGACAGTAAAGTATATGTTACAACGAACGTTTTTGGTAAATATAATGGAGGTAGATTAAGTCAACTGGTCTTGACAGTCTCTTATAGATTAAACTTAACAGACATCCGCGCGTGAAAATCTCTGCTCTCTGGCAATTCGTGCAAATCGTCATCTAGTCTATAGTCTTGAACAAATTTTAATCACAAGTTTTATGATCTAATCAGATTAGACATAAAAATTGATAAGACATTGACATAATTTTGACCACTCATTGCAAATGGAACGACTAATGCTCGAAAAGTGTGGTTCAATATGAGGACTTAAAGAAAACTGATGAAAATCATTGGACAATGAAGTCTATTTTAATAGAACTATACGGAGCTGCATAATACTCGAGTTAATACCACCGCGGCAGCATCGGCCTATCTTCAATTGTTCTTAAGTTTTAATAGATTTTCTTTTGTCTTTGTATTATAGATAAATTCATGATTTCTTCTCAGAACAGGTACTCGTAGTGCATCAACACTCTGTCACTTTTCTGTCACGCGCAATGCAATGCGACACGAGCGTGCTGCTACATCACCGCAATGGGAATGTTTCTATTTAAAAACCTTTTAGGTCATGCAAAAAGCAAAAGATAAAATGAAAATAATTTCTCGAGCCGATTTTTCAAAGTCAAAGTTTTCCATAATACATCTCGTAAACATTTATTTCAAAAGTAGAGTTATTCGGACAAGTCGCACACTCGACTTACCTGTATCACCAGCCAATTTAATTTGTTCTTAAAAGTTTTGATGAATTAGCTTACTGTCAGCATATTCTGGCTATATTCATGAGATGTTCAGCAGGACAGGCAGCGGGCTAATCGGTACTCTGTCACGTTGCTGTCACGCGCAGACGAGCGACACGTGCGTGCCCGTGCCAAATCACCGCAATGAGAACGCTTCCATTTAAAAATCGTTATATAGTGCAGTCGCTGTAAGAAATGGGGAGGCCGAGGTTTATTCCATTAGTTGCATTTTTATCTCATAAGTCAAATGTTAAAAATATTTCTATATAAGTTAGTACTATGGGATCTTGGTGTCTTGGCAACGAGTAAACATAACAGTAATCAAATAAGCGTCTCGCCTAACCGTTTGTTGCATTTAATGTAATCAATTATTTGTTTTTAAATAAAAAAAAAAACATTGTTCAATCGCAAAATAAACCTATTTCGACTTTCTTTTGTTTTCCCGGCTTTCATTTGTTTTTCTGACTGTCATTTATTTTCCCCACATTTGTCTTCCTTGTTCTGTACTTGAAGCTGTACCTGTTTGTTTAGTGTTTTTTTCAAACTTGAACCACCACAAAATGTCGGTGCCTGTTTTTGCTTGAGCCTGCTTTCATACCAGTTCTCGCATTTGCTACTTCTCGTACTTTCATATTGCATACCGTTTATTCTATCATCTTTTATACTCATAACGGTTGGGACTCCCGTCTACATTACTATGCAAATATTTATTTATTATAGGGGTAATATATACATATAGTATTTGTGCTTTACTCTCATTCAACTTTTTTATATAACTTTATTTTATGGTACTTATTGTATTTACAGTTTCATTTGCATCTTAATGTTTATGGTGAAACATTAAAAAAATAACTATTTATATTATGTCATCATATTTTATTGCTGTGCCTTTTGTTTACATCTCTAATTATATTATTACAGTAATCTAGGAAACTGTTAGCATGTTTACCGGACATCAGCTCTGGTAAATCTTGTGTTACCAACCGGCAACCTATCTCCTGTTCAAGACCCGTTCTTTGACGCTCAAACACCGGACACTCCGTTATATTATGTACCATAAGTTCACTCTGCCATTGGACATCCACAGTTGAGCATTGAGAAAAAGGTAGTATTTAATATTATTTAACCCTTTTATAGGTTTTAGCCTTTAGGAATTCACCTTATATAGGTTTCATTTATTAATATATATATAATAATAAAGGTTATTAAAAAAAAGTTGTAAAACAGATTAAATAAAAAAAAGAACTGTGACGTACATTGGTATTACATAACAATGGTGTGATTTTCTTGAGAATATAAAGTCAAATTGCATACGGCCCTGCTGGACAGACAATTTTGTTTTACTGAATTTCTCCCTTTCTGTTAAAGATTCTTTGAAGTTAATATATAAATCGAGAGGTACATAGCGATAAGTAACGATTACTATTATTTTTATGTACTACAACCGAAGGCCCCGCTGGATAGATTTGTTGATTTTTTTTAAATTATTGTAAGAACCGTTGAAGTACATAGGATCTTTTCAGTAAATTCGTGAGAAACATTTAACCAACTAAGCGTTGCTACTAAGTTATTTCATCTAGGTCATGTGGCACTGCTAGATCGAAACACACGAAGATACCCGCTGCTCTTCTCGACTAAATCAGTACCTATTTATAAACACACTGTAAAAATTTGGCTATTATTCAAATTAGATTAAAATAAACATAACACGAAAATCATTCCAAACCTTACCTAACCAAAAAACTCATTACGCAATCTTCATTTCACATTAAGAAGAAAACATTTTTAACTTTTAATTGAGTTTCCATATTTAGCTAACCTTCATCGAGGATAGAGTTTTGACGGAGTATTTTTGACTTGTGATGTGAAATTTTGGTGGAACATTCCCTTTTTACTTTTCTGTTGATGGTTATATACAATTACACCACCAACCCTTTTCGTCATCTTACGTAAAATCTTTGTTTATTTTCTAATAATAAACAGTTATATTTGATGCCGTAACTTTTGTGACTTTGTTTTGGAATGTAAATCTCTTATGTAATTATTATTATCGTCAAGTATAGGATAATACCTATTTTTTCTTAAATCTTAATGGTGCTATTAACTTTAAAATAAACGACATCACAATAATATATTTAAAAATGTTATATAAAAACATAATGTTTGATAATATCTACGTGGCATAATTTTTGATTTCGTACAATTTAAAAAATCACTTAGTGTCAATAGGTCTCTATTCTGTCATCCCTCCATTGTCACCCGGTACTCGTGGGAGGTCTTTGCATCGATAAAAACGTACTCAATCGATATTCAATGTCGAATATCGATGTTTGTACCCGATTATTCACACACAATGGAACCGGTGACTCTCATTGTGGAATATTAAAAAAACAGGTGTTCTTTCGCTTTTGATATGTTTATCAACCCTTTAGATTACGGGGCGGTTTTTTAAAAGGAACAATTGGATTTGTGAATGAATGTACGATGATTATCGTTACCTTGAGGTGGATGTCAGGTGAGATGTCAACTGAATGAATGGCGATGGCTGCTTCTATAGTGCATAGTTATGGTAACTCGATAACATTGTGGTTTGTTAAACTCTTTCTTCTAATATTACAGGTAGTTTTACTGTTTTTAGTAGTGCTTTTTATAGACGTTCTTTATTTGCTTAAATATGAATTTAGTCAGGAATCTACAGAAGAACAAGACAAAAAAAGAAAAAAAAAAGACAAAAGAAGAAGACAGAAGACAGACTTCTGAAAATGTTTTATCCAATTGTCCTGTTTTTTCGTAATGGTTTTTACGGCCATGGATACAAGTCCTTTATAGCCCTTCTTAATATTTGTATCTTCTTCAGTCCTACAGTGTAATTTCATCACGTATTAATCAAGTTTAAAAATCTAGACTGTAGTCAAGTCTAGTCAGAAGAATTAGGCTAAGTGAAGTGGTAGAAAAACTGCACTTAGCTATTATTAGGAGCTTTTGTCAACAAGCATAAAAGTCACATAAATCAAACATTGTATCACTTCCCAACACTCATGTGTGTTCTCGAACACTTTGCGAAAAAAATCTACGTTTATTATGTACAAATGGAAAATAAAATACAGCGGCAAACTGGTCTTTTCAGCTTCCCGCCAAAAGTCGTTCCTCAATTGCCCTTTATTATTACATTACCTTTACATCGTTTCGAAATTAAAACTATATGGCCTTTGGTTTTCTATCTCTATGCTTTAACAATTTTCTTGCCAGTGACAGTAGAGCGCTGGAAATAATGAGGTCGGCCATCTTGGAACGTAGAAAGATGATGCATACGACACTCGTTTTCCCACTTTCTAAAATTTTCAACATGATGATATATATCTTCATTCTTAAAAAAAATAATTGGCAATATCACTATCGGATTTAACTTAAGAATAAGTATAGATATATCGAATGTAATACTTTATGAAGTATTTAAAAGATTTTTTATTTTCAGGATAGATTTTATAAATTACAAAATGTTTTTGAATAGGCAAGGAAAAAAATAAAGGTTTTCTTAGGTATGGCTTTGGCTAGGTATGGTTTGTTTAATGAATAAAGCGATAACTAAAATTTTTCTTTATTCGAAAGCAGCAATGAAATTTTAAATGGAGGAAAATAAAACCGCCATTGCGGAAATAACAAGTAAATAAATTTACTATAATTTTAATAATTATCTTGAATTGTAAAACGAAAATTATTTTAAGTCTTATTTTAAATATCATTTTTAGATTCTACGGAGCCTTCTCATTATTAAAATAAAAATCATACATGAAAACTATAAACTTAGTTAAAACTAAAGGTGAGTTACAAAAATCTCATGCAACTTTAGTATAAAACAAACCAGGCCTACAAAAGCGATACTCTAAAAAAATGCACTGGGAAATACATCGCGAAGTTCTGTTGAAAGTGAGGTAACGCACGGAACGCTGCAACTAACCAACCATAGAGCTAAGGAAACGGTCCAATCTACAAGTTGTAGGCGTTTTAGATACAATACTCTTGGAGCAATTATCATTCGTAAAAAAACAAATTCGTCATTAAATCAGTCGACATAGATAATTCGACAAACTGTTCATTTACATGTTCAAAAAGGTATGCTTAAACGTCAAAAATTATAGACGATATGAAAATCGTTCCACAAATTTATTCAAACATAATCTTGATTGTAGGTACACGAAGGTAACATTTAAAATTTAATATGAGCTCATGGGCGTTTTATATAACCGAATTCTGTAATACTCGTCTCTTGTCGAATCAAAATTTCTTGCAATAAATAAATTCATAAACCTCTCTTTCCATTTTCCCAGTTTAAAGAGCAGTTTGTTTCCATCCACCCTAACAACTTAGTCATTCCAGCATGTCTTCCGTGGTCTTTATCTCTGTTTCTGAAACCCAAAGAGTTGCTAGTTAGCTCTTACATATTATTCTTATACATTTTGCCGTCCCTGGCTGTCCATGACTGCCAAGAGGTGGCACAAGATGGATTAAAGAAGAGATCCTTATTATCAGAAGCCAACTCACTTTGAGTTGCAGTGTCATTATTTGTTGTTGACGTCTCAAGTTTAAACGCTATCTCTTATATCTTAGACCGAGACTCCAAGCCGAGCTGAAAAGCTGGTGTCGGCAAGGCGAGCGCCTACCGCTGCATATTTATGAAGCGGCTCAAACACTATAAATAGTTGATACGGCCCGGCCTCGCCCGTAATGGAGTAAATACAACGACATACCTCACTGTAATTTGTGCTGAATGCCAAATATACTACTCTTGGACCTACTATGATCGGATTTCGGATCGTCTGCCCTTAGACTTTTTACGGGGAAGACAGAATAGTAGGAGTATGTGTATGTATAGTAATCTACTCTACTTTGGAAGGCTTAGCATGCTGTGATTAAAGAAAATACTTAAAATAAATTTATTACGCCGAACTATGTTTCTGTTCCTCCCAATGAATGACTGGTAGAGTATGTTCTTAGCATTAAGTTTGCCAATTGTTTTAAGGAGGTATTTTGAAAAGTTGTGAATTGTCAGTCAGAGGATGGACACATGTAACGGTATGTTTTACTTGTGGAACAAAAAAATTATAATAAACAAATCTAATATATATATTTATTAGCAGATGTATTAACAGTGGCAAGTAAATCCAATGTACATGCCTAACTGTAGAGTTTTTACTCTGTAAAATAATATCTGCTCCGAAGCGCAAGTTGAGAAATAAAATGTAACGAAAACAAGCACACCGGCAAACTAAAGCAGGCAATATAGACCTGAATAGGTCCAGTACACGAACAACATTAGCTATAGGTTTGCGGTAAGCCGATACGCTGTTTCAGACATTTATTATAGGCCTGTAAACTGTCGGCCCACGTTCCCGACGCCTGTACCGACCGATATAGCTTAGATAAACGCACACATAACTATGCAAACTACTTCAACGAACATCAACTCTATCTTAAACATCCTATCTAAAATGTTTATGCAATAGAAATGAAACTTTATCGACCTACAATTTAAGTTCAAATTAAAAACTATCTGAGAATGATTTCTCGTTTTCAAATTTGGAAACCAGCTCACCATTAGCTAGGTACCTACCTGTAGGTAAGTGTGGTGAGAACGCGAGGTGAATACAGTACGGCGTTGTAGTAAGCCTTAAAAATTAAAGCCGCAGTCGGTACTTTGAATGCTAAGTAAAGATTTGAATGGCATGGAACGCTCTCTGCAACCCGATGACGGCTTACCGTGTCACGTCTGTGGGTTAATTTTTTTTTATTCGAAAGTCGGGCGTGCTCGGTAACTTCCTTTCAGACTGAAGTGGAATCGATTAGGACCTACTTATGCATTATAGCTGGGGTGGTAAAAAATTAAGCCTTGTATTTTATCGCCGAGATATGCGTCCAAACGCACAATCTCAAGGATGCCGAAGACCATAAAGGGAGAGAATTCACAGGTTTAAAAAAAAAAACTTGACCGCTATTTACAAATATATAAACAATATAATAAAATATATAATACGCAAAGATAAGGTTAGATTTTCCATCAAACAAAAAGGGCCGAGAAATAATCTCGTTTTTCATATATAAAACATACACCTATCCATGTTCTCCAATATCATTTTGACGCAGACAGAGGGACGGAAAAGCGTATGCGGTTTCAATGCGTGTCTCGTCTCGAATTTTCAGGACATTGTTGCCTACGCGGTACAATTCCGCTGGAGCATTGGATGGCAACGTATAGTTTCGGGGTCAGGGGTCAATGTAGAGTGGGCGTAGGAATTTTCACGTGGAGGAATACTGGGCAAGTGCTAATCTGAGTGTGTCGCGTGTGATTGGCCAGTAGGCAGAGTACGGTGTCCAATTTTCCGGTGGCGACTTGTATCAGGACCACGGCCGTTGCTTAGCAACCGTTCTAATTGAATACATATTTGTGAAATTTTGTTTTACCTTTCGAGGGTTTCGCATTAATTTGAAAAAAAAACATTTAGCCTAATGGCTTGATGTTGTACATGAGTAAATTATGTGAACCAATTTTGCGATTATCCAAAATACTCATACACAAAGTTTATTAATAAAAAAGTGCACAAAATATAGAACGCTTCAAATTATGGCAAAAAAGAATTAAAAGTTTGGATTTAATTTAGATTGATTGAAAGGTGTGCCTATTTAAATATTAAAATTTTAAATCTAATACAAAACTATTTGAAGCTTTCTAGTACATTCATCTACACGGACAAAATGATTTGTATTTTTTCAAGATTAAAAAAAAACAAAGTTTGTTTCTAATTTTCAGCGAACGTGAATAGGAAATCTAAAATATATGAAATATAAACTACATAATAAAACCACCTGAAATTTCCACTCTAAAAACAAGTACTAAACGTCAATTTGTATTCGTAAACAAACCCGGATCGGCAAACACGGTGCAGCCGGCGCATCTAATGATTGTTTGCCGGTAGTTGCCGGCTAATACAATATTAATGCAATTCATTACGCAGTCGGTCCTACCCCCAGTCCAATCTCTACACAATTTATTTCCATAATACCTTTTTCCGGGGTTTGCTTCCGTTGACATTTTGGGATAAAAAGCGTCTCAATTTTGGGATGACAATAATTGTTGCGTTGATTTATTCAGTCTTTAGAATGTGCCTAAGGCACAGTTTTATAATTCCTTAATTAACCCGGAACACTCTTGATTCTATTGTTTGTGTAATTTTTTCGAAATTAAATATTTGTCTACTTTTCCTGTATTCATTCAGGTCTCTCAAGTATGCAAGACTGTGCACATAAAATACATAGTATTTACAATTTACATATTTACAAATCTTTGATATACTCACATGTATAATAAACTACATCGTTATTTGTACAGAATCAAATAATAAATTGTACCTCTCTCCTGCCAACAGCGAAGTCCTTCAGTTTGTACCAAACAAACAATTTATTTTATTCAACACGCGACTGCAGCGGGGCGAGCGAAATTAATCTCGGACAAATCGAGACCGCCTCCGGGCCCTATTACGCGATCAAAGTAAAAATATATGAAGCGAAGGAAAAGAAACCAAACATATGCCCCGGGTAAATATTTGGCCATCGTGCCCCCCGCATTCCCGGCTGCGTATTACGCCACATTACGTCATTTGTTCTCCGCAGAAATTAGCACGCCCGTGCGTAGCCTTTCATAACCAGTTCTAAATTCAAACAATTCAGGGAAAACTCGTTTGATCATGTTTTTATCCCGGAATCCAATGACGTAACTCGAAACGTTGCGTCAATCGAAATTACATAATTCGATGCGTGCGAAAATATTTGTCAGATTAGAGAAACGTGAGAAATGTTCGCCGATATGACTCCCTCAACAAAAAAATATTCGGCGGCAAAAAATATACGCTAGCCTGGGGGTATATAATAGTGATTGAACTAACCTGTCAGTCCCATGTTAAGTGGTTTTGATGGAACTAAGAGACCATTGTCCGGACAACCAGTAGCGTGTTTTCTTGGTAAATGTTTGAGTTGGGAATATTTACCAATCTGTGGATATAATGCAGTGTGTGTTTGCGTTAAAAATTTTTGCTGCTTGAAGAAATATTTTGGTAGGAACTGCTTGTTGGTAATCCTTTCTTGGATTATCATTCACGTTGATACGAGTACTATACCAACATCCGTCGCACAAAAACTTATTTTTAATTTAAAAAAAGTATTTTTAGTAAACAGTGCGCACAAATGGTAATTAAATTCGGTTTACCTTGATAAGTATAAATTTACTATTATCCTCAAAAGCATTTTTCACCTATTGGCGATTGGATTTTGAACTTACGATAATTAACATAGGACTTTATAATTTTAGAAAAAAAGGCTTTATTCATTGGTAAACGTTATGACAAGAGCTGGGGAAAATTAGTTTATTATGAGTGTTGGACGCAGAATGTATGTACAAAAGCGCCCATGTTTTAAAATAATAAGCTAATATTATAAATGCGAATGTGATATAATTTGTTTGTCACTGCACTATTAATAGTTGATAAACATAGTGTTATAAAGTTTTATGTACATACATTGCTTAGTATTTTTATAAATTCGGATAGAGCGGAACTGCAAGTTGTAAAAGTTCGATCAATAACTCACAACTCGTTCTCGTTTCGAGCTGGACTCAATATTATATTGTCTTGCAGTTATTTAATATTTGTTACTCAAACAATCAAAACAGCAATATAGGCATCGGATTCTAAATTCTCATTTCCTGGCTTACAACCACAAAATCGTCGTGACTTCTACAAAATAAGGATCATACAGAGTTAAAACTTGCTAAAACAACAAAGTTTTTCTAGAGCTGAAAACAGAGGTTTATAAATTACAGTTTACATATTATCAAAAGTAAGAGTCGTCTGAGGGCATGAGATACCTGACGAAGGTTTTCTGGTCGCTATAAGTATATTTTGCATAGACTTTGCAGTGTTAAGAACCACTATTAAAAGATCGTGATTTTGACTATCTCATTCAGGGTGGTACCTGGTAAAGGATTATCATTGATATCCAAAGATATTCTACCAGAATGATGAAAATCGGATGTTATTAGAAATAAACTTTTCGATTACTGAATTGTTAAATTAAATGTTATAATGTAACTAACAATTGTGATAAAATGTTTAACCACTTTTTATCATTATGTAAATGGTGCAAAGTGTTCATTCGTTAATTCATTCATTTCTGTTGTTGTCTGAGATAGTTAAATATTTGACTTTGACTGGAGCCACAAAGGTAACTATTAGGTATCTAATAGTACTGTTCATTTGGTGGTCGTTAAGGGAACCACGTCGATACCGAAAAGCGGTTTCGAAAAACTCTGACACCAGAGTATACAAGGCCAAGGATTGACCATGTAACCTACTCGATATGAATGAATGAATGAGTGCTCAGATTTTAGATGAAATTCCTTAAGTTGTCCCTCTATGCCCTATTTATTGTGCACTGCCGATTCAATCGCGCATACGTCCCTTTGTCCGCAGTACAATGCTTCGTATTCAGTACAAAAGTCGGTTTCGCTAACTCCTTGTAACATTGACCTATTGAGCCAACAGGTGAGTTTGTTTGGGTGTCTTTCATAGTCTGGTATGGATACTTGCTTTTAATGGTGCAGATCACTTTTATAGACATTGTGCTGCGCGTATTTCAATTAGTACCTAGTAGTTTTGTTTAAACGATTATCATTAGGATAACTGGGTGAGATATGGGGAAAGGCCGCCTTTTGTATACAGTACTGTAATAGTATTATCATTAATTTATGTATTGTAGTGTGTATTGTAGTGTGCAAGAAAGTGTAAATAAATAAATAAATGCTAAGTCACAAGCAATCGTTATTGGAAGTCCCTATTTTATTTCAAAATTTAAATCCATGCCCTTTCCTTCTGTAGTCCTAAACAATAACATTATTCCTTTCTCATCTCAATTCAACAATTTGGGTATTGTTGTGGACGAAACTCTATCATGTTCTCCTCATGTCATCATCCTCATTTGTATCTTTGCACTCATTAAGACGTTTTCAAAATTTTCTGCCCACTAATACTAAAGCACTACTGGCTCGCTCGCACCTTATACCTGTTCTGGATTATGCTGATGTCGCGTTCCTGGACCTTACAGACGAACTCACTGCTAAACTAGAGCGACTACAGAATTCGTGCATTCGTTACGTATTTGGGCTAAGGAAATATGACCATATCTTCGAGTTTCGCAAGCGTCTGAACTGGTTGCCAATAACGATATGTCGTAAACTTCATATTGTGTCTTTTCTTTATGTCTTTATTGTTTAATCCTTCTTCCCCTGAATATCTCAGATCAAATTTCTCTTTCCGGGATCTTAATCCCCGTCTGCGAGCATCTCACTGCCTAAAGCTGAACCTTACCTTACCTGTATGCTCCTCACAGTGTTACGCCAACTCCTTCTCAATTCTCGCTGCAAATCTCTGGAACAAGCTTCCTTTGGAGATAAAAGAGATGTTTTCTCATTCTTTCATATCTCGGGTTAGGGGAATACTATACGAACGATTATGTATATCTAATCCTTTGCATTTTTATTGTGTACATGAATAAAATAAATAAATAAAACGATCGAACTTGAGCTGAGCTTACTGTTTTTATGTGTAACTAGCTGACCCGTCAAACTTCGTACCGCCTCTGAATATATTCACATTTTAAACCTTCCCTGGACTTTCCCAAATAATTCATAACCAAAAATAGAAAAATCGATCGAAGTTTTAGCGAGACTAACGAACAGAAATTGATTTTATATATATATAGATTAAATTTGTATGTTAGATGTAAGTCTATGTATACTTTGTACCTAAGATTTCTTTGCGTGTTGTACCCTCTTCTGTGCCCATATGTCTATGTCCTGTGTTTGTTTGGTTGACTGGAAGAAATCCATATTTGGGATAAGTCCGCCTTTTGTTGTAACCTGTATTCTAATACTATGTTCTTTGTGGTACAATAAAGATTTTTACATACATACATCCATACATAAATAAATAAAGACGTCGCTTTATGATGAAACTTCGCCTACTGAACAAACCACATAAATGAACTCAATACAACCCATACTTTTAAGTAAATGCTGAAGTAACACGATTGGATCGACTTTGTAGAAGTTGGTAGGGCCTTACGAAAATAACGGGCTTAATACCAGAAGATATACCAGAAGATATAGCTACATATACGAGTAATACATTTTAGTGGTCATCATTATCTAAGCTTCATTAATATTGCAATCGTTAAAACACCATATGCGATGGACAACACTACCTAATTATATGATGACGAGAATTGTGCATGAGACATTCTGAAGATTCGGCATTATTTTTGTAACCAGCCGCCTGCCTGATGTCAACATAAAGAAGAGAATCGTGATAATATGGTACAGGGTAATTTTGAAACCATTGACCCAGTATCACAGCGTGTTTAATAGGTATGGGAACAATTAAAAAAAAAGAAAACCTAGAATAAAAAGTTCGATCTCCAATACAAATCTAGTGTTACTTATACTATATTTTTTATTGAAAGTGGTTTAGTTTCAAGTCCTTACCCACTATTAAAATTTGTTCATCATCTATAGGTATGAAGGTATGTATATAAATGCAGCTTTTCTCCATCTGACTTCGGCGAAACTTGCAGGTGTATGTAAAATGAGTGATGGCGGCGAAAGCGTGTGAAAGTAGTATACCTAGTTGTTGGGCTTCTCACGACTGTGAAAGGATTCTTTTCTTACTTTTTTGTGGTAATGAAAATCTGTTTGTTTGACTGTTTACGAGTGTTTGTAATTGATGCTTGTTGTAGTGTGAAAATTGCGATTTTTAACTTTTTGGAGAAAATATAAAATTATATCTAGAATTTTGCCGGAAATTAAATTTTCTTTTTAATTTCTTCTTCATATATATATGGCATAAAAAAAATTATGTGAAAAAGCTAGTTATCATAGTCTTTTGACTCTTTTGAGGTCACTGTTGAGCATTGGATACTTTTCAAAAACATCTTATTGAAAAATCACCTTTTATAAGAAAAACCCCTTGAAATATTACGATGACCAGTGTGCGATAGTAAGTTGTTCCTGTTCAATAGGAATATAATCTACAATCCGTAAATGATTAAACCTAGTGTAGATGTAGCTCTTAGATCTCTAATCAGAGTTACAATTAGCCCACATAGTACTAACTACATACATCTGCCCATGAATTTGTCACAGACGTGCATTACCTATTAATTAATCGCTCTACGCTAATTATAGCACACAAGTGCCTACACGAACGGTCAACAATACAAAGGGTTGGTACACCGATATATTCGTATTAGTACCAGAATGTTATATGCAGTGCTACATATGTGGATTTGAGCGAGCACTAACATCTGTATGGCACGTTCGTTGTATTGCCTGCCCACATAGGTATTCAAGACATTGATCTTGGCGCACAATGCTTTGTCCTGGTCAGTGACTGGTGAATGCCCGCTCTCAAAGGAGATCTGCATACAACAAACTGTATTTCTGTGACAAAATTGCCTACAGCTCAACGAGATCCAAATATGAATGATCTTCATTTGGGTATCTCGAATCTGTCTTTCGGTTCCTAAGAAAGATTTTCATTTTTGAACCTTCTTGTGTATACTGTTTTTAGCTTTTTACTGCCAATAAGGTGTCTGACGCTATACCTAAGACGCAATGTTTAATAGCTGGTGTGCACGTTTTTGGAAGTATAACTTAACCTTCTTCATTTTTTTCAGTAATATTTTCTCTGAAAACCATAAACTACTTCCATCCATCAGTCCAGCCATCCTCTGCGGTCTTAAAGGCTGATTTACAAAGATCAAGTAGTGGCAGTCCAGTAGCGATTTATCTATGTAGACGTGTTCATTGACATGATTGTAACACACACAACAATTTGTGTCCATGAACGCTGCTGCATTGCCAGTACTGGATCCATCTAAATCAGCCTTGAGGCTTTCTTAGAGCCAGGTCTTTCCTAACACTCGCGATATTTCACCAGGCCATCTCAATGGTAGCTTCCCCAAACCTCTGCGGCCTTGTAAATAATTTAGGTTTCTGTCAATTTTATTCCATTTGGAATAAAAAAAATTCCAATAAATTACCATTATTTTTGTGAAGTTCTAACTAAAGAAATCTCATATAAAAAAAATCTTTCCAATAAAAGTGTCAAGTGAAATCTTTATAAAACAGTGTAATTCCTCATTGCTATATTTTTCATATCTGCATTTTTTCCGGGACGGCTGGCTTCCGAGACGCTGGGTGCTCCGACTGTTTTGATGTTTGTACCTGTCTATTGTACAGATTGCGTGGTAGGACTAAGTGATCTTGATATTTTGTCAGGCGTTTATTATATTAGGAATATTGTATGTGAATAAATAAACACCTGAAAAATATAAAGAACACTAATAATATAGCTAGTAATATAATAATTACATCGTCATATCAAAACAATACATTAAAGTAAAATCAAAAACTATTTAAGTATTTATTTTATATTATTATACATCCATATACTATTGTGCTATGCGTATAAAACTTAATGCCAAATGATACTTATCTATACATAATATGCTCCTTACTTAAAACGTAATAACATATGTATGAGTTTTGTAACTCATTTCGAAGTATTAACAGACAATAACCTTATAAAATAATTTTAAAAAACAGCATAAAATGCCGATTCAAAAGTGACAAAAGTAAATTTTTATTAGTACAGTAATCGACGCGCCCATCCCCCTGCTACCATCGAGATCAAGATCGCTAGAGTTGAATTACAAATTCAGTATTTACAATATGTTTCAAACATAAAGTAACAACCCAAATGGGTACCAGCAGTCTACAAAAAAAAGAGGAAGACCAACAAGTTAAGGTCGTTTGTAGGAAATTGGATGACGGTAAGACGGGCGGCTTTTGCCCAGCATTGGTACACAAATCGCCAATAAAGTAAAAGTACCAAACAAATCAGTCGACCTATACGGCCCGGTTCACCCCAGGTTCGCAGCGAAAAATAAGCGCATCCGTAGCAGCTAAACGGGTAATGCTGCTCGTTATTATCATAATAATGTGCATCGTGGCGACCGAAAAAACTTTTAAACCTGCAATTTTTCGCATACGGCCCCGTAGCATTTCATTCCGCTGAGTAGGCTTTTATTATAAAGTTGATTTAGGCGCACACCAGCAAAAAAACATATGCTTTAGTACGAGTTTCGTCAAAACTATGAATTAGGTAGCTGGCTGGAGGCTGTGTCGCCCAAGATCCACTTTGGGTCGCTGAGCCATCGCAGTAAGTAAGTAAGCAGGTATATATATCAGTGAATTAAGAAGCATTACAATTATATGAACTACTAGCAGCCCGTCCCGACTTTGCCCAGGTCTATATAGCCTTCCTTGATAAATAGGCTATCTTACACTAAAGACTATTTCAAATCGGGGCAGCAGTTCCTGAGATTAGCGCGTTCAAACAATCAAACTCTTCAGCTTTATAATATTATTATATTATATTATTAGTATAGGTCTTAACAAGGTGTAGTTTTGTTAAACAATATTTTTAAGGAATCATCAATAACTCCCTAAAAATCTTTAGTCTCTGTCATGCCTGTAAGTTCGAGGTGGGTATTAAAACCTGTGTTGATCCCTCAATCGCTTCTTACGACATCCATGGGGCATAATAGGTATATTCTTAGGCCGGTAACTATACGGCCTTCATGTTTTTTTATAAAATACAGTTCGAAAAATGTACCATGGACATAATAATTGTAGAGAAAAAAAAAATTGTTTTGCGAATACTTTTCAAAGGCAATGAACCTATATATTAGATGTTACCTGTGCTTGTGTTAATGTGAACATCGAATCCACGCTTGCAATCAAGAGACGGCGTGACGGGCCATCAGTCCCAGCATACGATCAAAGCATTCAGTCGGATTAAGAATAATTAGCCAATTTGTCATTTTAATGTCACATGCCATCACGTTCACAAGAAATAAAAATTATTTAATCCAAGTTAAGTGTATCGTAAAAACTACAAGTCGGCATAAGTAATGTGCCTTTGCCTTTTGTGTGGTTAAAAAAGTAAGGATTTAAAAAAGGAACGTCGTCGTTCGCGCTCAAGCAATGGATCAGTCATCCGCCAAGCGCGGCGCGCAACACGTCTTCCTTTCAATGCGTGCTTTACCGAAGTTGTTTACTTCATGACGCATGAACTAATGACCATTTGATTTCATTCATTGCGAGAACGTTTTATTGATTTTATTTTTACCGAAAGATTACCTACATTAATCTTGCCGTTGCTTATTTTTTTTTATATTACTTATAATATTAAGATGCTACTCGTATAATTATCATACAGCCCGCTTAAACGCAGAAATACAAGGAGACGAGAGTGAGATCCTTGTAAACGGTTTACATATCTTTATATATAAAAATCAATTTCTGTTCGTTAGTCTCGCTAAAACTCGAGAACGGCTGGACCGATTTGGCTGTTTTTGGTTTTTAATTATTTGTGGAAATCCAGGGAAGGTTTATATCGGAGGCGGTACGAAGTTTGCCGGGTCAGCTAGTATTAGTATATATAATATTAGTAGATATAAGTAACTATTTAGATCAATCAAGTTTATAAATCCAGTGTTGCACTTTAAATATTAATTCAGTTACGCATTGACGTATACCTTGAAACAATAATACCCTTTTACCACAGCAGTTCAATCGCTGTATGTGTGACCGAGCTGCATAGTCTTATTATTTTTGTTGTGACGTAAAACTAAACTATTTCCGCATCTGTTTTATCTGATTGAGCCGATCTGTTTCAAGATTAACTCTACTAGAAAGACTAACACCTCAACTCCTTATAAACCAACCCAACAAAGAATCTACCTCAACCACCCACGAGCGTCCGTCACTCGTCCAGTTCGTCAACTAATGATTAATACTGACTCTCGACTCATTAACTGAAGGGCTTAGCGTTCCGAGGTACTTAATCACTCGAACAAAGCACTACCTACTCGCGCGAGGAGCCGAAAGCATCATTCTTCGTCAGGAATGTGCTAGTGTGGTGCAAGGAAAATGCGGGACGCGATTTTGGGATGATTTCAAGTGTGGGTGGTTATTGGGAATCTTTTAACACTATTGATTCTGTAGAGTGCTATAAAATATTTTAGTTCTATTATCAATAAATTTGTTGATTTTGGGTTAGTTTTTGTTTTCTAAGAATATGATATTGCTTTATATAAAATACAGCTATTTGTGCTGCTTTTAACTTCATACTACACTTATTTTGCAATATTTTAATAACATTAAATATGTTGTTAATCGTTTCAAAAATCGTCCTCACATCCACTTCACTACGATCATAGATGTGAGATGACATCTATCGTCCCTCACATTTTGCCTCTACCATGCGATTTTAAAAACCATGTTTGGATTTTCAAATATATTTACAAGAATGTTAACCTAGTAGCTATCAACTTCAGTTATAAATCTTATGGTAGACATCACTGAGAAAGGAACGTTTATTTCCGCGTGCGGTTTTGATGCTCTTTGGTAGAGACATTGTTGAGTTTTTGAAGTCTGTCAATAATCTTATAACTTACCCCCCATCATTAAAACGTGCAGGACGGAGAAGAGCACCGAGAGTACATACGAGCTCTGAATACATACCTAAGTACTGTCTACATAAAGTGCTAATGTTTATTCTTTAAAAGATTTTTTTCCCAACGTAACGCTCATGCAGACGCACGATAATCAGTCTTCATATAAATTCATGTTTATCTATTTTTTCAACGTTTGTTACACTTTTACTTTGCTTATAATATGCATCTTAATACGTTCTTCTTCATTAAGGTATTTGTATTAGTCCAAATCCTAAAGTTTCTGAAAAATGAATTTGCTCTATTGTAAAAGCTATTTTGGATTTAAAAAATCAGCTGAAATTTATACTATTGTAGTGTGATCTAAAAAAAAAACATGTGCCGATACTTAGTGTCCTTAAATTACCTAAACACAAAAAGGTTGAAAATTCTTCTTCTTTATCCTAGCGTTTTCCCGGTTGCATATTCAGCTGTTTGCCTTGGAGCCCAGTTTCCGCTTTCTTGATTTTACGCCTTCGCCCGGTCTTCGGCATCCTTGATAGATAGTCAATTTGCACGCATATAGGCGCGCCCGTTCTAACAGGCCTCGAAGGAGGCGGCATAAAGGTTGTAAATTAAAAGCTAGCAAATGAATAGCAAAAATCGTATATTGTATTACATAACTAAATAATTCTCAAATAACATAAGAAAAACATTACATCGACAAATATTAGAACACATAAACCTCAGGCACGCTAAATCTTAATGAAAAATGGACGTGTTTCTCCAAATCCTACATTCACAACTCACAACAATCTTGCCGACGTACTAGATGTTTAATTGCCATAATTAATAAGATCCCGCAGAGCCGACGTGAGCAGAATAGGGGATTGATGTCAGTAACATATCGACGCCATTACTACGAGGTGACGAGTATCATATCCTATATTTTAAAGGCCCGTCATTAGGAAAAGTTTTTTTCATCTATTCCAGTTGGTACTATTGATTAGAACCAACTCTATCGATCGGTGGATATTTTTTGAGTCAGAAATTGTCTTAGCTGTTGACTATTTGAATGAGTGTCTGTATTCAAAAGAGCTCATATTTACACATGTAAGTGTGTACGAACATGAAATTCTGTGGGCTTAGGCTTAGTCTCTATACAAGCCCAATGTTTGTCTAAGGAAATATTATTGTTTATTCCTAAACGATCCAGATATTAACCACAGATGATCTAGTAATTGTGTGAATAGGGGTCGAATCATGATCATTAAGTATAACACACCAATATTTCGGATCGTCCGCTATCATACCGCGATATCAATCATTCTTGTAATGTAAGCCACGCCGCCGCCGTTTTTGTTCTTGGACAGTTACGAATTGCTCGTACGATTCTCCGAGTAAGACTCTTCATTGGTAAGTAGCTACAGGCAAAAGCATATTAGTTTGATCTCGATCATAAGAGTTTATCATAATACTACCGACTGTATTCTTATTGAACGGTAAACACAGAAAGGTTAGGCGGCGTTCGCTGCAATGTAAAAACCAGTCTCTACCAAAAAATCTTGACCATGATTGAAGTAGGTACCATTCCCCCGGGGGACACCCCACAGAACTAGCGTCCACGTCGCGTCCCCTGGAAACGTCGTGTCCTGTCCACCGTAACGGAGTGGCAGGCCGACGGCTAATAAGTTCTGTGCAGCCGGAGCAACTGGTGCTTACGATGAGTAATTCGCAGCCATTGCGAGACGCCTCCGGGCTATTCGTTAAAAAAGGCCCTTCTCAGGGCCAAACTAAGGGAAGGACAAAGAAAAGGGGGGGAAAACTTTCGGATGGGGGGGGGGAAAGGATCGGATAGGTCCAGGTCCGAAAATGAGAGGAGTCGGAGGGAGTCCGAGGTGGAGGAGCTGTCCGATGGCTCGGCGGTAGGCCAGCGAAGGCTGGGAAGCCTGCTGGGCAGTCTAGGCTCCATCACCTCGCTCCCGGAGTCGGTGCTCGGTGCCAAACGCCTCTATTCAGAGGTGGCGAGTGGCTCCGACACTGAAGTTGGCGCGCCGCGGCCGAAATTAGCGGCGCCGAAAAAGGGAAAGGCAAGGGGTGCATCAAATGCAACGAGGGCCCGGGCTGAGGCAAGAAGAAGCCAGGAAGGGGATGCTGAGGCATCCTTCTCGGCCACTCTGGAGGCTCGGGCCTTCAGGAAGGGAGGACCCCCGAGTGGGGACGAGGGGTCGGAGATGGCCCCCATTGAGGTGCGGGACTTCGGTTCCATGGGAGCCGAAGGCCTCATGGACACCGCGGTGGAGAGGCTTGGTTTGATAACCAGCCTCGTCCGGAAGACCACTGCCCTCAAAGGGGGCTATTGTGCAAAAATTTTGCGGGCCTCCACCGATATCAGGGATATCGTGGATACCCTGGTTGCGCGCAGCGAGTCTGATGAGGTTCGGCGCCTCAAAGCCGATAATGGCCGCCTCCAAAGAGAGGTGGCCAACATGAAGGCAGAGGTCGCTGCGCTCCGCCGGGGGTTTGAGGAGGCCCGTCGCGAGGTCGGCCAGGCCGCGCGGACTGCGGAGTGCCAATCGGCTCCCTCCATGGAGGAGGGGCTGGTGCAGAGACTGGAGGCCTCCATGGTAAGAATGATTGATGTCCGCCTTGCAGACATGGAGTCTCGCCTACCTCGCAGGGTCACCCGCCCACCGCTGGCGGGCGACAACTCCGAGGTGGCGCGGTCTGCGAGGGCGGCCATTGAGGAGGCCTCCGGTCTTAGACCAGAGCCGCAGCCTGCGAGGCCAGCGGCAGTGGAGGACTTGGAGGTCCTGGCCCCAGCACGCCCGGCCTCCAAGAAGCAGAGACGTAAGGGGGCGGCCGAGAAGGCGGCGGAGTGGGGGCCCTTCGGACCTTCGACCTCTACCGAGGCCGAGGCATCCCCGGAGCTCCCCTGGGTGGAAGTGCGAGGGAAGGGGAAGGGCGTGGGGAAAAAGTCCCAGCCCAAACCCACCAAGGCACCCACGACGACACCCACGGGGAGACCCACGGCGGCCCCCGCAACCGTGCGTAAGGCACCACCCAAGACGGCGCCACCGAAGGCAAAGAAGCTGACGGTCCCGAGCTCCTCGGCTGTAATTCTGAAGTTACAGCCGGAGGCAGCGCAAAACGGGGCCCCATACGCTTCTGCCCTTTTGAAGGCCGAGCAGGAAGTGAACCTGGAGGAGCTGGGCATTGGCTCGCTTCGGATTCGCCCGAGTGCGACCGGAGCGAGGCTAATCGAAATCCCCGGCTCGTCCAGTTCAGACAAGGCTGACGCTCTTGCTTCGGCCTTGAGAGTGGCGCTGTCCGGCGTCGCGGAAGTGTCCAGGCCCGTCAAAACCGCGGACTTCCGCGTGACGGGCCTGAACGATGCAGCTACAGCGCGGCGGATCAAGGCTGCAGTCGCCAAGGTTGGGGGCTGCACGGAGGAGCAGGTCTGGGTGGGCGAAATCCGCCCAGACTGGCGGGGCTCTCGCTCCGCCCTAATGCGCTGCCCGGTCACGACAGCCAAGAAGCTGATCGAGGCGGGCAGCATGAGCGTTGGTTGGGGCTCCGTGCGGCTCCAGCACTTGGCGGCGCGACCCATGCACTGCTACAAGTGCATGGGGAAGGGGCACACCGCGGCGCTGTGCCCCTCGCAGACCGACCGCAGTCGGCTCTGCTATAGGTGCGGGGAGGCAGGACATCTGTCCGCTTCCTGCACCGCGGCGCCCCGCTGCGCTGTATGCCGCGACGCCGGGATGCCGGCGGACCACGTGATGGGGGGTAGGTCCTGCAACCCCCCGTCAGTCCGCGGCAAAGGGCCGTCCCCTCCTCCGCGTGAGGGCACCACACAGGCGGCGCCAGCTGGCCCAATGGAGGAGTGATGGGGGCCTTCCTCCAGGCCAACCTCAACCACTGCGCCCGGTCGCAGGATCTCCTCCTGCAATCCATGGCGCAGTGGGACATCGATGTCGCGGTGGTCTCGGAGCCGTACGCGGTTCCCTCCCTACCCCACTGGGCTGGGGATCTGGATGGCTCCGTGGCCATCGTGGCCAAGTCTGGCGCTGCCTCTCCCCTCACGCTCCGGAGGAGAGGGCACGGGTTTGTGGTGGCGGTTCGGGGAGAGTACGCCATTATTGGCGTTTACTTTTCCCCGAACCGGGATTTGCCGGCCCTGGAGCAGTTTCTGGACGCTCTGGGGCCGGAGGTAAGGCGGCTAGCGCCCCTAAAGGTCCTCGTGGCCGGCGACTTCAACGCCAAATCCACGGCGTGGGAAAAAGTTGAGGAATGGGCGCTGGCCGCGGGGTTGTCTCTTCTGAATAGGGGGACAGCCCAAACGTGCGTGCGGCGGACGGGGGGATCGGTGGTGGACTTGACGTTTGCCACCCCGGCCGCCGCGCGCACCGTGACTGGCTGGAGAGTGGAGGAGGGGGTGGAGACACTTTCGGACCACCTGTATATACGGTTCGAGGTGTCTGCCGCCCCCGGAAGTCAGGCGGCATCCTCGTCACGGGTGCGCAGTCGATTCCCGCGCTGGGCGCTCACGCGGCTCGACCTGGAGCTGGCGGAAGAGGCGGCTATCGTTGGCCGCTGGAGCCTCCCGTCTCTCGCGGGATTGGGGATAGACGAAGCGGCTGGCCGTTTCACCGACACCTGCACTGCAGTGTGCAGGGCGGCCATGCCTAGCGTCAGTCGCCCCCCCCCTAGACGGGCGGTGTACTGGTGGTCAACGGAGATTGCCGCTCTCCGAGCCGCCTGCAACGGGGCCCGTAGAGCGTACGGCCGGAGTCGACGGCGCAACCCCCGTGACGAAGAGAGGGATGACCAGCTGTATGCGGTGTACGTCCACAAACGTGTGGAGCTGCAGCTGGCCATCAGTCGGGCCAAGGAGGAAGCCTTCGAGGAGCTGGTGGAGGGCATAGATAGGGATCCGTGGGGTCGCCCGTACAAGTGGGCGCGAGACAAATTGCGTCCACAGGCGGCCCCGCTGACGGAGACCCTTCAGCCGGCTCTGCTGGAGGGGATTGTCGGGGAGCTATTCCCCGGCAATCCGCGGGGGTTTTCCCCGCCAAGAATGGCCCGACGGCCGCCTGACGAAGCGGAGGCTGATCCGCCTCCCGTCACCGACGTTGAAATGGAGGTGGTCCAAGACCGCCTCCGGACTAAGAAGAGGGCACCGGGTCCAGACGGGGTGCACGGGAGGATGCTTGCGCTGATCCTCGTGCACCTCGGAGAGAGGTTTCGGGAGCTGCTCGACCGCTGTCTGCGGGAGGGGCGGTTCCCGAAACTCTGGAAGGAGGGTCGACTCTGCCTTATTCCGAAGGGGAGCCGGCCCCTGGACTCGGCCTCGGCGGTGCGACCTCTGGTCCTGCTGAGCGAGGCTGCGAAGGCCCTGGAGAGCGTCGTGGCTTCGCGCCTCGTTCGGCACGTGGAGAACGGCCCGGGACCGCGTCTCTCTGACGCGCAGTACGGGTTCCGGGCCGAGAGGTCCACCGTGGATGCCCTCAGGCGTCTACGTTTGGTGACGGAGGAGGCGGATCGGGATGGAGAGGTGACCCTGGCGACATCGCTCGACATCGCCAACGCCTTCAACAGCATCCCGCACTGTGTAATACGGGAGGCGCTCGAGTATTTCGGAGTGCCCCCGTATCTGCGGAGGCTGTTGGGGGCGTACCTGGAGGAGCGCTTCGTCCTGTTCGAGGACAGGGGGGGTCGGATGATTCGGCGCAGCGTCGGATGCGGTGTCCCGCAGGGGTCGATTCTCGGCCCTATACTGTGGGACATCGCGTACGACTGGGTCCTGCGGTGCCGGCTTCCCCCCGGGACTGGTGTCATCTGCTACGCGGATGACACTCTGTTCACGTCCCGGGGTGCGAATTTCCGCGAGGCGGCGCGGTCGGCCGAAACGGGTCTTGCCCTATTGGTCGACCGCATAGAGAGGCTTGGGCTTCGGGTCCGATTGGACAAGACCGAAGTCCTCCTCTTCCGCGGGGCCCGGACGCGAGGACCCCCCCCCCCAGGAGCGCGCCTCCGGGTGGGTCAGGAGGAGTTGAGGGTGAGCACCCAGATGAAATATCTGGGCCTCATCCTCGACGGACGATGGTCCTTCGGCCCCCACTTTCGCGAGTTGGGGCCGAGGATCATCAGGACGGCTGCTTCGCTCGGCCGACTCCTCCCCAACCTGGGTGGACCGAGCGAAGCAGTGAGGAGGTTGTACTCTGGCGTCTGCCGGAGTATGGCGATGTACGGTGCCCCCATCTGGGTGGACGCCCTCACCGCGACGAACAAACGCCTATTGCGTCAGGCGCAGAAGGTGATCGCGGTGAGGGTGATACGGGGGTACCGTACAGTGGCCTTCTCTGCGGCCACGGCCCTCGCGGGCGACCCGCCGTGGGAATTGGTGGCGGAGGTGCTCGCCGAAGTTTACCACTTTGTGGCAAGCAGGAGGGAAATCGGCGAGCGCCCCTCGGCGGAACTCGTGCGGCGGGTGCGCCTGCGAGCGCAAGCGGAACTCGTGCGGAGGTGGGAGGCGGACCTGGCGCAGGCAGCGTTCGGTGTCCGAACAGTGGAGGCCCTGCGTCAGGTCCTGGAGAAGTGGATGCTGAGGCGGCGTAAGCCTCTCACCTTCCGCATGACGCAGGTGCTCACCGGGCACGGTTGCTTCGGTGAGTACCTGCACCGCGTGGCCCAGAGGGAGGCCGAGCCTCGCTGCCACGACTGTGGCGAGGCTCAGGACACCGCTCAACACGTCCTTGAGCGGTGTCCCAGGTGGAGCCGGCAGCGCCAGGAGTTGGCCGCCGCGCTTGGCGGGACGGACCTGTCGCTCCCGAGTGTCGCCAACGCGATGCTCGAGAGCGACAGCGCCTGGAATGCAATGGCCTCCTTCTGCGAGGTAGTCATGTCGCAGAGGGAGGCCGAGGAAAGGGACCGCGAGGACGATCCCCTCGCGGACCCGATCCGGCGGCGGAGAGGGGGGGTGCGTCGCAGGCGCTACTTGGCGCGCCTGGAAGCGCCCCCGTAAGCGGTGGGACTGGAGCAGTCCCACCCGGTGGCAGAGGTCCTCCAGGTGTCGGAGGACCTCTGAGAGTGGTGAGTCCGGTTTTTGGTGAGAAACCGGCCAGTCGCAGAGGCGTCTTGTGCTAGTCAGATCCGAGGCGCCTCCCTGCAATGCGGCCGACGGCACCCGCAGGGGTTTAGTGGGTAGTCTGGGCCGGCTTCGGCCCAGGAGTCCCACACTCTGTGCGTAAACGCATTCCCCTGCGAAATCAAAAAAAAAAAAAAAAAAAAAAAAAAAAGGTACCATTCCCCCATTATTATTTAATAAAAAATATGCTATGGAATGGTACTTAATGAGAGGTAATGATAATCGTTACCTTTATTTTAAGGTAATAGTAGTATTTAGTCGATACTATTTTATGAAGTACGTTATACAACAAAGAATTCGGAAGTGCGTTCCACTTCGGGCGGAAGGCAATTGATATTGATAGATATTTCTATGGCACAGGTTTATGGTGTCGAAACTTGCATGCAATTTTATTGAATGCATTGGAAACAAAGAAAATAAGGAAATCTTAGAGCAACATGCAACTTTGGACGCAACTAATAAAATACCACTAATACTACGTAGAATACGATTTCACAAGGACCTAATATAACAAAAAACAAAACTAAAAGTAGAAAATTTTCAGAGCATATCAATAAGGCAATCAGCGACCACAAGCTAGCACTTGAGGGCACGCGTGCCGCCCTACGCCGCTAATTGTGCGCTCTCCGCTCCGCCATCGCTGCGTTTTGTTCCCACTCGAACGCATGGGAGATTTGCTCCGATAGTGTACTTCCTTGTTGAACATGCTAGATTTGCATCGATTTTTCTGCGTGCTGCGTTTTGTTGTAGATTTTATTTTAACTATTAACAGTTGGAGTTGTTATTTTTTTGCTGTTCTATAGCTGCTGTTGCTCCTTTGGTACTAGGTTTTATCATTTTCAATAGCCCACCTTCACATCTAGAATCTTCTTTACTTACCTAAGTAAAATTTGGGAATTATTCTAAAGTCTAATATTAATCTTTCTATTTAATCACGTTCAGAGCAACATTGAATAATTCGGTTTAAACTGATTAATAAAAAGAGATATGACATTATTTCAACCAACCACCTGTCCAGCGTAAACCCTTCTTAGAAATGCGATCAGTGATAGAGTCTGCTACACAGAGTTAAAACAATCTCTGATTTTCTTTTAGTGTAAGTTTACAACATTCAACTAAACTTTTAAACTAACGCACTGCATATTTAAAACATAAAGGAAGTGTAAAGGCATCCATAAAATCGAGCGCGAAGAGGAAAGCGAGAAATGTATCCTTAAAAGTATACATTCAAACCAAGTATTCTCATTGTTTCAAGAAGTATACAATTTACTGCAAATTTCCTACCACAAATATAAATTACATTTGACCGAATTAGTGCCTTCCACGGGGCGGTGACAGCCGGTGCCTTGAGCGTGACTAGTGGCATCCACCGACCTGCATTGCAATTTCCGTAGCTATTAATCATTTCTTCGGCTTCTTTCCATTACTCTAAGTTTCAATTTTCATTAGCTGCTCCAACTGTTTGTATTCAGGTTGTTCAATGACGTGGCTGTTTCGAGTAAATGGATTCCTGAAAACATATTTTTGATAATAATAATGTTGTTAGTGTTTTTATTTTAAAACTAGCTGCCCCGGCAAACTTCGTACCGCCTCCGAATATATTCACCTTTTAAACCTTCCCTGGACTTCCACGAATAATTCAAAATCAAAAATAGCCAAATCGGTCCAGCCGTTCTTGAGTTTTAGGGAGACTAACGAACAGCAATTGATTTTTATATATATAGATAAAATTCAACGAAAAGCTGTATGAATGCTTAGCATTATGTGCCAAGTTTATAGGATATTCCAATCATCACAAGTGTAGTTACATTGTCAATCGACCATGTACACTGGTGTCAGTTGTTCGGAACCGACTCTCGGCCTCTGACGTGGTCCCTTTAATGACCACCGTGCTTAACGTGCCATCCTAAGCACGGAATCATCTTTTTTATCAGAAAATCAAGTAATTGAAGCCTGCGATTTCCAATGAAATATCGCAACAGCCCTAGATTACACATATCGCTATAAGAAATACAAAAAATTGTGTGTTCTGTAAATATTAAAAAATACAATTTAAAAATAATTATAGCGTTAATCTTAAACTTCGGTCTACAAAGCAGTAAAGCTGAGATTTTTTCTGTATTCCAGCCGTATAATGTTGCCATTAAATATTCGCATTTTGTTTTGGCAGTAATGGGTACAAATGAGGTAAACGCACCCCGCTATAGTCACCGTCGATTAACCGTAGAATGTATTTATTTAGGGTCCATAATATGTCCGATGAAAGATGATCGAAACTGGTGACCAAAATATACGTAGAAATACAGAGATTGAATAAGAAACTAATGTTAGCATAAAAATGTTCAGTCTGTTTTTTTTCAATTAAAATTT
The DNA here is from genome assembly GCA_947363495.1 of Euzophera pinguis. Taxonomy (NCBI): domain Eukaryota; kingdom Metazoa; phylum Arthropoda; class Insecta; order Lepidoptera; family Pyralidae; genus Euzophera; species Euzophera pinguis. The sequence continues at coordinate 5,271,025 of OX376156.1, read as the reverse complement.
TGCTTTATTTAGCAAATACTTTTATTAATTAAAAGTATTATAAACCTAACCATCTATTTTTCTTTAAGTGAAAAATCTACCTACTTAGTAGCCGTCTATGTTCAAGTAAGTCGCGAACAAACAGACAAAATGCGCAGGCGACATCAATTTATGAAATGTATGGATATGATTTACTATGTAAGTACGTGAGTAATGGTTAAATATACCAGCATTTGAATTTTAGGATAGTTAGGTACCAAAATCAAAATATGTAGAAAATTCTTTTAAGTCACAAGGCGTAAATGGGCCTTATCACGGTTATTTACGCGGCGATCGCAATATATTGCCGATTTCCGTCCACTGACGACTACTGGCGAACTGGCGAGTAATGCGCGTCCGGAACGCCCTCAGATACTCCCTCTGACGGTGGACGTAAATTATGGACCGTCTTGTAGGACGGAAAAGCATATGGGGATAGATTGCGGTCTTTGTTTTGCATAATATACAGATAAGCTTTCGAAATTCGCGAGGAAAATCTCCATATTAATCCTAAACTCATTTTAGAGGAACTCATTTGCTGAAAACAAGATTTAAATGTCGGGATCGACAATTCTCTATCGTAAATATTGACTGACATCACACGAAAATCTCTTTTAAAATGAAAAATGTCACTCGAGGCATACTGAGAATACGAGCACAAAGTTTTCAGTAGACATCCGTAATGTTTTTCGACATTTCTCGAATTCGACTTATTCTCTATAGGTGCGAGAATTGCTTCCTAGGTTTGAACATTTCAAACGTTAAAGATCGCTCTATCAGGCACAAACTCTTTAAGACTACTTGACCCCTAAAGATGATATTAATGTAGCTGGTTGCTCAGAGAGATATCTCAAATAATATTTTTGGGAAAAGTAGTCTAGATAATAATGATTTGTGGTAGAATTAGTTAAGAGGTCACAATATCAATATAGCAATCAAACAATCTAGAATGAGTAATAGTTGTGTTTTCTTTATCTCGTCTCTTTTTGAAGAACAGAAAGTACAGAGTGAGTAAAGTTACAAGGTGTGCAGTATATTAATAATATAATGAATTAATAAATGAAATTAATATTAGGACAATAAAGACCAGTAGGTTAAGTCAAATGTTTTTGGGCGTCTTGAAAAATCTGACACCGTGTCAGCTATACCACTAACTCTTACATCTGACAGAAACATGTAAAACGTGGCACAAAACAACGAAAAAACAACTTGTTAACAAGTTCCAAATGCCAAACCCCTAATTCTAATAAAAGTATTGTACAAATCAATAGGTCTTGTATTTTTAGGAACAATTCACTAAATACTGCTTCAGAAAAACATTTCGTAGAAAAGAGGAACATTTCGCAATAAAAGTTAATTTTCAATAATTCAAGCAAAAGTTCAAGTTTCGAAAGGATTCCTTGTACGGCATAATGGGCGTCTTAAGCAAAGTCCTTCTAAAAAAATTCAAGCCAAACAATAATTTCGTTTTTCTAGAACTTTCGCAAACAATGTTCCCGCCTCTTTTGTCAATAATATATGTATATACGTGTAAAACTAAATATTAATCTCGTTCTTTCTAGACCTTTAATTCCCAATAGTACCGCCTTTCTCAACCAACTACATATTTTGTCCCAGTAGTGTGTTGTCGAACTATTGTTTTCCGAAATTCATGTCGCATTAAGTAACTGTCTATATTCATAAAGGCAATCATGTTTTTAACTATAAAAAAATTAATTCGGAACTCTACTTTCGTTCTTCTTCTAAAACTTTCCCTGATAATAGCTGCTTATTTGTTTACTATAAAAAAAAAAAGAAACTAAACACTAATTTCGTTCTTTCCAGAACTTTCCCAAACAATGGTCCCGCCTTCCTTGGCCAGCGATGTATGTTTACTGGCAGCCAGGGTATCATTAGCCGGGCTTGCGATGGACCACGACATTTATTTTACGGCATCCGGCAATAAAAGTGATCCACTGCCTGCATTCTGCAGTGTTGCCCGTTGGCCGGTGCAAAGATAAAAAACTTCTAGATGCGACAAATAAATAATTAGAAAATCACACATTAGAGATAGCCCCAAATTAAGTCACAAATCACCACATAGCTAGAAAAACTCTGAAACCAGTGGGTAACATAGTCAATTAACCCTGTATACCCTATACAGGGTTAATTGACTATGTTACCCACTCGATATGAATAAATAAACATAGCTAGAAGTAATCTGATGTTGGGCATAAAGCTGGTCGACTTAATTTTGAGTACCTTTAATTTTTGCGGCGACAATTTATTATTAATCAAAGTTAATCATATTTGAAAAGTGGAACAGGACACAAAAATGTGGAATTTCATAATTCAAGTGATATGATGCGAAGCATGGACAGGACACTGACACAAAAAAATAGGAGACCAAACTCATGGTGACTGAAAGGAAAATTCTGGGGCCGGTAAGGACTGAGAATGGGGAATGGAGACAAAGGAAAAATAAAGATCTGGTAGCAGGACCAAATATAATTGGCGAGACGAAAGTCCAGAGACAGCGCTGGCTTGGGCACTTGGAGAGAATGGAGGAGCATCGAGCGGTGAAGAGAGCATATGTGGGAAGGCCAAGGGGACGACCTATGGTCGGCCGTCCAAGATATCGCTAGATTGACGAGGTGCAGAGGGATCTGCGCGAGCTGCACGCCGATGACTAGTAGGAGGTAGCGGAGGACAGATCGAAGTGGAGATCCTTATTATCGGAGGCCAAGACTCAATTTGGATCGTTGCGCCAGATCAGTAAGTAAGTAAGTAAGGTGATATCACCCAGGTGTCTCCTCAAGTGGAAAAACCCCATAATATAGTTAGAAAACAATATAAAAATTGTATTTAATGAAATGAAAAATATAATTAAACTAAATTCAATCTCGGGCCACAGACTAGCATAAGTCAAATCACTAATTTACTTAACCACGTCAAAAGTTTAGCGCATCTATAAATTGATATATCTTTGACAGCTGCCCACATCCCACAGCCCCTGACCCCACGGAAGTGATAAAGCTTTTTGGCTAAAAAAGCATTTCGGTGGCGATGGCTCGGAAGCAAATCTCCAATTGACGAGGTCTGAAGACCTTACCTACCCTGCCGAGTGGAACGATATCTTTTTATATGTTACTTTATTAGAGTAACGCTGATTTATAAGTTATTATGATAATATTATCGATAAAGTTTGCTGGGGTAATCGTAGGCACGATGACTTGCTGTCCTGAAGGTTATATGATAAAATATTTATCTGTTAGGCATTGATACTTAACGCCTATCACCATTTACACGCGATTTCGAATGCAAGCTGTTTAGCAGTGTTCAAAAATAGTTTGTTTTATCAGTAAACAATTACAAACAAAAAAGTATGGGTGACAAGCGTTTTTAGGATGTTGCCTTTTTTCAAACAATAATTTGACGACCTCCATGGGGTCAATGGTCATCACTCAGTTTGGTTCTGTTTTCGAGCACTAGTCAGGAAAATTATTAAAAAAGAGTAATATTCTTCTGGATCTGTGTTATCGTTCTACTTCATCCTAGCATGTACATACATTATATATAGCATGTATATACATTCCTAATTGCGTCGTCGCTTTGGAGCCCAGGGTACGCTTTAATCGTGGCCCTAGATTTGGCAGTACTGATTATTACATTAGAGGTACTGCCACCTGACCCTGTCAGAGGCCGAAAGGCGGTTCCGAAAAACTAATATCAGTGTGCACAGGGTCGATTGACCATACAGCCAACTTTATATGAATGAATGAATACGTTTCAAGAGACAAACAGACAGACACAAACGTACTTACAGCTCCTCATTTTATGGGAAGTAAATAACGAAAGGTACTCGACAATCTTAAAATCAATCAACAAATTGTACGCTGTCTACACCAAACTATATTGACAAATGAATGAATAAAAAGGAAATGTATCCGATGCCCAGGAAATAGGACATTGATACAATTGAAGCCATTGTCGGTGATCCGGCTCGGCCAGCTTTGTGTATTATTTTCGTAATTAATTGTACTTAATTTATTTTTGTATTTGTCTCTGTACCTTTTTTCAGCAGGCTTAGTGTTTTCTGGTTGATAATTAGAGCGTTTTACTCTACATCAATACCAGGACCATGATTAAGGAGTACCCTGGGCTACGAAGTTTAAACTGACGACGCAACTAGGAATACAAGCTAGGATGAAGGAACTCTACTTCAATACAATCATTAAACATTACATAAAAAAATCAATAAACAAAATTGTTTAATTACCAGTAGGTAAAGAACTCACGGAAATGTTCAGACAAAATCCTTATCTGAAACAAAGAATACTTCATTAGTTTTATTCAGAACATCTATGAAATGCACTACAAAGGTTTTTCCGGTTGACCCTAAACCGTACAGATCCAGAACCTTTTAACTCTTGCTTATTATTTTTTCTTCACATATCATAAAGTAATATTATGGTTAATTTAAGAAATAATAGAAGGCGAACGAAAAGACTTCGTAGCAGGTGGTACTTACATAACTAAGATGAGGCATAGCGGCATAACCTGCGTTGCGGCCATCCTCAAATAATATGCAGTGGTTGGTGGAATGTGCTACTAGCCGGACAAAGGTACAAATGATTAGATACTGTTCTCCAATTCTGTTCTGTTATTCCCAGAAATATTAAAGCTTAGACAGAGACCAAAAACAATAAAGCGTCCGCGATTCCTCTAGTACTATTAACAATTCTGTATAGAGTATTCATATAGGCTGCGGTGACCGCATACTATCAGGCGGGACGCTATTCTTAAATAAAAAAAGGTTTGCGAAGCCGAATAGTAATAAACATGCATTTTTGTCTACCCATTTTTAGAATTTTGGATGAGAAAAGATTAACACGATTTATTACAACTATGTTTTTATATAATTTTGGAAAGTATTTTTTTATATCAAAATGAGCCAATAAAATGAACCTACCTACTAATCAAATACTATAAAAATATTTTTACCAAAAATTTATCAAAGACCACGTATCGCACCAGGTCCCCTATTAGAGAATGATTTAGTCCGGGAGTCCATCGAACCCCACTTTCCCTGCAATTAGTTGCTCGGAACAATGTGCAGTGATTTTTAAATGATCGCCCCCAGCGCCATCTGGCGTGCTCAGTCAATGCTGGACTACTAAGTAATATTGGTAATTGCGTCTAGGTCCCGCTGCCGTTCGAAAATTAAAATTCACGGAGATTTTAAAATGATTGCGTTTTTTATTTTATTTTAAATACTGTACTAGGATCGATGGCAGCATAATACAGAACTCTGTGTGTGCATGTTAACTAATGCCTAGATTTCTAGGTATTAGTTTACTACATAGATGAGAAGATTAGTACAAAATATTATGAAAATGTTTAGGTAGCGATGGCTCTACCAAAAGATCTAAGCATTTGCTAAATTCTGAGAGTTGCTCTTCCAAAGTTAATGGACAAAATACATCTCACTCGACAATATAAAACTTAATCATGTCATAAACAAAAACATCCCAATGTACAAGACCTACGTCTGAATCAGGAAAATTTGGTGATTTATATGTCAGAATAAGCCAGCCACGTTTCATTCTTTCAGGTTCGAATTATAGGTTTTTCAACATAATATAGGCAAGGCAGACTGTTTATTCAAAACCACTCTATGTACAAAGATATCTCCAAAATTTATCTAAAAAAAGCCAAAACATATTCCAAAGTATCAATAACATATACCTACCTACTCATTTCCTTAACAAAAAATCCAAGCTCCTCTCTGTATGTAGGCAAAAGAAAATAAGAGGAATTTCTTCGGAGCAAATTAAAGGGCGTCGTAATAAGAGTGGACTCAGGGATGCCGTGATAACAGAGCCCATATTGTTGTGCTATTATTTTTTCATTTTTCCGGATATTTCGCGTTCCCGTTTCAGAAAATGAATACCGATTTTGTTTTAATCTGTTTTTCGTATTATGGAAATAAATGTGCTTAGACGTCTTAGTTTTTTTTTGGTGTGTACTTAATTGTTATTTTGACTCTCGTTGTAAAGCAGACCCTGGGCTCCGAAGCAAACAGCTGAGGCTGCAACCGGGAAGGCGCTAAGATGATGATGACTCATTTATAATTTTATTTATCACTCACGTATTAAAGTAATGCGCTTACATACTAGATTGGGACGTAAATATCTAATTTTGTTTATATTTAGTAAAATAGTATAAACTGTATCCTCGTAAGGGCGCTTGTGCACTACAAGGAATTTTACTGTTCCGCAGTCCGATTTTTTACGGTCCGATATGACACGCCATCAATTTATATACTAGTTTGTGCACTATACGTAATTTTACTGTCTGAAATTTTACTTTTCCCTATTCCGGGCCATTTTTTCCGGTCCGAGATGACAGCAATGCAAAACGTATCTGTGCTTGTGCACTGCGTCCGCGATCAGTTTTATTCATGATTGGGCGGGGCGGGTGCGGGGGATAGAGGATGTATCACGCGCCTCTTTCCTTTCCTCACCTCCTCTGCTAACTGCGCCTAGGGATAATAATAATAAACACTTTTTTGCACCAGGAAAATACAATTTTAAGACATGTAGACATAATGATGTGCAAAGGCGGCCTTATCGCAATAGCAATCTCTTACAGGCAACCCTTTTTGTAGGAAAAATGGATGTCGGAAATGCAATAACGTATCGATATATATTGTATTGTATTTATTGTATCATTACATTATGCACGATATTTTCATCTCTTTTAACGTTACTCATGCATGGCGTGTAGTTTCAAAGAGAGCTGACCTTTTACTGCACTTTACCGATCCGAGTAAAAACGGACAAGTGCACAAGCCAATCAGTCGTGTTTTTCATGCCAAATCGGACCGTAAAAAATCGGACTGCCGGACAGTAAAATTCCTTGTAGTGCACAAGCGCCCTAAGTTTTTGTGTATTTTCTTGTTTTATTAATCAGTACCTAATTTTAATGATATCCGCTGCATCTCACACACTTCTTATATAGATAGACACCAGAGTATAACATAGGTATAAGTTTAATTGTTACTAACCCTATATGGACTTATGGTCTAAAATAAAAGATTTTTTTTTTTTATAAGAATTCTTATCCCTGAATAATTTTGACTGACCACAAACTTACCATAATTTTATACCAACCACCTTTCATTATTCAATATTTTCACTTATTCTTGTCGTCGGTAAAATTTGAAAATATTGCATTACATAACACTTATTCTCTATGGAAATAAGTAGCGACTAATGACAGCTCAGCAACCAACCGCCACTCATTGACGTTTCCACATTAATATCGCGGCAATTATTAAATACGAGCAATTCGATAATTAATTGGTGCAAAAAGAGCCGGGGTTCCGCATTGGGATCGCAACGGAATCGCGGCAGGATCGCAGTAAATCACACCAGCACAATGAGGGCAGGTGGCGGCGGCGCGATAATATTCCCGTTTAATTACGCGGAATAATTAGTGAACGGAATATTTTCCGTTCCCTAACTATCTCCGCCGTCTTCCGGCGATAACTAGGCGGTAATTGCGGATTAACCTCGCATTCAGAAATTAATAGGTGCTTACTGCTCACAGGCGCTGAGGTCATGGTAATGAGGAGATATGTACGCGATACCCCTGGGAAAGACGATCCTTCTTGCACTTTTTTTCGCCAGAGATCTTCATCTAGATCGTAATCTGTAGATCTAGGGTAGTAGATGCCAAGAATCTAACAAAATTGTGTAAACACATTTTATAACTTTTATGTAGTTTTGTTAACCATACGGGGGGTTTGTTACCAACATTTTATAGTCACTACGTGACAAACCCCCTTTTAATTATAATAGAATTTAAAAAAACAAAAAAGCCTCTCATCCTGAGCTCCGTAGGTATTTTGTTTTCCGTAAGTTTCTTGTTTAGGGGTATAGAATATTCCTGAGCTTGGTGTACTCTTGGCAAAGGTCTCCTCTTACCCCTTCCATTGCTTTCTATCTAGTGCAACTCTTCGTCAATTTGGGCCCGCTGTTAGTTTAAGTTCGTCTCCCCATCTTGTGACAGGTCATCCTCTCCTAGATCTTAATAATAAAATTTAAGCTACCACAAGTTAACATCTACTAGCACTACAATCTTAAGCACTAATTAATGTAAATTCTTTACTACTACCAACCTACCAAGTGCTTCTAACGATATTAGAAGAATAATAGCAACAAGATTGTACTTTTATTTTGTCATGCTTTTGTGTGTTCATTATTTGTATTTTGTACAATAAAAATATTACAAACAAACAAATAAACTCGATTGCAATGACTCAGGACAGAGATGGTTGGCGTAGACATGGGGAGGCTTATGCCTAGCAGTAGGTTATGAAAATCTGAAAATACTTATGACATAATGAAACTGCCAATATTTACAAAATTTAAAGTACGTGTAAGTACGTAAGAAACTAAAATATCTTCTTCGTGCTGTGATCCAGTGTCACAGTCAAAGCCTGGTGTTTGCCTGCTTACTGGATTTGAATTAATTGTTAGCGGAAAACATCCGCTCTCGATGTGTTTATATAAACACGCTCGATGACGCGTTGATTACTTCCGAAAATTATTTATTAGCTAATAAACATCACACAAATTTATTTTCCAGATCCACTTTATTGTGACGGACGAAAACAAAATATTATGTTTTCATTGCTGATAATCATGGAAATATGAAAATATTACCAGTCACAAATAGTGCGTCATGGCATGTCGTCCTAAGAATGGGGTTTGGAATATATGGAGGACTAGCGGCCCGGTACGTGCTTCGCTACGTGTAAAGTGATAAATAAAGAACCGCTCGACCGATTTTGTGCAAACTTCACATAAACCATCTACTAAATAGTCCGAACAAAGCCTAAACATTTGGTTTGGATAGGTGAGCCCGTGCTTGAGTTATAAAATTACAACAAAAAGTGGCATTGATTTTTATATATATAGATATACAACTAGGGACACCCTAAGATGATAGAGATAGACTCCATTCTTACGAAACAGCATTAAAACCGATGATACTACCTAAAACGAAAGAAAGAAATAGAAGCACTTATTCGTATTGAAAACATCTTTCATCATCCCATCCATCTCAGTTTCTTCGCTTAGATAGAACCTACGGAATTTAATTTAGCCCCAAACTACAAACAACGAATATTTGTCGCTTGAAAGCGATAATTCGTCGCCACGACAACGTTTGATGTAATAGATAGGCAAAAAACATAATATAAGCGCATTTGCTCACCTGCGACAATCCTAGTTATTGAGACCGGTACAATGATTTCAAGTAGTTAGGGATAGGCTCGCGGGACATTTTGTTTAAAGTTTCGCTATCGTACAGTCTCTACAGGTGCTAGTTCTCTAAAGGTGTAAGATCTTAGATCTTTCTCTATCTACAGATTATAGTAAAAGAGAGAATGACTTGATATCGTATCTTTTGTTTGGCCCTATGGCTGACATAAGAATGCCATGCGGCATTAAGTCCACTATTTGTAAATTTTATTTAAAAAAAAGTCATTTCTAGGACTACAAAATTGGCAAATAAGCATTTAAATTCAGGAACAATCTGTATTTAGACAACATAGTCGATTTGACCCTAAAAACCTTAATGCCAACATTTTAGGGCCAAAAATCCGGTACAATTTTGTCGCGTTTTGGGCATAGTCATGTCCTTACTCTAGTAATAATTATGTCAATGGCCCGGCAGGGTGGCTAGTTGAGTGGAAACTTTTCATATCGAAATATTAATTCTCTCACCGATGAGCAAGGCGTTAGTAATGCTGCAAATTAAGCAGAATGTAAAGGCATTAAATTATTAAACAAGTGACGAATTATGGTTCAAGTTCGATTATTTTTTAGATAAGATAAACATTTATAGAACCTGATATGTAATAATAATAGTCGAAGACCCACCCTAAATCAGGTTTTGTCTAAGTTTATATTGGACCGCTTATGACTTTACAATAGGGATTCCTGTGGCAAAGGTGAACCATAATACTTGCATCGTTTGGAAGCTGCAATAGCCAAATCCATTTGTTAGGAATTCATTTTCCAATTAGGTAAAAATTAGGCGGTCGTGTTCATTGTCATGTAATTTATAGGCACTTTTCCTTGAATTGAAATGTTTATTTAATTGAAATGTGTCATACCGCATGTAGTAACCCCAAAAACTGTTAGAGCTAAGAAACTATTGAAGATAATCAGCCAAAAAGGGATTTCTTGAAATTACACTAGTAAGGGAGTGCTTAGGACGCGTAAATTCAACGATTATGTTAAAAACAATTCTTCGATTTTCAGACACATATTATACATTTATGAAGAAATTCTCTATACTATTCGTATATCAGTTCTAGAAATATGTACCAAAATACCAGGACTATATAATTATAAAGAATGTCAGCTCATTAGTAATTACGTAGGGCTGCATCGGACGTGGCAAAATATTTTCCCGCCCCGTAATTAAAGAGCCGGGGAAACCGAAATTATTGTCCACACATTTTCTTGGGAAATATTTTCGTCGAAATATTTGGTCCGGACATTTAAAAATGTTTTTTTTAAGAATTTGTTTGTGTAATGGTTGAATTTAAGCTTTTGGTTTAATAGCCACTGAAACATTTATATTTTCTTACGAAGTCTATATGTCAATTGAAATATTTGACCATACAATTTCGGAACTTAAAACACATGTTATGTGTGTGTATTGTAAGTTTGAGGTGTCTGTGACTGTCTATATGTAGCTACATATAGAAGGAAAAGCGTTGATAACAGAGTTTAAACACTACTAATCAACAATAGCTTCGGAAAGCACGTTAAGCCGTTGGTCCCGGCTGCCATTTAGTTTAGTATTCCCTTTATTGCACCAGAACATATAAAGCAATAACAAATATTAAAATAACTTTAAGTTAACAAAAGGAACCATGTCAGAGGCCGAAAGGCAAGTTCGAAAAACTCTGGGTGTACAAGGTCTGAACATGTAATCGACTCTACTATATCTACTACGATTCTCTTTTAAAGTAGTCATCCTATCAATAACACTGACTTCAATACTTTTCTGTGCAGTTTAAAGTACTACTTAAGTTTTGTATTGTTTTTGTTATTTTAATTATTGGGCTTAAATAATTAATAACGAATGTTGTGTTCACCTGTTATTGGGTTGCATGCTAGCACCTAATAATGAATTTATTTTTAATCGAATGTAATCGTGTAACCAGTTGGTGTTCCTTGAAATAAATAAATACTCGATATGATTATGACAAAGAGTCTGAAACCTCAAAAAAAACGTTTTTTTCTCAAGGGATTATGACGATTAAAAATATCTTTCCCAATTCTCATACCTCATAACTGCAAGTACAATCACCGTCAAAAATGATTATTTCTATAATGACGTAAAAACAAAAGCCAAGTGGCACGTCATTAGAGCGTTGAGCGGGGCGTGCGGCGTGCCACAAAGGCGCTGAATTAATGACACCTCGTGCAAAGTCGAGATGAGTTATTTTGAAGAGGAAAAGGCGAACGAGGAGTGTGGTTGTTCTACGAGGCGTTTTGTTCGAACTAACGAGGTCAATAGTTGAGGTTCACGGCTGGTGGCGTCGCGGTAACAAGTTGTCGCTGTTATGAGTACTTTTGTTTATGCGGTAAGATATGTAGATTTTACGCAAGATCTTTGCTTTTACTTATATATCCGAACATTTCGTCCCTTGGGTTAGTTAGAGAGTTATTGAAATTATAATTGTCTAACACAAAAGACGACATGTTCGGATATATATTTGTTGGACCTCTATCCTGAGTATTAGTTTAGGTAAGTATTTTCTTCTTCCAAGAACTTACGCCACTGTACGAGTAATCTAGTAAATGAAAATAATTATGATTATCGTACAAGGACTGACCAAGTCGTTAAAGAAAGATGAGACTTATTAATTTCCTGTAATATACGTTACAAATAGACTCCGTTTCCCAAAAGCCATAAAAACATTAACAAAACCACGTAGATATTTGAATAAACCCTAAACTAGACAGATCTAATTCAGCACTCAATACCCTAAATGCAGTGAAAGTGGGAGCGGTCGTATGCTTTCACATTCCAGTTTCGCTTTCGGCTTCTCTGCATATGTGCAGTGTATATATATCGCATTTCTATCGCAAACATAACATAGGTAGTTTAGTTTACTCTTTGTGTTCCGTTTTTGAAACCTGAAAAAAAAAAGAATCGAAATTACTGTATGACACAGAATGTCATTGCGGAGCCAATCGTTGAGTGCCCGTTGTGACTTGTGCCCTGCTATATGTAGCAGAAGCGAGCTGATGTAGGTAGCCACGGCTAGGGCGATCCAGTTGGTAGTGTACTAGGCTTCCAAAGTTTAACATCATCGACACGAAGAAGGCTGTATAATATAACCCGCGTAAAGCCCTCGCGGCCATCTTTTGCAGGCCGCATGCATTCGCTAATTGCATAAAAAATCCTGTACGATTCCTCTAAAATTTTTATTTATCTCATTAAAGTAGGGTTATGCGTACACATTTATATTAATGGACTGTATTTGAGAGTCGACTCATCAGATAAAAATTAGTTTTTCTTGACTTGAAGCTTGTAATGGAGTACGTATGGAGCTAATGTTAGAGTCACTATCACACCTCGTAATCGTTCAATTTTCGACATACTAAATACTTTTAATAAAAATATTTGACAAAGAAGTACAGTCAACCTCAAAAGTTCATGATTAATTTTAGAACAAATAATTAGCTTCTGATTATGCATGCGTTTTTAGGTTGACCGTACCTACGACGTTTGTTGTTTTGTAATCTAATTTCGTTATATAAAAAAACATATTCTAACACACAAGACGACTATAAAAACTGACATGCATGGGAACGCAATAACTGCGGTACATGTTTTTATCACTCAAGTGCGTGTATTCGATCGGTGGGTCCATTGTCTGCTTGCGGACGGACAAAAGATACGTAAACGGTAGCGCGGGCTATCGGGGCTTTGATCAACCTTATACTTCACCATATTTTTCGATTATTTAGGGATCAGTAAGTATGAGAGATTAAATCGTATCAGAAATTAAAAGAGTTTAAAAAATTAATCGCGACTTAGTCTGGCGAATTAAATTGTTTTATTATGCAACAGTTTCATGGACATTACTTCCAACTTCCAACAGGTCAATTTGAAAATCATTAGGAGAGCACTAAGCAATAAAATAGAAAAGTATTAGGTATGTATTTAATTTATATGTATGTATGTTAAGTATGTATTTATTTAGTTTCATTCATTCTTATCGAGTGAGTTACACGGTCAGTCGACCCTGTACATATACACCGTGTATTAAGCTTAGATTAGTATACAAACATACTTCATTCTTGGTATTAAAGTGTGGTCTTCGACATTAAGTGCAAAAGAAAAATCTTTTTTCTTTCACAAAAGTGAAGACGACCAGGTTTTCATAAAAGTTTCGACAATTCACCTAACAGACCATCCTGAGACGCTGCCGCCAAAAAATTATTATACTTATTCTGTAACTAAAGTGACAGGAAGGTGCTAGATGTGACATTGACAGTCTTGGCAGCTGAGGACCTAAGGTGCATGATATAATGATATTTTTAAAATTCAAAACCATAATCATTCTATTTATAAATTTTATCGTCTGCCTGAAATTAAAGTATACAGAACCTTAATTTATATTAATTGAATTTTTGTGATAAAACTAAGATGGTGTACGGCGATACGCGATACCGACGCGGGTTCTGGTAACTTCACGAGCTTCAAGTGACATGTTTCTGTGTAAAAAAGATGAAGCGCGCGGGAATGAATGGAAGCCAAAAAGTTAAAGAGAAAATTAAAAAAATATCTTCTTGAATGAGATGATTATGGCCTGTTCTCAGTTTGTGAAATCTGATTTGGAATTATATTATTAAAATTAGTGTAGTTTTTTGGTTGTTGTTTTAAATTTTGTCATACATGGAATATATATTGACTTGTCTCCATGAGGAATCTCTCCTAGTCAACCAGTATCACAGAGGAAAATCGGTAGGACCATGCACAGTTAGTATGTAGAGAGTATTGTATGTACTATGTTAAGTTCTAAGCAAAAACGTAACTTCCTTATTAACATATTCTAGGAAGATGCCTCGTCTAATTATTATGTATGTTAATACAATACTCAAAATCATAACCCATACTTTTTATTTAAAACATTGCCTGTGAGACAGATAACAAATCATTTAAAATATTAATATTTAGAAATGACAAATGTGTCTCTGGTTCCTTCGCTGTACAAGCCGCTCGTCTATGGAACTCACTGCCATTCACCGTTCAGTGCGCCAAAACGTTAGCAAGCTTCAAATCACAAGTCATGTCGCACTTTTTACGTGATACTACTACTTAATACTATCCTTACTTATCATGGCTATGGTATTCTACCTTGTTTGTAGTAATGGTATGTGTATGTGTAGTGAATATGTTGTTATATTGTATGTATATATATAGTTGTATATAAGTAAGTGTGTAATATACATTATATGTGTAAGTTTATGTTTTGATATTTATAAAATTATTATGTTTCTTCTTATTCTTGTTGACACCTACCGCGCACAATCTTTAATATTTTTACTCAATTTTCCGTAAGGTTGCCTGGAAGAAATTGCTATTGCGATAAGGCCGCCTTTGCGCAAGGTTATTTTTCTTGTAATTACTTGTATTTAACAATGTATCCTTGTTGTGCAATAAAGAGTTTTTGTATTGTATTATATTGTATTGGATTTAGCTTAAGTATGCTTTAACTTTAGTAATAAACATGCTCAAGACATAGGATCCCTTTTTACTACAAGAAAACTCTGTATATATATCTCTAACCTAAAGGCCTAAACAGACATACTTTAGTAGTAACGTAACACAAGCACTAAAAATACCGTAAAGACGTCTGAAGGTCGCATATAAGTAGTCACACGTGTATTATGTCACCCTCGATTGTGTACTATGAAAAAATTACATTTCGCTCTAGGACTAATGAATGTACACTCGTGCGGAAAAATATTACACCTAATATCGTATAAATCGCAGCGCGTGGAGTCACGTAGCGATCTTGTTATTTTCAACGTATTTCAAGATGTTTTAGTGTTACGTTATCGCTGTAGTTTAGCTAAAACAAAGATTCTGTGTTTTTTCATACATACTTTTAATAATTTCGTACTGATTGTACAATACAATATAAGTTTATTGTCCACATCTGGGAAATCACAAAATTTACACAATTTTTATTTTGATTTTTACGAATTTATGAGTATTTTTCATCATTTTCTCCATAATACAGGAACTAAGTAACATTTTGTTATATTACTTAACTTGAAGTTGTTTTGAAAATTAATAGATTATACTTTTTATTACTAAACCGAACAAAATGAGCCAATGGGCACTAGTTCTGGAGTGCATTTTTTGAAAGTATGACTCACGCAAAATCAGCGAGTCGAATAGTTTTTGATCGATATCGAATGGCAAGGACACAAATATCGATATTTCAAAAATAAGGCTCCTGCAGGAATTGAAAGAGCATGATTAACCATGAACTATAAATTATTGATCAAAAATAATTTATTCTTCATCTAAATCAAAACAACCAAACAATCTTAATTCGTATGTTAATCAAACAACAAACTTCGTCAATTATAACATGTACAATTGGTCATCCATATTAATTTTGTTGGCTCGCGTCACATAAAAAAATTATAAAACTTTTGAACGCCGACTGTACCGTCGCGCACCTGGGTCGCCGGGGGCTCTCATTCAAATGCAAATCAAATGTTCCATTTTTAAAATCTACCATCTCGACACTCCTTGCTTCCGGAACGACTTATGTACAATCGCTACCAACCAGATCTGTCGAAGTTGACCTAAAGACAATCTTATTGCCTAAATTATTTGGTCTAATTTTATGTGAATCAGCACGTCACATATATCGTTCCAGAGATAAGTAGGCGTGTCGTTTGGGACCTTTTAGGGCAAATTTTGAGTACCCAGGTGTGCTCCCGATCCGGTTAAGGGAAGCGTCCTTGTTAGGGATTCTCGTATAAAATCGTTTAATGGTTTGTTTTTAATTTCAATTTTACATTCACCGGCGCGATGTTGTAAATTTATTGATAATAAAACGGTATGGTTTTATAGGGACTTATTGTAATTCTTACTGTTTGAGAAACATCAACATTATTTTGAAATGATTTTATGAAGAGTAATTTACACTTGGTATTTTTAAAGTGATACACATACATTAGGATTCGTCTTTTGTACTATCCATTCGTCTCTACATATTTAGGCATCATTAATCGCTATAATTACTCGTCTAAATACTTACAAATAATATCATGTAATATGCAATAGCGGCATTTGCATATAATAAAGATATGAGAGACAAAAAATATAAAAGAAAACACCAAATCAATACAAATTATAAAACGGAAATAATTTAAACACAATTTAACCTACAAGATAAAAAAAACTAAAGAAAGTATTAAAATAACAAATTCTTAAACCGATTAGATTTAATGTATAGACAACCCACACGGCAAGGCAGACAGCGTGGCACCTAACTTCCATCATCTGAATGCATCTTAACAAACATTGGCCCAACATCCATAACCCGACGAAACAAAGAGCTATCAACCGAATCCATTATGATCATTGGAACAAATGTTGGTGCATTTGATCCAACACGGGCTTGAGACCACCCATTGGACTCGTAAATTATACTTTGAATAGATACAAAAAGTTGTCGATGGTTTTCGCATACAGTTTCTTCACTCGGATAAAAGGAGATTAGCCCTCGGATGAGTTAATTTAAGCAGATTTTTTTTTAGTAGATTTTAAATGTATCTCCAAAAAAATTAATTGGTACCAAGTAGGTAGGTTAGTACCGATTTGATAATTAAATGAATCGAAAACTTAGAGCAGTGATTGTTTTTGTTGTAGCTGGTAGAGTCGTTTTAATGTAAGTAGTCGTTGTTTTCTGACGCAAAGGATATTAAATGTATTATGGGACAACGATGAAACATATAGATAACAATCTAAATACAAAATATGCTAATTACTATAAGGTATACATAAGGTATTACCAAGAACTAATGGAGTTGTTCACAAAAAATAAATATTATTTTTATACAAATACAAATATTCTATTTTCATTGCGGATAAATAAATACAACTCTTTTGGATAAAACGACAAATAAATAACTCGAAATATTTCTGAAATACATCAGAAGTTCGAATATGATGCATAAATCAAATAAGTTTATTATAATTCACTGCGATTATCCACGCAAATCACGACGATGGAATATCTAATAAAAAGTATTCGAGATGGGCCACACAAAGGTCCCTGTAGTTCGCCAATAATAATAGCTAATAGTTCTCGTATTCTATACAAAGATGATTTAGTGCGCTCAAAAGTCAGGCAGTAAATCAATCGGCTATCTCACATAAGCTCCAATATTCGAGGCAATAATGAAACGAAGGACACGTGCTTTCTCATTATTTGAAGTTATTCCGAGTTCGTGATTTAAAATAAATAAATTTTATTGCGCCATCTGTCATAAGAGAAATAAAACTTGTAATGGCTCGCGGGAGTCAACTCTCGCGCCGGGATTCATTCTGCCCGTGACATTTAATGTCGACGGGCCTTAAGAGCGTTTATCCCGTCCTGAAAATCATTTATAATTATTTATTTAAATACAAATCGTACAACATAACGGAAAAATCAAACACTATTGCATCCATCCCTTTCACAAAATAATATCATCATCGTCTTGTCTATTTTCTTATTTTATATGGGATTTGTACCTATATCACTTTTTTTATTTCTTCCTATCGGTCACCATATTTGTGCCCTGCTAGAAACATCCTTCCAAGATATTCAATGATCTCTACATCCATCAATGACCTAAGATTATCTAACTAGGCTAAGTAATAGTAATACCAAATAAATATTTTCTTCTTTATGAGCTCTACATTCCACACATAACAAATAAAAAATCATACTCACTTTCATATTAGCATGCACATCACACATCTTCATTATACGTTGTCATCATAGGTGTAAGTATACAATTAAATACCTAGTGGCTCTTCTCCGTTAATTTCAATAGGAATGCCTCTTCTCACAGCAGATTTCAGTAAATCTTCACACCCTTGTCGTAGTTCCATAAAATTTATTTTAGAAAAGACGAACTAAATTTATCAGGGACTGCAACAAACAGGATATATACTCTTAAGCCAGTAATGCCGTGGCCGTGAGCGCTGGAGGTTTCCTCATTACAAGAAACCCGATTTATTACTTCTTAAATTTAACACACTATCTATCCGCTAAATATCGTCGTAATGGCAAACGTTAATTTAATACTCATCGGGATTGGAAACGTCGTAAATAATCGTGTATTTTATGTTGTGCTCGTACGACGTGGCAATTTTTTATTATTTCGAAAAGACCCGTAGAATCGAAGTTGTTATGACGAATCGTTCATTCGCCATGGTGACGGAACCGCACGCTTTGACAGAGTCAGTGTCTCCGTCGCCGTGTGTATTATATGATTGTAATATATAATTGTACATTAAAATTTCGACTGAAACATTAAAAGGTTTAAAACTGAGTTCAATCTTTAACATTAGTTTTAGCGTTAACATATTTTCAAATCGTCCAAAGTCACAACACATCCGCAATTCTTTTCAAATTTAACAGAAATCAACTGCCCAAAATACAAACCTATTACCTTCTCAGTATTGAAAGGCATTGCATGACAAAACACACAATAAAAAAATACGACTTGAGATGTATTTAAGAATTATAAGATCCTGGTTTCGACGAAGCCGAAACACTAAACAAAACAACGGCCAAAACCAAAAACATCCATACTCCAAAACCCATTCAGGTAAATTAAATTTATACACGAAAAGTAATAACAGCGGGCATCAAAAGGCCTCGTCTGTCCGTACGAAGCTTTCCTTTTAATTAAACCCTAAGTACTCGTTAAAAAACGGGATCCTCCCAAACAGACAAAGCCGGTACTAACAAACAGTGCGAATGTAAAAACGTTGGATAAATAAGTGGAAAAATACAGGTAAGTCCGAGGGTTTTGTACGGACGGGCCGGCCACTTAGGTCATCCTGCGAAATAAAGGCCCAAGTTTTTTTATATCGTTTTTAAATGCGAGGCCCGTACCCGCCTCATCCCCTGGCGATCACGTGAAAGGAAACAAACGAAAGAAAATGTTTCCGAGAGCCGTTCGCTTTTATTGAACCGTCCTTTTACTAGTTGCGATCGCAAATAGTTTGTGTAATTCATTTAGTTCCTAATGAAACGGATAAGTTGAGCGCTGTAAAGTAAATCGCATTTTTAAGAGTTTTCTTAAAATCTTAGAACCCAAAATGCCAATTATATAATGCCAGACATATTAAAAATGTGTTTTTCAAATACGGCATAAACTACTACGCTGTAAGTTTTAATCTTCTACAACTAAGTACCATCATAATTTTTTCGGTGGCATCCCAAGCCCTGCAATATTTTATTGCCTTGTATTCCTCATTCTGCTTAGCTTGCATTGATATTTAATAATATTTTTTTCCTTTTCTTCATCGGTTCCTCACTGCTGAAGATCGTGACGTAACCACGTATATGAGTTTCCAAACAATTAAATCCTCCGAACTACGAAGCGCTCTGTATACGCTGCAACTTTAATAATTACTGTCTAAAAATGATTAACTCGTTCTCCATGCAGTTGACAAATCAAGTTGTCATTTTAGGAAGTTGTCATTTAGCATACCAAGGTTTTTTTTACCTTCAAAGCGGCGCGGCGCGGCGGCGGTGGATTCGCAAAATCGGCGAGACGCGTAACTCTGTTATGCTGTACTGCTGTTTCGTGGAAAACGACTTCGGCGTCTCGCCATTGTTAGCGTATTATGCCGCGTGAAACGTTTTGCATGTCTTTAGCGATGCCGCTTTTGCATACTAGAATTATTAATACACCGACAAAGTACAAACATGCTTAGTGCAACCTCCTTAGCATTGATTCTGGTATTTCCAGCTATTTAGTGACTCGACTGCGCACAGTTTGAGAGTGGATTGGTTAACGTACATTTGAACTTATTAGTGCACTTGCAAGCCTACAAAAAAAAAAATTTTTTACAGTCGAACCGTAAGATACAGAGATAAATGTAAGTATTTACTTACAGTACATGTTACATTTATACTTTTTGTTTTTTTTTTACTTATTTAAAAAAAAATCATAATAATGACTATTACTGAAAATCTCTAAATTGCATGAAATAATTTCGCATCCTGATTTCCATAAAAATATTTCACCAAGGTTCCAAAATCAAATAACTCAATCTCGCATTCCGTCCCATAAACCACTAGCGCCCTCTTTACATTCCGAATTTAAATAAATCTCGCCTTGTTTAGGCCCTTCTATTGGTAGCGACATGAAATGCAGAGATTCTCAAACTATGAATTCAATATAAAGATATTCTTTTTCTTTTTCGTTTGGAATTCTTCTTCTATTTAACTTTTAGGAGGACAAATTTATTAAAAAGCAAAATATTTCTTCTGGTTATCATGAGGTCAAGGATTTAGGCTTAATTTTTTTACAGTAATCGTTCCCATTCGTATTCGCCCATTTACAAAAAATAAATTATTACAATATTATGTGATAGATTTTTCAATAAAGCTATTTTATTCTATTACTAGCTGTTTCCCGTAGCTCCGTCTGCGTCAAAAAGTAGCCTACATCTATTGTCTTTGTTCATCTTCATTTCGTGTAGGTTACATTGTCTATCGACTACGTACACCTTGGTGTCAGAGTTGTTCGGAATCGCCTCTCGGCCTCTGACGTGGTTCCTTTAACTACCAAATGGCAGCCGGGACCAACGGCTTAACGTGCCTTCCAAAGCACGGAATCATCTTTATTGTCAGGTGACTCAAGCCTGCAAAGTCCTAACCAAACTGGAAACAACTAAACAAATTATGCTTCCGGTGGGAATCGAACCCACCCACCCCCGGGTCAAAGGCAAATGCCTTAACCACTGGATCATGGAGGCAGATTGTCTATGTTGACCCCGGGTTTATTCATAGCAAATCTCATCAAAATCCGTTCAGCGGTTTGGCCGTGAAAGCGTAACAGACAGACAGACTTTCGTACATATCTTATTAGTCTGGAAATTCATAGGTTTTCTTTAATCTCACATGACATTTCTCCCTTCTAAGGCCAGTTTGAGAACCTGTGGTATAGAGCAATATATTGCGTGTGTAAAGGTACTATACATTTTCAATTTGGGCAGAGCGGGTAGTGTAGGCCCGGGCGAGGGATGTTCGAAGCAGTGATTAGTAATGTGAGGGGATTATGGTGAAATAATCTTAGTGGAGACGTTAATGAGAAAACATGCGGCTGCTCGGGACACTTGCGATTAATTACTTTAGCAATTAAATGCTGTATATTTATTTTAAAAAAATTAAAGTACTATATCGGTACTGTTATGGTAGGGTATTCACAGACTAAATAGTCCGATGACCTGTTAAAGGTCGCAGGCTGTCGCTGGATGCAGGTCGCTTTTAACCGGTCATTTTATTTATTTATTTATTCGCAGCTACTCACTACACTTACAGTTAAACTACACTCACTTTGGAAATCATCTGATTGTCAGATAATAATGATAATTGCCGACATAGCCCAGCGGATTTGTTCTTTGAAGTGGCAGTGGGCGGAGCACATAGTGTGGAGAACCGATGGCCGATGGGGCCGAAAGGTTATCGAATGGCGACCGCATACCGGTAAACGCAGCGTTGGACATCCACCGGTCAGATGGTCAGATGACCTGATAAAGGTCGCAGGCAAACACTTGATGCAGACTGCTGGCAACTGATCATTTTAGAAATCATTGGGAGAGGAACAGCAGCAGCAGTGAACTGACTGGGGCTGAAATGATGATGATGATGAATGATAATTGCGTGCTCCAAATGGCACGTTAAGCCCTTAATCCCGGCTGCAGAGGAACAGCGTCAGAGGCCGAAATGGGGTTCCGAGAAAAACTCTGACACAGCGTAGATTGACCTTCAATCCCACTCGATATCAATGAAATGGAAACCACCCACATCAGGAACAGGTAAAAGAAGCTATACATCGTGAAATTGTAGTCGTTTTGGATCCATCGTCCAGTAACTCCATTCATGCAACCGAACAAATTTCCCCAAGGAACATAGCTCGAAACATGAAAAACAAATTTGGACTTCCCATAGTAAGCTAGGTCACGTGATGATACATTTTGTATGGAAAGTCCAAAAATTTACTCCATATTTCGACCGATGTATCTTGGGGAAAGTTGTTCAGTTGCATGAATACTCCATTCTGGACGATGGGATCAAAACGACTAAAATTTCACGGTGTATATATAAAAGATTAGCGGCCCGGTACGTGCGTCGCTACCTATAAAGTGATAAATGAAGAACCGCTCGACAGATTTTGTGCAAACTTCACATAAACCATCTACTAAAAAGTCCGAACAAAGCCTAAACATTTGGTTTGGATAGATGAGCCCGTTCTTGAGTTATAGAATTACAACGAAAAGTGGCATTGATTTTTATATATATACTCGTAGATTAGCTATTATTTATCCCATATGCCATCCATGAAGAAAATTTTAGCCTCCAACATTAATTACTCTGAACTCAATAGAAGATAGCGTAATTAACATTTTTCCCATTTGCCGGTTTCGATAGGTATAGAAAGGCGCCACATGGAAGGGTGTGCAATGGTGCATTGCCGTGGTCATAGGAGCCAGTGATGTGTTGAGTGACGCTTCATCACGTCCCAGTGCGCATTAGCCTTTAGGCTCAAATTATATGTATATCTAGCTCAAAAATATATTCAACTTCGTCGCTCAGAAATTTTGTTTGATTCTTGTATATTTTGTTTTTGACTGTTTTTATGAATAATTGGCATTGATCGTTAAAAAATATGTAAGACATAGATAAATTATTAAAATAAGTAAATATAAATTGTAATTATAGGTATATATTCTTAGTGCTTAACACTACACTACCAATACAGTATTCTAAATAGTATTGTTACCCACAGACAATATAAGAGACTTCTCATAAGTATAATTCCTTCATCCTGTATCACATGTTTAGTCATCACTGGCATGCAAGAACGACATATTATAATAAGGGCCTTAATATAAATGTTACAATTTATTTATTTATTTATTACTATTTATTTAGAGCTAAACCTTTCGATGCGTCTCTACAATAACGTTGTTCTCCATGCAAGCATGCTTTCCTAGTTGCGCCTTCAGGTTACCCTTCGGAGACTAAGGTACGCTGTAGGTCATGGCCCTTGATTTGGCGGCACTGGTTACAATGTAGCGACTGCCGTCTGACCTCCGTAACACTTTTTAAATGGTAACCAGACCAACAGGTACATGACCCGAGGTATGTTATAATGGCCAACACTCTCATATTTGTTCAGGCTACTTACTCGTAAAAGCCACACAACCTAACGACTGCCACAGAATATATAAATTTCCTTCTTACTTTGTGCGACTGCCATATTTCAATAATAACCGGTACCAACTCGTAATATAAAATGCTTTACAAAAACTAATAACGTAAATTAAAAACATTTCAAGATTACTCTGTAACCAATGTCAGACCTGGATTTCCGAATTTTGGAATGAATTTCAAATTAAGAATCAAATATTTTCTTATTATTAAGGCAAGTACACATAAGAGATTTTTTCCTCAATTTCTCCGCGGCACTTGATTAGCTGAGCTCGATCGTAATTATTTTCCCGTCCCCGTAGCCGCGGGGGATTTGTATAATCCTGATTAGGTACGTATTGCGATCCGATGAAGTGTGCTGCCGCACGTGTCTCCTCGGCTTTATCTCACTTTGGGACAGCAAATGATGCCCCATGTTTGATTTAGATGAAATTGAAAGTAGTTGATTGAGTCGATAATTAATTTATATTATTTGTTTGAAAGGTTTGAGTTAATAATTTTAGTAGATTAATTTCGTCGTGGATAACCTTTTACACATTGTCATGATAGGATATTATAAGAGTTGAGTACCAATACGGTTTTAAGTTTCACATTAATAGCAATTAGCTAAAAGTGATAAAATTATTTCAAATTAAAACTTGGTTCCTAAAAATTAAATAAGTACATTATTATTTCAGTTTCAAAATATTATTCGGAATATATTTACATTTTTTTTTATTAGATCGCCAATATCTAATCAAGTGTGATAACTAGGGTTAATTCATTTAATTCTACATAGACATAGTATATATAAAGGGCGATAATCCGTACGCTCATAGTTTTAAATAGTAATCCGTAATAGCAATAGTAACATCAAAGGATTTTCGATGTAATTCCACAACGAGCGACTCTGTCTGCATTTACCGGCTTCGTATTTTTGTTGTTTCAAACTCACGTAATAATAGTCTCTATCACTTAGGTAACTAAGTTGTAATTAGGTTAGAGGGGTCAGCGCACGGCAAATTCCCATTGTGTTGTTATCACGCGCCTCCAGCCGCTGAACGTCGACTTTATTCCGCTGGAATATTTAATTTGCAACTTTCTACGCGATGACTGTTCATTACTAGAATTACTAGTTAACATCTTTTCAGGCTCTTTATCCTTAATTTCAGAGCCGCCTTGCCGGTGAAGTTACTTTCATTTATCTTTGCAGAGACTCGATAGCCGATCCGGCAGAAAAGTTCTCGGTGGCAACCTCAAACAGGCAAGCGCAGCGTTGGACATCCACAGACCAGATGACCTGAAAAAGGTCGCAGGCAAACGCTGGAGGCAGGCACCTTCCAATCGGTCATTTTGGAAAACATAAGGAGAGGTAATAGGCCTCTAGAGATAGCTCCAGCAGTAGATTGACTGCTGGAGCTATCTCTATCTCTATCTCTACTACTTTTTTTCTTTATTTGTCCTACATAACTCCTTCTTGCTCTTCTTACCCGTCGTCTATGTATAATGCCTTTCATGATGGCTTGTGAAAAACGACAATGAAGATAGTGATTTTTTTGATATATAATGGATCGTGTTCAATATAAAATGAGGAAAGAACAATACTACCATGTACTACTTTGGATGATATTGGAAAAACGTTGAGAAGAGAGTGATATAAGAACATATAAGCCATTTGTATTGCATCGTGCGCTACGCAAAACATATTATTCCCGAAGCTTGACTGGTAAAGTTCCAGTCTGCGAATTGCAAAAGGATTTTGTTTGAGATCAATACTGATTATTAAATAAATAAGGCACCTTCTAACAGACAATTGAATGTATCAAGAAAATATTTTAGGTAAGTGTAATTTAAAAGTAAGTGGTAGCCAAAACACAGACTTCCGTAACATAACAAAACTACAAAATGCGGCTTCATTGTAAATAACTTATTGACAAAAAAAAATGTTTTTTAAACATCGCCAAGTTCGAAGGCGAGTACAATAAACAGGTATGAAGTTTACTAACCACTTTGTTCAATTGTCCAAATAATTAAAATAATCGTCTTCATCCTTGATTTCTGATTTCCAAACTTCAGGGCCTAGTTAATGTAAATTTTGTTTAGAGAATTTATTTTATACGTAGCGTATCATATTCAATGTATGCAGCGGGAGAGGGCGGGGTGATCACTCAAGCCGCTATCAAGTTATCAATACTATTTGCAGAATAATGTTACCCAATTTTAACGGCTAAACAACTGCTTCAGTTGCTGTTAAGCTATTAAAACTATAAATCAACAATTATCCTGAAATGGATAGATAGGTCTAGACTGAAAAGACTCAGTTTTATAGGATCAACAACACCCTAAGGTCTCCCCACATAGTAGTATACTAGTGGACTTGTAGAAACTCACTCCTCCCCCCGAATATGTTCTCCTATAAGAGATGCTTCCGCCTGGTGAAGGCCTGCCATTGCCGCTGTGCAGGTTTTAGAGCTGATTCAGGACCCAGGTTGGTCGCTGTTAAAGCGATATGGTGAGGTGAGGTTTGCACCCAATGGTTCTGACTCCCGATGCTTGTGTGGACATACGTCACAGACATCTGTTGCATTGTCCATCCTGTTCTCACGAGTGCTCGATGACCTCATGAGGGGGTCAATGCAATAAGAGTTGCGGATTTCTCGTCCGACTCAGTTTGAGTTTCCCATTCTCGTCAGACATCGACCCGTTGAAGAAGAAGACTATTAATAATACTGTGCTATAATTCAACATTATTTTCCAAAGTATATACTTTTTATCCATAGTGTTCACTTGAATAGTAAACAAAAAGCACGTGGCTCACCTGAAGTGGACACCGTCCCTGAGCGTCGCACTTGGGGATGAATGCGAATGTCCTTCTATTCAGACCTGTATTTTAAATGTTAGCTTTTTATTCAAATGGCGGTAGGGATTGGAATTTGTCGATAGCAGTTGCTTGTGCTGATATTCTACATTGAAAAAAAATATACGAGAATACTAGCTGTTTCCCGTAGCTCCGCCTGCGTCAAAGAATGCAATGTTTGACCCAGGGTCTTCAACTATATTCATATCGAATTTCGTCAAATTCAGTTCAGCGGTTTGACCGTGAAAGCGTAACAGACATACAGACAGACCGACTTTCGCACTTTTCGCATTGTAGTATTGATTATTTCTGGGATTTAAAAACAAAACAAACATGAACACAACAGTTAAAGACTCTTTGGTGTGACCACCCAACAGGCAGCTTATATAACTAAGTACTACTCCTACGAGATTTTATTAATGCAGACAGACGCTAGTGACTGCGTTAACAAATTTGTAGGTGAAATCTGTAAAGCGCCCCTGGCGGATATTAAGGAACCTAAGAATCTTGACGCAGACTGAAGTGACTGTTTTAACTTTTTGTATAGAGAATAAAATCTTGTGGTACTGATTATTATTACATTAACAAGTTCACACAATTTGATACTTGTATGACAAGTAAATGAAGTCACACACAAAGCACCCTATATCCATACTAATATAATAAATGCGAAAGTCTGTTTGTCTGTCTGCCTATCTGTTACGCTTTCACGGCCAAACCGCAGAAAGGATTTTGACGAAATTTGGTTTGAATATAGTTGAAGACCCGGGGTCAAACATAGGCTACTTTTTAACGCAGGCGGAGCTGCAGGAAACAGCTAGTGCTTCATAAGTTTGTATGATGTTGACAAAATGATATTCTCGTAAGCAACAACCCTACTAGTGCAGGGCTCTACCGACCAATTACTTTGAGAGACTGCTAGTCTCTCATGGAGGTATTTTCAATTTGGCTTATTGGCCCCATACGTTTCGATTGAAACGTCTTTTCCTCATCCACGTCTTATTTATTTCCATTTTCATCAATCAACCATTTATTTGGGGACAAATTGGTTTCGGACTGGGCCAAATGTCATCAAACTAAGTACTTGAGGGATAAATAAAGTTCAAAATAAATCTACTTACATCCAATTTTCTTTGGAAATTGCTGTAGACATTTTGGGTAGATTAATACTTATTTTATTAAGAATATACAAAAATTACACGAAATTAATTAAGTGATGGATAGTGGACTATATCCAATAACATTTAATATAAAAAAATTAACTAACAATAATGTTTTTGGATAGTACGTTTTATTTACATTTTTTTTCTAGAATAAGCAAAGACCCTAGGTTAGAAATAAAAGCGCTTTGATTCATTTATTTAAAAAAAATCTTCCGCTCTAGTTACTTTCTTGTTCACTGTAATAAGTCCTCTGTGCGTGGCTCAAGTGTATTTGTCCAGCGGAAATTTTCCTTGTTAAAAATGTAGTAAACGAATTTCCACGGGACTTCTTACGTGAAACAGTCTATAAATCGACTCTACACTAAGTTATATTTATGTCAAAATCTATCAATTTTTATTTATAAATACCTAAAAAAATCGTTTTCTCAAATCTACGCTAATTCGAAAGTTAAGCCGCGTGCACACGGGTCACGCTATCGCCGTTCTAGTTCATTAGGCGGGCGGCCGCGCGACGATATCGCTTGCGAACCACTCATTTTTCACGCAAGTGCGGGATACCAGCGCACTGGCCCGGCAATGAACTCTATCCTTTACAATTTTGAATTTAGAACACTTTTAAATATTTTTTTATGGCTTTTACTTTCGTATTTAGCCAGTTGTTTAGTCAAACAAGTCTAAAGTCAAGTCGAGTCAGAAGTATTATGCCAAGTGAAGTGGTAGAAAAACTGCACTTAGCGATTTCCAGTTTTTGCTATTGACAACAAGCAAGAAAATCACATAAATCGAACACTGTATCACTTCCTAACACTCACGCTTATTTTCAAATATTTTGCGAATAATTATCCTTCATTATTATGCACAAACACTCAAATTTTAGAGAATTAAATACAGCGCCGACACTGCTCTTCACAGCTTCCCGCCAAAAGAGCTTCTTTTAAATATCCATACTAATATTTCCATACTAATATTATAAATGCGAAAGTCTGTCTGTCTGACTGTCTTTCTGTCTGTCTGTTACGCTTTCACGGCCAAACTGCTGAACGAATTTTGATGAAAATCGGTATGAATATAGTTGAAGACCCGGGGTCAAACATAGGTTACTTTTTAACGCAGGCGGAGCTGCGGGAAACCGCTAGTAATAAATATGTTTTCTTTATTTCAGACAGATATACAACGTTTGTTTATGTTAGTATTTACAATTATGTATTTTGGTTTGTTAATGATGCCGGAAAATCTCGTGTGATATTATATTATTTTTCTTTGTACAATCTATGATAAGTATTCTTTTCATTTGTTTTCTAGTAGCCCGCGCTCTGCCTCTACGCACGGGTGCTATCAAACGTTTAGCTATTTTCTGACCTTTTTAAATAAAATTATCATAATTCACTTAATAACATATAGAAAACATCAATGTTTTATATACGTAAACGATCGCTAAGAATTAGTCTATCAATTAGTAAAAACAGCAAGAAATAAAACGTGTGGCACTCGGGGACTGCCGCGGTAAAGCTATTGCATAGCATTTTTTATTAACTTATGCAATTATAATTATTTATTTATTTTTTATTTATGCAGTATTTTTTTTTCTTTGATATTAATTCAAGTTACACTTTTTGAGCGCGGTGACCGATAAGAAAAAAACTCTTTTTCTTTTATTGAATAAATGAGAAGTTAATATCGTTTAAAATATTTTTATTATCTTACAATACATGTAGGTTATTCAGGAATTTTTATCATTGAAACTAGAGGTTTATGGTAACTGAAATAAGAAACAAAAGTTTGAGACTTGATATCCTCTAAATATCTGGAAAACACCGCGTCAATGGTGGTCCCATATTTTGTTGTGGATTCTTGTGGATCATTATTCATTTTCAAATTCAATGTTTCCGAAAGAAAAGTTGTCAACCGCTCTGATTTTTTATCAGCGAAATTGATGTTGAAATCGCCAGCCAAGTACTCCAGTAAAGTGCGATGAATAAAATGCTCTACCTCGTCCAATTTTGGATTCGGAGAAATTTCTAAGTTTGCATAAGCACGCACAAATATCTCCAACAAATGAGCGCCTAACATTAACATCGCTAACGTGTGCAATATTTATTTCAATATTCGGAGTCATAATATTAGTAACATTATTATTATTTTGGTAAATAGCTTCCCCACCTTTTGAAACAGTATCTCGTTTGAATATTTATAACATATAAAACATAAACCATGACCACTAGGGAAAACTAAACATAATAAATAAGCAATCTATTTAATAGGTGATATAAAAGCCCGCCGCCGCCTACTACTTTAGTACGAGTTTGTAGTTTGCTAACGTTTCTCGGCAACCGGCGACCGGCACAGCGGCGCGGCGTTGAAAGCCGTGCATCGTCTAACGTCGTTTTAGTTCGGCAGACTTCCGCACGTGTTTGCGACTAGACGTATGCGTGTAGACTAGCTGCTAACTGCTCATAACTGATTCTATCTCTTTTAGACACGATGTGAGTGATTAGCGGGTGTTAGGTTTTATATTCGTTACGGAATTTCTTGATTCGGTCGCCGCGCTCAAAGCCCGCGACAAAAGCTATGCAATAGCTTAAAATATCTTGCTAAATTGTCAGTTTACCGCGCACAGACAGACAGGCAACGTGGTATAGTATCAAATAATAGGTATATATAAATTTTGGTACACAAAGATAAAAATAGTCATATTATTCTGCTACAAAATAAGCACGAAAAGTCTTACCTACTTATGACAGGGTTTTGGAAAATTGCAAATGATGAAATTCAAAATAACGCTACCTACCATCTGTTTTTATATGATGTAATAAAGGGTGTTGAATTAATTTAAATATTTGCCAAATTACAAGAATATTAGTACACCTGCACAGCAGGGCCCGCGATTTAATTTACACTACCCCCCGCCAATCGGGGACAATATTCAAATAAGGCTTCATCTATTAACGAACCCCGTCGCGACATGTTCCATTATCTATCACTTCCATCTGTATACCCTCTGCTTTAGAGTGACTGTTGTGTAGATGTGGAGATAGAGCGTGTTTGGGACTTGATAATGTTAATATCTCTCATGAATCATATATAAATAAATTAAAATGTAATGGTTAAAAATGGTATTGATGCGAAGATCAAGAAATTAATATAAATAGGAAACATAATCGATTGTCCCTTAAGAATCCGTTTCGCAAAATAAAGATGAGATTATGAAAACCTCTTGTATATACCTTGGCATGCAGGGTAGATTGACTTTGTACCCCACATGATAAGGCTAAATTGGGCCATTGTTTACCGTACCTTAGGTCCGCTCGTACCTACTTCACTTTCAACTTTATAAATCGAGTAGTTTGAGCTATAGACAAACGAAACATCTAAAGTTGCCATATTTGTATTGCATGCATATTCATAATATTCGAAATTCAATTTGAGATGTGGCGTATTAACACATTTTTGTCATTCAATGTTTTCCTCCTATTAAAAACATAAAATAATTCTAAATTCAAACAAATCACAATCACTGCCAGCCAGTATCGATTTGACGCAATCTCAAGCCGTACAATATAAAAGCCCTCGCCCCAATCTGCGGTAGAACAAGGCGGGCCGGTGGCAGTAGTTTTTTTTTTCAATAACCCTTGAGCGTCCCGCTGGGCTGCTCAACACATGACCGTGTCAATCATGGTATCACGGCGCTCCCCGGGTTTGGTCATGACATCTTTATGATTTCTATGGTCTTGTTGAACAAATAGTACTTAACGAGTTGCTTTCGATTTTATTAAATTTCTTAGCGGTTTGGTAAAGAGTTTGAAAAATGTTTTACGAAGTACCTAATTTACCTACTACAAGACCGACAACTTGTCTAATCTTTTAGTTACTGGCAAAAACGTATAGAATATGCTTTTGTATTATGATTTTTACGGTGTATATAATTCGGTAAAAATAAAGTCACTTCCTAAACATATTTATTTATTTTTTTCATGTACTTACACACTGTAAAAATACATATATCTTACCAAAATTTCAGATTAATAACCCACTGATTCATGTTGTTTGCCTCCTAAAGCGTGGCCATTTCTTGATAAATATTGTGTCAGAGTGGTCATTTATTCATAACGAATTGGTTACTACTTACATGGTTAGTTTTTCGGCACCGCCTAACGGTCTCTGACACGTGGTCGCTAGAAGAGTGTAGTTAAAATTAAATTAAATTATTTATTAATTTTGATTATAAAGAAAAAATATGAACTTCATCTACTTTATTTATGGCTGGATTTCTACCATAGACAGTTTTAATATACACTCCGATCCGATCATTCATAGAGTTTAAACACGGCATCAATAATTTTTCAGCGCGAGTTACTTTAATTTCAGTTTTAATTTCTACGTCCCTGATTTGATGGCTCTGGCACCCGGGTCATAAAATAAAAATAATACAGAATCAACACAGTTACCACAAAAATATTCTTGATAGATGGACAGACGGACAACTACATTGATTTTATGGGTTTCTTTTTACCTTTTGTGGTACAGAACCCTAAAAAGGCTTTGTTGCTTATGAACGTCCATACCATTTACCGTGAATTTTCTTAATACTCTATGAAATTGAATGATTTTATTTATATCAGATCCCTTTCAAAGTATTTGTTGATATAGTGGCCACAGAAATACGTCATCTGTAAAAATTTCAACTATCCATCACGGTTGATGAGATACAGCCTGGTGACAGAAGGACAGACTGATGGACAACGGAGTCTTAGTAATAGAGCCCCGTTTTACGCCTTTGTTATGGAACCCTAAAAATAAGTAGAATGTGATATTTGCTCATTCGTCTATGCTGTCTTTCTTTTTCGCCAACCTTATTTAAATTTTAAAATGGTTAAAACTTAGTATTTTAAAAATACGTACGTTTCTACCACCTGTCTTATTTTAATTGTATTCCTGTAACATCCCGGTTGAGTGGAAGAGTATGTATGTATGTATGTATGTATATATGTAAAAACTTTATTAAACAGAAAGAACATTGTTACGAAACAAAATGGAACACAACAAGTATGTGCTATAAGTCTGCCGTTGCATTTATTTTTAGTTTTTGTATTTAATGTAGTGCAGTAAAGTTATTACAAACAAATATAATACCTGCAACAGTAAAGTTACCATTCTATACTCTCATTATTTTTATCCGGGTGCACGGATCATTGGACGCTGCACTTTATATTTTTCATCTATGCCCGGCTACAAACGACAATGGCGACGATTTAAAATATTGCTCGGATTTTTTTTAAACTTTTCTAAAGTTGTCACTTAGAGTTAAGAGGTCATAATTAATCTTACACACTTTTACACTTTCACGGACAGTCAAGAAAATAACAATGGTACTCAATTGTTATCTACGTCAAGAGACGTTACTGTCCGCGAAAGTGTTAATCGTTTCATATTTTCATACAAATAGACATTCTATTGTTTTACATAGAACGTAAAGTATCTCTGAAAGAGAAAAGACTAAATAGATTTAAGTTATGACCATCAGAACTTATAAATTAAACTTATAAATAAACTTTGTCTAGGTACAAATATACCAGGAGGCCGATCGCGGTATATAACGGCAAATAACGTTAACATATTTACCAAAACCTACTAAACTGCCACTTTCGAAGCTCAAGTGGAAAAGAAGCAGCGCCACAAACTCTACTGCAGCATTTCAGAACGTCAATAAAAAAATCTTTCCAATAAATTAACGAATTCACATTTATTTATTAGACAAGCTATTATCCACGGCTTCGTTCAGGTGATCAGTGTCCTATTTTTGAAATGTATGAACCATATGTTGAATGAAAGTCGTTCGTTTTCTTTCTTTCTTCTCGCCGATTATGAGAATGATGATGATAACTATTCTACATCGAACGAAAATAATTCGACCCGCCGATTTTTCATGAGTCATACTTTTCAACAAAAAAGGGCTCCAGAGCCTAGGACATGATGATGGAGCGACTGCCGTCACGTAACCATTTCTACACGGACATCAGACCAACAGACACGCGACCCGAAGTGTGTAATTAGCCATCACTTTACCTTCCGAAGCAAGGAGGAGCTTGAGATATAAAATGTCACTAAGAATAGGTCTTGGATAGATAGCTAGGATAGTGATTAGGATAAGGATAAACGTATCTCGCTCGTATCTCGCGTAATAAACCCTCAGCGCAAACTGAGGACACCCTGTGAAAAACGCTCGGTCGTAGAAAAAAAAATACAAAGCAGAAAGTGAAAGTTGTAGACAGAAATTAGTTAGATTTTTTTTAATTCTGGGCGTTAAACGTACGATGTCAATATAAGATTTCTATCGGTATGTGTAATGTGCTAATGAGAGAACTGAGCAATAGGTAGGTTTAATATGTGAGATTAACAGCTGCATTCAGATTACTTAAGAAAATTCTTCAATCTCAAAAAAGAAGTGCTCCTCTGTGGCTCAGTGGTTAAGGCATTTGCCTTCAGTCCGGAGGAGATTGGATTCCCATGGGAAGTATCCTTCGTTTAGTTATTGACAGTTTGGCTAGGACATTGCAGTCTTGGAGCACCTGATTATCAGATATTATAATGATTCCGTGCCCGGCTGCCTTCTGATCTAGTGGTTGTTAAAGGAACCACGTCATAAGCCGAATGGTTCTTCCGCAAAATTCTAACACCAGAGTGTACAGGTTCGATTGACCATGTAACCCACTTGATATAAACGAATGAACCAGATGAGTTGCCTGCTCCCCTACAGAAAGGTATAAAATACATATCTTACTGATCCATCAAAATGAATAAGTCCTTCCTGAAATATAATTTATTTATGGTGAACGTCAGGTTTAAATCAAAATTAAACGTATTATATGTACTAAGCTCTGCCGTCGACCGTTGGAGTTATGAGAGGACAATCCTGACTGTGATGCCAGTCTCAAAAGTGATTTCGAGATAAAAAGTAAAGAATACAGGTAAACTTTTCGATTTCCATGCAAATTCGTTCAGCCATTTTTACGTTAACAATATTTCGCTTTTCCCTTGGGATCGTTAAGTTTTTCCGGGATGTAAGTATAACACTTAAAACACCGTCTCGATATATATTGGTTGAATGTCTATTGAAATTCATAGTAATCTGCAAAGTATATAACTTTTGCTTATCCCTTGGGATTCCACAACTTTTCCTGGATGAAATATCTTAAATACTTTTTTTGTTATACTGGTCGCTTACATTTTAAATTACACATTGATCAGTCTAGTAGATCAACTTTTGCTTGTCCCTCGGGATCTGTATATTTTTCCGGGATAATTAGCACTTAAGATGTTGACCCGGTATATAAGTTAGGTCCATGCCAAATTTCAAGTCAATCGATCCATTAGTTTTTCTATGATGCGTGCACAGACAAACAAAAATTCCAAAAAAATATGATTTGTCATCTATATTCATAGCTATGTCCTGTACACTAAGAATTTCGAAAAAATATTCAATGTACAAATTCGGCTCGGCTACAGTTTTAATAAATGTATAGAGAAATATCGCAACTTCCACGCAGTTGTCAATGAAGTTAGTGAATCAACTTGACAAAACAAGGGTGAATGAAACAATGGCACATCAGCGCAACTTCACCCTAGCAAGTAAGGTTGCCATGTTTTGTTATTTTAACGGACAATTTTTTTTTTAAGAAAAAAATTAACTAGGTTTGTAATTGAATTACTTAATTTTAATTTGTATTCTTTCGCAAGTCTAGGAATAGAATTGAAGTTGTATTTTTCATAATCAATGCCGCGATACATTTTGACTCATGTTAAGTTTAACTAAAGTATATGTAGTGTATTGGATGATTAAATAATTTATTTATTTATTCGGAAATACATACATACACAACAACAATTCTTATAACTAAAACCTACTTAAAATACAGAGTTTGTGCAGCACCAAAATCCAATAAAGTTTAGTTCTATACTCAACTTACCTGTAACAATGAAGAGAAATATTAAAATGTATCTACAGACAAATAGTATATTTTTGACAAGAAATTAGAGTGATGGTAAAAAAAAATCTTAGTATGCTAAACGAAACTCTTTTATTATCCTTGTAACATTTTTTATTAGCTCTCTTTTCCATACTCCATACTGTTTGTAGAAGAATAAACGGTTTTAATTTAGAATATTCATATAACGACTTGGTTACCCTACTCGCAAACCACAGGAGAATATCATAAACGCAGCTTAAACACTCGTCTCGACGGATATTGAGTAAATAAAAACATACTAAAATAATAAATTCTACGCAGCATATGGCAGAAGACAGATTTTGAAGTTCAGAGGGTCGAGCGAGATTTGTGGCCCGACTAATCTGACGATTTGGCGTTAATAGTAGCTGAGTTTTAGCTGAAGTTGAAAACTTTTCTTAGGCATTGTTGACAAATGAAAGTATGTTATGGTTTTAGTGAATTGCTGCTGGATTGTATCTGGATTTTGAATTAACCGCTTTGTTTTCCTGTTGACGTTGTATAAGATGACTGAGATACAAATGGAGACCCCTATTTCGTTACATGGTGGTGGTGTTTTACACTAAAATCTAAGGAAAAAGCCACTAGAGAAGCCACTTGATTTCATGAAAACGGTCTAAGTAATAAAAAATGTGCAAGTAAAATGTGATTATGGTGCCCGTTTTTACGAGAGTATAGACAGTAAAAATTTATTTGATTCATAAAAATAAATCTCCTTCAAATCAAGGGGTAGTTTGGAAGCTGATATGATATAAAATAATAATTATATAGCGAATGGTATAATAAATAGTGATTAATCGATCTATCGACAAATCGAAAATGCTCTCATTGCACTCCTACTACAGCTCCCGCGTCGCATCGAGTGCAGTATCGAAATCGCGACTCGAGTAATAATCGAACCCTCGCTGTGCGGTGTCCCGCACCCAATCTCGGGATTTGTACCACGAGGAAACACACCATCCCCAAACACACCAAAATCAACTTTATTTACAAAGTAATAAGACTGTCATGACTGTAAATATAAACTTGTTTGCCGATTGGGGTGACAATCGAAAGAAAGGACGGTTATTGAATTTCTTTGCATTTTTGATTTGTCTTTACTTTGTTGATCAATCACGACTTCGACCGATGTAGAAAAAAGAGAAAAATGACATGAATACATAATAATTATGCTTTTTTCCGCGTAATAGAATATGCAATCTTATTTAATTTAATCTTGATTCAATTATTATGTAGAGTTTATGCAATACACCAAATGTTAATATAGGGCTTAGAAAAATTTAACTGTTTGCGGTAGCTTATGTGGGTTATAAGGCAATTGCACACTCACGATCCATAACGCGGATTAACCCCGTTGACAACACAATACAAGATATTCTAAATAAATTAACACAAAATACATTACCGTAAGCTTGTATACTATGTGAAAAAAAAAAACAAATAAAAAGGCGGCATTAATTTAATTAGACAAATCTCCCTACAGATTAAACCCATGATCACAAAGATGTATAATAGTTGAAAATCACGGCATTTTCCTACATTATCCTGTGTAAATCGGCCTTACGCACCGCGCCAGGCCGATTTACACAGGATAATAGATAACTGGGGGCGATTGGCGACTGTTCGATCGCACATCCTATGGGGGATGTCAGAACTCATTGGTGCATATACATACGCGAATATTTTCGCCCACAGTTTTAATATCCAAGCGGATATTTCTAGGCTTTGTTTTGTGTCGTCTGAAAGGGATCCGTAGTACACTACTAAAAGGATTCTATAGAAATAGATAGGTGTGATTTTGTTCATGTGAGGTGATCTCTTGAAAATAAGATATTGCTTAGCTAACTTCAAGGTTAATGAGATAACTTAATTATTCGTACAATTACTGTCGCATTTAAAGGTTTTTAGATAATTCAGGCTGTATAGGTACTCACAATTATTCAAAGTAACAACCGCGAATAAAAGTCAGAACTTTAAGATATTGACAGAAAAACACATCTGCCAAATGGTAACCAGCTTACTCTTTCGAAATCGAGAATTCAGATAAATTTTTAAATGCATTATCATATTGGAAGGAAAATAAAGAATCAGTGTCCAAGATACGCCCTCAGAAATAATCAGCTTTCAAGTCTTATTTAGGCAAAAATATTACCAAGACGAGACCCTATTGGTTCGCACTCTCAAAATATTATCAGATCATATAGAGCCAAGTTTCTGACTACAAGTCCTAACTCTACAATGCTTAATTTCGCAATCTCGACACATTACTTTGAATATGTGCCTTGACCATGACAGGAGTAAGACGAGAGCTTTTCCTACGCTAAGAATTACCAAAAAATTATTTCATATATAAATCCCTATATGTTTAATTTTTTTATCGGATTACCCTCTATAAGATTAGATTCAGATTATACATAAAGCATCCAACATGATGAGAACGTCAAACATGTGAACGTCAAATCTATGTTTTCAATTACGGCGAGCGCACGATATTAATTCCGCCATATCTCGATTTTGCGATACAAGTAGCGGATTACGCGGCGATTTGCTTGTGCACTACCAATGCAATCGCATCAATGCTGCCTGATGCTAGTCATAGAGTAATTATAGGTTAATATAGAAAGTTCGGTAATTTTGTGTACCTACATGAGTTATGCAATATGATTACAATCTTACAACAAGCTTACATCCTCAGACGCATGTACACATAGCGATGTAAGTGGATAATTTTGGGAGGTCTATATTAATCTAGAATATTAGTGCAATTGTTTTTAAATGTATATAAGAGGGACCCAATTTATCCTCTGCTGAATGCGTAAAAATATATCTGCAAATTTCAAAGACGGTTCAATCAAATAGTTATAAAGCATAAAGGGCAATATAATGCAGAATCAAAAAAAAAAAAAATTTTTTTTATTACATACTTTCTTACTTTCACAGAACTTATAAATTTTCATATCTCTCATTCTTATGATTACTACTCAAGGTTACGCACAATATTTCATAAAATCTCCAGAAATATTCTAAATTCAAATTTCTCTAGCTTCTGACTGTTTCTTCTATACTTACCAGCTCTATGGCAATATTTTGGCACATCGTCAGCGAGGCGACCGCGGTAATGGAGTGGCGGCCGGAGCCGGCGCGTGCGGGCGCGCGGCATCGCACGTGTAGCGGCCCGCGCGACCACTCCCACCGATTATGTTATCGCGACGTGAGAATTTTAAAACCAACGATTTAGAATATTTTCAAATTTAATTCGATTGATCGTTTATTGCAGCACAGAAATAGAGAATGAGAACTTAAAGTGGTCAATCGCGTCTGTATAAATAACCTTCCAAACAAATCATGTCTCTAATTGAGAACACATAGAGCCGATACCTTGAAGTATTCGTTTGTGAAGTTTATATAGACTCTTCATTTTATAGATTCTATCAATAATTGTCTTTATCTAAAATCGTGATGTTTTTCGTTTGTATCCTTAGCTATATTTCTTAAAAGCTTAGGATGTGATTTTTAGGAGAGGGCTATGTCCAGCCGTGAACTGACTGCGACTGAAATGATTATGATGATGAAGAGGCGATTTCAGACAGGATTCACCTATTCAGGTTCACCTCACGCGACTAGTATCTAATCCTAGTACCAAGCCCAAGTCGTCAGCTATGATAAACTAAACATATTGCCGCAAAATACCTGTATCGAGCGGCGACGGAACGGAGCGAAAAGTAATATTTAGTTGTCAACTGCAGCGATAATCGCGGGGTAAAAAATAGCTGCGACGAACTATTTCCACCCTTGCCTTCGCCGACGCCGGTGGTATCTCGCCGTTTATCGGCCGATAGATCTGAGTGAGACATCGCTGGTGACGTTTGAAATATGATCGCGGTGTTCCCCAGGGCGCGAGTCACGTGCGCCGAATATTCAAATCAGAATCGCACGCGGCGGACCCCCGTGTTGGCTAAATACACCCGACGCACTGCGCACGGCCCACCCACTTACCAAGGGTCGGCCCTATGTAATCGAATTTGAAAATTATTCTAAAACACTGAATAATGTATTTCGGAGGGACGCGCGCCGGAGTCGGCCGGAGGCGACTCGCTCGGATTTTTTAAATAAATTAAACTTAATCAAGTGGGTTCGCGCACCTAAACGGATTAACTTGGCGCTGATTTGACTTCAACTGTTTGCTTAGTACATGAGGGGTGACGGCTTATAGGTTATCATTGAAACAGTATCGGAGTAACATCGTTTAACTGACGGGCATGTGAAATGCGACCATGACGTGACATTTACTCCGGTAAGTGGAGCATTGGGGACAATAAATCAGTATTAAAATGTACAACAAAATTCACACAAACATACCTATTTATTTACAAAGTCAATGAGTCGTTCGCAACAGTGTGGAGTTAGGTACAGATGATTTTATAATGCACCGCGAATGCAATATCAAACAAATCTGCAATTCGATTTATTATATAATATGTATGCTTCTATCGACGTGTGGTGTACTGCTTGACTTAGTACGAGTACTAACAAAATGTCACTTCGAAATTATCTTCTTTTTACGGTTCTTTTTCAACAAGAAGACCACCAACATATCTTAAAGCAAAAAGACCAGCCAGTACAATTACATGCCCAAAAAAATATTGTTTTATTAGTAAATTAATTATTTTCAATGAAAACGGAATTTATCTTCTCTATTAAAAGCACGCGATGGCGTTATCATAATTGCACTACGAGCAGTTTTAACCGGTTAGATATAATAATTAGTCACAGTTAGTAAGCGCTTACGTTTTTTTTATACAATAATGTAGGCAAAAAGGCATACGGCCCACCTGATGGTAAGTGGTCACCGTAGCCCATGGACGCCCGCAACACCAGGGGCATCACGTGCATATTGTGAACCCTAGATAAATTCTTTAACGTTTATTTTATTTTTTACGTTATCTTTAAATCCACGCTAATTGTCCCTTTTTTTCAAATTAAAGAAAAAACTCACAATTCATCAACACAAAATATTTTCTAAACTCCACGATCCCTAAAGACTCAATCCCTTCAATAAAATTCATGAATCGCAAAAATTGCCCAAATTTATATTTGAAAATTAAATATTGAATAAGACAATATTAGTTCAATCGCTACATTAAGTTTTATTGCACCATGAATACATTTCGCTCGGTGCTGCGATTCGGCACGCAGGGCTGCCTGCCATTAACGCGCGATATGAAATTAAAATTAAAATATATAAAAAAATCCATGAGCACTCTCGACAGACCACTGAGGACAACCCTAAAAGTTTAATCCTAGAGAACGGCGTGGAGTCGTTGGTGGTTTAATTTTATATATTAAGTGAAATAACGGAAATTTAAATAATCAGAAATAAAGTTCATAGGTTGTTTAATACATAAAAAAATATATTTACTATTTATTTTTTTTAATTCAGCTAAGGCTTTTAATGGACTTGAAAAAATAATCAACTTTGTATTTAAGTCATATTAACAAAAAACGTGATTTTTTTAAATAGAAAACAATCGTTTATAAGACAAGCACTCTTGCACACATATGAGATTTAGTTGGTATTTTTGGGTAATGAGCGAATGGGCCTTGCCATAGAGCCATAGATAGCCAGTCACGTGAACATAGGTACTCACTTTCGCGACATCATGAAGTCTGCTGTTTTATCATTGTCTTTAACCGAAATAACCTCGTCTTACTACTGGTGGGATCTATAAATCGATAGCGACTCTACATCTTTTCCTACCAACTATCATGTAGCGGTGTACAGTAGGGGTGCTACTCGATGATTTGGTTTTACGATTCGTTACGCCGTCAAACTACCCCTCGAATATGTTCCCTCGCCTTGAATATTATTTATACGTTTGTTAAGTGGAGTTGCGAGAGGATTATAGCCTCCGGAGCTCAGCACTTCAACAAACATTGGTTATGATTTTAAATATCGACCGAGGATTGTTAATGAGATATTTAAAAAAATATTATGTTTTTGTGTTTCAACCCTACTCTACTACAGCATTAATACATACATAAAAGTAAACAAACCACGTAAAAATCTTTTAAAGGTGGACAATGATCTACACATAGTAGATGTATTAAATATTAACGGGTTTAACCATCTATATACAATTAACAAATGTGAAATTAGGTTAAGTATATAAATAGGTACTTATTTTTTATAATACCTCTCCACTGCTTTTTAATACTATCAATTCCCAATGACAATATTACAAAGGCTGATCCAAAACACCTGAATAAGTAGTAAGATCGCATACTGTTTATGAACTACTGTAAGAGTTAACACAAATCTAGGATGACTTTGAAAATGTGTTTTTTGAAAAAAGTCAGCGTCAAAAAATATTAGTATTTTTTTCTTTGCGTAAGCCGGACGCTACCCATTTCCAGCTTAGGATAAGGCCACATAATTCTTCTTGTGAAGGAAGTCAAAGACGATAAGAGATAAATAGAGCTCATAATTTTGTAGTTTTTACCTATCCTTGGCTCTACTCACTGTATTTTGACAATGTATCCTCTACTGAACAGACACTTCAATAATTAGTAGAGTTGTATGTATTATAAACTGAAAGTGATAACTTATCTATACAATGAAATAAAATATACAATCTATGCTGATAATAATTTATTGACATTGAACATCTAATCTTTAAATTATAATAAAGTGTGGAGATTGCCTGCCAGTGCGGTGTCTCTCCCCAAACCATAACGCATCTCCTGTCCTGTCCTGCGTGCCCAGTCACCTGCACGCTGAGGGACCTCTACGAAGCCACCGACAATGCCTTGTCGGTGGCGGAGTTTTGGTCCTCTGAAGTTTGATAACAGCCAGATTCGACTCGCAAAGAAGAAGAAGTGCAAGGCGATGACAGCCAAATGATATACCTATTAATTAAAACACATGACTTTACAATCACCCTACTCCTCATAGCTAATCAAATGAGTATGTTTTAGTAAAAATTTAGAAATTGGAAAATAAAATATTTGATTTGTTTGATTTCATTGAATAAATAAATATAAACCCCAAAGTAAGTTCGCGACTTGTGAAATGGAATACTACATCAACGATACTATATTTTATGACAAATCTTCTTCTTAGTGACTTGACGCTGGCAATTATATTTGTGAGGACCAAATCTCTGGCGACGACAAAGCATTGTCAGTGGCTTCATATAGGTTCCTGAGCGTGCAGGTGGCTTTGCACTCAGGACAGCACAGAAGATGCACCATGGTTTTAGGAGAGACACCACACCATGACAAATTGAATAGACTCCCAAGACCCATGATAACTTGAAATAGACCATTTTCCAACTTGCTGTAACGGAAGATCAAACACAAAACTTATAAATTATTCACAGTGTAAATCAATAAAGTAATTCGGTCACATTTTTTTTTTAATTTAAACCATTAGCTTACAATGGTTACACATAACTATCTGATATTTTATCTATGAAAACATGTCAAGGAAAACAAGCGAGGCATGAGCGTACCGTAGTTAGGTATGCAAAGCCAACATATTTTCTCTTGAGACTAGCACGGTGAGCAAACAGTGGCCAACGTGAGCGAAGGTTGGCCCGTGTTTACCGACGCTGCGTCGCATGCCCTCATATATTAAACATAGCCCGGTCTACCTTTAACCCGCCTTCTGACGTTCACTCAATCCCTACCTTATACCTATGCACCTGCTAAACCATATCAGTATAAGTCAAAACGACAAACTACTTACAATCAGAGTAATGAATCCATTTTTCAGCATTTTTACATTCGCATAAAAATAAGGTCGCGGCAGTTAACACGTTTATCAGGCGCTCATTAAAGCAGAGGGCGATCTTGCTTCGGAGTCGTTAAGCGCGCAATAGTTCGCGAGATCCTCGTAAAAAATATCTCGCAACCGACTTTACGAGCGCCCTTTGTGAATGCATCATTAAATTTCCATCTAAATTTAAATTACGAACGGTGCAATTTGACGCGTTCTCTCCCACGTGTTTCTGTTTTCCTAGTCCGTGGAAATGTTATAATTGCTGCACACTGAACGTAGCCGAGTTGAGAATTTGAAAAAAGATGACGTCAGTCGGAATTATCTTCAGCGCAGCGCAATTGAAACGGCTTTGCGACGGGCTTAGTGAAAAAGTTGGCGTTCGTTTTAATAATTCCCAGCTCCGGCGCCTCGTCAGAATGCCGTTGTCACTTCGCGGATTAAGCTCCGACACGGTTGAGTTGGGATTTGAGAGTTATTTTAATTTGCATTTTTCGTATAATTCGAAGAAAAATGCGAAGGTTCTTTTTTCAAACAACTACGTTTACACGTTGCAAAGTTTACGAGTTTTGGATGGACGTAGACGGGGGCCGACGTCGTTTGTATGCGATGCAGGCGCCCGGGAAGGCATTAAGTCGGCAGGTGAGGAGAGGGCACCGCGCGGTCACGCTATTTAGATAAGGGCATTTTCGTGACCTCTACCTCCCCCTCGCGATAAGGGCTTGAGTGTTTTCACGACATGGCAGCAAATGTTGCCATCATATCTATCGCTATCCATAGCTTCAAGTCTCCAAATAAACAGGAAGCAGTCAGTGCAAATATTTGGTTGATAAGGAAAAAACGTCGAACAAATAAGGTCATTCGATTAAGCGGAATGATTTGCGAATCACTTAAAAATCCAAATGGCACCGCTCGAGTCCCTCCCGACTTGTGGCGTTGGAATGGCGAATGAGCGAGAGTTTAGAATAAATTGTACGACTGGATAAAGCAATATTTGTTCATCTACCCCCGCATTACGGCGGCGGCAGCCATTAGCAGGATGCAAATAACGTCTTGTCATTTTTACTTCTTTATTTTTCCTCATTGCCAGCCGCTTCCCCTCCCACGGATGTCGCGATATGGAAATAAGATTCACTTAAGGATGTTCTTTATGCCCTGCGTTTATTTGGAAATAATGGTGATCTCCAGATCATGCCTCTAATATGTTGGCTTTTGAAAGTACAAATCAAATAGCGTAACAAATGCAACTAAGTTAGCATCGCATATTGGAATTTACTAACAGCTTCGAAAGCTCTCTTCGAGGCTCCCAGGTGTCAAATGTCAAAATTAAATCAGGTAGGTATTTTTTTTCATTAAATATTATTTACTGAAATAACTAATAACTAAACACCATCAAATGGAACAACCGAGACTAAAATGACAACAAAAAGAAAACAGAACATTTAAGTCTATA
Organism: Euzophera pinguis; assembly: GCA_947363495.1. Taxonomy (NCBI): domain Eukaryota; kingdom Metazoa; phylum Arthropoda; class Insecta; order Lepidoptera; family Pyralidae; genus Euzophera; species Euzophera pinguis. The sequence continues at coordinate 5,226,224 of OX376156.1, read as the reverse complement.
TTTAAGTATTTAACTAACATTACACATTATTACAGTCGCGAAAACAAGAAGTCGTTATTACACATTATGTAATTACAAGATATTAATAAATTATAGAGAACATTACGATTAAGTTGCACATGATTGAAATCATATACAAAAACAGGTAATATTTTGTTCATAAATTGTCGTGCACATTATTTTCTCAGAATCTCTACAAAAATGTGGCTTTTCTAAAACGACACCAACTTGTAACATCCGAGTGATTTCAATCCTACTTTTAACACAAAATAAAGACATATAGAAGTAAAGCTTATTTTATTTTCTTATCAGACTTTAGATATGTCTTCAAAGATTATTGTGTCATTAAAATATTTTGTACCTACTGAAAAACAATAGAGTACAATGTAAAATAGTAGAAAAGCGAATGCTGAAACTATGTAGCTTTATCTGTATACAATTTGTATTTTGTGATATGGTTTATTTGCAAACCAGATTGCCGAGCGCAGAAAACATTATTTATAGTGGGGTCTATATTAAATTTTTGAATGGCAATTGCGATTTATAACAAATTTAGAGCGACTTACATATTTATCATACAATTGAAGCATAAACTACCGTATCTATTAAATTACCGGGCAAGTGTAAGTCCATGCATGAGGAAAAGGTTTCTTACGTTAAACTACTAAGTATGAAATTATTGATTTATTAATTTTATTTAAGCACAGAAAAAAAAAGATTATACATAAAAGGTAATATAGTACAAGGAAGTACTTACAAGTGAAGATCTATTTTGATGTCAGTAAAAATGCTTGACAATTGTATGTAGCACTAAAAAGAGCTAACACGTTCTCTAAAACTAAATTTTACGAATTTCTGAATCCCGTCCGATACTAAAAAGATCTTAAAATAAGTTTCTCCATAGTGACATCTATTTAGATAACACATACCCAGTACATAAACACTAGAACTCCGAAATGTTTACGGCCACATAAACTGCCAGTACCCGGCAGCCACGGAGCCTTTAACAAGGATCTCTGTATACATATACAAGATAAATTTACGTATTATATATAGTGCAATCGGAATGGAAATATTAATTAATACTAAGTGATCAATTTTTTTTTTACAATCTACTTTATTTTTAGTGGTTATAATATATATAAATACTTGATTAATGCTTACCTAGGTAGAAAACTCTTTGGTATTCAGGGTCGATTGAATATACAACCCACTCGATATGAATGAATGAAACTAACCCAACATTATGTAGGAAAGCTTATGTAAGAACAATTGGATACCTGTTAAGAATGATTGATAAATTTATTTTTATATTTGAAACATTGTTAATTTAATTAAACTTGAATATCACCTTATTTAACTTTGATCGGCTGCGCTCCATTCTGATCATGCTGCAACCTTTTTTAACCTTAAAATTTTTATAATCCCTTTAAAAAATATACTAAGTATAATTTACAATTTCGGAGGAGATTAGCATAATTACACAAAGTACGCTGCAAACCAGGAAGGACACGACCTACGTCACTTATGAATGAAACGGCCATTTATTTCCAGTTGCAACCACGAGACATTGGCAAAGCGGATAATAATCTTCACTCTTATATAAACGCTTCTTTCTACATGGCTATACATGTCAGTATGTTACTTAAAGACATAGTAATGTAGAGACCATATTGCAGTCGGAGATGTAATCTCGTAGCAATTTAATATTTGAGAATAAAGCTTAGGCAACTACTTTATATATGAATAATAAATTTAGAACAAGTTTTATTGAGACTGACCTGGCACAAATAAATGGACAAAGAGAGGCATTCCAAATTAAGAACATTATAGACAATTAAGCATATAAGTCTTTTTCATATAACTAAGATTTTACTTCAAGAAGACAGTCGCCTTTGGGTGAAAAAGAAAAGTAAAATAATAAGATTAATATAAAAAAAATATTGTATCTCAAATTCTTCTAGATTTTACGGGTTACTTTGGTCCTTTGAGAGGCTTGCGCAAGGATATTGATTTAACACGTAGATACATTTTTGAGATGTTATATGGTGCTATGTGGTTCTAAAACCCATTCTTGGCCATTGATATTAATACTAATTTCATAATAGATGCTGGTGATGATCACAAGCACTAACGTCTGGATATTAGTACAGTTGTACAAGGGGCAGGGCCGCGAAGCGCAGCAAGGCGCCCATGGCCCGTGGGCGGCCATAACTCGCGCGCAACAAGACGCGCACGCCACTGTTAACTACCGTCGCCTAAAAATACAGGATGATTCTTTTCTGACACATGTTTGAATGCAACTAACGTGTATCATCTGCCAAATTTTGACAGGTTATTCAGTAAGTAAAGGTCTATAAAAAATAAGTAAAAACCGAGAGCCGAAATTCGGACCCCTCGCGGAATAATTTTTTTTTAAAGGTTCCCGTACGAAACTACTAAAAAATTTGCTAGTGTTTAAGAAGTAAATTAGAAATGATATAAATCAGCGATTGAACTTCGATTGGGATAAATATGTTTAACTGTAAACTAAAGAGTGTTTTCTGACAATAAATACTGACTAAATAAATCCATACTAATATTATAAATGCGAAAGTCTGTCTGTCTATTACGCTTTCACGGCCAAACCGCTGAACGGATTTTGATGAAATTTGGTATGAATATAGTTGAAGATCCGGGGTTAAATCCATCCACCCTAAATTTAACTGGAAGAGATCTCTCTAGCGATAAGTCCGCCTTTGTACCTCAATTTGTATGTACGTAAATTGTTTTGTGAAATTTGTATTTTGGTGCAATAAAGAGTATTTGTATTGTATTGTATTTGTTAAACATAGGCTACTTTTTGACGCAGGCGGAGCTGCGGGAAACAGCAAGTTTAGGAATAAACGGAATCCTATTAAATGCTTGAACCTACAGTTATCAATCTTAATTGCGAAGATTACTGTAGTAGGTAATTGGTTTTAATTGCAATTAAATTATTGCTGACAATATTATTTTGCCACGTCAGAGGCCGAGAGGCCATTCCGAACAACTCTGACACCAGGGAGTTGTACATGGTCGATAGGCAATGTAACCTACACGAAATGATGATGATGAACAAATCTCGTTATAAGATAGACAATAGAATATAACATACGTTACACATAACCATACTCGTACAACCCTTTCCCTAGTCGGGTAATTTTATGAAATAAAGGAAATTTCAGACCAATAAGAAAGTTTTTTAGAAATGACATCAGCGAACTCCGGATACCGAAAACAATTCGGTATGGGATGCGATCGGGAAAACGCAGAGAAGATGATGAATATAAAAAGAGATAAGAACACAGTGGATTGTTATTTAAACACAGTAATTGAGCCGTAAGCCTGTTTATCTATGTAATTAGTCGTTTGACAAATTTTAGACAAAAAAAGTCATTATTGTTTATTTCAAATAATATCATAAACGCTTAGTCATACTTACAAACAAATCTGTAGAAACGAATAGTAAAACATTCAACAAAAATTATTAGTGAAGTGTTCACTCTTTTGGCTTTAGTTTTAATTTAATATACTGAGTGTCAAAAAGAAAATTTGACTTCTGGACGAAGCGCAATGTACCGTATGCAGAACCGGTATCGTTTCTAGGAAACTACGGTCCTTATCTTACCAAAGGAAGTTCCAAGGGCAAGTGGCACAAGAAATATGTCGGAAGTTCCCGAAGGCATCTTACTTCGGAGCATTTTTTGGCACAGAGCCTGCCTTATTTATACAACACCCAGATATGATCAAAACAGTCATGATAAAAGACTATTATTACTTTAACAGACGCGAAATCGCCTACTACAACCAGGATCTGATTAGTCAAAACTTATTCTTCACTTATGGAGACAGGTGGAAGGTGCTCCGGCAAAATTTAACTCCGCTCTTAACATCTGCCAAAATGAAGAACATGTTCTATTTGGTAGATAAATGTGCTCATGTGTTTGAAGATATGTTAGATTACGAATTCAAATAGAATAATGTGCGTCCTGTGAGGCGAAGAGGGTGTGAGGTCTAATTAATAGCAAGATTGGCCATGGATTGTATTGGAACGTGTGCTTTCGGTGTAGACACAGAAACAATGGCAGAAAACTCAGAAAATAATATTTTCACGATAATAGGTGATAAAATCTTTGCAGAATCTTATTACAGAAATATCAAGCAACTTGTAAGAACCATTTGGCCTGGAATATTTTACGGCTTAGGAATGAAGAATTTTCCTGTCGTTGCGGTGGAACCATTCAAACATCTCATCGCGCAAGTGTTCGCTAAGCGTCAATACAAACCTACTAAGAGGAACGATTTTATTGATTTGATTTTGAATTGGGAAAAGGGTTAAGTTATCTTACTGGAGACAGTGTAAAGTATGAAAGGTGCGAATAAGAAAGTAAATTTAAAAAAATGATGACGATTTGCTTGTGGGACAGTGTGCCATGTTCTTCGCTGCCGGATACGAAAGCTCAGCTACGACATTGCATTACACTCTGTATGAGCTTGCTAAAAAAAAGCCTGAAATTCGAAAACGAGTTATTGAAGAAATTGATGACGATATTGAATGATCTTCAGCGTCATAACAATAAACTTGAATATGAATGTATCACCAAGCTGTCATTCACTGAAGCCTGTTTTGATGAAACTCTTCGTTTGTATCCAGTTGTTGCAGTGGTTACTAGAGAAGTGTATGACGACTACACTCTGTCCTGCGGAGCTGTAATAGAGAAAGGCCTTTGAGTACATATACCAGTGTTTCACTTGCATCGTAATCCTGATTTCTTTCCTGATCCAGAAAAGTACCGACCCGAAAGATTTTACGGTGCTGAGAAATCCAATATTATCCCTTATTCTTATATACCGTTTGGTGAAGGGCCTAGACTGTGCAAGTGTGCATGGGTGAATAAAAGTTCTTGTTCACTATTCTCTTTAACATCTAACAATTTAGTTATTCTAAGCAATTTTTATGAAAATTGAATAACCATGATTGGTCATCAAGGAACTTTGGTTTGACTCTCTATGTCCATCAGTGTTTGGTCATGCTATAAAACTGTGATAGGACTGTCAGTCACAGAAACTATGTTGTACAACTTGATGTTGACGCGTATTGTGCCTTGGCTACCTCAAACTTCAACGTTGAAGATTGTCACAAAAACACGATGAATGTTCTTCTTTTAAATTCTATACTTTTTTGTGTTTGTTTTGGGATATTTGCTACCTACTTTACCAAATGAAAATCAAAACCCTGACGAATTTTAGGAATATTTTAAAGAATGTCTGTATGTAGATTAAATAAATTAATACTATTTCAGGAATGCGCTTCGCGTAAATGCAGATGTTCGCTGGTATAATAACAGTACTGAAGAAGTACCGAATGGAACTTGGTGAAGGCACTCCTCGGCAGCTGGAGTTCATGCCTCCAGCTCCAGTTGAAGTTTTTGAAGAGAAGCCCAAGAGAGGGCTGGCAACAGAGGCAATATAGTCGTTAATTGCAATATCGCATTGATTATAATACTTAAACGTATACTATATACGTACTCAGCAAAAAAAAAACTCAATCAAAACTCTCCCTCTCAGATGTTTTTTTTAAATTGAAGAATTCGCTGTTGTTATGTGTAACTTCTCTTATAGTGCGGCTAATAAAAAGTTGGAAAAAACTTTTACTTTCTCTCCCTCTCTCTAATGATCTATCAGGATTTTGTTAAGCAATTCGTTGGGCATCAGGGTAAAGACTGTGCCATTAAATTGTAATGACAGGATAATAACGCCAAATCCTGTGTAAGGTATTAACTAGGTTTAATGTATATTTTAAGATTACATAAAATTTGAATAATAAAAAATTTAAAAATGTGAAATTTGTTTTACTTCTATTCGCCAGTTTCAGACCGTGCTCCTAACTCTCGTTTCGAAGCCCAGGGTCCGATTTCCTACTCTTTCTTCTCCACTTTGCCCGACCTTTTGTATTCGGCTTTGCTCCTCGCTATTACTATGTGAAAAAGTCAGAAATAAATATATATGAACAAATCACACAGATTGAGTTAGTCCCAAAGTAAGTTTGAGGCTTGTGTTATAGAATACTAACTCAAAGATACTATATTTTATAACAATAACTACATGTATTTGTAGATAAACATCCAAGACCCAGGCCAATCAGAAAAAGATCATTTTCCATCTTGACCTGACCGGGGATCGAATCCGGAACCAATGAATAGCACACCACAAAAGTCGTCATATTGTATATTGCAAAAATAAGCATTTGAAGATGACAAATCTACAGTCTATATTTTATAATGAAGTTACCCTTGACATATTGAACCACAGATTACAGAATACAAATTAATTGTTCCTAATCTTTAAATTTATTCTCTTGGCTCTTGTTAAAACATCTGTCAGAAGATCTTTTAAATTATTTGAAGTTCAAATTTAAAAGATCTTCTAACAGGTGGTTACAGACATTTAAATATTAAAAAAATAAATAATTACTATTTATAATTTTAAACATCAGCCCTTATATTACCAAACTACAACCACTTCTAAACGCGGCAGGTACAACACGCCACCGGATCACTCTTTATGGCCTATAAATGTGTAATTCACGCCACCTTAATCCAGACCTGGTCAAATAAATCTGGATTAGCCATCCCTGTTGCACAAAATATAAAAATTACAGATGTAGATTAATTTCTCTTATATGTTATCATAATAATAGCATTCTAAAAACTAATGTTTTAATAAAATTTTACTGTATTTATCATGATTTCGTTTGGATTAAAATCTGTCTTAAGGGTCCAGTAGTTTAGGTCTAAGTAAGTTTGTCTGAAGACCCAGGGACGTAGATTCGATTTTCACGGTAAGCATACTTTAGAAGAAGAGAATGTGTTTGAAAAGGCCAAGCCTGGTTCCGGTTTCCACCTAGTTGTCGTTGAATAAGGATTTGAAATACCTAACTTTTCTTAAACTTGCTTGAAAATGGCTTCATTATTAAAGAAAAATAATACACCAGTAGACTCAGTGCTCATTGCAAACCTAGGCCAAAAATGTTAATAAAAATTTATGTTTCCGGTCGCTAACGGAGGTTCTTTTTGGTCATTTGGGAACAATCGATATTTTTAGTTTTACCATTGCCAACCTACTAAACTTAATATATTCCTGCTGTTGGTAATTAAAATTGCTGGCCGGCAAAACCACATGGCAGACATGTTTGCTTCAAATACTACTCAGCCGTATTTTGCTCTATTTCTTGCCTGTTTTTTTAGGTTACAGCCAATATTATCGTATTATGTGTACTATAATCTAGGTGCATTTTAAAAGGTTACGAGTTAATGTATTTATTCTGTATTATTTTCATTTTACATACTGCGATTGTGTACTATATCTCCTGATTATGCCGTTAACAATTGTAATTGAAAAATAAAACGTAACAGAACCATAACTGGACAGTAGGATATTTCTTGAGATATTAAACAATATAATAATACATTGTAGTTTATAACTTGACTATTATGAAAATAAAAGAGTAGTGGATGATAACGAACACTGTGTATTTATTAGAATATCTAGTTCCACAAGTAAAAAAATACTTGTTACAATGGGTGGACTTAATGTTAAGAACCTTAACCAGTCAACCGTTGTAAGAAACAGAAAGATTGTGCAACGCAAATAAGTTACCAATATAAATGAATTACCAATTAGAATATAATACAATTTAATTAATTTTATTTTTATTTTATTTTTTACCTTTATTGCAGAAATAACATAATGAAAACAATTAAAGGCAGCCTTATCGCTCGTCTAGGCAACCTTTTAAATGTCTGTGAGTATGTACTAACCTTATTCTAATATTTTAGGCATGCGCTTCGGGAAAATGCAAATGTACGCTGGAAAATTAACAGTGCTAAAGAAGTACCGAATGGAACTGGTTGATGACACTCCTCGGCAGCTGGAATTCATTCCGACCGCCTTGGGGACGCAGTCGAAGCAGAAGATCAAGTTGAAGTTTGTGGAGAGGGAAGGTTGGCAACTGAGGCAGTACAATCGTACATAATAATTGTACTTTAGAGGCTATGCATGCATATGTTTAGTTAAAGTTAGCAAGTAAGTCCGCTCTTCCACATCCTGAGTAATATAGGTACTTATGTATTGCTCTTTAACGATATAATATCGATTGTCCGAATTATTTGTAAAATGAAGACTATTGCCAACCCTTAATTAACTAAACCGTTTCTTTTTCCACTAGGTTGACTGGAAGGGATTGCTTTGCATTAAGTTTGAATTGTTGTTATTGTACTAGTATATATTGCTGTACGTATGTAATAGGCCAATAAAGATATGATGTTATTGTACTAGTATATATTGCTGTACGTATGTAATAGGCCAATAAAGATATGTTGTTATTGTACTAGTATATATTGCTGTACGTATGTAATAGGCCAATAAAGATATGTTGTTATTGTACTAGTATATATTGCTGTACGTATGTAATAGGCCAATAAAGATATGTTGTTATGATTATGTATAATGTACATTTAATTAAAAATAAATAAAAGTAATATTTTTGTTTTTACTTTATACTAATCATGTTAGTTATACTTCCTACAAACTAACTTTTAAGTTGGGAGCTTGGTAGCACGTAAACGTGACAGACTCTTTAGCTGTTAATATTTTTGATATGTCATAATAGTATCTAACGGATAGGACATCATCTTTAAGTTCGCCATTTACATATTTTGTAATGAATAAATAAATAATATGTTAAAAATTACAACACAAAAATTAGTTTTAACATAATCCCTTAATCAATAACTATAGGTGCTCAAATACTTGCACTAGGAATGCCTATACTATCTGATAGAGCTGTTCATGAATATAGCTTGTTTTAGACCGAACGAAAAAAATAGAGAAATTTCATTGAAATTATCATTGACATCCAAGAAAACATTTCGTTTCTTATTTTTTATTTTAACATTTAAAACAATCATTGAGAAAGGAAAGTCAAAGGAAAACAATACAAAATTTTATTTCCAACAAATACCGTCTGTTCCAAATTCTAGCTGAACGCAACATTCGCCAAACTTCATAGTATTGGAAATTCGAAAATGCTTTCCAAACGCCGACTTTCACTAAGTTCACACTGTTCGATATTCGAACCTTGCCATATTTCACACGCAGCGCTCAGCAAGGAATGCTCCCAAGTACAGAGATTTCGGTCTTATGAAATAGATTAGCCTAGAAGTGACTATTTTTACAGGAGTGACCAATGAGACATAACTCCATAAGTCAAAAACGGCATACCGGATATAGACATATAAGGTGTCTTTAGATTCCTTGCTTTTGGCGGGCGAAACAAACTTATGCATTTATTTATAAAAACACAATAACAATTTTCCAGTAAAACTTATATAGACGGCCTTATCGCAAATGCAATCTCTTCACATATATACGCATCACTACAATAGATATACTTCTACAAAAAACTTTTCCATATAGCTGTGGGTGATCACCACAATCCAATTTGTCAGCTTAGTTCTTCCAGGCAGATGTATTCTACTGCTACTCATCTTACCGCCTACAATTTCTTTAACTGTAAGTAGGAATACAGTTGCGCTAATGAAATTCCCATATTCAAGCCGCATCCAGTCAACCTAACTCCATCTCCTCACCTTCCCGAAGCTCGGGCCTGTCGACGTAGACCATAAATTACCTAAAACAAGCGGCAGATGCCATGGGGGGCGCCCCGGTAATGGGGGCATTAGCAGTACTAATGGCCTGGACGACGACGTTTACACATAAATTCGCGTCAAATTTACGCGAGATGTCTGCTATGTGTGTCCTAGATTTGTTGGGTTTATGTGTTCTGTAGTGTGATTTGGGTTGAATGTGTTTGTAACTTGAAAATTGTAGAATATTAATTAGATAAAACTTTATTGCTCCAGAAGTAAAAAAATGCAACAAGGCGGATAAAGCTCATTATAAAGCATTATCTAGCAGTCCACCATTGGAAGCAATAGAAAGTATAAAAATTTCAGCAAATAAATTGTTTTTCAGAGATTATTAGTTTTCATATATTCAAATTTACTGATACATAGAAATAGAAATAACTATGAGATATAAAAATATTTGTTCTCGATGTACCTAATAGTAGATTTTAATGCGATTATCATATCAAATAAATAAGTTAATTTAGTTGACAACAAGCGATGGTCACTTCCGAGATAATGTTTTGTATAAGAAGATAAAAATACTGAAATATTACAGACGTTGCCTATTGTATAATAATACTTCTAAATAATAAATTGAATTAATCTTTCTTTGTTCCGTGTAACGATAATCTTATTGAGATAAACGACAATTGATTGCAATGCGATCATATTCAAAATTGAGATAAGAACATTAAAAATTGAGATAAAAATAATACTTAAATATATTGCGAAATAAAAGCTAATAAAATTTCGGCAATTGTTGCAAAAACTAAACGCCATAAATCGTAAATACAAGTTTTGATATCCACCACTATTCATTTTGTACTGTATGATGAATTCGCGACCATTCCCCCCTCAAATAAATCGTACACATGAGAGCGAAAAAGATAATAAATCAATAAACATACGGATTCGTGAGAAAGTGCTCCCCTCCCTAAAACAAAGTTACGTCGGCCGGGCGCACTAAAAATTCCTCATAATTGAATGAATCTATTCCAACGCCATTAAATCGAGTTACGGAGCATATTGGGTGGGCAAATTTATTTAGCTAATAACCCCTGTTGTCGGAGGCTTAGCCCTTCGTCTTACGTGCGCTGAGTGGGTAGAATTTATCTTTTTTTGTGTGTATACTATACTATATTCCAGCAGTTTTTCATAATATTAGAAAAATCAAGATTTGTGTAGTAACAGTTTTTAAATATTAAATGATTATTTACTTCATAACTTCATGCATTTAACCTGTAAATGGAACTCTTATTTATCTTGAACAGAACTCTTTTTAAAACTGCACGAAAACAGCACCCTACTGATGCAGTCTCCATGAATGAATAAAATGAACTAGCACATGAATCAATTGATTTTAGGGTTGAAGATACGATTATTAGTTTATGATTATCGGCTTCGCACGGGTCATGTCAAACGTTCGTATGCTTAAGTATTAAGTTACACTTATAATTGTTAAAAAAAAAAAGTTCTCGCCACGCCACGCGTTGTGTTCGTTGCTCAATCCATTAAATAGTACGAACAAGTCTTCGTTTTTCTAATCAAATATTTTTTCCATATCGTGACTGATTGATGTTAGAAACAATAGGATTAAAAAAAAGAAATAGGTATTATTATAAATAGATTTATTTTATTATAATCCACGCAAAGGTATCCACTGCCAAGCTCCCGCTATCTCCATCGTGTCCTGCAAATTGATAAGATCCAGGAGGGGCCGCCTGCTGCTTTATGCGGCCATTAGACCAGTCTCTTCCGTGGATTTGTACCTCATTTGTACAACTGTCTCAACGCGGTTGCAAACTTACATAGAGTTCGCTCCCTTTGAGACTTTTGGATATAACTTTGTGTTTGTGTGTATCATATGACGATCAGCGCTGGCAATTTCATCTGCCGGCAAAATCCTGAGATAGGACTTTTTTTGGGAACACTGAAAACCAATGTATGTTTTATTTTCATCTTGTTTTTATATAGTTTATGTATTTCTAAAATAAATTCGTATTTTTTCTTTCTTTTACTTTAACTGATCCTGGTGGTTTTTCTTGTCTGGGATATACATGCAAGTAGTTCCTGTGGTCCAGTTATCTATTTCTCGTTTAAGGAACTACCAATTCAGAGGTCTAGAGTCGGTTCCAGATAACTCTAACACAATGTAGATCAATAGAATTAAGGGTATTAATAATTAATGAAGCGATGTTCAAGTAAATTTATTAAAAATACTTAGCGATCATAGACACAGGAAGTCCAACAACTGATCAAATCGCGTACCTACCCTGGGCTTCAAGACGACAAGTCAAGTTAGTACTCGGTGAAACGCTAAGAGGAGAGAGAGAGAGAGAGAGAGAGAGAGAGTAAGGTCGAATAAAATGGACCAAATAGAACAAACCAAACTTTGCAGTGTTATGGCAAATTTATGTCAGGTATTAATTTACGTTAGTTGTCGCTTCGCAAGTTTGTCTGAAGTTCCGCCGATGCAAGTTGGCGACGGTTTCTTCGGACGGATTAAATATTTATACGAGCTTCGAGGACGTATGCTGTTGCGCTCTGATTTCAAGCACTCCAAAATCATGCTATGCTGCGCTCCATTAAAAAAATTTTAGGAGCGCTAAATGGCATAATTAAAATAAATTCCACGTGCCGCTCGAAAAGCTAAGTACGTGCTGTACGTGAGTGTTTTAGTTATCTTCTGGAATAAAATAATTCGATAACTCTTTAGAGATGTAGGACATTTTGTAAGGAGTAGTCCGTCTGGGGAAGTACCTCCACCCTACAGAAGACCGCACCCAAATAACACTGTGATGCAGTGTTGTGTTCCTGCTGGTGAGTAGGGTCGCCAGGCTCCAGAGGGGTCGCTGTGCTGACAGCGGACAGGTCGGCAACGCGCTCATGATATCTCCGGTGTTGCAGGCCACTTACCATCAGGAGGGCCGTACGCCTGTTTGCCTAGTTAGTTGTATAAAAAAAACTCTTTTTACCTCACTCTTACTATAGTTGCAATAATTTTGGGACAGTCCTCTTTAGCTATCATGAAAAAGACAATGACTGTCTGACATCAACTCATCTTGGGAAATCTATTATTGTAACCCGCCCCTAAACGAACTAAGTAAATTGAGTACTTTGTTATTCCTTTATTTTATCTATCAACTACACGAAAATCAAATCCATTTTGTACATAAGGACGGACTAAACGCAACCTATTCGACGCAGCCTCTCCTACTAGGCTTTCAGAGCACGCGCCCCGGGAGTGGTCCAATCACTCCGTATACTAATAAATCGGAAGATGTTGGCGCATACGGATTGCAGATGCATGGGAGCAGCCTGATTACTAACAAGATTCTTGGGTTCCGTCGGTGGAAGCAGCGCGAGGTGTGACCTGGTTTGATGAAGTTAGTCTTGTGTTCAGTAATTTAGAAGGAAAATATTTTCTGGATTTGAATGTAGTCGCTGATGTTTGTACTTCCTTTGTTTTTCTTAACTCTTCTCCTGCCAACTTGATTTTCTTTACTAATAATTACTTAAGTAACTACTGTATTACCTAACTAGCTGTTTCCCGCGACTCGCCGAAAAGTATATTTTAGGGGTTGATTCTTGCAAAAAAGTAGCCTATGTTTGCGGGGTCTTCAACAATATTCTTACCAAATTTCATCAAACTCGGTTCATCAGCAAATATGTTATGAAAAGATTAGTATGGATAATAACCTAATAATCTAAATAGTTTATAATGGAAGTAATAAGTGTAAATTGAAGAATTTAATGATTGACGTATATATTTACCTTCTAAGGTTGAACGGATTAATTAGATAAACATATGTATGAACCACTTAACTTTTGTTAGTACTTAGTAGAGCCGAACCCTAAATAATTGTGGATTATCTTTTCCAAAACAAGCTTACGACCATTTGAACTACAAGGTTCATGTTACGATGCTGGAGTACAACTAATAACCGTTGTCAAAAACACGAAAAATGTCCGACCTTACAACGAACAGCAAAATACTCCACGAGAGATGGCCATCCATCGTGAGGATACAGTCAATTTATCACTGGGAAAAATGAAAAACCCGGGGCCATTAAAAATAGTCGCAGCATAGTCGCATGACCCATAAAACGGGGTGAAAGCAAAACGGGGCCAGAAAAAAATCGTGCCTCGCCCAGCGACGGTGGTCGAAAAAGAAAACCAATTTGAGCGCTTGAAAAGATTCTATCCAATCGCTCGCAGTATCCACTCATTCGATATTTTCACTCGATATTCGTTCTTGATATAGAACAAATTACAAACTGTCGATTTATTCGCTTTATTAGAAGCTATTTATTTTTCTGTCACCTGCCAGTGTCGAATGGAATTAAATATGGAAATAGCTTTCTTGCTTTTGAAGTTTTCCGATTAACGTCCATCATTGGGCCCTTTTATATTTAAAATCATTATTCGGAAACTGAGATTTGGGTTTGCTGAATAACTTTCATAAGCGAGTAACAAACTAAATAACATTAAATATAAAGGTTCTATAAAATTAAATTTCAGAATCGATAAAAACCATCCTTCGAGAGTTCATTAAATTTCAAACATGAGGACGATTAAGGCAGGATTCACATCACCACAAAACAATTTCCGCTCCTATAAGTTAGCTATCATAAATATGTATTTAAATATCAATATCGGGTTGTCTGCTCCCCTCCGTTGCCATGGCTACAGCGTCATCCCTAAGTCTCAGTAAGAAACGTAAAATTGAAGCCATATAGAATCAATTAGATATACGCAATATTATATAAAGCCTTCAGTACATAATTATATAAGAAAAGTATTTATAAGATATTAGACTTGGTACCTGCAATAAATTACATTTTTTTTTTAATAATCTATGCACTGAGGAAGATGTTATATTTCTAACGAATACCTATTAGAAGTTTATCGTCATAGTAACGTCAAAGCTTTGATATTTTTCCAACTTTTTTGCTAAAAACACACAGATTAACAGTGAATATATGTCTTATTTTGTTTAGGAATCATGCTCATCATGTTACCTTATACGTTTTATACATCGAGTTCCTTCCTTGACTACTGACTGTGATGGCTCAGCGACTCAAAGTGGATCTTGGCATCTGATCTGATCAGCACAACCTTCTACCAGTCGGCTTTTTTACTCTTATTTTATCTTATTCTGCAAAAATTTACGAAAAATTATTAAATAATTAACTGCCGCTGTGGTCCAGTGGTTAAGGCGTTCGCCTTCGACCTGGAAGTCATGGGTTTGATTCCCACGGGAAGCATACTTTGTTTAGTTGTTACCAGTTTGGTTAAGACATTGTAGGCTTGAATTACCTGATTGTCGGAAAATAATAATGATTCCGTTCTTCGGAAAGCACGTTAAGCCGTTGGTCCCGACTGTCATATGGTGGTCGTGAAAGGAACCAAGTCAGAAACTGAACGGCGGTTCCGAAAAACTGATACAAGGGTCGATTGACCATGCAACCCACTCGATTTGAATGAATAAATGAAAAATTCGTAATAAAGTCAAATAATGAATATGTACAGTCATACAGTACAGATCGTCATTTTTACCTGTTGGTTAATGAGAGGCTGGCCGTATTTCAGCGTCACTCGATAAATCATACGGGCAAGATTGATGCGGCTGAAAGGGAAACGATTTGATTTGTGAGCGGTG
This sequence comes from Euzophera pinguis, assembly GCA_947363495.1. NCBI lineage: Eukaryota > Metazoa > Arthropoda > Insecta > Lepidoptera > Pyralidae > Euzophera > Euzophera pinguis. The sequence goes on along the minus strand of OX376156.1, from coordinate 5,210,852 downwards.
GACAATAGCGTGACGTCACGGGCGTGCCGGCCGCTCCTGTGCTACTACTATAAATAGGAATACGCTGCGTCGACTACAGACTTACTAATTTTATATGTATCGTCTGTATTGTCTATTAGTAAAGTTGTTTACATTAAATAAATAAAATATAGTTTGATCGTGTTTGGACCGATGACGTTTATCGACGAGGCAATAAAAGCCTAACAGGTTGCTAAGAAAATATATTATCATTCAAAATTCTAATTTCTATCGCTATTACACATACTTGAAATTTTTACAAATTTTGTAAAACGAATTTAACATCAGCGTAAACTTTCTCTACTATGACAAAAGTAGGAAGAAACTTTTTCAAATCAGCCTCATTGTATTGAATAAATAACAAATAATGTTTACGAACTAAGTACTAAATGTAGATATTTTTTTTTAAATAAACAGACTGACAATGAAACAGAGCGCACGCGGAGTGTGTGGACGACAAAAGATGAGAAAATGATTTCTAGAAATTTCATTAAAATTCCGCTTCGTCAAGTCCGAGAGCAGTCTTCCGTAGGGCTGTCACGTATTCTCATAAACTAATAACAATACAAATTGTGAAAAAAAAGTGAGAAGTATTAAATAAAAATATCGCTGTTGAACTTATTGGCAGCGCAGTATGAACGAAAAAACTAAAGTCTCTTTCTAATCTCTTTATCCTAGCGTTTTTCCGGTTGCATCCTCAGTTGTTTGCTTCGGAGTCTAGTCGTTCCTACTTTTACGCAATCCCTTTTCTCGGTCTTCGGCATCGATTAGCGCTCATATTAATAAGTAACGATCTAAAATTTTATATAATTAGTATTGATATTACCAGTCATATAGACGTTAAATAAAATACAGTTCACGAAAACAAAAACATTTGTATGCCAATTATTAATTATTAATAAAAATAAAGCAAAAGAATATGAAGACTGTATAATATGATGTATAGAAATGATGGTTTTAACTTTCATTTATGCATCGAAATATTTATTTATTTAATTTTTATTGCACTTTATAAAACAAGAATACAAAATGTGGACGTCATACCTTAAGGCATTCTCTGCTAGCCAACCCTTAGGACCAAAAAGAGAAGGCAATAAAATATGGTTGAATTAGATGATTAGGCACACCTATTTGACCGGACATTTTAATCTTGTTCACCGCAGTCAACTCAAATCTCTTTGTAAACCAGGATTACAAGTTCTTAATAGTATAAATAAAATATGTTACTGTCATCTGTCCTTACACTCCTTGCACAAAACGATATAACTTCTTATCGCCAGCCCTAAAACGCAAGAAGGGCCAGAGGAGCGAGAGGGGGGATTTGTCGTGGCCCGGAAACGGCTGGGAATTCATTTGGGCGTAATAGGTTTCCTGCGCCCGCGTCCGCCCGTCCGGGTCCGTCCGGCACGCAACGGAAACGACGCGCTTGTACGTAGACATTTCTCAAATCTTTTAATTTTGAAATTCGAACCGTTTCTCAAATCTTTCTGTTTTAATTTTTGTTTAAATTCGAAATTTTTTTTTTCTAAATTTGTCTATTCTTCTTTAGATGCTATAGTGGGTTAAGGTCGGCATACATGGGGATCTGGATCTCGTACTTCTCTGTCACCATTGTTTTATTTATTTACTAGCTGTTTCCCGCAGCTCCGCCTGTGTCAAAAAGTATGTTTGACCCCGGGCCAAAAATATTCATACCAAATTTCATCAAAAACCGTTCAGCAACTCGGCCGTGAAAGAGTGACAGACAAACAGACAGAAAGATAGACAGACAGACTTTCGCATTTATAATATTAGTATGGATTTGCCAAATTCATGTACACAGTAAGTCGAACAGGACACAACGTAGAACAAAACATTATGCTTTGTCTCTATAAACTGACGAAATTACTCATTGTTTTTTTTTTAATTCAGAATTTTCCCTACTGTTTAAATGTATATTGTATCATAACTAGATGAAGAAGTAAAAATAAGTATGTTAAACAGCAAACAAACATATTTTACTTTCATTTATATTAACTATTTATGTATGTACTTCTTTTTGCAGAATAAAGTTTTTACAAACAAGCTAACAAATAGTGTAGACTTAAATTCAAGTAACGCGACAATACTCAGAAATACGCATAGAAGATTCAACAATAAATTATTCGAATTTATTCATAAGTTAAACACGTCTTTGCTTTTTCACTTCGTAACTCGGAATTATGATTTGAATATTAATAATTACCAGAAATGCTGAGCTTAATGACACGTCACGCCAAGTTTTAATGAAACTGCCTCTCGTCTGCGAAGTTGTTCGGAAATTAAGATTTTATAGAATGGATTTTCTGTCATTTTCTCTTTAGGGTTATTTATTGAAATACATACATAGATAAATATTGATTAAAGTAGAAATTTAGATACGCAATTCTCACCTGATAACCACTTCAGTAAAAACTCCAACACCAGGTTATAAAGTATCGATTGACTGTGTAACCCACTTGATATGAATGAATGACCAGTTCTAACATCGCCAAACAATAACATTGTTGTTCGCGTTTAAACTTTGAAGGAACTTTAATGCTAGTACTTAACTAACGTAAATATCTTTGGGTATGATTTGGCTGCGCGCTAGAGAAAGCAAATAGGATGATGAATTTAATTGTTTGTAAAAATCCAAGACCTTGGTCTCATTCTCTCGTCTCTGAGAAAAACCAAGGACAGACAGACATGACGAAATTATAAGGGTTCTTTGTGTTTACTACCGAACCCTATCAAGGTAATTTTTAAAAATAAATAAATTTTTCGCAGTGGAACACTCATGCAATATTGTTCTCGTTAACCACTAAATCCCGATATCGATGTAACCTTAACATTATTACAATGCCTAATATGAACCTCCTAAACACATGACACTCAAAAAATTATACGCTAACTCAATTTTCGTTCAACAAAATGAACAATAAAAAATGTACGCGGTAGGCGCGCAGCCCGCGGCCTGCGAAGTAATTCCTCCAGATTTTCATATTTCACATAGACGCCCTACGGCGCTACGAAGCTACGGCGTAGCACCGTAGACTGTGTTTATTTTTTAAATCGTTTATGATGCAATTTATGCATTATGGTGTACATATTTTTTTAGGTACGTTTTTGGTGTAAGTGCATATATTTAATATGCATATGTGGTTTAGAATTTTGTTTTGATTCGCTTTTAATAATATCGTAATTTTAGTGAAAAGTATTAATTTTTTTGAAGTCTTACATACTAATTAGTAATTACATAAAGGGTTTTGAACAAACAGTACTACTTGTCTATTGTATTATTCCAAAACCAGTTTTTCGGTTTATAAATTCGCTATATGTAACTACAACTTTTTCAATTGTAAGTTTTCTTGATCATTAATAATAAAATATTTATTGAATTTTCGCACTAGTACAGAGACATATTTTTTTATTATTAACATGGCAATATTTTTAAATTTAGATATATGATTACAGTTTGCATTATTTATGACTGAAGGACACATATTACCGAAAAATAAATAAATATTCGTACGTACCTGAAAGTTTTCACAGAGCATGTTCAGTTTCACTCAACGCTTCTGTGTAACAGAATACTATCGCTTAGTAACACGTGTTCCTACGTGTTTAGAACGCTATAATGTTATGTTGAAAGTGCAGCGCGGAACACGTTCGTATTTTAAAATTCAAAATTGTGACGAGAAACAAAATATGAAAAGTCAAAAATGATAAAACTTTAGAGGTTGTTCCTTACTTGGTATTTCTACTGCTAGTCTAAAAACAATAGTGTGTAGTTATTGTGTTAAAATTCTTGTTTCATTGTACTGTAACTGTTAAATGTGGTTCCACATACTAAGCTTACGATGACAGTTTGAATAAAAAATACCTAGTGAGGTGCGTGTTCCATTTTTAATTAACAGGGTCCATATAGCTCTTATTGGCAAGCATCCTTCTAAGAAACTTAGCAATTAGAACTGACTGGCTTAATTAGCAGCATACCTTAAATCGATATTGTTAGTAGCGTTAGCCGACAGTCGTGAAAAAAATTATGTTATTTATATAAATAATGTTGGCTTATAGAAGCCAGATACTTTTTTAAAAAACGATCTAGTTTTTTTTACTTAATTCCTGTACACAATACATTTGCAGAAATTTCCAAACACCATTTACAATCTTTGTTTTGGTGAAAAATATTGTCAGAAATTTTCTGCCTTGTACGTGTATCTACGTACGCCCAAGAAGTTTTCTCGGGGCGGTTCGTGTTCCGTTTTACGTTGTAACGATGATAACACGTGTCAAGACACATGTAACATTTCTGTTGACAGTGTTGCTCGGGGCGAACTGTTCTAATTTTAAAGATAAGATGAGAGGATGTTGTGTGTTATGTTTATATGACTTTGAGAACAGTGAAACCTGAATGAATGCTATTAGATCAAAAATGGTGTAAAGAAAATGTTCGATAAAAGTTTTCATATTAAGCGAAGAATTAAAAAATTATGAACTTATATGAACGAATATCCAGCATATTACCGGTTAATATGAGTAACTTAGCACACCAATGTGAGTTAAATATTACAAAATTTTCAAACTAATATTAAAAGCGTACTTTGCTAAACAAAAAATCTGAAAAATCAAACATTCAAACAATTTGAGACCTTACAATAGTTTTACAGTAATGAGGTCACGGCCACACATAAAATAGAGTTACATCAGCTTTATTCTCAAAACTCGCAGCGAGTTAAAGTCAGATATTAATCTTTCGGCGGCACCCGAGCGCTGGATTCGCCATTTTGCGCCTAAATATGATAAACTTTCCCCCAAATTTCTTCATTTCCCCCCCTTTCTTGGCGAAGAATGCCCCCCCCTGGCCCCGCCAAGTCTTACGCCCTGCTTTTAAACTAAGCTCGTTAATTAATTACAGCCAAGCCGACGAGGGTACTGCCTTACACAGTTATGTGCCAATTTAATATTGCACCGCGTTATGTATCTGCCGAGTATATGTCGGAATTACAGGATTGGGTGACTTTAAATTAAATTAATTCGCGTGAAATGGGATTAGTAATGTATGGCGCGTATGTAAATAATGTCTTTGTAGAATATTTATCGTTTTGGATTTTATAATTAATAAATTTTCCAGTAGAATTTTTTAAACAATGTTTCGATTAATTTTGAAAACTGTTTGTTTCTAATGTTTTATTTTACGGCAGCTATAGATATAATTTAAACATATAACTATATTAGACTTATGGTGCAGCTCTTTGGTAGTGTAATGGGTATTAAAAAATACCTTTTGCACCACCAGTAGTGCAAGTCGGTGGTGTCAAGAGCCCGAAATGATCCTGACTTACAGTGAACCAGCGATTGGTGTAAATCGTTTTATAAAACAATTTACACCTATGATATATCTATAGATAAATTATATATGGATAATTATTAGATCTATTAACAAAACAAATGGACCTATTAAAAGTATTTAATTCCCGACTCTAGAATCTTCTTCTTAGCGTGCATCGCATCCTCAGCTTTACACTTCGGAGCCTAGGGTACGCTGTAAATCATGGTCCTTGATTTGGCAGCACTGGTTAATTTCTAACTCTGTAATACTAGGTGATTATACGATAAAGCGTAGGAATTAACAAAACAAAAATCTAAATCCATCATAGGCGATCTAAACAAATGGTGGCAAACCTTGTAAGTAGAGCAGCTCTAAGAATGGAAAAGTCATCGGTCGGTCAGTCTAAAATCTAGGCTTTATATGATCTCCTATACTCTAAATGTTCTTTTAGTTATGTAACAGATATATTACTGCCTAGAGCAAAAATAACATAAACTTCGATACAATCTGTTGTGGAAGCAACTGGCAAAACGCTAAGAAAGACAGATAGAAAGCGAATTTTATAATGGCACAGATCCGATGGTCGATAAAGAAAATAAGCGTTATATTAGACGATTATTATTCCGATATTAATTTATAATTAATTTCAAATAAAATTTAAATTAATTACTATGATACCCAGCAAATGAGAAATGAACATAAACCAAACTTTATTTACTAGTTGTATTACAGCATTTAATGTTTTATGGACCCTTTACACACGTCTAAACATGACTAGAAGATTGTTTTAAATCTAAGCAATGATATCCAATATATGTGTTTTTCTAGATAATTACTTTTTGCATGAAGCATTACATAAAGCAAATACTCCTGAAAGTCTACATCTTAATGGTCCAAGACGAAGAACGTCATCCCCAGTAATAATAGTAAATCATGAAATTATTCACGATATATTAATTACAAAATCTTAGCCGGAGTACTAGAAACACTTCCTCGGTTCTATAATTAATTGCTACTAAATTCGCCCCAATTTGAATCCGGTTACCAAGTCCGCAAAGAAACTTACGACGTACATAAGACTTAAGGGCAGGGCCGGCCGGAAGGAGGGTAAAATGGCGTCGGAGGGCACGACCCTCCCGGGGGGCAAGGGGGTAAGCGGGTAGCGGGGAGAGGAAGGACGTGAGATTTACTCTAAGTAATTGCAGTAATAAACACGCAAATATATCAGCGAGGGTAATGAGAGGAAGCGGCTAAAATTGCCAGCGTAAATTGCGTGTGTGAGATAAGCAAATTTTTTGTTCGACTACCGACGAGTGCCTGTTTCAGCTTTGTTTTTCTGCTCCCGTTGCCTCCGAATTAATTGAGATAAACTTTCCGAATACGAATATGTATTTATGTGCATGTTAATTGAATTTTTGTATACGCTGTCTGGTTGCTGGGAATAGGATTTTTTTACATCAAATACCTACGATTTCGTTGTAAATTGTATATTGATTTGCTTTATTTCAATCGTTAACATTAAATACAAGCACAACCATGTATTCGAATCTACAGAATCAAACTATAAACCCAAGTTGTTCAATGACCTTACCAATTTATCTTCAAATCACATTCAAGTTGTAGGCATCAAGAAGAGTTACATATTCACCTTTTAGTTAACTCTGTACTGCGATTTGTGGTTGACTGTACTACAGTTAGGAATAATTCATTCATCATCTCCTTTGTGTTTGGACCGTATTATTCATCTAACACGTTTTCTCAGTGTTTTTCTCTTCACTTGTTTTCAACTATTATCTATTATCAGTAACTCTTTTTTACGCCATTGATACGAATGAAGAAAACTTTTGAGATTATTTTGAGGTTTGAGAAATAAAATTTTGCATTGAATTACTCAGAATCCTTTAAAAATCAATTGTAAACATTTTCACATAAACTACAAACAGCCATTACAAAATAACTTTATAACACTCTGAGTTTTAATTGTAATAATGTTTACAAAACGAAAGCTGCTCTACCCGAGCTTTATCAGGGAAAGTTTGGCGCGAACTTATTTCAGACTGGTCCATGTTCTGTGGCGTTGTTAGTTGTTATAAGTTTGTTTTCTTCATAATTTTTATGATACTGACAGGGTAACACTAGTGACAACTTCAGGACATATTTTAATGATATGAAACATCTTGAAGTTTATTGAAGCTTTTCATCTTAGTACAATATTTAATTTCGTATTTCTTTCGTTTGTTTTCTGTTCGAAATTTGTTAGGAATATGTTGCAAGTAACTCACTGAATTTAGTCAATCAACTTAAAGATACAATAGACCCAAGAAAGATTCTTTTTCACATCAATTTGATTTAGATCGTCGTGTTCTGCATTTACGAACTAGAGTTGTGACTTAAAAAAATTCTAATCAAAAAAAATGTTTATGTACACAAGACACCACACGCATTGTAAAACGTAATTAAAAATAGACATATTTCGTGCAAAATATTACTGAAATTTTCAAACATTTAGCAATGAGAATCGAATCGCCGATACTAACAATTTGCCGTTAGCACAAAACTAGCCAATTTGGCGATACGATAATTCTTGGCAACAAAACAGGTCGCGACACTAGAAGCTGCCGCATTAATTATTCGGCCGAGACAAGAAAAGGGGCCTATTTCCAATATTTATGTGTTGTCGATGACTACGCGAAAATATCGGGCGTCGGCTGCTTTTTAAAACGAAGAAAGGGCAAGAAAGGCCGGGAAACCGTGCCTCCTTAATGCACAAACAACACTTTGCCTCACCTGCCTTGATTTATTGGGCCCCTTTGTTCGCCGCTCGTTACAACCTTGTTGTTGCGTTTTTAATTTATTTCCTTGGCGAAAATTCGCGTTAATATTTAGTTACATAATAACGCGCCATAATGGGAAAATCGCTTGGCGCTGGTGGCGGTTATTGGCCGTTTTCGTCTTACCTTGCGCTTTTGTTGGCATTTTAATAAGTCGTTTTTTTTCATGATTTTATTAAAACTGTCTACTAGAAAATGTTGACAACCTAGCTATGAATTTTATCTTTTCACAAGATCACATGACCCTGGATGTATGCCGCTCCACATTGGTCAAAGTAGAGATAAAAGTATGTCCAGCACCGAACTTCCTTTAGACCTTTGATTGAATATCACTTGCAATAAAATGTGCTTGAAATAGAATCTACACTTCATAGACAAATAAAAATTTAACTCGCTAAATCACAGACAAGTCTTCATTCAAATTACGAATACATTACCGAGCCAATAGGAGCAACAGCCGGCTTCCAATCGCCCGTGAATGAATGTGAATTGGTGTCGCCGCAACCGGTCGCAGCCCGATTGTCGCCACGTCTCATTGCCGATTCAACGTTGTACTTCAATTTACAAACTGGCTGGAATTGTGACAGTTTCCTTTTTTTAAAGAAAAGTTAGTGTCTTGTCAAACAGTGAACATGGTTCGGAAATGATAGGGGAAGACCGGACTGTGATAAGAGCATACTGCATACATATAATCGCTAAGGTAAACAACCTAAAATTATCACACGGAGAGAATAATAAAGCATTGTATAAAATTGTCTTGGTTTCCGAAAACCAATCTACAGTCAAACAGTAAGATAAGCATATTAATGATTTTGTCACATAAGTATAGATACTGTTTGTTTTTGCCCTCGGAGACTCTTCAAACAATATCACCTTAAAACTGAATCAAATCTTCTGACGAATTAATCTGTGAATTGTTCAAAATTACATCGCACACAAATTCTTCTATTGGATTACAGTATTAAAATTACCGAACCCAATCATCATTATTAACTTTTATTATCTTCTCAAACGATTCAATTACTGCGTCAAATAATATTCGAATGAAAAGAGGCAACGAAAATAATGACAGCCGTCCATAGGGAACAATGGCGGGAGTGCTGTGCCCAAGACGTGGTTAGGGCGGCTACACATTACCATATGTGGACGTTAGCATCACAATGTATCGATATTTAGGTGGAATGATTGGCTCGTGATTTGGTGGACGATTGGAGATTATGGGTTAAGTAAATAGAAGATAGAGGTGCTTTACAGAGTAAGAATTTTAATTTGCGGAAATTTAAAAAATCAAGTGATTTATAAGACGAATATGAATATTTGTAATTTAAAGGTTAGCTAAGTTATTCTATTAATTCTAATTATTACAATAGAATACCAAACTCTTTATTGTACAATTATTCTATCAATCGTAGAACCATAGATTAATAATTGGTCTCCGCTGCGCTACGACTAGATACCGTCGGCATACTACATAAATTCGCAACTAAAACCATGCCGAAATCGGCATGGTTGCGGCATACCCGCGTCAGTCATGCCGCGACCGATTAGTGAGTTGAATGTCTAGATAAATATAAAATTTAATGTAAAAGAAGACGCAAAATGTGCTGTTTGCGTAGTCAAACTGTGTAAGAATAATACTAAAAGAAATAAGGAAGATACTGGTATTACATACCATCAATAAGTATTGTATTATTTCGAAATATGGATATAAATTACTCACGAAAATAATATAACCCTAAAATATGGCGCGAAGTACCGCTAGGTGCTCAATGTTGCCGTGTATTAAATAATCCCAAATTCCCCGAGGTTTCGATTTTTATTATTTAGATATTTGTTTTTTAACTCCCGACTCCAAAAGAGGGATGTTGTAATTTTGACTTATTCTGACAATTTTGTCTGTCTTTAACATCTTATTTCTTTAATGCTGATCTGGGAGAAAAGTAAATACGTGGAATGTACTACTGCTTCTCTTCCTGCGCAGACCATATAAGCAGGCCGAGGAAGTGGGCGAAAATCGAAGAACCATACCTATCAGTAGGCGATGCGACTAGCAACCTGTCACTATTTTGATTCCATTTCCACTTTACGCCCACCAACTTTCTAAATATGGCCTTTAGGTAGTTGGTACCCCGTAAGGTATTGTTGCCGGATAATTGATTAATCGAATTTGGTTTTTTTTTTAATAATCTAGGATATCGAAATTATTGATATAATAAATTTAATCAATTTTTGACAATTAAACAATTATTAACTGCAATATCAAACAATTAGTCGATTATTGAAATGGATATATAAATTATATCGATTTAATCAACAAAGGTAATCGTTTATATCAATGGTTATTAATCGATTATGTATCTGTGGTATCGATATAATCTAATCTGAAGTATTGATTTTTGAGAATTTATGAAAAATAATCGATTAATGGATTAACATAAATACCAAGCATTTCAGGCACCGATACTATACATATATACCGGAACTCGGCGGCGGGATGTACAGCGAGCACAACACAAATCATCGTCATTCAACTCATACAGAAAAAAAATACAGAAATATATTATCAATAGTATCAATATCGATACTATCGATATATGATCACTATCGATACCTTAGATTATATTTTCAACTATCAAAGAATCGATTATTATTCGATGTGTAATGTATTTTCCGGCAACACTACTGTATGGAAAAAGGCCATGATAATATCTACTCGTATGTACAAGATGTTTACCGCAGCTCCGCCTGCGCCAAAAGGTAGCCTATGTTTGACTCCAGGTCTTGAACTATATCCGTACCAAATTTCATGAAAATCAATTCAGCGGTTTAGTTGTGAAAGAGTAACAAACAGCCATCTATACTTACAAACTTTCGCGTTTATAATATTAATAGGATGTGTATGTCTATTTATTTATCTGTATTTAAACCCGGGTTACAACTAAAAAGAGGTCAGTAATCAATTAGCTCCAAGCTAAATAGAAAATTAAAGTAACGTTTAACATACTGTACTGTGTAATAATAAATCAAAAAAAGTTTTTTTGCAATTTTAGGATTCTATATTAGAATTATAAAATAAAGTAGACAAAACCTAACTATTACCACTACCTTATCTCCGAAACTATCGATTCCAGAATTTCGATTTATAAATTACAGGAAAACCTATGATATAATATTAAATTTGTTTAGGAGGTCCAAATGGAGAAAAATAAAAATAGTACAGAACCCTCTACATGCGAGCCGACTCACACTTGGCCAGTTTTATTTTAATTTCATTTTAAAGGTTTTTCTGAGCTACTTTTTATAACACGTAACAAGACCGCAGCAATTAATAATTTTCCCATTGGTCGGGCACCAGTCAAGTAGCTGGCAACACCATAATCGACGCTAGTGTGCGTCTTTGCACATTGTTTTACACACACTTTCCTATTAAGTGGCCGCATTCTGGAAATTGACTTTTCTTCACAGCGCGGTATCTAGTCGAGCGCGCGAGACCAATTATTAATCTATGCGTAGAACTATATATATAAATAGTTTACTTTTGCCTAAACAATCTGTACCATAATATCTCCTAACTATCTTTTCTCTCGTGAACAATGTAATTTTTCATCTGGCCCATGTTTGGGAATCGAAGTCAGAATGTGTAGATTTAGAAACAAAATAATGACAGCCATCCATAAAGAACAATGGGAGTTCTGTGCCCAAAACGTGGTTAGGGCGGCTACACATTACCATATGTGGACGTTAGCATCACAATATATCGATATTTAGGTGGAGATTGTGATGAAGATGTCCTTTCCAAAAAAATCCTTTTTGCCTATCAAATCTGTACCGTATTATGTCCTAACCATCTTTTTTCTCTTGCTATAATATAATATTTTTTATCTCGACCTGTTTGGGGATCGAAGTCAGAATGTCCAGATGAAGAGAAATCTGGACTGTTTGGTTAACCTTTGTGGTTGCCAAAAAGAATTTGTTGAAATAGTTAATTGTTTTATTGCTATTTATCAAATACGAATATGTGCAGAGTTGATTGACATTGTTACTTCCCATTATATAAATGAATCAGTACTTATTTACGTGTATAGTAATTTACTCCACAACCACCTAAAACACGCTTTAACAACAGGAACATTACGCAGCTCTAAAACGCACCTCACAATAAACTGTATCAACATTTTAGCACCTCAAAAGATAGGCTCGGTATTTGGCGACATGCAAAATGATATACAGGGTGACAAGCCGCGATCGGGCGACTTCACCCTTCCCTCATCAGTCATCGCCGTCATACGGCTAAGCGGTCGCATTCAAATTGCCATCCAATGACGACGTGCTTTCACGACCCCTGGCTTGTCTGTGGTCGAGCGCCAAAGATCAAAACTGAATTCAAGAGACAATGCCTAAAACGTTCTTCTTCCTTGTCGATATCACTCTTGACAGAGTGATCGTGCTCATCATTTCAAGTGTTAGTACTATTATAATTGTTTTAGTATAGTATATAATGTAAATTGACGTCATTAAGTGATATTTATGTCCTATATTGAAAATAAACAATTTCATTTCAATGGAATTCAGAAGCCGAAAGGCGGTTCCGAATAACTCTGACACCGGGGTGCACTGGGTTGATGGACCATGTAACCCACTCGATATAAATGAATGCATGAATAATGGAAGTGATAAGCACCTGCCGGTGATCATTAGATATTCTATGCCCACAGAGAAAAAACAAAAGATATTACGAGCGATAAGCGAGGAAACAAAAAGTTTAAATAGAGTCGACTCTAAACGCTAATCTAAGGGGATGCGTAAATTCTTTGTACGTTATTGAAAGTAATAGGTAAAATAATTATTATTATTTTCATCTGTAATAAAAAAAAACTTAATGTTTTACATAGCTGAAAAATACCTTCAGCCACCTTCACTTTTGTCAATAAAAATCACCAAATCTTTAAAAAAACTCTGTATACATTAAACCTTAACATTGAGAAACGACAAAAACCGCCACTTAGCTCAAAACAACGAAATCGTGCAAGGCTGCTGACCACACACATCTAAATGTACCTACACGTTTATGAACGTACAACATGTCTATTCTGAATAAAAATCAGCTAGTCTATATATCGTCCTCGGCCGGCATTACGCAGCGGGACATACTTTTTACATCATTAGACATCGGATCGGCGATATGGCTACGCTGAATCGATTATGAACCGCTGAGGGACGATAGTTCACATATTTACATATCGGGTAAAATATATATTTTCACACCGATGGATTGTCTGCCAGTTCAGTTATGGCAGAAATAACCTTTGTTGGTTAAACTTATATATAATAATAATAATAATCAGGGCCGAGAAAGATAAACTGTCAAAATATCTAGACTTGGCCCATGAGGTTACCGCCATGTGGGATGTTGATTCGACTAGCATTGTGCCGATAGTAGTATCTGCGAACGGCCTAATAGCGAAGAGTCTAAATCAACACCTAGTTAGGCTCTCGCTAGGTGGTTGGATCAAGGGTCAGATACAGAAGGCGGTCATCCTTGACACGGCACGGATTGTGAGGAGGTTCCTCACTTTGGAGCCCTGACCACCGGCAGCATGGATATTAATTCCGCTGCTGATGGGTGCCTCCTTTTTTATATATTTTTAAATGTTTTTTTTTATTAATATTTAAAAATGTATTTAAAAAGAAAATAGAATAAATAAAAAGATAATAATAATAAACACTTTATTGCACCAGGAAAATACAATTTTGAGACACGTACACGTAGAAATAATGGTGTGCAAAGGCGGCCTTATCGCAATAGCAATCTCTTACAGGCAACCCTTTTTGTAGGAAACATTTCAGGAAAAGAGACAGGCATGGTGCAGAAACATAAGCTAAATATACTAGTATAAACTTACACAAAATAAACTAAAATAAACTAACTTAAAGTTACATGTCGCAGTACACATATAATTTACAGAAATAAATAAATAAATGTACTATAATACCTCAAATAATGATGTAAGATAAATTCTAGGACCTAACGTAACATCTCACATCATTCACCCCCATCTAGAAATTGCTCTTTCACTAGTGCTTTAAAACTCGCAAGAGTTTGAGGCATCACTAGACGAATTGTAGGAGCAGCGTAGGGCCTTCAAATTCGCTGTGAAAAGTAAATAGATTTCTAAGATATTGAGGATAGGAAGGATTAAACAGAATAGAAAACAGCAGTGACAGAATCCACCATTAGCATATGTGAACATATTTCTACCAGACTTAAGTGACCTTTCATTACCGACAGAGATTAGCGTGCTAAATTAACTAGAGTAAAATCTCTTTTGTGTCTATAACAACGACATGTTAATAATGGAGATGATAGTAAGTATATAGCATGTAAACAATTGCAGACGTATCCATTGGCGCATCATTTAAAACGAAACGGAAATGCGGCAATAAACATTCATTTCGAAATTAAACACAACTACCTGTGTTTACCATCACGAAATCACTAAATGAATAAAACAGTGAGGAATTGACAGCAGTAAGGCCGTGACTCCACTGCTGTACAAAATATATAAGATACGCTATAATTGGCAGCTATGTAAAATGAGGTTATTATTTTTCAGGGTTTTTCCTCGTCGTAAACATGCAAACAATGTAGCACGCTAGTACCGTTACTTATTCTGTGTATATGCTTAATTGCAAAACTCTGTTTTTTTTTTAGTTTACTTGATTTTATTATATCCACTTGCATTAATGATGTTCTAGATTTCATCCAGAGATCTAGCGTCCCTCAATCAATGTTTCGTGATAGCCTCGGAGTCAGCAGCAAAACTACGTCATAAAAAATGTATTATAAGAAAGGCATTTCAAACATTAACCACGAATAAGTACTTACTTACTCCGCTGGCTCAGCGACCCGAAGTGGATCTTGCCCTCCGAAACAAGAGAGCGCCAGAGTGTCACTATGTAATAAAGTTAAATATTTAAAAATAGATTCTTTAGGAGTCGCAAGGATAAAGCTTTTATGCTTTGTAAATGTAAATGTTTGGAATGTGTTTTCCCCACATTAGTTTAATCATAAAATTTATTTTTTTATTATTAAATCACAAAAAAATCCATTTATTATCTAATGAATTAATCTAGACGTAATAAGTACTAACATAGCTATAACTTAAAAATATTTCGGCACCGCCCGACGCTAGTCCATCGATGGCAAAGTACCCAGAAGGATGGCAGCATTGCCACGTTGAATGGCAATGCTTATATTTTGAGCTAAAAATAGGCCAGCCCTCTGGTCACGTGTGCACATTACTCAAGTTTATATAAAGTTAATGTTTGGTAACTAGCAGTGCAAAGCGTGCATAGCGATGGATGGATGCTTAATTTCGCATTCGCCGAATATCAATTTGGTGGAGAGCGGGTGGGGGTGTCGATAAATAAAAATATATAAAATACAGCAACATGAAAGCGGTGAATGGCACTTGTGAAAAATGGACTTGCCGCGCTTCCAGAGAAGCAATCATTCAAACGGCCCGTTGTCTGTTTGCGCCTGCTCTTTTGCCGGATATTTTTTGCAATTTTTTTGGCAATGTCATTCGCAGAGTTCAGGTGTGGGGACACGTGGTCCCTAACAAAGAAAACAAATATTAATAACTGGCATTTTTAAAGTCCTGCGCTGGGGGCAATGGTTATTGTTGTCGATATTCCGTAAATGATTCAAGTGTGACGCGGCGTTTTAGGCACCTTCCGCTTTGTAGGGAGTTTGTCCTACTTGGTATTTATTTAGCGACTAATGGACAGGTTTTGTAGCATCAAATTTTAAATTAATTGAGTAAATTTAAAGTCGGTCTTTGACCAAAAATTATTCGGAAATGTATTCAACCATAGTATTCTTTTCCAGCGTCAACTCTGTTTCAAGTTTCTCTCTATGAGATAAAGTTTTATTTGGATTACTGATTATCCTTCACTAATCTCAAGTTATCATGAAACCTGATTGTTGAAAAATTTCTCAAGAAGATTGAGTACACTTGATATCAAAAATGCATGGATACTTTACCGTACATTTGGAATGAAAAAATGTCTATGGAGAACTGACCCCTATGGTATATCGCGAAAAATGTAGAGTTGTGTATCTTGCTACTCTAATTTTTTTTTTATGATGAAATATGATCTTGATGCAATAATGAAATTCTATTGCTAACTCTACTACAAAAATTATTTTTTTTTCAACAATATAATTAGCTAACTATATGTACGCTCATTAAGTAATCAAGGATAATTCGTATTATACCTTATTCCGTATTGCAGCCCCGCAGCTCAGAGCCCGGCTTCCTAATTATAATAATACGTACCGTACGTAAACCCTCCCCTACTCATTAACAAATGTTGTGAAAATAAACGCTCGGCCCTAGAGGACGCTTTCATTACATAATGCGGTGATTTTTCGACGATTGTCTCATGTTTTGCTATTTATGAACACTTTTCAGTTTTGTTTATTTTTATTTTGTGTATTTAATTAGCTATATCGTCTGTGTCTTTGATTGGGATATTGCAGGCTTGAATTACCTGATTATGATAATGAGGATGATTCCGTGCTTCAGAAGGCACGATAAGCCGTTGGTATCGGCTGCCATCTTAAATGCAACCGCGTCCAAAGCCGAAAGGCGATTCCGTAAAACTCTGACAGATTATCTATTATTATAGAATTCTATCTGCATTAGATCTATCTCG
Source organism: Euzophera pinguis (assembly GCA_947363495.1). Taxonomy (NCBI): domain Eukaryota; kingdom Metazoa; phylum Arthropoda; class Insecta; order Lepidoptera; family Pyralidae; genus Euzophera; species Euzophera pinguis. Next base: position 5,193,950 of record OX376156.1, on the reverse strand, counting down.
AGCTAGAAACCAAGGTCACTTTCGTGTTATAATTTACTCTGGGATCACAGTAGATCCTTCGTAAAACAAACGCACCTATATCTAACAAGATTGCTGTTAGTCACTTAGTATATGAAGCTGCTATCTATGTTTAGAAAAACAAGTCTTACCATTACCAGCATTCGACCTCATCGCGCATCACAAATTTATCTCCAGCATATTTTCATTTTTGCGTCGACATTCCCGACCTTACATTTAACCCGAATTCTGGCAAACTGCATAATTTCGCCACTAATGAGAAGAGAGCCGGCGTTCGTCTAATTAGCGAGTAAGACGCCCTCTAAATAGAGGCTGGAAGGAGGTGGATAGAGGCGGAGGAGAGGTGGGGAAGAGGTGGAGAGGAGCTAGAGCGTCGCTCACCTAATGAAGTGTTTCGCTTTGACACGCGTGTTCGTTAGCAGACCACTTCACCACCGTTGAGTTTCAGATGATGACTTCCTCAAATTTACCACTTAAGTGGCGGGCGCTGCCAGTGCACCTGTTAGTTTGAGCTACTTATCGAATGACTATTAGTGTCTGTCAGTATGAATACTGCAAAATTCTGGATTGATATTGGCAAACTTTGGCTGATTGAAAATTTTTTTGTGCAAACATAAGTATACAGAAACAGTGTTGGTTTGATACTATTTTGATTTTTGATTGTTTAATTTATGAAACGGAATGATATTTATAATGTGATAGATATATGTAACACTAGCTGTTTCCCGCAGCTCCGCCTGCGTCATAAAGTAGCCTATGTTTAACCTCGTGTCTGCAACTATTTCAAAATTCATCAAAATCCATTCAGCTGTTTGGCCGTGAAAACGTAACAGACAGACAGACAGACTTTCGCATTTATAATACTAGTATGGATGTATTGATGAACCACCCACCCTTTATTTTACAGAAATTATTTAGTTAATTTTATACCTTAATTAATTAACAAGTGTATACATGTTAGTGATATTCTGTTTATAAGCATTTTGTCTATGATTTTTTTGAAACAAAACATGTCCAACAATCTAATTCAGATACTTTTATTACAATTTCTGCATTTTTTTTTTATTCCAAATAAAAAATAATAAATCGAAAGAAATATTAGTAGGTATAAAACTAGAGTAAAAACTGTTAATCTAATAAGAATTCTGTACCTTATGAGCCAGATTTATTACTCCAATAAGACATTTTATAAAGTTCCATAAATGCTCCTTTGAAATAGAGTTTTTATACATATTTTCTTAATTCTTAGAAAGTCGCTCACTTGTTGTCACAATTTAAAAATATTGTTATATTTAAAAACATATTTATTATTCTATTCTTATATATTATGTAAGCTCCATAGAGTCATCCCTAGTACTCATTGCTTTCACTGCAGTAGGTTTAATCTCTTTTCTTCTTCATTTTAGTATACACGTAGCATAAGCCAGTTTGTCTATACAAAAGTATATAAAAACCATGTGAAAACAGCAGAATAATAATAAAGGCAACCAGGGCCCTTAGACCAAAGTCACAATTTGGAAAACGATAACGTCATTCGTGTTCGCGTTCTCTCGGAATTAGTATGAAAATCGACCACGTGATTTAGCGAAGCTAATGTCAATCCCATACATTTTTTGTTTTCGAATGTCGTTTTCGTTTTCAAATTGTAACTTTGTCTACGAGCCCTGATTCTTCATTGTGTCCACTCTTTAAAATAGCGCAAGTAATAAGGTACTGAACGGACCACGATATTACGAGTAGCTTCTTCGTAGGGCTACCCACCTATTATTTAGAAAAATAATTATACTTCCATTCTAATATTAGATACAACTATTTACACGATTGATAACTTAGTGAAATATATTTGACAGGGTTTAATTCGTTTTTTATTTAAATAAAATTCATCATCATCACTTCAATCACAGTTAGTCTACTGCTGGACATAGGCCCAAGGATTCCCAGAAAGTCCGGTTTGGAAATGGCCTTCATCCTACACTTGTCTGCGACGTTCTCCAGGTCATCTGACCATTAGGTAGGTCATAAATAAATAAATAAAACTCAATTAAAAATGAATTGCTGGAAATTCTTAGGGGAACGGGAGCTAGTAAACTTATTTCGATATTGAACTCGTAGACATTGGTTTGTGAAGTTTGTTTGGTTATCTTTCCACATTACATCAGCCAAATTTCATCTTGTATTTATCAAGTTATGACAGCCCTATAAACAACCCCGTAGGTCCCATAATCCAACTATACAATTTCAGCCAGAAGGATTGTGCGCATCTTATGCTTTTTATCTCTCTATTCATCCGTTACAAGCAGTTATTGACAATGCTGTACGCGCGATTCTCAGCCCTATAGTCTTAATTAGATTCCTCCGTAAGACCCACTTTGAAATTAAGTTCTCAAACATCTTTTTTCCGTACCATTCAGCATTTAATTCGCTCAGACTGGGCTTAAAAACAAAAGTTTTGTTAGTTTATACTTTAAGAAATTGTTGTAAATAAAAAGTGAGCATATTTTTGGTTAGTACGAAAATTCCGCATGTTGGAAGTTTAGCTCTCTGTGTTTGTATGCCAAGGAGGGCTGATCTGTGTCATTTGACGTTGTCATCTGACGATCTGGTCGGTGTATGTCGAACGCTGCGCTTGCCGGTTCTTGAAATTCAGGATTTATAAAGACGTTATTCGGGCTCCGAAGGGCGTGTGCTCCATATTTTTTAGTTTTTGTACGTGTACAATTATTTGTTTCTATAAAGATGTGTATTGTATGACAGAAAATTCATCATCTTCACCTCTGTGAATATACTCTAATATTCGTGGCATTCTTCCACTCATCACCATCATCATTTCGTGTAGGTTACATTGTCTATCGACAATGTACGCCCTGGTCTCAGATTTGTTCGGAATGGTTTCTTGGCCTCTGACCTGGTTCCCTTAAGGACTACCAAAATGACTTCGAGTGAACAAAATAAACCCCTATGAAACCCCTTAAACTATTGTCTGAGAACTGATAAAGTTTAAACAAAACAAAAAGCCTTGTCTTGTTTACTTTCTAACTCCCAAAAGAAACTCGTTAATGCATAAAAATACTGAACAAAGTTTGAAGCACCAAAATCATCACATTAAACATTGCCAACTTTCCTAATTGTACCGAGATTTACGCCAGGGGAAAACTTGGGAGTTGCCAGTAGAAAAAAGTAATTATCCCTTTCTGTTTTACCGAGGTGAGGAAGCATATTAAAAAACTTGAAATCTCCGCGTGCGGCAGACACTGATGGCTATTAATTAGAAGGGTTGGATGGAGATATTTCATTATTTTCTTCTCGTCTGCTTTTTTTTCTTTTTTCGAGACATTTTGTTCGACTGCATTTTGCGAATTTGAGATTGGTGTTTTAATACGTGAAGAGTCATGTTTTGTTTCTATCTTTTTGAAAAAATGTACTTCTTATTTCGAAGCAGTCAGTTATGGCATTGCAAAATTTGCAAGAATCAATCAATCATTCTCAGCAGGCTTAGACAAGTGGCAATTATGACAATAGAAACGCTCACAAAACTGTATGAAAATTAGTTAGTGACCGAAAACTACGTCACATAGTAGACACGCTATTTTAAAACGGTAGCCAAGTCCTACACACGCTCGCCGATTCCTGAGGCAGGAAACAAAATGGCGACTTTTAAATCAACTATCATTTTTCAACTAATAAACGAGGTTGTCGACACAAAATTATAGAATTTTACCTATAGTATCTATTCCGTCCGACGGAACAATGCGTGTGGCATTTTTTTTAAATAGGCATGACGAATAATTTTTGATTTCATGTTTAAATGAAAGACCTCACTATAATAGATACAATGGTAAAAAACACGTCGATAAAACTTAAACTAACTGAGATATGACGAAGTTAAACTCACGTGCATTTTGGACGATACCAAAAGCTCCATACTTATGAATACCTAGCGGTGACGTCACGTCTGGGTAATTTACAAGGGTGAGACTAAAATTTGTTCGGCAACTGCCTTAATTATTGCGTTTATGTAAATAGTTCCTAAATGAAAGTTTCTTTATCTTTTATGTGTTCATCGATTATAATATAATTTTTTAGTAATTTTATATTTTCAAAATGGACTTTCCCATTGATTTTTAAATTGTTATATAAAATAGCCTGTGCAATATTTCAAAGTGAAAATTTCGACAATGAGCAAGTAATATGTATGAGCAAGTAGTATGTATCAAGTCATCACTTTACTTTTTCAATTTTTGAACCTTGTCGTCTACCCAATTCTACAATAGATTCCTAACATGGACTTACACCCGTATTCTTATACATAACCTAAAGGACGTCCTTCACTCAAACTCATTCGAGGGCGCCTTAAGAAAGTCCTCGAACTTTCCTTGAAAATGATGTTCTTAGTTGGTTGCTTGAGAAAACTTCAGTGATGAACCTCACAGGTTATAATAACAATTATCAGCACAAAAATTGAAAATTACAATAAAATAGAGTAAAAAATTAAATAAAGTAAAGGTTACCTAAGCAAAAAGTGGCAAAGAACTGATTTATAACCATTTCATTTCATTTTGAGGATGCCTCAAGGTACCTCTCGACCAACCTTATATTCGACAGTTCGATACTCACCTCCAATGAGGAAACTCCTTATGTCAAGTAAGCTAGTGTCGACTAATCATACCAATGAGTTGGAGTAAGGTCGAGTCGAGTTTGAGGAAACGTTTGAGAATATGGGGGTTAGTATATTAAACTACTAAGTCCATGATTCCTAGCGATCGCTAGCACCCTGACAAAGGAAAAAAAATGTCAGTAATCTGTTATTTTGGATAACCATGGTAATCGATGTCACGCTCCTATCAAACACATATGTGTGTGTGAGCGGCGTGTGCGTGAAACTAAACCAAAGACAAACTACCCGTTTTTAGCGTTTGCGATCATTCTCTTTAAGAGATCTAGCGATTGTCTACTTGTCTAAAGTAGTGTTTACACAAGAAAAACTTAACGGGCATTGACATGACCCTGTACTATTTCTAATCTATCGAAAACTACAGACTAAAATTACCATACATTCTGTGTTACTTAGTACGTAAGGTACTACTAAAACCAGCCAGCTATACAAATAGTACAGTCACATCAGTACAGAGAAGAGAGAGAGAAAAATTTGCGATGTTTATGGACCTAGCGCAGTGACTGAGAGTAGCACAAATTTGGTTTAAGCGTTTTCAATCCGGAAATTTTGATGTCAAAAATGTCGCTCTGGTTGCCCTATTACGGATAAAATCCATTTTTGAAAAAGTGGATGGAACAAGATCGGCATATATTTGGGTACCTCACGAGCTCACTGAAAGAACCTAATGAACTGTGTACTCATTTGTGATTCTTTATTACGACGTAATGAAACGGAACCATTTTTGAAGAAGCCGATAATTGGTGATGAAAAGTGGATCACGTACGACATGAACGTGCGAAAAAGGTCGTAGTCACTCGCAAGAAGGTGATGCTGTGTGTGTTTGGTTGGATTGGAAGGGCATTATCTGGTAGGACATCGATTCTAAACTCTACTTCGAAAAACAGATAAGATTAAAGCAAGAAGTTGAAAGAAAGCGGCCGGAATTAATCAACAGAAAGGTTGTGGTTTTTCATCATGATAACGCTAGACCTCACACGTCTTTAGCCACTCAGCAAAAATTAAAAGAGTTTAGCTGGGAGGTGTTAATGCATCCGCCGTATAGTCCTGACCTTGCACCATCAGATTTCCACCTGTTTCGGTATCTTCAGAATTCTTTAGGCAGTGTCAGGTTAACATCACGAGAGGACTGTCAAAACCACTAGTCGCGGTATTTTGATCAGAAGCATCAAAATTTCTACAGCAATGGGGTCATGTCCCTACCTACAAGGTGGCAAAAAGTAATCGAACAAAAGGGCACCTACATACTTTAGTTAAATATATAATAAACTATATAAAAAAATCAGAGGTCGCCCAGAGAGCTATGGAGAGGGCGATGCTTGGTGTTTCCCTATGAGATCGAATCAGAAATGAGGTGATCCGTAGGAGAACAAAAGTCATCGACATAGCCCAGCGGATTAGTTCTTTGAAGTGGCAGTGGACGGGGCACATAGCGCGGAGAACCGATGGCCGATGGGGTAGAAAGGTTCTCGAATGGCTACTACGTACCAGTACCGTACTAAGCGCAGCGTTGGACATCCATCGACCAGATGGTCAGATGACCTGAAAAAGGTCGCAGGCGAACGCTGGATGCAGACTGCTGCCAACCGATCATTTTGGAAATAATTGGGAGAGGCCTATGTCCAGCAGTGGACTGACTGCGGCTAAAATGATGATGATGATATTAAAAAATGTTTTGAAACATTGAAATAAACTATATACAAAATGGTTTTTAAAAAATGCGTAGAAACTTTTCCCCCTACCTATTATGTATGTTTATGTCTATTTATTTATTTGTATTTAAACGCGGGTCATGACTAAAAAGGGTCATGGAAGCTAAATAGAAAATTAAAAGTAAAGTTGTAGCGTCGCGGAAACAAATTATTAATATAAGGTATTCATGGAAGTATGAATTGGCCGAGCGAGCGAAGCAGCGTCTCTATTAAGGGTGGTCCCTTTTTACTGTTTTACTTTTGTTCCGGAAAATCTAGATTTCGTCTTCACACATCTTTGCGTGTCAATAAGCTTGCTACAGGTGATACTTGTTTACAAGTAATTTTTGTTTATCAACTGTTCGCTGTTTATAGCAATAAAGTTCATTCATTTAGCTGCAGTTATTGGACAAGTAAATATCACTTTCACTTATATAAGTACAAATTCCATTTCAAACTTTTAAACCTTTTTTGCTTGCTACTTTATTACAAACATCCTATTAATTGACTACGACACTAGTAAGGCAAAATACTCTTTTTTTTACTATGAATGAATATATTATATAGTCATCCCACTAATAAGTTACTAAGCGAATGGATGAAGATAGCTGCGGTGATTGAATATAACTACGATGAAAAATGACGATATTATTCAAGCTACTTTCCTAGCTTACGCTAAAAAATATTCAACGCGCCGAAAACAACAGCCCAATACACTTATCAAGCGATCTCATAATCAAACGTGCAGTTTGTTAACAAGGTGCTAACTTTAGAATTTATGTAAACTGTTGTTGCTCGCACTTATCTGAGATTAAAATCTGGCGCAGTCGGTAGGCGCCGGCAATCACTCCTTTGGGACCCGACTGCGGGACCGTCACTTAACATCTGCATATTCATTAAGAGATCAATCAAATTATTGTATTCCCCACATTTTGCGGTGTACGCAAACATCGCTTCGTCTAGACTCGTGAGGCGGCGTAATCCTGATTTTGTATTGTTTTGCTAAGTCGTAGCCTACATTGATTTATTCATTTTGCTTTAGTAATTAAATTGATGCATAAGCAGAGGTCGCTTGAACAGAGTTCAAGTAAAATTCGAGTACCAACAAAACTGGTGACGCGTATTATATTGCTATCTACTTACTTTTCAACTGCTACCATCAGTTTAATACTATATTTTATATCTAGTTTATGCTGTGCATCTTTGACTTTAGTTTAAGGTGATTTAAGATCAAAAATTGTATTCTTTCTTACTTCACAAATAGTAAAACGACTAATTTTACTATTAAACCATGACGGAACGATTTTTACGCGTTTCTTCGACAAAACACATCGCTTTGCCTAAAGTGACATTAAAGACAAGTGCTCGCATGGACATTGTCACCGTCCCACCTGCCGCCCACCGAGACTTGTCAACAAAAGATTTTTGTTTCACCCATTCACAAAACTCGATCATTGATTGTTTTATACAGACTTGACGTCGCCGACTGCGCCCCGTCCAGATCGTATTTTCCCTCATTGTGCAGCAAAATCGCGTTTGGGACAGGACCTCTATCAATCAGGGTTGGACCCCCGGGGCCCGTTTCCGACCAGGTGTCCTTTAGGAATTTGCGTCGAAAAACTGCGCTTCACTTGGATTTATAGAAAAAATCTATTGTGCGTTTCCGCGTAGTGAGGTAAGTGCGCAGGTAGGCGGCCGGTTTTGCGCGTTCCAGAATTGCGGACAATTATTGCCCGTGTAAATTACTAGATCATAACTTATGATTCTAAAGACTTCAGACCAAGAGGCTGAAAGCACTAATTGTATAGTTACTATCAAAACTAAGCCACTACTAATAGGGCTATTTTTAAGGTCTCACTAGAAACTTAAGCTAAGATTGTGTCGAATGAAAATCAAATCTACTCGTATTGTACAAATGTCCTGTCAACGTGCCAATTTGCTCCATGCCAATCCATATTATAATATTATAAATGCGAAAGTCTGTCTGTATGTCTCTCTGTCTGTTACGCTTTCACGGCCAAACCGCTGAACGGATTTTGATGAAATTTGGTATGAATATATTTGAACACCCGGGGTCAAACATAGGCTACTTTTTGACGCAGGCGGAGCTGCGGGAAAAGCTAGTATATTATATAAATACAGTCAGGATATAATCTCGTTTATCATCAAATGAGCAACTCCTGGGCCTGGGGCATTTTAGAAAATATCAAAATGATATTTGCAATAAAAAGTCATTCAAATATTAATATTTAATTCTATGTAAGTAGAAACGCACAAGAAAAAAAATGTTTTTTTTTTTTAATTTTTAAGGGTCGTTAATACACATGGTAAATATAGATTGTGAAGTAAATCGGTGTAAGACAACAACAACTCTAGTGAAAACTTACAATATACTGCAATAATGGACCTCAAACGCAAGTAAACTTCTGTTGCATTGTAATTTTTTTTTACATGTACAGTCACGAGCATGAACATATACAATTGTATACAATTTAAGGCCTTATTTCAATAACTTAAGAACCAATGTGTATCCATGTTAATGCACGTGACTGTACAGTGAGCTACAAATAAAACTGTACAGAAGGTGTAAAGGTAAGGTGGTATCTTTTTGTTGCTCACTGTACTTACTCTATAAATCACATAGTTCATAAACTGGTAGAGCCTAAATTACAATGCGTGATCTATGAATAAGTTTTAAGAATCCATACATTGTCGAAATTTGTTCAAATTCTTTTGTGTGGTCAGCCCTTTATACCTCATTGATGTAACTTAAATTGGTACGAGTAGTTTTAATTAATTTCGTATAAGCTAACGAAATAACATAAGTGGCAGGAGTTAGTTCATGTTTTGTAATATTAATGTGATCATTGAAAATGCCAAGCTCTCATTTCTTTCAGGTATAGTTATCTGACTTGTACTAGGGTTATACATTGAACAAGTTATTTGTAAAAACAAATAAAATATTATCTCACAATTATTTTCTTACAATTTATTTTGTTAGCGTTTCATATTTTTACATTCGAAATTGTACAATATATAAACTTATTATGAATATTGTAATTTTTTATTAAATTTCGGCAAAAAATATTGTTATTTATAGTGAAACGACCCCTTATTAGCATTACTGAACTCAATGAGTGGGGATATTCGATGTACACACTTTTTAGTAAAAGTACGTCAAATATACCATGGTTGTGACGACAGATACGTGCTGGGAAATGGTGCACGCATCCTAGCCAACCCCTAAAATTGAAATATGGACCTACTTCGGGAGATTAAAGTCTTTCACATGTCCGAGTCATCCTAACAATTTTTTATCAATGTCAAAAGATACATTGTTTAGTATCCTCGGATCCACTGATGGAGAGTAGGGGTAAATCTAAGTGGATCTAGGGTTTATGTAGAGACTGTAATCTGTAAGTAATTTCTTCCGCCTTTCCAACTTCTAATATGTAATAATCCATTTTGACTATGACTGTTTAACAATCTCTATAAGAACAAAGATCAATACCCTTAGCTTAGGATAGGATCAACTGGAGAAGAATTGTGGCGAGTGAGGATCGTGACAGTCACGTCCCTCAGACATGAGAAAACGACAAGAAGAAGGTTGACTGTAAGCGATCCCTCAATGGGATAAGTCCGCTAACATAAACATGGTTTTTTTTTAAATATGGTTTTTCCATACTTATAATATTTGTTTAAATATAAACCATATCGCTCATCTGTTTTGGCACAGTAATAAAAAAAAAACTCAGTGGCAATCATAAAACATCAGAAGGCCATGAACCATGATTCATTAACCAATAAACCTTTTTTGACGTGTTCTGGACAATAGACAGGTGTCTATAACGTCCAAGACACAGACGATGTCACAATGGCATATCTAAATATTCCTTAAATCAATGCTCGTTGCCATAGACACAATGCGAGTTTTCGGCTCCTTTTGTACTCTCTATTATCTTTGGCCACGTGGGACAGGTGAGATCTGCGCACGCGCACAGCTGCTTCTAACAAAAGAAGCCGAAGCTTGCGTAAGATTATAATCGTTTTTTTTTATATCAGAACGATGACAGTTCGCTAGATATTTCGCGCCATCTAACGGCTCCCCGCAGTTCGAAGCAGATGCGTGGTTTTTTCTTAAATTCCGTTTATCTTATAATTATCTCATATTGCCGTCGTCATGGTTTTATCTTTGAACAAATTGGCCGGAATGCTACAAATCAAGATTCCCATCCCTCTAGCTAAAAGTATATCCAAGCATGTTTGGCCCCGGATCTTCAACTATCCTTAATTTGAGGTTATCATTTAGCCAAATTGTCGGTTCAAAATTAGATTAAGATAATTCTACCAGTGGAGACTTTTAAATGACTTTTTAGAACTATATTGTAGCAACCATGTCGATAGTCTTCCAAAAGTAAAAAATTAGATAAAATATATTAATACAAAATTTCATCAAAATCCGTTCAGCGGTTTGGCCGTGAAAGCGTAACAGACAGACAGAAAGAAAGAAAGACAGACAGACCGACTTTCGCATTTATATTATTAGGATGGATGACTTTCAAGAATAATACTTATCTACTTAGAGCAATTTGAAAGACTACTGGACTGACCTGATCGGAAGAGAATCGCGTGGCCCAAGACTGCTCGATATGTCGATACACTGTGGCACCATCTGCCCCACGTATTGCAACCATTGGTGGCGATTGGGGTAGTAGCAACCAGGACTTTAAGGCACCTGGGGGCTAGGGCATTTTACCGCAGCGCCCTAAGTCTTTGTTGAAGAATTTGCTTAAGTAGTCATTAACGACTCTGAGTCTGGCTGTAAGTCAAAAGCAATTTGAAGCTGGTTATGATTTCCTGTTGATTCTCCTAGAATGAACCGCAAATACAATACTTATAAATAGCTATCAAGATTTACGCTAGTCGTGGATTTGACAATCGCTCCGATTGGTACCTGGTTCAAAGGCTATCCATAGCAATTCAAAGAGAAAATGTAGCAATTGTTATGGGTACCTTTGAGTACTGTTTGGGGAAGGGATTTTCGATTAACTTTTATTATTTTTGCAATTTTTTTTCTTTTTTTTTACTAAACTGTTGTAAACTTTGTTTGTTTTTGAAATAAATAGTGCTATTATTTGCTATCAAGATTAGTGTTTTACATACTTAGTAGAACCCTCTTTTTTGTCAACAGAAAAAGTTTTAGATCAATCTATTCTAGCATTATAAGTTACTTTCACTGAATATTTGCCATTATCTAGCTCGCAGTCATAATACCTTACTATCTGACATCATCCATTGCAAATCTGTAATCGGCAATAAAATATACTCGTGTGACATTTCACCCGTCACGCGCAACCGATACTCAAATTAACATTACGATTTAACACGACATCCATTCACGTTAAGAGTGGCACAGTCGAAGAATTGATCGTATAACAGTGCCTTTAGAATAGGCACGCGGTGGGAATACGTGGCGTGGCATAGCACATTATGGCACAAAACTCGACTACAAAACGATTACCCTCTCGCTGGAGATCCATGTGCTTCGCGGATGTCGCGGGTACCACGACTAATGGCTTTTGATACTTTTCAGGTAGTATTTTCAATAAACTGTAAATACTTAGCGCATAGAGAAGAGAAAGAATAAAGAGGAGTGTAGATAGAAAAGTATAGCGGAAGATGAAGGGAACTCTACTGTCAAGTGCTCTTAAATTTTAGACTTTAGATAGGACATTAAAGAATCGTAATTTAACAAAATTACTTTAATTCCTAGTTTTTTACATTGTTTGGTTCAAATTTATAATAAGAGGTAAAAGCTGACAAAAATGATGATTATAATTTCTACATTAATCACTTTCTTTAGCCTTCGACACACCTTCGCGAGAAGAACAAAAACGATCAAGACTTCTCCGTCTTTCTCCACACGATCCTGTTTGTGAGGTGCGAATAAGTGGTTCCGTGGAAATATTTCAAATCAGCGCGACTATGGCGCTATACAGGCAATAAGGATTGACGTGACACGCATGCCGCTCGTGTGTAGACTGCCTAATGCGCTCCGCGTCGCGACGGCCCTTTCAGCTTATTTATTAGGTCTGTGTTTTGGATGCAAGCACCGTATGCTAGGCACGAGGCAAATACATACATAAATCCTAATGGTTTTAGGGACGAGTATGTATGTACCACGCTGTGAATGTGCAAGATCGAATTGCTTCTAAAAGTACATGGTTCTCAATTCAGTTGCACCGAATCAAATACGAAATATTTTTCAGCGACAAATTCCAGTTTGTAGCCGCATGGATTAAGGGGCAGACAAGTAAGTGGCCCTATGGTCTGATTTGAATCATTAAATAAAAGCAAATCACGTTGCAGTAATGAGCTAGAAGTCGTATAAGAAGAATAGGTACCAATTAGCTACGATAGCACAACCCAAAGGCCAAAATCTCATTAGCCAAGTATGATTCCAACAATTCTAATGGTATGCGCGCGGGCATTGGAAATGGGAAATGTCTGCTGGCGATGCCCGAATATCCGAAAACGCCAAAATACCAACGCCAAAAGGCCGAATGCCGTAAAGCCGAATGGCCCCGTTCGGTGACATATTGGAATGTGACTCCATTTATCCCACTTCCTATTGGAATCCGGAGTGACGGGCCAAATTGGAAATTGCGGTTCCATTTTTGGGCGTTATTGATAGATAATGCCACTTGTAACTGAAAACGCAAGTAATGCTCGGTAAAGTGTTTTAAAAGGACGGGGAAATATGGTGTTTGGATGATGTAACGGTTGGGGAAAGTGATTAATAATGGACGATGAATGAGAGAACACCTATCTATACCTTAAGACTAAGTTAAAATATCACATTTGGTCTTCTAGAGTGATGTAACGTTACTTACGTTTTAAAACAGATGATCATAACACATGACCTCAGACCTAAAATCTATGGTTTGACATGTCTCGCGACTACCAAGAAAGTAAGAAGTCTAACGGTTGTTAACCACCCCACTTTATATACAGTTTGTTCAACGCCACTAATTGTCCAGTAACTTAATCTACAATATATTTTGCAATGAAAGAAAAAATATTTTTTTAACATATGAAACAAGCCTTTTGAAAGCCCCTAGTCGAAAGCCGCAAGGCTAAAGCTCTGGCTAAAAATGTTATTTTCAAAGCCACTCCTACAAGTCAATCATTATCGATACTGACCTTTTGTCTCATGTTCCATCGGACCACACTTGGCCAGATTTTCAGCCATAGAGATACTGTTTATTTTATAGACATAACTGAGCAAACCTTTCAAAAACAATCAACAGCCGAATGCACCGGACCTCACGCATCAGCCGTCAAAGCGACCCTAGCGAGTATTAAATCACATTTTGACAAGCGTACCGTGGCGAATTAATCGAGTGTCGTGGAAAAAAAACATGGCATTTTGGTCCCCGGAGCTGCAAAGGTCAGTGGGCAGTCGCTCGTGAAATGTCTCGACTCTCGCCCTCCAGTCGGACTCGCCTGTCCGACTTCCATAGGGAATACCCTGCTAATTCTAGACAAACAATTTCTGTCTGATACTTTTATATGTCATGATCACTTTATAATAAATTGGTTTAGCCTGGCCCGATTTAACTGTTGTATCTAGATATAACGTGTATCTAGATACAGGTATTATAAATCTTCTTAGTAATATCTTACTTACCTATCTTTGTTTGTTACTTTTTAATCGATTTTGATGATATTCGGTATGGATATAATTGAAAATCCGGAGTCAAACATAGGCAGATACTTTTGGGCGCAGACTGTGCCTCGGAAACAGCTAGTAACAGATAAACATCCAAGATTTTGTCTAATCAGAAAAAGAACATGTTCCGTCTTGATCTGACCGGGTATCGAAAATGAGATGTGAACATGCCTTCTAACTATAACGCTACGAAGTTATTAAAGACCTTTTATTACAGGTATTAAATGAGGACTAAGCATTAAAATAACACTAGGTCTTTCTCATAGCGTCATCTACTATCATAGTCTTATAGAATTATAGATGTAGTATGATGATAGATGTAGTACCTGCATTTATCACCGATAACAACGATTAGTACTGTAATTCACACAACCATTACTATGATAAACGAGAGTCTCTAATTAAACAGGGTGCAAATACCCCTCGTAGTCACTTATAACAGATCCAACACGAAATAATGTAATTAATCTCACAGTTTTATGCGGCCGTGAGAAAACGCACTTGTGTAAAAAACAAGGAGATTTTGAGGTTACATTAGGCACAAACCACACAGGAAGCACGCGTTATGGTTAGTTGGTTGCATAAAAAGAGCTCTATTCGTAGTAATCCGTAACTCACTCGATTGGAGGTAAAACGCTATTTCTTAAAAACATTGTGTCAATCATTTTTTGGTAGAGGCAAACCGGAAAACTATGGTGACCTCTCTCTTTGGATTCACTTACACCGCATAAATATAGTGCCACAAAAAGTATAAATATTTAAAGATTTCTTATGAGACAAATGATTTGACAGATTGAGCCTTGTATTAGGAGATATTAACTCATTTTTTGGTAACAAATAATCGAACCCTGGTCCCTGAGTAAATCACAGGCATGTCATTACGTAACAGATTAAATTACATTAAGCATCATCATCATCATTTCGTGTAGATTAAATTGTCTATCGAGCATGTACACCCTGGTATCAAAGTTGTTCGGAATCGCCTCTCGGTTTTCGACGTGGTTATATTACATTTAAATTTTGAGGTTAATGCCTCTTAAGTAATGTTTAAGTATCTGAGATTATCTGAAAAGTAAATTCAACCTTGACCAATCATTTATTACTTTAACAACCGCTTATAATCAGGAGCCTGTAAGCCTATTCAAAAACATAAGAAAACTGTCTAAAGTTTAATTACTGTTTAGTATAGAATCTCTACGTATGTAGCGCCTAATTCAAACACATTTTAACGTTTTTCGTAAATAGCATCATGCAAAGTCCCTGTCTGTGTGACTAGAGCTTGATAGATCTATCATGGCAGATTACTGTTTTGATGTATGTATCGCATTAGGAGTTCGATATTGTGCAAGTGCCTACCCCTGTAGTCCAATAATGGACATTATTTTATTAGTAATTTGGTAGCAAACATTATATTTTAGTCTCATTTGTAGTTATTCAACCTGTTATGGTGGTCGAAGTGGATCCATAAAATATTGATTTAATTTAATCACGTATTTTTTTTACATTTATGTACTATAATTGGAAATATGTTCTATTGAGAGGAAATTTTAAATTTTTTGTTATATAATTTTCCAGATTCCGAATTTCTACTTTTTCACTATATTTTCAAAAATCACTATCAAAACAGACCAGCAAGCCTGACCCGAACAACAATGTTAACAAACACAATCGCACGTAAATTTAATTAATATCAGAAACACCCGAGGCGCAGCTCGTTATCTGTTATTCGGGCGATTCCGCACTACTGATCACCGTACGCTAATAAAGGTTTATGTCCATTCAACCGCAGCCGATATTGTCTCGTCTAATTGGCATTCAAATTTGGCAAAAGATCGTGCGGTTGTGCGGTAACCCCCGTGCCGTGCGTACCGCCGCTTATCGCACATCGCTGCGCTAAGTCCGCATCTGCAGCTAATGAATACATAGCCCCAGGTATTATAGCGCGCCTAGTTCGATATCATCACTCGTGGTTTTTGATTCGAAAGAGTGAGGCTTGGCTTGTCGCAAACTTTACAAATAATTTATGATAGACTTAACAACACTAGACGATCTAACTCTCGATATTGGCAAACAAGACGCTTCTTCGTCATGACTAAATCTTAATTGTTTTGTTTTTTTTTTCAAATAAGTTTTGGTTATTAATTAGCTACAAATTTCAACTTAATATTTTAATAGCAAATGGCTAACAGTTGTATCATACTGTATTAGTTGGCTAACAACTTGTCTAAGTGTCCTAATTATCTTATTAACAACTAGTGGGGCCATTCAAAGTTCGTACCAACGTTCATATTAACGAACGAAATATTTGCATTTTTAACAAAGTTACTTTGATTAAATCCATTTTAATCTCCGCTGATATTTAATTTTGCTCTACCTAGACATACTCGGCAAAGTCTAGACACACTCTATTCAAACTACACGAGCGAAATAAAAACTTCAAAGTGAAGTTGAAACTGAAACTAAACACATTCGAAATTCAATTAAAACTTTAAAGTTGGAGCAACGCCGTTGCAGTAGTGTAGTTATACATTTTATTGTTCGTACCCAAACCGTATTGACGTAATCTTGATAATTGACGTCCGCGAGTTTCGTAGCAACGTGGTATAATGCAGACAAACATATCCATAACATAAACGATGGTTTTATTATCAACCCTCAAGTCTAATTAATATGCGAGGGGTACGTCAAAAATTCAAAGTTATCTTTGTATTATGTAATGTAATACCTAATAATCGGATCTGTTTCATCTTTGAAATTTACATTTAACTTAATAAATTATTATACAATTTCTAAATTGGAATGTTTTATTCATATTAAGTGGATAACATGGTCAATCGACCCTGTAAACATTGATATCAGAGTTTATCGAGCCTAACTTTCGGCCTCTGACTTAATGAGTAGATAATAAATTACTTCCGAAATAATAATTTACTTTTAGATAATTTTTACAACAAATGATAAACGGTCTAAAAATATGACCCTTTCAATTACATATTTATCGGTTATTTCAATTATTTAGAACTTAACTAGTTCAAGAAATGTTCATACTATTCTGAAACACATCATCTAAGTCGAATGCGAAAATCATCAACCTACAAAGTGAAAATTTCTTTGTCAATAATCGAATGAAAACCAAATCTGAATGCTCGCAAGCCTATAATTTCCGAAGCTTTCCAATTGACCTAAAATTAAAAATTAAAAAACACGCATCCAATCACAGACGTCATATGCAAATAACAGTAATCGTAAGTGCATCAATAGATTATTATAGTAGGGAGTTGCTGATTACAGATGATTATAGTTAGGGTTGCCACCGCGGTCTGATGAGCGATTTGGGTATTATTTGCGCTTTATTTTGGTATTTATTGCGCTTGAGTGACGACGCAGATATTATGCCGGGTTATAATACGCGTCCCTTGAGGGCTTCCACCCTTCGCTTTGTACGTGGACATCGATTTTGTGAGGGTATTTAATTTTTAAGATGCTATAAACATCGTGAATGGTTGGTCGTTTGTAAATATTTTTTTATTTCTTTCATTCCTTTTTAACAATAAAAAAGACCGACTCTACCTTATTAGCAAAAAAGCATCTTTTTTCTTGTTTAATTTATTTAATTAAAATTTTAGTTTACGAAAAAGATACCATCTTATAGACATGGCTCTCTATACGTGTACTAAATAAAGGTCACGATGGATATTTTAAAATTGTAATTGTATACCTAGCCAGTCAACCTCTCTGTCTCGGGTTCAACCCTTGTAAATACAAAGTATTTTTTTTCTTAGCTTTAAGTCAATTTGTGCGCGTGTTAAAATAGTGATGGGTTGGAAGAGTTTTGGATTTCTAGAGTTTCAACATACCTAATAATCCGTATGTATTATTAGGTATGTAATAGTATTTCCATACTATTCCATGCCAAATTTATAAATGCAAAACTCTGTCTGTCTGATTGTTCGTGTGTCTGTCTGTTACGCTTTCACGGCCAAACCCCTGAACAGATTTTAATGGAATTTAGTAAGAATATAGTTGAAAACCCGGGGTCAAACATGGGCTACTTTTTGACGCAAGCGGAGCCGCGAGAAACAGCTACTACTGAGTATGTGTATTATCTACTTATTTCTTTACTGATTCATGCAATATATATTCAGTAATTTTCAAAAATCACAGACTCCACATTTCACCATTCGTGATTTATTCCCGAAATAATTCAAAACAGGACATCGCGGATTCCCAAAAAAATATTTTCGCTATTTTCTCCGCCATGAATTATTGGCAACAGCGGGCCTGTGACCCCGACCTCCAGTCGATTAACCATCAGCCTTCAATTTCATATTTATAAACGGGCTTACGTAAAAATTCCAGTGTAATGGATCACCTACTGGACTTTTGGGAGATTCCCTCTTGCGCCTAGCAGTTTGGTCCTCTAGACACTCCTTCTATGTTCAAAGTATATGAGAATCTTCATCATCAACACATAAATTATGTTCATATCCTGTTGATTTTTCTGTAAATAATAGTATTTTGAGACTAATCAGTTAATTTTAAGACTAACTGTACGAGAGAGATCAAGTTATTTAATTGTGCAAAACCATAATGTCCATAGAATGATGTCTATCGCATTGGTATGATTTCTGTTTTCCTAAAAGTTGACTGGTAGAGAATTATTTAGCATTAAGTCCAGCCATTGTAGCATGTTAGTTAATAAAGTTTGAAATAAGTAAAAAAATAGACTATACATTTTTGACATGAAAAAGCGAAACCCAAAATCTCTAATACCCAAGTATCACTTGGTAATTCATCATGTTGAAACAAGGACAGATTTTTAAAAATTCTTCCTAACTCATTGTAAATGTTATTATGGAAATCATTAGGACAGGCCTATGTCCAACAGTGGACTGACTGCGGTTGAAATGATGATACATAGATCACTAAAATGTAAAAGTTAAGATATTTCCAGAACAAATAGCTATTACTGCATAATGACGCAAAAGTTATTTTTGTTTTCAAATATCTTTTTCCGTGTCTATAAACAGTAACAAAACTTATTAGGTACAAAGTAATTATACAAAGACGACATAAATGTAAAACCTACACCATAAACAGCATTTTAATCATAACGAATTATTTTATTGAGTCTTTGTGGTGAAATAGTATTATTTTACTTAAATCATTACAATATTCAATTGTTTGAGAATCGAGACAACATTATAAACTTAAAAGGATGCAAAGCAACTTTGTTAAGGTTCGTGCACTATTTGTCTACTAAAATGCAAGTAGTGCACCAAAATGGTCATTTTATTCATCTCGAGTAGCTGAACATTAAAAACCGGTTACAAAGGGAGCACACTGACTTAGGCCGCTGTTGTGGACAGTCCGAGGGGGTGAGGAAGGCAAATTTCCGAGGGGGGGCGAAGGGTCTGATCGCAGGGCTCATCCATCACAAGCCTCGCCATGTGAATTGGGGCGTTTCATCTGGAGATAGTCGCAGCCTATTTAAATATTGCGTCGTTTAGGTCCAGTAGATATACATACATATTGACGATAATGTGGCCGTGTTATATTTTTAAGTTAGATTAGAATCCAATGATACCTAAGTAATTTGTTAGTAAATTTCCCCTAGTCTAGAGTACGATTCTTTAAACCTGTGAATCACTCAAAATCGGTAATGTCTAACAAAAATTATTCTATTTCTTAGAAAATTCATTGGGGATACGCCGGTTTTGACTGAGTCACATTTAAAAAATAGTACCTAATCCTTGTCCACCACAACCTGAAACTTAAAAACTTTGACAATTTCTTGAGCAAATTTCTTGACTGATCCCAACTAAAAAGTTATCGTCTTATAGCAGGCCGCTCATAAAATTAATTCTAAAATTATGTCTAAATTCATTGAAATTATTGAATGAACCCAAAGATAATAAGCCTTTCCTCAGTTTCCGCCCCACCAATAATTAATTGTTCCTCCATCATAAAGTAATAACTAAAAATTTTCATTTCAGACCAATGCCTAGAAAATAACCTAGCGCTGACTGTAAAATTTAATAAGCTTACTGATTTCTGGTTGAAGAATATTCCACTCCCTCTATCCAAATGAATGATTTTTTGAAAATGTTATTGAGTAAGAAGAGATTACAACATAACTAATGAGAAAACCCGCACAGCTCCAAGACAAGGTTCGAAATGCAGTCGGAAAACGCTGAAACAATGATAAACCTCTTTCCGCTCCTCCTATGACTTAGCCACTGTACTATGAACCAATGACCTCACGTCTAACTGTATATTAATAGACAAATCGTGGCTACATTTAAAGTAATGTGTGCTCACCATTGTACTTTAGTAAGTGGGACGTAACGGATAGCGTGATGAGTCTAAATACTTAAAAGGTGTGAATGTTAATGAGATCAGATTTAAGGAGAAACAGAGATGTGTGAGAATGACGAGTAAGATGGCTTTTCTAAGAATGCATTGTGCAATGAATTGTGATATAATACAAAATATATGTTACTGATACCTATTTATTACATTTTTTATACACTACGTAAAGAAATAACCTAAGTATATTTTATTTCGAAATTTATTTAAGTACATTGTTGAATCTCTTGTCGCATTTCTATCTATAGGAATATAAGAAAATTATCCAATTTGAATCCATATAGTTTTCTTCTTAGTAGTAGAATGATGCTTCCACTATTTATATGTTTAACATGAAAACAAAAAGGGAGGAGTTTGCCCAGCAGTTGGAGCTGACCAGCTACGAAAAAAATATCTCTCCCTCCCGAGGAGCTCAAGATAGAAAATGCCACTAAAATGGCAACCAATCCAATAGTGGTCGCGTCTCGCCGTCGCTTGACACGCGCATTCGCTACGAATATGCGGGTTGCGCTCGACTACAGAGCTCCTCAATTTATTTACAACCATTTAGTCGATTTTTACCTAACGAAGCAACCTAGAAGCGGTTTAAAAATTGTGACAAGACTTTGTAACTAATGTCTTAAACAAAATCACAGACGGAGAGTTCTTTCGGTACGAACAAAGCCAGGACAAGATGTAAAGCGAACTGAAATGAACACACATGTGGAAAAAAATAACTTTCTAAGATTTGTAGAGAAGACTCTAAAAAACTCAACGTCGTTGTTTTTAAATTAACAAAAAAAAAAAAAATTAAGTATATATTTAATTGTTCACTAACAAAATATAGGCCATATACGTATATACTATAGCAAATATAGCAGTACTGTATCGGATTCATACTTAAATTTCGATTTGAATTCTGTAATACATAACAAAAACATCATTTATTTTCCTCTACTTTCATAATTTATAAACACAAGCATCTATTATTAGTTTATTTTTATGTATTTATCTAGTTACTAAATTTCTTTAAGGAAATACATAATTCTAAATAAACAGGATATACATACATCAGAATATATTAGTAAGAATGCATTTATAAATCGAATCTCTAACAACAAAAAACTTGTAAGCCCTGAAAAAGAAACTTGTGATCTCACATTCGACAATACTTGTATAGTTCTATTTAACAAATGACAAAAGAGAATGTTTTTAACGATAGTTTATTTGTACGTTGTAACGCAAAAGTATATTTCTAGATCAATCACGTAATGACGAGCTCTGAAATAATGCCTAAGTATAAGATGAGAAATCAAAACAGTTTGTTTACAAATCAATCAGTAGTATTGTACAATGTTCCACGGCATATCTCTATAAATAGTGAACCCAAACATAATGCCGCGCCGACAACCGCCCTTGAACTGAGCGGCGAAGCCTCCGGCGGCGACGCAGGCTGCAGGGCGCGGGGCGGGGCACCCGGGCGCCGGCCAATCAGCGCCCCTTCACATTTTTCAGCCCCCGCCCGTATCGCCGGACGCTGCCCAAAAACAAAAGGATCAAAGTCGGCGAAACCTATCTCTTTCTTTGTGAGGCCAGCAAACGGGCACCGATGAGAGGAAGGAGATACTGTGTCGCGCGGGCGCGAATCGATAAGCCCGCGCCCCCGCCGCGCCGCGCCCGGCCCGTCCGCCGGCCATTTGCACGGATATTTACTATTATTATTTTATTGAACGGACGCTCTAACTGATATAGGCATATTTACAAATGATAAGACCCCAATTTGGAGCAATTACGATGTTTACGAGATGCCTCTTGAGCCGGATTGTGGGCGTTATTGGAATCCTCTTCCGAACAGAATTTGTAGAGATCTGCCTATATGAATAAGATTTAAGAATTTAGTTAGGTATCTTTACACAAAATGCAGATTTTGCAAATATTTGTTATGTATTTAATCGGTATTTATTTTATTTTTTAACGTAATAATCGGTATTGGTATTGTTATACTGCATAACACTGCCGGCTTAGCGATTTAGCAAGAATAACATACACTAATTTACTCTAACAGAAGACTTCTTGTCTAGTACTTACGGGGACGTGGTATTCTAAGTGCACTTTTCGAGGAACTCTTAAGTACTTATTCGAATATTTACAATACTTAATTGTAAAGTATGTATTTATGTCTCTTGAAATGTTTACTGTATATTATTACATGTTACCTGTTGGTGTGGCAAAATGTAATAAATAAATTATGAAGCAGACTAAAAAAAACGTAATGCTGATTTTGTGATAGATTGCTTCAGATTGTGAACCGGTAATTAAATGAGTATAAAACGGAGTGAGACACAAATGATTCCATATCTTGCTAATAAAACATTTCCTTAATGAGATCACGTATATGTTAGAAATTTAAACATTTTACAAACAATTGTTTGGTTTCGCCTTCTACTGTCTCCTTCTCGATACTAAGGTAAGTATTTTCTACTAATAAAAACATGTAATATTCTTACTTAGCTAATTGCTTGAGTACCTATTTTACATAACACAGCTATCAATGAGAATTGGGCTTAGATTTAAAAAAATAATATCACGTACTTACGATTACATTCTAGACTTTCAAACGAAAGTCCTAAAAAGCCCACCTGCTTAATTTTGTATTCCTAATGGTTTGCACAGAGCACTTTAAAAGAAACATACTATAGGTATGTTACCTGTGATTGACAAAATAAATGATTATGTTTATTTCATAGATTTGTAAAAGGTCTAAATTGGTCATGAAATTCATCCACGTTAAAAGATGTAGAGCTAGTCTAAAAATACGGATATCTAAGTAAAGATATGTGAAATACATAGATCTGCGTAAAGTGATGTAAATTTAGTCCTTAATATTCAGAACCTAATCTATGGAAAGGGTCTGAAAAACTCTGACACCAGGATGTACATGGTCGATTGACCACCCACTTAATATGAATGATTATCTGCATAAAAAGTACGTAAAAAGTGTAGAGTTGTTCCTAAAATACCTTGGTTCTACGTAAAAAGATGTTGAGCTAGTACTAAAATACGTCATCTACGTAAAGTAATTTAAGATAGTCCCGTAAAACTCAGCTCTAAGCAAAGGATAGTTGGTACCTACTGATATAGGAAGCTCTACATACAGTATGAAATTTTTACTGATATCCAACACAACACTTCGCTTGAAAAAATAAGTTTAAATTTAAATTAAATTTTAGACCTCCCATACAAATCTAGGAGTGATTAATCTTTTGTAAGTAGTTAAAAAACCGGACAATAAAATTAATTTTATTTATTTAATAATAGCTGACACGATTTTGTATGGGGAGGTGGAAATTTTTTCTCGGCTTTATTTTTTTTTATTGAAACTGGTTTAGTTTCTGACTAAACTGTAATTATTTGGCGGGTGTTTAATAAGTCAGCCTGTATAGAAATAAAGGGTTGGTCTTGAAATACGCTATTCTATGCCTAAAGATATAAGATGGGACTGAGATTTGTAGATCTAGGTAAATACCTAAATATAGGGTTGCTCCTGTAATAGGTGACTTACGTAAAACGTAAATAGATAGAAAATTGGCCCTAAATTAAGTACTTACATCTATACAGACGCAGAGTGTAGGGTATAGTCATGACGATAGAACTAATCAATATGTACTTATATTTAATTTATAATTATAATTAAACTTCAAAGAATCTGGAGCCCTGCTTTTGAAAAGTAGACCTAGAGGTGCTTCGGAACGCACGTTTAGCCGTTGGTCCCTCTCTGGTAGTCATTAAAGGAACACGTCAGAGGCCGAGAGGCGGTTCCCAACAACTCTGATACAAGGGTCTATATGGTCGATTGATAATATAACCTACACGGTACATTACCCTGTGATGGCAGCGATTTGGGCTCCATTTTTTTTTTTAAATTAAGAAAAGTCTATTAGTTATGTATTTCATTATTTATCAATGTCTTTTTAGTTTGTGGTTTAGTTTTATTTTATGTTTAATTGATCATACGTAACTAAATTAATAAATACCTACAAGAAATAATGATGATGATGATGCACGAACTTACGAACCCGGTTGCAGGAACCAAATAAAATTAATAAATTACCAACCAACACATCATGAAAAATTAACCCCATCTGTGGAGTATGCCGAAAATTATTTAGTAACTGCACAGATTACAAAATATAATGCTATACAGATATTCAATCGCCATACATTGAAACGCGCCAGCTTTCCTGGTTGCTCATGGTTACTCTCATTACAAAGTCATTGTTACGCCATCTATCGAAAATGTAAGAAGTTACAAATTAATATTAATAACTTTTAAAATACAGCACTTAATTAACTTGTTATAGAATTTAAGTACGTAAAAAATAGCGTTTTATAGTCAGTTCTTTTTTTCGCCAAAAATAAGCGAAATCAGTACTTCATAGCGGAACTAATTCTGGTAACTGTAGGCTGAGACATCTGTACTTCAACCACGAACTAGCATCATAAACAAGAACCTTTACTAGCGCCATCTGTGGCAAACCCTAGCATGCAAACATTCGAGTGAGATCTTAATAGCTTTAAAATTTGTTTCTAGATGGCGCTTTTTGCTAAAACACATAGTTACTTTTAAACGAAAAAAATTATTTATTTATTCTAAAAAATCAATGTAAATTATTTATTTATTTTTTTAGCAATAAATTTATGACAGCAGAATTCTTATCAGCACGATAAATGCATGAAATTATTGCTGCGTAATAAGCAGTTTTACCGACTAGCAACATATTTCCGGTTGGCGCTCGACGACATCACGCACACGCAAATTCATCCGATTGCTAACTTCACTTTATAAATGTTCGATTTCTTGTAGCGACTACGTCTAAGCTTGTGCATTCTGGGATTACGCTTTTCGGTAATTATTGTTTTATTCGTTGTGTATAATGCGATTTTGTGTAATTTTATTGTAAATCTAGTCGAAGGGGAGTTTCAACTTGATTCGCGAGTGATAAGTCTTTACGGTATCTGTTTGGCGCGCTGAAAAATGTCAACAGAGCTAGCTACCTTGTTCACACGCAATAGCGTTTATTGCACGTGTAATTACAATACAGTTGTGAATTTTGGATTTCAGACATGGCTTTAAGCGTCGCACTACCTCTGGCTGGCTTGGAGACAGATAATTTTAACTCGTTCAGCTCATTCGGGCATATCATTGACATAGCGGGTTTGTCTCAGTCTAGCCCGAGTCCTTCGGCCTCCAGTGAATCTAGCGGTATCGGCTCGCTGGGCTCTCTCAAGTCGGAGTCAGTCAACAGTGACTCCCTGCCGTCTAGCCCTCAAACTACAGAGAAGGTAAGAACAACATTTTCAATATTTTGTTTTGCATTCGTCCTGGCCTTGACCTCACTGTTTTCATAATATTCCGTAATGGCGAACGTCTGTATTACGCTATCAATATTGTGTACAATAACAGCTATGATAATTGGAAAGATTCCAGTGCTGTAGCCGCTGTAGGTGACACGTTTTTGATATATATTATTTTTCACGTTTGTAGGTAGGTATAAGTCATATTACATTTAGGTATGCAAATTTCTATTACCATTGGTTTGCCAAAACAACAATGCACATTTTTTAAATGCTGGTGTCAGTACATTTTGATTCGGTATTTGGCTGTTACTACTATGACATACCCTTGAATGATTATAAAATAATCCTACCTACATTTTAGGTTCATTACAATTTTTAATTTATTTTACATGAATAAATTATTACCTTTTTAGAAAAATTTGATTATTTCTGTTTCCAGAAAATATTTGAACCAGTTGTACAACCACAGCCACGTCCAAAAGAAGTAGTGGAAGATGTGAAAATCAAGTATGGTGGGCGTGATCTCCTGAATTTAATGGGCAATCTCACTGATAGCCGATGGAGCTACCGTGCCACAGTGCTGCCACCAAACAACCCGGCTCTCTTCTTTGCTAACCGGTCTCAGTACCATCGCCTGGGACCCTACGCAGCTCGCACACAGTACGTAAAAGATACTTGCCGTGACTGCGGCTTCACTTGGGTGGTCGCTGCCACAGATTGACGTGACTATGAGTCTGCATAAATCAGAACAAACAAGCGGGTACAACTGGGACACATCAGGGTGCATATCAATTTTCTATTTTATTAACTGTCACTTAATGATGGTTGTCATGCCACCGTTAATATAAAGCTGTTAATTCTAGTTCCTCTATTTTAATGAATTGACGACCTGTCTTATAGCAGGGATTGTGATTAACTTTATTTGCTCATTTTGTTTTTAACTTATTAATAATTTATATATGTTTTTGTTTTAACTATTGAGCAAATGTTTTGTGAAGTTCCTCCTCAACTAGAATTAGTGGCTTTGTGACATTTTCCTATGAAGTGTGTCCTGTTGTGGCCCAGTTATACAAATGACTGTGGAATATGTATTGGTATCGTCTCGCGCATTCCTAGAGTTACATTTTTAACGTGACTTAATACTGTGATCTTAATTTAAACAAAGCAATTTTTGACAAATTCTGAGAATGTAATGCGTGACGATGCAGCCTATGTTTTTGTTTTAACTTATTTGTGTGATAAAGTTAGGCTTAATTAATGCTACAAACTTGCATTGCCATAAGATAAGCAAACTTATTCCAAATCAGCATTTTCTAGGTCCTATTAAAATTTTTAAATTTTCTCTTTTCTCTCATATTCGCACTGATTAAAATTTAATATATGCTACACTTAGTTCCTCTTAGAAATATTTAATCATTTGTTATCCAAAGAATCTATTTGTATAATGAGCATATTATATTACTATAAATTGTTAATCAACACAATTTATAAAGATTAGTTAAATACTTTATTGACTCAAGTTGACCGATGGATGTAGTGTCCAGTTACTCTTAAAGCAATATTTAAATTATGGTCAATGAGTTAATATTTCCCACCAGTACATGTAATAGGTATTTATTTGAATATTGTTTTATTATTATTCTTTAGAGATTAATAGTTTTTGATATATTCCACAGTCATTTTCAATAGGATCGTCATTGTTTTAACCAAAAGGCTGCTTCTCGGATGTTATTTAAATTTACGATTTCGACGAGATAGGCACGAATTTAAGCCAAGCTGTAGGTTAATTTTAAGATATAAATATGATTGTTGGATTTACCGTCCGAGCATTACATAATAATAGTGATGACATAAAACTTATGATCTTAATGCCCTATCAGACTTCCTATTTATTTGTGAGGTAGCTTGAACAACTTATAGTTATATGACGGGCCCATGCAAAACATAGTCAAAGTGGGTTATCAGTGCATATCATCACAAATTAATGCAGTGATTAGATATTCTAAGGTATTAGTAGTTGTTACTGACCGTTTTAAAACGTTTCGAGTCATTGATATGCCCAGATGCTGGGCTCTAGTGAAATTATCGTAAGTGTCGTTGACAGACTGGCAATATCTCTAACTATGTGCATATAAAATGTAATATTTGTGGTCTCTTAATTTAGTCAACATATTTAATAGTGTCTCTTCGATAACATGTAAGTAACATATAACATACTATAATGGATAATAATTGATACTGTCCTTTTGTGCAACTTTAGTTCAGCTATGTTGTAATCAGCTTTAAATTGAACTGGACTATTTGTACATGATATTGTTGACATATTTCCCACAAAGTTATTTTTATAAAAAAAAAATGTTGATATGAGACAATACAGTATGTAGTTTTTCAAAATTAATTTAACAATATGACAAAGTTTGGCAAATAATTTGGAAGGGACCAACATCCACGCAAAGCTACGTTTATCACATATTTATTTACAGTTGCGAAATCAGTATCAAACACGGTTTTTTTATCTAACTTGCATTTTTATCAAGTGCTTATCTTTTGAGTCATCTTGTACACGCTTATTTCTGTTTGTCTGTTATCATGTTACTGGGCTATGAACACAAACATCATGAACTAGTTGAAACATAATATACAAAATCTATTTATTTATATATTAATGATTCAGTGAGTCTTGACTGAACATATAGCATGGATCTCAGAATGCAGCTAATAGAATCATAATCAATTGCCTCCGAAGAAGATATTTCTGAATATGAATTTGCATACATAGATAAATTATTTTATAAAAGATACAGAGGTGTCTTCGAATGCCTAGTGTGCTATATCCTCAGTCACACACACTCGCAAATGGTTGTTATTGGTTTAAAATCAAATGTTGCATTCAATTATTTTTAGTTATAATGACAAAGCTATAATCGAATCGAGTTCAAAGAAAAGTATTGGGAGTGATACGCACAGATTTATAGATAGTTGTTGTGAATTTTTCCTTAATTTTAGTACGCGATTCCCCGTTGGCCCTCCTCTCGTGCTCAGTGCCTAGTGGTGCAAGAGACTTCTCTTTTAGGATATAAAAAAATAACTACTTATTTTAAATGTTTCTCTTGTCTAGTCTTGCAGTCATACTTATCAAGGTAAATAAAGTATCTAGTAATTTTAATAGGTAGAAAAGTCCATTGCATTTAAAAGTTAATCAGGCTCGACTCTACGGGTTTTAAAAACAACTAGAGTAAATTATATAATTCTCTTAGTACAAAATAGAATCAAGTTTTTAGATAACCGTCTTATTACAAAAAGTTGGTTCTGGTTTAAATTATGTCTTGGAAAGTCTTTGTTTTTTACAAATTCTTAGTGATCGCGTTATTACAAATTATGCAGGTATTAAATAGAGAATAGGCTAAACCAAAGATTATAGAGATTTTATAGAAAAAGTTATATTTTTAATACTTACATTTCTATTTATTAAAATTTGCAACTTTGTCTGGGCCGAATTCTTGTCTGCCAGTTTGCACTATTCCAATTGGAAGGAAATATATACCTAGTAAAATATTGTTGTAAAATTGATAATTTGGCTTTTATATTTATAGGCTAAAATTTATTTAGGCCCACATTAATTATTTGGCAAACCAATTAAATCTGAATGTGATACATATTAAAAAAAAAAACTTTATAAAGTCATAAATACATAAAGATTAGTACTGGTTTAAACCTAGAGCTATTATGTATGTCCACGTTTTGTAATAAGACTGTATGAGAGTACCCTTGCCCCACTGGGCGCACCGCGAGAGGTCCGAGGTGCGATGCAATATTTGCATTCCAGTTTTGTTTTAAGATAGCAGCAGAGTGCAGTAGTCGTTATTTTATTAAATTCACATTACCAAATACTTTGGTTGTTGTGCTAATATTTATTTAACAAAGATTCTAAAATATCAATTTAGTACCTTCCACTACTAAGTGTCTTGCAAGTGATTTTACTATATTTTAATCATTTCAATTTTATGCATTTTATTTTGTTTATAGTCAAATCATATACATACAATGATATTATACATAATATTACTTATATGTTGTATTTTATCTATAGTTCATTCATATTAAATATTATTTCTCATTGAACTGTAGTCAAATGACAGTATTTTTGTAATGAAAATTGTACGAGGAAGGGTTTTTTGCCTAGGCGACGCGGCTGCCGAGCCTTCGGCGACGCGGCGCGCGCCCAGTGTGTATTACGTATATCTGATAAGCATTATGTAGGTTTAGCCAAATAGAGTTAACTCGGAGATGGACTCCAAGCACCAAATCTTATTGGTTCAATGTTGTTCTCGTATTATGGTGATATAGTGCGCCGCGCGGCGCAAAGCTCAATATTTTAGTGACCCTTAAGAAAATTAATACTTACCTCTTTTGAAAAGAATAATATATATTATATAGTATATCCAATCGATAATCACATATTATGTATTTCCCCATTTATTTTGATGTGATATCATAAATGACTGATCTGAATTTAGTTTTTAAGTTGGTTATTGATATGCAGTGCTATTTCGAGAGTGTAATTAAGATTTAATATTGAAAGTGCCAATGCTCGTAATTTAATCTTTATGACGACTGTTCCTTTATCGTAGCTGTGTGAAGAGAAGAGCTCAGCTCTGTACACACAACTTCAGTATAAGCAATCTTCCTCCTTAAATGTAACAATAAGTTATCAATTGTTAATCTAAATGGAATCACGTAACGTGCACAATCTCAGTAATGCTTGCAATATGTATTTAAATCCTCACTTATTAATTTAATCCAGCGTAATGTTAAGAGTACAATATGAGATGATGTTATATCATTCTAGTATCAAAATTAGCCGAAGATGTTTAATATTATTATTAGTTAGGTAAAATTTTAACATAGCTTCGTATAATTGGGATGTTTTAGTATTTAGTAGTGTATAATTAATTACGCGTAGTGGCAAGCAAATTGTCTCGTGAGTGAAGTGGAATAATGTTAGTGGCAATAATACTCGATGTAAGCCCCCTGCCAAGCTGCTACAGGGTCGCGCGCCGACTACCACCTGCGCCGGCGCCGCACATAACTGAACGATAGACACTAGATGTTTATTTGTTGTAATTTATAATAATAGCCGTAGGTATTTTATCGTACTTAAATAATTATTCTTGCGATGCCTTAATTCTGGTTGTCAATTAGACATGTCTCTGCCTAGAGTGTTATCATTGTTTTTATTTATTTTAGTTTTTGCTGTTCCGGCTTCCTCCGTGAACTTCCAGTCCAGGCTGTTCTTTTTAAAATGATTTTGAGGTTGATTTATTTTTACCTAAGTGTTCTTATTAAATGTTACCAAAATGTTTTTAATAAAATATTTTTATATGTACACCGCTGTTTTATTTAAACATGTATAGTTGTTTTAATACATTTAAGTATTAACTTTTTATTTTTTTATTATGAAAGACTAGTGAGTACAAAAATTTTCGGCAGTTTTTTTGAGATCACAGAATATAAAAAAATATATAAACATTTTTTCCCTCTTAATATTTTTGCGCCAAACTATCTTTCTGTTTCTCCCAATGGTTGACTGGTAGAGAATGCTCTTAGTAAGTCCGCCAATAGGCTACTTGACTGTATTCATACTTCGTTAATATTGTTATACTAAACCAAATATACACTAAAAAGTAACCGATTCTGAAAACAACAACAAAATTGGTTGTTAATTGAGGCAGTAATTCGATTTTAAAGTTTTCTCTAGAAGGAAAGTGGGAGCGTGGTGGGGACGTCTTGCTATCCCTTTTGTGCATACGAAACCGAGTGGCAGTGACGTCACAGCTCACACAGTGCATCCTTTTCTTGTTTTTTGACAGTTTTCCACCGAATTTCAAAGGCATAAAACTTATTTATTTTTGAACGGATTACAAAAATTCTTTCATAATTCTGTTTCTGGAAATAAAAATATTGATATGAAAGAAAAAATAAAAATTAGTAGAATACCCAATTGTTTTATGTATTTGTGGAACAATAAAGATTTAATGAATAAAATACTACTAAGAATATACTTGTCGAAATGACGAAAAGGGTAGGCTGTCTGATGTGACTTATGTCCGTTTCGACTGCTCGGCCACTATGTCGTAGAAAAAAAAAACTTATGTCAGCATTTCGAAGGAATTTGTAAAAGATGAACAGTGAAAACCGCAAATTCGAAGAGTCAATAATCAGAAAGTTATGTGGGTTTAACCGTGGCCGCGCAGTCCGCATGAATTCAACTGCGCGGCCACCAGTTCTCTTAAACGGAGCGTTGTAAAAGTGTAATTCCTTTTGCTAATCACTGACAGGATTTCGAAGAAAATGTAGATCATAAAAATAATGCCCTACTGTCTGTAGTTCACGACCTACATCACTCCAAAGTTTGGCCGCGCAGTCCGCACAAAGCGAACCGCGCGGCCACGAGTTTTTTTTAATAGACCTTACACGGAGCTTAGTAGAAGTCCCATTCTTTTTGCTAATTACTGACACCATTTCGAAGAATATGTAGACAGTATAAATAAATCCTATAATTAAGAACTACAAGACCTACAGAACTTAAAACCTATAATCGAAGGAAAAAATAGGGTGACCAAGATTTATAGTGTGTGAATCCAGGCTTTTTTCCATTTCAATATCATAGTATAAATATATCATCACTACACAATATACAAAGTCGCTTTTTCTGTCCCTCCCTATATCCCTATGTATAGATTTTAATGCGGTTTTTTTAATAGATAGTGATAGAAGAGGAAGGTTTATATGTATAATAATAAAATCCATTAAATAGGGGCTGTTATTTTTGATGTTTCTAACGTGATGTACAACGTTCGAAGTACTTCGCCCGCGCGTATTTAAACGTTTTTATAAACCTGTTCAGTAGTAGTTGCGCAAACACACACACACATTATTACAAACTTTCACGTTTATAATATTAGTAGGAAGTAGGATGCCTCAAAAAAAAGTATAGGGTAAAATAAAAGCTAGCTCGCAAAAGACAGATTTTTCATACTTTACATTTTAATTTTTTATTTATCGTGATATTTTGAAAAATGTACACTATATCTATATAAATTATAGCACATGTGTTATTCTGACATGTAAGCTATTTTACTGCAAAGTTTCAGAAAAATCCGTTCAGTAGTTGTTGCGTGAGAGCAACAAACACACACACACACACACACACACATTATTACAACCTTTCACGTTTATAATATTAGTTAAATTATTAAATTATATGAAACATCTGTCCTGTCTGCGAATGAAAGGAATGCCAAAAATATAATATCTTCCTAAAGTGTTTATTTATAAAACTTAATTATTTTATAATGATGACGTTTACCTATTGCAGTAGTCCATGCGTTTCATATCCAAGATGTAAGCTGTTTTAAATAACTTCCTAAAAAAGTCACTGTGCGCTTGCGTTGGTATGTTTTCATTCGAGAGTATAGGTAAGCACCTACCCAGTTGCGTCTGTAGCGACTCCCAAAATGGCTACAATATCAGCGGGGAGGGGTCCCGCCCTGCCCCGCGGAGCTTGACTCTGTATAGTGTTTTTATTCAGTCTCGGTTGTTACAGAGTGCGCCCGTGTTTATCAGTGCAGTGTTAGATAGTTCATAGTTATTTCATAGGATTGTATTGTGACTATACTAATTGTCTTTAATACTGTTGCTTTTATCACACAAGGAAGTTTTATCAATCAAGCGGTAAGTACTTATTCAAAACATTAATAAAATGTAATGTATTGGAACATGCGTGTAATTCCCAATTCTTTATTGCATGCCTACAGTTTAAGGTGGGTATTGTTAAATTGAAAGTTGAATACAGTGGATAATATGTTAAATTTAATGCAACATTATAACCATTATCATAAAAAAATGTTTTACCTATTCGGTAGGTCAATTCTAAGCCCTCGAAATACATTGCCAAAAGGATTGAAACTCATATGAATTCGATATTATATTAAAGGAATAAACAAATAGATACCAAATATAAAACTTCCTAGGAAATTCATTAAATTAAACTATTTTAATACAGGTTCATGGTCGCAGGCAGTCTGCCTGCGACCATGAACGCTGTAAAGTGTTTGAAACGTCAGGTGTAAATAAATAAGTAATAAACGCGATAAAACCGTATTAAAATAGTTTAATTTAATTCCTAGGAAATGTTCGTCCGCGGCAGACTTCCACTAAAGCGGCAAACTCGCGTCAAAGCTCGCGTTGTTACCGTAGCTGGCCGGAGGACCACTTCTTACCACTAATACATCGCATTTTTTTTCAGAACGATGGGTAGAAAAGGACGTAAACTGAGAGTCAACGAAGACAAGCTAAAAAAAATATTTATAAAATATTCCACAGACTGCATAAACACAAAAATTAAATATAATGATCCTATATTTCATACTATCTCAGAAGAAATAAATCACGATATGTCACCGCTTGCGTTGTACTCGTGGCTAAAGAGAAATTACAATAAAGTTTTTGATATAAGTACGACGACAGAAAGTTCTTTATCTTCTCCATCGTGTCGGAGCACGACATCTTCAACGACAAAAAGTGAAATTAATGATAAGCATACAAATCAATTTTCTTTCTTACTAGATGAGCATGAGTGGAAAAAAGTAGAACCAATTTCTGTTCGTTATATAAGACGAGATCTAAAAACTACATCGACACACTACAAATTATGTGATTTATAGTTTATAGTAATATTATGTTTTATCTATTACTTAAGAAATAGAAATATAAATCAATCGATGACATTTTTTTCTTTATATCCTTTTAATTAGCTTCTCTACTCAATTTCAAACCAAAAGACTAAAACTATTTGCATGTTACGATAAAAAGTATAGAAATATACGTGACAATGAAAACGTCTTATATGGGAATATCTCGTCAGCGCATCGTAAATCATGGTCACCCTTCTTTTAACTCTAGTTACAGGGTATAAGTTCTGTAACTCGCGATTTTCAAACATTAGAACTTCATTCATGATGTTTACAAATTCTTCGAAATCGTATCAGTGATTAGCAAAAAGAAAGACACCTGTACCAAGCTCCGTTTAAGCTCCACTTTAAGAAACACGTGGCCGCGCGGTTCGCCATTACGTGAGTGTTGTGGAACGAGAAGTCCAAACTTTAGAGCTATATTTTTACAATGTATTTTTTCTTCGAAATCCTATCAGTGATTAGCAAAAAAACTTAGACTTTTACAACGCTCCGTTTAAGAGAACTGGTGGCCGCGCGGTTCGCTTTGTGCGGACTGCGCGGCCAAACTTTGGAGTGATGTAGGTCGTGAACTACAGACAGTAGGGCATTATTTTTATGATCTACATTTTCTTCGAAATCCTGTCAGTGATTAGCAAAAGGAATTAGACTTTTACAACGCTCCGTTTAAGAGAACTGGTGGCCGCGCAGTTGAATTCATGCGGACTGCGCGGCCACGGTTAAACCCACATAACTTTCTGATTATTGACTCTTCGAATTTGCGGTTTTCACTGTTCATCTTTTACAAATTCCTTCGAAATGCTGACATAAGTTTTTTTTTTCTACGACATAGTGGCCGAGCAGTCGAAACGGACACATGTGACTTGATGCAAACAAAAAACAAATTTTGTGTTGCGTGAGGTGGTTGCTTTAGGAAAATATTTAGCAACAAAGACAAATTGAAGAAATTCTAGGACTATAAAAACGGGAAAAATAGTAAAAGTGCTATTTTTAAAATGTGTGGACTGACGCAAAATCGGCGAGTCGAATAATTCGCGTTCGTTATCGAAAGATTTTCATTATTATTAATTGTGGATCACACTAGCAGCTTTAAGCTGAGGCGTTGAGTCTTCTTGTTAGGAGAATTGGTATTGTCGTACTGATGGTGCATTTAAAATATTTTCTGGGAGCTTGTTCCAATCCTTGCCCACTTGGTTAGGTAATTAAAATTCGACATAAAGGTATGTCACACTTTTCAAGAATGGGGCCTGAACCCGCAGGCTTCAAGGCACACCGTTTTTATGCAACTGGGACCACACATTAGAAAGAATATGTACTGGGACGACACTAGATACGTTTGACGTTATATGTTTTACTAGCAGCCCGTCCCGACTTCGCCCAGGCCTATAGCCTTCCTCGATAAATAGGCTATCCAATACTGAAAGAATTTTTCGAATCGGACCAGTAGGTCCTGAGATTAGCGCGTTCAAACAAACAAACAAACTCTTCAGCTTTATAATATTAGTATAGATAGATGAAATGAAATCCATTTATATTGTTTCTATAACCACATAACAACGTTATGTAATAAAATTACTAACGTTTCTTGGCGTAAACAATTTTAATTGGGCGGTTTGCCAATAATAAAGAAATTAGAAGCGCACGTTTTAACTTTTGGGTCAAACGTCGTATTACACACACAAACAAACAACACATTTTAGGCAGTTCACACACTGCGACTAGTCCCACGAGAGTATATTTTCATACATAATCAGCTATGTCGACGATGCAGACGACGCGACTCGTGCGCTACCCTGTCATGCATTAAAGTTGCATCGCAGTCCCGTCACAGTCGCGTCTCACGAATCGCATAACCCCGTGTGCGAACTGCCTTAGAAGTCACAAGTAGTCATGTACTCAATATCTGAGAAACATAAGGTGTAGGCAGACCACCATCCACATGGGCGAAAAACAAAACGTGGAAGGAGAGATTCAGAAGGATAGGCTAGACAAGCAGACAACCCGGAGTAGATACCTCTGGCGCAGATGTAGGAGATAACCCCGGTAAAATGGGATAAGGGGTAGACAAAAAAGAAGAGTAGTCATATTATAATCGTCGACGTATCGTATTGTGTACATCTCATCATAAACTATTAGCTATATACACCGTGAAATTTTAGTCGTTTTGGACCCATCGTCCAGACTCCATTCATGCAACCGAACAAATTTCCCCAAGGAACATAGTTCGAAACATGAAAAACAAATTTGGACTTCCCATAGTAAGTTAGGTCACGTGATGAGACATTTTTTATGGAAGGTCCAAAACTTTCTCCATATTTCGACCCATGTATCTTGGGGAAAGTTGTTCAGTTGCATGAATGGAG
This sequence comes from Euzophera pinguis, assembly GCA_947363495.1. Taxonomy (NCBI): domain Eukaryota; kingdom Metazoa; phylum Arthropoda; class Insecta; order Lepidoptera; family Pyralidae; genus Euzophera; species Euzophera pinguis. The sequence goes on along the minus strand of OX376156.1, from coordinate 5,157,015 downwards.
TCACTGGACGATAGGTCCAAGACGACTAAAATTTCACGGTGTACCTATATTTCGGTCAACTCATATTTCAAACAAAAAAAAATCCCATGAAAATCGGCTCATCCGTTTAGAATAATCCATACTAATATTATAAATGCGAAAGTCTGTCTGTCTGTTACGCTTTCACGGCCAAACCGCTCAACGGATTTTGATGAAATTTGGTATGAATATAGTTGAAGACCCGGGGTCAAACATAGGCTAGTTTTTGACGCAGGCGGAGCTGCTGGAAACAGCTAGTACTTTATTTTGATCTGTACCTACGTATAATGAGATAATGCAACTTGTTCAAAGACTCGACAAGTCGACACAGCTTCGTCAAAGAAACAAAACCACTAACTGGCGAAGCCTCTCAGTCTAGAGTGGATGTTTGGACGGAGAGATGCCCTTCGGCCTCATCTCTGCCGCTATCAGAGTGCCTCCTTCCTGGACATGACCTGCCATGGCTTACATGGAAGTCTTCAAACAGACTCTGGACTCTCGTAGGCCGAAGCTAGGAAAACATGTTCAGGTGGGGGGGGGGGGGGGCTACTGCTCTGAGGTGGCCTGCCAGTACGGTGTCTCTCCCCCAAACCATGACGCATTTCCTGTCCTGTCCTGCGTGCCCAGCCACCTGCACGCTCAGGGACCTCTACGAAGCCACCGACAATGACTTGTTGGTGGCGGAGTTTTGGTCCTCTAAAGTTTGATAACAGCCAGAGTCGACTCGCAATGAAGAAGATTTGTTAGATAGACGCGTCACATAAAAATCTCAGTAAGTATCTTCTGTTATCAACGTCATTCTTTAAGTAATAATATAAAACGACCACTGTAAATAAATAATATGTAGGTAAAATAATTAGTTGATAAAGCAATAAGGAAGTGCCGAATTCTTAAAAATAAAGTCATGCTGACTGAATATAATTTTTTAGCCCACCGCGCCATCTATGGATAAGTGCCAAAAAGAGTGAGTTGGAGCCCATGGTTGGAGCAGTAAGTTCTGAGGAAAACAATAGTCATCTATGAACCCAGTCTCGTTTCAACTTTATACCGTTGCACTAGATGGCGCTACTGGTAGCGAAAAATTTTACTTTGAAACTGAAAACGAGAAAATTTTATTTTTTATGTTGAAAGCTGATTTGACTGTGATGGGTCTAAGCTATAATTTGAGAAAAAAATCAGTTATGTTATCTCACTAATCAAAGCTGGAAGAAATTGATTAGCAGTAAGACCGCCTTTGCTCCTTATCGTAGGTAGACAACGTTGTTATTTCAATTGTTGGATTTCCCAGAATTGCTATTTTTGAGAAGTATGACACACCAAAAACCGGTGAGTCGAGTGACTTTCATCGAAATCGAATGATTTTCGTTCGACATAATCAGCGAGTCGAACAATTTTATTTCAATATTATTTCAAAAAATATATAATTAACATAAATATGTGTGTATCAATTTGTTGTATGGAAGCCCCACTTAAGTATTTATTTTAATTTGTTCTGTATTTATTGTTATTGCGGCAACAGAAATTTGTAAAAATACCACTGGCTTTCTTATGTTTTCGCGATTGTTATTCATTAAATTAAACTATTTTAATACGGTTTTTAGGCGGTAGTTTGTAATCTTATGACATTAAAGACAAATGTTAACTTAGTCTGCCTGCGACCATGAACGCTGTAAAGTGTTTGAAACGTCAGGTGTAAATAAATAAGTAATAAACGCGATAAAACCGTATTAAAATAGTTTAATTTAATGAATACCACTGGCTACCAAGGATCAAGAGTTACAAGAGTGACAGACGATAAAATGGAGACCTAGTTCCTAATAGAGTCGCGGTTTTATACTTAGGGTAGGGAACCACATGCACATTGTGTTCTTGCGTGCACTTGAAGCCTTTATGTGGTTAAGGAATTTAACATAACACTCCTGCTGAAGGTGTAGGGCAAATTGTTCCAGGGAAAAAAGCAATCTTATTTCCCAAAACTTGTTAGTCTCAAAAACAAGCTCAAAAACAACTCAACTCGCAACTGTGTACTTATTTTATTCTTTGTAAACCACGCCAATGGTGTTTTTGTCTGAAATACCCACTTTTGTATCGTTATAATGGGTGTATTCATTCGCGAGTTCTAAAAAGTGTCGTCTTTATTCAGGGCACAATGGATGGGAATCAAAGAACTTACGGATTCAGGGTTGTAGTAGGTGGTATCTAAAGACGAATCCTATTTTAATAAATAATAAAAGGGCTGTATTTTTGACCGACTTCAAAAAGAGGAGGATCTATGTTCGTGTGTATGTTCATCGATTACCAATTTTTAATTATTTTTTTTAATATAGACTCAATTTTTTCGATACCGAATGCATTTTCAAAAGTATAATATGACTCACCCAAATGTGGAATGAAATTAATTCGATATTGATCATTGATTAATGTGAGAAAGTCAAATAAAACTTTTTACTTAAATACGAGAAGTACTCGTACATATTATTTTTACTATATATATGTCACAGCGTACGTAGATTGAATAGCAAGAAATTGGAATCATCTCAGGGAGGGTGATTGCCAGCCTACCCTTCCTATTGACATTCATAAGCGTGTCGCAGATATAACACTAATCAGTGATATTGGAGCATAAATTTTTCGTGAAGGTAGCTTTTTTTAAATCAAATCAAAAATGTGACGTGATCGTCACAGTGCCTAATTAAATACGTTGTGTGTGCTTAAGATGTAGGAATTTTGAGAATTGATATAATTTGATAGTATAATATATATATATAGTAGTAGTCACACAAAATATTTGATAACTTAGCCATATTTTTCAACAAATGGCCAGAGATAGCCAAGTGCTCTATTATGATGTATCTTATGTACGCAGACGCATGGAACTACGTTAGTAATTTTGTATAGCATAATCTGTAAAGCTGATAAATCTGTATCTGTAATGTCTAAGAAATTTCAAAGATTTCAAATTAAAATTCTCATAGTTCAGGCATTAGTCAGAGACGAGTTTAAGAGGTACCCTGCGTCCAAAAATGAATGGTACACAGCACTTACTAGCCTAAAGCCGCATTTCTACCTGCATGAAAACTTTTAGCAAAAATGCCTGACGATCTAGTCTAAAGAAACAAACTTCTAAATGTGCACAATGAACTAGCTACTACAACGTATAAATTTGCCTTGCCGGTCAGAAAGACTAAGGTAGCAAAACGTCTTACAAAGCGAAACATTTAATGGGCAATCTGCCTAGTTACCTAATCACCCATGTAGCAAAATGTCTACTATCAAGAGGTATATTGCAAGCTTCCGCAGACAGACCGTGGCACGTTGCAGATGTTTTTCAGAAGTTTTCTAGCGGGTTAAAATGCGGCCTAAGAAAACAAATTAAATACCTGCAGCGAACGTGTTTATTGATTTGTCACTGGTGCTGGACTAACTAACATTAAATTGTTAAAAAAAATAAAGTCCTAATCAAATCCTACCAACCTTCCAAAAATAAACAACGAATATGGTGAGCTGTGTGGTAATCAGTGCGATGAATATGAACATGATGATGCAGCATTTAGCCGTGACTTTCTTGACTGGATGCTCTGGTGGTATGTGCCGTAGGATGCAGTCCGGACTGTGGGCAGGCTCCTGCTTCAAACTGAGTGTCGTTGGGTATTGCATGTTCCCTTATTTCAATGTTTGCCAAAGAAAACTATCCTCTCATCAACCCTGCAAGTAAAGTATTAACTATTATAAGTATACCAGCTGTAATTATAAAAGTCAGTTAAATCTGAAAAAAAATATCAAGGGTTCTCACAAAAAGATTAGGTTCTGGTACTTGGCGTACCTGCAGCGTTGGAAGGCTGCTCTATGAGGGAGGATTCTTCAAAAAATAATGAACTTGAAATTTCTTTAATTAAATTTCGCTCGAAAAGAATTTAAGTAGCTTGTTGGTTTCCGAAATCAAACGAATCTGCAGATAACTAGAAATCGATTAAAATTTACAGATAACTCGAAATTTGGCAAGAATACAATTATCAGTATAGCAGCTGAGATATCTACTAGAGTAGTTATTGTTTTGAGACAAAATTACACAAGATGCATTCTAAGTAAGTTGAGTGCATATGTTGTAGCATTTTAACAGTTTTTGCTCCACCAATTACCTACGAGTAAGGTATCTAGGTTTTGATTAGAAGTTCCTGAACTATTCACATACATAATGCACATATTATCATACCAGCTAATATTCGCGTTATAAACGTTATCGTAGATTAATTTCTTGTTATTTATTTCATGTTAAATAAATATTGTAATGTAATATGAGAGAAATTCATGAAAGACCGCAACATGTGAGATGTTTTCAAGTCAATGTCAAAATCAGAATAATTATGGTATATGTCATCCTCTAATTTGCAACTTGAACTATGGAAACCTCAAAACATAAAGCTCTATGATACCCACCATTCGGTTTTATAATAATAAAACCGAAGATTTTTCCTACCAGTCAACCAGGAGGAGGTGCGGGAAGAATATTATATATTTACAGTGTGTTTAGTGTAACTGAAACACTTTTAACAAAACAATTGCAAGTAGTTTCAAAATAATCCTTTATAAACCGTAATCGGGATGGAAGACCTGGGTCGAAGTCGGAAATATTCTTTGCTCTATGAGTATGGTTTCTACTTGCAGTTTCTTCGATGTAGGTAGCTACGAAAATTTGTAATCCGATGGATATCACAATGTCCATTGCTAGACATGTTATGAGAAGTAATATTTTTAGGTTTGTATACTCTTTGTTGTGTACTATGGTTTTGACTATGGTTTAGTTGTCTCCTAGCAACTTGCTTGATAATATAGAAATGATATAATATTGTCTTCTGTAAAAGATCTAATAAAAACCTATCTTGCTTGCTGATCACATATCTAATTTATTCTACGCATTTAAAAACCTCTTGAGTAAAAGTAATAACATAAAATATAGTAAAACCCTTTATGGTAGCATTTACCGTAGTTCAAATTAAATGTGATGCAGCAACTTAAAAACTAAGAACTAAGCAAAGAAAAAAATGGAGTCTATACGGGCTGAAGAAATAAATAACATACAGAAATTATCCAACGCTGATACGTTTACAATATGGAAATTTCAGGTAACGATCTTATTTAAAAGTTTCGGACTATTTGATTTAATTAAAAATGAAACGAAATCGAGTGAAGATACGCCTGATTTCATGAAAAAAGATGCACAAGCGCAAAGGATAATTTGTAATACTATAGATAAAAAGCATATTCCGTTATTAATGTCATGCGAAAATGCTAAAGAAATGTACGAAAAACTTTGTTTCATTTTTGAAAACGGATCATCAGCGGAACAGCAAGAATGTAATATTTTACAAAAATTTTATCGATATACTTATGATGATTCTAAAGATGTCACGTACAATATAGCACAACTGCAAAATATAAGTCAAAAACTAAATGTACTTGGCGAGAAAGTTTCAGACACTATGCTTGTATCAAAAATATTATCAACTTTACCAACAAAATATAAGTATTTTATAACAGCATGGGAATCTACTCCGCTACAAGAGAGAACACTAAATAACCTTACTGCTAGATTGATGACTGAAGAACAGCGACAAACAAAAGATGAGACTACAACAACCGCATTCAAAGCTGAAACGAGTCGCGCTAAAAATTATAAAAATAAACAGTGCTCAATCTGTAAAAAGAATAATCACTCAGATAAGGATTGTTATTTTAGAAACAAACAAAAACAAACCTGCTCGATTTGTAAAAAGAACAATCATAAAGAAAATGACTGCTATTTTAAAAATAAAAAAGAAACAATTAAGAAAGAATATTCCACATTTTATAACGAAATAGAAGAATTTATTATTGACTCCGGATGTACAACCCTTATGACAAATCAAGAAAATATATTACATGAGAAAGAAAATTGCGATTTAAAAGTACAGACTGCAGAAAAGGAAATAAAATTGAAATCAAAAATAAAAGGAAAAATTAAAACAGATAATGTAATTTTTGAAAATGTGTTGTTTGTACCAAATCTGAAGAAAAATTTACTCTCTGTTAATGCTATAACTAATATAATGATGGAGAAGTAATATTCAAAAAAGATAAGGTGATTGTAAGAAAACAAAATAAAGTCATTTTGGAAGGGAATAAAAATGTAAATGGAGTGTACAACATAAAAATGAAATTATCTGATAACGAAATTGCTTGCCTTGCTGAAGACTGGCATGTAAAATTTGGACACCCAGGTAAAGAAACATTAAAAAACATTGTCAAATCAGTTGACGGGATTGACATTAGCAACGATGACATAGACAACCTAAAAAATACCTGTGAAATATGTCTCAAAGCAAAACAAACAAGATTGCCTTTCCATGTAAGATATAAAAGCGAAAGAAAAGCACATACCATACACACTGATGTCCTTGGCCCGATAACACCAATTTCATATGATGGAAAAAGGTATGTTTTATCATTAATTGATGATTTTACAGATTATACAGAAATTCGCTTATTAAAAACTAAAAATGAGGTGTTCTACCACTTAAAAAATTATATTCAACAAATTGAAAACGAAACAAATCTTCCTGTTTGTAAAATAAGATGTGACAATGGAGGTGAGTACACTAGCTCTCATCTGAAAGAATGGTGCGAAAAGAAAGGAATTAAACTAGATTATACTGTTGTTTATTCGCCACAACAAAACGGAAAAGCAGAACGTTTTAAACGAACTTTGATGGAAAAAGTAAGAGCGATGCTGTACCAATCAAATCTAGATCATAATATGTGGGGAGAAGCAGTGTATTCAGCGACAGATTTGATAAATCGTATACCAAAAGAAGGGACACAAACACCTATAGAAAAATGGACTGGAAGGAAGCCTAACGTTAAAAATATAAAAGTTTTTGGATCACAAGTATATTCAAAAATACTGACACCACTAAAGAAACTAGATGAGAGAAGCGAAAAACTAATTATGGTTGGATATGCTTCTACAGGCTATAAACTCTGGAACCCTGTAACTAAAAAAATTGTAGTACGAAGAGATGTTTTATTTGTAAAACCAGAAAATGAACAACTTGATAAGAAACATACAAAAGAAATCACAGAAAATATACTACCTATACTAACAATTGAAAATACTATACAAGAAACAGAGGATTTAATACCAGATGATGATACACATTCTGAAACTGAAACAAGAGAAATGTATCATTCTTTTGATGAAAACAACTTCGAAGGGAATGAAGAATCTAATAACCAAACTGAAACTGACACACAAGAATACTTACTTGAACAACAATTAACTGAAGGTTCTAACATGTCTGAAAATAATATTGGAAATGTAAATAATAGATCAGAAAGACCACAACGAGAGAAAAGAATACCAGAAAAATTTAAAGACTATTATACTTATCTTACTTATGAAGAAGCAATAAAAGGCCCAGAAAAAGAAGATTGGATTACTGCTATAAATGCTGAAAATAAAATCCTTAAAAGATAATCATGTATGGGAGATAGTCGACAAATCTGAAATTAAAAATAATAAAATACTTACCAATCGTTGGATACTAAAGAAGAAAAGCGATGGAAGATACAAATCTAGATGACATTTTTACTAAAGATTTAGAACCCATAAAATTCAAATCTATGCTGAATTATAATAATTGGCACTTAGTGTTATTCTTTTGTTTAACATATTTAAAATATTGATATTAACTAGAAAAAATTAATATTAATTTTAAAACTTAATTATTTTCAAATACGTTTGCTATTGTATAAAGTTAACTTAATTAGTTAGGTAACTAATTTGTTATTATATAGTTTTAACAACTTAAAAATATTAGAAGGGAATGTTATGAGAAGTAATATTTTTAGGTTTGTATACTCTTTGTTGTGTACTATGGTTTTGACTATGGTTTAGTTGTCTCCTAGCAACTTGCTTGTTAATATAGAAATGATATAATATTGTCTTCTGTAAAAGATCTAATAAAAACCTATCTTGCTTGCTGATCACATATCTAATTTATTCTACGCATTTAAAAACCTCTTGAGTAAAAGTAATAACATAAAATATAGTAAAACCCTTTAAGACAAAGCCTTACAGATCACTAATGTATAAAGATAGAGTGGTTAATAAATCTATAGCATAGAATCATAGAGTAAGGAACGGTTTTCTTTTTCAACGCTCTTTATAAAATCAATAACAGTGCTAAGAAGCAATAACATACGTAGGTACATAAAATGTTTTTTTCTGAATTAATGCAGACTTTCAATTTTTCCCAACAAAAGAACTGAACTCGTAACAATCGCTTTGACCGTAAGGCTTTGACATTTCAAAACCAAAGCCAGTTCTTTTGAGTTTGTACTTTTTATTCGAAACTTCCTCGAAGACTCGGTTTTCTTTTAGAAGTAAGAACAAAACCGAGTTTCTACTCAAGTGAAGATGTTTAAAGTTCCTTTGCCCCTTTCACGAGCGAGCCTATTTGTATAAGGAGACTCGTGTATTTTGAAAAGGAAACAGAAAATATCGCTCAATGAGCAATGTTAAACAGTGGCCTATTGAAACGAGCTGAAGCCTTTACAAAATCACCCTCTTTAGAGTCGCTTTTTGCAGCTTCCATTTATGTTTTCCACATTTTCCATATACAATTTCGTCCTTCTAATGTCGACCGAATCTCCTATTGACTAACACTCGGGAGTTGCCAATTCAGCAGTAAATTAACACCATTCAGAGGCCTGAAAGATGCTTCGAAAGGAGCGCCCCCGGTCTATGATTTGAGCCAATATGAATAACATTCAATGGATTTCTAAAGCGACAAACGACGCTGATGTAAAAATTAATTATACGTGTTTACATTTTTGGTGAAAAGGGCGTATTGGTTTCTTTCGTTTCTTTCAATAGCTCATCGGTCTGAAGGTTTATCGAAGTGCAGTTTAAATTACCTAACGATATATACATTTCATCTAGGATCAGAATAACTCATCCGGTAAGTACTCATCGTATATAGATGTTTAAATGTACTCATTTAAGTTTTACTTTAAGCTTTGATTAAAAATACAAACAGCTATAGGTACGAAGAGAGCTAGAGAAGAGAAACCCACCAAAATGCAACATATGCGCCAAATTCTCATATGCATAAATAGGGTTAAGAAGTAAATAAGTAAAAAATTAAAAACGTAAAGATTTTAAATGACTGCCAAGATCTAGTCTAGAAAATAATTTTTCAAAAATGACGAACAGAAACTAACACGAAAGCGAACATTCGTCTTTGAAATGAAAATCTCTTGGAGCACATAACTTTCGAACTACGAGTAAAATACAGAACATGGATGGTCTATTCATCGAGCCAGCTAAGAAGTGAATCTTTATGAATGCGACCAAATTGTATGAGAGTAGTCCTCTTTCAAAAGTTCCATGAATAGTGTTAATTCGGTATAGCGAGTTTGCAGGGAGCTCGTCAATGGACTATATTCTTGAAGAGCGCGCCTCACAAGTCACAATATTGTGTATGGAAAGCGCGGGAAACTGAATGGCGCTCGGAGACGCGGAAAGGAAAGGGCGCGAATGCCGCCTTTGTAATGTTGTAATGCTGTAAATGTTTTACGAAACGTGAATTTGGTTGTAACTGTACTGGAGCCCTATTTTTGTAATGACATATATTTCGAATGAAAATTGTTCAAAAATCCTCCTTTCGAAAATCATTCGATATCAAACAAAACTTTTCAAAAATAGCACTCCTAAAGAGAGTCTCAGATATCAAAAATACCACTCGTGGAGAGTGGAAAGTATGATTCACGCAAAATCAGTTAGTCGAATGATTATCTCTCTTTTTTAAATTATTTTGATGCGACATAAACGGTGAGCCGAACGATTTTCATTCGAGATGTGAGTCATCCATTTCGAAAATAGAGCTCCTATTTTATTAATCACGTTAGGTAATAGTAGGGTTGACTATGAAAATGTTCTTTTTAATTTTCTGTTGGACTGGATTTCGCGGAAATATTTTCACGCTGATTTTTCAATCTCATAATATCACCTGACTGAAAAACGGCCTAACTTGTCTTGTAAAAAAAACTAAGAAGTTAGCATCGCTGCTGCCCCTTGTTATTTTTTGGGTTTGACTTGGCAGATGTACCTCTGCCGTGCTCGCAGATCAAAGCTTTTAAAAGTAAACTAAGTAAATTAACTTTTAAACTAACGCGCTGCATATTTAAAATATAAAATTACAGGTTTAAGCGCGTAAAATACTTTCGACGTTTCAACCGTGTATTTTACGCGCTTAATCCTGTATTTTTATGTTTTAAACTAAGTAAGTATATATAAATAATTTACAATATACTTCTTGTCTCTAAGCTTTTAAATTAAAAAGGTTGAAATTTTAGATGAATATTGAATTCGGAATAAGCTTACCCCTTAATTATTTATTACTTCGTCATTCCGAGAATACCTAGCATATCATCCCAGATTTAATTTTAAAAAATAAAAGAAAAGAAAGTAGATCTTTCGAGAATGTAGCCTAAAAACTACAGTTTTCAGGTTACATTCTTGAAGAGAAAGAAAAAACCGGGGCGTGCGGGGAACAAAGGCCCTGACAATGCGGAAGACAATACCGAGTCTGACGCTGTACACCCTGTATAGTGTTCAGGATAAAGGAGAATCGCTTTGTAGTAGTATGAAAAAGGTATAATTGTAGTCGTTTGCTTATCCTGGGTTGCGAGGTCCATCGATCTTATATGATATGGTAGAATTTTGTTAACTTTGGTAGTAGGATAGGTAAATAACAACTGGGCGGGCTTATGTAGGTACCATCGGGGGTATATCTCCATGGATATTTCATCCATTTATTTTTGACACAAAGTGTACTTCTAAACGAGCTTCCCCACAGCAGTTATATAATGTTATAGTATGTTGCATAAAATTTGTTTTCTAACATTTTATACGTATAAATTCTCTTCATATACGAGTATAATGTTATCGTGTTACACAATATTTTATAACGTTTTATAAATGCTGTGTGGGTGCACCTAAAGTACATAATAATATTTCTTACATCTTTAGTACTATTATCTATTCTGTGCTTACAGGCTACATCTCTTACTATAATCATCGCATTCCTACAGTCAAGCCACTTTGGTGTTATAGCGTTTGATTTTTTGATAATTGTATAGAAGCAGTACGTCTAGTTATTTGGAAAACATCGGTGTATTCCAAACTTTAGCTCCCCAAGTATGCATTAATGATTTCCAAAGCCCCACACATTACATCGCACTAAAAATTTCGGTTCATTGACAGAAGCTTCTCTTCGCGTGGTCGTTTTACATATTAGGTAGTACCTACAATCGCGACGGATCGTGATGTCTAAATGTCGTAATCGTTTTCAAATTGTAACTTTGGCTAAGTCCCCAGTTGCCTAATCATGACCGTGTAATTAGGCGTGTAATTTGTTAGCATAATTTCTAACGACTTCCTGTTTGGAAACAAGGCTCGTGATCGGGATCGTGACCCGCAAACTTTATTTCAATACTTCATCGCATTTCTGTGAATTACATACTTGAAAGGGTAGCTGATCAATATTAAGAAATGTTCCTGGAACGTTCTGCTGATGTAACTCCACTTCAGTATCATTCGGTGATGGCATAAGTTACTTTCGTTTTTTATTTTAACGTTTTGTTAGTCGTTTATCTATCTACTTATCAATGTTATTACTGAGAAATTTTTGTGCTCTTTTTTTTCTTATTTTTAATTTATTTGACAAATAATTTCGCAGGTAATTTATTACATAGGTCGTTAATATAATATATATAATATAATAATCAGAAAAATACGTTTTATTATATTTAAATCCTCAAATTAATGCTCAGTCAAAACTAAACTAGAAACATTAAGAACATATAATTATCATTTGATTACAATGCAAGTCTCTATTTAGAAAGTTTGTCATTCTTATTGCGAGTTTAATGCACCCTTTCGTATTAAAATTCCAACAACACTAGAACATCACATCCGCTAGCTCAGCACTACTAACGACGACCCAACAATGTGCCCTCAGAAGAGCTCCGAACAATCGAATGAAGACAATAAGCAGCGATACTCAGAGACAAAAAGAGGCGAAATAAAGGCTCACTTGTTTCCTAGCCGCATTGTGAACGGAGAGGGCAGAGACAAAAGCGTAATGTGCCACGGACCCAAACAATGGCGCCGGGCCATTATTGTTACTGTAGCGCCGCTTTAGTAGAATGTACGCAGAACTTGACATGATGATGGCCTTGTCAAGTCGCCTGGCTTTTGGGTGGCGATTCGCGAGCGGTAGCCGTGATCAGAACCTGATGAACGTCATATTGAAAGTGAAATCTGTAAGATTAGTAGATACTGTAGTCTCGCTTTAGTAGAATGTACGCAGAACTTGACATGATGATGGCCTTGGCAAGTTGCCTGGCTTTTGGTTGGCGATTCGCGAACGACTGCCGCGGTCATAACCTCATTAACTTCATATAGAGAGTGAAATCTATAGGTCTTGCCACGGACCCAAATATATAATGGCGCGGTAACCGTAATCTCCTACGTTAGAAAATGAAATATGTTTCGTACTGTAGCGTAGATTAAGTAGAATGTAAATAGAACTTGAGATGACGTTGGCCTTGTCAAGTCGCCTGGCTTTTGAGTGGCGATTCGCGATCGCGAACAACTGTAGCGTCGCTTAAGTAGAATGAATGTTTAGAGGATACGCAGAACTTGACTTAATGATGACCTTGTTAAGGCTTTTGGGTGGTGATTTGCGAGAGGTAACCGTAGTCCGAGCCATATCAACGTCCTATAGGAAAAAAATATAAATTTTTCAATTACTTACTTAAGTACCAAAAAGTAATTTTAAATAAGACTTACCAAGAGTATCTCCAGCTCCTGAGATCGCCCATTACGTTCTCATCTGAAACAAAAAAAAAAAACAAAATTAATTCAGAAATAACTTACTAACCTTTGTAACCTTTTGAACACTAGCTTACAACAAGTCTAGTAATGAAAAGAGAAGTCTAACTAAAGCCATTAGGCCTTTTTCAAATTAGATATAAAGAAACATTATTTTATATGATCCCTTCACATGAAATTCATTTGAGATTGCATCAGTATATCAATGATGCAATACGCTTGGCCGGCATCGAATGAAGCCGCCGGCACTGCCAGTCCGCGAACAATCACAATTCTATCTTTTGCCGCTACACATCGCAATATTAAAATTGAATTCGGCTACCCATTGAAACCTCTCCTGAATAGAGCTCCCTTTTGACACGGTAATTTTAGTATTAGTGTGCTTTTGACGTATGATTGTAAAAGATTCAATCTAATATTTCAGAATCAAAGTTAAAAGATATTGTTGTAGTCAAACATTGTAGAAAACTGATTGTAGAAACAAAACTTACTATTATGACCTGTAACGATTACCTTAAATTGTAAAGAATTTTTGACACAAAGTATTTATTTTAATCATTGTATGCATTATTTGGATTGCAAAAAAAATAAATAAGATAAATCTTATGCAATTGGTTAAAAATTAAATGTTCTAAGGTAGCAAAGGCATCCTTCATGTTGGTAGCATTATTTTCTTCATCCTATTTCTAGCATTTATGATACGTGGGTGGATGTCGACTATTAGTCCAGCCGGCACAATTAATAAAATCTCAATGGACAGCGGGGCTCTTTTGTCCAGTTATTCATATGCTAACTCCGGACGACATTTTAGCGGAGTACTGCTATAAAATAAGGATAGTGTAAAAGAATATTATGATTCCATTGACAAAATTTAAGTCAAACTTATTACATCCCTCTTTTGAAGTAGGGAGTTAAAAACAAAATATCCAAAGAAATAAAAATCGAAACCTCGGGGAATTTGGGATTTTTTTAATACACGGCAACATTGAGCACTGAGCGGTTCTTCGCGCCATATTTTAGGGTTTTATTATTTTCATGAGTAATTTATGTCCATATTTCGAAATTACACAATACTAGCTTATTCCCGCAGCTCCGCCTGCGTTAAAAAATTGCCTATGTTTGACCCCGAGTCTTCAACTATATTCATACCAAATTTTATCAAAATTCGTTCAGCGGTTTGGCCGTAAAAGCGTAACAGCCAGACAGACGGACAGAAAAATAGACTGACTGCATTTATAATATTAGTATGGATTATTGATGATATAATACCAGTATCTTTCTTATTTCTTTTAGTATTATTCTTACACAGTTTGACTACGCAAACTGCCATTTTGCTTCTGATTTTTCATTAAATTTCAAATTTATCTAGACGTCTAACCCACTCATCGGTTGCGGCGTAACTGACGCGGGTACGCTGCGAGTACACCGAATTCGGCGTAGTTTTAGATGCTGCATTTGTCTAGTGCGCCGACGGTATCTAGTCGAGCGCGCGAGACCAATTATAATAAATAAGTAGGCAGGAATCAAATTGTTTACTTCTTATAATCTTTATATTATTTCTATAAAACGAGTGCGGAATAAAATAATAAATAGTAAACGAGAGTTAGACAAAAGAAGTGGACGATTGTGAGAGTCAGCAAGATTTTTCAAATTACATTTTAAATATGCAGACTCTATCCAAACGATCAGGATACTAATGGAGAAACATCGCTCAAATAAAGAAAACCTATTACCTCCTGTTCATAGACCTCGAAAAGGCTTTTCATAGAGCCCCAAGAAGTCTTGTATGGCAGTCGCTTAGAGCCCACGGTATCCCAGAAGCCTATGTCGTCATAACCCAAGACATGTATCAAAATGTGACTACACAAGTGAAAAGCCCTGCTGGCTACGGCAAACACTTCCAAATTAAAGTGGGAGTACACCAGGGTTCAGCTCTAAGTCCATTACTCTTTAACATGTCAATGGATTACATAACGCAAGAGATTCAAGTACCGACCCCATGGTGTATTCTGTATGCAGATGATGTGGCTTAAATTTGTAAAAATGCTACCTCACTCCAGCATTCTCTGGATCAGTGGGTTGAGAAACTGGAAAGTCATGGCCTGCAAATGAGCCGAACTAAAACAGAATATATAGAGTGTGACTACGGCGGTGATGCGGAACTTGGCTGCGATATAACATTAGACAATAAGCCCCTTCCAAAAGTATCACGTTTTAAATACCTTGGATCGATGCTAACAACCGATGCACAAGTGGACAGTGATGTCACCCATACAGTGAACACAGCATGGCTTAAGTGGAGATCTCTGTCTGGTGTACTCTGTAATCCCCGCATGCCCGTGAAAACAAAAGGGAAAGTTTATAAGACTGCCGTGGGGCCAGCCTTAATGTATGGATCGGAGTGTTGGACCACCAAAAGTACCCACGAACAGTTGCTTCATGTAACTGAAATGAAGATGCTAGGATGGGCGGGAGGAGTAACCAGGCTTGAGAGAATTAAAAACGAACATGTCTGGGGTTCATTTAAGGTGGTCCCAATAACAGAAAAGCTTAAGGAAGCCAGACTCAACTGGTATGGCCACTTGATAAGGAGGAATGCTGATCACCCTGCCAAGAAGGCAATGGACATACTTGAGAGGCCGAAAGGAAGGGAGGCCCGTCGCCACGTGGTTGTCCAGTATAAAGAGAGACGTGAAGAACCTTCCCGCGACAACCCAGGACAGACAATCCTGGCGCCGAGTTACGAGGAGGCCCGACCCCAGATAAACTGGGAAGGTGGCAGGAGAAAGAAAGATTTTAAATATTCAGGTGACTGAGGGTTCATGAGAATCGAGAAGCGTGTTTTGAATTACAAGATTTTGGATGTCGATTATATGCACATTCTACACCATTTTTAATTTGTGGTTACTTAATTGTACTTCAAAAACAATAGGGAAATTACGATGCGACAATTGGACGTCCAGTTTCTATAATACAGGACCACACATGTGTTTTCAGTATAATTTTATGCTTTATATTCATGAAAAAATTATTTTGGTGCCAACTGCATTCTCTTAGTAATGATTTTTTAGGCTGCTGTATATTTATATAATCAAATTTATTAGAATATTTATTTATTAAAATATTGTACCCCAATTAAATTATACAAACATTTGGCTACCTTAATTTTTAAAGTTATCGTCGATATCTTCCTCTTCTTAAATCTGTAAATATCTACCTTGGAAGACTACTTGATGAGTGCGTAGCTTATGCAACTTTTGAAGAATTGTTGTATTTTAACAAGTTCCCCTATTAATTTTATTATTAATTTATTTCTGGGGGCACGGCAGTGCCACCGCCAAGTCGAGCAAAAACAAAAAAAAAAGTCGGCACGGCCGTACCATCCTTTTCCACAACTTTTTACGGCAGTAGAACTAAGATACTCGGCTTGGTATTTTTTACAAGATTTGTTTTTCAAGACATAACTTTATTACATAATTATAAACGGCGGACTTAAAGCCTGTGGCTTTTTAAGGCCCATTTACATAATGCCATTTTCTTGAACATACAAGAGCACTAATTGAATGCAATAAATGTAGCGCAATAATTGACCTTTAACAATTGTAAACTACTGCTTAGACACGGTCATAATTAAAAGGTTGCATACAATTATTGAGTGCCAGTATTGACCAGAAATAATTACAAATGGGTGATGGTGAATTAATCTTCTTTGGTCAGTACATTGGTTACATATAATCGTTACAATCGAAGTTACAATTTTCTTACAATGCCGTTAAATCCCCATTACCTCGCAACCCTTTATCGGGCGAACTCAGAAGGTCAGTGTTGCCGCGTCACTATCCGCGGACAATGGAATAGTGGTCCGAAGCCAGGTTCCATTGTAATGAATTAATTAATAAAATCGGAGGGCGGCCATTGTCCAGTAAGGATGGAGCTGATCTCATTAACCAGTCATTGTGGTGGAGTAACAAAGCCTAGCCTCGGCAACGTCATCCTACCAGAAGTAATGAGTTTTACCTGACGTTCTTTGGGGATGAATTAAATGGGGATGAATTGGAGATTGGAAACAATAATTTTGTTTATACGCCACCTAATTTTAGGGGGATTGACTGCGTTTGTCTATCAGCATCTAAAAGTCTTGATATCTCACGTAAAATCCAGTGCATTTTAATTGTGGCGTAAAAATTTAAAAATAATATCTACGAGAATTGCTACGACTGCTACGAAGTGCTTGATTTCGTAGCAGTGCGTAGCACGCGTCTACGAACCTATAATTGCAAAACTTGTACTGGCTTCACTTTACGGGCCTCATAAAAAAGATGAAAATGATCTCCGTATTGATTATGCCGTAGACACCTGACTGTTTAGGGTCTTGTACAGGAATAGACCTTGCAACGTATTTGATAAGCATTAATCCAAGAAATCGATATTTACAAACATAATCCCTCGTCCATAAGAAAATAATCCTTATTACTTCTATTACGTCAGTACTATTATTTATTCTGTGTTTCTAAACCCTCGTCGATTCACAAATCAAAGTTATAGTATGCTGAAGTCACAAGTATTCAAAACGTGACTCAGTAACCGCAGCACTGTGGAAATACTTAAACCGGTCCGTTTTCTTTGCCGCTCAACTCGTACGTTATTAAACCGATTTTCATTCGATTCGATCGTTTGACTGAACACAACAGTGGCAGATATCGCAGTCCATTGTTGTAGGTGACATCTAAAAGCATTGTGTCAGTACAATCGCGCCATTACCGCTTTTGTGACGATGTTAACATATCGTTATCGACATCAACGCCATCTTTTGTCCGAATACTTTGTAAGAAAATGTTTCTTCTCTGTTTTGTCTTGTAGTTAGCAAAGTAAAAAGGGCAAGTGCCTCGACTCCGCTTTAAAATGTACTAATAGTAAACACGTTAGAAGATTTGAACTGAAGAACAATCGCGCTAATTACAAATCTATCCAAACCACGACATCGAGGGCAATTTTTGAGTATTTAAAATCGGTGAATCAATTGAAAATCATTCGACTCGCCGATTGTGTCTAATGAAAATCGTCCGACTCACTTTTTATTCTCAAAAATTTCAAAGTTTTCATTTTGGTAATTATGTTAACGTGAATTTCAATTTGTGTGATTATTTTCTGTCATAATTACCTATTAGCTTGAAATTTTATTATTAGAAAAAATAAGTATAAGAATGTAAATGTGTAGGTAGTATATTACCTACCATAATTCAAATATGTTTGGAATTATTAGTCTTTTTTCCACTATTCCACTCTAATCCATTAAAAAAATATATTGATATTGATACATTTGTATTAAAATATGCCGTCTTAACCCTGAAACCTGAAGCCACACAGAGAAATTTCATTTCCACGTGAAATTTCCTAGAAATAGCGAATTTCATTCATCCCACACATACATATTATATACATTGCATTTGCACCGTTAATGAATCATCAACCATTTGTTAAGAGTTGAATAATAAGCGATTGATAAAATTGTCAGTGGCTGTCTGTGACAATTCGCACTCGAATCCGGCGCTACAACAATGGTTCCGTACAACCAAGATATCGTGACCCCTCTCCTCCGGCTCGTATAAAACGATTCCTGGTCGTAAAGGGGCAGTGAAGGGTGTTTTCGGGGGCCAAAGAGAAATGGCCGCGAGGCATAAGCCACCCACCACTATTCAGTGATGTTATTCAATCCATGATGGATCACAATTTCAGACAACATTGTATGAAAACAAATGAGTTAAACAGAGTGCATATATTAACAGTTGAATAGCGAATAGCTTTCTTTTTTTTTTCTTTTTCTATTTGAAAAGTTTATTGGATTAAATCACAAGCATTTGATTCGTTATTCGCCGCAACATAGACCTCGCGAATATTTTACTATATATTGCCAGATTCCAAAATTACGTAGTGTCGGCATCAATCCCTCAAGTCAAGTGTCATTTGCGTGTTCACTTAAACAATTTTGTAGGCAAACAATCATACTGCCTGCCAGGTAAAAGGTTGAAGTTGTCTATTGACACTTGCATCTTCTGGAGTGTCACGTCTGCGGTGCCGACCCTTAAACAATTAAGTAGGCAACTATGCATACGGCCCGCTAATGGTATCCGAATTGATGCTGGCTAAAATTAAGTCTAGCCGAAGTTATCAGGCTACACTAAAGTTTATACATCCGGGGTTAGCTAAACTTAAGTGTTGCCGCACTTCGGTCATTAGCAGAAACATATAGGTACACTAGAAAGGACAGATTCCGAGAACGACAACAAAAAACTGTGGTATCGGGGACGTTTTGCTATCTCTTGTTTGTACCATGGAGTGAAGTACGCCCGAAACCAAGGCAATGACGTCATTTCACCCTCGTCATTTCAGCCGCAATGAGTCCACTGCTGGACTTTGGCCTCCACTAAATTGAGGGGTTTTGCCATACTTGCCACGCTTGGCAGGCGGATTGGCGAGCGCAGTTTCAACTGCTTATTTTACTCCCGACGTTGCTGCCCATCGGAAGTTTTTTTTAGCTAGGGATGGGTGGGATGTGGTTGGGTTTAGGGAAAGGATGAAGTACTAGGATGCTACTGACTCGGATGGACATGGGTTGACTCAGTAGCAGCTCAAGTAAGTCGGGCTCGCGTACCCGTGTGTTATGTATCTAAGCCATCGGACAGATGCTTGAAAACAACACCCCTGACTTTCATTTCAACTCATTTCACCCTATTTGCGTCCAATTCTTGTTTCTAGACAGTTTACTTTTGTTTTTTAAAAAAAAAAAAATTGTTTACCTGGACGTCATGATCATCGAGATATTTTTTCAGTTATTTTAAATTTATAACTAAACTACTCAATCGATTGCATTAAAAAAATTTAGGAGAAAAAACTGAAAGTGCTCGCTTTTGAACATAAAAACAATTTTCAAAATCAGCTTAAGAACGACGATGTTATTGGACAAGAAATATGAAATTAACACAAAACCTCCTTTTATTTAAAGTCGGTTAAAAACAACTAAACAGATTTTATGCCAGTTGTTTTTTAAAGTTTTATATATTCATTCTGAATATCAGCAAAATCCGACCAATGGTTTTGGAATTATTCTTTTAATTAATAATTCTGAAAAATTCTGACAGTGCTTGCCACTAACACACCTCGGGTCATGTTCCTGTGAGTCTGGTTTCCCTGTAAAAATGGTAACGGAGATAAGACGGCAGTCGCTCCATTGTAATAACTAGTTCCGCCAAATCTAGGATTATAACTTACAGCGTACCTAAGGCTCCCGATGCGTAAGCTGACGACGCGACCTCAAAAACTCTTGAACCGATTTTGATGTCAAACGAACTTGAAAATTCTATGCATATCTCCTATCCACTTTCTAAATTTCATCGAAATCGGACTAACGGTTCGAGAGTACCTAATCGCGGAACAAACAGAATTTGGATACAAACATACATACATATATACAAATAATGTTTTTTTTGCCCCAACTTGCTTTGTAGTCCTCGCTAGCTCGGTCCATTAAAAACTGATCCCAAAATGAAATGCAACAAAAAGAATACGAACATAACATATCAAATTTATTCAAATCGTTAAGTTTTTTTTGTTAATTAATATTTTTTATTCATAAGAAAAAGTAATATTAATACTAAATATATCTAAATATATCATACTTATTATAACACTTATAAAATCATTATTAATAAGAGCAGATCTTTAGTCGAGCGCACTATTGGATTGATCGCCATTTAGTGGCATTTTCTATCTTGAGCTCCTCCGTGCTTCGGAAGGCACGTTAAGTTGTTGGTTCCGGTTGTTATCGATAGATAGGAGTCATGAGGCTGTCTATATAAAATTATTATTGATCATAATTTCTGAACAATCATTAGCAAATCCTTAAAAAGGTCCGTACTAATTTAGTTAACTGTACCTATACACAGACAAGTCAATAAACAATAACCCCGTTAACACAGATAAATCTTATCTACAATCACATCGACGTTGTCAATGAAGAGGAAGTCCTGATTAATGTGATCCGGATACAAATATAGGTGATACGGATCGTGTGCGATGTCAAAATGACCCAGGGGTTGGTTTAACCCTGTACAACACATGTACTATATGGGTACATTATTGTCATCGTCGTTGGATATAATTATTTTATGATGATCTGTAGTAATAATATTATTTATGTAATTAAATAAAAAATAATTCGGAAATTCATTATAAGTAATTTTTCTTTTTTTCAGTTTTAAGTATTTATTTAACTTCACAATGTAAATGGCGGACTTCAAGCTGTAGGCTTTTTCTGCCAGTCAACCAATTGGTGGTGCACAAAAAAATATTTTGGGGTTAAAAAAGTATCATGTTCTGTTTCTTCCCGAAATAAATGTTTTGTAAGTAAATTTATTCGTAAAATTAATGTTACATTACAATAAAAAATAAGATAAAAGAAAAAATTATACATAAGACCACTCTGTGTCGTACCTGGCCCAAAAGTAACCATAACGCCAGCAGCATTCCCCCTTTGGATCGCTATTGATAAACCTTTGAACAAGATACGACACTGAGTATTTACAACTATACGATGACCTAACTCGTTTATAAAAGCTCTCGTTTCCGAACCCCAAGCACCCGTTGTCTCAAAAGCAACAGACACATAAATATAGTCTGGTTTTAGACAGGCATATTTTATGTGCAGCGATGGACCCCGCCGCTCTGACACTGTCCTTAACATGTGAAGCGGCGAATGTGCTGACGCAAGTCGCGTCCCACAACAAACATCTTTCCATGTCCCAAAGTATCAGTGTCAAGCTATTAAGCCGTTTGCCATCGGTACGGCTCAAACCTGGAGGCTCCAAAATACACGGAATATTGGCGCTTATCATGGCTAAAAAAAGACCACTTTTAATAAACATTTTTATAAAAATTGCTCCTTTATTTATTCAAAATATTACACAGCTTTGTCTAGTTGTCATTTTTAACATTAACAGCAACTAGTAAATAATAGTTACCTTACAAATGGATATATTCACACCCTAGTTGACCGTAGATTAATAGTTTCACATTATATTTTAGCCTCTCATAACGCGTCCAGTTCAACTCCCGTCACGCGTCCCAAGGCCAAGTTAGGGCATGATTGCTGATGGTTAATATATATTTTACTTTCCATCATCATTATCCTAGCTGTTTTTAAACTTATATTGATTCATTCTTCTTTAACGGAGATTTTTCTATTTGAGTTTGAAGAGTTATGGTCATTATTGACTCTTTGTGCGACTGATGAACTGTAACACAAGGATCCTAGTGACAAACAGGACGGATCCCTAAACAGAAATGGACCAAATAGTGAGAAAATCACGGCAGATGATGCACAAACCGAACCGCAGCTTTGTTGAAGATAATACAGAAACAATACCATCATATTTGGCCTCATTTTGAATTTATCAAACTATTGATGTACTACAAGTGGGTACATTGTTCAGGTTTGATAATAGGAAAATCTGTCAACACGGGAACAATGCAGGAAGTTACATGGATCAGGAATTAGTACGCATTGTCCTTGGCACAATGGCTGCGAGTATGGCGCCTGGCGCAATTTAATTAGATGATATTACTATTTCATATATTAATAAGGTTTTGTTAGTATTATAATGTATCCTTGATAATGATACTATTGTAACTATAAAGATTGTGGTTGTACTCGCGCTGTATACGCAAAAATTACGAAATACAACTTAATTGATAACTAAACTATCGTATTTACCAACCCTTTATCGAACAGTAAACATTTTGATTATTACTACTGTCTATCGTTGGCTGACAAAATTAATTCACAGAAGCTACAAAGCTCTACGAATTCTATAGTTATAATATTTGGTTTTTCTCTACGAAACAAAAAATATTACTAAAGAATTCTATAATGTTATAGCATGTAACTACATCAATGTGCTACGAGGCTCTACGTAATACAATTATTACTGAAGAATGCTAAAATATTTAGTTATCAACATCTATGTGCTACGAGACTCTATGAAACTCAGAGTATTACAGCAGAATGCTACAACTTTAGTTCGCTACTTCTACGTGCTACGAGGCTCTACGAAACGCAGAGTATTCTGCAGAATGCTACAACTTTAGTTAGCTACTCCAATTTGCTACGAGGCACTACGAAACACACAGTATTACAGCAGAATGCTACATAGTAAGCTCATTCTATGTGCTACGAGGCTCTACGAAACACAGAGTATTACTGCAGAATGCTACAACTTCCCATACAGCCAATTCCGACTTTAATTTTGGGTACAAAAGAATGTACTGGTCAATATATCGTAACTATTACTACGCTCTGTGTCTGTGTGAGGTTTAGCCACAAAATGTTGTAACATAGTGTAAACTTCGCGATCAAAATGTGTCAGATTAGATTTTGGTAACTATTTCTATTATGTTACTACATTTGTAATCATGAATGTAACTGGGTGAATATATGCATTGTGCAGTGTGTAGCGTAACATAGTCGAAACTACTACACAATTTTAGAACATTCTTTCGTAATAAAAAGTCAATGTTACTCAACATTTTATGTGATGATTGTTTTTTTTTTATGATTATTCTCTTGAAGATTTTTTATGAACTTCAAATGCAGGAATTCACTATACTTATTTACTGTCTAAATGCGACTAGAATATTGTAAAATAGCTGTGCTGAGGTAGACGGGGAATATAAACCGTTCCTTGCATGCACCATTTACATATGACTAGCCGTTTCCCGCAGCTCCGCCGACATAAAAAGTAGCCTATGTTTGACTCCGGGTGTTTAGCTATATTGATACCAAATTTCATTAAAATTCTATCCTAAAGTCAGACAAACTTTTGCATTTATAATATTAGTATGGATAGTAACAAAAATAAGTCTTTTTTTATTTGTTTAATTTTAATTTCTGACAGTAATTCAGAAAATATAGAGTAAGTAGGTAGGTAAATAATTCCGGCCCTCTATTGCTTTGAGACTGATATGTTGATTTTTCGTTGTGAACAATAAAAAAATTCTGAGACCGATTTTATATCAGTTTGATGGTGATGGAAATTCGTACCTAAACTTTAATACAGTTATGAATTTTATCCATTTATTTATTTTTATTTTACGCTAATTTCTTTAAGATTAAATATAATAGTTTTATTGTTAACAACAGCCAAAGGTTTTCATATCAGAAAAATGTTTAGAACCGCTGGCATCGAATTTGGACGTCGGCCATAATGAATTTTATTACTACAATTTGTACACTCTGTGTCTACTTATTTACTAAAACATTGAGACTGCTTTACTAAATAAAAGTTACGTGTTAAAACGAAATAAATATATGTTTAAACGATAATTATAGTATTCCAAATTCAATATAATATGCAAAATGTTTTAAAGATTTTATATCTATAGCAACAAACAACCCAAGAAATAACAAAAAAAATCATCTCACAAAATTTGCGATAGTATTAATATTTTACCTTTTTCCCCCATAAATCGCAGGCATAGACATAGACATACCATCACACCTTTTTCCCCGTAGGAGTAGGCAGAGACTACTAGCCCGCTTTTCGCCCCTGCGAGAAATGAGACGTAATGAGTTGCGAACCGCATTGCCGCCATTTAGATTTTTTCCCAAAAGCATTTCCACGAGTGTAGGGGTACACAAACTGTCGCACCCAGCAGAGCCCCCTGTGCCAGGTGAAGGCTAGCCTTTATCTGGGGGTGCCTCACCCCAGGGCAATTGGCACGCTTTCGACTAGGCTCATTTCTAGCCACGCATCTCTCGGCACGGCTTACCTTAGATTGGCGGAAAGAGGAAGGAAGGGGTAATGAAATAGATAAAGGAAATAAATCGCAGGCGCTTTTGTTTTTTAGAACCATCCTTTAAATTCCATCGACTAACTGGCTTGCGCACTTCATAAAGCACTATACACACGCTTATACACATGCTTAAAACTTAGTGGTTCTGTGAGCTGTAGACCTCGCGAGCTTATAGAGATTGCAGATCGAAGGAACTTTTCACACCATAGGCTTTTCATTGAATATTAAAATCTTGATGATGTTCGTTCCACTAATCTTTTTAGTCTTTTTTCCTCCTCTGTAACAGAAGGAGTTTCATAGACCTGATTCTTGTCAAACGTTCAAAATCGATGGGCTCCAAGATGACATTAGTAAGTCTTCGAGCCCGAGAAAGTGCGACGTAACAGCAACCTACAGCCAGTTCTGTACACTCAAGGTCGACCACTACCCTGGGTAAAGTCAATCCCTGTGACTTATGAATGGTGACTGCCCATGCTAATGTAAGAGGAAATTGAGTCCTTGTTGAGACGCCAAGTTCGCGTGACAGCGACAATAGGCTCTGATCCCATTATGGTTGAGCCAGTGTAGTTGTCAAATCTGACCATAACTACCAAAGATGAAAGATAGAAAGAAGATGTAGCTGGGAAGCGGTCATAGGAACTCTTTAATGAAACAACGTAATCCTATGTATCGAGTTTAGGCTCGTTTACTTTGGTCTCACAATAAAATATTTTCAAAAAAAACTTTTTAGTTTAGTTATGAAAATAAATTCTTATAAAATTTTGGTAAAGTAGACTAAACAATGTTTCCTGTAGTTACATTATCCCAAGAAAACAAATAAGTATACTGGTACTTTTAAAATAATCTTCAAATTAACGGTTGCAAAAAAAAAAAAAAAATACATTGAACTAAAAAGAAAACACCTTCGGGTGAGATTCGAACTCTAGACGCTTAAATCAATCAGATCTCTTTAAAAATAAACTGGACTATTCATCTTTTGACAATGCTGGTGAGAATATACGTCTATTGTATGTCATAATAGAAAATAAAATTCCTTTGTTATTTCGTTGTCACTACAAACACAAAATGGTCGTAAGAGTCATAAAATCCAAAGACCCTTAGGCACATAGTGCCAACTCCGTCATTTTCAAAAAATTTCAAAAAATGGCTCGACTATTGGTTTTTTTATGTTTTCGAACCTGCTCTCAAAATTTCACGGGAATCGGTTAAGAAATGCGACCTCTAGAGGAGAACACACAGATATTATTGAAGAGAAAAAGTGAATATAAAAAATATTTAGAGAATCCAAGTTTTTATTTATTGAAAGAATGACAACCAGAAAAAAATATAAACAATACAATCACCATAGCAATGTGGCAGTAGACTTCAGTAGAGGTTGTATATCTTTAACATCCACTCTCCTTTTTTAAACCAAATAGTGAACAGTACTTTATCAGTTTTGGTTTGAAGATTGGCTTTGTAAATGAATCTGCCAATTGCTCTTGTGTAGAAACATGTTCTATGTTCACATTGCCTTCTGATACACATTCTCTTATGTAGAAATATTTTAGTTTTATATGTTTCGTTTTCCTGTGAAACTCGTAAGGCGGATTATGAGCAAGTTTAATTGCGGACTCACTGTCTATGCGGAGAATAGGTGTTTCCATTTTTTCACATAAACTTTGGAACTATCTCTTAAGCCAGATTATTTCTCGACAAGCTTCACTTGCTGCCACTATTTCTGCCTCTGTAGATGAAAGGGCAACTGAGGCTTGTTTCGCACTTCTCCAAGAGATAGCTGAACCTGCATACAGACATAAAATTCCTGTTGTGGAACAGCCACTTGCAGCATCACCACCAAGATCCGCATCGCTATAACATAGAAGCTTTTTATCGCCTTTGTTGTACACTAATCCGGTGCCTTGAGTTCCTTTCAAATAACGAAAAATTCTTTTTAACTGTAGTACATTCAGTTTTGAAGGATTTTTCAGATTTCTCGACACTACGCCTACAGTATATCCGGCCTTGTACCAACCATTAGGTAACTTAATGCTCCTACAGCTTGTCTGTATGGAAAATTAACATAATTTTCTTCATTTAATTCATTTTCAGGTATATCTTTAATAATCGGTGTACCGACTATTTTACAGTCATTCATACCGTATTTCTCGATTATCTTTTTATGTATGTAGATTGATGTACTTTTATACTTCCATCTTTATCATTTTCTATTTCCAAAGCTAGAAAATATGATGGCTGTTTTGTAGTTATCTTAAATCTACCTTTTAATTCCTGTTCTATGAAATTTTCAGCTTCTGAATCGTTTAACGAAGCCAATAAACCGTCATCTTCATACAGTGCTAGCAGTTTCTTTGTTTTTGCATGTTGTCTAACGTATAAACATGGATCAGCATCACTCTGTTTAAATTCGGATTTTATCAGAAAATCATGCATACACTCATTCCAACACTTCGGCGACTGCTTAAGTCCATATAAGCTTCTTTTCAACTTACAAACATTCTTAGACCCGTCATTGTATCCCTCAGGTTGTCTCATATAAAGTTCTTCCTTTATCGTCCCGTAAAGAAACGCTGTGGAGACATCAAATTGTCTTAGCTTCAAACCTTCATTTGCGGCGATACTCAATAATGCTCGGATCGAACTCATTTTTGCTACTGGGCTAAATGTTTTATCGTAGTCTATGTCTTTTTTCTGTGAATAACCAATAGCCACTAACCTTGCTTTGTACTTATCTACTGTACCATCAGGATTTCTTTTGATTTTGTAAACCCATTTACAACGAAGGGCTTTGCGGTTATTTGGTAACTTCGTCAGATCCCATGTCTGATTTTCTTTCAAAGAAGTCATTTCTTTATTCATAGCCTCATTCCATTTCTCTTTATCAGGACTTTGCATCGCTTCTCGATATGAATATGGTTCATGATTCGATATGGCTTCATTAACAAAATTTTCAAAATTAAACCTGTCTGGGGCTTTGATTTGATTTCGATTTCGGAGTACACGCCATGTGCCTTCTGCAACAGGCGTTGTCTCGTCTTGTGCTATATCATTGTTTTCACCATCTTCTGAATTTAATGAATGAAAATCTTCATCTGACTGTATCGGTACAATGTCAGCAGGTCTAAAATGGCCACTTTGAGCAATTCATCAAAACGAATCATTTCATGAATTGCGAAGCTTAGCAATTCTGCAAATTTTGACATTGACGTTTCAACTCTAATTCAATTCATTTCGTGATTCATTTCCTGAATCACTTCTCATTTAAGTATTGCTATAGTAATAAATTAAAAATAGATTTTATAATTTTAATATTTTTATTGATATTTACGATTGTACAGTTAATTTATGAAAGTAAATCAACATTATTGGTTAGATAAACTTATTTAACTAAAAAAATCGTAAAAGTACGCACGCTATGCAAAAATAAAAATTATTTTTACGCCTGGCAATCAGGTAAAGCAATTCACGAAAAGTAAGCCATTTTGCGGCTTTCCGTCAAACAGCAGAATTGCCATGAAATGATTCATTTCATGAACTGCCAAAATGTGTCAATTTTAAGATTTGCAATGATTCATAATGTGATCATATTGTAATTCGTGTAAAGTGGCCATTTTAGATCCACAGTTGTCTGATTGTTAGAGTCAGGCTGTATAATTTTAGAAGAAGTAGGGAGCTCAAACTCATATGTATTTCTTTCCAGTCGTGGTTCAGATGCAGCTTCGATAGGCGAGTTACTTACAAGAGGAACTTCTTGGAATGTGACGTCTCTGGAACGAACCAATTTGAAGTTTTTCTCGTCATAAAATCTATATCCGTCATCACCATCATATCCGATTAAAATACATTTCTGAGCATTTCTGTCTAACTTCCTTACTTTTCTTTGTTTAGGTATATGCACATAGCATTCGCAACCAATGATTCTGAGATGACTAATTTTAGGTTTCTTAGAATACCACAGTTCGTAGGGCGACTTTCCTTGTTGTGTTGTAGGTCCCGTACGATTTAGTATGTAAACTGAAGTATTTGCTATTTCAGCCCATAGTCCTTTAGGAATCTCATTATGAGCGTGCATCAGTGTTCTTACCATTTCTACAATAGTGCGATTATCACGTTCTAAACAGCCATTTTGCTCAGGCGTGAAAGGCATCGTGAGCCTATGCCTGATTCCTTGTTCTTTTAATATACGGCGTACTTGTTCGTTATCAAATTCACCGCCATTGTCACTTAATATTTCTTAAATAACGGGACCAGACGTTTTCGATTCTAGCAAAAAATCTTGTAACCGATTAGCAACTTCTGATTTATGTCTCAAGAAATAAATGTAACAAAATCGGGAAAAATCATCTTTAAATAGAACATAATACCTGTATTTTGATATAGAATAAGGAAATGGTCCACATACATCTGTGTATATAAGTTCTCCAGTACGAGTAGCTCTCGGTCTTATTCCGAACTTGTTTCTGTGAGTCTTTCCATAGACACATCCTGTGCAAAGTTGTTCTTCATTCTCTGATTTGATTTTAATTCCAAATTCTCTTTGAATAATGTCTTTTATATGTCTTTTGTTTTGGTGACCGAAACGTTCGTGATAAAGTTGAAGTTGATTTGACATAGTTAGGGCATTTACCTAAGGATTTGGTGTGATTATCTTTACATCTAATTTGTATAAACCTCCATATCTCTCTCTGTATCCCATTAACTTTACTTGTCCATTAATCTTCAACGAGCAAGACTTAGTACTCGACTCAAATATACTTTTATCACATAGATCTTGTGTTCCTAAAACAGAAAATAAATTTCGCTTTATGGATGGGACATACCAAACATTGGTTAAAGTGATGAGCTCCTTTCTTTTATGATCTACGACAGCTTCTAGTCTAATCGAGCCTTTTCCTATCGCTTTGATATTTTCTCCATTTGCTGTAACTACTTCGTGTGTGTCAGCAAAATAATTGAAATCATCAAATACATCCCCTCTATTGGTTATGTGATTGGTGGCTCCATTATCGACATACAACGAATTGCTGTCTTCGTTTACATTTAAAGATAATGCTAAGCTCATTAACTGTGTAGTGCCAGTGCTACATGTGGACTGATGCTTAGGTTTATGAGGTCTGCCATCAGCTTTCCACTTAGTGCATCTTTTCACACCATGTCCTTCTTCTCCACAATAATTACATTTAAACGTTCTGTTTTCTTTCTTATTTGCTTGCTTTCTTTTATTGACTAAAAGTGCCTCAGTTATACTTTTTGTTTCTTGGTCATCATCTTTGTTTGTTAAAGCTCTTTCATAAGCGCACAATTGTGTGGTCAAGTTTTCGATCGTACGTTCTTGCATGGTTAAAAGCATCCAACTAGATTTAAAACTGAAGTAATCTTCTGGAAGAGTATCCAAGATTTTACAGATAAGTAGAAACTGTGGTAATTGATTTCCATCTGCCGACAGCATTTTGTTCAAGTCGTGCCATAAATTCTTTATTACAGAGAAATGTGATCCCATATCGTGCTTAGGATCTTTTTTGTATTTAATGAACTCCATACATACGTCATAAGATCTATCTTGAGATGAACGATCATATAGACCAGTGATTCCCAAAGTGGTCCAGGTGGACCCCCAGGGGTCCACGGGAGACTTGCTGGGGGTCTACGTAGGCGTGAACAAAAAATGGGGGTCCATAAGATGTTAATGGGGGTCCACGAAAATTTATCTGCTTTTGATAGTAAAGAGCAAAAATGTAAGCATAGTTTTTATAAGGGCCTACCTACATTGTTTTAAGTACCTATCTAAGCAGATAATATTTTAATAAGGCAAGCGACTGTTACTTGTCCAAACTTGTGTATTCGATATTACGTACAATTTCGTGTACAGACTTGCAAAGCGCTATCCGCCCGACAATGCTTAATGCTTGTTCAGACATGAACTTGATCAACACTATAAATACTTGATGCCAAAGGCAACCAAACGCATTCATTTGTTTCCGGAATTTCGAAAACAAGGCGGAATTTGGAAAAAAGTTGTGAGAAAATTTATATCTGTGTTTGCTAGTGCCGGAGAAAAGTAAGTAACCTACCTTTTTTTGTTATAGTACTTAAGTATTTTGTTTACGTGTACTAGTCGGTTGATCACAACGGCCTGTATAGATAGGTAACTTAGTAACTTACAGATATTTTAATTGTCCTCTTTCGATTTGAAGACAAACACAGCACGTTTTATTCAATTGTTTTTTCACGAGAGAAGCACTGCCTCTCTAAAAAGGCCGAATAAGCAATATTGCAGAGCAATTAATTTTGTAATTTTTCTTGCAAATAACTACTAATTTTATAAAACAGTAATTTCATAATCATGTTAAATTGATTTTGAAGTAACTATTTTATCAAAACTATTCCTTTTCGGAAAGAGCGAGCGGTGCGCGGGCGACGGGAAAAGGGCGGGGCTTGATCTTCGATGCCTGTTTGTCACGTTTTAACAATGAAGCCGCAGACAAAAAATACGCAAATACACGGAGCGCGTGAACTCATTGATTTAATAAAATGTTAGTTATCGTTTTTATGGACAATTTTGGGATTTCGACGTTTATTTTTTCCTACACAAATATGATCAGTATTCGATACTGAGTACACTAATTTTTATTTATACTATTAAAAATTAGTGGTAAATTATGTACTTTAAAATTGATACCGTTTTGTGAAAACGTTTGTATTTATCTCAGCGGTTTATTAGTTGGTCCCTTTACAAGCCGTAATTCTATTTCCGCGTGCTGACAAAGGCTGCGGTGTGATACCTATATTCAGAAAAAAACTTGGTTACTAAAACATTTTTTTTACAGGTAAGGTAACTGACACGAAACATGGCTACAGCAAAGAAAAAATGTCGACAATATAGTGTCGATTATTTGAAATATGGTTTTGTTCCATCAGAGGCAGACAAACAATTGCCCATGTGCCTATTATGCAACAAAGTTTTGAGCAATGACTCTATGAAACCATCAAAGCTCGAAGATCATCTAAAAAGGTGTCATACTGATAAAATAGGTAAAGATTTAAAATATTTTCAAACATTGAAAGAAAAATATGGAAAGAGACCCACCATGCACAGTATGTTCGCTTCAACATCTCAAAGTAACGATGATGGCTTGCGGGCATCTTACAATATCTCATTACTTATAGCAAAATCTGGAAAACCGCACACTATCGGAGAACAATTAATTTTACCCGCTGTTGAAGAGGTTTTAAAAACTGTTTTGCACAAATCTCCATTTGACGTACTAAAAAGAATTCCATTAAGTAACAATACTGTACAAAGACGCATTGATGAAATGAGCTCTGATATCGAAAGCTTTTTGTGCAATCATCTGCAAAAAACTCATTTTTCTATACAACTGGACGAGTCAACGTTACCCAGTAATGAAGCATTACTATTGGCATATGTCCGATTTATTGTTGAGGAAGAAATTCACGAAGAATTGCTATTTGCCAGAACTTTGGAGACTGACACTAAAGGCAAATCAATATTTAATGTCCTGAGTAATTTTTTTACGGAAAAATCGATCCCATTTACAAACATTATTTCAGTGGCAACAGACGGAGCTCCTGCAATGGTCGGGCGATATCGTGGGTTTATAAGTCATCTCAAAAGAATTATACCAGGACTTACAGCTATTCATTGCGTAATCCACCGACAACATCTTGTGGCAAAACATTTAAGTGACAGGTTGAACCAATCTCTTCATTTTGTAATAAAAGCTGTCAACAAAATCAGAAGCAATGCATTGAATACACACGTTTATTTGCTCAATTGTGCGACGAAAATGATGAAGACTTCCAACGACTGCTCTTACATACTGAAGTACGCTGGTTGTCGAAAGGTGCATGCTTAACGAGATTTTACTCTGTTTTCGATTCCATATTAGAGTTCTTAGAAAGTAGAGATCCAGATTTAAAAGAAAACTTGATCAAATTCAAAGCAGACATTGCGTATTTGACAGATTTGTTTAAAAAATTTAATGATATTAACTTGCAGTTACAAGGGGACAGCCTGAATTTAATAAAAACAAAGGGGATAATTTCGGCTTTTCTTGGGAAATTGAAATTTATGAAGCAAAACATTAGTCGGCGCGAATTCTCTCAATTTCCAAACTTGTCGCAGGTAGAATGTATTGATGAGGATATCCATACCTACAGTCAACATTTAAGTGCCCTGCATGATGACTTCAAAACCAGGTTTGAAGATATACTGACGATGGATATACCACCATGGATAATAAATCCATTTGATGAAACGGAAGTGGCCAATGTTGTATTACAAGAGGAGCTGCTCGAGCTAAGCACTAATGAGGAGCTGAAGGTGAAATTTAGAAAAGGCTACCCAACATTTTGGCTGCAAGCAGAAATACCCGAAAAATATCCTGGACTGTGGGAAATCGCAAGGAAATTTTTAATAGCTTTTCCCTCGTCATATCTTGTCGAAAGGAGTTTTAGTGCCGTTACAAACCTCTTAACAAAAAAAAGGAGCAAATTAAACATCACAGAGCAGGGGGATTTGCGGTTATTGCTCACAAAAATAAAGCCAAACATTGATCGTTTGCTGACACTCCATCAGATACATCCTTCCCATTAATTAAAATTATGACCTGAACCTATATAATAAATAAAGTGATATAAAATGTACCATTTTTCGTTTTTATTTTACATATCGAAATATAGGGACAGAACTCAGAAGTGACACAATTTTTATTTTTTGGCGACTTTAAGAATGTGGTAGAAATGTAGCAGCAGGGGGTCCACCGAAACCAGTAAAATTTTGAAAGTGGTCCACGAGAAAAATAAGTTTGGGAACTACTGATATAGACGGTTCAATTCTTTCCACATTTGACTTACTGATGTGAACCGTATAACTTTAGTAAGCATTTCCTCCGTCATGTTTGTAGTCAATAATAATAAAGCCGTACTTTCAATCTTCTCAGAATCATCTCTGATGTGCGGGCATCTTTAAGCTTCCATTAAGCGCTTCTATCGCACCAGCATGGGTCTTCAAAAGTAGCTGCACTTTATATTTCCAAGTAGGCCAATTGTTTCCATCAAACCGCCCGATTTTAATTTTCATGTTAGTCGACATGATTATATCAGACTTGCGTCGTGGAAAAAATCTTTGCTGTAGATCGTTTTATTCCTCTGCTACCATATTGAAGAGAAAAAGTGAATATAAAAAATATTTAGAGAATCCAAGTTTTTATTTATTGAAAGAATGACAACCAGAAAAAAATATACAATACAATACAAAAACTCTTTATTGCACAACAAGGATACATTGTTAAATACAAGTAATTACAAGAAAAATAACCTTGCGCAAAGGCGGCCTTATCGCAATAGCAATTTCTTCCAGGCAACCTTACGGAAAATTGAGTAAAAATATTAAAGATTAATAAAATAATATAATATTAAATATAAATCACCATAGCAATGTGGCAGTAGACTTCAGTAGAGGTTGTATATCTTTAACAGATATACCAAAGCGTTTTTGGCCAAGTTGAAACGGAAACCTCGCTCGCTTCCCTCGCTCGGTCAATAACTTTATAAGTTTTTCATTAACATAGTTTAACATACAAAGATTGATAAAATTACAATTATTTGTAATGGCTGATATTGACTTTTAAAAGTAACAATGACCAACTGTCGTTTTAAGTTCGTTCGTCATCCATCAACGTTCAATCATTCGTTAATCGTTCATCCACAAACCTGGAACAATCTGGTAACAATGTTACTACAATGTTACGAAACATAGTTTCTAAATTAATCCAATTCGTAAATTCCCCACTTTTAGTCGCGTAGACGGAACAAGGAAGACACAGCTACTATCTAGACACGCGGTAGCGTGTCAAGCCAAGTTCAAGTACCTACAGAACTGGCGAGCAGCACCGTTTGTAATATTACACAAACGAATTATTTGGCTCATATATTGAGACTTGCGAGATACATTTGTGCTCCTAATTTCATAAACACATCTCAAACTGTTATTTAGATATTAACGTCCAAAAATCGTCATATTTATCACTTACTGACCTAAGATCTCACTTCTTTTGTCGTTGAAGTCAACAACCAAGGCATATATCATAATATTAAACTTGGCTCTCATTTCACATTTATGTTTTGATGGGATATTTGTTACTTGTTTCGTGTCTAAAATTAGTAAAAGTTTCTACACTGCGACCGCAGAGTATTACTATAGAATGCTATAACTTTAGTAAGCTCCTTCTATGTGCTAGGAGGCTCTATGAAACACAGAGTAATACAGCAGAATGCTACAACTTTAGTTAGCTAATTCTGTGTGCTATGACGCTCTACGCAAAACAGAGTATTTACAGTAGAATGCTACAACTTTAGTTAAGTCCTTCTATGTGCTATAAGGCTCTACAAAACACAGAGTATTACGGCAGAATGCTACAACATTAGTTAGCTACTTCTATGTGCTACGAAGCCCTACAAAACGCAAAGTAATACTGCAGAATACAGAATTACTGATTTTTGAACAAAAGATGCTCACTATTATAATCACTGTTACAACATAACCTATTTTCTGTCACAAAGATGTCTTTTTGAAACTCAGTTGGTTCTGTTACTATATAATGTAGCAATTTAAACGCTCATTTATTAATTTTGTCGCTCACTTAGTAATTTGGTCACTTAGTAGGATTATTCGTCTCTTACGGTCAGCAGCTCATTTCGGATTGTTTACTGATCAATGAACTAAATTACTAAACTGACGACCAGTTTAGTAATTTAGTTGCTGGCCTAAATTCATTTCGCTCAAGTTACTAAAACAGTATATCAATAACAGTCGCTAAATAAATTTTTATTCGGCCGTTCAATTATTTCTCTTAATTTAATATACTTCTGTGCATCCGATATCGTATAAACGTATGTAAACGGATATACCCGTGTTCCCTGACTCCCGGCCCCCAAAAATGTGTCTAACGCAAATTGTTTGTCGTGCACTTCATTTTGAAAGCTTCCGTCGCACATGTTTGTAATGTGAAAAGAAATATGAACATTCATATTTATAAATATTCAAAAATGCCCAGTTTTATTATCTACTAGCTGTTTCCCGCGTCAAAAAGTTAATAGTTTCTAAAAATTCCCGGGGACGAAAAATCACTAACCCACAAAAAAGATCTTACTGAGATCAGACTAGTACTAGTCGGTATCTATGGCGAAGTTAGTTAGTAAGAAACTCTTAATTGTACATAAATAAAACATTTAAATTATATAAAAAAGAAAAAAGGAGCGGCAAGTGTGCACAAAGGCAGACTCTATTAGTGTGTCCTTACTGTAGAATTTGATATTTCTAGTGAGGAATATTTCATTAGTAGGAGCGACTATGCTTACATATTGTAACAATGTAATCTGTTTTATAAGTATATAAATCCAAAGCGCAACAAAAGGACTTCCAGGCGAAAATTAATTTCCTATCACTGCGTTCTATCATAAAACCAGCACGAACAATCGAATAAACACAATATTGTATCGATAAGTTGTGAATAGAGCGGCGAGTATGCGTCGCTCGGTATAGAATACACGCGAGTCTAACAAAGTTCTTTTGTCACGATTATCGTGGAAAATCCGATCGAGGGAAGCTTGCTTTCAACATCGGCAAACTGCATTATGAGTTATCTGCGGACGCCATTGTTGTTGGTGCGCTTTCTCTATAATCTATTCAGTTGCGTGAAACGGGACGCTCGGGAGACTCGCGCTGCAACTTGCTGGTTTGTTCTGTGCTCGATTGGGACCTAAATAGAATTGCTACATGTTATAATATAAATAATATACATAGATTAGAGTAAAGGATAATGGCGTCGGGGCAATTGGATAGACGACAAGGTTCAAAAATTGCATAAGTCATGTGATGGCACGATAGCATACATGTATTTAAGCTCATTGTTTAAATTTACACTTTGAAATTTTTCACAGGCAATTTCAAATCAAATCATTTATTTACCAAAATACAGTACTAGAAGTTCTTTAAAATAGTTGTGTCGATCAATGTATTTGACTTCATATTAAGGCATACAAATTTATGACAACTAAATACCTAACCTACAATTAATAAAAATAAGTCCAACAATTATCAAATATACCTACTATAAGTCCAATTACTAATAAAATTAAATTAATACATTGAAAGATTGGTGAAAATATATCTTACTTCATTATATATATCTACTTAGTCATTTAAAAGTAGTATTTAAAAATGGATGGGAAAGTCCATTTTGAAAATATATAATTACTAAAAAATTATATTATAATCGATGAACACATACAAAATAAACACATTTATGAACTATTTACATAAACACAATATTTAAGGTAGTTGTCGAACAAATTTTAGTCTCACCCTTATAAATTGCCTAGGCGTGCGTGACATCACCGCTAGGTGTCCCCATTAGTATGGAGCGTTTGGTATCGTCCGAAATGCACGTGATTTTAAGTTCGTCATATCTCAGTTAGTTTAAGTTTTATGGACGTGATTTTTTTACCATCATGCCTATTATATTGAGGTCTTTCATATAAACATGAAATCAAAAATTATTATTATTTTATTTTTATAATTTTCACAATATAACATAGACATAAAAATGTACTTTATCTAAAATAACACTGTTGTAAACCACTGAGGTTTTCCTACAGCGCTGATGATTAGCGTCAGTTCAACAATATACTAAAAAATATTATTGTAGTACACACAGAAACCACGCACGTATTCGTCATGCCTATTCAAATTTCTATGTGATTAGTTAAGATCATCGAAATAGCACTCAAATAAACGTTCACCACCAGACTTTGGAAATATAAAACCGTACGATTTCAATTTGGCTGATTTTGGAGATATTGCTAAAGAATTTTTCAAATGCTTTTAAAATTATTTTTTTGTTTGCAAGGCTCTCAGGGCAAGACCACAGATATATCATAGTCTGGGGAAAGGCACCACACCGGCAGGAATCCTCCGAAACGCAGCCCCACCTTAACATGTTTTCCCTGCACCGGGCGACCTGGGTTCGGAGTCTGTTTAGTACTTCCATGTCAACCAGGGTAAACCATGTCCGGGCGGTAGGTTCCCCGAATCGGTAAGAGTATGAATTCATATAGTTTGCCAGAGTCGACTCGCTAAGAAGAAGATTAATATATCAATATTTAACATAGAGGACCTCCGTATTTTTTGATTTTGAAAGTCTTATATAAACTACCTTTAGCAGCGTAATATTATACAGCCCTGTATATAATTTTCTAAGTAAATGTGGAAACTGCTACACCCAATATCTGGTTTAATATTAGGTAAGATCTTAGAAACCTTCACCTATTGTAGCGCTGGCAAGCTCGCAATAAGCGATAATGGGCAAGAGTTCGCAACTTCATTCACCAGATTATAGGCGATCCATTGAAAATATCCATAAAAGTCGAACATTATCCGAAACAATGGTGGGAGGGCGGGTATTAGGTGCTTGCCGCCATTGAACAACTTTTGTCCCATTGTTGTCCACTGGGGAGGCCCGAATACAAAGACACGACGCAGACATAGACCGAAATTCATCAGCAACATGATTGTTTGCAACATAAAGGAGGCTATTGTCGACAAATATGATATCGTAATACATTGTGGACGTAATAATTAGAATTTTGCGACGTCGTTTAAGATGTATTGAGGACAGTTTTGAAATAATACTGTGCTGTCTTTATCTTTCATGCGTTGAAGACCGTGCCTCCGAGACAGCTTTTCATACGGCATTCTCGTCACTTGTTATGATTTTACATGAAAGTACCTACCTACATTATTCAGATTCTTAACAATTAATCAAAGAAGGACGTCGAAGGTCTTGAACGGGGATGTTGATCATCTTATTACTCTATTCAAATAACAACAACTACAATTAAGCTCTACTATCTAATTCTAATCGCATAACGCATTCAAAATTATCTCCTTATAAGTATATAAAAGTATTGTCGATTACGTTGGAAAGCAGTCGTTTCGTATTTTTATACATAAAGCAAATATTTAATCAATACACCATCAATATCATAAATTTCACTGTCGTCGATTGCATTGCAACTGCATTCCTAAGGAAACAAAAGATGTCTTTCCCCGCTATGCGTTTGTTCGACACCCTTTACAAGGATGCACAAAAACACAACTGGATGAGCGAGTCGGTCAGAATGTGACTTCAAATTAAACATATCAATTCCTTTTTTGTTGATAAATCCGAAACAACATTTGCTTAATATGCAAATAGATTATCCATCATCGCAGAAACAATGGGATGGGCCGCTTTGCAAAACGGAGCAAGATAATTTACTCGCAACTTTTTGCAGTTCTGCGGAGCGTGCCCGTCTCTTGGCTATTGCGGAATGGGAATCTGGTCTTTGATTGCAAGCCCTACCATCAGCTAACCTGGGAACACTGCTGCAAGATGATACTTTCCTTTTTGCAACCGCTCTGCGATTAGGAGCACCTTGTGTAGTCCCTCGTCGCTGCTCGTGCGCGGATAACGTCGGAGCTTTTGGTCACCATGGACTTTCATGTTGCAAAAGTGCCGGTCGCTTAGGGCGGCATGCCGCCCTTAATAATATCATCCACCGTGCTCTTTCCACCTTCAACATTCCAGCAGCATTGCATCCCACCTCCCAGACACTAATTCGTAGGCCGTAGCAGCCGCAGAGAACCTCAAAAGGCGTAAATATGTAGGAATTGCAAGTAGAAACTCTGGGTCCGTGAGGTCCATCAGCACATGCGCTTTTTAAGATCATCTCGAAAAGTATAGTCGAGATGTCCCGTGACCAAAGGGCTGCATGTTTTCTCGCACAGAGAATCAGCATTGCCATCCAACGTGTCAATGCTGTCAGCCTTTTGGGCACATTGCGGCAATGTAGCCAGACTGTATTTGGGACTACACAACTTGTAAATATTAGTTTTTTAATTAATTATATTTTTCTCCTATTTGTGTTACCTGTCCATAACAAATATTGCAAATAGATTAACATTTATTTAAGTAATTTTTTCGTGGCAAATTATAAATTTTGTTAAGTTTTTTCCGATTGGAAAAATTTTAGAAAATTCCGACACGATGTTGTAGTATAAGGCTCGTCCATTACGGAAAAATCTTACCAACGTTCTGTACACTGTTAATCTCCGTATTTTCAAAATTAACCGCTCTTCGGTAAAAATACCTTTAGGTATTACAATACGACCACCGTCTTTTGTATTCAGCTATTGGTCATGATACCACCTGAGGTGAAGCGTGGTGAACTAATAATCTCCTTAGCGGCTGTCATCAGGCAAATGCCGTAACTACCAATGTGGTGCTATTTTTGAGAATTTTTACTCACGCAAAACCGGTGAATCCAATTATTTTGATTCGACTTACCTATTTTGAGTGAGTGTACATTTAAAAAATAGGGCCCCATGGATCACAGAAGCAGATAAATTAACAAAGCTGAGTCGCTTCTAGAATCCACAGTTCCACACCCGGCGTATACCGAAGTGATTCCCAGTATTTCCCAGTCACAATGGAACCGGCACTTTCCCTTTTTTCCTATTTGAACTCACTTAAACCGCCTGCGATTCGTGGTCCGCCACTTTTGTTTACCTTGTTTGCTCGGCTTTCCGTCCATTTTGAGGGAAGTGTTGTATCGTTTTACGTACGGAAATTCAAGTATGTAATATTTGCAATTCTGAAAGTGGACTTGAGCTTTGTAAGTATTGTCGTTCTCTATAGTTACACAAAAGCGGCGTATAATTGGTTTTTTTTTTTATTAATTAGATTGTTTGGTCGTTGTTGAATGGTTTAGAGAATGCCACATGTGAAAAAGTAAAAAAAAAACTAGACAGAACTGCATAAAAGAAGGGCTCTGGGCTCCTAGGCAAGCAACTAGGGGAGAAGCAGCCAGGAAGACGTTAATATGAAAAGTACTCATACACTTTAACCTGTTGACATAAAATTTAATTAAACATATAAATAAATAAAAAGAAAAACATTATGTAAGTATGTATCTAGCTAGCAGAAAAGCATGTAACATTAAGCCATGGATCACGCAAGGTTTACTCAGGTGTATTAAAAACAGGAACAATCTTCAAAGGAAATCTAAACTGGACCCTTATAATGAAGTTTTAAAAATTACATATAGGCGATACCGTAACTACCTTAATAATCTCTTAAAGAAAGTAAAGCGTGCATATGACAGAAATCAACTTGATGATGCCTTAAAGAGAAATAATCCAAAAATTTTGTGGGATACAATTAAATCAGTTAATAATTTGAACAAAAGCAAAACCACTAATCTTCAACTTCTTAATGTATTCAAAACACAAACTGAATCGGTCGAATTTGTAAATAATTTTTTTGCAAATGTAGGCAGTAATCTTGCGGGAGGGATAGGCCAGCACAATGCCAGTATCAATTCTACCAGCCATTTGTCAGCGTCCCAGCTCCAATCATTTGTCCTTCTTGACACTGATTTCCAGGAAGTCTACAGTGTCATTATGAATCTGAAAATGGATAGTGCTCCTGGATGGGATAACATTAACAATAGATTCCTTCAATTATCAAGTCATTTTATTACTCCTGTATTGGTGCACTTATTCAACCAATGTTTCGATACAGGTATATTTCCCTCAGATCTAAAGTGTTCCATTATACATCCCGTTCATAAGAGTGGGGATAGAGACAATGTGAGTAATTTTAGACCGATCTCGGTGCTTCCTGCTATTTCTAAAATATTGGAAAAGCTGATGAATTCCAGACTTATAAATTATCTTAATAAATTTAGCCTCCTTTCGTGTCGGCAATATGGGTTTAGATCAGGCAGAAGCACAGCGGACGCTGTAGCAGCTCTCACAAATTATGTAGTTACTGAAATCGATAGTGGTAAAAAATGTATATCTGTATTTCTAGACCTCAAAAACGCATTCGACACTGTCTCTATACCTGCCCTTATTCAAAAACTAGAACAAATTGGCATACGTGGCATGGCTCTTAAATTATTCTCCGATTATCTCAATAACCGCAGACAACGTGTCAAGATAGGACAATTTGTGAGTGGGGATGAGTATGTCACCTATGGGGTGCCGCAGGGGAGCGTCCTTGGTCCTACCCTATTCTTAATATATATAAACAGTCTCTGTGAACTAAACATTAATGGTGGCCAGGTATTCTCTTACGCTGATGACACCGCTATTACTTTTTCTGGTAGCACTTGGAAGGAAGTCTTTGATATTGCTGAGCAAGGTCTTATAATTACACAAGAATGGTTGCGATCGAATTTGCTCACACTTAATATTGCTAAAACTAACTTTATAAGTTTTTCTATACGAAACTCAACTCAACCTTCCCCCGATCTTTTGCTTAAATTACACACATGTCAAAGCACTAGGCAGCGATGTAACTGTTCCTTTATTAATAAAGTGAAATCAACTAAGTATCTTGGCGTAGTTATCGATCAGAATTTAAATTGGCATTTACACATACAGCTCATAATTTCAAGAATAAGAAAGCTTACCTGGATTTTTAAAAATCTGAGGCACATTGCTAAGCTAAAATTACTGAATAATATATATATAGCACTAGTTCAATCAGGTCTTATCTATTGTATCCCAGTATGGGGTTGTGCTGGAAAAACAAAGTTTCTGGAATTGGAGCGTGCCCAGCGTTCCTTACTAAAAATAATGTATTTCAAATCGTACCGTTATTCGACCGAAATGCTTTATAAGGACACCGAATTACTTACAGTCAGACAGTTATATATACAACACGCAGTATTAAGGCAACATAAATCTATAGAATTTGATAAAAACATATTGAACAGAAGAAGAGTTAACATTATCTTTCATCCTCAACCTGCAAATACTGCATTTGCTTCTAATCAAAATTTCCGATTGGCCTCTTACTTATACAAAGTTTTAAATGATAACTTAGAAATTTACACTAAATCCTACCACGATTGCAAACTGACACTAAAAAGTTACTTACAGAAACTGTCTTATGAACAAACTGAAGCACTTTTAACACCATTACAGTAGCACATTAAATTTAAACTCACTTTGGCATGTATTATATATATGGGATAAGCATTTTTGAATATTGGTAACAATAGTAAAATATAAGCAAAGTTAAACAAAATAATAATTAAAAAGGTATATAGATAATCAATAAATTCTATGTTAGAAATTCTAAATTTTTTCAGTTTACTCAATGTAAAATAAAAATACTCATTTCCATTTTCATAATAGTGCACAGACTATAAAATAATATTGTTGATTATAATTATAATTGAATTAATATTTAATTCTTCTGCATGTAACGTATTTATAAGAGAAGAGCGGGACTCACCAGGCACAAGTTTTCTTAACTTAAATGGTGAGACTCTGCTACCTACTTATTGTGAATTGTAAAAGAAGAATAAATGAATTTTTGAATTTTTTTTGAATGTAAGAAACAAGTGAGAAATGTTTTATGTCAATAATTCACTCGGACCTGCAGACCGTGAGCATCGAAGCTTCCAGTTAAGGACACAACCGGAAAGACGTAAAGATGAAAGAAAGAATAACTCCCTCCAATGCTCTACAAACCTGTGCATCTATTGACATAAAAAGTTTAATTCCACGTACACAATACCACAGATACTGTGTCAACATACTTAATACAATTTTTAGCATAAGTCCCAACTGTCCAGATAAAATCTAAGGGTGCCTTGGTTAAGTAAGGGTGCGCTACCATGCCTAATCTACCATCGCGTGTCATTCATAACTATTGTGTCAGATCTGCGGCCTTTGTTTAGGGAATCGATAAAAAAGACTTTGGCCCTTTTCCAACTGAGTAGTGCATTCGACGTTTTGACCCCCTTGGATTGAAAATG
This sequence comes from Euzophera pinguis, assembly GCA_947363495.1. NCBI lineage: Eukaryota > Metazoa > Arthropoda > Insecta > Lepidoptera > Pyralidae > Euzophera > Euzophera pinguis. Next base: position 5,113,316 of record OX376156.1, on the reverse strand, counting down.
TTTTATATTGACGCCTATTTTTTACCAAATGTTGCCTTATCTGCACTATTTGTTATGAAATGCCAGTAGGATTCCAAATACTAGATGTTCGCCGCAAACATAGAACTCGCGATTATTTTACTATACTAATATAGACAGGAACCAAATGGTCGTACTTAGTCCCTTAAACTATTTTGTAGGCTAACAAGCATACGGCCTGCCAGCCAAAAAGACAAAGTAGTAGCATTGCTGACCCTTAAACAATTGAGTAGAGGCAATTATGCATATAGCCCGCCTAATGGTGAGAATACACAGTAGTCTATAGACAGCTGCAACACAATACCTGGATGTTAACATGCGCATTGCGGACCTTTAAATCATTTAATGGGCAAACAGGCATACGGCCTGCCTAATTGTAAGAAATCGTATACCAGCACCATCTCGAAGGTTACGTGCGCAATTGTTAACCCTTAAGCAATTCAGTAGGCAAACAGGCACGCGGCCTGCCTTATAGTAAGAAGTCGTAATAGTCTATAGATACCTGCAACACCTGGAATATTACATGCGCATTGCCGACCCCCAAACAATTCAGTAGAAAAACAGGAATACGGCCGACAGGTTTTGTAAGAGGTCCATTTAGACTACATAGTACTAAGTCAATGGACACCGGCAAAATATGTGGTCATAATAGTTTACTTTGACAACTTACCATTAGGCAGCGGTATGCTAGTTTGCCAACTAAATTGTTTGAGGGTCAGCAACACGCAAGTGTCACTCCTTGTCTTATAAATGTCTGTAGACTACTTAGATCCGATTTACTTGTAGAGGAAGTAAATCAAAAATATCAGTCATAAATAGTAATATACGGTAAAAATAATCTTGAACCTAAGGTTAGCCAACAGATATCGGCTAGCTTTAAGTTTAGCCTAGATGATAACAGGCTACTTTTAGTTTAGCCATCAGGGGTCGACTAGGTCTTCTTGGTATCTCTTTTGTACGCACGAAACCAAGAGTGGCAATGGCGTCATTTCACCCTATGTGCGTCCAACTCTTGTTTCTGAGTATCCCCTTCCACCGGATTTCGAAAGCTTATAATTTATTTATTTTTGAACAGAATAAAAAAAAACTTTCTATTTTCAGTTTTTGGTACAATTTTTTTTATAAAATAATAATTCTCTCTTGTTGATTTTTGTCAGACTACAAAGTTCACTGACCGCGACACTATCGTAGATTAACTCTAAGAAATATCTTTAAGTTGGTTCCAGTAAATGAATAGAAAAAGTTTTCTTGTTTTTTTGAATAAAAAAATGATTATTTGTTTACTTGGACGACATAATTATAAGGTATTTTCTCAGTTATTTTTAATTTATTACTAGTTAATCTTCTGAACCGATTGTATTAAAATTTTCAGGAGAATAAACTGAAGAAAGTGTACGCTTTCAAACTTTTATAATCGGCTTAAAAACGATGGTGTTAAATTATTCTATATATTATAAGGTAATAAATTTGAAATAAACATCAAAACCTCCGATTTCTGAAAGTCTGTTAAAAATAAATAAAACTTTTTTTTACCAAATGTATTTTAACGCTTCCCACATACGTTCTGAATATCAGCAAAACCGACCAACGGCTTTGAAATATTTGTTTTTACCTTAATGTTAAAACTACTAAACCTATTTTGATGCCAAACGAACTTGAAAATTCTATGCATGTATCCTATCCACTTTCTAAATTTCATCGAAATCAAACTAACGGTTCGAGAGTTATCGCGAAACAAACATAATTTGGATACAAACATACATACATACAAACAATGTTTTTTCGACCCAACTTGATTTGATCAACCAAATCTCAACCATTTTGTATTTTTTAAATTCAGTTATACGGATGCCATCCCACTAGTGGGATACTACTATTCATTTGAGTTAATGATTGTATGAACAAGTAGAGACCTCTAGTGATTTCTTTAGGCGCTTCAATAGACCAGGCTATAATCGCCACCCGTAACCCACATGACACACAAATGACATTGTCCAACACCCCATGTCGTGGATAGCTTAATATTGAATCTCATTAAGTTAATACCACCATGAATAATAGCTGCACTTTATTGCATTGTCTGTCCTTTGTCAACACCGATTACTTTTTAAAACAGGGGTGTGTTGAAAAGAAATGCTATCGTGTATGCTATACTACCTATATCTATACAGCAGGCTTAGACAAGTTTTTCGCTCGATAACTAATTTTTGTAATGTGTCACAAAAATGTATGAAAAATAGTTATCGAGCGAAAAACTACGTCACATAGTAGGCATTAAACACTAGTAAAATTTTTACATTGTGTAATTTAAAAATTCATACTAAATAATTAAACTTCGTGTATTTGACTGTTAAACACGTTCAAGTAAGTATACAAAATACATACACATACGAAACTAGGCAGATATATTTTGTTTAAAAGGTATTATTATAACTATAATATTCAAAATCAAATGATAAAAATACATATGTTGGATGTGAGTCATAATTACAATTTAAAAATATTAAACAACACAGATTTCAAATTAAAATCAAAGGAAAAATCAAGTGGCCATGTCGGGGAAATTCTCCAATTATACATTACGCCCGACAAAGTTGAATAGCGAGTAATTTTGTTTCTTTCAGGAGCTAAAGCTGCCACAAGAGGTGAGCGGTAGCGAGATATCTTACTACGAGTAGTATAACCTTTGTTGTTGTTGCTATTAGCTGTTGCTCGCGTGAAAAATAGTCTACAATACTATCCAGCAGTCTGAATATTTAAAAAAAAAAATGGCAATCTGTTGCTCTGGTTTGATGTAAAAGAAACACACTTTAACATTTAAAATGACATCTTCATTGTTCCCTGTTCAGCACAACCTAAGAGAGTGCAGGTAGGGAGGCCCCAGGGAGACAATCAGTCGATATCTGGCATACTTACCTGTCTGTGAACCAAAACAGTATTTCTCAAGACGTCACAAAACAAGCGCATCCTCGTGTCAGCTGGTTCTTAGGATGGCTTCCAAGTCCATCACGACTTTGCGACTCTAACAACCGACTGTACGTTAATCTAGTACGGCAGCACCTGCTATTTTCTATTCCGTGTTTCTGGTTCTTGATACACGTATATAGCTTATAATAGTTCTACATCAGCTAATCCCTTACGTCTACAACTTGCACCTGAATGTAAGGTCGAGGATGGCTCATTGTGATGGGCACAATGAGGGCGGCAATCCTTCGCCTCAGCAACCACATTCATGTTCATGGGCAGTCACTTTATACGTACAAAATTTACATGCAAAGTGAAAAACTATCGACCTACGCGCGCCGTCAGAACGTTTGCCTTAGAACTCTTTCAATAGACTGAAAATGAGGGATTTCAAACAATTTTTCTTTTATTTGTATTTTGAATTTTATTGAATACTTCTTGTTTCTATTGTTCGCATTAAATATTCTGTGAACTTCGAGAGCTATTTTAGTTTTTCTTGTGTCGTACCCTGAGACTCCGCTCCTCTCCTCTTACATGTTATCTAACAAATTAATCATCAGTCACTTTTATTCATTCATAGGTGTGATCCTATAGAAGTAGAAGTTTGTGTCGATTAGCTCAAATATTACAGATTTTTTTCAGAAACTTACTATACTTCGCTAGAAGTCACCGAGGATGATTTACCATCGGGTTACAATGTTTGCAATACTAATCTCTCCAGGAAGGTTTTCATATAACTTGAATATTAAACTGCATTTATTAGTAATTAACTTATCACTCCCTAAAAGGTTATTTTTTGGTGTGAGCTAGCTAGCCCCAAAAAAATATTTGAATAGTATAGCAAATATAGTATTTTTTTTGAAATCTGGCCTTTAATCACCCATACTCATAAACAGTGCATCTTAACAATTTTATATGTTAAATCTGTGAACGCCAAAACCGTACAAACTCTTAACGCTCGCGCTGCGTCAATAAAATCTTGTAGTAGAGGCCTCTAAGGTGCTTATACATCTGAGGTGTAGTATGCTCATATATACATCAATCATGCCAGGAAAATCTTCGAATTTAAACCATACAGGCAAAACTTCAGGTTCGAAAAATCCTTTTACATTTAAAAACATATTCACTAACATACCTACTATGATCGTAACCAGGAACGATGAAAACATCCCGCGGATTCCCGGGACACTTCCATCTGGATCTCGCGACAAAAGTAAAGAATGAGGGCAGCTTTAAAGAGAGGGGAAAGTAGGTTAGGTAATGCAGGTGGCTACGGTGTAAATAATGACTGCTGTACAATGTCAGACTTAGTTCTTTCCGGTGTGAAAGGTCACGGTTTTAAATATTATTTTAGGGCTCTGAAAAACAACTAGCAAAACCGGCTTGTTCACGTAAAATTCAAACATCCATCATACAGTTTAATTTGTTAACTCCTATAGATAGAAAAAATGACTGGTTCTGACCTGGTTGTATACAAAATATGACTTACTTCTATCGGCGCTACAACCCCTTGTGGGTTTTAGCCTCTTCCACCTTCTTCTTTCTCCACTCTTCTTCCACTCAATTAATCCACCGCTTTCTTGGCCTGCCTTTCAACCTCTTTTATATAAATTATAACGCTTATTAAAATAATTAAGGAGTGCACGCAAATAAATCAACACTTTTAACATTCACACCAAAAAGATCTTGAATATCATCTATCAAAACCGAAAAATTATCAACGCAAATCACAACAAAACCTCCAAAAGAAACCAATTCATCCCTCATCATGTTGACAAATGAAAAGCCAAAAAATGTGGTAGGTATTTAAAAAAAATATACATACAAAACCTAGCTTGAAACACCATTAAGAGACGAACAATCGGCGCCTTGATGAATTTCGGTTTATGTTCGGCGTGGAGTCTTTGTGGCCGTACTTTCAGCACACAATAGGGACAAAAGTTATTCAACGACAATGCGAGCACCAAATACCGATCGCCCAGCCCCCTTCCCCTTTCCAACTTGGTACCTAACCATTGTTTACTTTAATACTCCACTTTTATGTATATTATCGATACGACAACAATATAATCGCAAATTGAGTCACCCGACTGTGAATTTTCGTTAACATTTTTGAGGGCTATTGTAAATATTTAATAACTTGTTTACATGAAAGTTCATTATAAAATTTAAGTATTTTTGGAACAAAAATAAAGATAAGATTTAAGTAGTCTACATTTTGAGGTTACTGGCTTTTCCATAAATCATATGAGCCTCATGATATCAGGCAATGCCTAAATCACGTCAAGTGGATGATGCTATTAGAAAAACGAAGGTACAGAGAAATTGGCCCTCTAAAGGCAAATAAAAATTTGATTGATTGATGAGTTTACTTAACGACTACAGTGACACTATAGGTCGCTGCGCCATCGTATTGAGTGAGTATTCATAGTCCCTTATAAGCATACTAATCATACTAATATTATAAATGCGACAGTCTGTCTGTCTTTCGATCTGTCTATCTGTTACGCTTTCACGGCCAAACCGCTGAACGGATTTTAATGAAATTTGGTATGAACATAGTTGAAGTCCGGGGTCAAACATAGGCTACTTTATGACGCAGGCGGAGCTGCGGGAAACAGCTAGTAAAACATAAGTGAGATGATATTGTGTTTATTAAACTCGTAAAGAAGCCAGGTCTACAAGATGACATCATTCTTAACAATATTTCGACAGTTACTATTCACAGCGCGCGGTATTGTTACAAAAAGCTCGAGCGATTCTACAAAAGCTGTAAAGAATGAATGGGAGTGGGTGGAAGGGAGCCGATTCAATAGAAGAAAGGAAGGAGGGATGTGTGTTCTTACGTAAAGTGTATTTTGTTGTGTGTGTGTGGTGTTCGCGAATCTAATTTTAAAATTCGAATGTATCAAAGATTAAAATTTTAAATAGAGTGAGATTTTTTTGATGCATGTGATGACTCGCGAGAATGAAGATGAAATCATTACTAATTCAACACAAGTTTAGTTTGTTGTATGTATGAGCAGAGCATGTAAGACACTGCATTACCGCTTTAAAATTAAAATTTATACAATAGTATATGTATTTTCTGAGAATTAACGAATTTTAGGACAATTTTGAATTTATTTCACATTTAAATTGGAAGAAGTGCTTCTTTTAGGGGATATTTTGCTTGCTCACATTCTTGGACATGATGTGAAACGCTGCATAACCACATCATATAAATAAGTAATATAGTATATATAATATAGCAAACTATTTAATACCTAGTATTTTCTTGCCGTGTCAAGTGCTTTTGCTTACTCCTTGCACTTGTGTTAAAGAAACCAACAGCAGTAATGTAACTATTACCAAATAAGCATGACTAATGAGTTCTTAACAAGCGCGAAGCAGGTTCTTTTTAGTAGCCCCTCCGACCCACTAAACAAAAGTCGTAGACTCACTGGCGGTTTCTGAACAACTTTAAGTGTGACCCCACAAAGCCGTGGAACGTCATTTAAATGCACACGTTTCATTGGCTCTGAATGCTTCAGGGAAGTAGTAAAAGAACGGGCCAATTACGACGCCTTTGTGGCGACCTCTTTAGACCTCGAGAATAACTTTACGTATGGGATCTGTTTTTATCCGTTTTCGGCGATCTCCGACATCACTTGACATCGACTTTGATGTGATCTAGTATAATCACTCACGGGCTAGTGGATCTCTGGAGTTTGATTCGCAAATTATGCCTATTTGCATAGAGATGTGCTTGGTTATTATGATGTAAAAAAAGATACTTTGATTTTACTTTTCTTCGCTCTTCTTTTGTTTGTTGATTCAAAGAAATGTGATCTTTTGTGGTAGAACCTACGGATCCATCTCATCATCTTTTTAAGCATTGCTTTTGTTATTTGCTTTATATCTATGTTACGTGGGTTACATAAAAAAGTATGCTCATATCAATGCAATACTATACAAAATATTTTAAGTGACCCATTGCACATAAAATTTCCAATGCAAAAAACCCAAATTTCAAAAAAAAAATATTTTAATTTTTAAAATAGTTGTACCACATTATTCTTGATTTATTCCACTAAATGTTCAAATAGGTAGGCACACCTGGATAAAGAAAATAATAACTTTAGTGTCTTCTGCAAATAAATGATTGTGATTCTTTATTTCTTGTAAAATACCTAGTTACTGTCTTGAATAAAAATAATAGTAGCCTCCTTACTAATTCATTTTAAAACTACTTAAAGCGTATCTTATCAGAAATAAAAATAAAATAAAATCGTAAAGTCTACCGGATTTCCTTTAGAGAAAAAATCACCGATACGATGTTGCTGCGGTTAAGACGACCTTCCAAACATTTTGCGGTTTCCGTAGCATGGTACTACACTCCTCTGAAACTACTAACTATAGGAGGTATACTAGTAGTGGTTAAAGCCTTTCCTCTGATAAAAAAAAGTCAATTAATTGAGGGAGCATTAATTCACTAAATAAGCAAAAGGCACTAAAGAAAGGCTTCAGATCCAAGATTAAGCAACGACACTATCCAATTTCATTTCCTTAAAAAGTGCTAATTTAAATCATTATATTCAAGACTGACCGCTTTTCTGATGTTCTTCTTCTTGAAATTGTTTATTTATTTATTTCATATACACGTTGTAAATATACATTGGAAACTTAACATTAGGAAAACTGTATACAAGGGTTCTACTTATTTCTAAAGAAATTTCTTCCAGCAGACCCGCGACAGGAACTACGAAAGAAAGAGGCAAAGTGGCGTACAAGAAACAAAAAACCAAAATAATAGACTTAATCTAAACCTATTTTTATGTAAAATAAACTAAATAATAAATATACCTACTAAACTAAATAATAAATATCCATAGGTCGCTGGTTCAAATCCGGCTCGAAGGACCACAAAGATGCACAGTCCAGGAACGAACACCTTAGATTTTAGTTGTTTAGTTAAATGATAGAAGTGAACTTTATAAAGACTCGATTTATTAGTTCCAAAATATTAGATTAAAATGGGTATGAGTGATATGAATGAATGCTAATTACGGACTAAATGCAATTTGATTCGTTTACGTAAATGTCGCCCGAGTGAATTTGCTGAGATGGCTATGTACGTGTCCCGTACAAATATATATATATATATATATATAGAACCCATTGAGAAAGAAACGTTTATTAGTGTACAGTTTCGATTATAGATGCTCTTATTCCCCCTGCTAGTATTCGATCTTCATCAATATCATACTACAATCTACTAGTTAGTTAACTCATTTCGGTCTTTCTCACGGCAAAGCATTCTCATGCTAATTTTCGTCCGGTTTTTCATTTTTACGTTAAATAGATATAAGCAGAAAATATGGAAGAGTATTGCCCAGCGTATTAACTGGTATGATCAAGGCTAGAGGTTGTAACGTGTGTTAACTCTCTGTTAGGTGTAAATGCAATGTTTATTAAACAAACCATTCTGTCAAGGGTAATATATAGATACTATCACCAACGACAAGCCTATACCCCTTAAAGGCAAAATTTGTCTGCAGGGTCTAAGGGTTGTTTTTAGCGTTATGTACTCTACATATATTTATATATGTCTATTTACCTTTATTTTATTATTGTCCGAGAATTGCAAAATATGTAGAAATTTTATGCCTTTAATATATATATAATATTTATATATATATATATATATATATATATATATTTTAAAACATCATGTATTCTACTTTACATAGGCTGACATGGCAAGTAAAATTTTTCAAAAGTATACATACAGGCTTCTATTTTGCTGATAGTAGTGGACACTAAAGTGTAAACTAATGATGCTTCGAAAGGCAAGTAAAGCGGTTCCGGCTGCCATTTGCTGGTCGTTAAAGGAATCACTTCAGAAGCCGTTAGGCGGTTTCAAAATCCTCTGACACCAAGGTGTATAGGATCGATTCAACATGTAACCCTCTTGATATGATGATGATTTAACTGGAAAGCATGCTTGGATGATCATGATAACATTATTAAATAGTGTAAATTCTAATTTTCGTTACCGCTTTAGTTACGAAAATTAGAAAATGTGAATTTAAATTAAAAAATGTATTAACATTCAGTATTAATACATTTTTATAAAATTTATAATACTGATATACGTTAGCATTTCTATTCTGCGTCATATCTAATATTTGTCATTATTTAATTTCATTACAAAAAAATAACTAAACAAACGCAAATTAGAGTTGAAGAGGTCCACGCAAACATAATTTTGGTATTTTGGTTCGTACTTCGACAATGGGTCAATCGTACTCTTCTCTACAGCTTCAACACAACCTAAACTGGGCAGCAGCATGATAAAGATAGATGTGACTCAAATAGCTACAGATGTATGTTCCATTTTGTAAGCTGTGACGTAAATTAGACGAGATGCCAGGACACTTACATTCAAATTATTTTCTTCGTAAATATCCATCCAGAATCATTATTTTTTTATAAGTAACCTGCAGTCAGTATCTTCCTATATATATATATATATATTAATTCTAATCAAGCATAAAAGTTTATATAAAAAATTTAATTAATTATTTAACCGATTCTGAGTGAGGGACAGCAAACGAAAATTAGGAGAACGACTTTTAAAAAAATATTGCCAATAGACTATTGATAACACAGGTATTATCTTATCGTGTCGAGGTTGTTAAGTATTAGAACTAACACCAAAAAATTTAGTATATACCAATAATGTAAACGAGTTTCGAGATATTCAGCAAGACGTCTAATTTTTATGGCAAATAGGAATGACCGATTTAAATATTTTAAAGGTTACTGAAAGAATAATTTTAAGTTTTAGAAATTTTTGCGATAAATCCGCCTTTTGCGCATCAATTTTAAGATCTTAAGTAAACTTCCATGTTATTTTTCTTATGCAATTAAATACATTGCAATTGCAACGCTGACCGATCTGTCGTAGGCTGCTCCAAGATCCAAGATCGGTCAGCGTTGCAACGAATTGGTCTAGCCTTATAGGTATGACATCGTAGCCATTTCGGCTCGAGAAGGAGAAGTGGTTATTCTCTTAGCATTTTCTTGGTGCTTAGCTAGTTCCTTGACAGCCAAAGGTGTGCTTCTACTACTGCTACCACTAATAAAGCAGGATAATTAATTCCACCAGAAATCGCATCGTGCGCCGCGCCTCTGCCGCGCGTCAATGTGGCGCGCAGTCATCCGATCAAAATGCATTTATGGAGTTCGGTCGTTCGTTAGCGGACCGTCAATACGTTCGCAGTCCGCCCGCTATAAATTTAGTATTGAGCGGACACACAACAAAGCGCGTTTTGTCTTGCAAATGAAAACGCGCACATTTCGCGGCATTGTGCGCGGTTGTTTCGGCGCCCGCCATTATTAACGGCGAACATGAAAGACAAAAGGTTCGTCTGCGCTGAAGCTGGCCTAGATAGCGGATTATTGTACTTACACAATAGGAGCGTTAATTCCGCGACTCTACCATTATTTTGTTGTTTGTAACTTTATTATCATCTATCGATGCGGACGTTTGCGTTTTTGCTTCATTCAGCCTTAGTTATTGTGTATTTTGTTTTCATTTTTTAATTGGGTTAATTACTACTCTTGTGATGTTTTTGTTGGTTAAATGTCCTTAGGAACGATAGTGTAAGAACACTAAGAACCAGACGAAAAATTGTATAAATAATACATAATCTTTCTGTTCATAAAATTTTATTGATATTCTTTGAGTTGCAATTTTATGTAACAGAAACAAGAAATATAATTTCCAAAGCTATAAAAATATATCACTTCAGTTATTTTAAATACTAACAGTAAACATGATGACTTTTTTTAACACTAGTCAAATTTTTACAATCTGTTTAGTACCTACGTGAAAATTAACCACTTTTTCGAGTTCCATACAAAGTCTGTCAGCTGATCACTAGATTTGTATGAAGGTCGAAATTTTTTTCTCGGTTTTTGTTTTCAACAAAGGTAGGTACTAAATTTGGCTGGTGTCAAAAAAATCATAATGTAAGTATTATATATTCCCAATTAAACGCCGCCTTTACATAACATAAACTTAATTTAAAATCTAATGACTTACTTACCCAAATGTAACTGGCCGATGGACAACAATTCCAAAAGAAAACAACACAACACTCACAAAATATCACTTTGGCACTGCACTGCACTGTTATTGATACAGGCACACACGAAAAACCACCACACAAAAAAGAAAAAAAAATCAATTTGCCTAGGAATGTGGCGGGAAAATAAACGTCGTCGAAAAAGTTCGATGGAGTATGGCAGACTGCATGCAGCCAAGCGAACGCGTTTAGTCAGAATCAGGCACGGACTGCGAGCCGGCCGGCGTGGGTGCCTGTCCCTCGTAGCCTTCACATCGCGCAGGATTCACGCGCACTTCATTTTGTCACCCTCGTTTAAACTTCGAATGCAATCGTTGCAATGCACTGGCCACTTACAAAATTATTCTTTTGTTTTTATTTTTTTTAAATACTTAATATGCAAAAAAGTTGTTTCTAGGTAGAGCTCCGCCGTGTAGTTTTCTGCTATAAAGTGCTTAATCTCTTTACGAGGATATTACACAAAATTGTCTAAGGAACTTGAAGAAAGAGTCGACTAACGCGCATAACTGAACATGGAATAGTGGATAACTCAATCTTTTCGATTAAGAGAATATTAAATTATTTATTTTTTTTTATAATTTTTTGCGAGATATAGATTTGAGAAACATTGGTGATTGAAAAATAAATATGAAGATAGAGCTATGGTCAAGAAATTAAGCATGAAATGTCACTTCTCGCCAACGTTAGGGAATTTATTTACTCATATTTACTAGTGCCTTGAATCCCATAAGTTCTTAGTTCCATAGGTTCTCAAAGTATGCTCCGCGGTGCCCTGGGGTTCCGCGAGGCTTCTGTAGGAGTACCGCGAGAGAATTTGTAAGAAAAAATAATAATATCTAGCAGACAAAATATCTACCGTAGGACACTATTTTACACCATATAGTGTAAAATTACACAATATTTTTAGAGTTATTTATATGAAAATAAGAAAAGTGGATCACTCATGTCGTCTCTCCGTCCGTGTGTCACTGATCACTGACTGACTCGAGGCAAGTTGTTTGGTGAATAAATTTCAATGTATAAAGTTAAGCACACGATATACATCATATGAAAATTATTCATGTATCCAATATTTTTTAAGTTTGTGTTTGTGAATTAATTCCAACACAGTACAGTAAACAGTTTAGTTGGTATTTTTAAAATTATTTAAGAAAAATGCCCAAGAAATCTTCAACATTACGGAAAAACATAATATTGAGAAAAACACACAAAATACAGTTAATTTTACAGGAATAATTTTAAAAAAGTATTAATGAAATGGGGATAAGGGTAGGTAATTGAAAAAATTAACCTGCACTGTGTGACATAACATATCTATTGAAAAGGCTTGTTGTAAGGACAGCAGATATACTACTATTTATTTTCAAATGAATTATTTTGAAGTTATAAAAGAAAATTACAAAAATGTGCACATGTTTTTTTATTACAGATAGTAATAATTTGTGTTAAACTTTTTAGGATGCATAATAAGTTTTATTCAATGAAAAGATGGCGGGGGGCACCTAAATTAAATATAAATTAAGATAGTTAATTTTAATCTATGCACGGAACCCTTCAAAGCGAGACCAACTCGCACTTGACCGTTTTTTGTACACATGGGGTTCCGCCAATATTTTGCTTTTCAAAAGGGTGCCATCACCAAAAAAGATTGAGAACCGCTGCCATAAGGTATAACGGACAGTATAAACGCTTCAAGAGCACTTTCTTTCTCGTATGCTGCCATTGTGGAACGAACTTGGTGCGATGGCTTTCCTAAGTGATTTTATTTATTTTCTTTTTTTTAAGCATACATGGACTGAAATCTATTTATGTACATAAAAGTAAACTTAACTCTAATCTGGATTTATATTATAGTTCTGATTACAAGAACGGCGTGCGGCAGGCTATGGTAACCACTTACCATCATACCCATGTTTGCCTTCAATCAATTGCGAGACGTTGAGTCAATCAATATTGTTTTATCACCGATGGAAGTTATAATACCCACACCGAAATGTAAAGTCGAGAAACATTGGTTTATTATGACTGAGAAATGAATACGAAGAGGTAGAGTTGAGAAACATTGGTTTATGACTGAGAAATGAATACGAAGAGGTAGAGTTGAGAAATATCGGTTTATGACTGAGAAGTGAATACGAAGAGGTAGAGTCGAGAAACATTGGTTTATGACTGAGGAAGAAGTGCCAAGATTATTTTTCAATCCAGACCGAGAATACAGTTGAGAAACGTTAGTTTATGAATGATGGTTACTCTTCTATGCATACGAAGAAATAGAGTCGAGAAACATTGTGAAGGTAACGACACACTTTATATTTTTGTCTAGAAACTTTTAAAACACTTTTAAGCGTCTGCAAGATGTAGAGTCGCTGAATGCTTTGTGATCGAGAATTAAATATGATATGCTTACAATGGCGTGCTTCTCATAAAGAAGTTTAGACATTGTCTACCCTTTATAGACAGATCGACTAATTGAATATATATTTTTACACAACATTTTTAATAACACATAGACGCGTGGCGAGGTTTCTCTAACCTATCAAAAATATCTATGCATGTCACTGCATGCTTACTAAGATTGTTGATCTGTTCCGTGTGAAGTCAAGAAAAATTATTTACATATTTACGACCATCTTGCTTGAGTTTTCTTTTAGTCTATCTTTTATTTTCTAGTCCTTCCAGTTCAATTTACTATACATTTTGATGTTTTAGTGCATTTCTAGTAACATCCCAGTTTCTACAACTGCTAACTAAAACTATCAGCTGAAATTCTTTACATAAGAAAGGATATCCATACTAATATTATAAATGTGAAAGTCTGTCTGTCTGTCTGTTACGCTTTCACGGCCAAACCGCTGAACGGATTTTGATGAAATTTGGTATGAATATATTTGAAGACCCGGGGTTAAACATAGGCTACTTTATGACGCAGGCAGAGCTGCGGGAAATAGCTAGTCAAGAAATATATTTGTGTCAACGACAGCAGTGTCTTACAGATTTCTCTTTCAAAATATTTGAGCATGATTTGCTCTAATATTTTGAGTTTTAACTTGCTATAATTGTACCTAATTTGTTTTTTACTGGCAAAAGATATTTAGATTCATTTTTAAGTCGTTTATTTAATCAAAATTTCACTGTGCCTTTCCTGCTTAATTCCTTAGTATTACAGAATCTTGAACGGCACTCATCTAGCCACGTCTCATCAAAATGAAGGAGCCACAACCAGGAGATACATTGTGGAAATGTTGGATAATATGTCCCAATACAATGGCGCGAATACACGGCACAAAGCCGCGTCGCGTATTGTGTGAACCCGTACAATACACCTTGCATATTATATTTACCACCAAACGAACACTTGCAAAAACCCTTGACAAGTAAATAACAACCATAATCCAACCAAATAAGACACAAATAATTGAAACGGAGGGACATTCAAAACGTGTTGCAGTGTGTGATGTGTATTGCGTGTCAAAATAACTGATATTAATGGAAACTGTAGTTTTGTATGGACCGATGAATATTTTGTATTGTTATAACCATGGCCTTGTTATTGTTAATAGGTAACTCATTCAGTTGGCAATATTAATATGGAATCAGCTTAGAAATTTTACTTATGCGAAATATTGGTTAGGATCGTTATATTAGTTGCCACCTATGTTAGGGCAGTGAAGGACGTAAATATATCAACCAAAGATTACAAGAAGCAACCGAGAAAACTTTTAGCATTATTTGAACAGAAATCTTATCCTCTCTTCTATGAACGTCCTCATGTACTGTCATATTCATATCAGCCTTTATTTTATTCGCAACCAAATATCAAGAAAGTATGTAACAGGATCAATACTTACATGATTAAAAAGTTTAAAAAAATATGTAATCACTCCGGCATTTCATAAAATTTAATAAACTCCCGTCCAAAATCGATGCGGCATAGGGTAACCCATGGGTAAAACTACTAAAATCCGATTTATTGATGAATTCTAACAGCATACAATGCCAAACATATCTACGTATAAGAAGATGGGCAAAGCACTGAAAATAAATAAGTGTAAAGGAATAAAATAAGTTTCGCGGTCGAGCATTGTGCGGCGGGCGGGCCTCCTCCTAGTCCAAACAGTGTTCCATTGTGTGTACCATTACCTAGCCCTCTTTTCGCCCTTTGTATTCGGCTCTCCTATTGAGTGAGACCTTCCCAATGACGCTTTGAAGTATGCAAGATATGGCCGCAACATCTACATAATTCTGAAATATTACATTATTGTTCGTTTCGTTCATTGTGCGTGTAGAGCACTCTATTATTTCTGGAGCCCTATTTTTGAAATGTGTGACTCATTATGTCTAACAAAAATCTTTCGATATTGAACAAAAGTTATTTTCGTGCCCGATTTTGCGTGAGTCACACTTTTCAAGAATACCTGGGACTCCTAAAACGATTGCTTTTAGTTGTATTACCGAGCCAGTCTCAACTATTATATCGCCGATTTTGCTTAACACTTTCGCTGGCAGTAACGCCTCTCGACGTAGATAACAATTGAGTGCCATTGTTATTTTCTTCACAGTCAGCAAAAGCAAATTTCGCCGCGATGCCAACGGCTACTAAAAGAAATACATAACAAATGCACTAAATAGCCACGAGACTTGGTGACTGGCGAGGCGAAATGAGGAGTAGTAACGATTAGTACACTGAAACAAATGCATTTGTATGTATTTTTTTCCAGGAGTCAGGAGTGTTCATTTTCAGCCATCTCTCCGATGGCTTGAAATATGGCACACGAGTACGCGAGCTTTACTTACCCGAGCTGTTACTCACTCAACCCTAATCCATCCGAGTCTCTGATACTCTGACTAACTCAGAGTATCTGTCCTTTATACAGGTGTTGTCGACTGGGGAATACAGATAAAAAGGTGAAAGCGGTGTATGAGGACATTAGTAGAGCCATACAAGCTTCCATACGGATTACGGATGTAAGAACATCCGTATTCTTAAACCTTCACTCAAACTCGACTCAACCTTACTCCAACTCATTGGTATGATTAGTGGTCACAAGCTTCCTTGACTTTAGATGATTTCTCATTGGAGGTATCGAACTGTCAAATATAAGGTTGGTCGAGAGGTACCTTAAGGCGTTCTTGAAATGAAATAAAGTAGATAAATTACGGTTTTTTGCCACTTTTGGTCTAGGTATTTACTTACTTCATTTTATTTTTTACTCTATTCTTTCGTAATTTTCAATTTTTGTGTTTAAAATTGTTATTATAACCTCATTTGAGAATGCTCAAGCAACCAACTAAGAATGTCGTTTTCAAGGAAAGTTCGAGGACTTCCATAAGGCGCCCTCGAATGAGTTTGAGTAAAGGACGTCCTTAAGGTTATGTTCAAAAATACGGGGGATAATCTTGTATGCGGGGTCCAGATTCTGTGAATGAAGTCCGAGAACTGTTAATGTGGATAGCATTCTCGTACTCTTCTTGCTTCTCGTCGAGAATTCTCGCAAAAGATTGGATGCACTTTCTCGCCGGGGTTTTCGGCGAGAAGCGAGAAGAGTACGAGAACGCTGTCCACATT
The DNA here is from genome assembly GCA_947363495.1 of Euzophera pinguis. NCBI lineage: Eukaryota > Metazoa > Arthropoda > Insecta > Lepidoptera > Pyralidae > Euzophera > Euzophera pinguis. The sequence goes on along the minus strand of OX376156.1, from coordinate 5,096,633 downwards.
CTCGTTGTGCAGAGAGAACCGACCGACATTTCTCACCTAGAGTTCTCGCGCGCGTCTCGATGCCCTATCTCGTCGCGGTTCTCGACGAGAATTCTAGACCAGATCCTCGCAGAGAGTCTGGATCCCGCTGTAGGGAAAAAGCATAGAAAATTGGAAATGGGAAAAGGTATGGTTCATTCACTCATTGACAGTTAGACTCCATGGTGTGACCATTTGTTGCAGATTTGGGCTGATTTGGTATCTTCAGTTGATTGCTGACAGAGCTGTAAGAGATGGGTGATGGGAAAATTCCCGATTGTAAAATTTCCGGGAAAAAATTCTAAATGGGAAAAACCGGATTTTTTGCGGGAAAATACCCAATTGGTGAGTTTTTTTTTTATTTCTACGCATTTTATTGCTTTTTTAAGGTTCCTTACTCATTGGGTGCCTACGGGACCCTATTATATATATATAAGTATTTGCTGTTTCCCTCAGCTCCGCCTGCGTCAAAAAGTAGCCTATGTTTGACCCCGGGTCTTCATCTATATTCATACCAAATTTCATCAAAATCCGTTCAGCAGAAAGTATAACAGACAGGCAGACAGACAGAAGACAGCAGACTTTCGCATTTATAATATCAGTATGAATCTGCTGTCTGTCCGTCCGCCCGTTTGTCTGTTAATTTGTAATATGGCTGTATCTTTGGAACCGTAATAGGTAGAGACTTAAAATTTTCGCAGCGTATGTAGGTATATCTATAGCCGCTATAACAAGAAATAGATAAGTTAAAAGGATTCCCATGTCAATAAACAATTATTTTTGATAAAATGATTGACGGTAATGGGTAATTATGTTACAGCTATTGATCGAAGTGCACTTAAGATTAGCCGATTAATCTTAAGTGTAGCCGACCTCGGCGGCTAAATTTAAATGTAGCCTGCCTGTTATCTTCGGCTAAACTTAAGTTCAGCCGGTATCATTTATATACATATAAGTGTAGTCGATCCCTGATGGCTAAACCTAAGTGTAGTGAATCTCTGTTGGTTAATCTTAAGTGATTATTTTAATTGTATATTACTATTTATCTTCTTCATCCTAGCGCTTTTCCATTTGCGTCATCAGCGGTTTGCTTCGGTGCCAATTATTACTATATATGACCGATATTTTTGAATAACCTCTCCGAGTAGATAGGATGGAAGTAGTCTATAGAATTTATATTACAAGGAGTGTCATTTGCGTGTTACAGATCCTCAATCAATTTTGTAGGCAAACAAGCATACGGCCCGCCAGATGGTAGGAGATCAAAGTAGTCTAGACACCCGCAACATCTGGAGTGTCACGCGTACATTGCAAACCCTTTAACAGTTTAGTAGGCAACCAAGCATACGGTCCGCCTAATTGTGGGTTTTCACAGAAGTTTATAGACAGCTGCAATACCTGGATGGTCATATGCGCATTGCGGAACTTTGAAACAATTTAGAAGGCAAACAGGTATACGGCATGCCTGATGGTGAAAAGTCGTTAGCCTATAAACACCTATAACATATGTGGACATAAAAGTCACACTCCAGGTGTTGCAGGTGCCTATAGAATACTACGACCTCTTAGCATCAGGCGGGCCTTATGTTTGTTGGCTTACTAAATTGTTAATCTACAATACGCACGTGACATTCCAGGTATTGCAGCTGACTATACACTACTGTGAGTGACTCCATTAGGCGGACCGTATATGCTTAGTTGCCTACTAAATTGTCTAAAGGTTGGCAATGCCCACTTGACATTTCTTGTCTTTTATAGCGCGACCACACATTGCGCTATTTGCCAAAATATTTGTCATTGCATGTTTCCCCAAAATAATTAACAAAATAATTAAAAATAATGCGTCTATTCCTAGTTGCGTCGTCAGCTTACGCTTCGGAGCCTAGGGTACGCTGCTAGTCATGGTCCTAGATTTGGCGGCACTGGTTATTACAATGGAGCGACTACCGTCTGACCTCTTTAACCCTTTTTACAGGGAAACCAGACCAACAGGAACATGGCCCGAGGTGTGTTAGTGGCCAACACTGACTTCGGTTATTAGCCGGACCATAAACATAAAACTTAAATTCTACACATAATAGACTAGTTTCCTTATTTTTGTTTTGATGTTTATTTGAAAGACCTCACAATAATATACACATTGATAAAATAATTACTTTGATTCACTAAAAACTTATCAAGATTAATTTCATATAAAACGCATGTGCAACGGACAATCTGAAAACCCTTCATTGTCCATTGTAATTGATCGCAAGATATGACGCCACACCTTGTCGGGATCGGGACATATGGTGAAACTGTCAATTTGTTCCACAATTACCATAAATATTGCGTTTATGTAAGTAGTTTCTAAGTAAAAGATTCTTTATTTTGTATCATTTTATATTTTCAAAATAGACTTTCCCATCGATTTTCAAAATGTTATAAGAATTTGTACAACATACTCGTATTTAAAAACATGTATTCAATCATGATATCACATTATTTTATCCAAGTTTGAACCTTGGAAACTAGCTTATTGCAATAATTATTAAAGCCTATCGAAATAAATCTCATTTTCGAATTTTAAAATGATGGTATAAACGTAATAAAAAATATAAAAATCACAGAACTTTAAAAAAAATATTGTGTTACATGTACGTTACTTACTTAGTTACTTTTATTTTAAACCTAAACGTTTAAATTAAAATAACAATCGTTAAACCATTAGACGTTATTTGTATTCACTATAAATTTAATAAAAATATGATTATTTTAACTACCTACTAGGAATAACAAACAGCATCAACGACTTTTTTAACGTGGGCCAAAGTTAAGTCTTGCCATACTAAGTTAAGACTACGGAGGCTTAGCTGGCCTGCACGCACATGGCACTTTCCCTTTATACCTATTCTTATTTCTGTGATCTCAGCGTCACATCGTCTCAGTGTCGTCAGCGCTCACAGAATTGGGTATTCTACTCAATTTATTTTTAACATTCATATAAAACATTTCACTACCAGAAACTTAAAACATAAAGATTATTTAAAATCCGTTCATAAATAAGTTACAAGGCTTTGAAATTTAGTGGAAGGGGAAACTGTTAAAAAACAAGAAATGTATGCACTGCCACTTGGTTTTGTGCGTACAAAAGAAATAGCAAGACGTCCCCACGCCCCACGCTTTTAAAGATTTACGTTTGACTTTGATCGTGATTTATGACTAAGATTACAGTAAAAACAAAATAAAAATTATCCCCAAATAAACAATGTTCTTTGGAGAATTGATTTTTACAAGTATTTTTCAATATTAGCAATAAATTTTGTTATTATTAGTTATTACAATATCTTATAAATTGCGATGCACAAGCGGGAGCCGATTAGTCTGGCGCGAGCGCTGTTCTGGGTAGGACCTATGCCATTTTTTCCGCGTCCCGAATTTCGCGCGCTCATATCGTAAAGTGTTGAGATATACTACGATTAAATACTTTTGATCCGCTTTGAATTTGTAACGTGAGGTAAGTTTTGAAAAAAAATTGGAATAGTTTATTTTGTTTGTTCGTATTATTATAGGCATATTTGTTTTTTAGCTATGGGTCGCAATGAAAATGTATACCGTTGTGTGAGAAAAAGGAAACGCGACAATTCTGCAGCTTTAAAAAAAGCAATGGAAGTGAGGTAAATACAATTAATGTGTTACGGCTATTAACCGAAGTGCGGCTACTCTTAAGATTAGCCGGCATTATTTCGGCTAATCTTAAGTGTAGCCGAAATGCCGGCTAATCTTAGGCGAAAGAATTTTTTTTACCATATGTTACTAAATAAATGCATACGGACTGCATGATAGTAAGACATTGTACTAGTCTATAGACACCTGCAACAACTGGAATGTCATGTGCGCATTGCCGAGCATTGAACAATTTGGAAACAAACATGCATACGGACTGCCTGATAGTAAAACATCGTACTAGTCTATAGACACCTGCAACACCTGTATGTCACAACAACACTCCAGATGTTGCAGGTGTCTGTATACATTTCGACAATTTTTCGTCAGGAGGGCCGTTTGCTGATTCGCTTCTTAATTTTATAATGCAATGCGCAAGTGACATTCCAGTGGCGTGTGTTTTAAGTTTTTTTTTTTTATAATTTGGACTACTACGGAACCCTACATTGTACGTGGCCCGACACGCACTTGACCACTTTTTATGATTATTTTCATTTTAGGGCGAGAAATCTTCTGAATCGCCTAGAAGAGGGTTGCACTTTTAGAAATCACGCAGTGCCGGAAACAAGCCGTACAAGTAATAATTCGAGTTCGGTAAAAGGAGTTGTACGTATTATTTTTTACAACTAAATTTAATACAAATTACTTAGTACATTATTAGTTATTATTAGTTAATTATTAATAATTTATTTATTTATTCTTATAGGAAGATGAAACAGATGATGCAAGTGTTGCAACAGATCTAGAAGACACAGACAAATCAACGGCTCTTTCAAACTCGAACGTAAATATAATTATATACTCGTATACTTACTCGTAATTATATTTTTACTTTTTCCATTTTCCTGACGCGAATTCTATATAATAATTATTTGGTTATCTTTGTTTTAGGATGATTACATAGTGGATGGCAGAAGGATAATTGATTTTCAATTCTTTTGGAGGCAGTTAATAAATATAAGCTTACATAGCGAAAAATTTGATTGCAAATTAAACTTTCTTAAAATTGTCAACGAGAAACAGATGGGCCTCGTATCTACATTTGACATAAAGTGTGCAATGTGTGGCACTGAATTTTCTCTAAATACTTCAGACATTAATAATACTGCAGCAGTTTTGGATCTCAATGCAGGAGCGGTATCAGGTTCAATCATTACGGGTATTGGACATTCAAACCTAAATGAAATTACTGCATCGATGGATTTGCCTACAATGTCATTTCGATTATACAGTAAGAAACACGATGCTGTTTCAGAGATGTGGAAGACTGTCGCTGAAGAAACTATGGTTAACGCTGCTAAACAGGAAATTGAAGCAGCAAAATCCCGAGGTGATGTTAACAATGCAGGTATAGCAATGATACCAGTCGAAGCGGATGCCTGTTGGGGCAAACGTTCGTATAAAAGCAGTTATTCTGCTCTTTCTGGCGTTGCCGCTATAATCGGGGAAAACAGTGGTAAAGTATTATACATTGGGGTTCGTAATAAATATTGTGTAATTTGCGCCCGAGCAAGCAAAAAAGGTGAGCCAGCAAAATCTCACAAATGTACTAAAAATCATTCGGGATCTTCGACTAGCATGGAGCAAGCCATATTGGTTGAAGGTTTTAAAAATTCCATTAGGGACAGAAATTTAATTTACAATACACTAATTGCAGATGGCGATTCAAGTACATATAAAAGTATTTTGGAAAGTCGACCATACCCAAATATCCCCATTCAAAAAATTGAATGTACTAATCATTTGTTAAGTAATTATAATGGGAAGAATTTATTACTACAGAAAGATACGACTGCTCCTCTTAATGAACGTAAGCTTTTAAATGCGGAAAGACTTAGAAGGCTACGTACTGCTGTGCGTGCTGCCATTAGAAAGAGACAACAGGATATTGGTTCAATATGTAGTAAAATTCAGAACCTACAAAAAGATATTTTAAATAGTCCACAACACATTTTTGGAGATCATTCAAAATGTGAAAGTTATTACTGCACAGATGAACGAAAAAAAGAGCCCAATCTAGTTCCACAAATCCCAACGTTGTTGATGAAACTAAATAAAAATGCATCTCAACTCGCCTACAATTCCCGAAGCCTTTTGCATTCTTATACCAATAATCGTGCAGAGCAATTTAATAGCGTTGTGGCTAAAATGGTAGGTGGGAAACGGGTAAATTTTTCGTTAAAAGATTCCTATACAACAAGGTGTTATGCTGCTGTGGTATCTTTTAATACCGGTATGCCACAATACACATTTTACAAATCAAATTGTGGAGTTAGTCCAGGGAAATCCTTAAAATTACTGGAAACCAGAAGACGCGTTAAAAATACACGAGAAGTTTTGGCTCGTAGAAGCACTTCTCGAAAAAAAATTATTTTTAATCCTGTAGATGCTCATTACGGATTTGCGTGTGAAAAGCCTGATATGGAGCCCGAGGACTATGAGCAGGGTAAAATACTATTTTTACAGAGTTTAAAAGAACAGGCATCCAAGCGCCAAGAAATTGAGAGAGCTACTATTCTACAAGCAGAGAGTTCTTTGTGGCTGGAATTAAGAAGGTGCATTTTAACTGCGTCCTCATTCGCAAAAAATTGCAAAAGACGAGCAAACCAAAGCTCGGCTCCCCTCGTGAAATCACTCCTTTATTCGTATAAGCTCGACCATATTGCTTCGGTAAAACACGGCAGAGACAATGAACCGAAAGCTCTATCTCAATTAAGTGTTCAAGAAAACACTAATATAGAAAAATGTGGTCTTTTTATAGACGAGCAATATTTTTATTTAGGGGCTACACCAGACGGATTATGCAGTGAGGGATTAGTGGAAGTCAAATGTCCAAGCTCAGTTTTCGGAATTGATCCAGATACCGCGTTGCAATCCAAAAAACTAAAATGTTTTAAGATAAACACTGAGTCTGAAGTCGAAATGAACAAAAACCACGACTGGTACTATCAGGTACAAGGCCAATTGCACATAGCAAAAAAAGACGTTTGTTTATTTGCCGTATGGACTGGTCCTGATTTCCCCTTGATAACTGCAAGAGTGGAAAGAGATGACAGTTTTTGGCAGGAGAAAATGCAACCAAAATTGATTCGTTTTTACCACGACTGCTTATTGCCGGAAATCATAGACCCAAGAAAGGCAAGGTCTATGCCTTTACGGCAAATATTTATTTAGCAACTATAATTTCCGCAACTTAAATACAATATAGGCGTATGTACAATATGGACATTGGTAAAAAAACACGTTGATAAAACTTAAAAGTTAGAAAAAGCCACGAGAAGCTATAAATTATGTAAACAAATGCTCTGGGAAAGATACGCAACATTTAGATGAAAGAAGAAATAGTATTTTTGTGACATATTTAATGTAAATAGTTACATTTAATATTTAGACTAATTTTAGATGATTCTGTTGTGATTAGTTAATAGTGAAAAAAATTATGAACCAAATGTTTACATTCACTGAGACCATACGATTTTTATTGAGTGACAGCGTTTTATGTCATTAAAATATAACCTGACTAATTAGAGTTGGTCGTCAGTTTCGTTTAGTAATTTAAGTCAATTGTATTTGATAAACTAATATTGTTGCTAGGTAACAAAAGTTTTACCTTTAGTTACCTAAGATATCACGAAGTTAAACTCACGTGCATTTTGGGCGATACCAAACGCTCTACATATACTAATCTACTAATAAACGGTTTTCCTTTCAGCCATATTAAACAGCTGTCAATAGTATTTTATTTAATTAACTATTTTATACGATTTTTATGGCGTTTATTACTTATTAATTTTACACACAACTCTTTAAACAGTAATGATTAGCAATCACAAAGACATAAAACATCTTTATTTTTATTTTCATTTTCATTATTGATAATTTTGATGCCAAGTCGTGCACCCGAATGATCATTTTTTTATTCTTGACTGTACTGTAGCTGTAGCTGAAAATTAAAAACAAATTTAGAACTTTTAAAATGCCACTAGTACGTACTTATCCTTAGGTGCCATTCATGGCATAGCTCCGGTGCCCAATTTGGCATGCTTCATTTTTTTTTAGTAATGTAAATGATATAAATGTATAATGTAAATAATATATTTTACAAACCTATTTGTGTTTTATTATTAATTGAAATGTTGAAACTTTTTAATTTTCTCCCTAATTGACCGAGCGAGGCGGATCAGGTCGAAGGTCATCTTTTTTATTAACATTTTTGCGCGAGGTCTATGTTCGCGGCGAACAACTAGTAATATTTACTTCGCTGTGTGTGACGACACTTTATTACCTGTCACAAAAGCCAAATTATAATGGATAAATACCAATAAACTATATTTATTTAAAAATAATATCATAACAAGTCTTACTATATTACAACCACGACTCAAGATTTCATGGTCCATTTCGAACGCGCGTTTTACTCTGTTTGCGCTGCGTACGTGTGACGAACTACGCACACATAAACAACAACACCACTAAATACCTAAACTGGCGCGTAATATTTTTGTTAAATGGCTCATAAATAACAATCTACAGTTTGTCTATAAAGTCATGAAAATAAATGATGGCGCCACTAGCGTGCATATAGTAACCCTTTATAATACGACCTAACTTATTTTGATACTAGCAGTTATGTCTTTTTTCACATCTGTAGGCCTACCATAAAGTCTAATAGCAGGGCAAAAGCGAGTGAGTGAACGAGATAACGCAATACAAGGTGTAAGGCGACATTTCGTTCACTCAATCGTTTCTGCCCTGCTAATAGACTTTATGGTAGACCCCCTGTGCAAGGTGCCAGCACTGATATCAGAAACTGCCTATAGGCATTTAGCGTACATAATTGACTATCATAATCACTATTTATTGTCTGCCCATGAAGAAAAGCTATTGGTACAGTCGACCGCACCTCAAGTTACCCTGCATGGATCTCTATGCCGCCGGCGCACAGTCGAATTTGCAATTAATTAGAGTAGGTTGATGTGCTGTTGACTGTACAATTAGAGAAATCAAGGTTCCTCGTTTCGATTAGGTAAAGTGAGTAAATAAAAAGACACATTAAAAGCCAGTTTTTATTTACTTAATACTTTCTAATCATTTTGAATTGAAACATAAGTAAATTACGAAGTTAAACTAATCACTCTCAATATCAGACTCCAAATATTCAATATCAAGAAATTCGTTATCGTCGCCACTTTTATCAGTAGGGAAGTAATCACTACTGCTGCTATCACTACTGCTGTCCTCATCGCCTAAGCGTACAATTAACTGGTCTATGTCTTGGTAAAGATGACGCCCTCGTTCATAATACTCGTTTTCGAGCGCCTCGACGTGAGCGCAGCAGTTCTTCCACGTTTCGGGAGTGATGCTGTCGCGTGAACCAACATTTTGTGCGGCTACTTTTTGCTTCACGTTAGCCCAAATGAGTTCAATAGGATTTAAATCACAGTGATACGGCGGAAGCCGTACCACTGTGTGCCCGTATTCTCCTAGGAGTTCATCTATAGCATAAACCGGGGAAGGTTTGTTTTTTTTTACCAAACTTAATAAATGTCTAAAGATTGCCAACATTTTGTGACCTGGTGGGAAAATAAACAGGTTTATTAATATTTTAACATAAAAAACGGACTGCGTTCTTCTATCAACAATACATTAATTATAGAGATAGATAACTAAATAATGGGTATATTTGGAAACCACAATTTATCAAAAACAATGGAGTGTAATAATTCAAGAAATTGATATATGAATTCACAAAGAGACAAACTTTTATTTTTATAATTATTAAATAGGGTAGGAATTTTTTTGATATGTAGATTATATTCATATTTCATTTTACAGTATTGTATTATAACACACTACACATGTGTGGTAAAAGAAGATTGTTTAATTTATAACTAACTAGCGGCGCCCCGGCGCTTCGCTCCCTTGGGAATTTTGGGATAAAAGTACCCTATGTGCTATTACCGGTATTTTTCTACCCGTGTACCAAATTTAATTGAAATCCGTCCAGTAGATTTTGCGTGATTGAGAAACAAACTCACAAACATACAAACATCGTAACTTTCGCATTTATAATATTAGTATGATAGTATGATAACTGAATTTTTATATACATTACATTTACCTTATATGAAGAGTGTATGTAACTCTCATCCAGATATATGTCATTTTTTCTTAATTCTTCTGGTAAATCACGATTCTGCTTAATGATTGCCAAGTACTGCTCTCTTTTTGCAGCAATATTAGATTTTTCAATTAGTGCCTTCCTTATTCTGGCATTTCTTAAAAGTAAATCCGATGGCCTTTAAAATTTTGCGCAAAACCTCAATACTGCAATCGAAATCTAGGTCGGTTCTGGCAACCATCCGCAATTTTCTGAGGGTCGGTACCTGAAACATCAAAGTTTCCTGATAATCATACTAAATCCCTAAATAAAAATAATAAAAAAAAATAAGTATTATAGAACATGCAATACATGACAAAAAATTACTTACCTCTTTTTGCACCGTGTAAAAGAATTGAATCTTTTGGCGGAGTGCACAAATATTAAAGTCATCCATTTCTTTTTTTGGTCGGCCTTTCCTATGTTTTCCAGGAGTTTGAAATTTTCCATCATTTTTAAAGCCTTCATCAACTATCCTCCTCACAGTACTTTCTGATTTTCCTAAAGAAAACACTTTTCAAACAAAATTATTCAAAACCTGAGTGTATCGCATTCTACCATGATTGTATTGTAATGTATCAAAAATAATTGAGTCATACTATAAAATCGACGTACTTACATTGTCAATCTAACCTAAAAATATGCAATGTAAACAATGTCTATTTAGTTCTCCAAATCGTGAATTTAGTAAATTTGCAACTTCAGGTAGATTATAAACAAAAAATATATGATTACATACCAGTCAAAGATGCTGTTCGCCCGTAAACATCATCCAAATCCCACAAGATTTGTCCAGCCTGGAATTCAGCAAAACATTGCTGGAACACTTTGAAAATGACTGCCCGCGTGCCACTTCGATTTACTTTACTCATTTTTTTAAAAAAGGCGTGTAATTTGAGCTTAAGAAATCGTAGTTCAATTGAAACAATAAAAAATAGAAAATAAAAACGACCCGAATCTCAAACTCGATGACAGATGATACACTTCTGTTTGGTGTTGCCAGAAAAATGATCAATGTTAGTTCCTCAAACATTCATGTCACGACTTTAAAGACAAACTGTATTTTGTTGTTGTTTTCGGGATCAGTTACTTTTTAGTGTATTATTGTTTCGTATGTAAATATTGCCCAAGTATGAATACAGTCAAGATTTATCTTATTTCTGTGTCAGCGCTCGTGGGAGCCCCTTGTGCATTTGCCGAAAAGGCTGAGGGGTAATAGCCCTCGCCTCAAACTGTCCCGCTGTAAATTTTAAAGCTCACATTTAAAAAAAAAAAAAAAATGTCGGGCAGATTTGTAAATTTTATAGATGGCCACACTGCTCATTCATTTTATTCATTCGCTCTCTCAAAATTGGAAAAAAAACAAAAATCAGTTCATTTTAGTGTTTCACTATCGATAGTTTTCCTCGAAAACTATTCAGGATATCGATAGTTCCACTATTTGTAATAGTATCGATACAATCTATAGTATCGATAGTCATTTTTGAGCAATACTATTGAAAAGACCAATTCTATCGATAGTGTTAGGTTCAATACACAGACATATAAGACGTACACAGACGGAACATAAGTTAATAGTTATACTTATGTAGCACGTAATTGTTGTTGTCCTTTTCTCACGTATTCGGATCTATATGGTGATATCTCTTTTTTACACCTGTAGCAACATTCACTCACACATAGATATTAAGCTACGCGTGGCAATTTTTGGCCGTGACGCCATTTTGTAATCTGCGTTGTTAGATCGGTGAACACTAAAAATAATAGAGTAGAATACCGTATAATGATCTCAGATCATGCACTCCACACAACATTCATACATTCTTTGAAATCATGGGAAGCATTATCGTAAACAACTTACCCTAGACTAGATACAGCCCAGGCTGCATAGTTTTGCATGTGTGTGTTTGTGCTACGCTAAGTAATAGCATACCTTCCGTCTGTTTACGTCTTATATGTCTGTGGTTCAATAGTATATCTATAGTATTGCGAAAACTAAAAATTGCCCCAAAACTATCGATAGTATAGATAGTTTTGCATTATCGATTCCCAGAAATTCGATACTATTGTAAGTCAACCAAAGCTAAGTATGAAACTTTTCGAGAACTTTTCCGTGTTATATGTAAACTTTCACGTGTAATTTGGAAACTTTTCCCAAACATTTTGGAGACTTTCCGAGCATTTTATGAATCTTCCCGAGCATTTAAGGAACTCTCCCAAGCAATATAAAGACCTTTCTTTTTTCAGGACACTTTTCAAGTGTTTTAGGACCTTTCCAAGCATTCTGACGAACTTTTCGAGCATTTCATGAACCTTTCCGATCATTTTGGGAACCTTCCAGAGAAATGCAGGAACATTCCCAAATGTATTGGGAGCATTCCTATATGGAATGTTCCCGGGAACCTTCTCAAAACATCAGGAATGTTGATTTTTTTTTAAATAATAGTCTTATTGTATAAAGTTACATAATTAAAATTAAGTAAGTTATATTAAGCGTGAACGGCGTGATAAAAACTGAAATTACTAATTTTAATAAATAATCTTTCTCATACTATAGTTGACTCATTACATCCATTACGACTGCAATAGTATCGTAACATAGATGGCTATTGATAGTACAATAATATCGATAGTATTGGTCTGACCCCCATATTCTCAAACGTTTGCTCAAACTCGACTCAACCTTTTTTTTTTTTTTGTTAACGGAGGGGAAATGCATTTACGCACTGAGTGTGGGAATCCCAGGCAGAGTGCCTGGACTACCCACTAAACCCCCTCCGGCGTTTCCGCACCGGCTGTTGAGGGCGCCATGGGGTCGCGTTAGCATTCTACCACGACGCCCTCCAGCCATGGCCTTGCGGCCCCCTCAATTGGCCTTTCGCCCCCCCCCCCCCCAAATCGGGCAGTGGCCCATAAATGGACTACGCCCGTCCCCCAGACCCACATCCATTCGCCGTCTCATCATAGACGGCGGTGGAGTGGGCTGTTGGCAGAAATTGGCCGACAGCTAATAAGACCCCGACTACCAGGGAGTTATTAACTGTCGCCCAGGGTGCACCGTCCCGAGTCCCTTGTCAGCCCGCCCTCTCACCGGATCCTTGGGATCAAGTGAGAATGCAAAGCTTTCAAAGGACCGGGCACTCGAGGAGGTTCTCTGCCCTGCACCCCAAACTCGACTCAACCTTACTCCAACCCATTGGCATGATTAATCGTCACTAGCTTCTTTGACTTATGGAGATTCCTCATTCTAGGTGAGTATCGAACTGTCAAATATAAGGTTGGTCGAGAGGTACCTTGAGGCGTCTTTCAAATGAAATAAAGTGGATATAAATCAGTTCTTGCCACTTTTGGCCTAGGTATACATACATTAATTTATTTTATTATTTACTCTATTCTTTTGTAATATTCAATTATTGTGCTTAGAATTGAATTTATAACCTGTGACGTTTCTCATTGGAATTGGCTAGTCAACTAAAAAATAAATTGTGTATATTATATATTTTATTGATAGAATAGACTATTTCGGAGATACAATTTAAACGAAAAAATTCTTAAAATTATATTTATTTTGTTATTTAATTTTAAAGATTTTATAGTGATGACGTCACGCAGCTATAATGGCCATTTCGAACTGCAAGAAAGCAAAAATTACTAAGGTATTAAAAAATATATATGTCAGTGTCAAATGTCAAAGTCAAGATGGACCGCGAGCCGCGAGTTGGTTTCTTGTTTGTTTACAATCGCCAAATATTTAGGTACCCCATTTCTCGTATCTATTGCATATTGGCCTGTTTATTGGACTTTACTGCAGTCTCTTCATCCGTTTACATCTGATTTTTCAATAATTGGACACCGCTTCTTCATTATAATGTATGAATGAATGTAATTAGGTTATGTTTACTTGAACAGAGATGACATTTGACATGGGTGACAAGTACGTGAAGCGCTTAGTTAGCGCTACCAAACAAAAAATATTTATTCACTACGCCGTGCTGCCAACCTAAAAAATTAAATGTGAATAGCCGGAAGTTATCCGGCTACGTCATACGTCAACCTTGCTAAAAAATGAAAGTCATTGGGTTTTCTACGATTTTCTTAAAAAATACTTGCTTATCTAAAGATCTGATTAATGTAATCTGTTCCCTAAGCCTATTCCTCGAAATGGTTTACGAATTAGACATTTTCATGAAAAAGTTTACTAGCCAATTTGCTCAACTACCTACTAAGGACTTCCTTATGGCTTCCTTCCAATGAGTTTGAGTAAAGGACGTCCTTATGGTTATGTTTATGAATACGGGGGTTATCAATAGTGAATACTCAGAAATCCCTATCGATAGAGTCGATTCTATTAAAAAGTGGTAATACTATCGACAGACTATCGATATGGTTTAACTGCAACTATCGATATTCGACTATCAATACCAACACTATCATTTCATTCATAATCATTCATTCTTTCGTTCGCATACCGACCGCGGCCCGCGGCTTCTAATTTGTGACCGCGGCGAATAGGTAGCTTGTTTTGTGGTGTATTGGAATAAATATCTATAAAAATGGATAAATGCTAAAATACAATTCAAATTGTGACCAATTACTTTGAAATTTGACTATTTGAGGTGCGTATAAAACGATTTCAGTTCTTTACCTAATAACTTCCTGTTCTAATTTCAACACATGGAGTTTTCACCAACATGGCGCCGGCAAATTGATAAAATTATCTAAAATTATTTTTCGAAATTTGAATACTTGCGTATTTCAAGTACCAGTAAATTTGTCATAACTGTGCGTTTTTTGGTTAAAACAGCAATCGATATGGAGACTACATTGGATGCATCATTAGTGGCGCAATCCATTAACTACCATGGCCAACAACTTCAAAAGACGTGGGAAGCAGAAAGAGGAGAGGATGATTTGGCGAAGATAGGCGTGGGCCCACTGGATTTTGCCGTGTACCAGTCCAGGCACAAACACCTGACATTCCAGGACCGTGGAAAACGCTTGAAACTCCACCAATTCATTGCTAAAGAAGCCAATGCTTTGTTTGATTCTTCGGTCCAGGAGGAAGCGCCGACTTCGTCCAGTTTAGGAGCTGATGCTACTACACCCGAAGACAGTAAGTAACTATTTAATTTATCTTTTCTGTATTCATATTTATTAAATTCTTCATATTGATTTTTTCTACCACTTGTAATGAAATTATGAAAAACCTTGTAATTTACTACGTACCTAACTGTTTACACTATCACTCTTGATACTCATCAGAAAACCAATGGCAACAAAGGTTGTAAAATTAAAACAAATGTCTTTTTAAGTGTCAAACATTCTCTGCGCTTCAACTATTAATTTATTATTCATTCACAAATGGATCCACATTTTAAGTTAAAGGATGGGCATAGTCATAGTCAAAGTCTAGTCAGGAAATGTTCCATTTATGTGAATTTCCATATGTTAAATTTTGTCCAATACTTTAACTTGCCTACCTTTACTTAATGAGAATTCATAATTCCAATTTGTGCACTTATAACAAATCTCATACAAAGTTTTGCTACAGTGCATCTGCCAGTCATATCAGCTTTGAATAGGTTACTTGACTATGACAAAATATACACTAAAAAGTAACCGATTCTGAAAATAACACCTAAATTGGTTGTAAATTATAGCAGTAGCATTTAAAATTTTCTCATGATAAAAAGTGGAAGTGTGGAAGGGACGTATTGCTATCTCATTTGTACGCACGAAACCAAGTGGCACACACAGTGCATCCTTTTCTTGTTTTTCTGACAGTTACTTCTTCCTCCGAATTTCAAAGGCATAAAATTTATTTATTTGAAAGGATTACAAAAAATATGTCTGCTAAAAATATTGATATGAAATAAAAAATAAAAATGAGTAGAATACCCAATTATTTTGGGTTTTTCCTCAAATACCTAAAATTGTATTTTTTTAAATGCTTCTTGTAAATGAAACTTGTCAAGAATAAGGATGTAGAGGGGCAGAATGTACAGAGTGGTCCATAGGAGAACCACACAGCTTGGAGACTCATATGTGGTTCAGATCCTCAGCAGTGAGGGACCGATGAAGAAGCAAAAGACTCCTCTCATTATGGAAGATCAATATTTACAAAAAGCATAAAACATCACCCCCTTATGCATAAAAATGGCCTAAAAAAGGCCTCACTAACTAGAATATTTTTAGTCCCTTTCTGTATTACCTTTATTTGACCAGAAGGAACAAGACAAAACATTTTTAGTTAACTTGGACTTACCGAATGTTTTTCTTTTAGAGTATAATTTGTCATGTCTGAAAGTTGTTTTGATTCATCATACAACACATTGCTGTTCCAGTTTGTCACTAAGGGTTTTATTTCTCCAAAACATGTAAGGTTCTGATTGAACAACTCTACAAGAAGTTTTAATATTTGTGTCAGGTCTATTGTTAGTTTCAGTTTGTCAAGTGTTATTAAATGTTGCGATTCGTCAAACCTATTTTTAGTTCTGATTTTTAAGAAAATTTATTAAGCAATGCTAAGTAGTAAGTTGTGATCATTTGCTCATAAGTTTATTGTTTCAATTCATGATGAAATACTACTTTTATTAGATCTTATACTAACTTTGATTTTACTTTTACTCAATACCCTCAATTTTGTGCTCATTAATCTAACAGAATTTAATATTTGGCCAATTTCAACACTGCTTTCTCGTTGGTAGATCTACTGTATCGAATCTAGTGCTAATAATAACCTTACCGGGGCTATGGAAAATGGGGAACAAATAGATGTTGAATATGCTGACTACTCCAAATGCTTGGACCAAATAGATCATAGAACTCTTTTATTGAAATTTGCTTGCATTGGTATTAGTGGAGATCTCCTTAGATGGTTCACATCCTATGTTGAAAATAGGAGTCGGGCAATGGTTGTCAATAACTACATTTCTAGCTGGGTTAACATACCTAGTGGTGTACCTCAAGGTTCTCTGCTAGGACCACTCCTCTTCAATATATTTATTAATGATATTGAACATTGCTTACACTCAAGTCAGTTACTCTGCTTCGCAGATGACATGAAGATATTTTCTACTATATCTACTAATCACCAGATGATATATATGCACTTCAAGATGATTTGAATAGACTTGAACATTACTGTACTCTGAATGATCTCGATCTAAATCCATCTAAGTGTTGTGTTGTTACATTTACTAGAAAGCTACATTCAATCCCAACAACTTATACATTAATGCAAACATCTCTGCAGTGATCTACATCTATATGAGATATAACAATACTTAACAAATTTTTAAATCTTATATAGATAAAATTGCTTGGTTTTGTACTGAGGTGTTTAACTTCTTTTAACAACATAAAAATACTGAAAATACTATATTGCACTTTTGTCCAGATCATCTGGAGTATGCATCGCAGGTATGGAACCCTATGTACAATATATATATGTTGAACGTATCGGATATATTCAACGAAAATTCATGAAATATTTACCACCTTAAACTAAACTACAAATCGGATAAAATCACCACCTTTGAAGGATCGCCGTGATATATATAATTTTCCTAATGAAGATTGCTTCTGGTGTAGTTGTCTCTCCAGAACTCTTAGCTAAAATCAATTAATTAGCTCCCCCTAGAATTTTTCGATTTAATTCTCTTCTCTACATACTAAATGTATCAACAAATTATCGGCAGAATTCATATTTATTGCGCACAAGTAATCATTTCAATATTTTCTCCAAGACATTGGATCTGGATTAATTCACCACAAGCATAGCTAGAGCAAGAGCAAAGCATTTACTTTATGAACATTAACTTCAATAGCATAGCTCTTTCTGTTGTTTTCATTTAAGTCTTAGAGTTAAACTTTTTTATTATTCTCTTTCTATTTTAACCATAGCAATGTTCCGACTAATATTAGATCTCATACTTGTTATGTAGTTATCTCACAATTGTGGCATGTGTGTGATTACTCATCAACTTTTGTTAAGACTTTTTGGATCTATCTGTGAGGACCTGTAGTGGCTCACTTGCTTTATATAATTTTTACCTTACTACTTTTATACAAAAAAACGGTTGGTCTTCCTAATAAATAAATAAATATCATATTTGAAATTGTGCTACAATGTAGTTTGTCAGACTTAATTTAAATATGCACATTCTTCTAGTAAATAAATTTCTAGGGCAATCTAATGCTGATAATATTGACAGGATGAAAAATTATTACCACAATTTTATCCTTATCAAGATGGCACTTAAACTTAGCAATTTGTAACACTTTAAATACCTACATAAATGTATGTATTGACCATTGGAAACATTCAAAATTTGATTGCCTGAAGGAAATTTACTACTTTATAAGTAGCTTAAATTAAAAACCCTTATGGCCATTTTATTTAATATTTTGGATATCCAAAATGCCAGAACATTATACATATTAATATGGAAGGACCAAATTTAACAAAATTTCATATGTCCTTTATAGGAACTTTCCAAGGTCATCATTTGCTTCGATTCACTTTTGAAAATCACTCAATGGTTTGCTAACCCAAATTGTCGTGACTACATCACTGTCATGTTATGCACTAAATCAGGGTAGAATGTACTATGGCAATAAAAAAAAATGACTGCACTGATTTTAATGCCATGGCATAACAGCATAATAACTGGCCAATAAAAAAATGTATGACCACACCAATAAGTATAAATTTTATTCATATTTTATCACTATTAATTTATTATTTGTTTCAGATTTGTTTGCACTGATGCCACCTTTTGAAACATTTTTGAATGTTGATAAATCTGCGAGGCTTAGGCATTTTTTCGATGTAAGTGGAAAATTGTTTATGCATTTGATAATAATCATCACAAAATGTTTTAAACAAACATTATTGGTGCTTTTAAAATAGCCATGATCATGCCAGTGTTACTATGTAATTGTTCAAATAAGTTTGTTTTCGTAAATTAATTAAAGTAAATTTTTTTTTTTTTTCTTTTGTGTCTAGAATGTAAGGACAGGAGAGCTGATCATAGGAGCTGTGATCAACCGGACAGCTTCAGGAATGATGTTGAAGGTTCTATGCACAGCTGGACCAACTTCCAGATACGTAGCAGATATTAATGTGAAGGTATTATAATTTACTATTATGACAGGTGCAGTCTGGGGCTAATTAATGTGATCCTACTACCATACTTGACAGGGGTGCAAGTTTAGTGCCACTAACTGTATAAAAACTGATGTTGCTTTCAAAAGCTTGAAGTAATTTCAAGTAGCTTTAAATATGATATTGTTGTTTTTAATTTTCTATGACCCTAGACGCCAAAAGTCTGTTAACATGAAGTACATAAATACATAGTGTCATAATAAATTTTAAAGCAAATACATAGAGACAATTCCAAGTTCTGCTTTTCATGGCTATTTCTTATTTAATAAGGTCATTTGATGAAACCAGAACAAAAGTAACATAATTTTTAGAATGCATAAAAGCTTCTCACACAGCCAACTCTTATTTTGATAACGGCTGCGTTTCCCCACATATTCGTTGTATGGTTGTTTCGTCGTCGCTTTATACATCCCACGTAATGTTTAAGTATATACCACTTACAGTTTGAGAAAACTGGAATGTGTGTTACACACTGTGGTTTCTTAATTGTCATCGCAGAGTACAGGGTAATCAGGAAGGAGTGAATGATAGCTTTTCCCGCAGCTCCGCCTGCGTCAAAAAGTAGCCTATGTTTGACCCCGGGTCTTCAACTATATTCATACCAAATTTCATCAAATTCCGTTCAGCGGTTTGGCCGTGAAAGCGTAACAGACAGACAGACAGATCGGCATTCATAATATTAGTATGGAAAAAATACAAAATTAGTTTGTTTATTGCACCATATTTTGCAATGCATATTTCACAATATGACTCAATGTGAGAGGAATACACGCTGACTGCCGCCCACATATTAAACTTGTTTCCATTTGTAGACAGTTAATTTCTTATCTAAATACCTTGCTGCTTGATAATGAGAAAAGTAATGTAATGCACCTTAATACAAACTAAACATGCTGTTGAATTATATACAAAAAAATTATGTATCTTTATTAAAGTTTTAAGATTTTTTGATTATTTTGAAGATGTTTGAAATAAATTGATGCATTAAAAATCCTTATATTTACCATGGCTGTACGTTAGTAGTATTAATAATTTTGTGACTGCCGGGCAAAGACCACCCCTTTCACTCTCCACGCATCCTAACTTAGTGCTGCCTTGTGCCATCCACTCAAATTCGTCCGGTCATCCCGAAATTTTTTATGTGAACTTTTTTCTTTCCAACATCCCAGCTTTTTATTTTTTCTGGCATAGACAGCTTGTTAAACTTAGACACTAAAGAGGACAAAGAGATTTTGAAATAGCCATGGGATTAATAGCTGATCGCCAAAAGAAAATATTTCTAGCAACTTCTGAAAATTTTACGATCAGCATGGACAGAAATTAGCTCATTTATAGATAGCTCATAAATCTAATTGAGGTGATTTAGCATACGACATCAAAGGTCTGCTTTTGGTGACCTCTACTTTTTATCTGGTTAGTCCAAGATTAAAAATGTATCTTCATTTAAGGAGGGAGGGGTCTATGAACTATACCTGTGAATAAGCAACAGATGAAGTTACTTTCACATTCATTATAAGTAAATAGTTGATGCCTGTAGCTCCGTCTGTGTGGGTGTGAGATATGACGCGATAAAAAAATCCTCTTGGTTTACAATAGATTGTAATATTATATGGATTCCTTATTTTGACTTGAAAACTATTTGAATTGTTATAATGCTATATTTGTCAATAACACTTTTTCTTTCAACAGGCATTTTTACCAGTTTCGAATATCATACCAGCAGTGGACAAGAAAAATATGTCAAGAAACTACCTCATGAATGACACTGTATGCTGCGAAGTTATTGAAGTGATCCCTGATACGGACAAAATGGTCTGCGGCATGAAGGGAGTCACTCGGGGTCCCGATGATCCCCCGCCTAAACCCCCGCTAGGACTTCTCAGCACTGACGACTTTCCAATCGTTTACAAGTACGTACAGACAAAATTAGTCTTGTTGTTATTAATCACAGTGCTTGTACACAATTTTTCCAGGACTTTTCAAGTGAACACAGTATCATATCGTTTTATGTGTTTATTTATTTGTGACTATAAAATCAGTGGTATTTATATGTGAATTTACTTCAGTCATACAATGAATGGAAACATGGAAATATAATGTGGAATATACGGATGGAACTCGAAAAAAACAAGGAATATGAAGTACAGAGGCTACACTTGTGAAGCAATGAATGTCACTGTTATTTGAAGAGTTGAAATACTGTATCAAATTGGCCCAAACCTAATGAAATATACCTCTGCTTTTGTAGAATAATGTATAAAGGATGCAATGTTGGTGGTTTCACACAGCTGTTTCTTGAGTAATTAGTGTACACTGGTAGGTATTTGGTAAAAATACTTCAAAGGAACTTTTTTGGATGAATGTTTTCACTGGTTTCTGATCACTTTTCAGTACAAAATCACACTTCACCAAATATGTGAGAAATATTGCATGACGTTATTTAGGACTTGACAAAGAGACGGATCACATTATAAAAAATCAACAAAATAGAAGATAAATACATAGCACACTTTTCAAATCCCATTGAGGAACTTCAGAATATTTGAAATTAATTTACATATTTTTTTTATTAAAATGGATAAGGTCAGTACATAATTAGGGTCACTACATTCTGATCTCTGTAACAGACCTTGTAATTCTGTATTAAAGCTAATATTTAATATTCCAGCAATATCTGAGACCGTTATGATTGGACTTTTATAATGACAATTTATTGGATGTTGGAGTTTTATTTGTATTGAAACAACTAGCTACCACCGGCATTGTCAAATTTAGCTGATGTGAGGCTCCCGAAGGAACAAAGACGGCGCGTATTCAGTGCACAGGCAAAAGGACGCACCTCCCTCCATTATTATAGGGTGTTCTTTTCTAGGTATATCGACGATACCCAAGATGGTCGGCCACGGCCTCAGCCCTGTGACGGTTACCGACCCCTTGTTCATATTAATGTCACATAGCCGCGGCGACATCACCTAAATAATGATGTTATATTTATGTGTGAACGAAATAAATACAAGTTAAATAACATTTTTTGAACAGCTCCATGGAACAGGTGAGGAAACGTATGTGTGACATTAAAAAGACTAGGCTTAATGCTTGACTATTCAATGAATATTTTTCGAGATTACAGTCAATTCATAAAGCAATACTTCATGTAATTAAGAGGAAAATGATAGCAAATTTTCTGTTAGTTTATTTTTCTTATTATATATTGTTTCCTATAGGAAAACAGTGGATATGAAGGGAGAGAGTTATGAAGGCATTTTGGAGAAGAGTCCTGGCTTCAATAACCCCAACTGCGTCCAATATCTCTCAGAAATACTTGGCATTTCAAATATGCACTGCACCAACTTTGTGGCATTGAGGTAAGTTCATAACCTATTTTATCTATGTGATATGTATAATATGTCTATGTAATATGTTATATTTTATTTATGTGGTGCAATAAAGTGTTAATTCATTCATTCATGACGATTAATATTCTCATTATTTACCCATCATTGAATTTTATTAATATTTTTTAATCACTTTAAAATGTGTCTCCTTACAGAGGAGGATTTCCAACAACAGAATACGCCGATGAGCTTCGTCAAGCCCAAGCAAGTAAATGGGCTTTTCGCTCAGTCGCTGAAGGCATAGAACATTTCAAGGCAGGTCGTCATTCTGAGGCATTCCAGTGTCTCAACAAAGCTTTGAGCATTGACCCCAGGAATGTGGAAGGTTTGGTAGCTAGAGGAGCACTTTACGCTAACAGTGGAACATTCAAAAAAGCAATTGAAGATTTTGAAACATCTTTGAAGTTGAATCCAAACCATGCAAATGCTAGAAAGTATTTGGGTGAAACGCTGGTTGCTCTTGGACGCAGTTATGAGGACGAGAATAAGATTACTGAAGCACAAAAAGCATATGAAGACTGTTTAGCAATCATACCATTCCACGAGGAGGCCCAGAATTCCTTGGATTTCTTGAAGAGTAAGACTTCAACAGCTAAGCCTTTGATCGAGCCGGCAGAATTACTGCTTCCTGGATTGACTGGTGCTAAGTCGTTTGAGATGAAGGAGACACTAAAACAGTTGTTGAATTTGACTGAGAAGAAGGATAAGAAAAAGAAGAAAAAACGAGGTAAAGGCAAGAAGAAAAGGTCGAGCAGTTCGTCGTCATCTTCCAGTGATTCTTCGAGCTCCAGTTCATCTTCAGAGTCGTCGTCGTCGTCATCAGATTCAAGTGGTATGGCTATTGTTATATTTAAGTATTATTTCACGGTCTTCACTATTTTCTTTCCAAAGTGTCACATACACATAAAAAATTTGGCCTGTTTTTATACCTCAATCAGTATACAAGTGTGCAATCAACAGTTTGAAATTAAGTTGTTCGAACGTTTCAGATTCCGAAGGTCCGAATCGCAAGAAGAAGCGTCGCTCACAATCGAACAACAAGCGGCAACGCTCGCTCTCTCCGCTCAGCAAGCGTATGGCAATGCTTGGAGATGCCGACTCTGCTTCTAGGACTCACAACTCGCAATTCAACCATCCGTACGGATATCAACCGCCGCCGCCGCCTGTTGAAGAAGCTAACCCTATGCCGATAAGGTCTCAAGCTGACATTGACTATGAATTGAAGGTAATTTTTTTAATGTAACATTTTATATGTGTTTCATAAAAAGAAGTATTATGAAACACTGCATGTTGTTACTTCCTTACTTATTTATTCTATCTATTCTAAGTTTGGCTGGAAGAAATTGCAATAGCGATAAGCCCAGCCCGCCTTTGTACTCAATTGTTAAAATGTATTTTAATTTTACAATACAATACAAATACTCTATTGAGGAGCTAGTTAGTCGAGCGCGACCCGCGTATCCGTAGCGAATGCTCGTGTCAAGCGACGGCGTGACGCGACCACTATTCGATTGGTCGCCATTTGGCATTCTATCTTGAGCTCATCCATGATTAGGAAGGCATGTTAGGCCGTTGGTCCCGGTTGTTGTTGATAGATGCAGTCGTTAGGCTGTGTCAGATGCCTTGGACGCCAGTCTGAAAAATTCTGACAGTGTTGGCCACTAACACACATCGGGTTATGTTCCTGGTGGTCTGGTTTCCCTGTAAAAAGGGTTAAAGAGGTCAGACGGTAGTTGCTCCATTGTAATAATCAGTTCCGCCAAATGTAGGACCATGACTTACAGCGTACCCTAGGCTCCGAAGCGTAAGCTGACGACGCAAACTAGGAATACACGCTAAGATGATGATGACAAATACTCTATTGCACCATAATAAACCAATCAATCAATCAAAAAAAAAATTTACTATTGTGATTGATACAAAAAAGTGTGTATCTATCTTCCTTCTATACTGAAATATAACTGTAGCAAAGTTGGAATGCATTCTCTTGTAAGTTTGTTCGCCAAACTCGCGTTATTTTTGCAAGATCACTTCATCCATGTTCGATCGTAATATTGAATGCCCGTTCTAACCATAGAAGCTACAGCTATTGCTCACATCATTATATCTTTTCAGGTGCGGAAATTCCTAGAGATGACAAAAGAGGACTCTGATTACGAGGACAAGGTTCGCAACTTCCTGGAAGAAACGGCTCAGTACAAGCGGAACCGCAAGATGCAGGAGCTCGGCCAGCAGCCGCAGCCGGGCGCCGATCACGACAAGAAGAAAAAGAAGAAGAAGGACAAGTTTGTGTTGCTTTATATATTTTTTACAACAATTACTGAAAATACTTATCACCAACAGGAAACATCAAGAACGTGAAAATCGCGTCGAGTCATTATACAAAAACGTATTTTAATGAAATACATGGCATACCTATAATGTCATCGATATTATGTCGCTTACAGCCTGGCCACGGGGAAATTCGCCGTGGCGAACCATCGACTGAAAGAAATATATACAATGCATTTGTTTCAGTGCACTAATCGTTACTACTCCTCATTTCGCTTCGCCAATGCTGGCTTTTTAATGCATTTATTGTGTATTTCTTTTAGTCGCCGGTGACATCCCGCCGAATTCTCCCGTGTCCAGGCTGTTATGCAGGCGTACGTGATTGTAGCATCGGTCATAATAATTTTAACATATATGATTGTCGTTGACACGGGAAGAAGGTAGGTTGCAACTATTTATTGAATAAATTGAGAATTAAATTCCACATAACATTAGGCAATCAAAATTATTCTGGCGCACATTTTCTTGTAATCAGACAAAGCCTACTCTCGTGTCTTATTTTACGATGCTCTTGATCTACATTGAAGTAACTAATTGTGTGTTACTTACATTTGCAGGAAGAAGAAGAAGGAATCAAAGCGCAAACGCAAAGAGCAAGAGCGGGAAGACAAACGCAAGGCGAAGTTGGCGCGAAACAACGAGTACAGCCTACGGGATATTGAGAACATTAGCGATAAGAAACTGAGGGATGCTATCAGGTAATTATACTCATGATATGTTCCAAACATCCTTCCATTTGCGAAAAGATCATAATAGGTTTTAAGAATTCGGATAAATAAAAAAAAAATAAAGCTGTTAAATTTATGGTCACAAAAGTAGATTACTTACTTACTTACTAAGATGGCGCAGCGACCCAAAGTGGGTCTTGGCCTCCAATAATAAGGAACTCGCAACAAGAGTAGATTAGATTAAAAAAAATTAAATTATTTTAACACATTGACTATTTGTTTACTTGTAGTATATTCAACAGATTATGAACGTAATTTGTATATTTCAAGTGACCTTTGTAATTGAAATCAAAATAATTTTGTTTCACAGAAAAGAACTTAAAGGCAAATCAAAGAGAGACCTCAGCTCCGATGGCGAATATGAACGAAAACATGATAAGAGGTATTTTTTTTATAATTTGGGATTAATCCTTCCACCTCCAAATGCAATAATAATTAATTTAGTCCGTTAATATGTTGACTTTTCTTTCAGATTGTTCTGTTAAAAACTAAAAGCGGCACTTTATTACTTCTTAAGTATAAATTAAATTTATTTGCAAGATTACCCACCTAGCTCAGGATAGGATCAACTGGAGAAGGATTTTTGCGTCGCATGTCGCACACTCATGAGGAAATAACAAAGAAGAAGTATTGATTTAAAAGGGAAATTAATGCTAAGGAGTTGATTAACTCTTCGAACTTGGCCGGGATCTGTCCTAATAACAATTAAATATTATTATTAAATTTCTCGTATCCTAAAACGTCTCTAAATGTGATAAATATAATAGATGTATTAATTTATAATTTTCTCTTAGGATAATCGACGAAATGCAAGGGCTAGAAGAGCTGGAGTCAAAACTTAGCGCGTACCATGTCATGGTTGAGAAGGAAGTGCTCGGCAAACGGGATCGAGGGTCCATCAGTCCAATTGACCAAGCGCCACCGCCTCCGCTGGAGAAACCTAAGTGGAAGATGTCCATGAGCGCTGTAAAAGACTCGTGAGTTTATTTATTTATTTACTAACTGGCTGTTTCCCGCGTAGAATAGTCTATATCTGATCACAGGTCTTTATTACCCGACTGCGCCTGACATAACCTTCCTATGTTTTTCGACAGTATGTATGTAAGTTAGTATAATAGGCTACTTGACTAAATTTTTTTTTATATTTCATATCACAAATTTAAGTCCGTGAATTCGAAAACAAAAAGATTTTTTTGTATTCGTTCAATATTAAATTAGTTATAAGCCTTTGAAATCCTGTGAAAGGGGAAACTGTCAAGAAACAAGAAAAGGACGCACTTAATGGTGAGTGACGTCACTGCCACTTGATTTTGTACGTACAAAAGAGATAGCAAGACGTCCCCACCACGGTCCCACTTTTCTTCATTATAAAACTTTAAATGCCAATTACTGCTTCAATTAATTACCAATTTTGTTGTTGTTTTCGATATCAGTTACTTTTTAGTGTATGTATTGTTCCGTATAAAAATGTTGTCAAAATGTGAACACAGTCAAGTAGCCTATTGTTTGGCACGCTCTGCAGCCTTAACGGCTCGATTGATTTTAGCTTGAGAGGTGTCGTTAGATTCGTATTTACTGTGAGAGTGACACTGAGCATATTACTGCCGCCGTGGTCCAGTCGCTAAGGCGTTCGCCTTCGACCCGGGGGTGGTGGGTTCGATTCCTACCGGAAGCAAACTTTGTTTAGTTGTTTCCAGTTTGGTTAGGACATTGCAGGCTTGAATCACCTGATTGTAAAGATGATTCCGTGCTTCGGAAGGCATGTTAAGCTGTTGGTTTCAGCTGCCATTTGGTAGTCGTTAAAGGAACCACGTCAGAGACCGAGAGGCGATTCCGAACACCTCTGACACCAGGGTGTACATGGTCGATCGATAGACAATGTAACCTACACGAAATGATGATGATGATGACTGGTGATGATTATCAAAATGTTTATATTTTTTTTTCACTTAGGTACCTTGACTAAATGACTTCATGTATTTTCAGAGTAAAGAAGAAGGAAGCTCCAAAGAGTTATAAAGAACGCTACGCCTTCGAGGACAGCTCGGACGACTCTCAGGAACCAAGCAAGGTACAATTACAACAATTATAAACTTTTACTCAACACATTTCTTAAATTCACATTTGTGTGCTGCGTGGAGCTGCGTAGGTTTAGTTCATATTATATATATATAACATGGAATTTATATGAAGGTTTTGTTTACTCACCGCCCCCACATTAGTTTATGTAGTACCTAACGCACGGAGCAAGCTCCTCGCAACCTAATCCATCTAAATTCGCGCGCATATTTTTATTTTTTCATTTTATTCGCATTCATACGTTTTGAGGTTATTTTTGAAACTTATTCTAAATGGCAGCCGACCTGAATACTCGTATATTCGTTCTAGAGTTGTCACTGGTCTTATGAACCAAGTCTGGTCATAGTAATATATTTGTCGCGAGTAATGTTTGTGTGTATACGCGGTCAGAGGCCGAGCGCACGCTGAGAATCGATATTCAACGATGACGTGACAGAACAAAAGATTTGTCGGGTCCTCAGCGTCCAAAGAATCGATTCTCAGTGTGTGCTTGGCGTCTAGCAGCGCATACACACACACATTACTCGAACGTTAAGAGAGATCGTTGTTTGTATGTTCTCCTCGAGTAATGTATGCGTGTTTGCACAGCCGGGCGGCGACAAGAACGTGTCCGTCCGTCGCGCGATGGCCATGAAGGAGCCTCCGCCTGCGCCGCCGCCTTCCTCCAAACGCGAGCCCGACCCGCCCGGCACCGAGCCGCATCCGCAGGTAACTATATCACAATTCATTTCATTTTTAACAAGTACATACGTGAGACAAATAACTTTGCGTCTCTGAATTTGACAGCAAGTAGCGCCCGCAGTGAACGTTTTTAGATATCAACAAATTGCATAAAGATATGATGCGTCTTAGGACCATGACCCGCAAGGTGATGTCCATACAGGAAGGCAAAAGTGGAAGAGGACGCTCGCTTACCATCTGGAGTCTACCTACGATATGACAACGTTGGGCATAAGCCCAGAAATGACGCAATATCGTCAAAAATGACAAAACAGTATTAGGGGTCGACCCCCTATAGGGATAAGGCAAGGAAAGAACAGATTGCAGGAGCGAGTCGAAAGGAACTTGCTCATAGATTTAGAATAATAACGGTGTCGTACGAAATGTATTATTTTAACAAAATTTACATTTAAATTCGGTTCTATTTCTCAACATACATATCCTTTTAGGTTCGCAAAGGCAACGTAGTCTTGGACAAGTTCGGCTCATTCCGACTGGCCCAAGAAGGCGAGACTCCAGTATCAGTCGGGGACGGTCGTCCGGAACAATTCGTGACGCGCATCAAGCCGCCCACTCCTGCCGGACGTCGTCCTCGATCCCCGCCTTCTCCCAGAAGACGCTCCTCCAACTCATCCGATGATGACCGAAGATCGCCGAAGAGGTCCCGAAGCAGGTAGGATAAGACGTTGGTTTTGAGCCCCGCTTTCTCCGAGAAGACACTTCTCCAATTCATCCGATGACAACCGAGAATAGAGGTCCCTAAGCAAATATGAGTAATGGGACTTACCGAATCATATTTCTCAAATATCGGTCTCCTCCCCGTATCGTATTAAATGTATTGATGGATTGCAGGTCGCGGCCGCGCAAGTACCGCTCGCGCTCGGGTTCCCGCTCGCGCTCGGGCTCGAGCGGGTCGCAGTCGCCGGCGTCGCGTCGTCGTCGCTCGAACTCGCCGCGCTCGCGCTCCGACGGCAGTCGCTCCTACTACAGCCGCAGCCGATCCCGCTCGCGCTCGCGCTCCGGAGACAGGTTTGTTAATCGTGTCGCCGCCGCGCCGTGCCGATCTCGCCCTAGCTTCTGGCAGAGTAAACGGCGTCGCGGCTCGACCCGTCGGAACTGTGACATTGTGCTGACTCGGAGCATTTTCACTATCTCATTACACTTTGTGGCGGTTAAATTGTATTTTCTTTCTGCAGATATAATCTTTGTATATTAATATTGCAATATTTTATTAATTTGTAACGTAAGATATACAGTGGTGGTCATATAATTAGAAACACTTCTTATGAACAAAGAAAGTATAACTTCAACATACAAATGTTCGTTAAAATATATACATTCATTAATTAATAATCATGCAATAATATAGCCACTCAAATAAAAAACTCATCAAATGCATAAAAAATAAAACATATCTTACTTTTAATTATAAAATGGGTCTTACACAGTAGGATTTTATTTTTTGTTACTGGCCGCTTGGACGCCTAATTAAAAACATTTAAAAAAAGCATCCTTAGCTTTTTTTTTTTTTTTTTTTTTATTGGATAATAACATTCCTTTCTTGGCTTTTTCTATTATTTTGGCGGCAATTCAAAATTTTAAATGAATTTTATTTTGTTCAAAATGGGCAGAAATGAAAGTTGTGACGCGTCAACTAGGCAAATAATTGTTAATTTACATATAGATCAAAAGTGGGCGTACAGAAGAATAGCTGAGCATTTAAATTATTCTGTTAATGCAAATGATCATTATAAAACACATGGAACTGTTAAAAATGTTCTTAAAAAGGCTCGGCCAAGAAAAACCTCTCCCAGAGAAGATACGCTAATCGTTCGTATTGCTGTTAAAGGCTCCAACCAGATTAAAAATGAAGTTTTTTCGCCTGATGACCCGAGAAACGTCTCGTCAAGAATGATACGCCGAAGATTAGTAAAAGCTAAATTGTTTGGAAGAACCTAACGAAAGGTACCGCTTCTTACCAAGCAACACCAAAAGAAGTTATTATTATTAGCTAAAAAATTATATAATTATATATAGTTAATTGGACGGTACGAGAATGGAAAAAAGTGTTATTTTCAGATGAAACAAAAATAAATATGGTAAATTCCGATGGAAAGTGCTATGTTAGACGTCTTGTAAACAATGCTTTTAATTATAAATACACAAGGAGTATAATCAAGCACGGTGGCGGTAACATTAAAGTTTGGGGGTGTTTTTTCGGATGTGGAGTTGGGCCCGTTTGGAAGATTGAAGGTGCAATGGATCAATGGCAATACAAAAATAGCTTAGAGCACACAATGATTCCCTACTCGGACGATCATTTGCCTGCAACCTGGATCTTTAAGCATGACAATGACCGTAAACACACGGCCAATAGCTTCAAATGTTTCCTTAGCGAACAACGTATATCCGTTTTGGACTGGCCAGTAAATAGTCCGGATTTAAACCCGATAAAAAATCTCTCGTATATTGTTAAATAGAAAGTTTCAAACAAACGTAACACCAGTCAAAACAAACTAAATGAAGTATTTGTTGAAGCATGGAAGTCAATTCTTCTAGAAAAATGTATGAAATTGATTGAATCAATGCCAATATATTAAAAATAAGGGATACGCCACTAAATATTATTTATAACTATTGGTAGGCTGTGGATCGTAGCTATTTCGTAAATAACAATACTAATTACTAAGACTTAAAAATATTGTTGTTTCTAATTAGTTGACTATTATTGTTTATACCTTAAAATTGATTTAAATGTTTGTCCGTTTGAAACTGCACTTGTGTAGTGGGATTTATATTGTTTTTCTAATAAATGATAAATCGTTGAACATATTGTTGTCCTATTTATTGTTTAATTTCAATAAATACGACCACCACTGTATATTGTTACCTACTGTAAAAGTGAGTAAAGATTTTATCTGTCTATCTATCCTTGCTTCTTGTCTTTCCGATTCGTCATAGGTACATTTGAACGTACGTTCCGTTTTCATTGCAACTCGTTGTAAAGACACACGTACCCAGAGCATAAATGTGAGCGGAACGACGCCATACCAATATCAGTTTGTGTCGCTCACGAGTCCGTCGGAATAATTCCGCCACCCCGCGTCACTTCACCGCGTCGAACAAGTTGCCTATGACCGACTCGCCAAGCTGATTCTACTCTGCACGTTCACTCCGGGCTAGTGGACACGGTTTTATATTTGTATAAAGACTCACGGAAGAGTCGACGTGGCTCGACACTGCTCCGTAATGGACACGGACCTTTAATGCTTTGTTTAATAAGTTAGCACATTAAGGGCATATTTCACCAACATCGTTCCTATCCAAAAGTAACTAATCTAAGCATAAAAAATTGATGGCAGACATTTTTATTCTAGAGACAAAGTACTTGTACCGGAATTATACGTGGATTAAGAGTATATTCTCGGTTTAACTGTGTGGTCAAATGTAAACTTCATTATACACGAGTAAATTGCGTCATTATCCTTGGAATAAAACTTATCCGACTTTGGTGAAATCGGCCCTAAGGAAGACAATATCTCATGTTATCGATAGATGGCGTAACAATGATTTTGTATGAAAGCCTCCGATGAGTATATTCTGAGGAGTAAGCCGTACTCCTAACGCATAGAAGTCCTTGCTGTTTTATAACAAACGCATCAATAGGCTAGTTTCCTAAAAAAATATAATTAGTCCGTCAGTTAGATACGAGGGCGACACTGAAAGTCTTTAGAACTGACCACTTGTAAACAGTATGATAAAAAAATAAGTTTAAATTTTGAAAATGGAACTCTTTGCAAATATTATTGAGTATGTATTTTATTAATTTGTCATTTGGCGGCAAATTGAAAATTGTCTGTGTCGTCACGTCAGCATGAATTTAACGCAAGAAAATGTTCGTGCAATGATTTTTTATGACTTTCTTTGTCATTGAAGTCAACAAGAAAGTTATGATAGACTTCGATTGGCCTTTCATGATGAAGCCCCATCTCGTGCCACTGTTTACAACTGGTTTAATGAGTTCAAACGTGGTCGCACTAATCTCACCGATGATCTGCGTGAGGGACGGCCTTCTACGGCGACGACTGAAGATAACATCAGTATTGTGCGGCGTATGATAGACACTGACAAAAGAGTGACCTATCAGCAGATTCGGGGAAGTTTAGGCATCGGTATGAGCCAAGTGCACAAAATCCTGCATGAACATTTAGCGGTCAGGAAGCTTTATGCCCGGTGGATACCTCACGATTTGACCGAGGCCCAAAAAATCCGTCGTGTTGATTGGTGCCGTGATATGGTTCAAAGATTTAACGGAGGTGACTCAAATGCTGTGTTTGACATACTTACGGGTGATGAAAGCTGGATTTACTGTTATGATCCCGATACCAAAAGACAGTCTGCTCAGTTGGTTTTTCCTACCGAGGAGTTGCCAACTAAAGTGAAGAGAGGTCGAAGCGTGGGAAAAAAGATGGTGGCCTCGTTCTTCAGAAGGACCGGACATTACGCGACAATTGTTTTAGAGGATCGAAAAACAGTTACTGCACAGTGGTATAGTACAATTGTTTGCCACTTGTCTTGGAAAAATTTCGGGAGAAACGACCTCGCAGTAGGATCCTCCTTCACCACGACAACGCCTCGTCGCACACCGCCAGGCGAACGATCGACTATTTGGCGGCATCAAACGTGGAATTACTAGGTCACCCGCCATATAGCCCCAACCTCGTACCTTGCGATTTTTATTTATTCCCGAAAATAAAAGAACAACTTCGAGAAAAACGTTTTATGGACCTCCTCCTTCCTCGGCAGGAAGCAGTGGCTGCGTTTCAAAACGCCGTCGAAGAGACCCCTAAAGACGAGTGGGCAAAGTGCTTTTCTCAGTGGTTCCATCGGATGCAGAGATGTATTGACGTGAAAGGACACTATTTTGAAAAGATGTAATAAAAGGAATAACTTGATAGTGTGCTCAGTTTTTGATTTTCTAAGAACTTTCAGTTTGACCCTCGTAATCAAAAAATATTGGAGACGTATATTTTCTTTTGAAAATTAAAGAATGGTAAAGATATGGCGTCTTTAAAGTTCCGTGTGACGTCACAGTGTGCTACACTTTTTCGCAATATGTGACGTCACGAGCCCCCACTTCTAAACTTTGATTCGTTATATCTTTATAATTTAGCGCTCAATTGACAAAAGAAAAAATAGGTAAGGACTAATTTTAATGTTATTCTTTTGACCCTGGATACTATCCTATTGCTACTGCACAACATTTTGTAATAAAATGAAAATAATTATTATGTACAGCCAGCGGCACGAAAGTCTAGCGCTGAACGGCGTTGCGCACAAGTCGATTTTGCGAGTATTTATATGCAAAATCGTTTCTGCGCATTCAAGGTCAACACCGTTCAGCGCTAGACTTTCGTGCCGCGCGGTATACTAGCTGTTTTCCGCAGCTCCGCCTGCATCAAAAAGTAACCTAGGTTTGACCCCAGGTCTTCAACTATATTCATACCAAATTTCATCAAAATCCATTCAGCGGTTTGGCCGTGAAAGCGTAACAGACTGACAGACTTTCGCACTATATAATATTAGTATGGATAGTATGGATTCCGAGATGTAATGTTATTGTAACATGTAAATGACAAATGTTGTTATTACCTATCTAGGTTCCGTCGCACATTCAATCGTCGCGGCAACTGGCGCGGTCGCGGCGGATTCGAACGCGGCACATACTACCGACCCCGATTCCATACGTACAACGGCGGTGGTAGGGGACGCGGTAGAGGCGGCCAGGGAGATTTCCGAAGAGATGATGGCAGACGGTTCAACCCTGAGTGGAGGGACAGGGGACAACGTGGAGGAAGACCGTTCAGGCCTAGGAGAGGTGGAGGCGGACGTGGAAGACCTTTTAGGTAAGCGTTTGGTGTGACTTTGAAGTTATATATTAGGGACCGTGGAAGTAGATGTAGACTTCAGAAGAGATTAAGGCCTAGAAGAGATGAAGGTGAACGCGGAAGACCTTTTAGGTAAGTGTTTAGTGTGACTTTGGAGTTCGACATTAGGTACCGTGGTAGAGTGGATGTAGGTTTCCGGAGAGATGACGGCAGACGATTCAACCCTGAATGGAGGGACAGGGGACAACGTGGAGGACGACCGTTCAGGCCTAGGAGAGGTGGAGGTGGACGTGGAAGACCATTTAGTTTGACTTAAGTTTGGCTTGAGGGACCGTGGTAGTGGATGTATGTTACAGAAGAGAGATGGCAACGGTTCAATCTCGAATGGATGGACAGGAGTTGAGGTTCCACATCATTCATCTATTGTCAAGCGATCCACAGATTCATTACAGTGTCTTGTGGTAACAATGATTTGCAAGCAACGGTTTCTGTTCATCTTTTTACCTGTTGCTCTGGCGTGCCCCAGGGATCTCATTTGGGTCCGCTATTATTTAATTGTCATATTTTGCTATGGTCTTTTTCGTAAAATGCCTTTACTTAAACATGCGCGGAAATATTGTCATTACTTTTGAATAAAGAACACGCGAAGTATCATATTAACATAGACTGAAAAACCAAAATCACTTCCTGGCGCGTTCTTTGAATTTGGAACGAAGAGCGCGCCGGCAATGTATGAAACGGTGTGCTGTTTGAATTTAGAACTTTCATCTATCGTACACATTGCGTTCTCGTGGCTGTATAGCCATAGATGCGTTTACCTTTCGGCACAAACCGTAAAATAAAAATAAAAAATTGGCGGTAAAGCGGAGTTAGTTGTTATTTTGGTAATAAAATTTATTATGTAAAAGGCCCTTTTTTATTTCCTTGCATTTTTTTAAGAAAAGCACTATATATATGTCTCGGCCGAAATGGCAATTGCCTGTCTCGTATCATACAAACTTAAACTCGACCTGCAATTGCTTATTTCGCTGCCTTTGCAATAATGTACTATTTTTTCATTGTCTCTGTACATATTGTACTGTGGATTGGGTAGTGTACATCGTAGAGAAGTGTGCGACTCGGCGAAAAAAGACATTACGATAGAGACATTTAACGACTAGAGGTATTTTGCGCCTGAGCCCTTGCTTTAAATTATCAAATATGGATAAAGTTTCGCAAAGTTACGCCTTTATGACTACAAAACAATAACTTGTGTTGTCCAGGGGCGGGTTCCGTGACTTCCGCGACCGTCGTGGCGGCGGACGCTACTCGCGCTCGCGCTCGCCCGACCGCACTCGCCGCTCGCGCTCCTACAGCCCCGAGCGCAGGGACAAGGACAGAGACAGGTGACTGTACTATACTCTACCAGGGACGGGCTCCCGGCGGCCGCTACTCGCGCTCGCGCTCGCCCGACCGCACTCGCCGCTCGCGCTCCTACAGCCCCGAGCGCAGGGACAAGGACAGAGACAGGTGACTGTACTATACTCTACCAGGGACGGGCTCCCGGCGGCCGCTACTCGCGCTCGCGCTCGCCCGACCGCACTCGCCGCTCGCGCTCCTACAGCCCCGAGCGCAGGGACAAGGACAGAGACAGGTGACTGTACTATACTCTACCAGGGACGGGCTCCCGGCGGCCGCTACTCGCGCTCGCGCTCGCCCGACCGCACTCGCCGCTCGCGCTCCTACAGCCCCGAGCGCAGGGACAAGGACAGAGACAGGTGACTGTACTATACTCTACCAGGGACGGGCTCCCGGCGGCCGCTACTCGCGCTCGCCCGACCGCACTCGCCGCTCGCGCTCCTACAGCCCCGAGCGCAGGGACAAGGACAGAGACAGGTGACTGTACTATACTCTACCAGGGACGGGCTCCCGGCGGCCGCTACTCGCGCTCGCGCTCGCCCGACCGCACTCGCCGCTCGCGCTCCTACAGCCCCGAGCGCAGGGACAAGGACAGAGACAGGTGACTGTACTATACTCTACCAGGGACGGGCTCCCGGCGGCCGCTACTCGCGCTCGCCCGACCGCACTCGCCGCTCGCGCTCCTACAGCCCCGAGCGCAGGGACAAGGACAGAGACAGGTGACTGTACTATACTCTACCAGGGACGGGCTCCCGGCGGCCGCTACTCGCGCTCGCGCTCGCCCGACCGCACTCGCCGCTCGCGCTCCTACAGCCCCGAGCGCAGGGACAAGGACAGAGACAGGTGACTGTACTATACTCTACCAGGGACGGGCTCCCGGCGGCCGCTACTCGCGCTCGCCCGACCGCACTCGCCGCTCGCGCTCCTACAGCCCCGAGCGCAGGGACAAGGACAGAGACAGGTGACTGTACTATACTCTACCAGGGACGGGCTCCCGGCGGCCGCTACTCGCGCTCGCCCGACCGCACTCGCCGCTCGCGCTCCTACAGCCCCGAGCGCAGGGACAAGGACAGAGACAGGTGACTGTACTATACTCTACCAGGGACGGGCTCCCGGCGGCCGCTACTCGCGCTCGCCCGACTATACTCTATTCTATTTATTGCGATAAACACAAATAAACTGTATGATGAGAATATAATAAATATTTCTAGAGATGAATGAATGGTGGTAAAGAATGGTTAATGGTTTAAATTAAATGTTAGAAAATAGTATGAGCACACGACAGGAACTGTTTGGTTGTATAGAACTCGCGACTGGTTCGATGGTAAATTAAATGTGTACTAAAACTAAAATAATGTAAAAAATAAAGCGCGACGTCAATATGCTGATGGAGCACTCACGGGTAAAAGATGTATATCATAGATCGTACACAGTGCTAAGGCTGTGTAGGTGCCTTTAAGCATAAGAAATATGATAATGTTAGACACTAACACCCCCAGGTCATGTTTGTAGGTTTGGTTTTCCTGTAAAATGGGTTGATTGATGATCAAATGTCAGACGACATTCGCTGTATTATAATATTCAATACGACCAGCAATGAAATGCATTCAGGCAAAGTTTAGGTCGTCACTAATATAGTTCACTTGAGTCACCTTGCTAAGAAGTATGCATTTTAAATGTAACCTTTTTTTCAGCTACTCGAGGTACTCTGCCGAGCGCGACAGCCATCGCAGTGAGGGCGAATACGAAGAAGAAAGATACGTCGACCGCAAGGAGTACGACGGGAAGTGGGCAGATGGCAACGAGCAACCGGAAAGACCGCAACCTGAAGAAAAGGCCCCGGAACAGCCTCCCCCTAAAGAGTAAACATAACAACTACCGCGCTCGTAGATTTAATGGTTAGGGTGCTTGGCACGAGTTCCGTTTTAATGACACTTTTTTTAATGTACATATGTTTAGTGGTTTTCGTTTTGTGTTGTCAATTCGAAATTTATTGCATTAAATTTATTGGACCGTATGCAATATCGTGATTTAGTGCTTTTTCGGTAATTTTCTGGTCGTAAGAGTAGTACCTAGCTGTATTTAAACTTATGAATGTAAGCATTGCCTATTAATATATGGCTTTGAAGGCTTGGTGCCACACCTTTGTTAAAGTCATTAATTATACTGTCCCTTATATTGTGTAAGGTAATAACTAATAGGTATTGCATCAAATAAATGTAATAATATTAATCACTTTATTCTTTTATTTCTCTATCCTTATTTGAGACACCTATTTTTATATATTTACTAGCTGTTTCCCGCAGCTCCTAGTGCGTCAAAAAGTAGCGTATGTTTGACCCCGGGTCTTCAACTATATTCATACCAAATTTTCTAAAAATTGCTACAAACAATTTCACAAAACCACTCGAGGTTTGTTTAGAAATGCACCTGTCGAGGGCAGTCTATATTAATCAAATCCTTTTTAAATACTTAAATTCATTACCAGCCCCAGCCCGTCAGATTAGTATTTTTTGGCAGGCTGCCCTTGCAGCTGATGCGTGTTTTAGGCAGGCAGTATTGCTTCTATTTAGACTTGAACGTTATGTTTGGAACTTTATGAGACATGGCACACCGCTTGCGTAACATACGTGCACGTAGCCGTGCCATGTCTCATAAAGTTCCAAACATTACAACGTAATAATACGTCTACGTGTGTGCTTCAGGCTCCCGCCTTAAGGGCGAACGCTAAAACTCGCGCGGGCGCACGCTCGCGTGTCTTTAATGAAAAATAGTATGAGCAGCGCAAGCGCGGGCGACGGATTGTCACGCGACGAACATCGAGCGCCGCTAGATGCCACAGTCACACGCGTCGGAGGCTAGGTACAACCATGAACATCGATACAGAGCGTGTAATAATTGAGGTGCAATTTCGGCCAGTGTTATGGGACATGGCAAATGAATTATATAAAGATAGAGATGCCCGTCAAGAAGCATAGCTTGAAGTTTGTCGACAATTAATCAAAAATTTTGAAGCACTCATATTACTTATTCAAGAGTACTTTTAGCATACCTACCAATATCTTTTTCATTGGTGATATTGTGGACTTTGTCTTTGAGTCTTCGCCTTCAAGTATGGTTCTAATTTTGAAAATAATTCGTCATAACCTGCTTGTCACGAACGGGTTAGGCAGTCGACGTTGTTTACGTTGACGTCTTTTTGCCAAATAATAAATTAGCAAATAATCTACTCGACACAACTGTACACGCTCGAGATCAAAATTATACTAGCAGCGCTAAATGAGACGCCCGCTCGCGGATTCGTGGCCCGCGGCGGACTTCCGACGCGTGCACCCGCGTCCGCATCCGCTCGTGTTTTAACGTTCGCCCTAAAAGTCCACTTCACGTCACAGTTCATTGTTCGGTTTTTTCGACAATTCGACTTTATCTGTAAGACTCGATTTTTTTTCTATCAAGGTATTTCACATGTTTTAATTTATTAATTCTAAAATTAATGGGAAAATGAGTTTTTGAACTCTGATAAAATCAATTCATAATAATTTATTTTATTTCCTCCAACATAGTACAATGCTGATACTTTGGTAAATGATCATAGGTGGACAACTTCAATTAAAATAACCCACTAATTTCTGGCCCGGCACTTTCACATTTAGACCTAAATTGTATTAAGCCCGGATGATGGATGTCCTTTGCCTCCAGGTATCACTCAATTGAGAACAGAGAAGAACCTTATTGCTTTCCTGAAGTTCCCCCAATGGCGAGCGATTATAAAGTACGCTCTTATTTCCATGTTAAAAAAACAACGAAATAAAATAAAAAATATATTATGCAAATCAATACAATGTATAAATTACTTGATCAAAACAACAATTGTTCTAAAATTGTTCCCTTAAACTTACGAACGCTTCTTCTTCTTCTTAATCTTGTTCTTGCTGGTTTTATCCACATTCCAGTACCAGAACAGCTGCAAAACTAGTGCACCATTAGCCGCAGTTGATACGCAGAATGTTAGGATGATGATGAAGTCTCCTGTTTCTTGAATAGAAGTGAAAATCCTGGCAATACTACCTCCAAACAGGAGCAAGCAGGTGATGGCAGATAATTGGCCAGTACTGCCGTTCTTGTAATTTGTAATTACTTGGATTGTCTGAAAAAATTAAATCTTAATTACGGCCAGGCGACCTTACCCCTAATATGACATAAAATAATGACTCTACAGAAACACTTTTCTAATATTTTATGTTTTGGTTGCAGCTATATGCATGAAACAAACAATTAGTAAAAATTGATAGTTAGTATAAACAAAATTCTACTTAACTTCACACTAAAATTCACAATAAATTTAAATAAGAACATCAGAGTAAAGTACACCTTAAGCATTTTACACAATGAAAATAAAGTGGGTTTCTTGTTTGAACAACTTCAAACATATGACTGTATTGTAATTACGAAATAATAATAATTAACCCTTAATTTGGCAGTGTATGTACTGACATACATGAAAATTTAAAAAATGTATTATTAAAAAAATCTTATCATATCTGTTTGCTTTGGGATTTTTCCAGATTTTATTTTTTCGCATTTATTTGTTATGCCAAAAATCTAATTTCAATAAAAAAAATTGCATTATTTTTTTTGCCAAATTGAGGGATAAGTATGTGTTCATTAAAATTAATTTCATTCATTTATATAGAGTGGGTCATATGGTCAATCAACCCTGTTCATCCTGATGTCAGAGTTAATCGGAACCGCCCTTCAGCTTCTGTCATGGTTCCTTTAATGTCTACCTGTTTGGGTAATGGCTGCCGGGACCAACAGCTTAACATGCCTTCCAAAGCACGGAATCCCCATTATTATCAGACAATCAGGTGATTCAAGCCTGCAATATCCTAACCAAACTGGAAACAACAAACAAAGTATGCTTCCAGTGGGAATCGAACCCACAACCTGGGCTCGAAGGCGAACGCCTTAACCACTGGACCATGGAGGCAGTTAAATAAAATATAGAAGATGCATCTAGAGATTTAGATTTAACAAGATGAGATTTTAGTTTACCTTTGCTATCAAAATGACTGGAACAGTTGCAGCCTGCATGGACCACAGAATGTCGGTAGGAGTGTAACCGCTTATCAAAGCAGACACAGCTCCAGTGTACGACCCCAGGAAAACCGTGGCCAAGGTTGAGGAACCGCCATAATGCAGAACAAGAGCAGCTATTATAGCTGTCTGTATTGCTAGGAATGTTCCTTCTCCCCATGCACTGTAAACAAATCAATGAAAAGAAAAAAAGTTTTAATCTCAATACTTCGACATAGGATTAACATTCTTTATTTTAAAGTTTAAAATAAAGAATAATGTTATATCCTTTGAGTTAAAAATTGAGACAAAAGATTTCAAGTTATGTTGAAAGAACAATATGTAAGGAAATACCTGAAAGGGAAGCCCATAACATAACTATAAGCAAAATTGGCAGTGATTGCAAATAGTTCCAGACAGACACCATAAAAGTTGATGCCTTCTGCACTCTTGCTGCTAAGGATCTTCAGGATTTGAGGCACCTTCACCAATATAGACCCCGCTATTATGCCGATGCCAAGCCCTTTGCTTAGTGTCGTTTTGAAACATGGTTCTGAAAAAAAAAATTTATATTTATTGACAGAACACTAATAAATAGATGATTGCTTAGCTAGCGTCGGTAGATATAATATGTAATGACTAGCTGTTATTTTTGAGGGTCTACTGAGTCAATTGACCATGTTACTCACTTGATATGAACAAATGGTAGCT
This sequence comes from Euzophera pinguis, assembly GCA_947363495.1. NCBI lineage: Eukaryota > Metazoa > Arthropoda > Insecta > Lepidoptera > Pyralidae > Euzophera > Euzophera pinguis. Next base: position 5,055,255 of record OX376156.1, on the reverse strand, counting down.
TACTTAGGCTACTTTTATTTTTTAAAAAGCTAAATATTGTCAGTGTTTTAAAAATCTATTTAAATAAAAGAACAAGGGTGACTGATACATCAACGCCCAGCCTAAACCATAAAAGCTATAAACTTGAAATTTGGACCAAAGTTTTATGTTAATACGTAGTGCTCAGGTAAAAAAGGATTTTTCAAAATTCCACCCCTAGAGGGGTTAAAATTAAAGGCAAAGTTTGTATGAAAAAAAATTAAAATCTTCACCGATTTACTTGAAACTTGGCAAGAATGCTTTTCAATATAAATAACGAAAGGCGTTTTTCGGCATTTTTTGAAATTCGACCTCTATGGGGGTAAAAAGGGGGAGGTAAACTGATTTATCATCTCAAAACCGAAACTATAAAAGCTATACACGTGAAATTTGGTGAGAGTCTCATATATATATATATATATTACTATATACTGTTCACATAAGAGAGGGTTGTTCACGATTTCAACCCTTAAAGCCCAAAAAGAGGGGTGAATTTGCGTATCTATAGACAAATCCTATTTGAAATTTCGCCAGCTTCAAGCAACGCATGGAGGTCTATCGGTAGAGATCGCTGATAGTTTTTTTTTTAGTAGAGGGTTCGAATCCTGCTAGACATGACTTCTTTTTACTTCCTTTTTTTTCGTTTTGCATTAGTTTTTTAGAATTCTATATTTTTTTTAATATATCAAGTACAGAAATGTTTCAAGAAAGTAGCTGAATCGAATCCGGCAACAAACAATAATTTCCTGTTTTCGTTTTTTTTTGTTTCCTAGAATTATTTTTCAACACATAAATAAATTCATTTGCAAATTTATTTCCGGTCATCTACTAATTGTGCCAAAAAAATACCCCTGACATCCAATAGATTGCGTCGATAAAATTATAATGGCGTCTTTAAAGTGATTTATTTTAAACGTAGTTCCTATGTAAATTTTTGCATATAATCATAAATCGTAATCCCAATATTTTCGAGTTGAATTGAATTAGTGGTTGTTTTGGTTGGTAAAAATAAGAGTTGTTTGTTTTGTTACCCGTTCGTTGTTCGTTCATTAGTATTTTGGTGGTTGTTTTCGTAGTTTGGCTAAGGCTAACTGACTAACTAGATTGATTAAACTTTGAAGTGAATGAACATATATATTGTTTGTTGCTATACTGTTAATCTACCGGGTGCGGCGATTGAACTGTCCGTATGTGAAAATGAAATATTTCTGCAAATTTTCAATATTTATTGTTACACTTTTGCCATGTGAAAAAAGAATTAAAAATAATAATAAAAAAATAAAACTTCCTTTAGCCTTTACTACAAGTTGAAGGCTCTTTCTGAAAGAAGCGCAGGCTGCTCGAACGACGTCGTCACTCAAACAATTCCATTCTCGCGTAAGAGTAACTTTGAGCGCTTCCAACGAAGTGTGTTTTTTAGCACAGGCCCTGGCCTGTCAAACACCCCAAATACAAAAGTCCAGCGGATTCAAGTCGGGCGATGACGACGGCCACATATCTCGGTCGATCAGCACTGGAACGTTTGCTTTCAACCAATTTTGCGTTCCAATTGCTCTGTGCGATGGTGCCAAGTCTTGCTGGAAAGTCCAACGCTCAGAACCGAATGTATTGCGTGCCCACGGTATCAGCCCTGGTTGCAAGACTTTGTCTCGATAGATTTGTTGGTTTGACTTGGTTGCGACCCATTGGAAGAAAAACGAGCGCAGAACGGCCTTTTTCAGACACCGCCACCCAGACCATGGAGTAATTACAAAGAGGAGATGCCGTAATAAGCGTTTTGTAAGAAAGCGTTTGTGAGGCTACACGGGGCGGAAGGCAGACGTGCGGGGTGCTTGTTTTCGCTCCAATCATAGAGCACGAGCAATGACAAACTCCGCCCACTGCAATGTCGGCGAGGCGCCAATGAACACGTCACTGCGCCATTTCAAACGGCATCTCCTCTTTGTAATTACTCCATGACCCAGACCATGATTTGGTCGGCTCCTTGGCTTCAAGTAACTTGCAATTCATCTGAATGGTCGCTGACACATCCCTTCAAGCAAACACGGTCATTTTGTTTGTTTAAAAACTGTTCAACGCAAAAAGTTTTCTCATCTGAAAACACCAAATTGGGAAGCTCGCAAGAGTCGAGCAAGCGAATCAGCTCTTTCGATCGATCCAACCGTTTGCTACGCTGTAAAGCAGTGTGTTCCAGAGAAAGGTTTTTTTAAATGGTTTGACTTTAAGCTTTTCCTTCAATATGCGACGAACGCTGCAATCGCTCACCTTGAGATTCTGCGCGAGTTGGTTTGCTGAGCGCGCTGGGTTTCTGTGTAATCGATGACACACCTTTTTGACAACTGCTGGCGCCGTTGCAGTACAGCGTCTTACACCTCCGTAGCGTTTCTTAACGCTACCAGTCTCATTATAACGTTGAAAATTGCAATGCACAAATTTCTCGTTCAATTAAAGGTTTGCCAGCGCTCGACGTATCTCGATATTAGATTTTCCCTCCAAATGAAGAGCAATCAATGAATTTCGTTTCAAATCCATTGTTCTAAATTAGAATGTGTTTCTCTCACAATAGAATCACTTCAAATGATGATAGAGAACATGTCAAAGGCCAACATTTGAAATTTTGGCGGCGTTCGACTCAGTGCTTCGAATTTTAAAACAGTTAGATAGAGACGGACAGTTCAATCGCCGCACCCGGTACATAGTATAAAAGAACAAGGGTGACTCATCAACGCCCAGCCTAAACCATAAAAGCTATAAACGTGAAATTTAGACAGAAGTTTTATGTTATCACATAGTACTCAGATAAGAAAGGTTTTTCAAAATTCACCCCCTAAGGGGGTCAAACGGGGGTCGACAGTATGTATGGGGGAAGGAGATTAGTAATTCCGATTCATTTGAAACTATACAAGATTATTGTTTTTGATAAATGATTAAACACGTGTTTCGGGATTTTCAGAATTCACCCTCTTAATAGGGGAAAAGGGGGACAAACGCTGTAAATGCAAAAGTTAAACGATCACTGACATATCAATGACTTTTGGCATGTGGGTTCTTTTGAGATAAAGGGGTTCACTAAGCAAGAATTATTCTAAATGCACATCTTATGGGGATTTATAAAATCTAAATAGCTAAATCTTAACTTCTTTTAATTTAACTCCTGAAAGGGACAAATGTGACAAAGTCTGAAAAATAACTAATTTCATCGTTCATCAATAAATTTTAGCAAATATTTTTCCAAATTCACCTGTTAGGAGACTGAAATGGGGCCAAACATGTATGGGGAAATATGACAATTTTATTTAAAACGTCACATAATTTTTTCTTATGATGAATGAGTAAATACCTATTTTAGGATATTTTGAATTAACCCCCAAAAGGGGGAAAAGGTTATGTATCATTGATTGTGTTTATTTTAGCAAAAGGCTCCTTTTGTAATCAGCGGGTGCACTAAGCAAGTAGTTTTCAAAACGAGAGATTAGTTAGACCGTTTTATTCGAAACTTCACAAAATTATTTCTTTTGATGAATGAATAAATACATGTACCAGTATTTTTAGAATTCCAGTTCTAAAAGGGGGGACAAACTCTGACTAAACTGCAATTGATCTCTCATTGAATTTAGCAAGTGGGTTTCTTTTGTAATAAGGAAGAATTTTTCAACATTGACCCCCAGAAGGGAAACTGATGTTCAAATTATGTACGGGGGAAGGAGATTAGTAAGTCCTTTGCAGTCGAAACGTCACAAGAATTTGTTTTGATAAATGATTTGTTACCGGTTTTAAGAATTCAGCTCCTGAATAGGGGACATGGGTGTTATTTGTATAGTTTATGGGGTTGCTGACTACGAAAATAATAACAATTTTTAAATCCGACATGCCGGGTGTGATATAATATCAATCCCTGTTGGGACCCAATGGGGTAGTAATCTTCTAAATAGGTACATAAAAAGAAGATCCCGAGAGACGTGAAGTGATTCAAACCTCATTGGAAATATCTTTTGATCAGGCAGGCGAAGCCGCGGGCAACAGCTAGTCAGAGAATAAATTAATACTATTGCACCATTAACAAACATAAAACTTACTTCATAAAATCAATTTAAACAAAATTAGTGCAAAGGCTCAACTTTTAGCTAATGTAATTTTTTTCCAGTCAACCTAAGGAAAGTCACATTATTACATAAGCATGAATAGCATGAATAATTTAATTAATCTTTATATTTCAGACAACTGTATGGTCCATAGGTGTTAGTAGCCATGATCGTATACATAATAATCTGACTGAGGATCTTTCACTTAACAGTTGGATTAACAGACAGTAGGACACAGCCTCATTTTGGATCTCCGAGCACTTACAGCTAAGGTCTTATGTCTAGGATTGTAAGAAGAAATAAATTTATATCTACTAAAAAGATCTCCATAGCTCTTACTATAACTACTGTGCTGCAAACGGTCATAGGTCTTGGTCAAAAGAAAACAAAAAGTTATTACTTCAGTTACGAATACGACAGTACGGGATGGGGAAGCGCAATGAACGCCCTTGGCCTTATAATAAGTACCGTAATAAATAAATATTAATTAATACCGTCGAGAAAGTTGTACTTCGTAAAATACTCCTCATAACACTCTGGAGATAACAACGTTAGTAATACACCTTTCAGAAATTCTTCAGCCATGATGCTGTTTAGTTCAATTAAATATTTATTTAATTTAATTCATTGGCCGTTTAATAAAAAGTGATACTAATAAAATTGATAAAATTATCGATTTTTAAAAACCATTGAAACCAATTCCTTCCACGAAGCAAAAAACGGATGGCCTTCTGTGAGTGATGACAGTGACAGTAGTATTATTTTTAAATATGGCTCTTACTTTGGTATTTAGCAAGTAATTTAAAAAAATATAGACAGTTATATAGTATAGGGGTATGCGATTTTTGAGACGGGACTGCGATGCAACTTAAACGAGTCACGTCGTCTGCTGATTTTGTATGAAAGATACCATGGATCTAAAGCTAAAGGGATAGCGCGCTGGCATACAATACGCTGATGGCAGAAAATTTGACCTGAATGCATTTCGTTACCCACCTCTCTCTTTCTAACTCGTGATGTGTTAGGGTGTGAATCTGGATTGCCATCAAAAGTTGGAAAAAATGATAAACAGTTACGAAGCAATATAATTTTTATTTTGAGTTAAATTTTTATTAAAAAAATGAAAAATAATTATACTTGTTTTTGATATAGAAATATGAAGCCCAATTATATTAAGCAAACTGACATTTTTATTTTACAGTATTTCTGACTAGGCAAAATTTTTGAAGTGATGGTAATACTTTGGGAAAACAGGGCTTACTCCAGGTCAAATTTTCTGCCATCAACCTATTGTATGCCGGTTTGGTTTCCATATTTACCCAAACTACACGGCTAAAGTAATTATATTAAAGGTATCCATTACTTTATTTTATTTTTTACTCTATTTTTTTGTAGTTTTTTAATATAGTGCTAAGAATTGTTATTAAAACAGAAATAGTGGAGGAATCTATATCTCTTTAATAGGGTAACCATGATAATGTTTCTAATTGGGAAAAATATATAAAAATATATCTTAGCGGGACGTGATTGTTGGTGACAATTACGCGAGTTAAGCAACAGCAGGTGCGACCTAACTTGGAGTGGACAACACTTGGCGTATTAATTTCAGCCGTTAGTCCTGCTTGTCTAGTGGAGCCAAGGCCACTAGTAAAGTTTCCTTGTCTTCCTCGAGGGAGCCAATACGAGAGATATGTCTACGAAACGTTATTTTCAACTAGACTCCAACTTTCTTAAAGTCTGCACAGAACTACTTGGAACATTTGATTGCGTCAAAAAAATTTTTGCATAAAGTATGTACCAGTCACATGTGCATCAGAGGAGCGTGGTCACCCTATTTTGTACGAGTACTAACGTGATAAAGCTTTTATTTGCTAGAAAGAAACAGGTTCCTCCACTGTTTCTATCTCGCTTGGCTCGGCCTTGCCTCTATGCAAATTTGCAGATTACTCAGTCCTGTTTAATATATTAAGTCCATGGTTTAAATAGAGCTTGACGGATTGATAGAAAATCGGTAGCCAGTGCTGTAAATTAAACTAAAAAAGAATTGTCTATGCACGGCGGCCATCTTGTAAAAATATGGCGTCGATTTATCTGTCACACACACACATTGCTTTGCTGCATTGAGAGAGGCAATAATTTTGCATTCAATTGTGTTATTAAATCAAATTAATTCCTTCATTTTGTGATTTGATAATGGGTCGGTCAAGATCACGAAGCAAGTCACCAAGACGTCACCATAAAAGCAGCAAACATTCGCGAAAGAAAAGCAGATCTAAAGATCGGTCTTCATCGCGAAGTAGAAGTTCCAAACATGCCGAGAAATCTAGGGAACGGAGCTCTAAATCTCGGTAAAACATATGCAGAAGTTTTTCTTTTATTAATAAAGTAATTTCGTATAAATCAATATTTATTAAATGCTAAACTTTCAGAAAACGGTCTCATTCCGTATCGTCGTCGAGTAGTAGTATAGCATCTTTCGAGGGCAGTAGAAGTCGTAGAAAGAAGTCTAAAGGTCGTAACAAAATGGATGAAGTTGATAGGCTTGCAGAAATGGAGAGACAAAGACGTGTCAGAGAGGCAGAACAGAAGGTAAGTGCATACCATTTTCTGTGAAGCGAACTTAAAAATTTCCATTGGCAACAAAGGCGAGCAAGGACAAATTTCTGCCAGTAAATCTTCATCAAAATTATAAGTACATTATAATATATATAAATAATACATCCCTTGTGACTTAAATTTTCATATTTGCAGGTTGTAGAAGAAGAAGCTGCCAAAAGGATAGAGCTATTAGTAAAGAAACGAGTTGAAGAAGAATTAGAGAAAAGGAAGGATGAAATAGAACAAGAAGTGGCCAAAAGAGTGGAAGAAGCTAAACGCAAGATGGAGAAAGAAATGATGGAGGAATTGGAACGTCAAAGGGAACAACAAAGGCGCGAGGAAACTGCCCGACAGGTAACTGATACCTCCCTTTACCAGTCATGTGCAACAGCAATACTCAAACACATTGCTCTTACACATGACCCTCGCCCTGCGAGAACCCTCTCTTGTCTGCACCTAGTAAACACCCTAAGTGTAAAATGGAATGTTTAATGCCAACATATTGTTACAAAGAAACTAATGAAAGTATTTCAATCATGTTAAAGGTCCAGTCAGGTGTAGTTCGAGTGCTTACAAGTTTGTTGTTTGATTCTTTATACATTGTCACTCAATGTGGCTGTGGCCTATATTCAATTTGACATACCTGCTACATGCATGTCACTTATATTGACGAAGCAGGTGTAATGTGCTATATAATGTAAGATTGCCTTGAAGGCGACTGGCTAGCATTTTAAAATTGTTCGCTTGACTGTGCTTGGCAGTCACGTAGTCTATAAGTCAGGTCAGAAGACTGAACAAGATCAAGGAGCTGTAAGAATTGTACGGAGACGCTGCTTGAGGACCCGTTCGTGAATGCTGAAGGTATTTTTTGAACCTATTTTTTGTATAACAACATTTTTATTTTGATGCTAGGTTAGTTATGGGGAGATTTTGCTTGTTGTTGGGTGGGGTTGTTTTAGAAAAAATACGACATGTATCAGCTGGGCAATAACAAATGATGAATAAAATATTGTTACTTTGTCACATTTTTTTTAGTTAACTGCAGTTGAATAAGAGAGATACAATGAAAAGTATTATAACAAAAATATTGTTAATAAATAATAGTTCTGATATAAAAAAAAGTGAAAGAGATGTGCCAATTGCATACTCTAAAATTTGGACATAACTTAATTTTGTTGGTACAAGAAATTAAAGTGATAAATATTTGATTTTTGAGATGTTTTTTTTTTTTGTGTCTGGCTGTGTAGTGAAGAACAAGATTAACATTGCTTTTCTGTTAAACAGGAGGAAGAAGCTCGTAAAAGGAAAGAGCTGGAGGATATCATGGCGGAAAATAATAAAAAAATTGAGGAAGCACAGCGTAAGCTGGTGAGCATTTCTCATTATTTCTTACATTGAAGCTAAAGCCTTTTAGACGCCTTACAAAGATGCATTGACGTTCAAATGAGTTTTTGAACCAACAAGCCCGAGGAGAGACTTAGCATAACTTTGCTGCTTTTACAAAATTTTCTTCCATTTACTCTGCAAATATGGAATAAACTGCAACATTGCATAAGGCCTTACAAGAAGACTGTGATAGAAGAGACGACGCGCATGTGACGCTAACAAATACGTAGGCCATAGGTAATGTCTCCTTAGATCTAATATAATTTATTACCATATTCCAGGCTGAAGAACGTCTAGCGATGATTGAAGAACAAAGAAAAATGGATGAAGAAAGACAAAAACTGAAAAAGGAACAAGAAAAGAGAGTAAAAGAGGAACAAAAGAAAATCCTAGGCAAAAATAATTCAAGACCCAAACTGTCATTTTCTCTGAAACCACTTTGAGGTGTACTTATTTCTTGAAGGCACAATGTCTTCAGAACTTTTCAAACTATAACATTAAAAATTATCTCTATTCACACTCAAGCATGATAGCCTTCTTGTTCAGTACCTAATGGATTTATTAATATTTTATTACTGATTACCTAAAATACTACTCATTTTAGCGCCTTTTCGGTTGGTTCCTTGGCTAATTGCCTCTGAGCCCAGGGTCCGCTACCGATTACCTAAAATATGACAGTGTCCATAGATGTTTTCCAAAGTTTGATTTCACTGAAGTAAACTGCAATATATAAAAATGCAGAATTTTCTTATCTACTTACTTAAAAGAAGTTTAAAAATCAACTATTTTATGTTGAGTAGTGTCTCATATAAAAATTATAATGTTGCTCATGTCCTCTAATATTATATGTGTATATATAGATTGTTTTTTAGTCAGTAACATGTTTTGCAGTTTATTAAGCAGGTTACAAAAGTAATACCTATAAGATATGAGGTTGATATAGCGGTCAAAGGTGTTTTTACAGAGCAATTATAAATAAGGCAAAGAAAGTACTAGAAATTAATAAATACACATAATTATATGTAAGTGATGGCGATGTAAACTCGCGCGCACAGTTTTCTCTCCAGGCTACTCATAATTATATATTATTTTTTTCTCACTTGTATAGTAACTCAAATGGCTAGTGAGTAGGTGCAAAGTTCAGTATATTTTTAACTCAAACATCAACATCATCATCATGATCCTAGCGTGTATTCCTAGTTGCGTCGTCAGCTTACGTTTCGGAGCCTAGGGTACGCTATAAGTTATGCTCCTACTGCAGTACTGGTTATTACAATGGAGCGACTGCCGTCTGACCTCCGTAACCCTTTTTTATAGGGAAACCAGACCAACAGGAATATGACCCGAGTGGTGTTAATGGCCAACACTGTCAGAATTTTTCAGGCTACCCCAAGGCATCTGACAGAGCCTAACGACTGCTATCTATCGACAACAACCGGGACCAACGGCTTAACGTGCCTTCAGAAGCACGGAGGAGCTCAAGATAGAAAAGCCACTAAATGGCGATCAATCCAATAGTGGTCGCGCTTGACTAACGAGCTCCTTAACATCAACTCAAACATCAACATATGTATAAGTAAATACATATATCTAAAAAAAATTACGCTGTTTAATATTTGCTAGGAAAGACTGAACTTTGCATTTAGTGTACCTTGGCAGATATATTAAACCATCTTAGATTTAGTTAACTAAAGGAAACATAAAATGAACGAGTGCTAGACAAATAATATCCAATATAGTTTTGCATAAATCGTCCACTTAAGAGTTCAATTAGGTATAAAGTAAACTTTAAAATTTGATTATTTTCTAACAAGATCATATAGCCATAAGGTTATGTATATATTTTTAGCATAAGTGCTTATTTTGTCGTCGACTTTTGTAAAAAGGTAATGTTACATAATTTTTATATTAGTTCTAAATACCCGTTATAGATAGAATAGTAAGTCTATTAACTATTCTAGCAATACTTTATCAGATAAATAATATGAAGATAGTAGATTCACGGCACAGATGAAACCGGGAAAGCGTCATGATGAGACAGATACACTGTATACAGTACTTAACATGGTACGTATAAATCAACAGTGCAGCGGTGTTACAAAGTGGTTTTTCAATGAGCATAGTAATGCTTTATAATGGCTAGATAAATGTAATGTTTCTTTGAAACATGAATTGTTCATGTATATCGTGGATTTTCACTTTTATATCATGATCAAAATAATGATTTTAATTACTATAGGTATTATAAATATGACTATGACAACAACACATGAATTGAACACCTCCCTATTTGAACACAAAAAGTGAGATGTTCTTTTAAATTATTATCGTTAAAATTGGTTATCCTGGTTTTTTATTTGGCTTAGTTTCATTTAATTTTTACAAGCACTTAATAAATTATTTTGCGTGCTTCCGCCACCAGTTAGTTCATGCAAACTATTGCCGGCCGGCACCCACCCACTACTATTAGTCCCAACATGCCCGCCACCACTAGCTTGCACATGCAAGCATGTGCAAGCTAGTGGTGGCGGGCATGTTGCATGCAATAATTTATTAAGTGCTTGTAACTTTAAATTCCGCAAAGTGACGCCTGAATCGGTTAAATAATTTAATTTTTAATAATAACCTTACAATAAACAATCTAGTCTACTTAGAACAGTTTTTTTTTTTTTTCATTATTATGTTCACGTGAAATTAAGCAATGTTTATATGTCCGATAATAATTATGTGTTGATATTAAATATCTCTCCTGTTTGGTGTTGAGGATCGATTTATCACATAAAGATTTTTCTTCCAATTGTATTCTATTTTGTACAATAATACACAAGGAAATGAATAGTTGTTGACCTTCCACACAAAGTTCAGTCAGCTGATCACTTAATTTGTTGAGAGATCAACAAAATTTATTTCGCATTTCAAGGCAAATACTTGAAAGTTTTCAAATTGCAAATCTGGAGCTAATCGTCCTCGTTTTTAAAATTCTATGGACGGTGGTAAGGTAGGTCAGAATGGATTTTTCCGAGATATGTGAAATACTGCCTTATACATAAAAATTACATAACAATTTTTTTAACCAAATTTATTAAAATTGTTTTGCTTGTTCAAGTTTCAGGGTAAAATTCAGGTTAAATAAATGAATGATGAAACGAAAAGGCAGTATTTTTTAGACACATTTATTTCGAGAAATAGTAACGATAGTTATTCGCTTCGCGACAATGTACATTTGTCATGTAATTTAAGCAATAAATTTGTGACTAGTATTGCCTTTGCTCGTACCTTGTTTGTAGCAATATCTTACAGACGATTGCAATTTACCTATTATGTTTTATATGTGCATAGATTTTAGATGTACTTTTGTAACGAAACTTTCATATTACATGTAAATATTTTTTTCAGTCCTGGAGTTCACAAGTGGTGTTCGTTCTAACACCTTAATCTTTAGTAGATAATAATACTTGATTTAAATAAATGAAGTCAACAGTATTTCTATTGTTTTTATTTATATTATAAAAGTAATGATATATTTTTCTCGGGTACAATTGTCTAGTTTTCAGAGTACTCTTTTTCTTTTTTGTTAATAAAGGAAATCATTTTCAAAGCAGTTTCTGCAATATTTAGTTTGGAAGCGGTTAAACGTTTCACGTCGCGATCAGGCGAACGCGATCGCGAAATTACAAATTTGTTTTCATTGGGTAATTTTATGATATCGGCCATATCAAAGCAACTGGCCTTTCCAAAGGGGCCATCGTCTAATTTACTGAAACTGAAAGATTTCTTTAAGTCTCCGCTCATTACACGACTGCAAGATTTAATAATCAATGAATTGATATCGGTGACGCTCTTGATGCTTTGGTTCGCGTTTCTAGGTTTCAACGAACACAATGATACAGAGTCTTGTATCGCGCCAGATTTGTTGCTAATAGTGTTATCCGACGTGATCCTGTCCAGCAGGTTCCGAATCTGTTCAGTGATGACGGTGGCCGCGGCAGACAGATCGTCCTCTGATTCCGTGACGTGAGTACATGTTTCTCTTTCTATCATTATCTCGCATTCGGTGTTCTCCTCGGGCTCCATCATAATATCCACATCATAATACCGTTTCAACTTTTCTAGTACTGCTTTCAAATCTCTTTCTTTGCCAATATCTGGATCTTCATAAGACTCTTTGATTTCGATGTTTCCTTTGTAGAAGTATTCATTTGGAAGTGCGTATCCTTTGATAAACAAGTCTGCCGCTGTGCCATATCTGGGTATGGTCATAGGCTGACGGTAGATGCATTCAAAATTTCCGGTGGACGCTTTTGGATTGGCAGCATGGTCAATGACGACTAAAATTAGAAATAACAATTAATTTAGCGTACAGAAGAAGGCTTAAAGAAGTATCCTGCTTAGGTGACATTCAATTTCTTTTACTGTACTCTGACTGTACTAAATCTACGCATGATGGTAGTACCACCAGTATCAGCTTTTTAAGTTGAATCAATGATTACTACCTTCACAACAACATTGTATCAACATACACAATCAACATTGTATTTAAGGCCCGAGGACCCTAAAATGTAATGTCTTAGTTTTGTCTCTTCATTTATTAACTACAATGCAGAATTTTTATAGAGCAATTATATTATGACATTAGGCATTTCATGATCGGCACCCATCATCATCATCAACTCTTTTTAGGAAAGTGCATATTTAGACCTTTGCTATTTCTTTAGACGACTCTACTTTGGTACGACACCCGCGAAATCACATTGCTTAGCAACCGGTACCTACTTACTCATGTCCTAACGGAGAATTAATTTTAGACTTATTCATTTCCAGAATTTGAGAACTACCGAAGAAGAACTAAAGGGATATTGTAAGTAAATATTTTTTTAAATTCTAATCTGAAAAAAAAACAGTTTAATTTAAATTATCACATATATTGATACCTACCTTTGATTATATCCGAAACGGCAGCTGGGCAAATTTTTGCAGTAACAGAAGTCGTGTGATTCAAATCTGGGCAAGAGTTGATCTCAATGAGCCAAGGTTTATATTCCTTGTCCAATATAAAATCGCATCCGTACATCTCGAAACGATTCTTGCTGACCGAAAGTGAGTCTTGACAACTCAACATGATACCAATGATAGACTTTTTCATCCCAGGGTAAATGATGTTATCCCAAACCTGATCTTTACCGACTCTTATTAAATAGTTTTTATATGTATCTAGATCCCACATATTATGTAGAGGGAGTTCTTTATTCCGTCCCAAGCAATTTTTATATTTCCTTTGTACAGCATTATTTGTAAGATGAATAGATTCGTGGTAGTTCTTGAGACTATATTTCTGAGAGCTAAACTTCAAGTAGCATTCCGTGTAGCACCAAATAATGAGTGGGTAGGTGCTGGTGACCAGATAATATTGTCGGATATCGAATTTCGTGTCATGTATCAGCAGCGGTTCTTCTGAAAAACGAAGCAGAGTCTTAACAATAAAATTAGCACGCGATTTCAGATTGAGGATTATTGTTTATGAATACCAACTTACCTATATATTTCTGGACGACGTATTTATTATTTACTTTTTCTAGTAAATTGGTCATAACTCCTAACTTTGAAGCCATTCTTATACCTCTTCCCCTGGAGCAATTAGCAGGTTTTATGATCCAAATGTTGTGACAGCCTTCGCAACTCAACTGGGGTCTATATTTGTGAATCTCTTTCAACAAAATTTTGGCATAACCTAAGTAAAGTGGTAACATATGTTGATGGTCGGCTTCGAAAACATCTTCTTTTTCAATGATTCGGTAATATTTCTTTAAAAATGAGTTCCATTGGCCAGAACTAACGGAGCTGGCAGAGCGGTCTATGTCTTTATTTTGTTTTCTAAATAGATATTCTTTGCACCTATTCAGCGCAAAAACGATGATGTTGATAGACACCTTTCCAGAGTCGAGGACGACAGGCCTTTCGTTGGCTACCATTGAGAGAACCCACTTCAGCAAGCTGGTGCACGCAGTTATTTTGTAATCTTTTATGAAGTCGTCGATTTCACCAGCCTCGCAACTATTGTATGTTCGAGGGCAATTCACTTCTGCGACCTCGTCTATATTAAACCAATAATTCCTTTTTATGGAAGAACAAAGCCCCTGTTTTGTAGTCCATAACGCATCGATTTTTAATTTATTTATAATTGTATTGTTTTCGTTTCTCATATCAATGGTAATCTCATGATCTTCCTCTTTGGTCTTCCATATGAAATTTGGACTCGATTTCTCAACCAGATTGGACAGAAGCAGTCTTTCTAGTTCCCCATGTATTTCTGTTTTATTCTTAAACTTTCCATTTCGTATTTTAGACAAGTTCATTCGGTTCGGTGGTATTTTCTCAACCCATCCTCGTTCCAATAATGCGTTTCGAACGGCGTTGCAACTGCCATATATTGAGAATATTTTGTTTTGTCTAATAGCGTTAAATGCTAAAGCTTTTAATTTTATGTATCGGTTGGATCGAGATTGGCAGCTGCATATTACGTAGCTCTTTTCCTTTGGAGAAAGGCCTGTAGCTTTGTAATAGCTTTGGTAGGGCATCGGTATTTTTTCGCCTATTCTTGTATTACAGAACCTGTTAAAAGGTGAATATATTCGTGCGACGCCTCCTTTGTCATGGTTTTTATTTCGGGTGGTCTGCAATTGAAATTTAGAATGAATTCCATTGCACGCAATAAATAACATAATATTATCATTACATTATAATTAAGCACTTATAATAATTGTGTTTACCTTTAGAGGAATCGCATTTTCTCGTGAAACAAGACTGGATTCTATATTCACCTCTAACGTAGGATATGAACTAGGTCCTCCGCTTTTCTGAAAAATTCGTGTCTGTGTTTTTATTATGAAAATTATAAAAGTTATTGAAACATGAAAAGTATTACCTTTTTCTTAATACAACGACGCTTTTTTGTCGGCATTGTTGAATCAAGTCATTATTCGCATGTCTGAATAAAAAAATGCAAAGATAAAAAAAATAGTTAATACATAAAATAGTAAAATTTAAAAAAAATATATATTCGAAACTCATTGCTGAACATAATTAGCTTGAAGATGTACACCTCATAAAATAGTACTAGCTGTTTCCCACAGCACTGCGCGCCTCATTCCCCGGGTCTTCATCTTTATCCATACATATCAAATTTAATCAAAATCAACCCAGAGGTTAAGTCGTCAAAGCTAACAGACAGACAGATTTTCGCATTTGATTGGATAATATTATTATGGGTGACAAGAACAACGAAAATAAATATTACTGCGGTTACTTGTATGATACGGCATGCTTTCACTAAAATTATTTACCTAAACATTTCTGAAATTCTCACCCTTCTATTCATCTCTGTTACTTGACGTGCTTCTGTTGCTCGGCTTGTAGCACGTAGTCAAGAACAGTACTGTATTAATTTCACTGATACAAATCGGATGAGTACCTCATGGCTTCTTGAAAAGTTTAAGACACTCGTTCAAGATGCTCCTGGATGGTCACTCATTCGTATGACTTCTTTGGCGTAGGCGTAAACTTTGTTAGACTGTTTATGATCAAGTAGCATCTATTTGATTGATTTTCTGATGATTTACTGTAAGTATTTACGATCCAAATCACCCTATGCTCAACAATCTTGTAAGATTTTTTTATCAATATTTTTGTTTATATCTACTTAATAATCAGAAACAAAAATCATGTTGTTCCCTTCGTCATTTTTATATCGTTAGATATTTTTTTAAATATTTTACTTGATTATTTTTAATTTATTTATTACTTTATCACTGAACAATTTTGTGAGTTTATGACATTTGAATGTAATATTTGGCATGTGATGTCAACGTGATAAATGAATGATAAATGATTGATGGAAAAAATAAAAACATAATACAACCGATTTCCTTTACTTTTACAAATAGATCTTGGGAAGTGGGATGAGGCCAGGAACATGGAATCGGAATTGGTCGGAGTACCTGAAACTGAAATAATTAAAACCTTTTACCGTTAAAATATTTTATTTGGAATAGAATTTAAAAATTTAACAGTGCCGATAATAGGCGCATAATAATACTTAATTTTATTCGAAATGCTCACTCTTATTTAAAACAACCTACGCAGAAAAATTATGCGTATTTTCAATCAACAGTTATAAGCGTTATTGTAATAGGAACTCTCACAAATTTCGGCCAATTGTTCGAAGAGTTCTTGGTACTATCTATCATGTATGCTTTGGCTATTTAATTAGTCCTTTGATTAGTTGATTCAATTTCAAAATTACAAGCCTAAAGTATGAAATATTTATAGTAGTCTGTCTTCAAACTGATAATCGTGAAAAGGGTTATGTTTATTAAGGGTTATGTGCACTCTTTATGGCTGAAAATAGCTAAAATTATGATAGCTGCGAGGCTGCGACTCGCGTGGCGATTGTAACATAATGTGTATCATTCACAAAATATTGTTAAAAGATTTTAATGATTTATTTAGTAGCGCCTTGTTCGTCATTTACTATACACGGCGTAACCACAACACGATAGGGATAGAGAGAGGGGCAACTTTTAGAAAGTGAGACTCCTTCTTGGGCTTTGATTTCGTCTCTAAGAGTGCAAATATTTCTACCAATGGCACTCAACTTTTTTAAAGGATCTGGATCGTCAACACTCTTGCGCAATCTCAGAGGAGCTGTTGGCGATTTATGAGAAACTATGATGCCTGATTTCGTTTGACGAAAAGCCGGTATAGGCTCTGTTGTTAATACCAAATTCGACCTATTTGAAATTTTATTTTGAACCGATATTGTAGGACGTAAAATACTAGCGGTTTCTCGTTCCCATTCCTCAGGATCTATATAACATATTTTGTTACCAACCGATCTGTCTACTTTCTGTTTGTTGGCTTTGCTAGCTGATTCTGTGCGGTATTTACTGGCGACGACACCAGCTTGGCCCTCATCGGGTCGGCAGCACGAGTGTGAAACGACGCGTCTTCTATATTCTATATTTTTTTCTCGTTTTCCTCGCTGCGTCCTAAAAGAGAGCGCGGATGTTTTATGTTTTTTAGATCCACTTTTCAAAGTTTTTACAGAAGTGATAGCTTGGCGTACCGTTAGTGAATCCTTAGGCCCTAAAACAATTCCATCCTTATTCATAGGCAGTGAATCATAGGGATTGAGCCAGGTTAGGAAGTCAGTTATGATTGGTCCGCTGTATTCTGCAGGGACTGGTTGGTCTTGGTCTAAACCAGTGTTGTCTCCTGCAGGATCCCGGGGTGCTAATGGTGTCACATTACGGGATTCATGTTTGCGTTCTTTTGATTTCTTAAGCAATTTCTTCCCGTTGATACAAAGAGACAGGCCAAGGTAAGCTGGTGCTTTTGGGACTACTTGTCTGTAGGCTAATTCAAATGTGCCTGTGTCAGCGTCAGGGTTGTGTCGACGGTCTAGAATAACTGAAAAACAAATTGTCAATTTTACAACTTATGACAAAAATCACAAAACTCGCAATGTGATGTGGAATAAGAATTGAGACTGCAACATTAGCTTTCTTTATATAGTAATTACTTAATTATCTAATCTCATACTAAATAGTAAAAATTAGAAACGATACTTGAATGTCAGTCATTATACACATGCCATCGGAATAAAATTAAAAATAGTAGATTATGATACAAGGGTGCGAAGTTGGTGTTTATTTACGAGGTGAGACGAATGCCTATAGAAGCCGAGTATATGACCAATTTTGCTCACGAGTTTTCATACGACGATTTTCAACACATTTGCGAGGAAAAACACACATCAATTTATTTTTATTATTTACACAATAAATAAAAGTTCTCAAGTGATATCAAAATATTTCTTCACTTTGAACCCTTTCAAAATTAGATACACCATTAGAGTAAATTTGGGCTTGTGTCTTTGATATTGCATTGCTAGGTATCTCCAAAAACATAATTCAACTAAAAAAATTCTATGTTCTTGATTCTGGTATAAAGCTTCGTCCACGCCCGGCCACGTCCATTTAAATTAAGTAGCTATAGTCAGCCTACTTAGTCAGCGGAGTCAAATTTAGGTATTCTTCCCTAAATGAAATCGCGATTAATTACAAAAACAAATAGATTTAAAAATGGCGCCACTGATACAGCCAGAGCAAAGCCTGATACGTGGGGCGCACTATAAGTTTCCGGAATGAATATAAAAAAATACTATTAAAGGTACAAAATTAATTTATTGTTTTTCAAAATAATCTCCCTTGGCGTCTATGCACTTTTTCATTCGATGAAACCAGTTTTGAAAACTTTTGTGCCACTCCTCTGTGGTGACCTCTGAAACGTGTTTTTCATACTCCTCGGCAGCCTCTTCTGGTGATGAAAATTGTTGACCGCGTAATTGGTTCTTAATTTTTGGGAACAGAAAAAAGTCACAAGGTGCCAGGTCGGGACTGTATGCAGGATGACTCATGAGTTCTACATTTTTCGCCTTCAAAAAGTCGTTTGTCTGTCTGGCCGTGTGAGAACTAGCATTGTCGTGGTGCAGGATGATACGGCGTTTACGGTTATTTTTACGGAGTTCGTCAATAACTTCCGGCAAACAAATGGTCGTGTACCAGTCACTATTCACTGTACGACGATTCTCTAAAGCAACAGTTTGCCACGTGTCCAGTTATATTAAAAAAAGAAGCAATCATCCGCTTAGATGCACTTTTCACGCGCGCCACTTTGGTTGGTTTCGGCTCATCTTGAAAGACCCATACGCTCGATTGCTGCTTTGTTTTGGGATCGTAGCAATAAATCCATGTTTCGTCACCTGTTACTATGTCCCACACCAAATTTGACGCACCTTCGTTGAATCTGGTAAGCATGGCACTGCACCAAGTGACGCGGTCCGTTTTTTGAGCCTCGGTCAAGTTGTGTGGGATCCACCGCGAGCACAGCTTTCTCACACCCAAATGTTTGTGTAGGATTAATTGTATTTGACTCATGCCTATTTCTAAGGATGCGCGAATTTTATGGTAGGTCACATGCCTGTCTGTTTCAATCATACGGCGCACAGCATTGATGTTTTTGTTGGTCACAGCGGTGGACGGCCGACCATCGCGAGATTCGTCACTGAGATTGATACGACCACGCTTGAATTCTGCAAACCAGCTATAAACAGTTGTCTTGCATGGTGCTTCATTGCCAAAAGCTGTTTCAAGCCGAGCGATGCTCTGTTGAGCTGTCAAATTACACTTAAAATCTTAGAAAATCATACTACGAAAATTTTCCCGAGTTAAATCCATGTTGATGCAGACACACAATTTTTTAAATGGCGCCACAAGGTAAAAACAAAAGACAGTCAGATGAAACAAACTGCATTCTACAGCCAAAGAGTTCTATTTTCAAATGTTGCAATAAATTTTTAAATATTGTTTATGTAAGTGGCCAGTTCCGGAAACTTACAGTGCGCCCTATGTAGTAATTTTTTTTAGCAATGGGTTTTACGACACTGATACAAGTTTTTCATAGCCCTTATTAATTCTACACAAATTAATATTTGTTGTCCAATACGGCCAATATTCAGTTAAAATAAATATTAATATGAAATTGAATGATGATTTATCATTTGGAAGCTAAATTTTTTTTTTGTGAAAAAAAATAGTTTATATTTTTCGCAAAAACAATAAATTGATTTGAGACTTACCCCCATATTCTCAAACATTTCCTCAAACTCGACTCAACCTTACTCCAACTCATTGGTATGATTAGTCGTCACTGGCTTCCTTGACTTAAGGAGATTCCTCATTGGAGGTGAGTATAGAACTGTCAAAATATAAGGTTGGTCGAGAGGTACCTTAAGGCGGCCTCAAAAGTGGTTATAAATCGGTTTTTTACCACTTTTTGTCTACTTAATTTGTTTATTTTTTACTCTATTCTTTTGTATTTTTCAATTTTTGTGCTTCGGATTGTTATTATAACCTGTGTCTTTCCTCATTGGAGTTTGCTCAAGCAACCAATTAAGAATGTCGTTTTCAAGGAAAGTTCGAAGACTTCCTTAAGGCTTTCTCCAATAAGTTTGAGTGAAGGACGTCCTTACGGTTATGTTTAAGAATACGAGTGTTAAAATCCACTTGGCGTACATTAAAAAAGAATTAACCGTAACCTTGGAAACCATTAGTTTTCAAGTGCGACTATAATATAAACAACTTGTTGTTTACAACCCCTATGAATGTTCTAATTACAATGAAATAAAAGGCACTTTAAAAGCAAATGTGTTGAAAATTAAATTATGACACAGTACTTGTATGGACAACTATATCATAATATAACTTTTTTCCACTAAAGTACAGCTTGGGCTGGACCAAGGAGGTTGTGATGCTGTTTTTTACATTGCGCTTCCTTGGTCCCTTTATAATCTGTGGACGCGGCCAACAAGCGTGCAAAGGATTCCATTTTCAATTTTTAATCTATTTTAAAAAATGTCAGAAAACGTAGCGATGTTGAAAAAAATTTTACAGCATTTTTTGTTTTTTTTTTACATTTTATGAGATTGAGATTAGATAAGCACATAATTTGGTGGTAAAAACCCCTTTTTATGCAACAGTTTCATAAACTACTATTATTAAACACATAAAAGTCTACTAAAACTTCATTTAGAATGGCTTACGTGTGTTATGTGGGTGGTGTGAATAATTTATAATACCTTTCACAACGTCTTCCAGGCACTGAGGACATAATCTAGCTGTGACTGAAGTGGTCGGCGCCATGTCTGGACTGGAGTTGATTTCAATAAGCCACGGCGTGAAATCGTCAGTCAACATGAAATCCGCCCCGTACAGTTCAAAACTATTCTGTCTTTTATCCATGCCATCCTGGCAGGCTAGCATGGCGCCAACAAGGCACTGCTTCATGCCAGGAAAGATTTTCGTTTCCCACATTTCATACTTTCCTATCTGTCTTCAATAATGGAAAATATGTTTAGTATTTATATCTTTACAGAAAACATCACATAATTCTTTGCAATTCAAATTTACCTCAGGTATGCCTTGAAGGAATGACAGTCCCACATATTTTCATCAGGCAAGGCTTTATCACGCTCCCCAGTATTTTTATATTTAGTCTGAACTGCATTGTTTGTGAGATGTACGGACTCGTGGTAATTCGATAAGCTGAATATTTGAGAACTAAATCTTAAATAACTATCCCTGAAAATAGTAATATCAACAGAGTGTAGTTCATGAAACAAGCTAAAACTAATGCCTAGATAGTAGCACACAATAATGGAAACGATATTACCTGTAGACCCATATTGTGAGAGGCTGACAACATGTGATCAAAAACCATTGTCGTATATCAAATTTTGTATTGTAAATTACCAATGGATTTTCTGTAAATAAGACAACAATTCAAGATTTCTAAAAGAAAAAAAATCATTTTGAATCATGCTATGTTTTAAAGACAAGCGATATTCTTACCAATATATTTTTGAACAACGTATCTAGTTTTTTGCATGGGGAAATTGATGAGGCCTATTATATCTTTGATATTGTTCATGAGCTGAATACCCCGCCCACGACACTTGTTGCCAGGTTTCACTATCCATATATTGAGTACACCATCAATGTCTATTTGAGGCCAAAACTTCGTCATCGTCGATAAAAGTTTGGCTGCTCTTCTTTCTAATTGCCTAAAATAGAATAACCAGAATTTCACTTGTTGACTCGAAATTATTTTATCGGTTTAGACTTGACAATAAAAATCAATAATGGAAATGTGATTTCGATTATTATCGTCAATGACTAACATATTACCATATCTACATTAAAGTAATCGAAACCCATGCTTACATATTATGATTTTGCTAATGATATTATGATTTCGCTAATGATATTATGATTTCTCATTACCATTATCGCTATTGCGTGACAGAGCGACGCTGATCTAATTATCATGTTTTGTATTACAAATACAACTTGTTTCAATTACCTTATATTCCAGTTTTTGTCATCTATAAATTTCGCTTTTTCGTGTACCAAAAGATAATGATGTGTGAGGAATTGATCCCATTCATGTTCCCACACATGAGTCACCTGGTCTTCTGTATCATCGATATCTTTGTGCGTAAAGAATGTAATGTACTCTGTTAGTCTAGAGAGAGCAAAGTCTATTGCAGTAAACGGCACTTTGCCGTGGCTTGTAACCATATTTTGTTCCTCTTTATTTTGCAGTGAATTGCAAAGCCATTTCAAGACGCTAATGCAAGCCGTGATTCTGAAATCGTCGATGAACTCCTCGAGGCTATCGGAATTGTGGATGTTGTAGCTACGCGGGAATTTGGTTACGGCTGTGCCAGGCTCGGTGTACCAGTGCATTTGCGTTAGAGACGTCGTCAAGCCTTCTTTGGTTGTAAATACAGACCTGGAGAACCTAGAATAGGAAAGTAACAACTTGCAGATTTCGAAAAAAAAAACATCACAAATATGAATAAGGAAACCTGGAAATAATGGTGCAACGAAAAACAACTAATACAAACTGGCCGACTTCGAATATGAATGAATGAAAATACTATGTACTCGTGCGACCATTCAAGTATACCTGCTTATAATGACTTCCTTGTTACTAAGCAACCAGTCGTATTTGTCTCTCTTGGTTGTCCATAGAAAATCGACTGAATGTTGTTCCATGAATTTGTACAGGATCATCCTTTCAACCCTGGAGAGTTCTTTTCCTGTGGCTTTCTTAGGGTCACTGTTAAGAGGTGGATGGCGTACCTTAAAAATAATCAAAATTTTGGTAGGCACTCTAGCTTCATACATAGACCATAAATAAGTAGTTCATTTACGAGAAATAGTTTTTACTATAGCATTTCAAAAGTAATATGTAGGTATCCAACTTATGAATATTGCAACAGACACCAAGTATAACCTAAATTCTGCAGTGTTATAAATTCTTACCCTACTAGATTCATATTTCTCGATCCAACCTCTTTCAAGTAGCGCTCTTCGAACCGCAGGGAACCCTCCGCCCTTGATCATGAAAACCTTTCGTTCCTTCATCGCAGTCTCCGCGATCTTCTTCAGTTCATTCCATCTCTCTGTGCTCACCCATGACTTGTACTGTCTCAATTGCTCCGCAGAAGTCGACTCTTGAACTGTGGGCCAATTAACTTACTTTAGGTAGGTATTACTGAATTTATCTCGATGTAATTTGGGAACTACATAGCTTGGAAACTTTTATGTGGTCACGATCCTCAGCAGTGAGAAGAAGAAATTGGGATGAAATATGAAATCTAAAATGCACTGTTAAAGATATAATAAACTCTACATATCTGATGATTAATGAACTCGACAGTACGCTAATAATATTAATAAATTGATTGATGATAGATTTCTCTGTGCTCTTAACCATTTCTCTCGATAGTAACGAAAATGTTATAGACGAAGGATGGAAATACATAATACAGGGCCATGTTTTACGATGATTCTATAAAATACGCAGGGCTACCATCTAGGCATATCGCCGCTACGACGAACCTGGCCCATATTCAGACTTGGATAGAGACACACTGGACTGCACTATTGCACTGGACGGACGCCGTTCTTTTTTCGTGGTACTCTCTCTGTGAATCTTCGAGTCCGAGGCGCTCTCCTCCAGCTCCATTGTTACAGCCATCAGCCTCTTTCACGTCTTTTAGAAATCCTGCAACAGACGAGCTGATCAAATGTCACCCACATTTTAAGAGCCTATCTCATCGGGACGTGTACACCGTTCGCCAGCAGGTGATGGACTGGCCACCTAAATATAACTTGCCAGTGCAATAACCTACTTTATAATTTAACCTACATCGG
The DNA here is from genome assembly GCA_947363495.1 of Euzophera pinguis. NCBI lineage: Eukaryota > Metazoa > Arthropoda > Insecta > Lepidoptera > Pyralidae > Euzophera > Euzophera pinguis. The sequence continues at coordinate 5,031,332 of OX376156.1, read as the reverse complement.
AGGTCCCTGGTTATCAACGAGGCATCCGCGCGCATCGCTGCCTGGCACCTGTGCGAGTGACGTCACCATCTGGGTTACCTGCGTCCTTCGTGAAACGTGCAGAGTACACGGGGAAATTAATAAGCTCAAATAACACTTGCCTCCTGCAACCAGGTCGCTATTATTAACAAAACTGGGTTAAAAGTAAACGCAAAAGCGTCGTTACATGCAAAAGAAGTAATTATTACAAAGAAAACTGTAAATTTATTTCGACATCGTCAATAACGTTTCAGAATTTGTCAAGTCCGATGATTTTCAAAATGTCAAATCTATTAGGCACAAGCACAAAACAACAAAGCTATCTTTTTATACCAAGTTTATGAAAAGTTTCTGTTACAAAAGTCCATTCGTCACTCAATCATCCAGGTTTATATACTTATGCTTAAACATGCCGTAATAATATTAGTTGTACTTATTTGATGTTATATACATTTTAAGTTAGTTCGGCTCGTTAAATTGGGAAACGCAGACAGATATTTTTTTAAGAATATTACACACTGTTATCGTAAAACACGAACATTAGTTCCAGTCTAGCTCATAACATTTAATTTTTACCAACATAAATACTTACTGAATAAGTGAGTTACAACAATAAGTCGCTAAGAAATAACCTTTTTTACAAAAGACAACTTCCATTTGTTTACCTTTAAGACATTCTGAACCCAAAAGGTTCATACACAGGGAGATATAGGTCGTAACTGGAAAACAAGCTTGGACCATTAAGATACCAAGACAAACAGAGTCGATTGACCCCTCTGATACAAGGGTCTAAAAGATCGATTAAGCCTACATGAATATTACCCTAATAAGTAAGACTGACCCCAAAAATACCAATTTAATGGTCGTGAGGCTATGCCGTGAGGTGGTTTCGTAGTTCTGACACCAGGGCATATGGAGTCGATTGGCCTTAGAAAACTATTAAGATCAAGCAAACGACTTCAAAGGATATGAAAGTCATATCTTATTATGTATGTTTATTTTATATGCAATATTTGTGTATGTTTATAATTTTCAACTATATTGAAGTCTTTATAAATGTTATATTATTTGTTACTGTTTGTGGGCAATAAAGATATTTTGTATTTGTATCTTTGCGTAGCGTAAGTAGTCGTACGTAAGCCACTTTGCGCGGTCTAATATAAGTATCCATTATTCTGGAGTGACATACACTGCACTCCTACACCCAGTGCCCAAAAAAGGCGATAGATCAGACCCGTCGAATTACAGGCCAATCGCCATAACCTCCCTTCTCTCGAAGGTCATGGAACGTGTAGTCAATACGCAGTTGTTGCGATATTTGAAGAACGAGAACCTAATCTGTGACCGATAATATGGTTTTGGCCATGGTCGCTCCACGAGAGATCTCCTCTTGTTTTTGACTCACCAGTGAGCTTCTGCCATCGAGAGTCAAGGCGAGGCTTTAGCATTCAGCTTAGATATAGCGCAGGCGTTCGATCGGGTCTGGAATCGGGGTCTCCTATCGAAGTTGCCATCGTACAGCTTGCCTGAGGGATTGTGCAAATGAGTCGCCAGCTTTTTGACCGGCAGGTGCATCAGAGCAGTAGTTCATGGTAGCTGCTCTGATAGTATGGACATTAATGCTAGCGTCCCGCAAGGCTCGGTTTTATCCCCTACGCTGTTTCTTCTGCATAATAATGCCATGGTTTCTATCGATGATAGCATTCATTGTTATGCGGACAACAGTACTGGGAGTACTCATTACTCTGGCCGTGCAAATATTCCTCGATCCATCGTGGAAGAGAGTCGCGTAAAACTTGTGTCCGAAACCGAGATCGTTTTGGAGAAAATTGCTGACTGGGGACGTAAGAACCTAATCAACTTCAACCCATCTAAGACATAAGTGTGCGCATTCACCGCCAAAAAGGCTCCCTTCGTTGATGGTCCACAATTCCTCGGCTCTTCTCTTTCCATATCAGACAAGATTGGAATTCTTGGCATCGACATCTCCAGCGATGTCCAGTATTGTACTCATTTAGAGAGCAAGGCAAAAATGGCATCCAAAAAGCTCGGAGTTCTCAAGAGGGCAAAGCGATTGTTCACGCCGCAGCATAGACTGCTCCTATATAAGGCGCAAGTGCGGCCACATATGGAATATTGTTGTCACCTGTGGGCGGGAGCACCTGAATGTCAGCTTAAGCCGTTTGCCTCAATACAGAGACGCGCTGTCAGAATTGCCGAAGATCCCGTGATTACAAGCGGTATTGAGCCTTTGAGTCTCAGTAGAGACTTCGCTTCCTTATACGTGTTCTACCGCTTGTATAATGGGCGATGCTCGGAGGAATTGTTTGACATGTTGCCAACAGCTACTTTTTACCATCGCACCTCTCGCCATCGTCAGGGATTTCATCCCCATACCTTGGATCCCATGTTATCGCGTACAGTACGCTTCAAACGGAATTTCTTCCCTCGTATACTGCGATTATGGAATGAACTCCCTGCCCTGGTTTTCCCTAGTGACTATAACATGGGAGCCATCAAAAAGGGGGTAAAAACATTCCTACAGGGTCGGCAACGCGCTCGTGACATCTCCGGTGTTGCAGGCGTTTTTGGGCTATGGTAACCACTTACCATCAGGTGGGCCGTACGCCTGTTTGCCTACTTAGTTGTATAAAAAAACATACGGCCACGGATGTCTTCTGTACAGACCAACAAGAACATGACCCGAGATGTGTTAGTGGCCAACACTGTCAGATTTTTCAGGCTGCTTAAAGGCATGTGCCATCCATCTAGCGATAACAATCGGGACCAACGGCGCGTATATGGCAATCCTTCCAGTATTCAGAACCCCGGTAGTTCTGAAATACGGGAGGGTTTACTAACATGTATTGATAGAAAACTGCCTTAAATCATTCCGCTATTCAGAACTACGAACGATCTGGATTCGGGAATTATTTCCAGTTCAGTATTCAATACCACTTACTCTAAACAACGCTTCCTTCACTCAGATATTCCTTGGACTTACGTACATATTCATGCGTAAAGTAATTATTAGGTACATATGAAATTGGCGTTTGGTATGGTAGGAACAAAATGTCGAATATTTTTTAATTTAATATATTTATTTAATCAAAGTATGAACCATTGTTATCTATGCACTTTTGCCATCTCATAGGTAGTTCATTGATCCCTTTACTAAAAAAAACCATTCGGACGGGAATCAATAAAATCTTTGAAAGCGGTTTGGACTGCCCCATCGGAGTTGATTTTTTCCCCTTGCAAGAAGTTATCCAAATTTCGAAAAAAATGGTAATCTGTTGGAGCAAGGTCCGGGGAGTACGGTGGGTGTCTTAGACATTCCAGTTGAAGCTCTTCTAATTTGGTAGCCGTCTGTTGTGCAGTGTGCGGTCTAGCGTTGTCGTGAAGCAGCGGTAGCGTAGAGCGATTGACCAGCCTCGGTTGTTTAGCAGCTAGCTTATTATTAGCACCATTTTAACAAACAAGACGTCTGCCGTAATCGTCTAGCCAGATTTGAGAAAACTGTACCTAATGAACGACACCGGCACTAGTGCACCAAACGCTTACAAGTAACTTTTTTTGGGTCAATTTTCGCTTGGGGCAGGATTTGGCTGGCTTAAAAATTGCTGTATAAATTTGAATTTGGAATTCCTAACCAAAGAGGACAAATTTGTGATTATAGTGGCCATTACGACAAAACGCCAATTTCATATGTAAGGACCTAATATGTGCGAGCTGACACACGGGGGGATTTCCTCTCTAGTACAACCTGATCTCAGATTTTCTGGCACGTGTTAAGAGTTTAGTTTTTTTTTGGAATACTTAAAATACATAAACTTAAAGTTTTAAAAAGGACTGTTTGTAAGACCTGTTTTGTAAGTTTCGCAATATTTTATGCAACAATGAAAATGTCTTTAACATATATTAATTATTCAAGAATATCAAAACTTCAGAACCTTACTCATGAGCAAAAATAAAGACGCTATCTACTTTGGTAAGCAATCGCTAAGATAAAGAAAATCGCTTAAAAAGGTGCATTTATTAGATACTAACTAAAAAATGCGATGGGCAAGATAATTTTGATTTAAAAGTGAAATTACAAAATCAAATAAATATAATATGATGATTCAAATTATTTTTATTATAACTTTATATATATTTTTTTTAATTTATTTATTTAATAGAAAGCATGAAGGTGATATTGAAAAAATAATGGCTGCGGGTAATCGGGTAAATGGGGCATTGCATTCCTTTATGAGCAGTAGAGTTGTATCTAAAAATGCACGTCTGGCTGTTCATAGAACAGTGTTAATGCCAACTCTTATGTATGGTAGTAAAAGTTGGGTGTGGCAGAAAAATAATGAAAACAGAGTGAATGCACTTGAAATGAGAGCTTTACGGAGTATCTGTGGCGTACGTCTGAGCGATAAAATTATAAAAAAGTGAGTTAAGGAAAAGGTGTGGTGTGAATGAGGATGTGTGTGACAAAGAGAGAAAAAGGCGTGTTAAGACGCTACCGCGTAAATTTTGTTTTGAAATAACTCCGCCCACTAACACCCGCACCCCTCAATCGACGAGTGTCGCTTGAGGGGTACGGGTCGCAGTACGGGCGGGATAGCGTAGGATTTCGAACAAAAAAATCAATGGAGATGCATTGTACTATTTTCCTGTAAATTTAGTGTGTAAATAAGTTTACACAGATAACATATAATGTACCTCTAAATATTAAAAAAGAAAAATGATATTATAAATAATAGGTATCAAATGCGTTCTGAACTTGTGATGGGTTGTATTACATTATTTTTTTAAGTGAACATGTTAAAATGAAGGACTGAGGTCGATCCCAATGTTCAAAAAACCAAACTTGATTTTAATGAACCAAGATGAACTTAATATATTTTGCTCTATGCTGAGGAAAACAATAATAAATTACATCAGATGTAAAAAGGCGCCCCTCCCATTTTTGGTGTTGGTTTCGACTATTATTTAGAAAGATTTTTTAATCCTTCAAAAATAAATCCATACTAATATTATAAATGCGAAAGTCTGTCTGTCTGTCTGTAACGCTTTCACGGCCAAACCGCTGAACGAAATTTGTTGAAATTTGGTATGGATATATTTTAAGACCCAGGGTCAACCATAGGCAACTTTTTTTCCAAAAATCAGTCCCGAAATTGTTGCAATAAAAGAAGAAATATGTATGAAAATTTGTTTGGCTATTTGTTAAAAGAAAATGGCGCTGCCATATATTCATATATTAAATTGTTTGGCTGTTCGTCAATAGATGGCGCTGCTTATATTTAAAAAAATATTCATCTACCAGAGTACTTATTTTACCTAGACAGTCTGTGAATTACGGTAAATTAGCAATGGTATAGGTAGGCATATCTCTTACACACATACTTAGCACTATAATGGGATGTTCCCCTGTCACAAATTTTATAGCACATAACCGATCACTATCACATGGCAGCACAGACACATTGGTGAAAACCTCACTCCTCCACAGCAGGGCCACCCCGCCGTAGGGCCGGCGTCGCAGTATACCCACCGAGATATCCGTTGCGGAAGTACCAGTCGCGCTAAAGTTCCCATCGATACTTTGCAGGAAAGTGAGCTCATTTGGCAATAGCCTAGTTTTTTGCAGAGCCATAATATCCGAAGTGAGACACAACTGTCTTACACTATCAACAGATCTTAGCTTACAAGTTTACTTACTGTCGAGGCCATAATTTGGTTTAATATTGCCGTCTACAGAGCTTGCTCTGTTCGTAATCCTCTGTTTGAAACCGCGGGCGTAGCCGCGGGCAACAGCTAGTTAACTTATAAATAGCATTGCATTTGTCATTTCCCCCCGCAGAAGCCACATCCATGGTCGTAAAACCCAAAACAAAAAAAAAGGAACGTTTTCTTTCGGTTTCGATGCTCTTTGGTTCTTTCTTTCTTTCTTATTTTAAATTATGGCTTCCACCGATATTTCGGTGATTCTGCCAATGTCAAGGTTTGAAGAGACACGATGTGCTATTGATATTCAAGTTACGGGGTGGACGAGCTGAAAGGGAAAGGAAAAACAATGTCACAAACACAAAGTCACAACACAACATTTAAGATTAGTAAAAAGGAAGTGTTAGTTAAAAATAAAAAATAATAAAGATAAAGTAGATGTTTTTTTTTTTTAAATATTTGGAAAGACAACAAACTTGAGATCAGAACCTGAGAGAATTCTTTGTCAAAAATTTTGCAAGGATGTAGTAATATCGACTATGAACTAAGTTAAGGAGGAGCGGAACATCAATTTGGTTTTGAAGTAAAGTGGAAGGAAGTATATCATGAAGATTAATGGAAAGCTTAGGGCAATTGAAAAAGATGTGATTTAGGGGATGCTCTTTGGTTAATATTTGACTTCTTAACTTGATCTGTTTTACGAGCACTAGTGTCAAAACTTTCGAAAATCCCGCCGTGTCACATTAGTGACTAACGTATAATATAGATGGCAGTACTAGTTTTATCAGGCAGCAAAGCTTAATTTGCGTTTAGTTTTTGGTTTCATGCAAGCCGCTGGCAATAAGTTTGCTGGAGAATAAATTACAAAATATTTTTGATTTAATTTATATGGTAAGAAAAGCGAGGAATTATCATTTGGATTATGATCATGGATTTTATCACAATGTAAACAGAATTATATCTAAACTTTATGTTTTTAATGTTGCCCACACTGATCAGAAGTGACGGTTGTTATCGGTTCTTAATGTTGGTATTTCTGATTATGACAAGACAGGAAAGCAAGATGGCGAGTTCATCTCCGGTTGAAGGTCCTCTTGTGATGTTTCTCCCGTTTGATGTCATATTTCGAAAATAATTTGTTGTGTTGTAACATAACGATAAATATAAAAGTCTACAATTCATATTCAAGTGTATTTAAATAATAGTGTTTATATTATAACTTAAATGTGTATGCAACCCACCTGAGGAATGTTGGTTTTTTCAGTGATTTGTGATTCGGTCAGGTGTTTTCGTTTTAGTCAAAATTAAAATTTTGTTCTTGCGCAGTGAGTGAAGTTACAGAGTTCAGATGTATGTCGGGGATGCTATATGTCGGGACTGTTTTCAATGTTGGAAAACAAAAGCGTGAACTATTTGTTTTGATCGATCGTGATAAAATAAATTAAGAAGGTCGGGCGGAGAAAGAGCTCCGGCCGGAGTGATGGCCTTTAGTGAGGTGAGTATTGCAAATTTTAAAACAATCTGAACCTTTCTTCTTTGTTACCTAGATACATCAAGCAATACAAAACTTTGAAGAATTTGCACACATCATGTAACCTGTGTACTAACTAATGGTTACTCAGAACCAGTTAGAAAATAATTAAAAACGAATTATGTCCTAATTAGAGTTGCTTGAGAACATAAAATGTATCTTTAAAAAAAAGTAGGCATGTAAATTTGCAATTCAATGTATGATATTCTAAATTTGTTTGACATGTAACAACACTACTTATTTTAGGTATTGGAATAACTAAGTATCATATCATTATGCTGATATGGTTACTTATCTAGGTATGATTTTTATTCACCGTTTACCAGTTCCCAAAATTTATCAGTTGAAAATATGCGCATGGCTAAGACGCTTATTTGATAAGATTGTAGACATTCACACTGTAGCTATCAAAATGTGATTGTTCCATGGAAATAAGTTTTTTTTATCTAGCTTTATCTAAATTAATAAAATTACTTGTTTAGTTTCAAGGGAAATAGTTATTAGAATTATTATGTTTTTGTCTGTATAAATATTTTGTTAGTTTTTAAATTATCACACACTAGCTGTTTCCCGCAGCTCCGCCTGCGTCCAAAAGTAGCCTATGTTTGACCCCCAGTCTTCAACTATATTCATTCCAAATTTCATCAAAATCCGTTCAGCGGTTTGGCCCTGAAAGCGTAAGAAACAGACAGACTTTCGCATTTGTAATATTAGTATGGATAAGCACAGATATATTAAAACATTTATTTAGTAGAGTGCACATGTACTTAATGCAAATGTGACAAATCACACACTGAATTCTTATCTTCATCATCATCGGTTTCCACTCTTATGCTGGTTATTAGGCAACTATGGGCATTCTGTCTACAACAACCTTCTTTAGCCAGAGCCTATAAGTTATTCCCTGAAAATTTTCAGCCAAGTTTGTTCAACGATTCTGGAGTTATAACCAATTTTTGTCATACCAACATAGCATAGACATTGGGAATAGTAGTCCACCAGCTAGATATCCAGGTGTGCTGGATATCTAGGTGGTGGGCTACGTTTTATGAACTTCGTCTATGGAGGCTCTGTAACAGCACACCTACTTAAATGTGCTAGTTTGCAATGTAACTATGTTATCTAGTTACTTATTGTAAATCCTTCAAGTAGTGTGTGAGAAATTCAATCATTGTTGGCAAGATGCTTCAGACACCCTTGGTGTTGCAGATATCCATAGGCTGTGGTAACATTTCCATCAGGTCACTTTCCTCATCCTCGGCACACCTTCTGTTTTAAAAAGGTGCTTTTAACACCATTATTTGTCTATTTTTAACATTCTTAATTTTTAGGGTTCCCCATACCCAAATGGTGAAACGAGACCCTATTACTAAGACTGTCCATCCATCCATCCATCTGTCAACATGCAGTATCTCATGAACTGTGATAGACAGATAATGTATTTTTGTAGCCGCTATAACAACAAATACTAAAAAAACAGAATAAATAATTTAGGAGGTTCCCATAGAACAGACATTTTTTTGCCATTTTTATACACTATATCCTTAGTGTGAGAGTTGGACTCGCACTTGACTGATTTTATTTTCTACAGTAAAACTTATTATTGTTTGCCATTTTTATAAGCCAATATCATAATTAATTATTACAATATCCAGATAAATTTTATATCCTTATGGAAATAAATGTGTAACTTAATAAACTACTAACAATTCATTTACTTGTCCATTAATAATGAATTACTTACAAAATTTTTATATTACTTGTAACTAATTATTGCTTCTTTTTCAAATTTAGTAGTTATTTATCTCCATAACCATTTACATAATAACATCAGAGAAATGATATTTAAGTATATAGCTTTGTATAGGTTGTTTTTACCTTGTACAAATATTGGATAGTTACAGTAAATGGATTTAGCCAATTAAAATTAGTCTTGACTAGTTTAGTTAGTTGCAACTTTTCGAATTTTGAATGTTTTTTAGATGGATTTTTATCGTTCATTAAACAAATATTGCCTATTATCACACTTGTAACGATTTCACGCTGGCATCGTATTGTAGTGACCATGAACCATATTTTGAAGAAAAATGTTTTCAAATCCGAATCTCTGAAGTCTTCTGTGCTGTAGTATTCCACTAAAGTCTAGACATCTCATGATACTCAGTACCTAGTTATCTACAGATATCCTCATGTGGTTTTGTTGTGTGTCTCCAAATGCTATTTTTTAATTTGTTATTTCAGATCACAAGATAGTGGTCGACAGGTTATACATATAAATCTTTCATGTTTGTTCTTTTTCTTTAGTGTATCTTTTAGTTACTGTATTTTCCAGTCATATTCTTAGCTTACGCTTCCAAGTCCTAAACTTTAAATGATTACTCTTGTACAAGGTTAGTACTTTAACTAGACCAATAAGATCATGATCGGGTTGTGTTAGTGGCTAAACCGTCAGATTTTTCAGGCTAAAAAAGTCAGTCTCCAGCAGATTCAACGGCGTCTCGTGCCTTCCAAAGCATGGAGGAGCTCAAGATCAGTGACGACAGTTCTACGTCAGGCCGACTCCTGACATGAAAGAACAATTTGAGCTCCTCGATTATTAACTATTTTCCTTTTCTATCACTAGCCAAATTTAAAGCATGCAACTTGCACCCACGGAATCAGTTACGAGTGTGTGACGCAACAACCGTTTTAAGTTCACACGACTGTTTAGATATTCCTCGGTGGCTACTACTTAGTGGCGCTATTTGGTTGGGTTTCGTTGAATCCTCGGTGCTTCGCGTTTCATAACGTTTAGCGGTGTTTTCCCACGGTTCGATTGTTATTCTGTAGAGAGCCGAGCGTGGTGCGTGCCACGTCGAGGTAGTCGCTGCGTGAGACCTGGCCCACAAATTAATAAAACTACTTAACAGAAATTATGTCTTCAAACACAGAATTATGTATAGTTATTAGTTTTAAAAGTTCATTAATGTTACGAAAGCAACTCTCTGTGTTTTCATGCCCTGTTCAAGACCTAAGCGAGAGCCGGCTACCGAGTAACGTTATGAAAAAAATGTATTAACTGAAATCCTACACAATTTAACAATCGGAAAAACTCGAGTACGTTTTAATTTTTGTATTTTAGGCCTGGATAGTTCGGCAACTAGTTCGGAACTATAAAATTATGATCTCATTATGCGAGCCTGTATTGAGAAAGTCGACAAACAACAAATCAACAAAGAAAACCAAATCTAATTACCCAGCCAGATGACTATAACTATAGATGGATTCTGTTGTTTCCTTCAGTAGTTGAAAAATTAATCTTGTTGTTTGGGTTTAAACAATTAAACAGTCAAAGAAATATTAATCATGCTAAAACGTATCTATGTACTTTCCTAATACGAAAGAAAATATAACAATTGAAAGTTGTAGTTTAACTTGATTAGAATATTGGCTCTGTTGTGCCTTCTATAGCCGTTCAAAATCTTATATTACGTACAGCTCGCCCGAAGCCATAACACGTTTGGGAAAATGCAAACAAAACGTTTACCAAGTCCAACTGTTTCGGCAGTAATATAATATAACGAACATTAAACAGTTTCGTTGAAGAGGTAAATATTGTAATGTTTGCACAGTGTGGCGGCCTTATCTATATAGGCCGTGGTTTCCCTGCAGGGCCCCCGTTTGCGCCCGCATGTTGCTGAGAACTTTGAACAGGTTGCGACCAATAAACCCTGGTCCTTTCTACACGTGTGATTGTTACATTTCCTTAAACATATGGCTAAACAATTTGCATTCTGAAAGCATTGTTGAAATGGCCATTTGAATAGGCTATAGGTACTTCAAGTGCTAAGATAAAGCTTTGTGGATGCGGGGCTAACCGCTTCGGATGTTTGCAACGTGCCTGGGGTTGCCAGATGGTCGGGAATCGTCTGGATTCTCCCGACATTTCATGTGATGTCCAGACTCCCGACAAATAACAAAATCTCCCGACAAATATACGTATTTTATCATCATATTATATCATATCTACCGCAATTATAATTTGAAAATTGCACACGCGGTGCTCGTACCTTGGGCGGCTACTACCTCGTAGCGCGATTCCAGTGTGCCATGCATATTGTGAAAGAGTGTTCAGTTTGCTAAATAATTTATATTCTACAGAAAGAAATGCCAAATACTTGTGGCAAACAAACCGTAAAAAATAATGTTTCCTTATAATAATCATACAATTTTGATATGGAGCTGTTTATTTTTAAAATTTTGGCTCTTATGAGTCTAAATTTTTAGTATTTTCATTTCTCCTGACAACAATCCCAAAATCCTGACATTTTGAAATGTTATCCAGATATTTATATTTTTCGATCTGGCAACCCTACGCGCCACCTCAATTACGTTCAAACTATTTTACTTGGTTGAAACAGTTTAAATGTATTCCAAAACATTCACGTAATAATGAGTCAAAGCATTTCGTTTTTCTCACTCTATAGTCTGCTTGCAAGCCTAGTTACTTTAAAGTATCATTTTTATAACTATAGTTTTACAAATATAAATTAAAACTTAACAAAAGCTTCAAATAGTTACAGTGAACAAAATTTAAAGATACACATAAAATAAAATAAAATAAAATATTAGAATTTTATTTGCACTATGTACCTATATGAAAGTAAATTAGTCTAGTAATTTTCAATTTACTTAATGTTTCATAAAAAAATCTGTACCATAGAATTTCCAGTAAAAGGCCTATTGAATATTGCCACTATCACGTCGATTCAAGCAAATCTCATTCAGTCAGTCGTGCGCGCAGGTTCAACGACCCGGACTTATCAACAATCAAATTTGTTGAGCCCTCTTGCTACGCCATGTAACTCTAAACGTATTTGCATAGGAGCTACAACATTGTCTAATAAAACGACAATTGAAAGGGCATAATGCATTATATATGTGCAATAGACCGTAGCATTTTTCAGTCAAACAACGATAGCGTCGATGTAAATTCGACGTCAGGATTTGGATGCTTTCCAAGAACGTAGTTACATAGTCGTGTTTGTCATACATTGTAAACATCTGCCTCTCAAACATTCCATCTTTGTTTGACTTTTGTGGGTGTCAAAAGTATTAAGTCGCTACAAATGGAAGGTGAGTCTTGGAAATAGTAAAGTCTCAATTCCTCGTAATCTTCGAGATCGAAAGAGAAATTTTGGTGCAGTTTATCGAACTAAGCCAACGACGTTTATCAAACCGTATTTATGGGAAAACTGCTGGTGATAGTCTTACCTTATTTGAGAAATAATCTCAGGCTGTATTGATTTTTATTTGTTGATAACTAACACATTTTAAGTAAGAGGTTTGATAAACAAACGATAACTTAGTGATATTCGATTCTTGCGGCCCGAAATAGGCTTGCAATGAATGTAACAATATTCACCTTTGACCGCTAACTCGTGATGCTTGTGAACTATCAGCAAGGCCCAATAGGTGAAAGGAGTGGGGCACTAGTACGGTACTTATTCCGTTTGTCGATTGCAATTCACGAGCGAAAAGCGTTTGCCGAAAACATTCTTACTAGGGTGAATTAATCCAAATTATATATAAAAAAGATAATTGAATATAATTTAAACTCTATGGATAATCTGTTAAAGCCACGTTTTAAATTGAATAATTAAACTAACATTTACTGGGTTGGCATTACTGAAATCAATGTTGATTAAAATAATGGATTGAAATTAATTGCTTTACTAATTTAATCAAATTAAACTGTAAGTGCTGTCAGTGTTTGTATAAAATAAATAAATAATACTCAAATTCAATTACACTTAAAAAAAATGCTGCTGAAAAGTCTGTTTCATATTACGCCACGCGACATTTCTTGTTTAATCACAGCACCAAGCACTTATGTGGGACGCCAAGATTGTGACGAACGCCAAAATCGTAACCCAAATAAATGTGTTATTTTTATTTTCAAACTGCATAGTATTTCTTTGGTCATCTCGGAGCGGATCGTATTATAAACAAACGCGTGAGGGAATGTGGGACGAAATTCGAAAGCTGCTATGTTATTACAACTCCTAACGTTTGTATTTGTAATATTTAATAAGTGACAGCTTCGTTTGTTTAGTTTATGTAATTGTTCTATAACAGCATTATAATCATTTGGTTATGAAACTATTAATTGCGTATGGGAGAAGCGTTAATTATTATCTATTCTGTTAGCGTGTATGTTGTAGGTTTTTGATGAATTTGCAAGTAGCGTTTACATGTTGCTTTCTTTTGTACCTTATTACATTATACCTCGCAATTCAATTGCTTTGTAGCGTAAGTGTAAATAATTAAATTATCTATATGAAAAACCTAGAAAAAGTAAGTGCTAAAAATTCACCAACAAAAGAAGAAACACTTTCCGTTAAATGCTACTTCACCACGTTCCATTAATATTTTCAGGGTTCTTAATTCGGAGCTGTTATTACGGCGGAAGGTCAAAGATGTTTCTTGGTAGTATGCAAAGGGCAGGAAACACGTAAAGGCGTTTTAAAAGTTTAACATTGCTGTGCTATCTAGCGAAGAAACGCCAGTCACTGGCATCGTTTAATAAAGTGAGCCTTAAATATTCATACGAGCTAACCGGCACTGCTCCATCAATATTAATATCTCGTTCCAGTGATAGAAAAGCGTCAATAAATTGTTAGTATAACTGTTATGCGGTGTTATACATTTCAGTATAAATGAACAGGTTTTTGCTATGCGAAATATGCGGATCAACTGGGAAAGTTTTAAAAATATTTGTTATTTATACACATAATGCCGTTATTTACGATCTTCTCATTTTCGGGAAATATATCCAAAATATTTTATTTGATATATAATGTGCCATTTTTTTGTTAGGTAAGAAAGTAAAATCAAATAATTGTTCAGCAGGGACCTAAATAGCTAATTTAAAAAAAGAAAGCGAAGTAACTAAATAATAAAGAAACAATTAGGTAGTTACTTATTGCAATTTCTTCGATATTAGTAATTGATACAAATGGACAAGCACTTAATAAATTATTTTGCGTGCTTCCGCCACCAGTTAGTTCATGCAAACTATTGCCGGCCGGCACCCACCCACTACTATTAGTCCCAACATGCCTGCCACCACTAGCTTGCACATGCAACACGTGTTTCGCCTCTACGCGAGGCATCTTCAGGCACTAGACCAAGCTGTTAATAGTCCGACGTATAAACGACGATCGTCGTCTTTTCAATTAGATAAAGAAAATACGCTGACAATTGTGCGAAAGAAATCACACACAAAGCTCTCTTAAATAAAGCTCAGTATAGTTGACTACATAGATATATGCATTATATATAACCCGTAACTTCATTTATAACTAGAAATTGCCAAGAGAAAATATGACGCATTTTACGAGCAACAAAGATTTCTTGCTTTTATTATGGTGACTCGTCCGTTCTCCCGAAAAACCCGGCGGTGTAAAAACCCTCTGCTAAGCATTTGGGTTAAATCCTCCTTTACAAAATAACTTACAGCTTATCAATTATTCATGTTAATTAATTTAGTAAATAAAGTAAATTGAAATTGTATATTTAAACGAAAATTAAAAAAGAATTGCCCATTGGAATAAGTTCGTGTTAAAAAAAAACACTCTTACTGTATGCGCTTAATATTATCTACAACATGAAAACATTTTTTAACATTGTGATCAAATGTTTATAACAAAATCTTTACTTACGTTTGTAAACATTTTAAAACGGTAGCGTTGGAGCGTCAATAGATGATATTGGTCTATGAGCAATAACCATTTTTTAATAAGTCAATCTGAGAGTTATTTCCATTATAGACAAAGTAAGATAGTAATTCTACAGTGTGATGTAATAAGTAAACATATCCATCATCGGATGACGTCCTAAGTAATCTATCGCTCATTAGAGCTGCTCGCACTATCAAGTTTTTGCATAAAAGACTTCTATTCCATTAAAGACACAGGTATGCGAAACTATCGTAAAACAGATTTTATGGTACCTATAAGTGAGTTTATAAATGCTAGGTGCAGGATAAAGTACAAGTTTATTAAAACGTTTGTATGTGTTTGAATTGTAATTTAATTTCATGAATGATCAGGAGACTAACCCAGTTGACAATCCTAAAAGCGATAACGTCATTCGTGTTTCAAGTATTGTATCCTTTGAAGACCGATATACAACCCTTTATTTCACTTTGCATACATTTTTTAGGTTAAACAAATTGTTTCTTCATACTGAAATAAAGGGACACAAGTACTTAAATCAATAGTCTCGCAAACGTATCCATCTATTCTTTCACATGCAGAGTTTATACTCCCACACATTGAAAGATAATCCGGATATGATGTAGTTAATTGGTAATAACTGCAAGCGAATGAGGTTCCAAGTGCCATACCGTTAGGAGCAGGTTCGACGAGGTCGACTGTTGTAACGCATATAAATATTCAAATCCATGACTACACACGTTGTATTTCATAGAATTTTTTTTTTTCAATAAATTAACATATTTTTTATATCAAGTGGTAATGAAGAATGCGAATTTGTTCTTGCTCTCTTTAAAAATAAGATTCAGAATTCAGCCTGGTCGAGTCATTTTCATTACAATTTATCTAGACAATATGATAGAACACATTAAAATTGACGATAAAATACAAATTTCTTTTTACATTACAGGTTCTTAGTATATAATTTGTGCAAGTGCATTTAGTGTTTCCAGACATGACACTTCACATATTTGTGATATTAATTTACTAGCGCAGCTGCACGTCACCACCAACCACACAAAGCAAGCGGGCGCAGACGCTAGTTCCTAGAACTAGTCTAGTAATTACAGTAGACCTGTCAGTGTTGCCACTGCATTAATTGGATTTGCGTGTTCGCTAGTCCTTGGCCTTAGATCATTAGTTAGGGATTCGGCACGCGACAGAACTCGTATCTTGTTTATTTTACTCTCTTTAAATTATTCTGAGCTCTTACAGTATTATTAACTAAATGTTTTGTAATTTTTCTTTCATTTGTCAATTATATTGTTACTGAGTCTTTTCAATCTCTTAACAGGACTTAGTATAATGTTATATATTTGTCATTCTCCCGGATTAATTAACGGGATCTCTTGTTTAAAGGTTTTTAAGACATAGAGTGACGTTAAGTTTATCGCATAAGATATTAATGTTCTTTTATTGATATTATTCATACTAAACAAGATTTCTAATCTTTCTAAACAAAGTTGTTATTTCCTAAAGTCTAGGTCACAAATACGCAATAATATTTTGCAATACTTCCGTTTCCAAGGTTAAGTCTGAGATATCTTACGTACTGAAACTATGTACGGAAACATTTAATTATTACAATTATTCCACCATGCGCCTCAATTGTGTGCGAGATGTATGACAAGTCTTCGAATGTTCAGGCAACAAGATAATCGAAAAAAGCCTCATACGAATACCATTTAAGAACTCTCGTTGCCCATATAGCGTGAAATGTGGAACATAAAATTAATAAGTGCATGTGTAGGTTGCTTTGAGTGTATATGTTTCGTCACACACAACACAATCACAAACCGTGTAGGTGTGCATTTACACTTAGATACCTATTGCACATTACGTATTGCCAATGGCTTTAAATTCATGCTAATTACCTTCTTAACGAGACGAGTGCGATGTCGACCTTGTGTTTGTTTATTCGTATGCTTGTAATGTAACATTACATAGGAAGGATAGTTTGTATTAGAATGTACCCTTATTTGCACATAACACATCGTTCATTTGGAAGCAACTCAACAAGTATGCTTCGCGTGAGAATTGAACCTACGACTTCGGGATCAACAGGCAAACGTCTTAACAACTGGACCACAGAGGCAGTTCATTACATACAACACAAAATGTCGTAACTACACTCTTTGTGCATGGGAATTTGTTTTTGAATTGCTGGTTGTTGTTGTGGGGGCAATTTTTAATTTATGATCCATTTTCATTATCTCCAGCAGCATTTAGTTTAGCTATTTTAAGTGAATATCTGGATGTCTTATAAACAAAACAAAAAAAACTTATGAATATAATGGATGGTAAATGTCAATCGAAATCAAGTACAGTTTATTTTTATCTGTTTTCTAAACTAGTTGTCCTTGTCAGGCGAGAGATTCTAGTAGAAATACAAAAATTACTATCGACATGCTTCATTTAGTTGCTGGCGTTTACAGCTATTAGTGTCGTAATACAAGTTTACAAGCGTAGTTCGTTACATAATTCTAGCCAAAGATATAACAATTTATGATGATTATGGTACGATTTTTGGTGGTCATTTCGAATCATATTAAAAGCAATCCAGTACTTATATTGCGTGCGTGACGTGAATTAGCCACGGACACTTTCCAAAATTACGATCATTCACTTTGACAACTCGCAATAGAGTAATTAGAATTGCTAAAGTTGATTCTTATTAATGATTTTATTATGAAGTTCTGTTCAGCTGTTCATATCCAGATCATAAGTACACAGCTTTTCGAATTAACTTAAAAAAAATCCTTATCTACTTTAATCGCAAAATCCTAATCCCAACTAATATTATAAATGGTAAGTGAGTTATTATATGTGTATTATATACGCCTAAACTCTTTTGTGGTTAATTCCCAGTTCTTCAGCTACGTCGTAACTACTGATATGCCGATCTTGCTCCACTTTTTCAAAAATAGCATACATTTTATCCTTAACAGGGCGACCAGAGTGACTTGCATCTTTGACATCAAAATTTCCGGATTAAAAACGCCTAAACCAAATTTGTGCTATTCTCACAGACACTGCACTAGGTCCATAAACATCGCAAATTTTTTTCGCGACTTGCGTTGCATGTTTACCTTTTTTGTAGTAAAATTATAAAATGTATCGAATTTCTTCATTAGATTCACTCATCTTGACAGTAAGAAAAACAAAGAAAAATTACACATTTTCCTAATTTGAATTTGGAATTATCTTCTTTAAAATTTAAACTTTTAATGATACCAAAACCAGCCATATACAAATAGTATAGCCAAAGAGATTTTATTACAAGTTTATAAATACTATATGCGAAAAGACTTTTTCCCCAACCTAATATAATTGACCTGTCATTGAATTTTAGCAAGTGGATTTCTTTTGTAATCAGGAAAACTGATGTCAAAAGTATGTACGGGGGAAGGAGATTATTTTGTCCGTTGCAGTCGAAACTTACAAGATCTTTTGTTTTGATAAATGTTTCGTCACCTGTTTTAAGGATTTTAGCGTTCAGCCCCCGAAAGGGGGATATGGTTCATATTTGTATGGTTTATCGGGAGCTGACTACGAAAATAACAACCATTTTTAAATTCGACATGCCGGATGTGATATACTATCAATCCCTATAATTGGGATCCGGTAGGGTAGTTAATCTTTTAAATACACAAAAATAAGATCCTGACAGACCTGTCATATATAATGTTAGTGATTTATACCTCATTCGAAATCTTTTGATAAGGTGGGCGAAGCAGCTTGCAACAGCTAGTACATATAATGTTTTACCAAATGTAGGTAACAATTAGGTTTACGTGTACTTACGTACATTATGTGTAAGCTGTGTACAGTACACACTCATCAATTGAACGCGCGTAACAATGCGGCGTCAGTTTTCATTGCGAACTCGTATTATTGTGTTTATGTTGAAGGAAAGTGATGTTTTTCGTGCAGAAACAAAAGGATATTGCAAATAAATTTATTTTGTTCCGCGTATTTATCCATAGCTTTAATATTATTTTATCATCAGACAATTTCACAGGAAATGCTGCTCATCATTATCGGTTTCAAATATTTCAGCATTTCAATCCAACCAATTTACTTTATAAAAATAACGCTCGTATGAGAATTTTATGAAAACTTTTAAATTATTGATTTCTTGGGTTGTTTGTCAATCACGTCTATTATTTAACACAAAACGTTGAGAAAAAATCACGAGCAAAGGCCTCTATTTACATAGTCTCAATAATTTAATTTATTATTCCTCGTTTCATAAAGGCCGGTTTCCATTGTTTAAACTGTTTGCCTCGTTTTGTTAATACCATTGCCACAGCCACAGTATAACTTCCACACGGAAATAAAAAACTTAAAGCGGACGGATTGGCACGTTCGCAGACCATTCGGCTTCCTTTATCCTAGTTCGTGGCACTAGCTCTACTGGAACCATTGCCGGCATCGTATTTTCTTCATACATGTTGCTCACACTGAATAATCGAGGGCTCTTAATCCCGGTCGCCGCGATAGTATGTAAATAGCTATTTATATTATGCCTTTCATTTTCTTTTGAGCTTGAATTACCCTACTAGGCCTTTAGAAAAAAGCGTAATATTTTTGTTTTAAATGCTCATGGACTCCAATCATTTAAGAAAGTTATAATCTCAGAAAGTGTTCGTGTGTTGGAGGTTGTTCTGATAGGCATAATTTGTACATGAATAAATGAATTTTATTTCTACAAGAAATCTTTTGTAGTTCTGGGAAAACTTTATAAGCATGTTATAAATTTATTTTACATTTACATTAAAAAAAAATGTTATTACTCTTAACTACATAATATTCTGTTAAAGTTTAGATTGAGATGAATTTTATGTTGCACTAACATTAGGGCCCTGAGCACTTATCCCGTAAAACACAGTAATAAACAGAGTGACACAATTCTACGACTAATGTGCCAGCGGGGAACTTAAACTGCATGAAGTATAGTACCCTCGATGTTTTGACTAGCAATAGAAAGTTTCGTCGTACACAACCTCCATCTTACTTATCCCTGAAGACAAGAATGTTCCTCAAACTAGTAACGGTATTCATAAACTACTGAATTCTTTAGTCACCATGTCATGAATACTAAACTAGTGTTTGGTTCATATACCGGTAAAACTATTAAGTCAATTTTAGAAGCTTAAAAACTTCTTACAGGAATTGTTATTGAATGTCTGAAAATACATAACTGAAAATGTAAATTGGGTCGTAGTATGTAGCGCTAGTCTTTCATATTCTCTATTTTAACTCAAACGGAAAATTAAATTCGCCTCATTTACCACTTCTCCAGCTTTATTACATTAGGTTCTCCGAGATAAAATGGTCGGACGGATGTTTCAATGGCGCCACCGAGCCTCAGCCGCAAGATTGCATCGAATTGTATTTCGGGACTAATTAAATTTGGTAATTTGAATTTTGTATTAGTATTTTTATTATATTGTTTTAGTCACGACACGAGCTAGAAGGATAACGTCTTATTCGAGAGTCTTGTGAAGTATGTAAACTATTGCTATTCCTAAAACTATTTAGCATTTTGAAATCTGTACATACGATATCTAAAAAGGCATTACGATAACAAAATCGATTTACCATGTATCGGCGTCGGGAAGCTTTATGATATTATGACGTGCAAACTGGATCCGAAGTGCACTAGCCGGTGCACTGTTTTGTGTCGGTCGGATATTGCGCTCTTATGGCTTCGTCGGTTGCCTAATGCGTTTCCTATGTGTCGCAAATGGGATGTTTTGTACTTCGGCACCTCTACATCTCACTGTCGTTATGGCGCAGGTGCGAACTGTCAACAAACTAGGACAGTTTACAGTTCCTACTTGTTTGCTTTGATAAATGGATGCCTCATTGTTGTATTATAGAGAAGAGAAGTACTTGTATATCTGACATTAGCTGATTAAATTTTACCTAGCGGAGAATGTATATATTCTCTTCTAAGATAGTTAGCTAACATTTTCATATAATTCAAATGACACCAAATTAAGTAACAGTCTTCTCAATATTGTTTAATTTGACACTGTTCGTCAGTTAATCACATAATGAAAAACTAATTGATAAACTCTATATTAGCTAAACCTGTAAAAAGTTTTCATTAAAACCAAATTTCAATTTTGAGATGAGAATTTCCTTTATATATTATAGTGAACATGAATGGACGGCGGTAAGCAGCGAAAACTAAATCATGACAATAAATTTTAATACCAGTGCGATAGCTAGAACTAGACGATTTATGTTCAAATGGTCCAAAACATTCCAGAACTAGCATTTGGATCGCTGCCGCTTAACTAGACAATGGTTAATTTCATCCATAGCCTGAAATAGTGCTTTGAGTTATTTGTGATTCATTTTGTAACACTATAATACCATGCAGTAGTTTATAGAACACAAGAAATTGGCAATTTTATCTGAATTGGTTAAGAAGTGAAGAAGACTATCTACCACCACTCCATTAGTAATATTCATGTTCTGTGATTTTATAAATACAGGAAAATATTGTGCTTAGATTGCCTAAATTAACGGGACTATCCCCAGTATTTCATTAACTCACCAATATTAGAAAAGTTTCCGAAAATTCCCGCTAAGGGCACATCCCTTGTGCTGTGGACACATCGCCATGTGCTTATAGAAGGTCGGTCGACTCTAGTAAAAGGTACTAGTTAGTTCTAGACAAGAAAAAAGCCACAGATGGTGTTGGGGAAAAATATTCTAAAGTTTATCAGCATTGACTAAAGCAATGAAAACAACACCTAATGTGTCGTATAAAATCTTGTTAATCTTTATACTGGTAATTTAGTGTAACCTTGTGTGGTGTGATATTTTTGCGGAACATCTTATCGGCCGCTTTAAACAAAGAATGGAATGCGATGTATCAAGATAACATGAAGCTTATCACCATATTGTTTAAACTGAGGCTGTCCTACGGTTTGAGATGATTTCATTAGCCTCTACCATCCTACAGTTAGGATAGTTTTAGCTTGTTAAGTGGAGCATTTTATATTTTATATTCTAGAGGCAACGCTCTAACAAATGTTTTTTTCGGAAGTCTATTTTCTTCAAAGAGCTATCATTGTTCCTAGGTAACGTTGTCCCCATTCTTCAATACATATTGTCTGTCTGCGTTCGTCTTCGATTTTAGTCACGCGTAAGCATCGCCGTCTGTCGGTTGGATGCCTTTGTTTTTTAACACCTCGAAAACCTTTTTTTCAGTAGTAAGGCTGTACTTTTGATTGATAGTTGATCTATTATTCGGTATAACTGTTATAAAAAACTGATAGTTAAATTAGTTTTATACCGTATCTAATTTCGTTGTAGGTACTTACTATTCGCCTATGAAACTTGGACTAGTTTAACAAATTAATTCGTTTTAAAAACCAGTTTCTCCACCAACATGCGTTACAAAGGTATCTTTCGCGTATAATAATATCGTTCAGAATGCGGAACAAAAGACATAACTAGGCATACTACGCTGAATTCCTAAGTGAAGCCCACGCGAGGCAGAGAAGAGCACCTGTTGCGTATTTATGGATTCTTCGCATTTGTAATTTCGTGAAATTGTTTTTCATGTTACTGGTAATTACATTCCCTCGGTACCTGTCCATGTCCAACTTTTTAAATGTGAAATACTTATCAGGTCTGTAGAAGGATCTAACGGTCATATAGCCATATGTGTTGTGCCGAATGTAATGTAGGCCGCGCTACCCAATGTCGCGCATTTATGGTGATGTGTGGACTGGCGCGGCCGCACGGCACATGGCATTCCTATAGTTCAGAAGGGATTGTATTCAACGCACGGCTTGCGGCCGCTGACTCCTCGGGACAGTCAACCCTGCTTCCATTGCTGTGGATGTCGTACTCGGAATACTAAATGCCCCCTATTGTGTATCCGAACTTATCCGTTCGATGTCGTACCAATTTACGAAAATTTTGTTACGCCTTTGTCTTACTAGGACTTTCGCATTCGCTGACTTATCGCCAGGAACGCTCTTTTTAACAGGTGGGCTATTGATGTTGCGCTGATAATTCATTATTTGATTATTTCATTGTATATCCAAAAGTGTAAGACTGTCTTCGTTTAATTTAACTTTAACCCATTTGCCGTTATGTGGACTAATAGCGTCGTCATGGGTTTCGCTTGCATTTGAATAACATAGATCACATTGAGATGGCAATGCGAATGAGTTAGCAATGATTATGCACCTCCGGTTGAGGTGCGCGCGAGTTTCGCTGCGTTGCGCCGCGCTGGCAGCGGCTGCTGCACGCTCCGCTGCCGCCCCCCCCCCTCGCGCCCGGCTCTCCCCCCGAGGTCCCTTGCGAAAAAATCATAATGCAATCGCCAGGGCGGTTGGCGTGGAACGATCAGCAACCATTTGCAACACGCAACCAGTGTACATTCAAATGCGTCGGTACTCACACGCTGTCCGTCATGATGGACTAGTCGGAAAAGCGATTTCTCCAGGATCGCTGGAGCGGAAATTGTCCACGGACGTGTGACCAACTCGCTCCACGGTTAATGAGATAAAGTTACCATTGGATGTCATTATTCAGTGCCGTGAACTTTCACTTGTGCTCTTTACTCTCTTTGCTATAGTTTACTATTGGTAATTTGTAATTTGGTGATATCAACAGTTATCTGCTATTATTAGTCTACCTATTGAAAACGAGCAATTCGACTGACTTCCACCAAGATCCTGACCATATGTTTTTCAAAATTATTTTGCTCATGTTCGTTAATTTGTTACCTTCAATAAATTAATTACAAGATCCTCCGAAATACAATCCATTCGCGACCTCTTTTGTTCAAACAATTGTCTATCAAACTGAAATTAATTCTTTACGCGTCTCGGTCGCGTCCGGTGACGGCTGCTTTCGAGGCATTCATGTTTTCCAGCTGTCTTTCCATTGCGAGTAGTGGCCTGGTTCGCTCGCTGCCAACTGGTAGTCGATTAGAATTGTTTGTATTATCTAAACAACGGTAAATACATAAAAAACAATCGGTTTGTAATTATCGCGCGCGATAAGACCGGGAAGGACTAATGGAATGTCGATCAGTGGTAGTGCGCATTCGCGGTGATGAGGTGATCTGTGAATTGTGTAGTGTCAGTGAGTGATACAAGTGTTTCGTATGATGTGGGGAGCCGCGGTATCTACCCCGCCTCGTTACCATTACGTGCAAGGCCCTAACGGCCCCATGCCCGCAGTGGGGCCAAGCGGACCCGCGCTGATTGGCCCACCAAACGCTAGACATTTAAGGCCTCAGTCATCGTACTCCTTGCCTTACGGCAGCAACGGGCCAAGCCGATGGGGATGGTCCGGTAGCCATGTGTCGTCATTTGACAGGAGGCAATTAAAAGTACCGCCACAACCTGCGAGGCCCGCGCCAGTTCGACCGTCACACAATAGAAACGTTGCAGCTAATGTAAGTTTAATTACAACAAATTTAAATGATTGCTAAACTCTTGATAAAAAATATCTAACCATTTCTTTTACGAAAACTAGTTATCTGAAAGTTGTTATAGGTAAACCACAATTTTATTAAAACATACCTTGTCATCTGGCGTTAAATGAAATCGTGACAGTGATAAATTATAGCCTTAAGTTGGTGTGCGTGCATATCACGATAGATTTTTGCACGACAACTATGAATGTTTGTGAAATGAAAACGTACACTGTATAAAAACGATGTATATGTCTGCATCGTGCCAACTCGTGCTTAGAAGCCAAAGGAAATTTCTAAGAAGGAATTACGTAGAATTAGAGTAATTATCTTCGCAGGCGTATGTCAGTAGTTTTCACATCCCGGACCATGTGCGTGCGCGCGGTGTGATATACTTCCGGTTATCTGATCGTGCTGCAGTTGTAACGCAATGCTTGTCTGATGCCGAGACTCGAACGACTGCTTCCACAATTTTGCACGGGGCATTACTCTGTCATAGTTAAGAAGGTACACTGCTTCTGCGGTTTTATCGATACTGATGTTATCTCTATCGATAGCCGCGATATTTGCACATTGTATAAGTGTTCTATTTACTTGTAACTTATATTGCATGACTTGGTATTGCAGTATTCTACTTTCTAATAATAGTTATCATCAAACTACCATCGCACTCATTCTACGCACAATCAAACAATTTTTTCGTTACAGACATGTGTAAACGTTCATTTATTTACGTAATTCTTACGAAGGTTTTATAAAAATAGTGTGTTCGTCGACCGCATGCCAATGGCCCTTTTATAGATAGTTGGTTTTCTATATAGGGTAGTATCTAATGAATAGCATATGCATGGTAGTAATAGTAACTAAGGTTGCTCTACGGTATGCGGCTGACGCGAATGCGACTGAACCCACATAACTTGATACTGTCTGTTACCTACGCGACAATCAGTCTTTCCAAATAAAAACCTGAAGAATACAAAACTCATTATTGCACATCGAAGGAACCATTTGTCAAATAGTTACTTAAAGCCACAAAAGAAAAAATCAAAATGCGGCCTTATCGCAAAAGCAATTGCTTCCAGGCAAGCTTCCGTAAATTGGGTACAATTATAACTCCTATATTTGTAATAAATGCAAAAATTAGGTCAAAATAGGAAATTAATATTCAGGTTAGTTAAATGTTCTATTGTGGCATGAATTTTCTATTTTCCTTACAAATATCACCATCTCTACATAAATAATAAAATATTTTTGTTTGCATTAATTTGACTATCGTCAACTTAAGATAAGAATTCTTAGTCATCGTTAATTATTACGTTGTTTCTTTTTTCGCCATCGTTTTATTTCATTCAAAGTTAATGGTTTTTTAACTTAACATTACATATTTTTAATGATAATTTCACATGGTAACATGCTACATTTGACCAACCTAAGACTAAGTTTTCACTATTTTAAGTAAACAAATAATATGTAACAGGATTAGTAAAACAAAATTAGACATATACTTATATGTTACCGGTCGCTATGTTTTGAATACGGAATGTAAAGCTAACCGAGAACAGTAATGCTATCTAATGATGACTTAGTGGATAGCTTTTTAATTTTCTTAACATTATTTCTTAGAAGTTAGATAAGATAAGAGCTTTTTAATTTGTTTCATAACTTTTCGCATAAATCTAGCGTTTTGTAAAAAAAAAAGTCTTTATTTCCGTTAATAGAAAAGTTTTAATGAGTTGCCAGTTCAATTTATTTAAAACTAGCAGCCCGCCCCGACTTCGTCCGGGATATACAAAGTATGCAGTAAGTTAAATTAATGATTATTCATTCAGACTCATTAAGATACACATACACTCATTAAGCACCTTTTTCAAAACCGCCTACATAGAACTTTCTGACTCCGAGTAGTTCCTAACAACCTATGAAAACTGTACGAATGCATTTCCAAGGAAGATCGAAAGCACAGGCATATAGGACAATAGAGCTATCGATTTTTCAGGGAATTGAGATATATTTTTTTAATTAAATCCTAAAAATCTTTTCGAATAAAAAGAAACCTTATTTTTAACCAGAAACATAATCAAGCGTCTCAATAACTTTCATCAGTTCCCTTCACGGGGTAAAAGGAGTGTATAGTCTACGTAAAATTAAACTCTATAATTTACTACAAAAATTCTTAGCATTCTATCGTTTTTTGTCAAACATTCGGAATGTCCGATTTCATTCATTCTAAGAGTATTCTACAGGTATTGAAACAGTCTTGAATATAAAATGATTTATTTGGATAAGGATCAATATCGTGAAACGAATAATGTAGCCTAGTTTGTACGGGCATTACTGTTGCAAATTTTAACTGAAAAAGTAGTTGTTGTGACTTAACTGCAATAGTTAGACATATGGTATCGCAGACTTTTTTGTAGACCTTTGTAAGATCTACAATACTGTAGTACATTATTTTGATCTATCTCACAGGATTAAGCCAGCGTTTGCAATGTAAGCGGCAAAAATGTGTTAATTCATTCGACCACACGTCAGAAACCTCTAAAATTATCAGTGATTCTCTATTATATTATGCATGAATTATACATATAAACCTTCCTCATGAAACACTCTATCTATTAAAGAAAACCGCATCAAAATCCGTAGGGACAGATAGACAGCGGAAAGCGACTTTGTTTTATACTATGTAATGATAATGATGATAATGATTATCTATGGACAGTTGCCCCTGAAAGAAGTTTTCAACTTGAAGCTTTTATTATTTTAGTAAAAATTTTACAATGTACAAATACCTGTCGTGATATGGTATTTTGTGCATTATCTTGTTATATTAATATACGAAAATACAAATAACCTGTCTTGAAAATTAGCCCATAAATTCAATAAGCCATTTTGTTCTAGCGTTGAACCCCTCCATTTTATCAACGCACCGCAGCCACTTACGCCGAATCTTGGGAATAATGATGTTATCTCCGTTAAAACCTAATGATATTTTCTATCTGTTTTAAATTGAAAGTTATTGGCAATATTCCTGTTTTATTTCGTTATTATTGTACAATTTTAAATAAGACTAATGTAACTTTCGGATGAGTGAATTTCTTCCAAATACGTCGCACATGTAGTAGAAGTAGATTAAAATTTGACAAGATTTACATCTCAATATGCGTAAAGGTCTTGGCGGCCAAAGTTAAAGAGGTAACGGATGTGAAGCGAATGCCAAATTATATCAAAGAATTTTTCCTATGATATTTCTGTAGTCATAAGTCATCCACGAAAGTGATGCAGACGTCAAGAGAATACATAACTAGTTACATGGTGTTACTCAAACCCCTCTCATTTTCTTCTACAAAATATATCTCGTAAAACTCTTCTTTTTAATTTATTAATCACTAAGTATGCAAAAGATAGACTAGAGATTCTTATACGTTCCTGAAAATGTAAAAGATGTAAGTAGGTAGTTATACGAGATACATTTCTGTGCTCTGGATTCTCTAACATCATTTGTAGTCCCATCACGCCTTCCAACTATCTCTTGTGCAGCCGTTACCCAAATAAAATGGTTCACGAATACTCGATTTAATCTGTTTCTTTCAATGTTTTTCCAAATAATTTTGACTTTTCTAAATTACGGTATCGTGTATTCTTTAATATTGCTAACTTACGCGTTATGAGCATGTCATTTAATTTTGGGTTATCCCATGGAGCAATCACAAAGGTGATTTCTAGATCAATTACAAGGCTCGCTTGAAAAATATGCGATAAAACATTTCATAATTTCAACACTTCCCGTGATACTAAATAATTTTAGCAAAGCTTTATAAAAAATAACATAAGCTCACAAACATTTCATAACTATATAATGTTTAATATTCTGTCAAGTTTCGTAATAGCTTGTAATAATTTGCATCGGATATTAAGCTACATAGGTACCAC
Organism: Euzophera pinguis; assembly: GCA_947363495.1. NCBI lineage: Eukaryota > Metazoa > Arthropoda > Insecta > Lepidoptera > Pyralidae > Euzophera > Euzophera pinguis. Next base: position 5,002,918 of record OX376156.1, on the reverse strand, counting down.
CCACACACATATTTTAGTTTTCATTTACAATAAGTAACTAGTTATAAGATCTTATTACATTGTTAACTATATTCGTTCAACACTAAAAACATTATTTTTTTTCGAATTCTGTTAGTCTAGAACAGTAGTTCCCAAACTTATTTTTCTCGTGGACCACTTTCAAAATTTTACTGGTTTCGGTGGACCCCCTGCTGCTACATTTCTACCACATTCTTAAAGTCGCCAAAAAATAAAAATTGTGTCACTTCTGAGTTCTGTCCCTATATTTCGATATGTAAAATAAAAACGAAAAATGGTACATTTTATATCACTTTATTTATTAAAAGAATAGAATTACAAGAAAAAAATATTAAGGTAATATAGGTTCAGGTCATAATTTTAATTAATGGGAAGGATGTATCTGATGGAGTGTCAGCAAACGATCAATGTTTGGCTTTATTTTTGTGAGCAATAACCGCAAATCCCCCCGCTCTGTGATGTTTAATTTGCTCCTTTTTTTTGTTAAGAGGTTTGTAACGGCACTAAAACTCCTTTCGACAAGATATGACGAGGGAAAAGCTATTAAAAATTTCCTTGCGATTTCCCACAGTCCAGGATATTTTTCGGGTATTTCTGCTTGCAGCCAAAATGTTGGGTAGCCTTTTCTAAATTTCACCTTCAGCTCCTCATTAGTGCTTAGCTCGAGCAGCTCCTCTTGTAATACAACATTGGCCACTTCCGTTTCATCAAATGGATTTATTATCCATGGTGGTATATCCATCGTCAGTATATCTTCAAACCTGGTTTTGAAGTCATCATGCAGGGCACTTAAATGTTGACTGTAGGTATGGATATCCTCATCAATACATTCTACCTGCGACAAGTTTGGAAATTGAGAGAATTCGCGCCGACTAATGTTTTGCTTCATAAATTTCAATTTCCCAAGAAAAGCCGAAATTATCCCCTTTGTTTTTATTAAATTCAGGCTGTCCCCTTGTAACTGCAAGTTAATATCATTAAATTTTTTAAATAAATCTGTCAAATACGCAATGTCTGCTTTGAATTTGATCAAGTTTTCTTTTAAATCTGGATCTCTACTTTCTAAGAACTCTAATATGGAATCGAAAACAGAGTAAAATCTCGTTAAGCATGCACCTTTCGACAACCAGCGTACTTCAGTATGTAAGAGCAGTCGTTGGAAGTCTTCATCATTTTCGTCGCACAATTGAGCAAATAAACGTGTATTCAATGCATTGCTTCTGATTTTGTTGACAGCTTTTATTACAAAATGAAGAGATTGGTTCAACCTGTCACTTAAATGTTTTGCCACAAGATGTTGTCGGTGGATTACGCAATGAATAGCTGTAAGTCCTGGTATAATTCTTTTGAGATGACTTATAAACCCACGATATCGCCCGACCATTGCAGGAGCTCCGTCTGTTGCCACTGAAATAATGTTTGTAAATGGGATCGATTTTTCCGTAAAAAAATTACTCAGGACATTAAATATTGATTCGCCTTTAGTGTCAGTCTCCAAAGTTCTGGCAAATAGCAATTCTTCGTGAATTTCTTCCTCAACAATAAATCGGACATATGCCAATAGTAATGCTTCATTACTGGGTAACGTTGACTCGTCCAGTTGTATAGAAAAATGAGTTTTTTGCAGATGATTGCACAAAAAGCTTTCGATATCAGAGCTCATTTCATCAATGCGTCTTTGTACAGTATTGTTACTTAATGGAATTCTTTTTAGTACGTCAAATGGAGATTTGTGCAAAACAGTTTTTAAAACCTCTTCAACAGCGGGTAAAATTAATTGTTCTCCGATAGTGTGCGGTTTTCCAGATTTTGCTATAAGTAATGAGATATTGTAAGATGCCCGCAAGCCATCATCGTTACTTTGAGATGTTGAAGCGAACATACTGTGCATGGTGGGTCTCTTTCCATATTTTTCTTTCAATGTTTGAAAATATTTTAAATCTTTACCTATTTTATCAGTATGACACCTTTTTATGATGATCTTCGAGCTTTGATGGTTTCATAGAGTCATTGCTCAAAACTTTGTTGCATAATAGGCACATGGGCAATTGTTTGTCTGCCTCTGATGGAACAAAACCATATTTCAAATAATCGACACTATATTGTCGACATTTTTTCTTTGCTGTAGCCATGTTTCGTGTCAGTTACCTTACCTGTAAAAAAAATGTTTTAGTAACCAAGTTTTTTTCTGAATATAGGTATCACACCGCAGCCTTTGTCAGCACGCGGAAATAGAATTACGGCTTGTAAAGGGACCAACTAATAAACCGCTGAGACAAATACAAACGTTTTCACAAAACGGTATCAATTTTAAAGTACATAATTTACCACTAATTTTTAATAGTATAAATAAAAATTAGTGTACTCAGTATCGAATACTGATCATATTTGTGTAGGAAAAAATAAACGTCGAAATCCCAAAATTGTCCATAAAAACGATAACTAACATTTTATTAAATCAATGAGTTCACGCGCTCCGTGTATTTGCGTATTTTTTGTCTGCGGCTTCATTGTTAAAACGTGACAAACAGGCATCGAAGTTCAAGCCCCGCCCTTTTCCCGTCGCCCGCGCACCGCTCGCTCTTTCCGAAAAGGAATAGTTTTGATAAAATAGTTACTTCAAAATCAATTTAACATGATTATGAAATTACTGTTTTATAAAATTAGTAGTTATTTGCAAGAAAAATTACAAAATTAATTGCTCTGCAATATTGCTTATTCGGCCTTTTTAGAGAGGCAGTGCTTCTCTCGTGAAAAAACAATTGAATAAAACGTGCTGTGTTTGTCTTCAAATCGAAAGAGGACAATTAAAATATCTGTAAGTTACTAAGTTACCTATCTATACAGGCCGTTGTGATCAACCGACTAGTACACGTAAACAAAATACTTAAGTACTATAACAAAAAAAGGTAGGTTACTTACTTTTCTCCGGCACTAGCAAACACAGATATAAATTTTCTCACAACTTTTTTCCAAATTCCGCCTTGTTTTCGAAATTCCGGAAACAAATGAATGCGTTTGGTTGCCTTTGGCATCAAGTATTTATAGTGTTGATCAAGTTCATGTCTGAACAAGCATTAAGCATTGTCGGGCGGATAGCGCTTTGCAAGTCTGTACACGAAATTGTACGTAATATCGAATACACAAGTTTGGACAAGTAACAGTCGCTTGCCTTATTAAAATATTATCTGCTTAGATAGGTACTTAAAACAATGTAGGTAGGCCCTTATAAAAACTATGCTTACATTTTTGCTCTTTACTATCAAAAGCAGATAAATTTTCGTGGACCCCCATTAACATCTTATGGACCCCCATTTTTTGTTCACGCCTACGTAGACCCCCAGCAAGTCTCCCGTGGACCCCTGGGGGTCCACCTGGACCACTTTGGGAATCACTGGTCTAGAAGATATCATAAATAAAATAAATTACGAACGTTTCCTTTAACTATTTAACAAGGTATTTATTTCTTAAAACGTTATTGTCCACAAGTATAAATGAAATGAAATGAAATCGTTTATTTTCAATATAGGACATAAATATCACTTATTGACGTCAATTTACTTATATTAAGTTTACCAACACTTCCAAAGCAAATGAATACAATTCCAGTCAACCATTGGAAAAAACAGAAAGATTGGCGCAAAAAAGTACAACTAATTACTAACTTAACTAATCCTCATTTCAGCCGCAGTCAGTTCACTGCTGGACATATGCCTCTCCCAATGATTTCCAAAATGATCAGACTGCTGCCACCCGATCATTATCTCGCCCAGCGAAACATGGTCTTTGACTATGGGCCTCATAAGAAAGCTCAAGATCGCCCAGAGAGCTATGGAGAGGGCGATGGTTGGTGTTTCCCTACGAGATCGAATCAGAAATGATGAGATCCGTAGGAGAACAAAAGTTATCGACATAGCCCAGCGGATTAGTTCTTTGAAGTGGCAGTGGGCGGGGCACATAGCGCGAAGAACCGATGGCCGATGGGGCAGAAAGGTTCTCGAATGGCGACCGCGTACCGGTAAACGCAGCGTTAGACATCCACCGACCAGATGGTCAGATGACCTGAAAAAGGTCGCAGACAAACTTAACTATTCTTACAAGTATATTGGCTTTAATTTTTGTGTTATTAATTTACTTGAAAAATAAAACTGCTCAAAGCGCTCATGGATTAATCTTTAAAACTTCGATCGCTTGGTCAACCGATCGCTAAACAAGTTTGACTATTAACATTTTTTTTCATAGGTCGGACGCAACCTTTTTTCCCTTTTCCAGGTCATATGTCACGTGATATACGAGTGGTATTATTTATAGAGACCTCAAAGGAGATTGATGAGTTGTGCTTGTATTGTATGTATTGGTAAATTGCCAATAAATTTTAACCTATGAACCCGAGATTCTCAAGCATTTTATTAGATTAGAGTATAATGTGTACCAAGTATTAAATTTTAAATTCTACAGATAAGTCCCTAAGTTTTAACCACACGATTGCATTCGCAAATTTTTTAATTTATATCAAACATCCTGTAAAGTCAAGAATATATCGATATTGTCTGTGACAGCATGTGAAATAAGACATAATAAATGTGTATTTATACCACTTAGCAGATACCTAAAAAAAAAAAAAAAATTATTTACAGTAAAATTACATCAAATTAGCAGTACATTTACATTGGAAATACTTTTCTAGTAAGTAAAAAGTAATTTTTTCCGGAATTGAAATTTTAAACTTGAACACGTTTATTCGTCCGTATTCAGTTTGTTTAGGTAACCACCTCACGTAGACGTTGACTGCATCTCAACTCTCGGCCGCGTAAAGCCTTGACTTTTGCCGCAATGTCAGTTAAATGCCGGGGGTCGCGACTACACGTTGAATAGCGGGTTCTATGTGTACTTTGACGATATAGTAGTGACATGTAATTTTTGTACTAGAAATTCTTTGACGTTACATAATCTTAATTTTTTGTTGATTTAAATGTTTTTCAACATACGAACGAGAAGGAACGATCATTTATTTATTAAAACTTTATTGTTCCACGAGTACAAGAACAATATCTACCATTCAATGTCAATTATTCAATCATTTTTTTTTTATTGTAGTATCTTCAGCTGTTCTCTTTGTGTTCCTCTTAATTTATCGGGTCTTTTCTTATGAATCCGGAGTTATGAGGCAATAACTTAAAAAGTGATTTAACATTATTATGTTACGCTTTCGACAGAGAATTTGCCCTCCCCTTAGAAATTATGTGTTAACAAATACAATAGTCTAAATTAGTTTAAGTAAATTCATCCAAGGTTCATAATCCTCATTAACTATGATCCCTAAGTTTAAATGAAATTAGCTGAAATGAGAAATAAAAATATTGTAGTTGATAAATAATATCATACTTAGTTACTTGTTTATCTTTGAAATGGCCAGTCTAAATTCATCAATAAGAAGCTTATTTACGGACGACTAATCCCCGACTAATATTTTTATTTTTAATCATAAATACTCCAGCGATAAAATTCCTTTATTATTACTTTATCTGTTCGATAAATAATAGGCCCAGATTAGAAAATTTGTATTACGTTAGAACTAAGTTATTGAAATTTAGGATATTTGTTTGCAAGTCAGAAAAAAATTTATATTCAAAATTGTAAAACTTAACTACTGTGCAAGAAGAAAAACCAACAACAACTAATAACTTTGTGAGACCTTGTTTCTCGAATAAATCAAATGAAATGCAAACAATATGTTGACACCATTTAATAGAGTTTACCCGTTTACGCAGATTTATTTAAATAGTAAAATATTTTGGCAGGATATGTGCCTCAACAAATTTTGAGATAAAAATGAAGATTTTGCTCGAAGGGATGTGGAAAATGACAATTACCCAGCCTACTCGTGTGTATGAATATTAACGTTCCGCTATGAATAATCAATCAACATTTTGCAAGACATATTTACTCATAAATAAGCAACTTAAGTACTTCATTTCTAGTTAAAATGTATCTAAAATCATTATTAGATAAATATGAAGCATAACTTATAATTCTTAATTGAGAGGGACTTTTTTCTGGTTAAAATCATTGTGATATGTTTTTTAATTCGGTTTTTTCTTTTGTTCCACAGAAGGTCGACCCCGAGCTGATCTTCACGAAACAAGAGAAGATCGGCAAGGGCTCCTTCGGCGAGGTGTTCAAAGGTGTCGATAACAGGACACAGCAAGTTGTCGCTATAAAGATCATCGATCTTGAGGAAGCCGAAGATGAGATCGAGGACATTCAACAAGAAATTATGGTGCTGTCACAGTGTGACAGCCCTTACGTCACCAAATATTTTGGATCATACTTGAAGGTAAGTGTTGGTTATTTAATGTCAAGAAGCTTTTCCAGGATATCCTAGCGTTCGTGCTGCTTAATTTGTACTATAAATTTGTTCTGTAATAAATCCGATCGTACAATTTCACTTGATAATTATTACTTCTAAAATTACGTTCATGTTATTCTGCTGGTTGTAAATCGATTTTTCAATGCGATATCTCGCATACACAGCTTTATGTTGTCTCTACAATAGCATCTCCATTGCACGTATTAAATTTAACATTCATTACCTTTATGGAGAATAATACCCATGTTCGCATATGCTAAGCTAATATATGCTGCTACATACAGTGCTTTATCGTGTCTTTGTGCCCCGGGCAAGTGGCATCAATCAAAGTCCAAGCCCTCGTCTGTATCTACTGAGCCTTGAAAGGATAAAGATCACACGTAATCAACCCTGTTACATAGTGGGTTCTTGTGAAACACGTCGCATATATTTGTAAATTCTTATTATGAATGTAGTCGCAAAGAAGTCTTTGTGTCCTCAGGCTCACTTTTATCTCTTCGAAGATTTTCTTTCTCGTCCTCTGAAACATCATTTGCAGATAACTACTAAGACATCTACAATAAATGATTCGATGTCTACTACTAGCCTATTTGTCCCCAGTTATTTTAATACTATCATCACAAGTTCTCGCTACACCGTAGCTTAGCAAGCAATAATGATAACATACTACAAAGAACCGCCAATATAATTCAAACTACCATTACCTGCCACTAATTTCGACGGCATTTCTTGCCTCTTGTAATTGAACATTATTATTGCTAGGTCTAGGTAATAGGACATTGATAGAATCGTGACTGGCATCAGATAAACCTTGTGATATACAAGCCATTTATCCCCACCGGGATTATTGAGAGCGAATTTCATTACGATTCAGTTTATTAAATCGCGCCGCTTGCATAACGTCTGTTTGAATGTCACGAAATTTGTAACATGGTTGCGAAAGAACGTTCACCCGCTCGTGTAATTCGTTTGCGTGCTGTACCGTCGTGTAGCTGGAGCGATGTCCGGCACGAAGTCTTGGGGTCAGAACACGAATAAACATCGAACCGGTTTGTTAAATTTACGCGGGTTTACCTCTAAAACCTTACTCTTGAAGTATTGGTAAATGACGCGCATTTGTTGTGCGCCAACCTCGCTTTGCATTTCTATTGCCAGTTGACGTCATCGTGACGCTACTAAGCTACCCAATATGATCCCATTTTAGCCAAGGCTGGCTTTTAACGATATCTAAATTGCTTTATCACCAACGGGCTTTCTGATAAATCAATCATTTACGGTTTTGTTACTTTCCTTTTTACAATAATTGTCAGTTTTGCGAAGGACATCATATTATAAGAGTATTTAAAGCGAAGGACAAATAAAGGTTTAAATAGATAGAGCCCTTTATGTAATGTTTAAATAGTGTGTAAATCAAATGTATTTTCATGCCATTTAACAATTAATCATTTCAGTTTTCAGCTACCATTAATAAAGTTGAAATTAATGAAACATGGTACGAATATAATAAACTTGACAAATTATTGTCTAATTGTGTTGTGACAATTGATGTGATTTATTTTGACCGAATATTTTGTGCGAAGTAAAGATTGAACGATTGTTTCTATATAGTCAAATACTGTTTACTATAGTAGTAGTCCACTCAAAAAAGCAGGTGTAGACTGCGTGAGCATTTTCTTTAGGAATTGGTTCAGGATGCTTAGAGAGTAAACATACTAAAAATCCCCGCCTCTAGGAGGGGCGCCGGAGTGGGGGGAGGGGGTAAAAGTTCCCACCCGAAGAAAAAGCAAACCCAACCAAAAGCGGGTAATGGAGCTAAAGCGGGTCGCCACTTTTTTCCATATCTTCAATGCCCACTGTCATACGCGAACCATCAAGTCTGAGTGGGAAAGAAAAATGGGGATCGAGTATTGATCACTCTAGGGGTAAACAGATTCAAATCACCCGTAGTTTGTTTGAGTCACCGGGTATGAAATTAAAAACTATGCATGGTACGTTAACAGGGCCAAAAATGAAAAAGAGGAGAGATTGTGGATTGTAGCTAAAGCTGTGGAAATTATACCCAGCTATGACTTTCTGAAGAATCCTGGTACACTGCCTCAATCCCTCACCTTTTTTCTTGGAGGCCTTGAGTAGATGAAACAAAGAGAAAATGTGTGGCAATCGGAAATGTCATAACTACGATTGTCAGACCAAATGAAATGATAGAGATCGAAACGTTTATCTTTTGAACTAAACAGATTTGTATGTAATTTGGTATGTAGATACATTAGGACCTGGATTAACATGCAGGCTATTTTTCATTCCGAAATAACACGATTGAAGTAGCAGACAAGAGGTAGTATTTGATAAGTCGTTTCGAAAATTTCACTTTTCCAGAACATGTAGTTAAAAAATGGTTAGGAATCCGAAAAAAATTATAAAACAAAAGTTGTAGACAATTTTATTAGCTTTCATTATGTAGCACTTTTTCACTACGACGCACCTATTTAAAGATATTAGTGAAAAACTCAAAAGTGGGAACATTAACCCCCTCCCCCACTCCGGCACCCCTCCTAGAGGCGAGGATTTTTAGTATGTTTCCTCTCTAAGCATCCTGGACAATTTTCTGTAAAAATTGCTTAGGTCCAAGCTCACGCACCTACTTTTTGATTATTCTTTGAGTGGACTATAGGTACTAGGTACTGTCTTATTTCGTGAACTACGATCCGTAGAGAGAGATTGACAAGACGTAGATCATTAATCACGGACTCATTGCCATTCTTACCCGACATGATGTGTAAAAGGTGTGTAGGCGGGTACGGATTAGGAAACAATAGCTTGCTGATTCTATTCAAAGATTGTTTCTCACGTCTATGTATTAATAGCGCGGCAACCACTGCAGTAAAATTCAACTATAGGATTCCTTGTAAAAATGTTATAACTATCTCTTCATTGTAGCTAATAACCAGTATCGTCAAATCTATGGTCATGATAAAAGCGTACCCTGGGCTCTGAATTGTGAGTTGAGGATGTTAATGTGAAGAAGTTACATTAACCAAATCTGTCAAAAATATATAACCTGTTTGTTTCCTTTGTTATCTGTCATAACTGGATAAAATTGAGCTCAGTCATCATCCCTGGACAGACTAAAAACAATGGAAATGGCGGTCGTTCACAATCTCGTCGGCACATCATGTGGCCCCTTCAAAAGTGCCAATAGAACGGGCCGATCCCGCTAGGGTAGACTGATAGATGTCTGCGCGGTATTTGCATTTTTATAATCCAACCAACACATCCATCTTTCATCCAAGATTCTATATTTTTGACATGAAAATTTTAATGTTTCTTCATTTTATTTTTATTCAATTATGAATAACGAAATTACCTTTTTGCGTGTGGGTGAGAAGATAAAAAAATATCAAAGTAGTAATAAGTTCACTTTCCGTAGAACTGCAAGAATTAAATTCTTAACAACACTAAAAATATAGAGATCACTTAATATTTTAAGCATAGGGAGAAGAAATATTAAAGCTGCCCCTTAGAATGAAAACCAGGAAAGTTATAGATTAGGATGTTACCGTCATGTTGTGAGGGAGAAGAATCATACGGAGAGAATATTGAATTAGGTTTCGGGAAAAGAGGAAGACCAAAAAGAGATGGTTGGATTGTTGGACCATATTTGGGGAAAATATAAGTATATTGTCCCTGACAAAATCGCTAGTGGAGTGGATTGAACTTAATCGAAGGAGCTTACATATATCGTGCAGAATCCTCATATTCAGTGGAATGCGATGAAGATGAAGAAGTGAAATATACTGTTCAATAAGTACTCCTTAAAAAAATCCCGTCCTCTGAATTTTCACGAAAGACAAAGTTAGCGTAATGGTTTTGATATTGCATTTCCCGCTTTGTGCATCGCGTCGGCTGCTCGATGTTATTGCAATCTTGACCCACTTTCGAATGTTTTTGTTATGCACGCCTCGCAAAACATAACGCAACACAAGCAAATAGACACATGCGTTAAAATCACATTTCTTTCGAATTAAGACCAATATTGCATTTGAAATTACATTATTTGAGCATGGTAAGCAACTGCAAGGAGTCAGCGTTTGTATGTTTAACCAGTTTTTGAATTGTTTCCAGGCTTCAAACAAATTGTTTTATTTACCCTGCGTTTTTTCACGCCCGGCGCTTAATTGTTTTTTTGCCCTTTCCATGTAGTGCATTTTCGACATTTTTAATTTCACATAGCAAACAGAGAGAGTTAATAAAAAATACCTGTCTGCAATTCATTTAAACGTCAAATGCGAATGTGTAAAGTCGATGGGCTTGGCATAGCTACATAATAGATAGCCAAATAGTGAATCAGGTATTGCGGTTCAAAAGAAACTTGACTTTACTTTATACCAAAATAGAAATGGCAAAACAATTTGCATCCATAAACTTATTTAACTACTTTCATACTACGGCTCTATAAACGTGTTAATTGACATAGTACTCAAATAAAATGACTCAATGATTTGTTGTTTTTGCCATTAAAATAAATAAATAAGTAATAAACGCGATAAAAACCGTATGAAAATAGATAAATTCAATAAAATAGACGTGACGTGATAGATAGAGCCATTTTCCATATTTTTTCTGAAATGAAGTTTCAATCTCAATAATTTCTTCGGGTCGATGTCTGACGGGAAGGTGAATTCACTTACATGAAACAAGATATACTGGTAATAAAACTGATAACAGCAATAAATTTATTTATTGTAGAAAAAAATTGGTGTTCTTTATTAACCAAGGTAAGTGCAAATAAAACCATTAGTACCTAGATTAATAATTGGTCTCGCGCGCTCGACTAGATACCGTAGGCGTACTAGAAAATGCGGCAAAAAAACTACGCCGAATTCGGCGTACTTGCGGCGTACCTGCGTCAGTCACGCTGCAACCGATAAGTGTGTTGGACGTCTAACAGCAGACGCAAAATGTGCAGTTTGCGTAGTCAAACTGTGAAAGAATAATATGAAAGATACTGGTATTACATACCATCAGTAAGTATTGTATAATTTCGAAATATGGACATAAATTCTAAAATATGGCACGAATTACCTCTCAGTGCTCAATGTTGCCGTGTATTAAAAAAATCCAAATTCCCCGAGGTTTCGATTTTTATTATTTGGATATTTTGTTATTTAACTCCCTACCCCAAAAGAGGGATGTTATAAGTTTGACTTCAATTTTGTCTGTCTGTGGTCTGGGAGAAAAACTTCTCTTCCCGCGCAGACCATACAAGCCGACCGAGGGAGTGGGCGAAAATCTAAGAAACATTAGGATCAAACAAAGATCATTAGGCAATGCGACTAGCAACCTATCACTATTTTGATTCCATTTTCCACCTTTGCGCCCACCAAATTCTAAATGTGACAGTTGGTAGTCCCCGTAGGGTAGTGTTGTTGTTAATCGTTTATATCGATGGTTATGTATCGATTATATATATATATGTATCGATAATATCGATGTAATCTAAGCTGTAGTATTGATTTTTGACAATTTATCGAAAACTAGCTTTTTCCCGCAGCTCCGTCTGCATCAAAAAGTAGCCTATGTTTGACCCCGGGTCTTCAACTATATCCATACCAAATTTCATCAAAATTCGTTCATCGGTTTGGACGTGAAAGCGTAACAGACGGACAGACTTTCGCATTTATAATATTAGTGTGGATAATCGATTAATGGATTATCAAGTGAAATACCAAGCATGTAAGGTACCGGTACTAAACAGATATACTGGAACTCTGCGGCAGGAGTGTACAGCGGGCATTACACAGATCATCGTCATTCAAGTCATATAGAGAAAAATATTGTACTTACAAAAATATATTATCGATAGTATCAATATCGATACTATCGATATATGATCACTATCGATACCAGATTATTTTTTCAACTATCAAAGAATCGATTATTATTCGATGTGTAATTGATTTTCCGGTAACACTACCGTATGGAAAAAGGCCGTGATAATATGTATGTATGTGTATGTCTATTTATTTATTTGTATTTAAACCCGGGTCACAACTAAAAAGGGCTCAGTTATATAGTAACTCCAAGCTATATAAAAAGAAACGTGTGGCACTCGGGGACTGCCGCGCTAAAGCTATTGCATAGCATTTTTTATCAACATAAGCAATTATAAATTATAATTATTTTTTTTATTTTTTATTTATGCAGTATTTTTTTTCTTTGATTTTAATTCAAGTCTTTTCTTTGATATTAATTCAAGTTACACTTTTTGAGCGTGGTGACCTACAAGAAACAACTTTTTTTTCTTTTATTGAATAAATGAGAAGTTAATATCGTTTAAAATATTTTTATTATCTTACCATACATGCAGGTTATTCAGGAATTTTTATTATTGAAACTATAGGTTTATGGTAACTGAAATAAGAAACATAAGTTTGAGACTTGATATCCTCTAAATATCTGGAAAATACCGCGTCAATGGTGGTCCCATATTTTGTTGTGGATTCTTGTGGATCATTATTCATTTTCAAATTCAATTTTTCCCAAAGAAAAGTTGTCAACCGCTCTGATTTTTTATCAGCGAGGTTGATGTTGAACTCGCCAGCCAAGATAAGTGGAAATTTATTACCATTTGTACCAAGTATTTTCGACCCTTTTTCAGTGTACTCCAGTAAAGTGCGATGAATAAAATGCTCTACCTCGTCCAATTTTGGATTCGGAGAAATTTCTAAGTTTGCATAAGCACGCACAAATATCTCCAACAAATGAGCGCTTAACATTAACATCGCTAACGTGTGCAATATTTATTTCAATATTCGGAGTCATAATATTAGCAACATTATTATTATTTTGGTAAATAGCTACCCCACCTTTTGGAACAGTATCTCGTTTGAATATTTATTACATATAAAACATAAACCATGACCACCGGGGAAAACTAAACATAATAAATAAGCAATCTGTCTAATAGGTGACATAAAAGCCCGCCGCCGACTACTACTTTAGTACGAGTTTGTAGTTTGCTAACGTTTCTCGGCAACCGGCGACCGGCACAGCGGCGCGGCATTGAAAGCCGTGCATCGTCTAACGTCGTTTACGTCGTTTCAGTTCAGCAGACTTCGGCACGGTGTTTGTGTGCGTGCGGCTAGACGTATGCGTGTAGACTAGCTGCTAACTGCTCATAACTGATTCTATCTCTTTTAGACACGATGCTAGGTGAGACAGCGTACTGGTAGGCGGAGTGGGGGGGTGTTAGGTTTTATTTTCGTTACGGAATTTCTTGATTCGGTCGCCGCGCTCAAAGCCCGCGATAAAAGCTATGCAATAGCTTAAAAATTAAAAGTAACGTTTAACATACCGTACTGTGTAATGATAAATGAAAAGAAAGTTCTTGTTGCAATTTTAGGAAAAATAATATTAGAATTATTAAATAAGTAGACAAAAATTAACCATTTCCCCTTCCTTAGCTCCGAAACTATCGATTCCAGAATTTCGATGCATAAATTACAGGAAAACCTATGAGATACTTTTAAATTTTTATTTTATTTTCATTTTAAAGGATTTTCTTAGCTACATTTTATAATCCGTAACAAAACCACAGCAATTACTAGTTTCCCATTGGTCGGGAACCAGTCAAGTAGTTGGCAACACCATAATCGACGCTAGTGTGCGTCATTGCACATTGTTTTACACACACTGTCCTTATAAGTTGCCGCATTCTGGAAACTAATTTTTCTTCACAGCGCGGTATCTAGTAGTATGTTTATGAAATATGAATTAAACCATCCGTGGGAAGACGTCAGTTCCTCGATTTCGTATTTAAGTGTCATGATCGTGATTAAAATTTTCCAATGGGATTCAAATCATATCAATCAATCAATCAATAATTTATTTGCATCAAATACAGGTATTACAGTTGTTGAAAGAAGAACACATGCTCTAGCCATATTCTACTAACAAGCTGTGCCCGCGACTGCGTCCGCGTGGAATAGTTATTTTGGGAATCATATTTATTTTTTGTTTACAAACCTCCCTCCTCAGCTTATTAAAAGTGGGCATAAAGTTTCCGTCGCGAATTTCTTTGGTACCAAATGAAGTCACTGACAAATAATTTGTAATAATGCATTAATTTCGACCAAATTTGATTTTCATAAAAACTGTTATTTTGAGTTAATTTTAAAAGATAGACATATACTGTCGCGGACATTTTTAGATGATTTAAATAGGAATAATTCTTTCATACATATTTTTTGGGTATATCTAACGGTTTTCGCAGCGCACGCAACGGAAGCCCTCAAAGATGAATAATTTCCCCGTTTTTCCACATTTTCGACTGTTTCTTCGCTTCTATTAGTCGCAACGTGATGTTATATAGCCTAAAGCCTTCCTTGATAAATGATCTATCAAACACAAAAAGAATTTTTCAATTCGAACCAGTAGTTCCTGAGATTAGCGCGTTCAAACAAACAAACAAACTCTTCAGCTTTATAATATTAGTATAGATACTGGTGTGCATAAAATACTGCCGATTACAATTATTCAATATTACTGCCCTTCTATAGAATAGATAATGTCGTACTAGCAGCTATAAACGTCTTCGACCTTGCTTGAAAAAAGCAACATGTCAACAACATTTAACGCTGATTGTGTCATTATTGACAAATATTATTTTACCCAGTCCAGTAAAAAAAATACATGTTAAGGCGTGGTTTTCGATTAAATACTATTTCATAGGTTTTGTAGTATAAAATTTGCAAGTTTGATAATTGTAACATGTTGGGGTAGGTACAATCAATTCAGTTATACATTATACCCATACTGCGGCATGTTAACAAATGTATTTAAAATTATGTCGAGAATTCCACTTCGACTAGTAATAATCCCAAAGTTAGTGGTAAAAGACGTTTTGAAAAAATTTCAATGCGGATGTTGGGCGATTCAACCGAGGAAAGGTGAAGGACATCGGTGAGTCACTGAGCGCGAGTGCTTAGCCACGAGTAAAATGTCTAGAATCTCTTTTGTCGGCGCTTATTCTGTAAAAAATGTGCATTCAATACCGATGAATAGCTTGGAAATATTAGGTCTAAGTGGTTGCTAGTTTGAGTGTGTATTGACATCGAAACATCTAAGTATTTGTTATTGTGTGACCAAGTGTCTTGGCTCTGCTTTGTATTGTAAATATCGTCTGGGCATTATGATTTGTGTATGTATTGATTTTATGATTTATTTTTAAGATAGAAAGAGATAATTTACTGATATTTTAATCTCTCTCCACTCAATCCACCTTCTCCAAACTACGCTGGCAGGAAAAAAGATACGGAAACTTTGTGAGTCCTTATCCTTCACTCCACAAACTCATGGAGAATCAAGTAAACAAACGCATTAATTATCCGCTCCGTTTGAGTTAATTGCCTTTAGATTTATTTCCTTAATAAGTTTCCTTCTACTTGTATTGTGACGTAATCTGATTCATCACTTTACTTTGATTTATTAAAATAATAATTTGGATGTTTATGTAAGCAGAGCCCCTGGCTCTGATTTGAAAGGCTGGGCAATTTTAAAAACTCTGTCTTTAACTGACATCTAGATTTTCAGGGTTTCAACCGCCTTACTCTACGTGTGTACCGGATACCTCAGCTTTATTTCTTAACTAAATATCTCATCGTATCTTTCTTTAATGCACATTTGATTTCATTTTTATTTTTAGGAGAAATGGTCGTTTGCCTTCGTAAGATGACTATAAAGTGCTCAAGGCTAGGCTATAAACGTATTAGGACCACCTTGACCTCTGCGCGAATACCAAGCGATGTCAAGGCCCTACAACGTTATTTATGTTTTCGCAGCGATTTCATTACAATGGGCTTGCCCTACACCCCAGCCCTGACACGAAATAGCCAATTGTCCCACTGTTTGCTATTTCACTCAGTATTTTATTCAGCCAAATTAGTTTAGCCGTCGGGACTCGCCCAGACAGTAAACGAGGAATAATGTAATATTCTCAAGTCTGTAAGGGTCGATGACTCATTGTGAGGCGTGATGAGATCAGTAAATTGTATGGAAAAGGGTTTTTTGTTGACATGGGTCTGTTAGTTCTGAAAAATCGTCCTTCAGCGATACTGCAATGCGGGCCGGGCGGAGAGGAAGGGGAGCTGAACTTGGAAGGTCAAGTTCCAAAAGTTTGCAATTTGCCTTATGGGGTGGCTGCCATCGACGGTTCCATTTGAACTCAATTATGAAGTTAATACTTCACCGTCATTGATTTAGTGTCCGTTTCCTCGATGAATTTCGTTTGAGTGATCGTTTTGATGTTGCGTAACACTGCTTTCCCTTTTTATAGCTCTTCTTTATTTGCATATTTAGAATTCAACATCACAGAATTAATAATAGCAATTAAAACAATTACTTTAACTATGAACATTTTTAAAGATATATATTTTTGATTGAGTTTAAAATCTTGTTTTAGAGATGCACCATTATGAATATGTTTCTTTTGACAAAACACTACACATAGTACATGGTATACATACATGCGTTGGTATTATGAGTACATACATTACTATTCTGGACGTGGAATTATAGTTATAGATTTTGTAAAGGGCAACTTCCAGCAACAACAAAAAAAAAAATACCTAACTGCATAAATTATATCCATCAACACAATCTGTTGTACAAACTTGTCAATCAAACTTTATTATAAATTTTGAAAACAATGGCTCAAGGCACCAAGGGTTTGGCAAGCCTCCGCCAAGTCTAAATTAATGCCATTATCGTCATTTTCATCGTCAGAACTCGATAAATTGATGTCATGTCGTGTTTGCACCAACTTTTTAATGTTACAGTTTGATTTTAATTCTCTTAATTTTTTTATTAAGGCCGACAAATTTTAGGCAGATTCAATGTAACATTTTTTAATTTCTTATTATTACTTGCGCATACTTACAACTCATTATTATAGTTACTGGACTACAACACCCATATTACTGTAATAGACTTAAGTACCAGTATATGTATTTACAAAAAAAAAAATTGAATATTCTTATATAGTCATAGTCATTCACAGTCTAAAAAATGTGTGTGTGTATGTAGTATGCCGGGGCAGAGCAGACTAACCTGACCCGTATAGCACGGAATAAATAATAGCCTGTAGTAAGAATCCATGACACTAAGCACATTTAAGGCACTAACATCGTTATTAGGCATAAGGGACTCTAATTAATTCTCTTTAAATTCCCGGACCCAGAGGAACTTAGAAGTTTAGAACAACGAATAGTTGGCAGTATATCCAGCCCAAACAATGCTGTAGTTGTTGAGTGAAAGAATGTGAAAATATTAGAGGTACGGAACCTTAAAACATATAGGGCAAGTGACCCGGTTGTGGCCACCGACCCCTTTGTGGCCATTTTGAACTTCAAATCGTTATAACTAAGGCAAAGACAAATATATTACTCTGTGGTTTACGGGAATAAAAATATCTAATATTGGCAACACTGATAGCGTTAACAGCTTTGATGTGTCAAACTTCACTTCAATCCAACAAGTCATTATTGTTTGACGAGCGTCAATTGTTTTAAGTCTTAGCAAAAAGGCTAAGGCGAGCGGGTGAGTAATCAATTATTATTTTTTAAATCCTTCTTATTTATTTTAATGTTTATGTTAATCCTTCATAAAGAATACACTGTCTAAGTGGTACTAATGATATTTTATCGCTATTTGTTTATTAAGTGAGGTTATGAGATGGCCACTAATGGAGCCAAAATAAATTAATTTTCCCATTTTTGGCCACATGACTGGTCAAAAATGGTGCACGTAGAACCCCACTTTTGGTTTTTTCATTTTCAGAGTTACGATTATAATGCCTCCATCGAAACCAAATACTAAAAAAATCGGTGTCGTGAAAAGAAAATTGTTCCAGTACTCACCGCATAAAATAACATTAGCGTTGAACGCAATAAAGAATGGGATGCCCGTTGCTACTGCTAGTAGAAATTTTAACGTACCTCGAACGACTTTGCGTCACAAAATTTCTGGAAAAGCGCCTGAAACTTCTGGACATGTAGGGCCCCAGTCAGTTCTTGGAAGACAAATAGAAAACGAACTTGTCATATGGATCAAAGATTGCGCTCGCGCTGGATTTCCTATCAACAAGGAAGGTTTACTGGATTCTGTTAAGAAAATTGTTGTGAAGGGCCAAATTGCTACACCTTTTATAAATGATAGACCTTCAAGATCCTGGTTCGATGGATTTATGGCGAGGCATCCTGATTTGAGCCAAAAACATGCCGAATATATTAATAAAGCTCGTGCCTTAATAACTGAAGAGAAAATTCGGAACTGGTTCCAAGAAATTTCTTCATTGCTCGGTGATGAAAATTTAAAGATTCTAGAAAACCCTGCGAGAGTGTGGAACTGTGATGAAACCTCTTTTTTTCTAGCTCCAAAAGGATCTCTTGTGTTAGCTGAAAAGGGACAACATGTTTACGATACATCAAAAAACAGCGATAAAGAAAATATAACTACCCTATTTACTGTCAATGCCGCTGGTGAATATGCACCTCCTTTAACTATTTACAAATACAAAAGAATGAGTTCTGAAGTTCTTGACAATGCACCAAATGGATGGGGAGTTGGTAAAACCGATAAAGGATGGATGACGGGCGAATCTTTTTATGAATATGTGGCAAATGTCTTCATTCCTTACCTGAAAGAAAAAGAAACTGAATTACCAATAATTTTGTTTCTTGACGGCCACAAGTCCCATCTGACTATGCATCTTAGCGAATTGTGTAGGGAAAATGGCATTATAGTTATTGCTCTTGTCCCAAATACAACTCATATGTTGCAACCTTTGGACGTTGCAGTATTTTACCCCTTGAAACAGAATTGGCGTCAGATGGTTAAAAAGTGGCGCATTGAAAACGATGGACAAGAAATCACAAAATTTACTTTGCCATCTGCTCTGCAAAGTTTACTCCTTGATAAAAAAGATAAGTTTGCAAAAAATGTGCAAGCAGGATTTCAGACATGTGGTTTATTTCCATTTGGTGCTGACTTTGTTAATTACAAGAGAATCATAAAAGATAGAGATCCAAAAACTTTTGAAAACCGACACGAAGTTGCTATTTCTGAATCCAGCTACATTTCATATCTGGAAAGGAAAATCGTCCCACACATACTGAAAGACTTTTATACTACATTTAATTCTGGTAAAGACTGGGAAGGCAACAAGGAGGCATCAATGTTATATGATATATGGCTAGCTTTCAAAAATGATACTACTGCTACAATGTCACAGCCCACCTTGGCATCTCATGATATTGAAAATGCCGACAGAGAAACTCCTTCACCATCGCTTATCAGGGATGATAATATACCAAGGAACCAAGAGTACATTGATGACTTAACTGACATTGAAAACGAAGATAGCTCCTCCAGTACTTCTCTTGCAGCAAAAGAGCCATCAGAAAAGCCAGGTCCATCTTCCGTCTATCCTGCTATCGACATTCAAGACTCGGAAAATATAAACAACTCCCACAAAACTTCGGCTGCGGAAAAAGAAGTATCAGAAGAGCCAGGTCTATCTTCGGGCAATTCTGTTACAGATGTTCAAGACTCTTTACATTCTGATCAAGTGAAAAACACACTAATTAAAACCACATCTTCAAAGGATTTAAAAATGTGTAATCAAAAGGATATCACAGCAGAAGAACCAGGTCCATCTTCTAGCTATTCTGATACAAATGTTCTAGACTCACAAAACAAAGACAACCCCTGCAATACCTGCCTTACAGCTAAACCCCCTGCAATAATTGCCCTTCAAACAGCTAGAGATTTAGTGAAAGATTGTGTTTTGTACCCAGGAAAAGTAATACCAAAAAATACTAGAAAAGCAATGTATGTCCCATCCGTTATCACGTCGAATAAATGGCGGGATATTATGAAGGCAGCTGAAAAAGAAAAAACAGAAAAACTATCTAAGAAAAAAAATAAACCAGGAAATAAAAAGATGAAGAAGAAAGTGTGTAGAATAATCGCATCTTCTGAAGAAAGTAGTGATGATGGTGATGGTAGCGATTCAAATGCTGAAAAAGTGATAGAAGAAAACAAAATGCCAAAAAAAGGTCTAAAACAAAAAAGAAAACGTTCTGAGACTGATGACACAAGTTCCGAATCAGAGTTGCCTCTAACTCAGTTAGCGAAGTTAGGAAACAATAAAATGTGCGATGAAAACTTAAAAGTAGGATCGAACGTTATTGTTAAGTATGAAGGTGAATATTTTCCTGGAAGAGTTGAGAACAAATATAAAGGATGTTATGAAATTAGCACAATGGTATTATCTACAAATAATACATTCCGATGGCCAGAAAAAATTGATAAAATTTGGTATGGAATTAATGAGATTGTGGAAATTATAAAGTCACCTATTAAAATTAATAACAGAGGCTTCTTTAAAGTTACTGAAATGGAAAAGTTTTTGCCCAACATTTATTTATAAAATCTTAAAATATAAGTACTTAAATTAAAGACTGCATACTTACCTACAATATGATAAAGTATTATACTATATATTTTTTGTGATTTAGAACTATATTGATATTAATCTAAGCATAAACTTAAATTTAAGTAGCAAATACAACTAAAAGTATTATCTTATGTGTACCTAATTAATAAAAAGTATAATTTTTTACTTTATTGCAAAGATAGGTTGCCAAAATTGTTATTTAATTTTAAACAAAAACTGTGCATCATACCTAGTGATAATTAGGTATAAGAAAACTTATCAAGACTGGTCATTATAATATTATAGATATCTACCTCGTATAGGTTAATGTTGATCTTCTTAATTGTAATTTTAATTCAAGCTGAGATATTATATTTCATATTTGTCGTCAATATTATGTTAGCTATTTTTCTCTAAATAAAGACTGTTGGTCGTAAATATGCGATTTTCGAATAAACTTTTTATTACTTTGAAATATCTGCTTTTTATTTTTGATAAATTTTGATGGCCAGAACTGGCACATGACTGTGGCCAGAAATGGGATAAATCTGGCCAAAAATGGCACAAATTCCCATTTTGTTTTCTTTTCTGCAGGATTATTTTTCCATTGAATCATTATGAAAAAAAATGTATCCTTAGGCTAGATTTATATATATTTAATCACTTTTTACAAGAAATATGTCCGTGATAACAAAAACAGTTAAATAATATAGCCTCAAATTCTACAAAATTCTTAAAATGGCCAAAATCGGGTCACCTGCCCTAAAAGGTTTAAGTTTATTCCCAATTTTCGAGCCAAGTTACGTAAATATAAAGACGTAATTTTTTTTTTTTTTTTAATTTATTTATTAAGGCAACACAACAGACACTAAGTACAAATTATACACAGTTTTTAAATAGTTACAACCGAACCAACTTAGCATCCTATACGTGTTTGCACAAGTACTTAAGCGAAGACAATATAAACCAAGAAAACTACCTACATAATTAAATAATCTATTAAACATTTTACCAAGTTGTGATTAAACTTTACAAGATAAAGTGCGTTAATTGTGTATCACTAGAACAAAAAGTAAAGTACCTACCCGAACTATATACTAGATGTAGTGCCAAGGATGTCGTGAATACTTTTCTTGTACTGATTAAGTCGGTTATTAAAGATGTCAATTTCATTGCCAACAGAGATCTCATCATATTTCCGACACATTCTCGCTAAAGGATTCGAAAATGAGACATTATTTTTGTAAACAGGAAGAACAAAGGTAGGCAGTGCGCGACGTGGATTATATTTTATATTAATACTGATCTGAGAGAGCAGAGCAGGCGAATCTATAATGGAATGAATCAGTTTAAATAATGTAATTAGATCAAGTTTGTCACGGCGAGCAGCAAGTTCAGAAATATTGAAGTTTTTAAGTTTGTCTTGATATGATGTACGATTACGGCCCGGTTTAAATCTATAACAAAGTAGACGAAGAAATTTTTTTTGGACATTCTCAATATGTTCCGTGTGGTTTGCATAAAAGGGAGACCAAACAACAGATCCATATTCCAAAGTACTTCTGATGAGAGAATCATATAAAATAATCAGGCTCTTGACGTTCTTGAATTTTTTTGTGATCCTACCTAGAAAACCCAGATTTTTCAAGGATTTTCTTACTATATGATCATAGTGTCCTTTAAATGTCAACCTATCGTCAAAAAAGATTCCGAGGTCCTTAACCATATTCTTGCGATCAAGTGTTCTTCCCTCAAGTTGGTAAGGGAAATTAATTTTATTATGTTTATTGGTGAAAGAAATTACACAACATTTTTCTATGTTCAAGACCATTTTGTTGACCTGACACCACTCCCCAATTTCATCAAGATCAGCCTGAAGACGCTCACAGTCATGGACGCCACTGATGTTATGAAAGATTTCAAGATCATCAGCATACAGCAAGCATTGACATCGACCAAATCATTGATGAAGACCAGGAAGAACAATGGACCCAAGTGGGAGCCTTGAGGGACACCTGACGTGACCATAATAGGGCTTGATACGTATCCCTTGAGGGCCACAAGTTGACTTCGGTTGGCAAGATAGGACTTGACCCATCTTAGCACTGATCCGTGTATACCAAACTTCGCAATCTTCTGGCACAGCCTGTTATGGTCGACCTTATCAAACGCCTTACTGAAATCCGTATATATACTATCCACCTGTCCCCCCTTGTCAAAAACTTCACAGAGATATTGTTTGTATTCTAACAAATTGCTGATAGTAGACTTGTGTCTGACAAAGCCGTGTTGTTTTTGGGACAGTAAAGGTTTGACTTGATGGTAGATGTGGTCATAAACAACAGATTCAAATAGCTTAGCCGGAACAGACAAAATACTGATTTGCCTGAAATTCTTGCATTGAGAAATGTCGCCAGATTTGTCGACTGGGATAACATGCGCACATTTCCAGTGTGTGGGAAATATGCCCAACTGTAATGATTTATTAAATAACAATGTAAGTGGTGGACATAACTCCTCAGCACACTGCTTGAAATAATTAGCCGGTATACCGTCCGGGCCTGCCCCCTTGTTAACATCGAGTTGCTTAAGTTTGCGAAGAACTACTTCCTCAGTAAGGACAATTTGTGACAATGTATCGTTGCGCTGATAGCCTTCTTCTTGTTAAAGGAGAGGGCTGGGAACCATCATTCTCGAACACCGAACCGAAATATTGTGCGAAAAGCTCACATATACCCTTACCATCCGAACAAGATACTCCATCGAGATTCATGGTAGATGGCAAAGAAGAGTTACCCTTTTTATTATTGACAAAAGACCAAAATTGTTTAATATCTGAACCGATCGATTTTTCAGTAGAAGAAATGTAGTTCTGGTAGCATTCCCCCATCATACGCTTGGCACGAGTTCTCAAACATGAGAATGTGTCATAGTCCCTAGGGTTGTGATATTTTTTGAAACGCCTATGGTACTTGTTTTTTTCATTGAGACATCTATTCAGCCCCGGGGAGAACCATATAGGATAATACGAGCGATCATTTTTGTATAAAGGCGTGAATTTATCAATGACTTCATTTACCACTAAGTAGAATGTGCCCACTGATTTGTCGATATCATCTTGATCAAATAGTTTTATCCAGTCAATCTTTTTGAGCTCACATTTGATTTCATGAAAATTACATTTATTGAAATTACGACGTGTTTGAGAACCGTGCTTCAAGCTATTGACAGGCCGCGGCACAGACACTTCAATCTAGTAGTTATATCTGTTTGTGCGAACTATGTATGGTATTTTAACATTAACGGACCTAACTTATAAACTTGCGTTTGAGTCTCAAATGAAAATCTTATTTCTCCTACCTAACTTCATTATATTTCGTAAATAGGGATCTTTGCGGGATTAAAGGATTTGTTTACTTCAAATGCCTTTCATTAATCGGTCTTCAGACATAGCAATACTATATTGTCTATTTGTAGCATAGTAGTTGCCTGCTGTATCTCTCCCTAATGTAATATCCTTTATCTGCGCAGTAAAATTGTCGTAAATTAACACCTATGTACTATATTCATGTAACGTAGATGTAAGTTCGCAACACAGTGACGACATATGGGGCAGTAAACAAGATTAGCTACTATTAGCAGTGTAAAGCATCTCATACACATTGTTTTATAAGGAACCGGGTACTTCTGTATTGTATTATTCTTTCTATGTATTTATAGGTCACTTCTATGTACATAAATTCAGATTCTGGTTACAGTTAGCGCTAATGCGCGTTTTGAACTCCTGGTTTTTCTAGACTTGCCACTGTTTTTCTTATTATTGTCCTCTTATAGACAGACGCCAGTGCGTCTGTCTGTCTACTCGAAAAAATACGGGATTCTTTGCTCTCTTAGAATTAAACGTTTTTTCACAAATCTGTCTTTCTTTGATCATCAAATATTTTTATTTACTTGTGGTACAATAAAGATTTATAAATAAATAAATGTAATCTAAAATAAAGAAAAACGTATATCGGTGTGGTGCAAAAAGTTAATTTTCCACATAACTTTAATTCCGGATTGTCTATGTTTTACGCCAGAGACAGCTAATCTTATTACTGGGCGAGGAGCCGAGGCTTCAAATTACTTACACCTCAACGGGAGGTAATGTAGCGGGTCTTTGACGAGTTGTACGCTAACCACGAAATTTAATAATTTGCCTCCAGGTTTTCATATAATTTCAGGTATGTTAAGAAAGTTTTACGAAATGGACAGCTTAGTCGAATGTCGAAACGTTATGTCCTCATTTGGGATTGGATTCAAAATTCAATACTAATATCTTTTTTGTACATTAATATCTTCAATATAACATTTTTCCTAAATAGGTTCGCGACAGACTAGTAAAATATCGAATCGATATAAATGATCAGAAATCAACGATCCACATAAAGCTCTAATTGCTGTGGTGGGTCCGATGTACACAAACAAATATAAATCTCGCCCCATTGATTGATTGATTGTCCACTCTATCGGAATCAACCCAAAATCTTTCCAGAGAAGCGGGCTAGCATGGTGGCGGATTGGCGGATTGGCGGAAATATTAGTCCACGAAGGTCGTCAAATACTTGACATGATTGCTTTATGAAGAAACATTGCTGCGAGGGGGAATTGTTGGTATGATGCTAAGTATCCGCGTATATTACAGATAACTCGATAACAAGCCGGCCCTCGGCGGCTCGGATCCAACCTGTAAACAGAGGTCGTGTACCTGTTTAACTGGATACGACTCGAAAATACCGGAATGTCATTTCAAAACTCGCACACACGGTCCTAAGGCGGCGTTTTGTCGATGCATACAGTAGAGTAATTCGAATAATTAATTGGTATTATATATTTGGTATTTGTATCCTCTTTGTTTAGATAATATTTAATTTTTGGTTTTCAAAGATGCAGTGAAAGTTTTTACTTACTTTCTTCTTCATCTTCATAGCGTCAATGATGATTCGAACTGTAGGAGCTCAGTACGCTGCCACTTGCATCGGACATCTTGTCGCCCCATAAGGTCGCTTCTGCTACAATGTGATTTGTAATTAGTCTTTAAGATAAAGGACGGAATATAACTAGGATTATCGAAGTTTGCGAAAACCAATGACACGTGCTACCTGTGGTACCGCTAATGTTCTTCTCTTTTTGCTGCAATCCGATCAAAGGAATGACCACTCTCATTCGTTCCGAGCGATTCAATTAATCTGACGTTAGATTACATACTGCTGTGTCTACGTACAATTTTTTATGCGCTCGCTAATCTATATTCAATTTACTATTGAGGTCGCTCACTAACGCTGTGCACCGTCGTCATCACTATTAATTTAATAAATTTCTCGTCCACTAGCTAAGCATCACAAATTATCACGTAATAAACTTGATAAAGTGTGTTTAGTTAAGTCAGATAGCATGAACCGTGAAGTTTCGTAATGTTTGACTGGCCGGGTTCATCATCCTTGGGCGACCTTGCAGTTGCTATAAATTTAGTTAAATGGCCGCAAGAGGCGGGCATGCGTCAGCGGGCCGATGCGCTTGGTTTTGCAATGAAACCATGACATAAACACATCACTAGCAAATAACCAAACGATTCAAATTGAGACGATGAAGTTGCGTTCACTTCATTCAATTCCATAGTAGAACTGGTTCAACGAGTTACTACATAACTCCACCTGTAACGGTTAGATGCTAGTTTTTACAACTGTTGTGTGAGGATTATACTAGTGCTCACTAGCACTACTCCAAGGTGCTGTATACTAAACCACTGTAAACAGCACCTCCGAGCCATGTGCCCTATTTAAATCGAAATAACTATACAACATTATTTACAAAATGAATTCTGAAATGCGATCGTAAACAGCTACAATAACTTTCTGAAAGGCATGTTAATTCCGTTATGGATCTTGGATATTGGAGGTCGTCAAATATATGTACTAAGCCAGAGCCTGGGAGAACCTGACTCCAGGGTTTACTCCTATAGTGAGGGTCGATCATTGATTTTACTGGGCTTTGGCAATTTGGCAAGATAAATAGAATTGTGGTACCAGATGTCTGAAATAGAACGGATTCTCGTCAATTCCCATTTCGCTTTTCTTTGCGGAGCAGGTGATTGAAAGGCGACGGGTGTCCGTCCCGAAGGCAAAAGATAAATTCCGGATTATCCGGACGCAGCTGACTGTCCTTTCGGAAAATTGAAATTTTCGCCTCCATTCTGTGTTTATTCCCCTCCGGTTGATTACATTCATGGAATGCTTTGAGTCTAAAGAATTTATGAAGCCTGCCAGTTGCGAGCTGTAAGTATGTATACCGTTGATTCTTTGAAGTTTTGGATCGCCATGTGTAAATTTTGACGTAGGTTATAATGTTCATGAAAATAATAGTTTGTGGAAATCGTTCGCATATGTATACTCGTATCTGGGTCGGTGTGGATGTCGTTGCGCGAGGCGGGAAGCAATTAGGCCAAGCCAATAAAGCATCGCCATTAACGAACACTGGCCGTGGCCGTACCCCCGCATCTGCTGCATTATCCGATTTATATTTCATATACCGTTTCTGCAAAAATGGCCGGGTTATATCTCAATTATGCATTATGCATGCGCCAGGTTGCTCGGTTATTTCACAAAAAATTTCTAGTTTAGTGCTGAGAGTAGTAATTTTTATTTGATCTGATATGACTTAATATACCGGCTGTGTAACTAACTGAAATTAAACGCCATACGATGAGTGAAATAGTAATTGAAAAGTTTTTCAACACTTTATTTCCGTTTTATTATTTAGTTCGGCTTTTCCTAAAACAGAGAGTTTAATGTTTTGTTTTTAAATGTGTAAAATATTTAGGTTTTGACTAAAAACTGCTGATTGGATTAATATTTATCAATCTAGATCTTTATTTTATAACAGTTCATGCAGGGAAAGTAAACCTTCTATTTTTGTGACAGCAGCGGCCTCTGGAGTCGCGTTGAACGTTTTTTACTGAGCCTGTGTCAAGTCAAACAAAAGGCGGCATAAAGCGGAGAGAGCGGCCTTTGTGCGGATACGAGAGCGACGGCACTTAGCGCTGACATCGGTGACGACGCGCGTCCACTGGGACTGACCGAGAACGTTTGAAAACATCTGGATCTCAACACTAACATTTTAGACGAATTTTGGTTTAGGACATCGAGATATATGTACGTACGTTAGTACATAATATCTCGATGGTTTAGGACTACTTACTGTATACACTGCGATAAATATTTCATACCGGCTTATCGGCTATGTAGAGTATTTATCCTTACTGTCCCAAATAGGAAACTATTAAGAAGTTTGATCTATGACTGTCGATGTGCAATATTTAACGCCGCCGGTAGATAGGTTGATTTCAAGAATTAAAAGTTATTTGATATCATTAATAATGTTGCCGTTTCTATCAGTTAGAGCTGGAGCTCATTAGATATGCGCTGCACATGACGCTGATAAATTTGTCTTGAATGTGGCTTTCGTCAAAAATGTTTTTTTTATCCGACCTATATTTTCATAGATA
Source organism: Euzophera pinguis (assembly GCA_947363495.1). NCBI lineage: Eukaryota > Metazoa > Arthropoda > Insecta > Lepidoptera > Pyralidae > Euzophera > Euzophera pinguis. The sequence continues at coordinate 4,974,493 of OX376156.1, read as the reverse complement.
AGTGCGATATCTTCTTCATACTTATACCCTCAGCAGTAGTTATTACCAAATTAGACTAAAAGGTTCATCCTCAAAAGCGTTATGAGGCGTCAAGTCGCGGAAACGATCCATTGTGGTAGAGACCCTCGCGGTGTATGGGGTCCGAGGCTATTTACGTTATGATGATGTGTTGATGAAGTGCCGCTGTATGCGGGCCCTCAGCTGCGACGAACATTCCGGAAGCTTTCAAGGCATTTTTGCTTGACGTTTGTGGTACATTTCATATCTTACCTTTACGTGATGTGATCATTTGTGTGATAATATCCGTATCAATTTAAAACGATCGATAAGATTAATACACCAGTTTTATTTTAAAGTGTTTATCAGTTGCGTCAAATTATGATCGTTACAATGAATTTAGTTATGGGTTTATTTAATAATCCACTTGGTTTTACATTACGGCTATCACAACCTAGGATTATACCGCACTGATATTTTAACATAGTTAATTATAATGTTTTTGATGGATTCTTTTAGTACTTAAACCTTGTTGGCGCTACTTATTATTTTTGAATCAATTCATTAGTGCTATAGATAACAATACAATATAACTTTATTGCCCACATCTGGGAAATCACAAAACAGAATATAACTTAAAAATAAAATAACTTAAAAAATTGTGTGAATTAAATTGTGCCCTCTTGTCTATAATTTATCAAAACCTGTCTCGAAACTTATCTCTGGATTGAGTATAAAAAACTAAAATGAGAGTTTTCTATGAGAGTTTTAACTAGCTCTCATTAAAAACGTTTCCGGTTTATCAGATTTAATTGGGCCTCAATACAGATTGGTATTAATTTGTAGTGGTGAATTGACCACTTTAGTTTTTACTTTTATATTTAGACTAGCAGCCCGTCCCGACTTCGCTAGGCCTATAGCCTTCCTCTATAAATAGGCTATCCAACACTGAAAGAATTTTCGGACCAGTAGTTCCTAATATTAGCGCGTTCAAACAAACAAACAAACTCTTCAGCTTTATAATATTAGTATAGATTAGTATAGATTCGATAGGAACTTGTTGATAATACATGAATCAAAGAAGTACTCAACTCTATCAGAGGCTAGCCACTGCCTGCCTAGTTTATCACTTTCTATCTTATCGCATTCTTATCTGAATACTTGATTTCATCGTTTCAATAATGAAACTTAACTCGCGTTTTCTTAATATAAATAACATTATTTTTACGTTTTACGCAACAATATCTATTAACATCAATATACATTCTGGTTACTTATTATTCCGGCCTATTTATTCTCATATCAAAACTTTTTAATGTAAGAGATAAGTGTCAATCATTAATATTTCAGTGAACGTGCTTCATTACTTGCAATATTTGATAAAATTACGCCACGATACATAAATTTTAATCGTTTCATACAAACTTGTGCTTAGGAAGGCTTATTCTTCAAATAGTTTGCAAGAACAAGCTCTAAAATAAATCTCTTTTTGTATTATACTCGTAAGAAAATTTTCGCAAAAAATATTTTGTTAAAATTGCGTCGAATAATTTCATGGTTTTATTTTAAAACTAAGGTTAGTTTTAGAATGTGAATGAATGAACAAATTGAAGATGTTTTCACACTAATAGTGATAGATTTAAAATTACTCCATTATATTACTACCTATTTTAGTATGTCAAAACATTATTTTCTTAAAGATCTCATTTTCTTTCATAACTAATAAAATTACTATTTAGTTGTAAACAAACTATGATTTTATTTCCATAAAAATATCTCATAATACCAGTGACTATTTTAGTAAGTTTTATTATCATGAAGTAATAATAGTCAATGCTCATTGTCACCATCATCGCAGGAGTCAACGACCTTCCACAGTTGACCGGACTCGTCGCGATCTGATTGTCCCAATAGATTTGCATGCGTTGGAGCATCCGAGCCAGAGTGTGGTGCGTTTGCGCACCCATGCTCAACCTAATTGCTACTATAAGGTTTGCCAACCGTGCCTCGTTGGCATGATACTGACCGTAAATATTTTTTTATATGAATTCCAAGTGATAACTTAATTTTTAGGAAGCTACTCGTATCTCTTGAACTCTTCTCCCATGAAAGGAAAATATACACGATTTTCTTTATGGAATATCTTTATTTATTCTCAAAATATTTAAAACTGTATTGTATAAAACTACGCCCGGCAACAAACCAAATTTTATAGAGCTTGTCTATGGTTAATAATCATTTAACTGGCTCTAATTCTATTATCAAACACACGAAGCTGAAATTGTATGGTTTCGCGGGGAAATTAAACGCGGTTGCACCGAACATTTCGCAACTCCGCAAAATTTGTTGATTTTACCCGGTTTACACTTTTGATTAGTTGCGTTCGTTTGTTGTCTTTGATACGTTTGATGACTAATTGAAAATTCAATACATAATAGATATAAATATATCTACGCGACATTATCGATTATTAGATTTTGTATTACTTAATTAGATACGAAAAAACTTTGAGGAGCTCGTTAGTCGAGCGCGACCCGCATATCCGTAGCTAATGCGCGTGTCAAGCGATGGCGTGACGCGACCACTATTGGATTGGTCGCCATTTAGTCGCAGTTTCTATCTTGAGTTCCTCCGTGCTTGACGCATGCACGTTAAGCCGTTGGTCCCACGGCTTAACGTGCTACTACTGCTATCTATAGATAGCAGTCGTGAGGCTGGGTCAGATGCCTTAGGGCAGCCTGAAAAATTCTGACAGTGTTGGCCACTAACACACCTCGGGTCATGTTCCTGTTGGTCTGTTTTCCCTGTAAAGAGGGTTACGGAGGTCCGACGGATGTCGCTCAATTGTAATAACCAGTTCCGTCAAATCTAGGACCATGACTTAAAGCTGACCACGCAACTAGAAATACACGCTAGGATGATGATGAATTAAAAAACGTGAGAATTTAAATACACAGTTTATAATTAATTTATTTTTCACATTTCAGTAGACGTTATGGATTTGAATCATTTGAATGAACGTTTAGCAATCCTCGAAATGGTTTCCGATGAATTGTTAACGTTTTTCCCACGGCGAATTCTCCAATTAGCCAAATACATCAAAATTAAATCTTGCTGCGGTTATTTACCCCAATTAGTCTCTCTTGGTTTTTCCGCCAATTACCTAATGATTTTTGAGGACCGGAATGTGAATGTCACAATACTCGTATTACTGATATCCAATCCAAACAACATACTAACTACTCACTGTTATTGTGTATACACAAAACAAATTGCATTATCAACAGTGTGAATCATGGTGTGGTATTGTTTACCGCCGACGTGTCTCGACTTGGTGATATTTTTGGAGATTCACGTTGTGAAATGACATTGTAATGTGAAACGGTAAACAAATCGCATATTTAAAACATAATATTTCTGAGATTTTGTCTTATCATTAGATAAATACGCCACTCCGATACTAAAATCAATAGCATCAACACACACAGCACGCCTAGCTTGTCGGTCTCGCATCGAGTTTATTTCACTACAGAGAATCGCATGAAGCACTAAAATTCATTTTCTGTATTCTAGTTGGAAACAAACACTTTATCAGCGCGGAGCCGTTCATATAATATCGTTTACACCCATTAGGGAAACCTTGTAGGGGCAGAATCTCTTACAGTTTCTGGCTAAATATACTGCGATCGATACTATTTGTTTACGAACATACACACACTTTTATGAAGATCTGATTCGACTCGAGTATTTGTTAGTGATCTATGATGTGGTAATCAATCATCCAGCAGGGTATCTGTGACGCCCGCATCGATTGACATCAAAGCCCATCGATCGCTAGTGAAGTTGCGACATTGTGCTTGGATAACCCAATTCCGTTGCGGGCGGGCGTATGGTGTGGTGACTCACCACTGGTGGTGAGTCATTAAGGAGTTGCTGCTTGAAGAAATGCTCTGTAATGCTAAATTGCACTGTGGGTTGCGGGACCTCGAAATCACGTTGAAGTGTTAAACCACCCGCAGACAATAGTTCCCGGATTATACGGATAATATGCATCATTGAGATGTTCGCTCGCTCATGCTCGTTAGTTATGAAATGGCCGTAAAATTAATAAATACTCGTACAAGCTTTATTATCTGTAGTGTCTCAATATTATAAACATTGACTTCAATATACTAGATTATAATTTGCCTACTTATTTCAATTAACTCATTGAATATAAAAAAGTAATCAATTTATGGAAAATATATTTAGCAAATGATAAATGAGAATTAGTATTTAACTATTTACTTTTGGATACAAAAAATAGAATTATTTCTTGATAATGAATAATTAGATGGATGAACTATACTATAACCACATAAAAAGTAGATTCAGTACATTATTATCATTAGATAGATTTTTCTGATTGATGTGAAACAACGAGAGAGAAACCCTGGAAGCACAGCCACAAAATCTAGCCAGTACTATAGTATAAAATACTAGCGGTTTTCCGCAGCTCAGCCTGCGTTAAAAATTAGCCTATGTTTGACCCCCGGGTCTTCAACTATATTCATACCAAATTTCATCAAAATCCGTTCAGCGGTTTAGCTGTGAATGCGTAACAGACAGACAGACAGACAGACTTTCACATTCATAATATTAAGGATATGCGCTTGCATAAATTCGCGTTCCTTGGAGACGCGTCCTTGCGTGTGTTTGTCTTTTGTTTATTGTGAAACAAAACAATGACTGCTTTCTATTCCCAGCTAGATAAATCGTGGCGAATACCTGATGAAGCTACCTTGACTCACGGATTATAACAAATGAAAATTATTGGGTATCGGACGAAAATCATTTATTACACTCATCGATTTTGCGTAAGTCTGCTTTTCTCTAATAGCAATCCTGCGATACCACGGGTCGGGTATCATAATAGTGCAGTATAGATGTGGTAGATAGACTAATGCTAATTACGCTCGCTTTTATCGTTATCTATCCACTCGTGGTACGAAGCTGAGTGCTCTATTGATTTATTGTCTGTGTCACAATAATTTTTTCCACGGGAAGTATCCAATGTTCAAGTGCCACTCGTTTCTGCACTACAGGTTTAACATGACATTGTTCATTTTTTCACAAACTATTCCATGGTGGAATAAAAGCCCAAAAATGTTGTAATAGCTTACCTAGCTCTCTAACTCTAATAAACATATTTGATAATAATAACTATTTATATCCAATTAATAGCTACTGCTTCACTTTTCTATAATCGTCCGCCTGCTTTCACGTAATTTACTTGACAGCTATCAGGAATTGAAAGCGGCGCGACATTTTGATCGCATCAGCGGCCGTCGTCGGTTCGCTGCTATATTTATCGCGTAACCTTTTCCGCAAAGCTTCACTTGCAGTTATAATTAGAAGGACGTGTGTATGAATAAATTATTTACGAAGGGATGCGATGCGACTGGCTCCCTGCCTGGCACGGCGACGACGGCCTCGCGACCTACATTATCTATTAAGGCTGTCATTTCAAATATCTTGTTGTTACCTGCAACGTAGCTAGTAGTAACATTTGCATTCGCGTTATGATATAACAAATCACTATTTTTATTAACTAGTATTATTATCTCAGTGGTCGCATTATAATTGCGTCCTCCACACAGAATCCTCTGCGTTAACTGCTCCATTTTCACATCACCTCAAATATTTATGCAAGCCTCTCGACCTTAATGAACGTTGAGGACAACTTTAATGGATGAAAACCTCGTTTTATTTCACCTTTTCATTCGTAACGAGCCCGTGTTTATTTCATTCAGAATCAAGTGCCAAGCTAGTACTTAATTTAGATTCTAACTACGAGGGTCAAACTGAAAGTTCTTATAAAATCAAAAACTTCTTTTATTTTCGGGAATAAATAAAAATCGCAAGGTGCTATATGGCGGGTGACCTAGTAATTCCACGTTTGATGTCGCCAAATAGTCGATCGTTCGCCTGGCGGTGTGCGACGAGGCGTTGTCGTGGTGAAGGAGGATCCTACTGCGAGGTCGTTTCTCCCGAACTTTTTCCAAGATAAGTGGCAAACAATTGTTAGTATACCACTCTGCAGTAACTGTTTTTCGATCCTCTAAAATAATTGCCGCGTAATGTCCTTCCGAAGAACGAGGCTACCATATTTTTTCCCACGCTTCGACCTCTCTTCACTTGTGTTGGCAACTCCTCGGAAGGAAACACCCACTGAGCAGACTGTCTTTTGGTTTCGGGAACATAACAGTAAATCCAGCTTTCGTCACCCGTAAGTATGTCCAACACAGCATTTGAGTCACCTCCGTTAAATCTTTGAACCATTTCACGGCACCAATCAACACGACGGATTTTTTGGGCCTCGGTCAAATCGTGAGGTATCCACCGGGCACAAAGCTTCCTGACCGCTAAATGTTCGTGCAGGATTTTGTGCACTTGGCGCATACCGATGCCTAAATTTGCCCGAATCTGCTGATAGGTCACTTTTTGTCAGTCTCTATCATACGCCGCACAACACTGATGTTATCTTCAGTCGTCGCTGTAGAAGGCCGTCCCTCACGCAGATCATCGGTGAGATTAGTGCGACCACGTTTGAACTCATTAAACCAGTTGTAAACAGTGGCACGAGATGGGGCTTCATCATGAAAGGCCAATCGAAGTCTATCATAACTTTCTTGTTGACTTAAATGACAACGAAAGTCATAAAAAATCATTGCACGAAAATTTTCTCGCGTTAAATTCATGCTGACGTGACACAGACAATTTTCAATTTGCCGCCAAATCGTAAAACAAATGACAAATTAATAAAATACATACTCAATAATATTGGCAAAGAGTTCCATTTTCAAAATTTAAACTTATTTTTTTATTATACTGTTTACAAGTGGTCAAACTAAAGACTTTCAGTGTCGCCCTCGTACTTATTTTTTTTTAATCTTGTAGGTTCGCTATGATTAAATCTTGTGTTGTATCATGCCATTTCATAACTATGTATTGCTTGAACTGCTTGAACAGTACTACCAATACAAACTACGGTTATTTGATCTGACGCAGAAAATTTTACTTTTCCTTAAAGACACTCAACAAATATTGGTTCTGTTTTTAGTTGGTCTTGATCAGTCTGATACCATGTAATGTAAGTGTTTCTAATTGACTTTTCATTTCGTTTACTTTATTTGATTACCATGGCATGTAGGAAAAATATTTGCGTGTGGTGGATTAACGTAAAATTTTAATTACTTCGTGAAATGAGCCTATGCAAACTTATACCACAGAATTGTTAATAGTGCAAGAACTGGTCTGTACCATTTGCCGGCTGTAGTTTGCCGGTCATCAAGGGTTATTAAAAAGTAGTTAGCGGTTTTGTTCCCAGTACTATTTTATCGGATGCATTGTTTGTCCATGACCTTACTGCCGCGGATGCAGGCGACGCAGAATAATGACACCGCCATCGCGTGATGATCTATTTTCATTATTATAACCTACATCCTGAACATCTTTAGCCTTCGTCCCAAATAAGTTCACCCTGATGTTGATAGATTGAAAATGCATCGACCCGAAAACCCTAATGGCCTCCAATTTATTGGGTCAAACAAATCTATAACGTTCAGCCCCAGTAATGATCGCCAATCTTTGGTGGAAAATAAATCCGGCCTATGTGTTTATTTGATAATAAATAACGTTTCATAGCACTTATGTTCCCCATAACATGACAGTTATTATACTTGATATAAATTATAGACTTCAGGCTGCATTATGTCATAACTTTGCTTAATTTGCAGTTGATAGGTATATTAAATATGAAAGTTTTCGGGAGCGTTTTAGGCGAATCTTTTTTTTATGTAGGAGGAAATATTGTATTTTTATATTGATAAATGATTTGATATTCTCGTTTGTAGTTATCTACATAACAAGTGCATACATATGTTTTATAAACTCTGCTCTCATCATCATACCTTACCTTACCTTTTCCCATTATCTGAGGCGCAATATATTTTTTAGTTCTCGATTCCTTGACATGGTTTTATCAACTCCTTACATCCTCCTCGTATCTCTCACTCTCCCTTTGGTTCCATCCACGTTTTTATTTTAGGATTTTTTGATCACATGTTCTCTTCTCTGCTCACATATAAGATTTAATAATCAGAGCGTGATCTGATCATTGATCAAACCGATCACATCCATTAGGTTTTTTTAGAGTAAGAGTAATGTTTTATTCCAAACATGTTTAGCCTCTGATCTCGTATAGTTTATGGTCGACGTAGCGCGTGCCCATCTGCGGCAATCTAGGCAAATCCTATCTATTGTGCTCGGTGACAATAGTTCCGGTGCTAATTCAAGGACAGAGTGCCATTGTCCCGCGATTGCGCCGCTCCCGTGCTGTTTGTATATCGATGTACACATATTATTGCCTAATGGATTTGTCTGTATAGCTTTTGACATCATCGTCATTGTTTTTATACAGTTCTATGTTAGCTCTGCTCATGGTAATTTGTTGACTATTTATCTCTTGTCAGTAGAGTCCACGGAACCAGAAGTTAACAAACAAGAAGTCTCTTACAAGTCTTCGTATAATATTGACTCCATTTATAAATAGGATATAAATAGATTATTTGTCAAACCAAGCTTTAAAAAATAAATTTATTCATTGCTTTCTTTTAATGTTTATTACTTGGAAAATTTTATTGCTTTTGCGCGAAGTAGGTCATCCGTAAGGGATTACTTTCTTTCAGTTTGTGCTGACGTCATAATTTACATTTCGCTATCGGCCAGACTTTTCAGCTCGCATGCGAAGACGTGACGAATTATGCCAGTGTTTGCAAAACTGACTTGATTTATAGCCACAATAATAATTTCCTTGTTGAGGTAGGCCTCGTCTTGGCCCGGTATTGTAATGGCCCTATTTACAATGGTGGCATTTGCGGTTCTGGGTACAACGGGTCACGTCGTCGCCTTATGTAGATAGCCTTACGTGATGGCTTTGATATAGCTTTGGTCTAGAGGTGTGACTAATATATTAGGAACAGGTATAGGTATCATAATCACACGCAACAGTTATTTATTTATTAGTAAGATATGCGTCTCAGACGATATTAGGTTATCACGTATTAGTCAAATAATAAGGTAGACAACGGGCGACGGCGACCGCCGCGTCAGCGTCAGGAGCGCTGCAATAACGGCGAATACAGCGATCAGTCACTCGTCTGGAAAAAAGGAAAAAAATATTTAAAAAAAGTAAAAGAAAAAGGTTGTATATAAAAAAAATATAATAAATTGTTGTAAATAAGCCGATTTACTTTTTAAATACACCAACGTCGATTCAACGTTAACAGTCCTAAGCCTGTTGAAGGAAAAGTGAATCCCTCTACAAATAAATAAGTAGCCGTTTGTATTACTAAGAATCTTGTATTCAGTTTGATTATTGAGAATGAGTTCGCGTATTATCATCATGAGATTCAATAATATCTTAAAATTAATATGGAACCTCTAGACTAATATTTGATAACCCAGTAATAGTTACGGTATCCTAATATGAACTAACTAATATATTAAATAATATGAATATTGGAATCTGACCCTAATATAACACCTCTACTTTGGTCTCAAAACATTATCAATTGTTTAGTTAACTGTGGTCACAAATTTGAAGCAGCAGTAGACCAACACAATTATAAATATAGATCATACAGTGTAATAAGACAAAAATACTGTTGTCAAATTTGTAAAGAAGTTATAATGAAGAAATCAATTAATTAACAGAACAAAACTATTAGAATTGTCTAAGTAATTTCTTTTTCACAGAACAATAGAAAACAGTGAAAAACAGTCACACACGGTATAGGGTATAGATAAATGTTCGAATAACTCTAAGCACCTCTATTTTTATTTGTATCCTATTCTTAGTTTTCGTGACTTGAGCAAAACGACGGTAGACGAAACCAAACGATGTTTCAGCTGGTTTGTTACAAGTTGCAACTGTCTCACAAGGTTCATTTAATGGGAAAAGTTTGGACCTTGAGGCTTCTCGTTAGCGAGATAATAGCGATTCCGAGACATCGTTCATTGCTAATAATTATTTTTAGGGATCTGTTTTATTACTTGTCAAAGTTAACCTTGTCAAGTAAGGTTTTAAGTAATAAAGCTTTGATATTTAAATAAAAAGGTTAACTAAAACAACGTTGTATTAATTAATTGTCTTACCTAATCCTATGTTCCTTTAAAGTTACCATTTATTTGCTACTTTTTAACATATTGTATTTCTTATTTCAGGTAATTGAATCTTCACCTGTCGTGCTCATGAGTACCTAATACAATTGTTCAAGGTTTGTGGCGAGTGTTCTCAGACTAGATCACTTGAATAAATATCAATTGCGTCTGTACATTATCGTTATTCAACTGTCGTTATAAAACTTGTAACTTGATAATACAAGCACATCACCAGTTTTAATGAATTTGCCGACTGTAGACTGATAAATCAATAGCTTTTAAATTAACGATATTAAAATCAGGACCCAGGGAAAATAAACTTTAAAAGGGAACGCTGAGAGTAGCAATTTAAAATGTCAGGTCGGCAGGGAGTATTAAAGGGATGTCTCTGGTCTATCGTATTTACCCGTTTAGTACCGTCGCATTTATTCGGTTCGTTGCTTCGGCTGAAGTGCAGCGGGCACTCTTAAATTGTTTACGTCTCCCTGCCCGGTCTCGCTCGATAGTTACTTTACCACTGAAAAATGCTTTGTGCCATTTTTTATTCGCACTCGTTTAAAAATGTTGTGTGCTTTTTCGTGATGAAAAAAATTTATCGGTCTTAGTGATGTTCCTCTTCGTCGTTGTTGTTTACTAAAATTCCTATTTCAATTTCGTAGTTTTCTTTTTCATTGAATTAAGATAATTCTCCAGTATTACGTTATCCTTAAGAAGGGATTTTTATTATAAGATCCCCTAAGGCCCGCCTATTACGTCGTATTATATCTCAAATCCTTAGCTTAGTATACGAAAGGAAAGCCGGAGATTAATCGTCGATGCCTTGAAAGATTGTTATTACGATGGCTGTACAACGCTGCCGTGAGCGTTGGCAACTTTGTCAGGTTTATGTTCAAATTGCATATAAGGATTACGAGAGGCGTGTTTGGAACCTCAGTCATGCATGAAATCCATTTTTATAAATATTCTCCAATACGGACAAGTAGTTCAGTCAGTCAGAGAGATCGAAGATAAAAATATGATGACGTTTATGACGTGCTTTCGATAGTCCTAAATAAACTAAAAACTCCTACGTCTACTTCAAGGAATAAGTGATTACGACAAAGTTTCTTAAAGAAGATGTGTTCCTGGATTTTCTTTTTGTTCTCTCGAGATTTTTGGTAATAAAATAAACCGCTTGGATACTGTTCCAACGTTCCCCTAATAAGTACTAGCATTCATCAAACTTCACGATTATAATATTCATTTCAACAGAAATAGGATACATGCAAACTGCGTGCTTCAGCTGTTGTTATATGTTATAAGCGAGCAATACATTGCAAATCATTTTCTACACATACAATGAGTAAAACGTGCAGTCTTGGCATGATTGTGATACGATTTCAAATTCATTAATATACTTGATGTAATTTTGGATAATTTTTATTCTAGATCGGAGATACACCTGGTTTTAATTTACGCTATTTGCAAAAAATTGTATGTAATGATATCTGAAATTAAGGTTCATAAAAAAAATTACATTAAATTATGTTTAAGGCCCGTTATAAAATACAGTTTTAGTAAAAAAAATCATAAACCTTTTTAACAACTACATTATTTACAGATGCTTTTTGTACAACATGCATAATTAAAACTTCTCCGCTCCTTGAATCTACTCTTGAACAGCAAAATTTCCGCTCTAGAAATATATTCATTTTCAAGCTTTGTTGCAATGGAGTAATTTTAACAAAAGTGGAAGAGATTGCGAGGTATTCTGTATATCGCGAATTCTCTCAGCCTGTGTTTCGGCTCGACGCATATTTTGTGTGGTTTCTCTAACAAAAGGCCAAAAGCATTGCTTGCATACTGTAAAAAATAAAAATCAATACCACTAGAGAAAGAATCAAATGGCCAGTGAATAAAATTTACCATACCGTTGGCTATACAGGAAATTCTAGTTTATAACCGTCAAGTATGAAACGAAAAAATGTCACAGATGATATCTGTAAGTTTGACAATTCCCAACAAATAACGGACCCGAATCACGTTTCGTCTCTACATTTACATGCAACATATTTCTATTGAGTGGGCTTGTTTTGTTACCGAGTGTACCCGACTGTGTGATGGTAAACACGGCGTAAATAAGGCAAATAGTAGGGCGATGAGAACACGTTTGTTATCATTTAATTTTCCAATATTTCGTAGAAAAATTTCACCTAACAGCTACGTATAACGTGGGTTGTAATACTTGTAAAATTTTCACTTTGTCATGACCTTTCGTTTCAAGTTTAAGAAAATTCACTTTTGATTTTCCTTTTTCATTATCTTTTTTGTCTCCTCGCGGCGATGCTCGGGGTAGACAGGTAAGACAATATAAAAGAGATTTTCATTTCGTTTTGAATTACCAAGGCAAAACATTCGAGTTAATTAAATCATAATCGTTCGTACACAGAATAGATAGATAAATAGTATTTACGTAGGTCGTAGTATTAATTAACTACTTTTACACAAGCATCTGTGTCAAATGATTCATGTTTAGATTTATAGTTTGGATCATATCATTTGACAGAAAAATCTTATGCTTTCCCTCTTGTTGATGAATCAGTATTTATTTACTACTACTAGCTAAGTAGCCGTACGACAAAACAATTTACTACGTAATCGCGACTTTTCGTATATTGGATTTGTGCAGATTTTTCTTAAGCTACCAGGTATCTTGATCACATAGTGAGCATTTGTAGAATTGTTACATGTATGCTATGTATACTGTGTTAGTTATGCCATGCGATTTATTTATTTAACTTATTACATAATTGTAAATGACGGACTTAAAGCCTGAGGTTTTATCTACCAGTCAACCAAATGGGCGATGCTGAGAAAGTTAAGCGGTAAGACAATGTAAAATAAAAAGCTGTAATGGAGATCCATAAGAAATATTACGCATAAACTACTTACAAATAATATATAATATTATTGTATACTAATATAAACAATACATAAACTACATATACAATTACTAATCGTCTGACAAACTATGTCTGTCAGCATACGAAATTCCGCCTTTGCTAATGTCGGATGCCAGCGTATATCTGTGTCATCTAAGATCATCATCACCTACGATTGATTATATAACGAGCGAATAACAGTGATGATTTAATTTAGTTTTGTTTTTAAATAACAGTCGGGATGTTTACCCGCAGAGTTCCTGCAATTTGTTAGTGTTTGATGTTTTTATTGCCCGCGTCCCGGTTACAGTTTATAATTAACATTATCAAATAACCAGCCCATGGACTAGTGATGAATATTTACATCTTTTTAATTATTTCGACCTGTTTGCATAGAAGAGAAGCAAATAAAAAAAGCATTTCTGATTTCTGTATAAATTAGATTTGAACCAGAATGATTCAGCTTAGTTAAAGATACAGGTATCTTAAATTAAAACAAAGGTATTCAACAACCATATTGTGATATGTTTGATTTTTTTTTAAAGTATGTAGCTTGATTTTCGATGGCGCAGAAACCCATTATGGTTCTTGGCCTCCGAAACGAGAAGACACCATTTTTTTGCGGTCTTCCGCCAGCTGTCGCTCCCTCCTAAGCTCCGTACCTTGAAAGAAGAAAATATCTTGATAAACCAATATTTTAGAAACGCACCATGATAAAAGTTACGTTTCCGTTCCGTTATTCGTTTCCAAGCTATGCAAAATTTTGCTTGTTAAATAACAGTATCAATGGAGCATAGTAAAGGAACTGTCACATAATACGGTGTGGGAAACGGAACACGGCAGGTCGTCACTGTGACAATGGTTCCACGAAATCGGAACAATAGTGGCGCAATCGCACGGCCACATTAACGCACAACGATACGGGGTCCCGTTAACCGGGCGCACGCGATACCCCCTGGTGTAACGGGATCACACGTGTATGTATTAGCCCTGTTAATTAATATGTAGTGGGTCGCATAGAGATGGTGGGCAACCTTGCCCGCCGCATCTACACCTGCAAGAAATGATTATCTAGCCGACAGCAACTTCTAGATTGTTAGCATTTAGAAGTTGCTGAATTAACTTGCAACAACGTTTATATTTCCGGACAGACCGTCAGAAATTTCTTGCAAGCCTTCGGTTGTAGTTGTATAGGTGCCATCATGGTGCCATTTATAAACCTTCAGAGCCGCTCGTACCTGTCGAGGAATTAGGGCAAGCAAACTTTTATCTTTGTTAGATTCATAAAGGCTAAATCAAATGGAAACATAAAATGGTTTCATGGAATTTCATCTCCTAGGAAAGAAGGTATTACGGATCTCAATATCATTCATTATAGTGAACCACTTCCAAAGCGCAAGTGGAGAAAGAGCGGCGCCACAAACTCTACTGCAGCATTTTCTTCAAAACGTCAATTTAAAAATAAGAAAAGAAGTCGCCAGTAATATTTAAATCAAAAATATTGTTTGATTATTTTGTGTTTACTATGCTAAAACTAAAAAATAAATCGATTACACATGCCTACAGTTTCACGTAAACGATTGAAATTCGCAACGGTTTCAGCAATGTTGGGACTATTAAAACGAGCGGTATGGAGCAAATCAGCGATTTTATCGACAAGCCGTATGACGATTTATTGCATGTGCTTGCGAACATCCACCGATTGAAATATTGCCGCCAGCTCATCTTCTGCAGGCTCGCGAGTAAATAAACGCAGTTGCATGTACAGCTGCAAATCTATCGCTGTCCGGCCTTACACATGTATAAACTGGAGTTTTTAGCTAGTCCAGTCGAGGTCTACATAAAATACACCCATTTTATGTAGAGACATTTTTATTTTTTTATTGGAAGGCATGATAAGCTAACATATCTAAGCGGAATTGCTTTTGTTAATTCTGTGCTCTGGTGGATTTTACACAGAACTGCATTGATTACATGTCCAATTAATAACTCTAATATATAATCACAGAATTATTAATAGTTGCTATAACTTATTTGCCACTAGTAATGCAAATTGAAAATTAAAAAATCTCTGATCACAATCTCTAGTTGCCAATTACAATTCAACGCACAGCTAGAATAGAAAGTGCTATGTTTCATCATACGCAGCTATTCAGCTGTGTAATGGGTGGCAAAGCAAAGCGACATCATTGCTAGTACTCGAGATAATAACTAAGTAATGAAGCTATGCATAACAGCGCGTGGGAGACGCCTATTTTGTTGCCGTGTATTCTTGTACTTAAATCATTTGCGTCTAGGCCCTTTCTATCAAATTAGTGGGTAACAAATAATATCCTATGTGAACCTCGTACTCTCACTCGCAAGATAATCTTATTTGTTTGTCGAGTAGCTATTTATTACCCTATTGGCCACAAATTATTTAAATAGTATTTGAATCAATACCAATACTTAGTTCGCACTTTCCGTCCCGCATTAACCGAAGTGTACCGATCACTGGAGGGTCAAGGATTGTCTTTGTTGTCGTGGCCGATGTGGTGCCACTTACATTAGCGGTCTGGCTATTATTTGTCAGTAAGCGACTAAAACCTTTGACTTGTACAGTTAACAATATGTCTACTTCATTTCGAATCGTATTCATCACGTTACTAATGGTTCTTACCTTGTATGCAATTTCATTCGGTGGTAATAGAAGCTTCTTATGGGCAAATCACAGAAATTGATAAAGCTGGAAATGTTTTTAATGTGTACTTAAACCTCAACCAAGACACAGGTCAACTGAAACAAAGCCTTTTTCTACATACTCGTATAATAACCCAGGAATCGAAACAGAGAACTCGTGATTTAAGGATAAGAAAATTCCTACTGCGCCTCAAGAGTCCACCATACTCTTATCTTGATTATTCGTGATCTACGATTGAACTCTCAAAATAATTACCGAAGTTTTACTCTGCAAAGTTTCGCTGTTGTTTTAATGGTAATAAGTAACCGAAGTTCAAGATAAGCAGACCAATTTAACGCAGCCGAGAGAATATTATTGTAATTTTCTGTTTGATGATGTCTTACAACCCGACGACTAAAGTTTTAAAGCCTTTCAAAATGATCTGTTAATTAAAATTTAATTTTAATACAGTTTTAATGGTTTGTTATTGGTCTTAATTAATATTGATAAATGCGTTTACTCTCGGGACCAGTTATCAATTGTATGCTCTATATTGCAGTCCCTTACTGCAACACGACGAATGTTGAATAACTTATTGCTCTTGTTACAATTACACAAGATAACAATGTGTCCTGTGGCACAAAGGAAACGTGTTTAGGCGCACGTGTCTAAGATATGAGCTCGTGTTGATTGTGACTCAGCCTAACGGGCCCTCACGGAATGTCGAATTAGATAACTGACATTTGCATTCCATAGGCACCGCAAACTGTAACCCTAGGAAGGGAAGTGCGAAGGACCCTCTTTGCTTCTACATCACGTTGATCTATTTCGAAGGGAACGGGGTTTCAAATGTTGGGTCTATTTTCACCTGAAATGTTATACAAATTAAATAATGTTCCCGGTATTATGTCAACGTAGCTCCTGTACTGGTTATTAAGCTGCCTTATTGATACTAGTTATTTGCCATTATTTCGTCACAGGCCTTTCGTAAAATAAAAATATTAAAAATGTTCTTAGTAATGTTTTCATTTAACTGTTTGGAAGTTTACTGTTTCGATATTATTAACCATTCGTCTGATCAAATCGTTCGATATGAGAGTCGCGCCTACGTTTGGCAGCATTATAACTGCACACTCGAGATACGTTCTCGTTTCAAATTTTCCACAATGACGACCAATAAATTCCGACTTGTTATTACTTTGCGTGATAAAATGTTACAGCCGGGAGACACCCCGTCGATAAAAAATTTGATTCTGTACTCCCTGCACTCTGTTAATGGGTTGTTTTACGCGATGACTTTTATTATATTTTGACTTTGGATTGAAGGAGAGCGAGTGCAGCCGCGGCAATCAGCTAGTTAATAAATAAATCGATTCTAACTCAATAGTTAGTCAGAAATGTTAGTCAAGTGTAGTACTAATTTATTGCCTTCAATGTCGAAATATTGCAGAATGGCATAAATAGCCACAACTTCAAAAATATCCAGTAAACAAATTTTTTGCAAACTTCCAGATGTCAACGCATATACTATATGGCCATAATTCATTAAATAAGATAGGCGTAATTAAATTATCCTCTTTCTTGAGGACTGCCGCGAAATGTCAGCCTTTTTCCCCGGGTAACCTTTTAATCGTGGCGGTTGGTGTCCACGATTCTTATCGTACCCACATTTATTTTAAGTATGAATGTAAAATATGTCTCAGAGCTGATGCTCACAATTTTAAGCTGGATTTAAGCTACGAGATTAAGCTGGATGATTCCAGCTTAATCTCGTAGCTTAAATCCAATTTAAACGTACTCGATTTGATGGTTTTACAACATTTTAATGCTACATTTAAAATCTTTTATGTATTTATCGTATTTAGCTGTTGTGTTATGTATGTAGTTAGATTTGTAAATTAAATATTTAATTTGTGTTATCTTAGTAAATAGTTAATCCCGCTTGCATTTTCTTAGTTTCTGGATTAAAAACGTTTTTTTTTGTGAAATTTGCCAGTTAAAGGATTATCTAATAAAAAAACACATATTTAGCGTTCGTTTAGCTGCAAGTTATTATGCATATATTATTTTCTTGTTGGTCTTATAGAATTAAATTACTGCTAAAACGTGTAAAGTTAACGATTAAATAGTTACCTATCTTTTGTTATCTTAATCCAACGGATATTTGGATAGTTTTCATTGCTAATAAAATTGTTTTATGACTTGTTGCTCTCAATAAAATTTTACAAATTTACACGAACTTATGTTTTATTTCTTGTGCTGAAAGGTATCTAGTTGTTTATAAACACGATCAGTGTTTCTGAATTGTATTTTATGTCTGAAGCGATTACGATTTGACCTCAGGACATCATAATCAGGCTCTTAGTAGAATACCTAATCACAGGAATTCACCATAATCTCAAACCTGGCTCCTCATAAATCCAAAGCGTTCTTAATCTCGCCGAGAAAGTTGTAATTTATTGAAGAGTCGGCTCATGAAGAAAGGGTCATTTTTAACATTATGAGGCCTTTTCACACATCATTTGCACTTTTCACCTGATGAGACATTGGGGAACCCTCCAAAAGGTTTATAGCGCGGTGGACTCGGCGGTTTTACGGCCGGCTGTCGACCGATCTTCAATAAGGATCCTCGAAATGTTAGGAATCACAAATTTCCATTATGAAAAGCGCTGTATAACAACCGCTTTTTTCCGTCGGTATATTATGAAAGGATTTTCACAAATAGAAACTCCCAACTTGCAACATTATCACGGAACCCATTTGGGCTATCAAATCTTTCCCTTCGACACGGTATAAAATGAAGAACATTGCATGAATAATTTATATATTTATTATATTATCGCAGCCTTTTCTTGTGTTCATTTATTTCTGAGCAAAAGGAAATTCCATTTCTCCAAATCTGTTGTTAATAGGTAACAACTACCACGGAAATAACAAAGAGGAGATGGCGTATCGAGAACTTCCTTACAAAAATTGTGTGAGGCTACGCGGAGCAGAAGGCAGACGCGCGGGGAGCTCAGTTTGGCCGTAGCTCCGCCCCTATTGACGTTCCCCTCTACTTACTAATAGATGTCGCTAGCAAAGCGAAGATTTTAACATAAAAAAATATATTTATATTTCTTTATATTACAGATATTTTGAACATTGAAAATAGACACATATTTTGTATAACATTAAATCAATCAAATAAATTCAAAACGTAAATTAGAAAAATAAGAAAAATATTAGAGCTTGCTCCACGTCAAGCATCGTTCACAGTTGAACGAAAAATGACGTAAACTTAAACCACCCACGCCCACTTCCGACGTCACTGCGCCAATGACCGTAACGGTGCACCAGTCGATGCGCAGTCTCTTTGTATTTGCTCCATGGTAACTACTATCTGCATAGAATAAATATCTTACTCATTGTGCAAAAGTTTCTGTTTTCGCTTCAAAACCCAGTAATTATTATCAAAATACTAACGTTGCTAAAATAACATTTTAGACCCTTTCGACTCAAGACAAGAAGCTCTAGCTTCGGGTTTGTTACTGCGCTGCGCGTCATCTTACGAAGTTTGCCCCTAAGTATCCACTCCCCTGGGATAAGCCCTGTAATGTTAGGATTAGTCACCGTCTCGCCCGTAGCAGCTCCATAATGACAAATGAGGGATGATGCCGGAATACAAACTTTTCCATAATACTTACTAACTCTTGAGCATACACAAACTTGGTAACTTAGATTTATAGGTCAAAGTATACATGTGCTCCTTTAAGTAATATTTATTGTACACCTAGAAAACAGTAATACATTTTGAAATCAAAATATGGTCTTATATCCACAGAATAAAATAACACAAACAAATAGGAATAGTTATTGTTTGTAGGCCTTTGTAGCCTGCTTTGCCCTACTAGTTCACTTCTCTGGTAATACGAACAATCTTTATCACTTCGATCAGGGTAGCGGCGGCGATGCGATTTCGACTAATTCCAGCTTTTAAAAGGTATCCCCGTCTTCCCTTCGGGCTTCAGGGATTCGGGGATATCCTGCGACCACATCTTATCTCCGCAATTTCGTCCGAATCCTAGCATTTTACTCAAGCGCTTTCGTTTTAAATGGAATTGATTCAGCTTCGAGATCCGTAGATTGAAGTGCGCTGAATGAATCCTGTCGCTGATTGAAAAGTTTCAAAATACTTTTGAAGGGTGCATATTGGAATGCTGATTTGAAATCACCAGTCAAATCACATCTCTGATCTGTTTGATTACTTTTGGTAGGTATCTTTTGGTCAGTTTGAATTTTAATTGACATCTGCATGATTTATATTTAGTTTGGCTTCGACTTAATATAGCGATATATTCGTAATTGTATTTTGATGTTCTGCAAAGTTAATTGTAATTATTATTATTTTTAAACTATAATATAGTGCTATTGTTAAATATAATTGAGTGCTATTGTTAAATATAGCACAAATGTTATCGTTAACGTTCTGAACTAGTTTTTTGTCTATTTCGTCTATGCTTTACATTTTTCAGTCCATACAAATTATGTACATAACTATAATGTATATTTCAACCAAATGGTTAGCCATATCATCATGAGGTGATCATTCTGGGTCATTACAAATTTTATTCATCGTTTAAAAATCCCTTTTAGAAAAGGGTAAAACGGAAAAAAGTAACTGCAAAGTTCACGCCTTTTCTCGATTCTATTATAATTATCAACGCTCAATACAAACTTAAATGGGCCGCATCGCCTTTGTTTACAGGAGCTCTGAAACTAGCGGGATCCTATCGGCCCGGAAATTATTATAGCTAGGGAGGAGTTATAAGTACTACACCTTGCCACGACGACGCGGTGTCAACATATGAAATTCCCCTGTTATTGAGTTATCTTCATAGAATAAAGTACTTGTCTCTTACAAGTTGCGAAGTGTGCAGTGTACTTTCCAGATTTCATGTATCACAAAACATTTTAAATCCCGCACATCATTTCTTTATAATTTAGTATACCTTCGAATTCGCTACAAAGTACTACGGTAGAGAGTTAATAGCAGCGTGTCGAAATGTAGAAAAATTCGTGCTCAACTTTTCGTCTCTTCTCTCTTTATGTTCTTAAATATTATTTCTAAAAAATGCTTTAATAAAAGACTTATTGTGATGTAAGAATGGCCAATTAGACAAGATGTCATTCCACCTCCAATGTTAACAATGGAAATTACCACATCAAATTAATTATTTTCTTACCTTAGTTTGACATCAAAGTGAATAGATAAGTTGGACTCGTCTTTACTATGTCTGCCAAATTTCGATGACGCGTTCATTTTTAACATGCTTTTATTTTTTGTGTTTGATTTTTAAATTCAATTAACTATAGACGGACAGTGATGTATGCCTACGTATTTTGTTCATTCTCATGGATAATATTACGTCAAATACAAAAATATTATTTGTTTCACGATAGATGTTTTGTTTGTTGGTGTTGGTTCTCTTTTTTAACTATGACACCACATCCAGGAGCGGATAGGAACTACTGCTAGTGAGATTACAGGCTTCAGTAAGTTCGATCCCCTGACGCGTCGCTCGTCGCCATGGCAACAGGAGTGCTGAATTAGTTAAACGAATGATGAACTCCACCCTGGCGCTTCGTTTGCTAGCTTTCCTGAATTGCACCCTATTTTTAGACGACAATGGAGGGTTATTTCAGAAATACATTAGTTAGGAGGGGATGCAGTATTGAAAATATTGTTAGAATTAAGTCTTTTGGCAATTGTAATTATTATTTGTTTAGTTGTATTAAGCTACATTGTAAATTGATTAGTAATTTGTAATGTTTGTTAATCCACTTATTGTTTTACTTTGTAACAATGAAGTTGCTATAATAATTATTAATTTCATAATTATTTACATAGTAGACATTAACTGCATGCTCGTAATCGTAATATCAGCATCTATTTACAAATGATGTAGTTAAGTTTTTTTTACAACTAAAGCTCTCTTTGACACACGACATTAGAAATTCAAAGACTTACATCTGGCTTTCAAATCGTGAATTGATACTTATGGTTTACAATAAAAAGGCCTTTATCCTTTTCGAAAGAACGGTAGATTTGACTCTACCTGTACGAATTAGAAATAATTTTCTTGTAAATTCTCCAACTTGTTCTGTCTTAAACTCTCGTCGCTTAATACTGTTTATTTATAGCGTTACACGGAAGTACACTGCATAACGTCGTAAATACAATACCCACCCACATTTCACGTGTCATTCGCTGATGACAATAGCTGTCATTCATTCGTCAACGTAAACGTTACTCTTGGATGACGTTATATTAACTTTTGGATGAATGTAGAGCTTGTTATTTCCAAATGCATAAATTAGGGAAATTTATTGCGTTTTTTTTGGGAATAGACAGAACCTTGCTAAATTTCATATATTTTTTCATGAATGTTTCTTTGTCTATCTAATAGTTGACTAACAATCCAATATAATTATTTAACATTTATGTTTACACCGTCTTGTAGTTCGTATATCAACCGGTATGCGAATCCACTCAACACAACTTATTGCGTACCCCCTTACATGTTATTGTAAATGATACGAAACGTACGAGTTTTAAAGTAATTAAGTGCTCGCACGACTCTTCAACTCTGCGATTAAGCGCTGTCATTATCATATAACTTACAATGAATTAACCGTTTAAAACTGACTTAACTCCTATAACAAGACATCTTACTTGTAATCCCGTCTTCTGAATTGTAAGCTTCGGTTCGTTAGATACCCTTATTTAACTTCTTTGAATTAATAGTGCAGAATTCTTGTTTTACTTTGGTGGATGTCTCGACGCCGAGGTCTTTGACCGACGGCATCGGTAGCTATAGCAACGAATACCTACATGAGGGAAGGTACGTAAAGCCTTGTGTATGAAAAAGCTTATGAATAGCTATATTATGAATAGCTCCTTACAAGGCTTTTTATTCCTCGTTAAAATTCTACCTCGAGAGCACCTGAGGTCATAGTTGCCAGCTGCGTAACGCTTATCGCTGTTTAGTCTGTGCCTCTTTTAATGAGTGGTAATGGGTGTTGCGGTGGCTCGTTTGTGTAACTTTGCCTCTGAAATAAAGTATACAGTCAGCGTTTTGAAAGGACTTTCTACCTAGCCGCAGAGTTCGAAATCAATGTGTGAGCAAACATACGCTGTTTGGCGACAATGGTGACTTCGAGAATCAATATCCATTTCATTGTATTACATGAAATCATAAACTGTATTGAAACTCTTTTCGTAATGTAACGTTATTTAATACAATATTACGACATACTTTACATTTGTCTCATTATTGTTCACACATTAAAAAAACAATCCCTCTATAAAATTATTAACAATAGCATGGGACATAATAAACGAACCGTTATCACTACAACTGTTGCTCCTATCAGAAAGCTCTCTCAGTGTCCCGATCTGAATGACTGTATCGGCGTGACCCTGTTTCCATGTCCGCAAGTTTTCGCTTTGTATTTATTTTATTGTTTCATTCTCTGTCGAAGAATAATCACCACGTTACATAACATTATCCGATAGGCTGATGAGTACTTCATCGGCACAAGCCTTTGGAGGCTTAGGACGTTGGCGTCCTACTTATATTATCTCATACATCGTATGTTATAAAATTACTCAACCATCTCTCGATGCCAACAGATAACATTCCGTTATTTATATTGCTATTGTAGGAGCTCCCGTGTTTCTCTCTTATTATATTGAATGGGCGTCGGCTATAATATACCTTGTTTACTGTTATAGCTTCCGATGTAGCAAATTACGTCAGGGTTGGTAAAGTGTAGTCCCAAAAGTTACAAAAAGGCGCCCATTTCACAGATACTCTTTTGAAAACCTTTATTCATTATGTAAATTTAAGATGGATGCAAGCTACTCGTAAGTGTGATTATTATCCTGTAGATGTTAGAATATGCTCTTTGAATTTATCTATTTACTCTGAGAATATCTGGCCGACCCGGTATTTTCCCCTTCATATCTTTTGTTTGATGTTTTGGTTTGGGACGAATTATATTTTGCGGTCGACGAAGAATTTCTCTCATACATTGTGACATATTTATCCTTAGGAGTTGGTGGTATCCGTTTTTTCTGATAACATCAACAAACAAAGATTTGTTGAGCTGTGAAATCGTTTTTTCCAGGTGGAAACCTGAGAGTGGCGTCATTGGTATTAGTGCCATAAAATGAAAGTACTTAATTTATATTATGTCATACATTAAATATCAATTAATTAATTGAACTTTTAAGAACTCATAGCCGTAGTTGAAATAATATATTGCCACATATAACACAGAATTCAATTTTCCGAGGTTGGAACATTGTTTTCTTCGTTTCTCGGCTTCCATTACACGGGCGAGTATCTCGGTTTTCCCATGTGGTGGCCGCGGAATCAATCTTGTAGCTTCTCTATGCCCTCAAGCGTTACATATTAGTCCCTTATGATTTCTATTTCTACAACTTTGAAAATTTATCATGTATTTTATACTTTTGTTAAAGTTATTCTGTTAAATTTGAAACTTTGTACCTCAGCGCTGCAGGAGTTGTCTGGAAAGTTTTAACTGACATTTCACTTTTTTGTTCTCTAGATTGCATATCAGTAAATTCTTATAATATTGAACCAGAGAATATTAAATGATAGAAACTTGTTTTTCCACTGTCTATTTTTAATTTATAAAGGTTTTAAAGTATTTATATACATTTCAAACATCCTCAGTTTACCGAAATGTACAAAGAATCTAGAGTTCTATGAAATTAGGTTGGTTTGTGAGAATGCTTTTACCATTAATTCCACGATTAATTGAAGTATGATTTACTTGTAGACCATGTTTTGATAAATAAAAAAAAAAAATAGTTTCACTGTTTAAAAATTAAAATAGTTATCGGTGGTGACCCTGATCCCTCACGCAGCTGATGGGCCGTGAATGGGTCGCGGGTCGTGCCGGATCCGCGCTCCGCTGCCTACATTGTCTTCTTCCGCGTTGCACCTAGCACGTGTGTTGTAATGTGCATGCTGTGTTCTATGTCTACAATCCTTTCTATTTTAGCCAACTGCCATGAATTTTTGTCTCTTTTCTTAAACACATTTACATGGCGCTTGTTTTATTTACAAGTCCTTTTCGGTACGTGATCCATGCTGTGTTCTATACTAGGCAAATGCGCAGATGAGAGGTAGTACAGGAGATGATTGCGGCCTGTTTTATGTAACCGTGACTTTTTGTCTTATTTATCATCATCATCTGAAGTGTTCGAAGTGACATCTTCAACTTCAGCTATCATTATTCTGTTCTAGTGTTTATGGCAAATTTTAGAAATGTTACTTACATGGCGCGTATGGTATCATTTAAAAATATATTTTTCTCTGCTGGAAATAAACAGTACACCTTTGAAGCGAATTTGTTCCTCCATAAGCTGAATCTGACTAATTTACATAATGTGTTCATAAATACGAAAACTGTTGAAATTATGATTGATGTGAATCTCGAAATGAAATCACAAGTCATTGATACGACACGTAGAAACGTAATTTCCTCGCGGCAATTACCAAAACGCGAGTGTGACGTTTAGGAACGTCATTTCAGAAAGATTTATTGCGGGACTTTTTCCAATTTATTATTGTTTCCTTTACTGGAATTTGCGGAGTTGTCGGGAGTTATTGCGTTTCACCTTGTTATTAATTGCCTCAGGTTAATGTCACATGTTCCAAGTAATAAATGAATTATTCAATTCAGATGAAACGCCACCGTAAATTTTGATTAGTGCCCTGCATCTGGATTCAAAACAAAATTACGATTTATATTTGTTTTATGAGAGTAAAAACTTTTATTAATATCTGAATATATAATACTAAAGACTTTGAGCGTTCGGACTTGAATTAGGTTTAGATTAAGTTAATTTGTTTTACATTTATATTTATCGTATCTATTGTACTGTACACTGTTTGATGCCCATGTACTTTTTTTTCCTTTGGTTTTAGGGTTGACTGGAAGAGATCCCTATCAGGGATAAGTCCGCCTTTTGTTGTGTTCTATTTTGTTGTAACAATGTTCTTTCTGTACAATAAAGTTTTTACATACATACATACTAAAATAATGAAGGTAATTAAACTTTGTTTCCTTTTTTGCAGGGAACAAAACTATGGATCATAATGGAATACCTCGGCGGGGGCTCTGCCCTGGACCTGATGAAGGCGGGCAGCTTTGAGGAGATGCACATAGCCGTGATACTGCGGGAGGTCCTACGGGGGCTGGACTACTTGCACTCGGAGAGAAAGCTGCACAGGGATATCAAGGCCGCTAATGTACTGCTCAGCGAGATGGGAGACGTCAAACTGGCCGATTTTGGTGAGTATAGGAATATTTTGCTGAAAATAGATTATTCCTTTTTAGGCAAATGTCCGTGCTCTGGTTGTATCCGAAACCTTTAAAGCCGTAAGTCTTATTTTTGACATGAGATTCGGCTTTTATGAAACGTAGAACTATTGTCGGCCATTCTTGGACATGAAATGGAGGGTGAGTTCATGAAAGATATTTCAAATACAAGAATCGAGTATTTTAAAGTTTGCTTTCTAGTTTTCTACGTACATTATCAGAGCTACCTCACGTTCGTGTTGTCTCTGTATTATTTATATTGGTATGTAGAAAATGGATAGATGATTAGTATTAATGAAACAAGTCCATATGTTATTATACATACATTTTAAATATCAGATAGCTGGTGATAGAGGTTTATTAGAAAATTATACAAACTGTTGTGAAACGTTAGTGCAGTGGCGATGATACGTTGCTTACGCAAAGCACAGATACTTATGATTCAGTTGTTTCTACAACAAACAATGTAGGCTACATTAGGAGCACTTAGGTCATTCATTTTATTTACTTTTTAAGGTACGGTGTGTCGATAATCTATACCGATTTAGTTTGAATTTGGAACACATATGGAAGCCGATTAAAAATATTGATTTCAAAACTTTCTGAAAATCAAATGAAATCTTTGACGATGATGATTTAAGAATGATGATTTGATGAAAAATATTGATCCAATATCAAAAATCATAAATAGTTTCATTTATTATTTTACATCTCATTTTTCAAGTTAAGTACACCTGTACATTAACTGTGTACTTTAAATTAAAAGTACTTAATAAAAATTCTAACTTTAATTACTGTACGCTACTTAGCTTTATTACTTATTGTTATGCTGTCGCCGATTAATATCATCCAGTTGGCTTGTTAATAGGCCAATAAGGCATTAAAATTAATCGTATCCACATTGCTATTGTTTATCAAATTTCCTTGTAACACGTGACGTATATACTATTATTATGAAACGATTTCAATGTCAATTGTAGTATGCAATGCAATTAATAAGATAGGTTTATATCTCATGAATCACAACGTCACTTACTTAATCATAGTTAAACGTTGTTCTTATAAGTAACATATCTAATGAAAATTATATGTTTGTGTACCAAAATAAATACACAAAAATTCTGAAGTGGAAGCCACGCAGAGTACATTTACTTACACATACTACCGCAACACAGTAATGTGTGCGTGTGAAAACGTGTAAAGACTAAGTTAAATCCATACAAGGATTTTTAGAAGGTGTAAATAAATAAAATTTCCAAACAAAACACGAAGTCAGTAAGTAAGCCAAAGGTTCTTAAGAGCGTTCTGCTCTTGTGGATCGTAAGTAGCAACTAAATCTCTTTTATGTGATCATTCATTATTATTGATTCGCGTTTCGTTCGTAATTTACTACTGCTTTCATGATAAGTTGTAGCTACATGCGCGAGGTTTTTAGTGTTAGATCCCATTGATATAATGCCAAAAAAAATCTCTCCCTCATCTTAGCGTCTTCCCGGCTGCATTCTTAACTGGTTGCTTCGGAGCCCAGGTTCCGATTGAAGACGAAATATTGGCTCTTTATTTATTTATATAATTATTTCTATTAAAAACGTAAAAACAGCAATGTCAATTATTTCGCAGTCAATAGAAAATCCTCTTTTTCCTCAGAAGGCGGTTTCCCGCAGCTCCGGTACACATCCGCGGACAGAGTTCCAATCTTACGATCCGCATTCGTAGCAATCGATGCGTGGACGCGAAAATATTGTACATTCAACTATCTAATCAATAAACCGTGATATACTCGGCCGCCTTGCAGAAATGCAGCTTTATTTGTTCTATTCTAATGCTGACGCGGAAAACGATACTTCTATTTTAATGACCGCTATGTAGGTTACATACATACATACATAAAAAACACGAGCCATCAATGCGTGTACTTTGAAATGTTAAATTATTTATGCGTCGGCATTTGCATCAATAAAAGTAATACAGGGAAACGAACATAATTTGGTAAGTAATATATGCGCAATCGGTCGGTATGAGCTTATTTATTTATTAACGTAATTATTTGTCATTTCATCATTCTCGTCTTAGCAACAACGTTACATCAGCTGGTCAGTGACCATGGCCCCCATCTATAAATTGTCGCATTGTATCCTGTTTCTGCCATAACGCATTGTATCCTGTTTCTGCCATAACTTATCGCATTTGGCAAACGCCTTGTCACAATAATTTACGATGTTGATAAATAATAGTTAAAAAATAATATAATATTTAAAATTGGCATTCGTTCTTTGAATGAAAATAACTCTTTTTTATGGTTTAATTCTAACAGACACGACAGTATTCTTTAAAATTTGCTCATGGAAGTAAACTGATGACATAAAGCTACGTACTTACTTAAATAAATTTAAAAACAACACCCAAGAATATCGAAAAAATCGATACTTCTAACCTAATTACTAGTATCGTATACGTATTTGTGCCGACCAAGAAATAGTGATAATGAAAGATTCCGTACAAGTTAACCCCACATACCGCACCCCGGGGACAGTTTGGCTGCCATCCAATATTTGAACATTTATTCCGTGCCCTGCCAAAGACAACGCTCAATGTTCTTTTGTTTTGGAGGCGCATATTAGCACAATCTAGCTTTAGTAATGTTTCATAAGAGTTATCCCTAGAAAACTAGACTCACGCATGGAATTATTTTATCACACCTTCAACTTAAATCGTTTCTAAGATTATAACGCTAGTGTACATATTGTTTTGATTATTACGTTTCTTAAAATTTAGGAAAGAATCGAACTTTCGCTACTGTAGCATACTGTTTTTTTAGAGTGGTAGATTAAAGGGAAGAATTGTCTTTTGTCTAGACGACATAACTTTTCCGCGCAGAGAATATGCAATTTAAACAGAATGAATTCATTGCAGTTCGTATAATTTGATATTGACTACTACTTCTTTTGAAATAAGGTTGATCGACTGTAACTAAAATATAATGAATGAATGAATTTTTATTGCATTGAATAGCTGTGAGGTAATAACCCATGTATAAAATTATTAGATATTTGCGCTATTGCAGTAAACTTATTCATACTATAATTGGCATTGTTTCTAGCTTGCAATCAGTCATAAATGCCAACAGACACACTGCCGCGTTGTTTGAATAAGATCAATTGATTCTGATTTGGCGATGAATTCATAAATCGATGATCGGGCACAGTTCTGATGTCATTCTATATTGAATAATCAAACATTTGCCTTGTACCGGGACGGAAATGAATGATTATATCTATTATTAAAAATGAAATAACAAGTTTGTTTTAAGATTAAAGATGAGACTGACGTAACTACAATTTACATTTTACTATAATTTTCCTAAACTTTTCAAACTTAGGTCTAAACAAGTCGATTGTCATCCTAAATTAAAATCTATTTCATGTTCATTTATTTTCTACATCTTATTAATGCAAATATCTCAAAAACTACTAAATCGGTTTTGATGTCAAACGAATTTGAAAATTCTATGCATGTCTTCTATACCTTCTGAATTTCATCGAAATCGTACTAACGGCTTGAGAGTTATCGCGGAATATACATAGACACATACAAACATACATAGATACATACAAACAATGTTTTTTTGCCCCAACTTGATTTATACCCCCTGGGCCTGCGAATTTTGAATAAGAAAATAGACACAATACACATGTTAGTCACACATTATCCACGACATAATGTTATTTTAGTGTTTAGTGCTACTTTTCATTTAATGTTATTTATTGACGATTTTCCCTCTCATTTCTAGGTGTCGCTGGTCAATTAACAAACACGACAAGCAAGAGGAACACATTCGTCGGCACGCCCTTCTGGATGGCGCCGGAGGTCATAAAACAGTCTTGTTACGACAGCAAAGCGGACATCTGGTCGCTGGGCATCACAGCCATAGAACTAGCTAAAGGAGAACCACCAAATTCTGAGCTCCATCCCATGAGAGTTCTATTCCTTATACCTAAGAATAACCCTCCGCAGCTAACGGGGAGCTACTCGAAACCTTTCAAAGAATTTGTCGAGGCGTGTTTGAATAAGGATCCAGAAAATGTAAGTGCCTCTATCTATCTAGTTTTTGGAGCGCCCTTGTCGGTGAAGTTTCTTCCAGTCAATCCTACTCGTATCTTACACATAACTGACTTCTTGTTGGTAAATTGTAAAACCTTTTTGACGTTAGGGACCATAGTTTTGTTTGACCACTGTTTGTTAAGACCATTGCCTGTTTTGCCCAGTTCCTGAAAAGACTACTGCCTACTAGGTCCATTTCCTGTTTGACCACACTCAGTACAGTGTAAAAAAGAAAAACACTATATGAAAAATAACTTTTTGACGTTGAAGTCCAACCTTGACCTGACGTCATTTTCTCGTATTTTGGAATCGGAGAACTACTAATGCACCCTTTTTTGGTTTAAATAAAAACAGTTTTAATTGAAAACGTGAGCAGACGTCACAGCGGTTTAGGTAGGCGCGATTGGCCCAACTCGCGATTTGTCCAAAGTTCCAATGAATTCCCAATTCGATGGTAATCTAATTTTAGATTGATTCAAAAGACCAACCGCTAATTCGGCTAATCACGAATTGGACCAATTGCGCCTAAACGGACACAGTTATACAAATTATGACACTCTTTCTTCCATAGAAAATTCCAGATCTTTTAATTCCTCAGTTATAAAAAGCGCCAACCTCGACAGCTCACAGGGTTTATTCAAACTTATTCAAAAACTTTGTCGAGTGTTTTGACAAAGGACCCCAAATTATAAAGAGCTTTACTTTTTAACCAACTTGAGCAGTTCTCTTTCACTTAGATTTTCCTTACCAACTTTTAATTAATGAATGGTTCATACTTTGACACCACGATACTTTTAATAAAACGGAAATTTTAAATAGAAATATTGATTTGATTGTTTTCTGCAGGCTTAAGAAATAATGATGTGATGCGGCTATATATATTATTTTATGAGTGGTCAGGCTTTTTATTCTTTTTCTATTTTTTTACTTTCCAAATGACGCGATCCTGGAAATATTTCATAAACGACTAATATAATTAAATAATGTTTATGAAAACTTTCTATGTTTGGGTATATAGTATCTAATCATGTTTTTTTTTTATGTATTCCAGAGGCCAACAGCAAAAGAGTTATTAAAGTTTCAGTTTATCAGGAAGGCTAAGAAGAATTCGTATCTAATGGATCTTATAGATAGGTATAAGAAATGGAAGGCGCAGCGGAGCGAGGAGAGCGAGACGGAATCAGAAAATTCAGACTCGTAAGTATCAATGTTTATCATTATTTTACTTTTAACACGTTTACTTTCGAAGTGTACTGACCTGATTTGTTGGTTCCTAGTAAAATAGCAGGAATCTGGGCCTGATTCCTGCATGGTTTAGGATCATGAAGCGGTCAAGAAAGCGCAGTCAACGTTTACTTCTTCTTGAGAAATGACTATGATGATTTTTAGGGTTCCGTAACTCGAAAGGAAAAAGGGAACCCTTATAGGATCAATTTGTTGTCCATTCGTCCACTTGTCTGTCTGTCAAGACCCTTTTTCTCAGGGGTGCGTGGAGGTATCAAGCTGGAATTTATATCAAATACTCAGGTCTACTGTCCCTTGGAGCTGTCCATCCAACATCCAATCCAACTTCTAAGCCAACGCAATCAAAAGATACAGCCGTTTATGCCGCAAATTTCCGCAGATTTTCGACACTCGCAAGGGAATCGAAACCTACAGAGTACTACTTCTCGTGAACTCTTGAAATTTTGATACAAAGCATCGTCTTATAGCACAGATAAAGGAAAAATTAGGAAAACCGTAAATTTTAGTTACATCATATAATAATAATATTTTTAATATTTTTACTTGTGAACGCGATGACTACAGATTTGTACGGAACCCTCGGTTCACGAGTCCGACTCGCATTTGGCCGGTTCTTTTTTGTTTTCGCGACTGTGTCACACATTAAACTAAACTATATATTACTTATTTATTTACAGCTTACGTTTCAAACACTTTACAGCGTTCATGGTCGCAGGCAGAGAAATTACTGATGTCAAATAAAGCTAGAAAAATAATAAGGCATGTGATAAAACGAATGGAACTTATGTATTGTCGACAAGTAGTAGAGTAGTAGAGTGATAAAGTGAAGATGTAGAAATTTTGGCCAGACTATAATCTCTGTTGGACTTTCGGTTAGTTGCATTTCAAAATGACGGTTTTCCATTTGAGGCGCTCGTTTTGCAAAACATTATGATATTGTCCATGCTTCTCTCATTTCCGGTTGCGTTTTCAGCTCTTCTCCTCGGAGCCCAGAGTCCGCTTTCCTACGTTTTCTCCTCCACTTCGTTCGGCCTTCGGCATCCCTAGTTGTGAGACCATTAGCACGCATATCCGTACCTGCGATGTCAATCCAGCAACTATTAGGTCTCGCCTCTTCTACAGGGGCCTGGTGGAGGTGGCATGGCCTAAACACCTGATTATGTACCAGAGACGTCAGAATTGTTCCAGATATGACAGTGTTTCTTGTTTGTTTCCAGCGAGGACTGCAGTCGGGGCGACGGCGAGGCGGACGAGCCATGGATCATGACGGTGCGGGGCGGTGCTGCAGCTCGTGCCGCGCAGCAACAGATCAGGGACGCCGATAATAAAATTGGTCAGTGTGTAATGTTTGAAGAGTGTCAGTTTTTCGGAACCATGGCAATAATCATTTATTTATTTAACACTGAAATCATGGGGACAATGACCCGGTTTTGGTGCCCTTAAATGACTCGCTTCGCTCGGTAGGCCATATATTGAATCAGTCGTTACGCTCGTGATTTAATTCTAAAAGACTTTGCTAGTTCAGGATTTCTTTTTGACTTTCTTGTAAAAAAAAATAGTTTATTAATTATTTATTGTAGAAACCTAAAATAAAGCAAGCAACGGTCGAGATTACTCGAATACTTTAATATTAATTGGAGTGAAACTGCCGTTTTGAACAAGTCATTTTAATGAAACTGTCGGCTTACAGTCGCAATTAGCCTTTTTAAGCTAAAGTTAATCCTTAGCAAGGAATTAAAATATTGTTATCCTAACTTAAGGGCTCTACTCGCCTCAAAGATGTTGGAACAATCTATTTCGAAAGAATGGCGATGCAATATTTCTGCTCTCTCATACTTATCATAGCTTAGAGGTATTAAGGGGTCTTAGTTACTTGTAATAAAGTATTTTGAGATAAATAACATAATGGTGGTCATATTTCAGAAGTGGTCCCCGCCGCCGCGTCGCCGGCTGCGAGCAAACAGAACGGCGCACGCGACGACACGCCGCCCGCCGACAACCACAAGCCCAACAACAACAACGACAAGGTATGCGACGCGACCACGATGGACAGATAGATAAATTAATCAAATCTATATTCAAATCTTAAACCGCTATTTTTTACATAAATAATAAACAACAAACAAAATTTGATAGATCTGCAGAGATTGATAGATATCTATTTGTTTGTTAGTTCGTCCCGGTTCAACGGATGTATAAAATTTCCTAAAATTTCGCATACGTACATAATTATAGTTCAAAGAAGGTCATAAGGCACCATTCAACCTAAATTATGACTGTTCCCGCGGGATTTATCTATTTCCCTTAACGCAAGTCTCATACTTACTTTGAGGCTAACTCAATATGTGTGATTTGTACCTATTTTTATTTATTTTTCTCCACAAATGAATTCATGTCATACAAAATAACTTAAAATAAAAATGGTAATATAAAAGTAATAAGTTTTTTTCTTCTCTAAATCATGCAATCAGTCTTAAGACTATAATCAGATGTGTTAATGGAATCGTTGAAAACTTTAAAAAGTAATAAGTAATGTTATGTAGACAACTGGTGTCCTTGGATAGTAAGGTAACTAAGAAGTTCCATACAAAACCCTAACTCGGTGTAAAATATCATGGTAGAGGCAATGATCACCATATTAATTGCAAATTCTTAAGCTATTTGTTTTTCGTATTACAGCCTCGGCAGTCGTCAACCGTGCAAGTGCCTGTGGAACAAAGAAATTCTAAAGAGAAAGAGAGGGAGAGGAGCGAGAGAGAAGACAGGAAGGAGCGCTCCGAGCAGCCCAGAGATAGCGTAGTTTATAATAAAGCGGTAAGTGTAAAGTTTAGGAGTGCAAGCATTAAAATAGAAGATGAAAGGAGAAAGATAACATATTTATACAACGTATCAGGAAAAACTAGTAACTACACAGTAAGTAATACAATCGACATAATATCTCTACATCCTGAGTTGATGTGACTCTACTTCTAAGTAAGTCGACCGCATGAGGTAGACTAACACGGCCTCTCCTGACTGTGCTTTGTCCTCGAGCACTGGTTGGCCTTGCTGTTGATATAACAAGTTCAATGCATCGGACACTACTGTCTAGCCATTACAGCCGGGAACAACGGCTTTACGTGTCTTCTGAAGCACAAAAAGATAGAAATTCCACTAGTCGGACCAATTAACGGAAGACCACCTATAACACAGTATTAATTTCTCCACTAGTTTTTTGTCGTCTTAGATTCATTTTCGTCAGAACATGTTTTTTCTTTGCACCTTCAGCGTGCGCTTCTGAGCCCAGGAGGCCGATCGCGCAAACTGCAAAACACATTAACGTGAATGCAAATCTAAATCAGGTGTATCGAATAATTTTTGATTGATTTCGACTAGTTAGAACATTGGACATATGGTGAGTGCGGACTATTTTTAATCGACTCACTTATTTTTAAATACTCAAAAGTAGGCCTCGCGATTGTGATTTGGTTTTGATTACTTTAACGTCATTTGCATTTAGCGCGATCGGCTCCCTGGATACGCTTAATATACGTATCGTCATATACATCTGTAATTATATCACTGAAGAAATGTGTTTGAATATATATTTGACCTTTCAGGCATCGCCATTGGACCACAGAGGGGATAGAACGACGAATAATGAAGAAAACAAAGTGCGGAGGCATCCGTATCTACAGCAGTTGATTTACCCCTTACTGAACGAGGTTAGTTTTCTTCAACTTGTTTAGAAATAGCTACATTATTTAAAAAAAACATGTAAATTGATTCACTGCAGGTTAAGATCAGTTAATGTTATTAATTGTAGATCATGATATAAGTGTGCGAAGTTGGCCATATGAGGCGGTATATAGTGTAAACATTTTCACCTTTAGTTTTTAGTTTCAAAAGGGCTGGGTTTTCAAAAACAATCATAATTAGTATAACCGCTAAATTTTAAAAATCAATTTAAATTTGGAACAATTTTAAAATGGAACTGCTCTTGCGATTGCTGCCTGTTTGGCGCCATTAAATGCATGGAGTAGGTTCAATACGACGTCGTCGCTTGTTGCTCATAGAAGGTAAGGAACATTGCGGCAACATTGCGGCAACACGCGGCAGTACTGCGGCAACACTGCGGGGAATGCACGGTTCGCGGCGCGCACGCCTCCACTCACCGGCAGCCACTTTTTTCTTCGGCCAGGAGTGCTATTTTGAAAAGTGTGACATATATTATATGTCGAATGAGAATCGTCCGATATCGAAGTATTTTGGTTCGAAATCATTCGTCTCACTGATTTTGCGTGAGTTACACTACTTCACGCCGCCAACCGCGCATTCTCCGCAGTGTTTGCAGCAGTGTTGCCAGGTGTTGGAAGGAGCTAAAACAGCTGAAGTCAGGCGCGACACAGTAATGTAAACATCTTTGTCCGAGTGTGTTTTCTTAGTTACGTCCTCAGCTTATGTTTTGGAGCCTAGAGTTCGCTGTAAGTCATGGTCCTAGATTTGGTGACGTTGGTTATTACAATGGAGCGACTGCCGTCTAACCTTCGTAATTCTTTTAACAGGGAAATCAGACTAACAGGAGCATGACCTAACGTGTTAATAGTAACATTGTCTGATTTTATCAGGCTGCTTAAAATTCATAGCCCAACGACTGCCATCATGTTTGATAACAACCAGGACCGATGGCTTAACGTGTTTTCTGAAGAACGGAGAAGCTCGAGAATAAATAAATTATTAATTATTATCTGTATTATTTTAAATTCACGTATGTCATCATTCAATCACGTTACTTTTTCAATTTTTGAACCTTGTAGTCTACCCAATTCGCATATAGTACAGGGCGCTTACCATTAACTCTAAACGCAGGGCAGAAACGAGTGAGTGAACGAGACGGCGCAATACAAGCTGTAAAGCGACATCTCGCTTGCTCGCTCGTTTCTACCTTGCTATTAAGAGGTGATAGTAAGGCAACCAGGCGGTCGGTCATAAGATAACGAGTACATGATGAGGAATCGTTTTATCTTGCAGCTGTCTCGCAAGCACGGCGCGGGCAGCACGGCCGCCCTCGAGGAGCTGCGCCGCGCCTTCGACGCCGCCGAGCGCGCCGCGCCGCATCTCACGCGCGCCTTCGTGCAGCAGGTTGTACCGAGAGAGATGTCGCTCTATCTTGCAGCTAGCTCGCACACGGCGCGGGCAGCACGGCCGCCCTCGAGGAGCTGCGCCGCGCCTTCGACGCCGCCGAGCGCGCCGCGCCGCATCTCACGCGCGCCTTCGTGCAGCAGGTTGTACCGAGAGAGATGTCGCTCTATCTTGCAGCTAGCTCGCACACGGCGCGGGCAGCACGGCCGCCCTCGAGGAGCTGCGCCGCGCCTTCGACGCCGCCGAGCGCGCCGCGCCGCATCTCACGCGCGCCTTCGTGCAGCAGGTTGTACCGAGAGAGATGTCGCTCTATCTTGCAGCTAGCTCGCACACGGCGCGGGCAGCACGGCCGCCCTCGAGGAGCTGCGCCGCGCCTTCGACGCCGCCGAGCGCGCCGCGCCGCATCTCACGCGCGCCTTCGTGCAGCAGGTTGTACCGAGAGAGATGTCGCTCTATCTTGCAGCTAGCTCGCACACGGCGCGGGCAGCACGGCCGCCCTCGAGGAGCTGCGCCGCGCCTTCGACGCCGCCGAGCGCGCCGCGCCGCATCTCACGCGCGCCTTCGTGCAGCAGGTTGTACCGAGAGAGATGTCGCTCTATCTTGCAGCTAGCTCGCACACGGCGCGGGCAGCACGGCCGCCCTCGAGGAGCTGCGCCGCGCCTTCGACGCCGCCGAGCGCGCCGCGCCGCATCTCACGCGCGCCTTCGTGCAGCAGGTTGTACCGAGAGAGATGTCGCTCTATCTTGCAGCTAGCTCGCACACGGCGCGGGCAGCACGGCCGCCCTCGAGGAGCTGCGCCGCGCCTACACCTTGTATTGCGCCATCTCGTTCGCTCACTCGTTTCTGCTCTACATTTAGAGGCCATAGTAAAGGCCTTAGAACCATACAAACGACGTACCGAAAGGACACTCCCACCCAAAGAGGGAACCCGAAACGGATACCGCTCAGATTTAGGACCGATTTCATCTACATCGTTCCTAATCAAGAGTAACTAATCTAAGCATAAATTACATATATTTTTATTTCAGAAACTAGAGTCCTTAAACTGGAGTTATACGCGGATTAACAGTATATTCTCAGGTTAACTGTGTGGTGAAATGTTAAGTTCATTATACTAGAGTACATTGCATTATTATCCTTGAAATGAAACTTATCGTCACTGCCCTAACGATGCGACTGCTCGCAGTCCGCGCGCCGACAGCAAGCAGGCACCCAACCGGTCACGCAAAATCGGCGAATGGAATAATTTTTGTTCAGTTTTCGAATGAAAACCGAACAAAAATTATTCGTCCAGACCACGGGTGGCATGCGAAGCGACCAGTAGCGAGTTTTTGCTTTTTTAAATAACCGTTATCTTGTTGACAAATGAAGTTGTTTCCACGTTTTAAGTCATGGTTTGTTTGTCAGGTGGTGCAGCGAGTGGCGACGCAGTCCCACCAGCCCGCCGCCGCGTCGCAGCACTGGATGAGGTGAGGCGGCTCGCATACTGTGCCATACAAACTCTAATGCTCGCCGTACACTCCGTGTCATTCGGAGTTCCTCAGTCGCTCTCGCTCCAATATATTTTTCTGTCCATCAATTGAGACCTACAGAGTAAAAAACCTACGTCACTCAATGCCCACTTCTTATTTCCTACGTAGTAATATGGACGTCATCGGTAAAAGACATCGTAGCAAAATTCCTACTTTTTCAAAAGTACAGTCGTTGAAAAAAACAACACATTTAAACTTATATTGAACATAATATAATGGCTGCACTTGATCGTGAATATTAGTGTTTGCGCTGTCACGATAAAACTTCGTGCTCGATTTATGACGAATTGCTTGGCCACATTAAACGCTACCTCGCGATCTGGAATGTCGCGATAATTCATTTCAGTGAAAACAGAGGCGATTGCGCAGTGTAGCCAACGACACGAACTTTGTCGCGACAAATCCTTTTGATGTGCGGAATTTTACCGACAGCGACGCGAAGAGCATTCGTATACGATCTATTTAGTCATACATTTAAACGCGCCAACTTTCCTGGTTACTCCTGGGCACTCTCATTACTATGCCATCTATCGATAACGCTAGCAGTTATAAATTAAGATTTATAACTTTTATCAATTAAAAAAATAAGCTCGCTTACTTATTTTATTTTTATAATAAACGAATAAATAGGTACTTAATTTATATTTTGTAAAGCTTGTTTGGAAAAAATTACGTTTAACATAAAAGGTTTTGTATTTTATTGTATTGTAAACAATTTCCACAGGTAATCGTCACGCGAGAGGCATCGCTGCTACACGCAGCCTGTTCAAACAGTATTCTATTGTAAGGCAATAACTACCCATACGGTCCTTCTCTACTGGCCGTAACCAAACCACTCCTATTACTATTGTACCACTGATTACGAAATGTAGCTAAAAGCAAGTATACCCGGCGGCATATAACTTGGCAAAGTGTGAGCGAGACGAACCCATACCGATAATTAGATTAGTTTAAGTTTGTCCCGCTCACGTTCTTGCCAACTTATAAAAGTTGGCCTAAGAGTAAACGCGACAAATTTTTACTTTTCCTTACTAATTCATATCGAGTGGGTTTCGTGGTAAATCGACCCAGTACACCCTGGTGTCAAGAGTTTTGTCTCGCTCATACTGGGTTTACTTATATACTGGGTATTATATTTACATTTTAAAAATGTTTTAGTTCTATGCCTCGGTGTTATTTATGATCATGGGTCTAGCACTAATTGTGGGCTTAAATTACCCGACTGCCTCATAGTGGCCTCAACTTGGTCGCTCTGCTGTATGTATGCACGTACGTGCAGTCACGAGCATTAACACATACAATTTTATTCAGTTTTAGACCTTGTTACAATGTTAATGCACGTGACTGTAGAACATTGATCCTGGCTGCTTCCGTTATATGGTTTGCCATCAGATGTCTTCAACCAACCTGAAATGTCTGGCATCGTCATTGGTCGTCATCGACCACATATGAAAAATATTTTTAGTAAACAACGGGCAGTAAAATGATTTATACTCGTATTTATGTACTTTTCTTAATAATTCTAACACTTATGCTGTTCTGTCTTAAAAAATATGCTATGACCTTATTATAGCGAATAACTATTACGTTATTATTCTATACTCTTTGTAACTTAGTGCTGGACCTAAGATTATATATTTCCCTTCTTGCTAATTTGATGTAAAAATAATACATTTTGATTGGAAAAAATGTGAAGAAACTTTTGGATTGTAGATACGCACCACAAACGAATGGTGATGATAGGATGGTGGTATGGTATTGTCAAAAAGAAAAAGCGTTAAACGCGTTTTGTGATGTTTTATTACAAACGAAGCAGCTTCACAAAAACAATGAAAAGCACAAAGAATAAATATGCTACTCTATTTGCCTATGGCAACATTCACCGTAGTAAATAAAGAAACAAAACTGTACGATTGTCGTCAATACTGTTTTCCTATTTGCAATTAAAGTTGCAAGGGAAAGTGATTTTCATTGTCAAACGATTTGGTCAAGCTATATTTATAATCATTTGTATACTTAACGATACTTAAGTTTGTGTCAATCTGTATACTAAAAGTGGTGTTAAAATTATGTTACATTTAGATAATTGTTTGGACAAGTTTTTGTTGTGGTTAATTAAGACACTTTTATGTATATGTTGAGTTAATTGGCAAAATAATTGAATTGATTTTGTATTTGGCCATTAATAATTACAGCAATGGCATTATGTTCTTATTAGTTGTTGTCAGAGTTACGTCGCTGTTTTCAACCAGAATGGGCATTGCATTCTGTAGGCCTGTATTTTAGTATTGCATGAATTTAAAAAAAAATTATTAGGTAAGGTTGCCAATATGTTTTCTGTTTGAACAGGTTTTTAGTTGAAAGTTTTCGACATGTTAAATTTAGAACTCATTTCTTATTAAAAATATATTCATTGTGAAATTTTCATATAAATAAATCTTGCGTCCGGAGGAATAGAGTTGATTAGAAACGCATTGTAAGTGAAATGGGTCGAGTGTCGACGCGAGTAGCCGCAACCGAGTCACAAAGTTGCAATGCCATAGTGTAATAAAGTTTAATGGTATAACGTAATCAATATTAAGATGGTTATGTCCTAAAATATTCTATGTTATGTACGTTATGTAAATATTAACTTCACGTGTATTTTCACATTATTTCTTCCAGAATTTGACATGAGTTGTGTGAGAGCGCGGGGAAATATAAAAGGGCTTAGAGTTAGCGCGTATGAACGGAGAAAGGGCGTAGTGGCTTTCAATTAGAAACAATTTGATTTTATTATATCTTTGACCGTGTTTATAAAACAAAAAAGTAATTCATTTTCAATTGTTGCTAAATGAGATCTTTAGGACGAGCGCTGTCATTATTTTTCAATGTCAGTCACGATTTTGCTATGGTATTATAGCCAGAAATATTTATCTAAAACAGCCTTTCTCCTTTCGTTTCGTATCACAGATGTCCGCGCCCTCGTCGCATATTGATGATGCACTATACATGTAGCTTTGTTTCAAGTAAACTTGTAGCAAATGTTTATTTATACTGTTTCTGTCACCATTCGTTTGTATTATGGTAAAGCGGATGACGTCCGCGCGTTTAGTTTTCTTTGAGTCGTGTTAGTATAATTATGTCAGCGATTGTTTGTCGAATGCTTGGGTTTGTTTTGCGACGGTATCGGAGTAACTTAAATATTCGTGGAGAGCTCTACGCTACACTTCGCCAATATTTTGCCATAATTTTTTTCTAAAAATATTTTTTACTAACGTGAATTTTTTTGTGTAGTCTGTTTTCTTTTGTTATTGTTGTGATCAGTGTTCTAAATTCTAACATATTTATAATATTTTAGAAAATCGTTTGAAACTCGCTGTAGGAAGTGTTAAGCGTCATTCCAGACAAAAGACAGCATAGTCAGCATTTATAGATTATTGTTTGTACTCGGGCTCCAGATTCCCTTCGCGCACGAGTAGATGTGAACTAAATCCGTTATGAAAATTTGTTGTTAAATTCCTTAGTTTAGTAATCCAAACTTAGTTTTAGTGGTGTATTCGGCTACTTACCGTTCTAAATTAATTAGTTTCTATTATTTTTTGTTCTAGTACCATTATTGTCGAAACATTGTTTGAATTTTTATTACAGTTGATTTATAGGCAGTGTTAAATGGTAGGGCGACTCGAGGGCGTTTTGATAAAGGAGAATGTAAAGTATTCGATCACCAACGACCATTCGATGTTGATTTAGAGAATCATGCTTAATACGCGACAATATAAGCGATCGGGAGTACATAGAATATATTATGATGAAGACTACAAAACAATTATTATTGCTGTGTAAAAATGTAAACCTATATTATAAATGTGTAAATTGTGTAGTATAATATAAAGAAAGCAGTTTTATGAAGTGTTCTTATAAGCATATGGAGAGTAGTTATTATCTTTCCAACGACCTATCTTAGCGTAGTGGGGAGTGGCGTCCGTCCGTCTGTAAGTATAGTAGAGTAGCTGGTAGGAGCCGACATGTCCGCGGTCGCCGCTCCCGCACTGCGACATGTTTTGCCTTGTATTTTAGTTTTGCCATGCGACCGAGCATGGGAGATGTTACGTTGATTTCAATGGATCAAATTATTTTTCCACTTGATGACGTATAGAGCGTGTAGTGTTAGAGGTGGGCGATAATTGTTGATTATTGATTAAAATTAGTGTTCGTGCATTGGATCGTAGCTGAGACGCGTTGGCACCGCCGTGACGGGCAGCTTGCTGCGAGGCGACCGTCCGCTCGGCGGTTACATAGTATCACCAAGCTGGCAGAATGTTCAGGACTGCGTCGTTTGGTTCATGGGTATTTGTGATCATAATTGCATAGTTAATAAAATAAATTCTATATTATTATAGTATAAAAGTCTGTATCGAAACCGGTAGTTTTCTGTGTAGCTGCGTGTTGCCCGGACATCTCGGTTCGTCAACTCGAAACATGATCATCACTCGACACAACGAATCGAGTTCATTTTCAAATTAGAACTCGTTGAAATTCGGATCCGGAAAATCGAGTGAATGCAGTTGTTCGTCTGGAATGTTCATCTCTCGAGTTATAAATAGCATCCTTTATATCGGGCGCTAATTAAAGGATACGCGAATGAGCAGGAATATAAGCACACATGGTCTCGATTCGGCGAACCGCGGCGCCCGAGCAACA
Organism: Euzophera pinguis; assembly: GCA_947363495.1. Lineage (NCBI taxonomy): Eukaryota > Metazoa > Arthropoda > Insecta > Lepidoptera > Pyralidae > Euzophera > Euzophera pinguis. Next base: position 4,931,633 of record OX376156.1, on the reverse strand, counting down.
TATATATTGAAATAAAGTCACCGGACACACTCGTGCACCAAAAGCTAACCACGGCGCTTACCATTACTAAAATGGTCAATTAATGTTACAGCGTCTGTCATTCTAACACGTTTATGTAGGAAACAAATTTGACTCTGAAATAAAAGAAGTTATTTAATTTTGGAAGTGTTTGTTTTATTTACTTTGTTTCTCACGTGCTGTTTTTTTTTTCGTTTTTAAATATGATAAGACATTGCCCGTTTTTTATAGAAAGTTTTATTTGCATTAAATGAAAAGTACACATGTAACTTTTACATTTTTATTGACTAGCTATTTTACAAATTTACAAAAATATAAATATAGAAATACACTTACATCATATTTTTTTAAGGCCGATAATATAGTATAGTGGAGCGAATCTTATGCCTATTGTTTATAACAAAGTTATATTGAACTACAACTGAAAAATACCGACAAAAGCCGAGCGATTTGATATATTTATATTTACTCATTTAATAAATAAGAAAAAAATATGGTTTTCTATGCCTTGATTTCTAGACAACTACAAAATTTCCAAATAGCTTACTACATTTACGTGATGTAAATTATCTAATAATTACAATATATCCGCTTATAGTACTTATAACTAAATCTTACACATAATGAGTCTTCACATATTCGTGGGAAATTTCTTATACGCCTCAAAAATCTTTGGATTACTTCCGATTCCAAATGCATTTTTTTTTTAATAAAAATAATTAGGCCAAGACAAACAAAAGTGTAATATTTCCATCATTGTTTTTATACTCAAATTTACATAATTGTCATCTTTCTCATGTGGAGACCACACAATACTGCATAATAAAGATGTTCCGAACTCAATAATTCTCATTTGAATATGTATGAGAGAATACTAAATGCTTGGTCGCCGGCAAAAATATACAGTATTAACTAAGAGCACCAAAATTAAAAGTAAACTTAAAATACTATGCAAGAGATTCGGTACAACTTGAATCTCACTATCTTACCTATCTAACCTTCGAATAGTTTGTTTTTTCTACCTGTTTATAAAATAAAAAGACAAAATCTATCATACGGTATTTGTTACTTCGATAATGCATAAGCATGCATATCAATTTGAATTTGTAATATAATAACTACCTATAAAAAATTACCTCTTTTGTCTTTTTGTCTAAGTAAAATCAAAATTCACAAATTGAGCACAGAATATGGGAGTAACTCTGCTGATATTGCAGGATGACTTTCATAAACACAGAACTATAGCGAGATTATGGGAATTATATTGTGTTTAGTACGTTAAACTAGAGCACTGTTAAAAATAAAATTTCTTATACGTACGACCTTCCGAAGGCAAACCTCAGGGTTTATAATATGTTATTAACCTAGAAATTTATTGTAAATTTAATTGGTAAATATATAAAAAAACACCTGTCAGCTAATCCCTAGATTTGTATCGGAGGTCCACGTATTTTCCTCGGTTTTCACTTATACTCTTTATTGAATGTGGTCTAGTTTCACGTAGATACTAAATACACTGTAAAATTTGTCTGATTTAAAAAAATCACCTGTAATATCTGTCATTCACACAAATGAGATGAAAATATAAATTGCGCTATTTTAAATGAAATGCCTGGACTTGTGTTTTTCGATTCATGAGCGAATTCTATTCAAGTGTCATTTGATTCTATCCAGAGTACTTCTCACTATCATTTGGATAGGTGGGAGTGTAGTCAACCTTCGATACATGATGGCGAGGTTACCTAAGTATACCTTTCTTCAAAAATTAACCCTAGGTATTTTAGACTAAACGGTAATGATTTATTATCATAAATAAAATACCAGGAGTGCTATTTTTGAAAGTGTGACATATATGTCGAATGAAAATTGTTCGAACGAAAAAAAATCATTCGAAAACGAACAAAAATCATCCGTTTTCTACCAAAAATTAGTCGATCGCTGAGTTTGCGCGAGTCACACATTTCAAAAATAGCACCCCAGGACATAATTACAATTACAACCATAATAAACTAAAATCTTACTCCATGGTAGATAAAGTTTCAGATATCGTCCAAATACCTAAATAATTTGTAAAACTTTAGGAACTATAATAAAAAGTAATCAATTTTCCTCATAACCTGATTTTCTCATTGTAACTTAACAACTTTAATACTTACACATTTGTTTTTGTTTATCTGTTTATGTGTCAGAGTTCAAAAAAACCCGTTACTCATTCCGATTTGTACGAAGCTCTACGCGAGTGAGTGCCCGCGAAGCCCACGCAGCGTCTTATATCTTACAAACACCTACACGCCCATATAATTCACTTCATTATACTTTCCATAGTTCCAGAAACTTTCACTAATAACTGCAAATCATTTTTCTATCGGCCTTTGTAACGAAACTGTACGGTAACATTGATAACCTCTTACTCTACCATTAGTTACACAATGGTGTTTATACATTCGTCAATTAATATTTTAATTATGCGTTATTAGGTACATTAATTACAGTACTAATATAATACCAAATCTGATTAATAGCGCCATTGTAAAGAGCATGTTTACATTGATTAATCAAAGATATCGTTGTACCGATGTACGTTGATTGAGTCAACTTAATAATTTTAATATATCACAGGAGTGTACCTACACTTACTAACACACGTACACATACACGCATAAAGTAATCTATTTTACAAGTTGCGTTGCGAATGAACACCGGACGAGTGTAATTTCTTCATCAAAATCACGACGGTGTCGATCACAGGCAGTGTTGGAATGGCGACGGCACAGGACCGCATTTAGAGATCGAGAAGATATCAAAAGTGATCTAATCGGTATTCGAAATGTAATACGCCCCTGTAGCCGGTTTCGATGAATCAGCCAGCAGGTAACACCTATAAAGAAATAAAAACACATTAAATATGTACGTATGTATTGAGAGAAGACCGCGTGCCTGCGTGAGTCAGTGGTTCGTGTTGTGACGCAGAAATGACTCAAGTGTTTGCCTTCGCGGTCACAAGCTGAAAGTCAACTGTTTGAAGATGTCTTTAGCCTCTTTAGCAATACAACACATGTGTAATAATAAGTCTACTATTAACTTTTAACTTTCTACAAGAAAACAAGAACGGCATTATAGTCATTATAGGGGTTTTTCTCTTTTTCATACACAATGACCATTGTTAATTAAAAAATAAAGAATTTAATTAATAATTTTATCTTTAAGACGAAATTACATTAACAAGTGTTGCAAGGATCATAAGTTCAATTAAACTTTGAACCAGTCGCAGGGACGGTTAGGGTGACCAGGAGCCAGCGGATTATTTTAATTCTTTTATTTTCTTATTAAATTACGACTCGTGAGCAAACAACCAACTTTCTCATAATACCATCGATCACGAGTTACGCAGTATAAATAAAGTTGTATAGCAAATAGTTAATGATCAATAAAGTTAGTAGTGAACATAAATTGCGTACAAAGTTACGAAGGCTCGCCCGTAAGCGGATTGGTAAATCTTTATGGAAGTAAATTACGACTACGCCTAGTTAAATGTGTTTTATTGCATGCCTATGTTGTAGGTAAATGTAGATATTTAATAGATAGAGTCGAACAACCAAGTCATTGGTAGAGTTTGTTTAATTTTGAATTGCTCATGGACACCCTTACATCAATTACAATGGAACAACGTTAAATGTTACCGAGATACACAAACGTAACTTTAGAAAAAATCACGTTGTTGAACCTTATAACCAATTAACCATCTTTGAGCGAGTTTGACAAACTATATTCGTGATGAACAAAAGTGAAAATTTATTGGCGAAGAACAATTTAAGTCAAGTAAGGAGAAACAAGTAGGAAGCCAACATGAAAACTGTAAGTTGTGTATAGTATAAATGTAGGATATACTTAATTATTCTAGCTCTTGATGCTTAGTTACTAATTTACTTACTTAAATACGTACTTATATTTCGATTTACTAGTTAGTTGCTTATTAGGCTGCATGGTGGTGAGGACAACTTGTTTAAAATTACTCGATTATAAACAAAATGCTGTTTAGAATCAAATTATTCATTCGTCGAACTATCAATGCACCAAATGATATAGATAGTTTATTTTTAATGGACCATTAACAGGTGACCGGTTCATAATTGCCAACAGGCGATAAGGAGACCAACCGACTATGAAATGTTTTTGTAACATAGCCTGTGCACGTAGCATCATATAAATATCTCTTTCATAGTGAATAGAAACGCACCTTGTTGATCTCGAATACTTGTGACTAATATGTTCTCATAAAGTAAGCTATAAATGGTATAAAAATGTTTCCTCGTTACTTAGTTGGCGATAATTGACTGCGCGAAGGACAGAAGGTCTTTGTGAGATATCCTGCGACGTTGCCTGACCTCTTATCAAAGTTCGACATTACTGTATGTACCTACCCAGGCAGTGCTCGCATATAATGTCCTTCGAGGGAATGGAATGCACTGCGATTGACGTGTTTGTGACTAAGACCATATGTCTGAGAGGGGTTCATCTATCAATTGTCATACGCGACGTAAAATGAGTTTAGACGTATGTGTTTATTAGGGGATTTCTTTTTGTGGTCTAACAATTACTGTTGAACATTTGTGATTGATTCGAAAAGTAGGAGATTCTTTTTAATTGGGTCTAAATGATACATAGTACTAGTTCGTTCGTTCGTTCGTTGCAGCCACAGTCAGTCCACAGCTGGCCCTGGCCTCCCTCAAATTGAGTTAAAAATTGTACTATAACTATATTCAATTATATAGTAACTATATTAAATTCATTCATCATTGGGTTGGGCTTATTGATGCACCAACAGTAATCTCTAAGTGCAATAAGTAGTCGTGCGATCCACTGCCCAGCAATAATAATAAATTGATGGTTCCTTTCTCTAGAAGACGCAAATAAATCATTTCTAGTTAATGTTTTCAGTGAAGCGAGGATGCTCATTAGGATTGACTCATTTTATGATCATATTGTTTTCAACGAAGCAGAATAGGTATATAGGAAATCCAAGAATTATGTTATTCCTAATTTAGGCCATGCCGTTTCTCCGCCACAACTACCACAAGCTTTTAAAATATAAATTGTAATTGTAATATACAGACAGACATTACTACTGACAGACAAGGAAAGTAATATTAAAACAGAGAATTCGACATCACATTATCAAAATGCTTAATAACAGAATTCAGATGTACAATACACGTTTTATGTTTGTATGTGATGATAATGTTTTCAGAATTAGTCGTCAGTAAGAAAGCGTATACGGTAACAATTGATTCGCCAAATTTTACTCGAAACAAATAAAATCACGTAACAATTACTTTTTTCTTGCCACACGTGTGTAGGAATGACTCACATTCAATCATGGTATGGCGTAATATAAATTGGTAGCGAACTTGTAGCGAAGCTGTCAACGTGCCTTCCGAAGCGGATGATAACATTAACAACCGTACACTTGTTCCAGTGGCGACTGCGATTAATCTAATAAATGGTTGCCTAATCGAAAGAGCCTGTCGACGACGCGGTTGTTAATGATTTCTCTACTCAGAAACGATTTTCATTGCTTGGCTGGGCAATGCTTGTATTTCCATTCACATTCCTTGATTCTTTAATCCTGAACTGCATACATTTTCTACGTCTTTTTATTATTATTTTTTTCTACCATGGGATGGTTTAACACAGTCGCTAGCGTGTGCGTTAGGAAAGTCTTAGAGGATTGCATTACAACATATAACGAACTCCGGTTTATACTAGAGAAGGCTTTATTTTCCACCAGTTGGACAGACAAGTAACGATACAATATTGATAATGCCTTTTCCCTTTTACCATCACCTACGGGAAGAGAGGGGTGGTCTATTTCTATGCTGGAGACCATTTGTAACTATGTATCCGAAACTACCTTTTGCATTAGTATTCTACAAATATAAACGGGAAAATATAGGTAAAATGTTGCCTATAGATACTATGACAAATATATACCTCGAAGACAGTTAAGTATGACCGCAAGAAATACATGAAGTTTTCTGAATTGTTTGAACCAACCGCAAGAAACTCTCATTTCTCGATTTCTGTGAAGACGCTGTCCCTTTATTGTTAAAATAAAATAGATGTGGTATTTGTCACGATTTCTAATATTTTAATCATTGTGCCATAAGTAGGTTACTTGACACGTTCTGTTTTCCTGCTATGGTATTTCCTTTAAAGTTTTAAGCACTCTAAATACCTTGGTGTCGTCATTCGGGTTTGGTAGGCATATTACAGAAAAGGATAACATATTTTTAATGATGTCGGTGGGCATGCAAGTCAGAACATGTAGCTCTACCACAGATGAAATATGTCTCTACCTTTTACAAAACTTCTTCCTTTTCTAGACTATAAGTCTACTCCATTCCGATGTCCCTCATTGTAATAACCAGTAGCGCCAAATCAAAGACCATGACTTACAGCGTACCCTAGGCTCCGAAGCGTAAGCTGACGACGCAACTAAGAATACACGCTAGGATGATGATGATTCCAATATCCCCCAAGCCGCAAGTCAGTTGAGTTTACTTGAACCATATTGTAAATTATTCTTCGTTGAAATAGTGTTATTTATTATCAAATTGCGAGATAAAGTCAAAATGGTTGATTTGTAACGTAATTAAAGGTTGTTCTTTGTCTTTAACCTGATGAGACCAGGTTTTATCTTTAAGTGTTCTGTGGTAAACGTTTAATATTGCACGTTTTTTTGTTCTGTTTTTTAATTGGATTTGCTATATTAGAAGATACTTAATTTGCATAATGTTTCGTCAACTTCATATCATTCGATGTGCTGGGTTTCCAGGAACATGATTCAGGCGGAACTACAACTGATTAGTTCAGTCATTTTATTAAATTTGGTTTGTATCTATATTTTTATTAAAAAAGCTTTTACTTCTCCCAAGATTCCTCCAGTGTGACATGATAGGACCAGTAAGACATTTCTTTGTGTGTGTTCCAATTCCGATTTTATTTACACTTTATTTTTCCCAAATTAAATGACTCTTTTACGTAAGTATTTAAATGACGAGGGATTCTATCTTATTGCGTCATATAACGGTAGCAATATGACGCATATTATATCAACAGAGAAGGAAGTCGACGTGAAAATCGCGTCATATGATATTACGGGGTAAACAGGAGCCCTATTTTTGAAATGTGTGCAGTCACACGAATATACGAACGAAAACCATTCTATTACGAATAAAATTATTTGATTTCGAATGACATTATTCGAATCGCCGATTTTGCGTGAGTCACACTTATCAAAAATAGCATTTCGGCCATCGGATCACATTTTCAATGTAATATTATCACGGTAGAATTAGCTGTGTGGTTTCTGGCTTTCGCGATTATACAACTTCTCTTCCAATGGATATCGTAAAAAGCAACTAAGGGACCCAATGTGTTTTTTTCTCTCAACATATGTTTAGTTAGATCCATAGCCAATTCGTAAATATGATTTTCATGTGTAGGTACACATGAAATGGGTAGTAAAAAAATAAGACATTTTTCAATGGAACCCGGCCTTTAAATAAGTACAACCGTGACAATACTTTGATGATGACAATGATTATGACAACTCAGAGTTGCTGCAAAATTGGACGAAGTCACGCAAACATAACAACAAAAAATTTGGTGAAAGCAAACCTTACGTTATCATTATAAATGATCACATTAGTGCTTGTCAGAAACAAACGGTAAATCATAAACTAGACTAGAAAAGAAAGTAGCCTACTTGATACGGCTCAATAGACCAACTAACTAATCTTAAATGTAATGAATCATGTTTTTTTTACCTTTTAGAGTTGAGTGGTGATTACTGATTGAGATTGAAAGGTCAATGTTTCTAGATATTTCTAGAATCTACAAGATGTTTGTTTATTTGAACTTCATTACAATAATAAAAAGAGCTGTAATGGACGGACTTCAATCCGATGGGGCTTTAAGTTCGCCCTTTACAGCTTCTCCTCTATCGCACTTTATCCTACTTCTGCTTGTCAACCACGTGGTGGTGTGGTGAAAATATTTTTTGATGTGCTACGATTGCACTTTTTTGTTATGTATTAAGCGAAGTCTCTTATTTTTCACCCGAGCGTGTTTTGTAACACACTCTCAGCTATCGCACCAGAGCCCAGTATTCGCTTTAAGTTATAGTCCTATGAATTTACCTATGTATTATGTATGGCGTTAGGAATTTATTACAGACGATTACAAGTTATTCCGATAAATCATACAATCTCAATTATAATTTAATGGTACTAAACAGTAACACTTTTAATTTAGTTTTATCCAAAACCTTTCTCCAAGCCTCGTATATCTTATTTATCATTTGATAACATTAGCGTCATTAGCTGAGGAAGAGCGTCACTTAAAAATTTAAATACGTGATTTATATTAATGAGATGAGAGAATATTTTAAGACACCATAACTATAACGACACGTCTATACTTAAGTGTTTAACAGCAATGGTATCGATAGTAAGTTATTTTATTAATTAAACTAAAATAGTAACCATGCACATCAAATTTTATTAATGACTAGCTATTTCCCGCAGCTCCGTCTGCGACAAAATGTAGCCTATGTTTGACCCTGGTTCGTTAACTATATTCATACCAAATTTTATCAAAATTCGTTCAGCGGTTTGGCCGTGAAAGCGTAACAGACAGACAGACTTTTACATTAATAATATTATTAGTATTAGTATATTAGTATTAGTAAGTATATTGGTATTTAGTATGGATTGTTTTGTTCTGATGCAGCAATAGTAATAGAATACTAGCAAAATAAAAAAATAGTTTCGTTGTTGGAATGAACTGAGAATATCGTTTTCTTTAATTATTTGTAATGTTTTCGCGATTGTTACACATTTATTGAAACTATTTTATCATGTTTATTACCTACTTATTTACACCCAACGTTTCAAACTCGGGTTGACTGGAAGAGATCCCTATCAGGGATAAGTCCGCCTCTTGTTGTGTTCTATTTTGTTGTAACAATGTTGTTTCTGTACAATAAAGTTTTTACATACATACACTTTTCAGCGTTCATGGCCGCAGGTAGAATAAATTAACATCGTTTTTTTGTATGTACAAAAACATAATTTTTACTTTCATGGTTTATAAAAAGGCATATCTCATCTCGGAAGAAAGATGATCAGGGTCAGCACGTACACTGATGTACTCGTATCAGTCTGTATTGTCATCTTGTCTACATTACTAAGTCCATATACGTCTTAATATGCCTGCGCTTGATACTGCAGACTGGTTTGTAGGCGCCACAATATTTTTCTATATTTTGCATCATACTTTAAAAAGGATGTCGGATTATTTTTATAAGTCGAAGAAGATCCTCTTAAGATTTAAAACATTATACGAGTATAGTCATCACCAAAAGAATTTTGTAGAATTGTTTAAAATATCAACTTATTTAACTTAGGTACTTTAAATCTTATTATACGATAATTTTACTTAAGCAGCTGTTATGTACTCTTCTATATTTAAACTAAAAAGATCGCACCACGTATTGACTGAATTTACTATACGACTTAAGAATTGTCTTTTAAATAAATACTTAAATGTTTAACAATTTTAAAAAGTACTTATTTTATTTTAACAAAAACTCATAATTATTTAAGTACTGCTAATAATAAGATTCCTATTTGTCAGAAAAAATATCATAATTTTAGAATCAGCCAATTAATTTTATTCAAAAAAATATATTTTATTATTCTCTTAAGTAATGAATCCTATCGTCTCTACCAGACCTTGCCACATTTGTTAGACGTCTTATTTCTTGCATTATAAAAAAAAATTCGGGGATAAACTTTTTGGCGCTAAACAGATTAGCCATAACCGCGGGCAACAACTAATTTACTCAAGGCCACAGAACAAAAAAGTAAAATCTGTGCTTTTTCTTTTACCCAATAGTTACGAAGTTATAAATTTTACAACAAGTCGGCCGAACATTGTAAATTGGAGACAGGGCATTGAACTCTCGTCACATCTCCATTATCGAGCCGCATTTAATCGGTTTATCGGTTTAATAAGCAATAAATGAGTGTGGATTAAATTTATGGCATTTCCTTTGGCGTTGTTTCTTGGAACGTGCATACAATGTTAATGTGGTCGGTATTGAATAAAGTAGGTAAGTACATGTTTCAGATTGTTAGGTACTTACATATTATGAGGGAATCTACTAAGTAGATATCAAGAAAACAACCTCATCATAAACAAAACAGTGCATTTTTATGGCAGGCTGATATTTTCTTCTTCAAATGTATTTCCTAGTTAGCCCATGGTAATATGTACCTTATGTTTAATAGTCTTTTTATGTATGTACAAAGCGGCATGATTCCTCCATAGGTTCTAGGCTACGATAATATACGATAGCAAGCGCATAGACCACTAGACTACGGAGGTAGTCAAAGGGATATCCATACTAATCCATACTTAATATTAAAAATGCGAAATTCTGTCTGTCTGTCTGTTACGCTTTCACGGCCAAACCGCTGAACGGATTTTGATGAAATTTGGTATGAATATAGTTGAAGACCCATGGTCAAACATAGGCTACTTTTTGACGCAGGCGGAGCTGCGGGAAACAGCTAGTAAGACATAAAGTGAGATTACGCATTATTTTTCAACAGAGTTCCATAGGAGGGGATTGAATTGGGCTTTAAATATTAAGATGTCTGTTATTAAGATATCCTTTTTAATTTCGGCCAGAGATGAAGTGTTGATGTACCAACTGAGCGCTAATTACATAGTATGTAGATAGGACGATTGAGATAACAGACGCAATAAGTATTAAGCTGTAATTAGGTTATAAACATTTCTTTGTTTGGCAATTTGATTATGAATACAAACAATGATAAATAATGATCGAATCGAGTGAATATGTAGGTGCATTACAAAACACTCAAGTACTTATAATTATAATTTGTAGGTATAATGATATCGTGAAATGTAAAGTATAATACCCGGGCGTTGTGTTACTTACTTTCAAAATAATAAAACTAAAATGTATTCTGTAAATCTGCAGATCCTATTTTCCGTCCAGTAATAAGCATCTATTATTATCTAATTTGTGCAAATGGTAGAGATAAAGGATTCGGGAAAACGAGGGAATTGATTCATAATTCTATGGGGACTTTATTTAGAGGTTAATGAGGTGTTGTTGTTCATTTTTGTTTTCAACTCTCAGAAAGAGGCATAAGTATGAGATTTTACTAACGCAGACGCTAGCGACCGCGTAAAGATTTTATATGAATTTTCTTAGGTACCTCACTATCCACCCACGTTGGGCGCCAGTATAACAAAGAGAAAATCTACTACTAAAGGTATGCGTGAGGAGAGAAGATAAATCAAGTTACAGGGAATAGTACAATATTTATAATTTTTTTACTTGAACTTCTTAACTTTGAAATGACGATTTTTTTTGATAATGACCTACAATTTTAGTTCCTGTGAGCTTTAAATTTACAGCGGGACAGTTTGAGGCGAGGGCTGTTCCCTTATCAAGCGAGCAATGCAAACACTCAATGCCATAAGGGCCGACACTATTGTGCCTGATAAGAACCTACCGGTGGCGTGAAGCGCCTTGGTACATTTCGGTACCTGGAAAATGAGCTACTGTTCGTACTACGTCGTACTCGTGGAAAATCACGGACTCCGGCGAGTCTGGAGATTTTCAAAGGGTTTGTTGGCCACCGTGATGGGGTCGTCAGGGTCAGAGAGAACATTCCTCGGGCGTCTGTGCCGCAGGGGGGCATCTCTAATCGGGCTGTAGTCTGCTGCCTGCACAACTAACGGGTTGGGATGGGAAGGGCCACTCTCAAAGTAACGCTGTTCTGGTGTTTTTTTTTTTTTTTTTTTTGATATGACCTACAATTTTAGCTCCTGTGAGCTTTTAAATTTACAGCGGGACAGTTTGAGGCAAGGGCTATTAACCACTCAGCCTTTTCGGCAAATGCACAAGGGGCTCCCAGTTGGGACGAACCTCGGCCATGGGCTTTGCCTTTGATCAAGCGAGCGATGCAACCTCGCGAGCGGTAGCAAACGCTCAATGCCATAAGGGCCGACACTATTGTGCCAGAAGGGCCTACTGAGAACCTATCGGTGGCTGTTCTGGTGGACGCGCGCAGGCTTATATATGGCCCTCGGGGTGATGCGGTGCGGGGAAGCGGGGAAAGGCAGCCGTTGACGAAAGCACGACGTCACAAGCGCCAGAGGCACTGTACAGATGCATCATATATAGCCTGAACCATTTTAAAGAATATCTTTTTATGTTACTTTTAGACAAGCGGTATACCTTAATGACAAAATTTTAATATGATTTAAACAAATGTTACTTTTTATATTTTTTTATTTGCCTTATATCAATGTTTAAGCGATATTTATTTGTTTTTTTTTTTATTAATTTAACTTCTAATTATGCATGCCTTAAATTATTCCAACGTCAAAAATGTCAGAATATGTTTGCACTACCCTTCTGTACCTGATTATCTCTATACCATATTGGTCAAAAGATTCTCATGGTAGAGGCAAAGGTAATTTTGATTATTCAGAATCATTCATTTATTTGAAGAATACCGTATATAATAGGTGTACAAACAGAGTTAGTCACAAGTATTCTGCCTTATAGCCAGGCGTACAAATATTATTCATTAAATTATTATACATTACAATATTACATCTCAAAGTTAAAATTGATTATAAAAGTACCATTAAATATAATATGTCAAAAATGTGCACAATTCCAATTAAATTCCATTAAAATAATTCCAATTCTTACAATAACAATAATTATAATACGTATTCATAAATCAACTAATCAATATTCATGAAGGAATATGCCTAAATAGACAGTTACGATATAGGTCTCCAAATAGAGAGATCCATATCAGGGATAAGTCCGTCTTTTGCTGTGTTCTGTTGTTTTAACCTTATTTTAGGTTTACAATGCAGCCTAGAAGGCATTGCATATGCGATAAGTCCTAAAGTATATCACAGAATATTTAATTTCTGTTTTTTTCTTTTTTTCTATGATGCAGTAATAGTACATTGTTCACCGAGGGTAGAAAGTGACCGATTACTAACGAGGGCGTAGTTAAAGGCCAGAGTTAGTAATCACGTTTATAGTGATTATTTATATTACACATGCGAGGAAAATAAGACATGTTTAAACGGAATCCATTTTTGAAAATGTTTATGATTGGAATTGGCCACTAGTATAAATGCATGAAGAAAGTGTATGTCTATTGATGCTTTAATCGCTTTAAATAACGAAAGAACGAATAGGAGTGTTCATTTCTCAAGTCAGAAACATGGGAGTCTAGGAAACCTACGAAACTTAAACTGCAGCTTTGCTACCAATTGGGATGACGACATGGTTCAAAAATTTAAAAAAAGTAATGATATTTCATGACAGCATACATATGTTTAAATTCGTTATTAAAATTAACATTTTGAATTTTTGCACAAGAGATATTTTATAACAATTTAAAAATCGATGGTACAGTAAAGTCCATTGTGAATATATAAAATTACAAAAAATATATATATTATAATTGATGAAAACATAAAAAGTAAAGAAACTTTCATTTAGAAAAGTTACATAAACGCAATATTTATGGTAGTTTTCGAACAAAATTTAAATTACCTAGGCGTGAGGCCACCGCTTGGTAACCATTAGTATGGAGCGTTTGGTATCGTCCAAAATGCACGTGAGCTTAACTTCGTCATATCTCAGTTAGTTTAAGTTTTATCGACGTGTTTATTTTACCAATCTGCCTATTAGAGTGAGGTTTTTCGTTTAAACATGAAATCGAAAATTAATCGTAATGCCTATTACGCTATTTATTCGTGATCTTACCATATTTAACCTGCATATGGAACTCTGTTGAAAGTGAACGGGTCGACATTTTGCAGCTGACCGACACGAAATGAGACAAGGCTAAGTTATGTTTGCAATACAAAGTTTTATTATAACGGATCATTCATTAGACCTTGGCGAGACAGTACCTTTTGTGTCTTTTAAGGCATATAATACCAATGTCGGTAAATTCGTATGAATTCAAAGAACAACTTGTAACAACTTTTCTTTAAAAAATTACTTTACCGTTATGATCGTCGTGTTGGTTATTTCTGTTAATTTGCTATCAATGTCTTAAGAAATGTATTAATGTAAACAAACTTTGGGACAATATTGTGAAATTGATAAAGAAGTCACAAGTAAAATATTTTGAGAAAAAATTGTTTCCTCCTAAAATTGATAGTATAGCCTGAGCAATAAAATAAAAACCCTGGGGATAGGCCTGTATGTAAGTAGTGATACCAAAGCGGGGTATTTTTACATAGTCGTCATTTCAACGTCATGGGAAACATCATGTACCTACCTATCTATAGACATGAGTATTGTGTGTATACCTACAAGTAGGCAAATACTCGTAACTAATAAATAAGGATGGGTAATTTCTGATGCCATCACTGCCATATTACGAGTTTAATATGCAGGAACGCATACAAATATGTTAAGGAAGTTTTACCAGAATGACTCGTAGTTTTCAAGAATTAGACTTTATACTAAAGAGGCTTTTACCTAGCAGCGGGATCTGAATAACGGGCAAAAAAGACTTTAGACTAAACTAAATTGATGGAGCTTAATGGAATGGACCGTTCAAACTGACGCGAATCCCGCTTGCCTGGCGGGACGCCCACAGAAATAAGAATATATACAAGTTCATTAAATTAAACTATTTTAATACGGTTTTATCGCGTTTATTACCTTATTTATTTATACCTGACGTTTCAAACACTTTACAGCGTTCATGGTCGCAGGCAGACTAAGTTAACATTTGTCTTTGATGTCATAAGATTACAAACTACCGCCTGAAATTTAATCTCAAAAAAAAAAGAAAGGTAATCTTATGACATCAAAGACAAATGTTAACTTAGTCTGCCTGCGACCATGAACGTTGTAAAGTGTTTGAAACGTCAGGTGTAAATAAATAAGTAATAAACGCGATAAAACCGTATTAAAATAGTTTAATTTAATAAATAACAATCGCGAAAACATAAGAAAACATTATATATAGAAGTGTCATTAGCGGCCCAGTTAACTTTTTCATACGCCGCAGCGTATATGGAAACCCTTCCAGTATTCAGAATCTCAGTACTTCTGAGCTGCGGGAGGGCTTCCTAGCATTAATTCAAAAAAAATAGCCTTAAACCATTCCGCTATTCAGAGTTGCGAACGAGCTGGATTCGGGTATTGTCTCCGGTGTAGTATTCGAGACTTCATAATAAAAACGCTTCCCTTATTCAGATCCCTAGAAACTATAAAAGTAGGTACTTAGGTGCGATCTGACACGCGGGAGGGATTTCTGCGCTATGCTCCCCGATCTCAGATCGGACGGCGGATGACGAAATTATTTGAGAGTGCATAAACTTCAGAGCAAGCTTACGAGTTGGTCTTAAATAAATCTCCTCGACGCGTAACTAAAAAAATAAAAGTACAACCTACTTCAGTGAGCAGGCGTAAAGATAAAGGCGTGGGCAGAAAGTCCAAAAACCGCATCTCTGCAGGGAAGCCTCCTAAAAAAGTGCATTCACTGTCTAAAAACGTAAGCAAGAATGTGCCTAACGCTCGATAATTTTATTTTGTTTAATTACATTTTTGTATAATTACATTTTATAATTATAATGTCATGTTTATGCAACTTCAATTATTTTTATTTTGTGATAGTAGGTATGATATTCATCCTTTCTTTAATTTTCGCTCGTTTCCATAGAAGTCCTTACTGAGCGTATTCTGTTAAATTAAACCTATAAGCCAAATTTTATACTGAGTAGCGGTAGGAATTCATATCAATAATTCTGCTATTGCGTTTGTAAAGCCTCCCGTATTACAGAATTAAAAGCAGGGTAGCATTTAAACAGTCAAAGTGCATGTTCAATCATTTAAAGGCTCCCGCAGCTTTGGTTCTGAGTACTGGAAGGGTTTCCATATACGCTACGCCGCAGCACTTTCCGATTCTTATTTCTGTGGCCGTCCCGCCAGGCAAGCGGGATTCGCGTCAGTGTGAACGGTCCTTAAATGCCTTTGCCGACCCCACGTTAGAGATTGCATAAATGTACATAGAGCATATATGTAGTGTGATTGTATTTATACTAAGTATAAAAATAACTCTACGTATGGTAAACATTATTGTAGAATTTATTCGGAATCTAAAAAATACTAAATGTGCATCATTCACAAATATACATTGTGCTTCAACTCTCCATTTGGGCCCATTATTATATGATGTATATTATGATATGTCATATCATCATCATAAATTTAAGAGCTTGTCGGTGGAGCTTCTTCTATTCCTCTCGATTATAAGCGAGATCGTTGATCTTGCTCATCGTTAAGTCACTTTTTTCTGTTCTTTTATTTTTATTATTGTATGTTGTATTGTATGGTATATGATATGTATATATTCATTAAAGGTATTGTAAGTATTAATTGATTGTAGGTTTATTTATTGACTGTTGTGTAAGGATGATAGTTTTAGTATTTTATTACTGTACCACCTTTTGTTTGTTTTCACATTTTATCCTATTTACCCTAAGGTTGGCTGGAAGAAATTGCAATAGCGATAAGTCCGTCTTTGTACTCAATTTTCTTAATGTATTACTTTTAATTTTAATTTTGTGATTGGTACAATAAAGTGTATATCTATCGTTTAGTTTTTGTTACGACTTTAGGATGGGCCTTGATAATAGCTTTGCTGGGCTGAAGCGCGTCCATATTGGCATACCTTACTGTGCAGACTTCACAAATATATAAGAAAGTGTGATAAAGTAAAAAAAAAGTCTTACCTAGACTAAACCTGTTGGCCGTACGTGGGATTCTTATAAGACTTGATAGGCTCGATGTATACAGGGTTTGTCTCCACTCTGGTTTTGGGTCCATCGAGCCCTTGGTAGTTAGCTTTGCTGGGCTGAAGCGCGGCCCCCTTGCCCTGCCATACGTAGTAACCCACGCCAGCCATCGCTAAGGCTGCTGCTACTACTAATGGTACTACTAATGCTGTGACTGAAAAAAATATATTGAGTTAGCCTCATTTCATTATGATACGCATAGAAGACTCTAGTATTCAAATGCTTTTGAATAAGACTTAAAATATAGGAAATATAGAAATATTATATACGTATAGGAATATTCATGTCGTAGACCTGGCAAGATGGAAAATTAAAAGTTGATGAAGATGCAACCGTAAAAACGCTAGGATGAACAGGAATATATGAATAATGTACGGACATCGACATGTTTCAATCCATACTTCCATTCCATATTTTATACTAATATTATAAGTGCGAAAGTCTGTCTGTCTGTTACGCTTTCCCAGCCAAACCGCTGAATGGACTTTGGTGAAATTTTGCTACTTTGGAGCTACGGAAAACAGCTAATTTTATAATATGTTAAGATGATCTAAGTTCCACAGATATGGCATTTATGGGATAAGCAGTAACATAAAGGAGCAAATGTGACGATGTTACAATAACATTTATCGATATTTCGCATTCTCTAAAACGAAATAAACACAATAATGAGGGGTGCAGCTGTGGCTATTTATGTTCTGCCTTGTCATATGGCGTGTACCAATGTAATTGTTGAAATTGTTATCATTTGGATTTAGAGATAAAATTAAAGTTATTGAACTTTAATTTGTTACGATGTATAACCTACCAACAGAGCTGTAGCTCTAACAATACAATACGTGTGCCAACATTTTTCTGTTTGAATTTAACCTTGATTTAATTATTTGTGGTGTTATTCTATTTCAATAAATTTTAGAAATTTCATTAGGTTTTATAAAAAAATAATTTGTAAAAGTTGACGGCTTTTTCTATCAGCAGCTCTTTCGGACAGCAATATTATCTCAGCCGTTTTTGGAACCCAATATTGATCGACATTATTATTTAGCAGGTACCTAAACTTTAACTAATGCCTAATGCCACACCCCGGACACTCCATACAACAGCGCCGAGATTACTACTACTACGATTCGGTCGCGTACGTACGGCCGTCACGTGAATGTGTGTGTCACTCGAGTCGTAGGGTTGGTTATTTACCGTGTCTGCGTCATATTTATCCGTCGCGACCGCGCGCCGAAATGTCATTTTTGCATTGTTTTGTCGATTTTTACCCTTAAGGCGCTGTGCATCAGAAGAATACCGTAAAACGTCTATTTTTTCGTCGCGTAGTTAGCTTTATTTTACATGGAATACTAACTAGCATGAAAAAAATATGAAGTACAGTTCAAAGATCAAAATAAATGATTACATCAAAATATTTTCAAAAAAGTATTTAAAACCTAGTAAAATAAAATAGCAAAACGCTATATCCAGAAAAAGTTTCGTCGCGAATTTCTTGATATTTTCAGCGACAACTACCAACTTTTTTGCGTTTATAAAAAGTATAACTTAATGAGCAAGAGGGATACCTAAAAAAATTACAATATTTGGTTATAATTATTGAATTATTAAATTAAAACTGAAAAAAAAACAACCGAAATTCCAGACACGGGTTTAAAACTGAGACTGGTGACAGGCCAACCGGTATCGCCACTTTCAACCTTATTTCATTACGAGTACGTACTATAATCAAATATCGCGATTACAAATATCGAAGGGTTAAGAGATACAGCACCTTAATCTGCGCGGTGAGGTGCGGTATCTGTTTCGGGTGGGAGGGTGTGAGTGTCCGTTCTGTACGTTAGTACTATTATTAATTCTGTACTAATGCATCAAAACACAATAATTTACAGCAGGTAACAAAATAATTTGACTGACTGACAGTAGTCATTGAAAACGAATTCCTTATGCGTTTACTTTGGAGGTAGGTTAGGTACACGTGTAATAGGAAAATCTAGCAAATATTAAAAAAATAAAATGTTATTTTACCATTGACGCCCCCTACAACCGCTTCGGCGTTAGGACAAGACTTCTCACTGATCATCACAGCGATTTGATTCTTGACGTTTATCCTGGCGAAGTATACCCAATTGCAGTCATTTACCGTCTCTTCACACTTCACCCAAACATTTCTGTCTTTACTATCTCTCATTTTAGACACTGTTTCGTTGTAATTGATCATGTAGAAGGTTGTATCGTTCACATCCTTTTCTAAGATTTCGTTTGTCGTCATACAAATGTCTTCACAATAGTTTTTTGCGTCGAAATATTGCCAGCCATCTTTATTTTTGTCACAAATGCAGTAATCTTCGCATCTTCCGTTGCCGGCACAATCAATCTAAAATGTAATTTTTAAACATAGCAGAAAATGGCAAATTGTTTATCTTGTAAAGTATTGGGAAGAGACAGTGATTTCACTGTCTCTTACTAAATTACTAGGAGCGGAGAATCATCCTACGGCTGCAAGTCGACAGTGCGCTAACTACAACCTCAAGGACATAACACACGATCCCTACTGGAACCTTTTGAAAAGTATAACTTACCCAAAATTGGTGAATCGAATGTAGTATAACTCACCGACTATGTCGAATGAAAATCATTCAATATCAAACAAAAATCATTCGAGTCACCGGTTTTGAATGATTCATACTTTTTAAAAATAGGGCTCCTGACCTGACCCTTCTTTCGCGAGCGGTATGCTTGAATGCCAACATAAGCGTATAAACAATTTGCTGTTTGTTAGCAGAATCATCGTCATCCTTTCAGCCGCTATCAGTCCACTACTGGACATAGGCATCTCCTAATGATTTCCAACATGACCGGTTGGCAGCAGCCTGGATCCAGCGTCTGCCTGCGACCTTTTTCAGGTCATCTGACCATTAGAATGTTGAAATGATTGTTATCAGAATGTATTTAAATTAAAAAAAAACTTCTTACGTCAGGCCGCAGTTTATGTTCACAACTGACGTCCCCGCGAACTGATGAGCTGGTTCCTTCGGACACGGGCTCCACATACTCTCTCTCATCATATGGCTTCCTCTGCTCGCAGCGGGTACCCGTCCTAAGAAGAAAAAAAAAACGTGATTTCAAGGTACACTTGGGGTCAATTTTATACATACGTACGGACCGTACAAACTGACGCGAATACCGCGCGACTGGCGGGACGCCCATAGAAATAAGAATCGGTACAAGTGCCGTAGCGTATGAAAAAGTTAACTGGCCTGCTAATGACACTTCTATATATTCTTATTTCTGTGGGCGTCCCGCCAGTCGCGCGGGCTTCGCGTCAGTTTCAACGGTCCTTAACCCTTTATCATACACTAGCCGTTTCCCACAAAAGCCTATGTTTGACCCCGGGTCTTCAACTATATTCATACCAAATTTCATCAAAATCCGTTCAGCGGTTTCGCCGTGAAAGCTTAAAAGACAGACAGACTTCGCACTTATAATATAACTAGCTGTGCCCGTGGATTCGCCCGCGTGGAATAAAGTAGCCTATATCATTCTCCAAGTCTCCAATTAACACAAAAAATTACATCAATCCGTTGCTCCGTTTTATATGTGAAAGAAGGACAAACAAACACACTTTCACATTTATAATATTAGTATGGATGGATTTCGTATGGCAAAAATGTCCATGAGGTCGGACCTTGATGGTACAGTAGTCAAAGAAAGTAGTGAATAACCTAAAGAAAGAAAAGTGAACAAAATTTATTAAGACTAAAAATTTAAATTTTCTTTATACAAAGTGTTTCCATTAGGTACAGGACTGATTGAATTTGACTGACAAGTGGTACTCGATCGGTACAACGAAGACATCAGGACCACGTGGCCACAGTGGTATGTTTATTTTCACGCCCACAGGGTCATTTAGGCGCCATCATTTTATTTTGTTTGTTTAAATTCTATATGTTGTAAAAAATTCATAAATACTGTTATTTATTACATATTAATTATAATAAAATCAGGGACTAATATCTAAAATACGAGGTCAGAGGCCGAGAGGCGATTCCGAACAACTCTGATACCAGGGTGTACATGGTCGAGAGATAATGTCACCTACACGAAATGATGATGTAGATTTAAAATAATTTTAACGCTTATACATTTTCTTTGGAAAATCTAATTATTCAATGGGCTAATAAAGGTTCTTCCCAAAGGAAAGCAAAATGTATTACAGATATCCTACTATAGCTCAAAACGTTGGTCAGGAAGCTAAGGACAATATAGAGAATTTTATCAAAATGGCTACAATCGGCCAGCCTATTAACATTCATGTCTTTTAGTAGTTGTTATTACAATATAATCGTTTGCAAGTGTAATATGTCGTAAACTAACGCTATAATGTGTAGACATTTAATTATTACCCCGAGCAGGCAGGATGCCAAGGCGATATCTTAGGGATTCTAATAACTGAGTAACTCACGCCACAAAGGTTTATTTGATGATGTAATTGTATTTACAAATAAAGGCATTTCAATGCCTTTTGTTGTAGAATAGATAGACAGTTTGTGAGGAATGACAATTTGCTTGGTAAATATTTAGAGTTTAAAATATTTTTTGGCTATTTTCATGATATGTAGTTATGGTTTGATTATATATTGAGATGTAAACTTCATACATAAATAATCTTTGAAAGTTTGTTGGTAAGAAAATGGATTTTTTGTTACGCAGACATTTCAAAGAAGTATGAAGTGTGTTATGCTTAATTGTATTCTTTTTTTTAATTTTATTCTCCCCTAATAAGAAAAGAAAACAGTAGAATTATACAAAATAGAAATTTTACTCACCAATCATCCATACAAGTGCAAACTCCGCAGGTAAGATTTCCATGGCCATTGCAGTAAGCAGCTCTCACACTGACGTTTCGGCTACATTGACACGCGCACGGCACATTATACTCTGCTTTAGCATGCGTAACGCCATCTATTTTCAGCGGCACCACAAATCGCTGGACTGGTCCACCGGAATCGCTGCAGAAATCGCTATATAATTTAACCACAAGCCTTTGAGGGCATGTTTCTCGGTCACATTTTTTTCTTATCAGCTGGACTTCGGGGGCACTCCCTAAATAGTCCATGGGAGTGACGTCAATCTGAAAAGGAAAAGTCAATGAAAGAAATCCCCTTCCATCCTGTGGATTCCTGTGGACGTTAAAGGCGACTAAAGGCTTAACCGAAAATAAGAATTTCTAAAAGGTTCTCTTAGACTGGTAGCGATATCTTTCCACTTACAATTTCATTGTAGGATTGATGGCAGGCAGGTAAAGAAATGACTCGTACTTTATGAAGGAAAGATTAATGCTTTAGTAGGTCCTAGATTATAAGGTTGGGATGAACGAACTAAGATAATGATAATGAGTTTCGCATACTTTAACAAACAGAAAGCACGCACTATCCTTTCTTTCTCATGAAAATATGAACAGATTCGCAAATGAACAGAAATAGCAAATTAGGTAGAGCTAATTAAATATATTTTAATTTTAATTTGTTGCACCGTTCAGGATATACTTATTCGTAAATTACCTGATAGCATTACTCCACATGAATATATGAGTATCCAGTAGTGTCATTTTCGAAACAATTAAAAAATAATCAACATTAAAAATTTCGTATTTGGACGTAATTTTAACTCTTGCATGATGTTAATTGTGAGAAAACTATGACATTTGTAAAATAAGACAAAAAGATAAAATTCTACATGAGATATATAGCAATGTATAAAAAAGAGAAGGCAAACTTGGGCATCGAATAGATATAGTCGGAGAAAATATAAAATATTATTTTTTCAATGGGATGGATAATGGAATTATATTTGGTTTAAGTAAAATAAAACTGATTAACTATAGAAATTATTAGGAACATTTCCTAACCATTATTTTATTTATAAATAAAATAATAAATTTGGTTATATTATATATTCTTTTAAGGTTTTTGAAATGATGTGTTAAGGGATTTTGATCCGACACGAATATTTTATAAAAATATCATCGGAGGAAATATAAAGTGAAGAATGGGGTCCAGGCAGACCAGGGCAACATGAAGCAAATAAAGAAGAAAGTAAACGTCGCGTTGTATCAACGACTAAAGGATCTCGCTTCTAATCGAGAGGAATGGTAGAAGCTCCATGCCACAGCCCATCTCTTAAATTTATTTATTTATTTATTATGAAGACAAACAGCTTCTTATGATGATGATGAACGTTTTTGAAAGTTATTATCTTACATTTCCTTTGCTTGGCGTCGAGAATTCTTTATTCCTCTCCCCATCAGACACTTTAATCGAGTCTTCAAAGAAGACTGGCTTAATGAGTGATGTTTTGTTGCCGTCCACCTGCTGCTGGGGGAAGAAGGAGAAAATTTCCTTCTCATTGTAGGACGTGCACCTGGTTTCACCGAACGAGAGTCTACTGCAATGGGGCTCCTGAAACAAAAGAAATATCATAAGCTTACTAATTACATACTAGTTGTTTCTAAAAAAAAGCTTATGTTTGACCCCGGGTCTTCGACTATATTCATACCAAATTTCATCAAAATCCGTTCAGCATATACCGACAGATAGAGAGGCAGACTTTCGCACTTATATATTAGTAAGCAAAGTCAGTAAGAATGGATAGTATGGAATTATGGATTTGCATAAATTCATAAATAAATACCTTAATTTTTCTTCTTAGAAGTAGAGATTTTCTCGTATAAAAACCCTAATACAGGTTTATGCGTATTCATGTTATGTGATTTAAAATGAAGATCGAGTGAATATTAAATGTTACCTAAAACCCCGTTGTTCGCCTTGTTATCATTATATTTATCTATATTATTTCATGCACACACTGTAAATATACATTAACTTAACATTAGGAAAACTTGGTACAAAAGTTCTATTTAATTTTGGAAAATCCCACTTTTATGTAATGTTCCATTAGCAACGTCATACTAAATTACTTCAAAATAGAATAAGATAGCGAAGGAATCTGTAGTCAACTGTAGAGCAACAATAGAGCTCTATTACGATTTTATTTCTTTAACCTGTTTTGCACTTTAAACGACAAAGCTTGTCATTTTTTCATCAAAAACACCTGCTTCTTTTTTGAAGATAAATAAAAGTTGGTACGTAAGTAACTTCAATACCGTAACTGCGTATCTATATCAAAGATATTTAATTTTGTTGTTATGAACTGTGATAAATAAGATAAATTACTCCACATTTTTGCGATATGACTATTTACGGCTATACTAACTATGGTAGCATGTTCTAATAATTATTCTATGGAAATAAATCAACTGGCGCCGCAAACACAGAATAGATTAATATTTACGTAGTTAACTCAGACCAGTATAATACAAGTGATAAACAATAACATGCAATTAACTATCAACATAAACCGCACGGGGCAAAATTAACACAGGTCCGAACTTCTGAAAGGTTTGTTTTCAAGGCAATCTAAACCACGTACCGTACCGTATTGATGTACCGAAAAAGATTTAGATCTAAATAATCGATTTCTTGTAATTATTTTTGGTATTGCCTAAGAACTTTTAATTTCAATGCTTGCAGTGATCTAGTCTGTGACAAGACGTACAGAAGCACCCTTATCGTAAATGCAATCTCTTTCAGGGTTTCTTTATAAAAAAACATATCTACTTGTTACTATAATGGCGTTGTTTTTTCTTTGTACTTTAGATACCTTTGTTATGATATGCAACAAAATGTCTGAAAAAAAAATTGGCTGATCTAATACTTTAAAAAAAATTATCAGTCTCATCTGAATTTAAGTAAAAAGTATGTCTTAACGCGGATGCAGTAGGACATCGAAATGATTTATATGCACCAGCACACACCCATTAAACCACGTTCTTGCATGTTGTTGAAGTGAAGGTCATATTGTTGCCAACAAAGACATTAATGTGAATGAACAAAGTAAGTAATTTTCATTGAAACGTTTTCAAGTAAAACAAAACTAATTTGATTTTCGTTGTCTCTGCCGACCAAGGAACGAACTCCTACATTTGTTTCATGAAATTAGTCACTACTTTAAATTAATTCGAGATATACTATTTGAAAGGCCAATAAACCTTTAAGTACTTTGCGCATACGAAATGGTATGTGGGTGTAGAGCAATAATAGCAGAGATGTCGACGATTATTCCCTTACCGCCCTGCATATTAACCTGTCTCTTTCTATCTTCACATCTAAGAAAAAGACGGAGGAATCTGGTCTAACAGTTCGTAATAAGTAGGTTCTCGTAAGTGTGGGTGGCGTGAACCATAGTATCTCGAGAAATGTTGTTTCCTTGCGACACTATGGTGTAACCAGTTTGGTTAACAGGAACGATATTAAAAATAGTCCGACAAGTTATAATACGTTTCCCTTAGCATTTACAGAGTAATTAGGCAAATTGATGGATTGATGTTTCACTTGATGAAGAAAAGAGGTAGTCTGCAACATGGATACTTTGTTTTTGACTCTATGTCTATGTTGTAACATATTCAAATACAAGTTCCTGTATAAGTCCTTCGACTGCTTTTCAAGTTAAATTCATTAAACTTCTTATTTTACTCTAACCGCTAAAAAAACTTGTAAGTACAGTCAAGGGTAATGACAGCGAGGGTTCAGGTTTATCTGCCGCGGGCTGTACTGTAATATCAACTTTGTGCACAGCTTGCGTTGTTTTTTTGCTATTTTTCAACGAAACACTCATAAGACGGCACTGATGTGAAGTAGATCATGTTACAAAAAAAATCTATGAATACTTATACCCGCATCAACCTTTGTAGTATTAACTGTACCTATTCTGCATGATATAATAAACACACTTGACTTATAAGAATTAAGATTGGAGACAAAAAGCTCTAATAGTAAATAAATAAGCTCAGAAGATTGAAATATTTTAATTTATGACATGGTTAAACCACCCCCTTCACAGTACGCTCCACGACTTGGCATTGCTTCGGTAAGTAGTACTATTTAATTCGTTTAAGTAGTAATTTCAAGGACCTTCCTTGAAATTAAATATTACTTGATCTCAACACTGGACCATGCCTCTCAAAACCACAATTAACTATGTGAAGAAAGCCGAAATTTGGACACGGTACAATCTCTACAATACTACATAATAATATTTTGACATTGATCAGTTGATGTATTTTAAGAAATAATAAAAACACTTATTCCTTCCTGAAATACAAGAAAAATTAAGATGCCCCAGATTTTAAAATAGCACATGTTTAAAAATAAACAGTGTCAGTACACTCTGTTAGCCAGGTCGAGTAGCCATTGTTGAATTAAATTACGGGAAAACTTGAACAGACAGTGGATATGAGCCAATTCGTATGATTCTTAGAAAAATAACGGTCATCGACCTTTTATAAAGTAGGAAAATGTCGCCGTTGTGACTAAGACACAGGAAAAGTTGGAAAATCGATGGGATGCAGACTTCTGGATGCTATCCAAGTAAAGTTAGGTAAATGCACATTGCAAGTTGGATATTTTACGGTGGATTTCATGGCAAGTATTATCTACCGATGACGTGGTATCATGACTCAGTCTAAGTTATGAGAAAAGGAAGACAGCTAACGGTTATGTGAAACTATAATTAGTTTCAAATAACTGATAGCTGATTATCTTTGAAAATGTAATGGAATCTTAATGGTCTTTAAAGTGACGTACGTCGTCTACAAAATTGTCGGTTATCTAAAGATAGCAGTCGTGAGGCTGTGTCCGATTAGGCAGCTTGAAAAATTCTGACACTGTGGCCTCTAACACACCTCGGGTCATGATCCTGTTGGTCGGGTTTCCCTGTAAAAAGGGTTGTGGAGGTCAGACGACAGTCGCTCCATTGTAATAACCAGTGCCACCAAATCTAGGACCATGACTTACAGCATACCCTAGGCTCCGTAGCGTAAGCTGGCGACGCAACTAGGAATACAACGCTATGATGAAGAAGAAAACGTCATCTACGAAGACGAGTAAAATTCTTTTTTTTTTTTGTTGTTGAAGATTAACTATTGTTATATTGACATTGCATTTCATATTCATATTAATCCATAACAACAAAACATTTTGCACGGAAAAATATACAAAAAGTGTAATTGCAAGTAAGTGAAAAGATACAAGAAAGCGGCTCACAGTAACTCAGAGGTCAGGGTCAAGCCAATAAGGACATACTTCACTGTCAAGTCCAAGTTGACGAGTAGCTTCGAGCGAGTTGAACTAGAAAACATAATGAGATGGTGGGCGAAGAATTCAGGAACGTGGCGCGATGTCATAAAAAATCACGTTTATCATAGAGAACCAATCCAATATGCCAATGGTCAACCATCTATTTTATGACTTGATGTCAAGCTTAAGAAACAATATTTGGACTGTGTGACACAGATTAAGATCACCTACAAAACGTCGATGCGCTGGAAGTGGGCTTCCCCGTAGATTAAAAGTAGGTGTGTAAACCTGTAGACTTTAAATTATAGCGTAGTGCTTTATATCGATAGCTTTTTTTTAGTTTTCTACTTTCTTTTTCAGAACATTCTAAAAGTAAATAGATTATGAGCACCTAAAATGAAATGGCACGAAAGTTGATTCCCGGAGTGCTTTGAGATGACCGACTCACTGATAATCGGTTTGGAGTCGTTCGATTTCATAGATATCTAAATCGCACTTCAGCATGAAGGGAGAAACCCGCTATATCTTGTGACTCGCACAACTCGGTAGTCGATTGCGCGATGCAATCTCGCCGTGCAAGTCAAAATGAAATAACGCGCCCTTTGTATATACCAATTTTTAAAGGTAAACCTTACGCAAGGCGTTAACCTCAGATGTTTTGTGAATATCATCGTAAAATATGTTAATAGGTAAGTGGAGCGGGGTTTAATTGCCTTGATTGATAAGCACCGGATCTCTGACCCTCCCTGTATGGGAAAGGTTCATATAAGTATTGATAATATCTTGAATCTTTTATCTTTGATAAATTAGCTCGACGCTACGCTCTTAGTTGCGGTTTTAAGTCAGATTGTTTTATCAGATTTGCAAAAATATGTTTTCGCCCTTCATGCAAATCAAGCAAAACTGTAGCTTTTAAATACATTTCAATGTGATGAGTGAAAAAAGATCCACGAAAAACTTTAATGCAATCTGAAATGGTGTTACAGTGACATTTTTTACAAAAAAATCTTGAGACCAAAATTAGAACTAATTGGATTTGCAATGGAATAAAATAAAATTTAAAAAGGTTAGAAATGTTTAGCATAGATTAGCTGTGCTCGGCGGTTTCGCACGAAGATAGATATCGGATACAACGGATAACCCACAGACTAAAAAGCCGAGATAGTTTCTTAAAAATCACAAGAGCTAGATGGAAATTAAGAAGGCGAAAATAAAGTTATGTGAGAGAGACCACGCTTTGCGGAATTTTGTGTGCTCACTTATAATATAAAACCATTGACACGCAAACAAGAAAATAGGAGATAGAACGAAATTCTCTGGCTTTTGAAAGTCGTCCGGATTACCTACTAGAACATATATTTTTGCATGCTTATAGGGGCAGCGAACTGAAGACATAGCAATTCCAGTATCGATTACATTAGAGAATTAACAGATTAACTTATTTGGACAGTTGTATTGCCCCCTTAGTTTGTTTACCCTTGGCATTGAAGGGGTTCCAAGGATAACGGAATGCAGCTGAAAAAACAAACCAAGGCCAAACAGTTGCAATTGTTATTAAAAGATGTAGAACAATGTATGTACAAATATTTGTCCGCTCGTTTGTAACATATGACTTCGAAACTTAATTTGAAATATGTATTTAAGTATTTTATTTATAAACAGTAGCCTAAACATATAAGAAATTGCTCTCGTGGAATACTAGCCTTCATAGATAAACATTTTTAAAAGAATTATGTGTACCACGTATCTATACAAACATTTTCATATTGGTACAATTCAATTAAAACAATTCTCATAAATAACCTATAGGCACAAGGGTAATAAGGGGTTTTTTCATTCGAACCACAAACAAACGGGGTTGATCCCTAGCCAGCTGCAACTTTAATAAAATGAAAGTTATAATGAATGAATGAATGAATGAACACTTTATTGCACCATTTACAAACAAAAGAAGCACATAGTTAAAACCAATACAACTAAATGGGTACAAAGGCGGACTTATCGCTAATGCAATTTCTTCCAGCCAACCTTAGGGTAGTGGGGTTATAAGCTTAAGCGAGTTGCAATATAGTTGTAATAAAAAAAATCCCACCATCTCCTCGTTTCAACACATTAACCTTTAGTGGTTGCCTCAGAAAATAAACAAATTAAGGATTTGAGTGCGACATGAATCACAAGTGACGATAAGATACGTACATACAATTACCTCTTCAACTTTAAACCCAGGGGGTGGGTCCTTCGGTCATCGAAAATGTCAACTGTCTGCGTAAAGTGACATTAAAAATGTATATGCGCGATATTACGCCATTTATGGAAAAATATTAATCTTATCAAATTTATTGACTTGCAGCTACTTGGCCCGAAAAGGTTATTTTTTACGGTAAAATAATGACCCCCCCCCCCCCCCCCCCTATATGTCATCAACGATGCCGTAA
Source organism: Euzophera pinguis (assembly GCA_947363495.1). Lineage (NCBI taxonomy): Eukaryota > Metazoa > Arthropoda > Insecta > Lepidoptera > Pyralidae > Euzophera > Euzophera pinguis. The sequence goes on along the minus strand of OX376156.1, from coordinate 4,902,028 downwards.
ACAAATGGAGAACGTTACAGATTTAAAAAATAATAATATATTTTTATGAAAGGATAAAGACCAACCAACTTATCAAAGTCATAAAATAAGCAATTGTTTTCAGAAAATAACCCATAGTTTTTTTTTTTATGGATCATTCTCACCGATTTCACGTTGGAATGGAAGTTGTGAGAATGAACCTAAACTACAAACATGACCGAAACAGGAGTCAACACCTTGACTCATATTTTACATCTTACTTGATGCTTTTAATAAATAAAATAGGTGGAACAATCGAGAAAGATTTCGCTTTTTTTTTTTGCTCAACTAATTCTTAGGTCCAAATTTAATCTGTTGCAGATTTACTTTAGTTGTTACGCGCTGGCAGCATTTAGAAGAAAAAACTTGGGAGCAGTGTCGAAAGCGTCAAGTAAACAACCATGAAACACAAATTTAAAAATTTCGCAGCAAAAAGATAATTGGCGATTGCATGCGCTGTAATGAACACCAACCCACTAAAACTGTGATTGATTATACATAGTGGCATAAGTACATCGTTCTCGGATCCATAATGATGTTCCCTCGTCGTAAGGCACTCGTGTAGCTACTTACTTAAATTGTGTAACGTTTTTTAATGTATAAAACACGGCGAAATATAGGTCGACGAGTTTGTATTTATAATTTCTCAGAATGGTGTGACTGCGCGGATGTTTGTTGGTTTTGTACAACCACAGATGGTAGTAATTCGTAAATGCAGTGTGTACTGAAGTTTATACAAGATGGATTACATTGTAAACTATCCGTATATTGGTTCGAGAATAGGAATTGTTTTTGAACGGACAGGAACCGTGGAAACCAGTGCCGATTGCGGTTGTTTGGAAAATATTTATATTTCGAAAGCAAACGTTTGTTTTGCCAGTGAACAAGCTTTAAATTCTAAGTGCATTTTTGAATCTAACGTGATGGTACATTATTTTATTTCCAAATAAATTAGCTTAAATTTTTAGGTGGACTTTTGCAGTAAGTAGGACGAATAGTGGTTACGATATATAGAGTCAGTTACAAATAAAAGCCTACCTAATATCGGAATTGAAAAAAATAATAAATTACATGTTATGGCAACAAATGATGTACCCAAAGGTCAGTAAGAGCCATAGGCAAAATAATTAAAACAGCTAGCTGACGAAAATAACAATGACCATAATGATGCGTCACGAAAGCAGGATATAATCATCATAGTAAAAATAAAGTAGGCGTCATTAATATTAGCTTCGTATAACGAAGCACTATTTGTCTAAGAGCGGATATTGGAAAATGGGGTTCGCAGGAAATTCGACCATCGATCGTTGAGCCAGCCACTCCATTAGATTGCGTCTTCGATGAAATAGATCTATCCCATAGAATTGTAAAATATAATAAAGGTAGGTACCTATGCTAGAAATGTGATAGATAGGTAAGGTAGGTATTTATTATAGAACATAGGTATTAGCGTGTGCCAAACCAGTTCAACGCACTACAGATATGAGGATGTTATTGGGGACTTCTATTCTATTAGAAAGTCGTCGTCCGATTTATTGCATCCAGCTTTTAAATTTATGTCAATACATACTAATATTATAAATGCGAAAGTCTGTCTGTATGTTACGCTTTCAATACTAAACCGCTGAACGGATTTTGATGAAATTTGTTATGAATATAGTTGAAGACCCGGTGTCAAACGTAGGCTACTTTTTGACGCAGGCGGAGCTGCGGGAAAAAACTAGTTACATATATACGTTTACTTTTCGAAGAATATACAGGATAACAGAAAAAAAAAATTGTATTTCGTCATTCATTCATAAATTTCAGAGCTAGGCTCTCGTCGGTTTGAGTTTTTTCGATTCTTACCTATCACTTGCCAGTTCTGTGTGCTTACGTGAAACTAAATCACTTTCAATGAAAAAAACTCCTGACAGCTGGTCACTAACTTTGTATAGGTTTAATATCTTTTTCACTTACTTTTTTACTAAAAGTGGTAGAGTTTGATGTGTGTTTAACACTGTAAATATTAGGCTGGTGTTCAAAGTTACCTGTATAATAAATGTTCAGTAAATACATTTTTCTATGTACCTATCAGAAACATTGAGAAAGAAAGTTACTTATTATTTGATACCAGCTCTGAAATCATTATGTACTTAGTTTCATCTCGTTATATTGTAAATGTGTCTAACTATTAGTTAATAATGAGGAGATAACTAACAAGTCACATTATCTTAATAACTCTAACCAAATACAGATACTTGTGACTGTTAAAAAGAAGTGTATAAGTACCGTATTAGTGTGTGGATTGGACATGACAACAGATGTTTATAATGAAGTAATCATTCATATGTGCACTTAATAGATGCGTACGAATGTAATAATTTGAAACGATAATTTACAATACCAATTTCATATTTTATAATAAAGTCATATAATTGTACCTCTTTCTCTTTATTTACAGTTTTTCAGTTACTAGACTTTGTTTTAAAGATTCTCTGTGATATGATAAATAAGAAAATATACAGAAGAATTTCGCTCGCGCAGGAAATAAACCAAGGTCAACTTTATCAGAGTTGTTGGAGTTATCACATGAATGAAAGTATATTCTTACGTGCTCCAACAAACATTTACTTGTGTATTAAAACTTTATTGTTCTAACTAACACTTACAGTGATAAATATCAGCAAAAGTAATGAAGCAAATATATATAAATCAATCAACAAAAAATAAGCGCATAAATGCGGTCAGCATTTAGGCACGTTGGCCCAAATTGCGAACTATCTATATGCCCCATTGGCCTAAAGATAGTTCAAATATTTTTTTTTATGTTACTTTTAAGTTTCTGTACAAATAAGAATTAGGTATACTTAACGTGTAGTATTTATATATTTAGTTAAAGACAGTTCACGATACTAACCAAATGATAGAGTCGCAATAATTTCCGTATGTTGGCCAAACGGAAACTATTTAAAAGTTTCTTCTTTGTAGAGATTGGTTGCAAAGATTCCCTGACAGATTGTTACTGTTCTAAGTTATAATGAAAAACGTAGAGGATATAAGAACAGAACCTGTGTAATCGAAAGGGGCCCGTTTGACCCAACGTACCACTGGCCATACCCTATGGGCTATGGGTATTAAATGATACCTTAGGCGTTAGTACTATTAATAATCCTGTACATTAGGGCACGGTGGGTCTGAAATATTATTAATAATAAATAAGATTTACTTCACTCACAAGACCAAAGGGTAAAAAAAATAAAAAAATATGTGAAAAGCGTTTTTTCCTTTACACAGGATTTGAAGAAAGTCAAACCGTAATATGTTTGACTTGTTGAAATATTTTGTTGAGCATCGATTTCCTGCTATAATAATTCATCATGTAGGAGATCTAATAAAGATGAATGCCCTTTCGACATGTGACGGCCACCACTTGACTTGCGTAAATGCATCATGAGAATGCGACTTGCGTCATAAACATGCAATATCCAATCTTCACATTCGTCAGAAGTATCAGTTGTAATTAAGTTATTTATGAGATCAAAACTTTAAAGGTATTTCCTAACATTTGCTCTTTATTTATAAGGAGGATATGAAAATTTCAAGGAGTACTTACTCATTTTGTAAATAATAAACAAGAAGCGAGATCTATACTAATATTATTAATGCGAAAGTCTGTCTGCCTGTGACGCTTTCACGGCCAAACCCCTGAACGGATTTTGATGACATTTGGTATGAATATAGTTGAAGACCCGGGGACAAATATAGGCTACTTTTTGACGCAAGCGAAGCTGCGGGAAACAGCTAGTAACTAAATATAACTAAAGAGTCGTGACAAATAAAATGAAGTACTAAAGAATTTCAATTTATTGGAAGTTACATTAAAATAACTCTCGGAATTCCATGACATCATTTGCTAACCTGTCACGTTAATTAGGTCAGAGAGAAGGGACGGACAGTATTGAACACTCAACTTGTCGATTTAATAATTTATTTGTAAAATGTCCTCTTCGAATCACGTGTTTATGAAAGGCTTGCGCGGGAATAGCAGTTCACAGTTGTAAAGGTAAAAGTAGTAAAAGCAAAAGGTAGTATACAATGTCTCTAATTAACTTGTCCCAAACCCTTCCTAATGTTGACTGGAAGAGATTGCTTAGCGATAAGTCCGCCTTTGTGCCTCACTATTTTCCTATATATGTTTTTGTAATATTTTTCTCAATTTTGGTGCTATAAAGAGAATTTGTCTATATAAATAAATAGTATTGTCTATATCACCACAATCGGGGTAATGTTGGAAGACTTTAGTAAGCTGTATAGCTCTCGACGAGAGGGAATATCATCTCAATTAACTTATACTTTATCCAGATCCCAATAACAAAATATTAATAAAATAAGAAGTATATAGATACCACAAGTCTCGAATTTACTTCTAGGGCTAGCTCAATAATATCGTCTGATTTGTCCGTATATGTATTTTTTTATACAACTAAGTAGACAAACAGGCGTACGGTCCACCTGATGGTAAGTGATTACCGTAGCCTATGAACGCCTATCAGCACAGCGACCCCTCTGGAGCCTGGCGACCCTACTCACCAGCAGGAATACAACACTGCATCACAGTGTTATTTGGCTGCGGTCTTCTGTAGGGTGGAGATACTTCCCCAGACGGACTACTCCTTACAAATAACTGCTTTTGCAACTCGGTGTGTCCAACGAAACACTTATTTCTACCACACAGAATGTCTACTAAACTACTAAAATTCCGTGGTAGATGTATTGGATACACGTATGACAACATTAATTCTTGGCTACCAGACGTTTATTGACTCAATTGTTTCCTTCCGCTTCCTCTCAACGTTGTCTTGGGTTTTCCATTAATAACTAGACCTTGGTTTTATTTGATAAGGGCATAAATTAAGTAGCTATGATATAGTAGCATTAATTAATACAAACATATGCCAGTGGATTCATTCCCGTGAGAATATATATCGTGATAGAGGAGGAATTTCAATATAAAATGTGTAAAATTATTTTATTATCATTTTTATTATAATTTTGAAGACGTATTGTGATAAAAATGTCATTCAAGATAGTGAACGATTTATTTTCGTAGCGATTTCCCGGTTGCGTGCCAAATATATGGGGACATATCATAGATCGAGTTAGCTCCTAAATTAGTACAAGACTTATGTTATGGGATACCAACTCAACGATACTATATTAAAAGTTATAGCTTGCTCATTATAGGTTGCGATAATGGGTATAATGTAATAAGTATACTTTATGAAGAGAAATTATAATGATACTGTGCACATTAAATTTAGTTAGGAAACGCCATATATTTTTAAAACTGGCCGAATTTTTGAATCAACTGGTTAAATTAAAAATGTAGTTAAATTTACTTAAGAAATATGTTGGTAGTTGAGAAAATAGACGTTAGATTTGTATGAGGATGTAAACAAAAACTTTGTCAAGATGAATAAAGCAATTAAATTTCAATGATTAAAAAAAGTTTGTTTTACGTGTGCATCTGCTTCTCATCTGCAAATGTAAGAGGTGTTATTTTTTTCAGTTTCTTAAATTCTACCCACAAACAAAATGTTAAATATTTTAGCGAAATTTCCTTTTCACATGTAAATTGAATAAATCGCACACAACTTAAAAATGAATAATGATTAGGTACACACTTAGTAAATATCTAAAATCAATAAAACTTACATTGGGACCCGGTGAAATGCACCAATGACCGCCACATTTAATACACTGATCGCAATCCATAATAGTCTCATAATCCTCACTATTACAATCAAATGCGAAAATCCTTTGAACGGGAATTGTAAATAACATCACTATTGTAAAGAAAATTGCCGCCATTTTTCGTTTTATTTATGGCCACTGTTTTTTTTTATTTTGTCAGATACGAAATCGTGTTCGATTTTTAAAAAAACGCGCTACTATCTCTCCGTCTACACGCACGGCGCTCCGTGACTGAACTGTCAACATTCAGTACCAGCTACGTTCGTTCTGTTCAACGTGTATGATTCATTCGTCTCGTCTCAATTTTTCGCGGAAATTATGTAAATTATATCTGCAATAGCAGAGATAATCAACTGATCTAATATATTACAAGCTAGGAGGCTCGTGTACATACGTACAGTGGGCCATATAGAAAAGTATACAACCTAAAGTTCAAGTGTAGGTAGGTAGGTATACTTTTTTAGGAAAAGTCATGTCTGTTGTATGGATTTTTTACCCTTTACTTAAATATTTAGTTATTTTGTTTTTAAGTATTGGTTGTAATAGAGGCTACAGAAATAAATCTTGTGAAAATTTCAACTATCAAAGTTCATGAGATACAGCCTTGTGATAGATGGATGGACAGCGAAGTCTTACTTATAGGGTCCCGTTTTACACGGAAACCTAACAACAGCTCTATCTATACGGGGCTGCTAATTTAATACACCTACAGATCTCACTATCAGGATGTCCATTTGATGAAAATCGCTCGACTGTACCGTATTTGCGTGAGTCACACTTTTCAAAAATAGCACACCAGTCCGAAGTCGCATAATTTTTCTATGTCTCCAGATACTTGTAGCATATGTCTCTATCATATCAATGCACCCAACATGGTTGACAGCAGTTACGCAAACAGGAAAATTTTCTGAGGTACAGTCAGCGTCACTAGTCCATGTTTAATTTTTAGAACTAAATTCCGTTCTCGAAACTGGTTATCAAGCAAGAAAAAAAATTCGATTTTCGTATCTGTTTATCAAAGATCAGTTACGTTCCTTTAGTCTATGACTAAAGGAACTGCTTCAATAGATAAGGCGTTTGCTTTTGTACCCTAAGGTAGTGGGTTCGATTCCGACGTTAAGTAGGTATACTTTGTTTAGTTTGGTTAGGACAGTGCCGGCTTCAATCACCTGATTGTCTGTTAATAATGATGATTCCGTGCTTCAGAAAGCACGTTAGGCCGTTTAGGTGTACTTACCGGCTGCCATTTAGTGGTTGATAAAAGAACCACGTCAGATGCCGACAGGCGCTTTCGAAAACCTGACACCAGAGTATGCAAAGTCGATTTACAACGTAACCCACTACGAGGGGCATGCCAAAATAAACTAGATACTCAAAAATTATAATACTTATTATTTATTACTACTATCTATTTTAGTAGCATGTATCCATGCGTTTATACCACTTGGAAAGTACCTCTGACTATCTAAGAAATTTAGTTGTTGTCGAGGTGCTAAAAAAGTGCCGGATTCCTTACTACAGTCGCCCCAAACCAACACATACTACTTAGAATTAACTATTCATTGATATTGTAGCACCAATGTAGCGATAAAATAGGTCTTTTAAAAAAACGAGGCAGCCATCTGATACCGCGCGCTGCGCGCACTGCAACATTTTTGGTGTTTGTTCATTTTCAAGGCATCAAACAGTCGATAGACGTTTTGTTTTGGCAACAAAGTTATACAGTTATGTTTTGTCACCAATAAGGATGTCATATACGTTATTTGTTCTTGCCTCCGTCGAATTCCTCTAACATAATCCGGCTCTAAACTACCCGACGGACTTTCTGTTCATCGGTCAGTTTGTGCGGCACCCATCTTGAACAACGCTTACGGAGAAAAAGGTGATCAAGAAAAATGGTTTACATTACCCAGTCTCACTCAAGCTCTATACACAAAATTAATCGGTATTTCCTGGCCAAATTTTCAAGTGCTTGAACTTTTTCTCGAGTGACTGCAGTTGGGGGTCAACCGGTCATCGCTTCATCTTCAAAGCTTCCCCACCCTCTTTTAAATTCAGCGAACCAATAAAAAAATGTTGCTTGTGAACAAATAGAGTCACCAAAAGAATTCACCAAAAGTTCAAAACATTCTTATGGTTTTGAATCTTTTTATGATCATATAAAATCACGGCGCGAAAATCACGTCAACCAACTTCCATTGTACCAAACAAATTTCCGCCAACATAAGTGTTTTTTTGAAGAAAACAAATATGTTCAAATATTTTTTGTATTTAAATTTATCACTAAATAACCAAGGTGAGGTAAAATAGTGTATAACATGCCAGTATTAAATTATAGAGTATCTTATTTCTTTTGGCATGCTCCTCGTATCGAGTGGGTATTGGGTATGAATTAATGAATTTTAAGAGGAAAATTAAATGTACTGCAGAATGCCACACTTTGACACCGACCATACAATATCTAAATTTATAAATTTTCCTGTTTACGTACATTGTATACTAGTGGTATTGACTCTTAATTCCTAATAATGTATTGACTTTTGCAGGTTGGTAGAAAACACAAAATAAACCAACCACCTTAGTTTTAAATTTTATATAGGTATTTTCATGAGTTTTTATTTTTGTTTCTTGTCTATAGAAGAGTGCAAAGAAATTTGCACCATATGTTAGGGTTTTTTTTTTCTTTGAATTAGGAACTGCGCGCACTTCCATTAAGAAAATTATACATAGAATTATGTTTGACTTAAACCTATGTTTGTATGGGGCCATGGCGTGCTGATGCCAAACATTTGATCCCAAGGGCTGGCGAGTATTTTGACTAAAGATTAAGTTTGTCTATACAGAGAAGAAATGCCGGCAGCCTTTTGGGTACTCTGTGATGGCAGCGATTTGTGCTCCATTTTTTATTTAAGTTTTGTTTATTAGTTTATTTTAATGTTATTTTAAGTTGTTTTTAATTATATGTGTTTGTATTAAATATGGTTTGATGAAATAATCACGCAAAAGTTATATTTAACCAAAGGATTTTCCTTCACTGTTAATTTTATCACCCAATAGCGTTTAGTTGAGCCAAAACTTAGTGGCAAGTGGATCTTACCGTTGCGTTATTTCATTGTTATATTATTAATCAGTAAATATACATAAAAATGAGGTTTTTATTTGTTGCAATGTTAGTAGAAATGTGCGTGTGTGTGTATTCCAAATTGAGTTGTAGTAGCCATGAGTCGTGCGGAGCTTGTACCAGTTTCTCTGAAGATTCTTGTGTGTGGTGTTCTCAGGTAGTAAATTTTTCTTTTATAAATCTTTATTCTACGATTGCTGGGAAAAGCGAGCGGAGGCTTAGTAAAAAATATTATCTGTACGGAACCCTGTATATGTACCCCTTTTTCTGGAGATAGTTTGTATATTTTTTTTATTCACATAACCTATCACTACGGTTACTCAATTCAATACGATAGCATTATCTACTTATGTACTTAGACTATGTAAATAATTCACTTTTTATTTTGTTTGCAGTTGTCTAAATGGTTTAATAAAATGTTGAATTATTTATTATTTTATTCTCCTTACTTCCTCAGGCTGTGATGAGTGGGCGACGCTGTATCTCCAGTTCGGAACTATCTAGCAAAGAGAAATTCGATTGTGACACAAAACATCGCGTTCATCCCACAAATAAAGTGCAAGTTTCTCCACCAGACTTCAATCCTAAAGATTTTCGAGGTGGGAAAGATGCCATTCAATTTGTACCACACAACTTGGAAATAACCACTAGACCTGGACTAGCTGTAAATTTTGATATGTACTACAAACCCGCAAAAGACTTTCCAATTGATGTGTATTATTTAATGGATCATTCCTACACAATGGAATCCCATACAAAATTACTGATGGAGCAAGGTAAAAAACTTTATGAGGACCTGAAAAGTTTCACAAACAATGTCCGTTTTGGTGTTGGAAGTTTTATTGAAAAATCGGCGTTGCCTTATGTTGAGTAAGTAATATTATTTAATAAGTTATTTAGAATAATTCACAAATATTTAAAATTGAATATTAAAAACATTCCATAACTTGATAATGTATCTGATTTCAATCAATTCGTTAGGTACGGCTAGAAAGTGAGCGAATTTTAGGCTTTATTAAGGCTTTAGACAAATATTATATTTTGTCTTTATGTAATAAACGAACCCGAGTTTATTTGTAGGATCTACTAACTGGATTTTTTTTTATATCTTTATAAATTTATTACATAAAAAAAATTATATTTGAAAACAGAAAAAGGTGCAAGTTCTTTAAATAAAATATGTTTTTTTTTTAGTCCCAAAATTCATTTAGCATATGCATTTAAAAATCATCTATCACTAACAGACGAAATAGAACAATTTGTTGAAATTCTACATTCTATACCATTTGGAGCTAACTATGATGACCCTGAAGCTGGTCTGGATGCTTTGATGCAAGCAATGACATGCGAGGAAGAATTGAACTGGCGTAAAGATGCCAGGCGCATTATAATTCTCTGTACAGATGCGACATACCACAGCGCCGGTGATGGCAAAATGGTAGGCGCTGATCTGACGAATGATATGAAATGTCATCTAAAAAATAATTCTTACGATGCAGAATTAACTATCGACTATCCATCAGTTAGCCAATTAAATAAAGTTGCTACTGATGGCAAGTATATTATAATATTTGCAGCAGTCGATCAAGTACGTGAAGATTATATAGCTCTGTCTGATGCAATTCAAGGTGCAAAGTATGCTGAATTAAAGACGAAATCGAACATTGTTGCAATTATTAGGGATGCCTATTTGGTAAGTTGTTATACACAACTATAATATTTTTGTTCGAACGAGAATATTTTGAAATAGGTTGGGTTAATAAGATTAACTCTCAGAAGAACTCTCAGATTGTAACTTGAGCTTCAAGTGATAAGGTTAGGTTACCTTAACTATCGTGTTGTATCGATGTACTTTTATTTAAGCATGGATTACAAACAACGTCAATAGGTTTGTGACGCAGAAACAATGAATTTAGAGATAATTTTAAATTTTTACTAAACATTTGATTCCAGGAATCCGTCAGAGTCATGAAAATAAGTTTGGATTCGAATTGGCCCTCAAATGTGAAATTATCTTTAAGCCCTGATTGCTTAAAAACAGACGATTGCAAAATTGTCCATAACACAATTTTACGCGTCAACGCCAATCTGACAGTTAGTAATTGTGATGGCGATAGGAAACCCGTATTGAAGATAGGTCCTTCGAATCTTCTAGAGAGTCTTTCAATCAAACTTAATGTTCTTTGTGAGTGTGACTGCGAAAAGAAAGCTAAGCTTAATAATTCTAAAGAATGCAATTTTAATGGATCATATCAATGTGGTGTATGCAAATGCAATGAGGGAAGGTAAGTTCAATATATTTTATAGACTTAATATACTTACTTAATTAAGTAGGGACTTACATTTGCCAACCCAGACATTTTGGGCGTTAAATATTCCGATAGTACTACAAAACTTATACATTTTGACCTCGGCCCATGTAGAGACATGCGACTTTATCTGTAAATATTTAGAAATTGGAAATTTATTTAATTAAAATATTCTGATTACACGAAATTGCACCAAAAAGTCATTTTCTTAAATTATTTTCTAGTAAATTTAATGGCTGGTGGTAATCATTTACATTCTGATGATAAAATACAAAGTAAAAGTTTTTATTTTTATTCATATCTCATGTAATTTTAGGTTATAAATATAGGCGTGCAGAGCGAACAAAATCGACATAAGATAAATAAATAAATATCTCTTAAGAATAATTTTTAACATATTTCTCTTGTAGTTCTGGTAGCGTATGTCAATGTTCTGTAGAACATACTGGTATTAGTGAGTCTCATAAATGCAAAGCGAATGAAACAGACTTACACTTCTGTAGTTCTCATGGAACATGCATGTAAGTAGAGTTTAGATATATTTTCTTTGTTTCTTGATTATTTTTAGTAAAGGTTGTAAACTTAAATGATAAAAAAAAGAAACACATGTTTTTAAATATTTAAAATGATTTCATTTTCGTCAAGTGTGGGGTGAATGTCACATAACAACTATAATCGAAAAAGACGTGTATAGAAAATGGATGAACTGAGACTTGAGGATATTGTGTAAAGGTCTGAGAAAAACCTTTAATATCATTTTGCGACTTCATAGCAACACTCATAAATTCAATATATTCTACTTGCAATTCGAACTTGATGGCGGAGAAAAGGTTTTGCAAGCTCAATTAAATTTTCAAGGGAATACGTATTTCACTTACAGTTGCGGTAAATGTGATTGCAAGGATGGCTTTTCTGGAAGTTTCTGCGAGTACGACGACAAATCATGCGTGAGGGTTAACAACCAGCTGTGTGCTGGCCACGGTCGGTGCCACATCGGGAAGTGTCATTGCTATCAGAATTGGGAAGGCGATGATTGCAACTGTCCAATTGATGTGTCAGGTTGTGTTGACCCGTATTCTAAGAAAGTAAGTTTATTGCACCTAAAATTGAGTGTTCAGAGCAAGGTAGGTATTCAAAGAGCATCGAAACCGCATACGGAAATGAACGTTCCTTTCTCTATAAATATATATAAGTATTAAATTAGTATCTTTCTAATAGAAACAACTCCAATGTTAAGGGTTAGGTGGGTGAACACTTAATTAAAATCCTTAGAATGTAATTATCATTGATAATGATCTAAGCACGAGGATCAAAAAGATTCGACTAGAATGCCTATTGCAATTACAGTTCGCGACCTTCGACGCCATTAATTTTCCAAATATACTTACAGATTTGTTCAGGCAACGGAGCTTGCATTTGTGGAGAATGTGTTTGTGAAAAACAAAGCTCCAAGGAAGAGAGTTATGGCGGCGCCTTCTGCGACACTTGCAATGAATGTGCTGACAGACGATGCCAAGAACTGGAAACCTTGGTCCATTGCAACTACTTCCATAACACCACATGTAATAATCTTAACGCTGTGGTAGATATTGTCAATAGAACAAAAATCAATTCTAAATCCCGTCCTGGAGAATGGTGCAAGAAATTGTTGGAGAATGGCACTTGGATAGTTTTCAAACATTACTATGACAATAATGATCGAAAACTACATATAGTCATACAGGACCAACTAGAAGCTCCTACGGTAGCAGATGTTTGGGGTATGTAGGTATTTGAATAACCAAATTTTGTCAGGGACTTAACACCAATACTAGATAGACATACACCAACAATATACTTAAGATAAATGGATCAGAGTGTAATGGATTTATTGAATGGGTTAGCATGGAATAGTAATTATGGAGTATTTCTAAATAAATTTTAGGTTATACGATACCCTTTTGCCGATTCTTCTCATTATTATACTTATACGAGTATGTTCACGTCGCCGTCGGTCCTCTAAGTTTTATGCTAATCGATGACAATTTTTGTACTATTAATAGACCTCATAATCTCTGTACTAAATTATTATTTTTCCTTTAATTAATTTAACTAGCCGATTCATTTGTGATATCTCAATTAAAAAATATTTGTTTCAGTGTCTGTTGGAATAGCTATCGGTACAGTGTTGTTGATAGGACTGCTAACTGTCGTCATCTGGAAGATCCTAGTGGATTATTATGATGCCAAGGAATACGAGAAATTCGCCAAGGAAGCTCAAGAAGCTGGCTTTGAAGTAACTAAGAATCCGTTTTATGTAGATCCCAGGATAGAATTCGCAAATCCAGCATTTCAGCAATAATTTTAAAGAGAGTTATCAATAAATTATTTTCTAGTATATCTACTTGTTTTTCGATGCTTTGTTTCATCTATTTTATAATATTCTTTATTTTATAAAACTGGGGAGCCATTTGTACTTTATATTATAACTAGCTGTTTCAAGCAGCTCCGCCTGCGTCAAAAAGTAGCCTGTGTTTCATATGAAATATCATCAAAATCCATTCAGCGGTTTGAGCGCGAAAGCGTAACAAGACAGACAATCAGACAGACAGATAGACAGACAGACTTTTGCACTTAGAATATTAATATGGATTTATGGATGAATTTTACGCACTTAGATTGACTTTCTTAGAATTCAGATACGAGTATAGATTAGGATTTGCTACTTGATTACCTGAAGGACAAGAATAGTGGGAGACAGAAATGATATTAAAGCAAGTCAACAAATTAGGTATCTTTATTCTCAACGTAAGCAGGATTATTAATGGTAACATTAGGTGACGTGTAAAGAACGTTTTTTCTGATGCTGGACTGGCACTTGCTAGAAGCTAAGAATTGCGCGTACTCTCGACGGTCTCTTATGGTTGTTAAAATCTTCCAGGTGACTAATGTGCCAAGGCCTCCTAAAATCAGCGTGGCAAAGACTATGCCTCCAAACACTGCAAAAAATAATTTGATTTCTAGATAAAAAAAAAAATTAAAGTAAAAAATTTAGTTTTTATGGAGAAACAGAATTTGTAAGGGTATCCCGTGAATTGGATTAATAAATATTGGCTCGATCAAAAATTTGCGAAGTTTGTCTGGGAAGTTACTAGAAATAATTTTTTATACCTAATCAGTAGCTTTATCGTTAGAGTGACGTTTCATGTTGATCTTTGTGAGCTGTCATTTGGTAAAAAGAGGAGGCTTACATTTACGTTACTACCTTGGCCCTTCCCTAGTTACCTGTTATGGAATATTAGTTATCTACTTAAACATATTTCAATGAACTTACTATAATAGGTTTCTTGGCAATTTGCTGCTTCTTCAATAATTAATTCTATAGTACCATTTTCATCGTGATATTTGTACCCAAACTGAATGTAACATCCAACTCCTACTCTCAAATCGTCGCAAATATTCCATGAACTGTTATCTACATTAGTTATTTCTGGAGTTCGAATTATTTTGATGCTGTCTACGGTTTTACATGACTTCGTCCCATCATAGGCACACAGTACCCACTCTTCTAATGTTTTACACTGACGCTTATGGGCAGCACCATCAGGAAGTATAGTACAAAAACTGTTTAAATTATTCCTTCTTTCATCCCATTCTGGCAATGTATTGCATTCACAAACATTATTGAAACATTTTCCTCGTTCATTGCATTCCTAAAATATGAAAAATTAAGTGACAAAACTATAGAATTAAACATCATCATCACATTAGACATTTTTCTATGCACTGAATTGAAATGAAAATAAAATATTTTAAAATGTCGCTCTTTCATTGGCCGTAAGCAGCAAAATTTTCATTTCCTATTGAGATAATTAAAGGTTAACAAAACGGCGTAAATAAAATCAGATTGTACATGTAAAATCTTCATCTTCACATAATTTCAGCCGCAGTTAGCCCACTGCTGGATCCATGTGCTGGACGGCATCTCCTTCATGATACATCTTGTATTGTCGGAATTCATAGGGTCATCACTTTTTAGTGCTTAATCCGTATCCACTTCGGTCTGCACGATATGAAAATGTTACCTTGTTATCCTTGATGCAATTAGTTTTAAGCATGGATATTTCGCACGCGTTTCCACTCCACAGTTTATCGCATGTGCAAACTCCGCAGTGACAGTGGCCGTGGTGTGAACATATCGTGTTGTTTCTCCTTGGGCAGCTATCTGCGTTACATTGACAATATTTTCCAGTATACTTTTGATCATTTCTAAAAATAAAATTTATATTTCTATACTTGTGAATAAGTAACAGCTTACAGGCGATGTATTTATAAACTTTTCGCTGTCAGAAAATTAATATTTTATTTTATTTTTACGACTATACTCGTGGCACAGCTCGTAGGTTGGCCGTGAAATAATAAAATATCAATACTTTTTAATGTTTTCATAGTAGCTAGTACAAGATTTGAATGTCCAGTCGTGATCTGTGATAAGCAAAGAATCGCATCATTTAGTACTAAGATAGGTCTTCTTTGAGATGCTGCATTGTAACTTATGATATAAACGATAAATCTTATTTATTTTAAATCATTAGCGGAACTCCGAATTTTCAACATACCCATAACTGTGGCACACGCAAGTTCCACAAATACAGTCTCCATTGCCACTGCACACTTTGTCTCCGGAATTACGCTTACATGAAGCAGAATCATCTGTTTTGTCATAATCTTCAGTGCAATTACATTGCGGGCCAAACCTAAAAAGATAAGTAACTACTATTTTTTTAAACCCTTAAATGTTACCTTGTGAAATAATGATTGAAACTAGATACAGTAATGAAGTTCTTCAGGAAATTTCACAAACAACCCGTCGTTCGCTGAAAACCTTCAGATGCTATTGGTCCAATAACATGAATTAGTCCAATCGCGCCAAAAGGCTACACATAATAAATAATAGGTACGTTTGTGATGCTATTCAAGTAAGTTGTAAATAGTCAGATTCTAGTTCTGTACTGGCAATCTGACTGGACATTTGATTGATCTATTGAAGTTATCTGTGAAATTTTGTTCAATTGAATGTATCAAATTATTCTTTCTTACCTACCAGTTTTTATCACAAATGCAGAGCCCACACTGCAGAACACCGTTCTTATTACATTGAGGTGTTTTAGTCGTTATCTTAGCATCACACTTACATTTAGTAATTACATTTATATCTAATTTTAGTTTTTCATTAAGCCCATCTACAAGTATATCTACACTGAAATTGTTCACTGATTCTACGTATTTATGAAGTGTAATAGTAGCATTAATTGTTTTCTCCTCATAAAATTTGACTGTACAATCGTTATCAGATTCTGAATATATATCTCCTTTTCTACAGTCTGGTGTAAAAACAATGCTGTAATCCAAAATGTTTGCTGTTCCTGAAGAAGTTGTTACTAGATTAATGGTTTTTGTCTTTTCCTGCAATTATAAGAAACAATGCAATTAAAGTTTTATTACCACATAAACCAATATGATGTTGTACAATTATTTACATAAGTTAAACTATAGATAATTTTTAGTTTTAATTTTCTTTTTAATTGAATTTAATACATATTTTTAATTGATATTTTGTAAATAAATTTTCTTTAAATTAAACTATTTTAATACGGTCTGCCTGCGACCATGAACGCTGTGTTTGAAACGTCAGGTGTAAATAAATAAGTAATAAACGCGATAAAAACCTTATTAAAATAGTTTAATTTAATGAATAACAATCGCGAAAACATATTAAGAAATCATTAAATTTTCTTTGTAAAAAACTTACTTCATAGACCGCCTTCAACATTTTGTCAAACTTTGTATTTTTTTCATTTTCTGTTTCATGAACAGTGTACTCCTCAGCTTTTCCATTTACAGCATCAGCCAGATTGTTATAAATACTAGCTACATTGTCCTTTGCGACAAATATGATAATAGCTCCTATCTTGTTAGCAAGTTTTTTAATCATTGCTACCGAAGGATAATCCATTTGTAATTCTTTATTGTATATTCCATCAGAGCCTGTGTAGCATTTACCGTCATATGGCTGATGTATTCCAGCAATTAAACCATCACCAGCTGCGTGATATTGATCATCGGTAATAAAAAGTATAATTTTTCTAGAATGCGGACTCCAACCAATTATATTTTCAGTATCATTACTGCAAGCTAATACTTGTGCTAATGCATCAAGTCCTCCTTCTGGAGTATCTAAGTTTTTAATAAATTTTGTATTGTTTAATACTTCCTTGAATTCGGTCACATTAATAGTTAAAGGTAATTGGTTTCTAAAAGAGTAACATTCCTTATTTTGAGGATTGCTGAAAATAATAGGAATGGGATTATAATGCTAAGGCACTAAAGCATATTATCTCGTTAAATTTATCATTCTATCAAGAATACCTTGATCACTGTAAGATAATTTGAACAAGTCATAATTATAACATTGGACATAATAAACTTGCAAGACTCGGCTTTCACTTCCATAGAACAAGGACTTTTTCTAATTTAAATAAGCGTCTGTTTGTTTGTTGATCTCGAAAAGATATAAATGACTAAAATAAATAAAGAGCAAGTGTTTTTGGCTTTAAATACAAAGTTATTGGATCGATCGTCCTTTTACTTACTCCACGAACGGGAAGCTATTTTTGTCTACAAAAGTACCAACTCCCAAACGAATTTTGCTTGTGAA
The DNA here is from genome assembly GCA_947363495.1 of Euzophera pinguis. Lineage (NCBI taxonomy): Eukaryota > Metazoa > Arthropoda > Insecta > Lepidoptera > Pyralidae > Euzophera > Euzophera pinguis. The sequence goes on along the minus strand of OX376156.1, from coordinate 4,884,147 downwards.
ACTTTGCATGACGTTATATAAATCATGTGATTGTTTCATTAATATCTCTCTTATTTTATACATTGATGTAGATACATCTAGAAGAAAGTACAAATCAACAGGGTAATTTTCAGCCTGTTTGTATCTAAAGCTAAAATGAGTCGGTTCACCAACTCTAAGTTTTATTTTGATGTTTTGTGGTACTATTTGTACTACGTTTTCGGTTGTAGAAGTGAAATCGTCATTTCGTGTTACAATTATTGTGCTATGTATGTCTTGAACATCATCTGGACACTGCCTTCGTATGTCGGAGTTGGAAGATTTGCATCGGCTTCCTTCATAGTCTGCCTGAAAAATTATGAATGAATGAATTATTTATTTGGCAATTACTAAAACACACACAGGCTAATACATTGTATATTTTAAACTTATATAAGACTACTTAATACTATCATCGAGTGTGCACTGAAGTAACAACCAAAAAGGTCACACAGCTCAACGAAGATCTTTACTCTCACCTAAGTAGTGAGCAAAGCACATATTCTGCTGTGACCTGACTGGCGATCGACTCCAAAACATAAATAAGAATCACACATCCTAGAATAGTTATTATATGGTAGGTTATGTCAATACTTTGCAATCGCTCAATAATTAATTGGTGGTCGTTAAAGGAAACAAATCAGAAGCGAAGAGGCGGTTCCGAACAACTAACGCCAGGATTTACATGGTCGATTGACGATGTACTCCACGGAATATTATGATCGGTCATTAGCAATTTTAATAAATAGTTTTATTAAACAAATAATTGGTAATGAAACTAGCACAAAAATAATTGAATTAGAAAAATAGAACCGAGTAATAATTTGTAAAAAAAAAAAACAGAACAGTAGTACGTGATAAAAACCGTATAATGCTATTCTACTCAATTTATTTTTAACATTCCTATCAAAAATAGAAAGAGCATCGAAACATGCAAAAATATTATTACCAGAAACTGAAAATAGAAAGATTTTTATAATCCTTTCAAAAATAAATCCATACTAATATTATAAATGCGAAAGTCTGTGTGTCTGTCTGCTTTTACGGCCTAATCGCTGAACGGATTTTGATGAAATTTGGCATGAATATAGTTGAAGACCCGGGGTCAAACATAGGCTACCTACTTTTGACGCAGGCGGAGCTGCGGGAAACAGCTAGTAAGTTATAAACCTTTGAAATTCGGCGGTAGGAGAAAGGTGGAGTTTCGTCACTGCCACTTGGTTTCATGCGTACAAAAAAGAAAGCAAGACGTCCGTAGTGAGTGGCTGTGAATAAATAAATAATGTCCTAAATCTATATTTCAAATATAGTGAAAAGACATACCTTTGCACACCAAACACAGTCAGGATATAAGATGCACTTATTGCAGGTATCTCGACCCTCGCAAGGGTCACCAAGCACAGTAGAACTAATATAGAGCAGTAGAACAACAAGCAAACTTAGTCTCATTTTGTAGGTGTAGTAGTTATGCGAGTCGACGCTTTACTGAATTCAAAGTCGCTATCAAGTTCAGGAAAAGGCTCGTATAAAATATTAAATTTTTTTCCTCGTAATGTGTTACTAATTTTACGTACAAGTTGAGATAGTTTTATTTAAAAAAATCATTGATTGTTATTTGTACAGTTTTTTCCTCAATTCGGTGGTCAAATTTAAATTTGGTTTTATTCGTTTTTTATAACAAATTTTAAAGTTTACGCTATCCTGAATCTAATAATGGCATTTGGACCAAATTTTGGTAAGAGTTCGTGAGATATGTGAAGCACTTCATTGAGGTGGTACCGAATGAAGAAATGGCGAACTTTATTTATGAACTGGTTAAATGTTCTTTTGCTTATGACCCGGAAGTCGTAGGTTTGATTGCCAAAAAAAACAACTTTATGAATTTTAATTAGTGGTTCTACTTGGTTGCAATTCAGAGAGAATGCTGCCAGTATAACGGGTAACTTTGAGCTGGGTACCGTTCGGGGTGGTATATTTTTAGACTAGAATAGTTTGTGGTTTTTTATTTTTAGTTAGTTGTAATTTAGATAATTATTTTCTGTCTAATAATTATATAAGTAAATTAAAAAAATAAAAATAAAAGATAAAGGATAAATTAATTATTGAAAAGCACTAAATCAAAAAACTTTACCAAATAGGCTAAACATAAAACAAAACTTTAGAATTTAAAAGTTATATTTTGAGCATAAAAAATTGTGAAATTAATGAAATGATCTGGCCAAACGTAGACGACCATTAAAACCTAAATTATTTTAGTATATCAGAATAGTAAAATATTTTAGTTTATGTAATGTATTTTATGACTCCCTTAGTAATTTCTGATCATTAAAAAATTAATTGAATCATTAATTCTGGAAATATCAGGTGATGCCATATGGCACCGATTGGCTAATATGGGGTCAATACGTTTTCTTCTTTATTTTATATTCTTTATCAGGTTACTTATTTTTCGTAATTAAATATTTATTTTTACTTAAATCAGTAAAGGGAATAATGTTATGCATGGAAAAAAATTATATTGATTCAATTCTAATAAAAAAATATTTTAAAAATCATATGTTTCATGAGGTTTTGACAGTCCGACTCAAATAACTTTCTGAAATATAGGAAATATTTATATAAGATAGAAATATTTATAAAATATAATAATATTATAAACACAGAGATGTCTTTTACTACTTCCATTATGCCTACTATTTGGTCATAAGCAAAAGAAAGCAGATATCCTTGTAAGTACGAAAAACGCGAGAATCCGCGAGATGTGTAAGAAAATGTTGATATATCTCAATACTGATTCAATTTTTTTGTTACTACCATAGTGTGCAGTAGTACTTTATGTTGACAAATCGGGCGTGGTGAGGCTGGTATTTCAACCAGTACCAATTTGTATTTGATGATGAGTATTGAACCTGCGAGGAGGATAAAACTCTCCTCAATTCCTCCAGTCAAATGTAATGTTATTAGTTTTAGTATAGTTATTTGTTCATTTTACTAAATATGTGACAAAAAGTTTGGGATTTTCAAATAAAACGTGACTAATATGTAAAGAAATAAAAAATAAAAAAAACAAATAAAAATTGGTTACAGACAGAATAAAACGAAAAATGTATTTGAGTCATACAAATAGTAATGACACCGTATGGTCAATACGGTGCCGAACGGAATCTTTAACTATTGTGTGATAAACCACAAACTATTATAAAAACTATAATAATTGGTTGTATTATCTATGAGTAAATGCATCAGTATAAAACACACTCGAAAATCTGTAGTCACACCAGCAAAAGCCCAACACACTCTTGACCGGTGTGTCAATGTCGGGGAACAAGTGAATGTCAGAAAAATACGTGAATGCCAGGAAAACAAAAGAAAGTCAGAAAAGACTTGTTTGAATATAGCTTTATGTTGAAAAAACAATAAATTAACCCAAAGGTTGACTGTTAGATAATGCTTTTAGCATTAAGTTTGCCTATTGTGCTATACAACTGTATTAAGTACAGTAAATAAATAAATAAACAGGTTCAAGTGATTATAGACCTTAGTGACATTTATAAAATTTGTTAATTTCAACCGATTTTGTTGCCCAGTGGCAGTGCCAAGGCCAATGGAACTATTGAGAATAAAAAAAAAACAGTAGATCCATGAGACAATTTGCACTGGAACTAATGGGAATGATTGTATAAAACGATACAAAACCACCAGTGGAAGAAACTAAGTGAATCGGCTAAGAAAACAATGCAAACCAATTTCAAAAATTTTATACCCAATAATTTACACCGTGACACTCACGTTAATAAATAAATATAATGCTCATAAATATAAATACAAAAATATATGTAAAATAAATAAAAAAATTACAAATTTTGTGACGAAACAATCACAGCAGCACCCACACCGTGTTAACGAGTAAAAATTAAAATAGGTATATTTTTGTCAGTTCAATGGTGTAGCAATCCATATACATTTGAAGCCAGCTAAAGTTAGCCTACCAAATTTAAAATAGTGCACCGTCATAGAAAATTTTATGACAAGAAAGACATTCAAATTTGTTAGTCCGCGAAGCTGGCCTGATATGGAAAGCCTAATGTCATTTCTTGTGGGGTCGATGGCGGTCGATCGGGTGGCCCCTACGGAGCCTGGTAGGAGGGTCGTCGTGGTAGAACCGCCTCTCCCGTCTCTCTTCCGCGTCCAAGCGAGCCAACACCGCCTGAAAGAAAAGAGTGCTAGAGAAATACTACACCGCCTTGCCAATTATTTCTAATTTTATGTAGATATAAATTAAACTGGAACATGTAACATCATTGCAATCATATTTTAGGCAAATAAAATATTATTTTCTATTTTAATCGGACAAGCCGGTCGGGGCGCGTAAATACAAACCCGATTACAACATAGACAAGCGCTGCTGCTCTGTAGTGCAACCGGGTGCGTATACGTGCGTATACATAAATAAATACAAACGCGTGTGTCTGCGTTGTGATCGGATTTGAACATATTTCGAATGATATTGTTTTCACAATGGCGGCTGCAATACAGAGCAGCTATTACCTATCTTATTTGCTAACTAATAACGCGTTCACGCGTAAATTCTGTAACTGTAAACGCGTTCGGTAAGGCAACGTCGCACAATTATGCAGCAGCTTAACGGATAATAATAATTAATTACCCAATTTTGATTTTAGTTTGTACTTGATCTAGCGACTGCTAGGTTCGTGCGTAAATATCAGTGTAATAAAAATAACTACTTTCTTGAATATGAGTGGAGCTGATTATATAATACTCAATTTCGAACAGAGGCAAGAATATATGAGGTCGATTGACCATAGGAAACTATTTTAAACTCGAGTATGCGATTTGAAAACACATAAATGATCAAAAACATTAAAATGTGTTTATTTATATCTTTGTCTCTTTATCAGGTGGGCCGTATGCCTTTTTGCCTACATAATTGTATAAAAAAAACATTTTTACCCGAAGGGTTATATTTTTAGCAGTCTATATACCGATTTTAATAAAATTTCAATGGGACCTAATTGAAAGCACATAGATTCGATCAAAAAAATAATTTTTAAAATCAATCTAATTTAGTTTTACTTTTTCAGAAATGTCGGATTTATGTGTTGCTAAATAATAAAAAAACATATAAATAAAACTAAATAAGTAAATTATTGATTTTGGAAAGTCAGATCAAAAATTTTCTTACGTAATGTTTTAAATCGGTGATTATGGGTATGATGTATTTATTGGGTGTCTGTGTTGTAGTTGACACTACAGACGCTTGTTGCAACTGGGGTCGGACAGACTTTACCTCTATAAGCCGTCCGCAAGATGATACAGCGCAGACTACGGGTGGTTTGTATTTATGCGGTCGGGGCACGTAGCGGCGTAAGGGTAAATTACCTAAATTGTCGATACCAACAGGGTGGAATAGGATAGATCGAAGTTGACATCCTTATTATTGGAGGCAAAAACTCACTGACTAGTGAGTGTGAGTGTAAATTACAGTGCTCAAGACGTGGTCATTATTTGACAAAGGGCAATGTGTAATTGAGAGAGAGAGAGTGCTAATCCTTTCGACACAGAATTCTGTCCAATAAGTTTAATTATACGTTGAGCTAGCTACTGAGCGAAGTGGCGACCAGAAGTGACGGAGGAAAAATGTAAACTAAAACTGCGTTGAAGGCCCCAAGTTCAAAACGAAAATGTAAAAAGAATAGGCTAATTTCCACGGTAAAAAGACTATCGTTAAAATTAGTCTGTTAATTAAGGAATATAGATAGCGATAAATTATAAAGATATAACGCATCAAAGTTTAGGAGTGGGGGCTAGTGACGTCACATATTGCGAAAAGGTGTAGCACACTGTGACGTCACACGGAACTTTAACGATCTTTACCATTCTTTGTTTTCGTCTCTTCGTCTCCAATATTTTTTGATTATCTAACTGACGGACTACCTAATTATGTTTTTTTAGGAAACTAGCCTATTACGTGGATAATCGTATTTATGTAAAGAAAATGATAATATACGTACTCTATTGCTCTCTTTGGCTCGCCTGGGTCTCGGAGGGAATTCAGTAACTAGATCACCCGCTGAACGCCGCTCGGTCAAGTTCAAATCACCGACTTCAGCGTTGCAACTGCATCTAGAAATTCAGAAAATTAAAACTGCATCTTTTGCGGTTGCATGCTTGCTTGTGCAACCATGGAGGTCGCTTTCAACCTATCATATCGAAAATCCTTGGGGCCTATGTCCAGTTGTGGGCTGGCTGCAGCTGACATGATGATCTTTCGCGGTTGGTGAGAGGGAATTTTGCATTTAATACAGGTAACTAGTTGTACCTCGAAGTTTCACCGTTTCGTGTTGTATGCACCAAAGATTCAGGCTATGCAGCAGGTCATTTTAACTGTTTAGTTAAAACAATACAAAATACGAGTTATAATAAATAAAAAAATACAAAACAAAAGCCTCTAATCGTTACATATTTATAATATACTAGCAGCCCGTCCCGACTTCGCTAGGCCTATAGCCTTCCTCTATAAATAGGCTATCCAACACTGAAAGAATTTTTCAAATCGGACCAGTAGTTCCTAAGATTAGCGCGTTCAAACAAACAAACAAACTCTTCAGCTTTATAATATTATTATATATTATATATTAGTATAGATAAAGGATTATATATAGTATAGAATTAGAGAGATATATATATATATATATATATATACATACTGCAGGTCCTTTTCGGCGGCAGTCGGTGGTGGCGCAGGGGGCGTAGTTTCGAGGAACCTCTCGGTCTCGTTGCTAGGGCTAGGGCTTCGGGAGTCAGGGCACACAGCCTCACGCACTTCCTGCAATCTGCGACGCTCTTCAGCCACTTTGCGGTCCAATTCTGCTACTAATTTTTAGATGAAAAGAAATTACATTATTGTGAGGATGATTTTGGATGGTGTTTTGAGTAGTGTTGTCGCTCGATAGTACACTATCGATAGGCTTTCGATAGTCGGGCAAAAATAATAGTATTTTAAACTATCGATGGTATCGATTTGATGAACAACACTATCGATAGCATCGAATCGATACCATCGATAGTTTTAAATCATCACGTTTGATATTACTCTTGTTTATGATGTAGCCGTAAAAAGAGATAAAGGGGGCCTACCTGTACTTATACGGCCTTTATTTAGGTACAGTCGGAGATAGATAAAAATAAAAGTACTCTAGTTTCAAAATTAGCTGCACAACAATTTTATTTTTTATAATAAATCAGCTCAAATTAATTTAGATCTAACAATTTCCAAAAGTTATTGAGATATCCTTATTTTTTCCTTAATGTACAATCCAATGTGCCCTATTATTTCACGGTTTATACGAATTAAGTAAATAAATAAAGATGGACATACTATATTGCTGCGCATTGCGTTGTTTACTCATCAACTCATGCTCCAATGTGTCTATTTTCTTTTGCAGTGCTTCTTCTTTATTCAATTTCATTTTCCAAGTGCGACACACTTTCAAGTGTAGGAATGATAGTTCCTGAGCATCCAACTCCTGTTAATATTTAAAATTTTCTTAATAACACGCGTACGACAAGATTCGAGCAATTTTAGAACTAAAAAGGTCTGTAATTGCAGTTACCTCAACAGTATTGCTAAGTATCTTTTTAGCAATATATTTCATGTATGATTGTTCTGCCATTTTCCTCTGATCAATATCTACTTGTTCAAATATATTTCGAATCGTATCAGATAAATTGACATCAAGAGAACAAGTGCAGGGACCGTGAGACTTAACTTTAGGCCTTACGTTAAAAGCTTCAACATTTGTTTTTGTGAGCATGTGGGTTTCTGTTCGTGATTTTCTTCGTTTTTTACCGTCGTTGCAACATATCCTTGTTGGTTCCTGAGGAATTATTAATCATAATTAATATATTTACCTATCTCTCACTGATAATAATGCACATCTCTACAAAGGTTTTTAAAAATACACAAATAGGTATGGTATTTTACTCACCACGTCAAACGTGCATGAATCAGGAATTTTACTTTTAAGTGATCTATTTTCTTTTTCTAATTTCTCTGACTTACGCATAGCTTCAATACTCAGAGTTCTTAAGTTTTCCACTTCGTTTTCATGAACTTTAATAATATCTTGTAAAGTTTCTTCATGCAAATTTTGTATGCTTTTAACTCCAGTATTGTGTTCGTTTATTATACTTTTTATATTAGAATCATATTGAATTTTTATTGCTTCAAGTTTCTTTTTATAATCTTTTTCGACATTTTCTAAATCTTTTGTTAAACGTCTTATTTTTGATTCACAATCTTCTGTATTATCAATTTTCACCATTACACTACGATCTATAACAGTCTTAGATTGAGTTCTATTACTCATTTTGCTTTGGCTCCAATTGCTAGCTGATTTAATGGGATTTTTTGTTTCCGATGCATTCAAAGAATGACCACTTTGACTTTTTTGCATTATCGTATCAGTATTATACGATAAAGATTCAGGAAGCTCGCTATCATTTTCTTTTTCAATTGCATCTAAAATATACTGTAATCCATAATCTTTTTCTAGTTTTCTAGGGCCATCTTCATTATGCTCTTTAGATTTTATCAAAAATACATCAGCTCCAACACGAGACAGTTTATGAATTGATCTTTCTGGTAATGCTATTTTTTCACTTTTATCTTTACTTACAAGTTCATCATGTTGGATTTTGAATTTTTGTTTAGGTTTATTGTCATAAGCAGGAACTTTGAATGAGTTATTGGAGGTTGGGTAACGATTTTCATCATTTGATAAAGCAGGCAAAGATGGCGTTTCTTGTGAAATAGTTTCTTTTACATATTGTGAATTTAGTTTATTATCAGAACATGTAGTTTTAGGGGATAAGTAGACCGTCATTGTATAAGAATCCAAAGATTTTCTATCACCTTCTGAAGTAGTCAGAACTGATGGACTGTCTGTTGCTACGCGTGGTATATTTATATTTAATTTAGGTTTAACACTATCATCATCTTCATAATCGACTTTTTCTTCCTGGTAGCTATCAATTGTGTCTGACTTCTTGTAACTCTTTTGTTGTTCCTTATTTTTGTTACTTTGGATTTTTTTCTTCTTACCTTCTTTTTTAGGAAATTCTTTAAGTTCCCGTACGTGTGGTTTTTTATTACCATTCCATAAATCATTTTCATCATGTGCCATATTCTCGACATCTGTTTCACTTTCTTTGTATATAACGAAGAGATCTTTATCTATTGTTTTTTTAGTTTTCGGTACGGTCGCATTTATATATTTATCGGTGATTTTAGAACTGTCTGTTTGGTCTGATCCACCGAACAAACTTGTGACGGTAGTATCTTTATTATTGGTTTTACTATTCGATGATCCTGGTTTGTATTCTACTTTAGAAGAATACGTCTGCACTGATGATTTTCTATTATAAATATCGAATATGTCATTACCATCTGTTGGGACTTTGTCAATAACATTACTTGCACCAGAGAATTGAGCTATATCTTCCTGAACAGAAACTTCATCATTTGATATAGATTGTTGTTCCAAACGTCCAATACTTAATTGCTTTAATTTATAGTTCAGGTAACTATTTTTCACAAAATCAAATGTTGGTTCTACATTTGCTGTTAGAATTTGTACTTCATTAACAGAATGTTGCTTTTGTTTCGGCAATATTGAAATCATGTTATTATTTTCATATGTGTCAATTGTATTTGGTTCCCTGGTATGTCGTGATTTGTCTTTAGATTTTTTTGTCTCAGTTTGTACTGATGTAGCCGATTTAATCTTCAATACCTCTGTTTGCGTATCACAGTCACGAGTAGCTTTGTTTTTCAATTTATCTAGAACGTCTCGAAGTTTTACTATATCATTGGATTTTTGCTTTAGTTCGTTTTGTAATCTATCTATAATGTCTAAATTGTTAGTTGACTGTTCGGACAGAATTTGTATTTTTTCTTGCAATTCGTCTACCTTTGTCATCGAGTTTTGATACAAATTTTGAAGTGAATGAATTTCTTTTTCTAATTTTGATATGTAACTATTAGTGGAGTCATTAATTTTACCTATTATTAAATTTTGATTGAGCACCTCAGCTTCTAAGTCCTTTATAAGTTTTTTGTCATTTGCTATTTGTGCTTCAAGCTCAGATTTTTGATCATCTAATTGTTTTTGTAAATTTTGTTTGTCACGTATGGCTTCTTCTTTTTCATTTATTATCTTCTGTTTTTCTTTTTCTACTAAATCCTTGGCTTCACTAACTAGTACCTGTGATGACCTTTGAACTTTTAACAATGCTTGTTCGAGTGAATTGTTTTTGGAATTTTTGATGTCTATTATTTCACGTATTCTATCCAAAGATTCCAGAATATTTTTAATATCACAGTTGTCAGGTGACAAGGTGCTATCCCCAACACTTTGGAGTTCAAGTTGTTTTATATCCGTTATGATAATTTCCCTTTCATTTTGAAGTTGTGCCAATAATGATTTTTGTTTATTGTTTTCCCTGACCGACTCTTCAGTTTTTAATTTAGTAAAAGAAATTTGAGCCTCAAGCCTCATTTTTTGATTATGCAGATTAGCTAGTTCCATTTTCATGTTGTGTGTTGCTTTGGAATCTAAAAAAAATAGTAACATTGACACAAAAATAATGCATTGAGACAGAAGATTAAAATCAAAGAAACTTACGATGAGCTTCCAAATTTTCTAGTGATTGACCAATCTTTTCATAACTTGTATTTTTTAATTGTTCTCCGGTATCTAATACTACATTCAAACAGCCATGTAAGCGAGTAACCTCATCTTTTAATTTATTTATATGGTTTTCCAAGATCGCTATCTTATCATCACGAGCTAAGACATCTTGAGTAAGGTTAGCTATAGTATTTTCCTGAAAGAAAGAAAATACATTGTTTTGAAAATACATTCCACATAACGTGAATTTATTACGATAATTGACTAAAACAAAAGAACAGTAATTTAATAATTTAATCTAATTACCATTACATCCAATTCATTAGAAAGATCCCTAATACGTTGAAGATTTTTATTCTTTTCTTTTTTCATTTCTGCTATTTCTTTTTTAATGGCAATATATGGATCTTGGTCACTAGATTTTCCGGCAAGCTGAAAACAAAGATTAAATATTTTGTGTTTTGTTTGGCTTACTGCACATATGAATTTAGAAAGTAAATAAACGCTGCAAAAGGTATAGCTTATAGATAATCTGTGGTGATTTTAATCTCTTTACTCCAAAAACTTTATCAACACCCATGGAAAAACGTCTTCAAACAAATTTTTAGATTTGGTATGTCATGTTTAATCTACTTCACAAAATGATTAGCGGATGCGTGTGTCAAGCGGCGGCGAGACGTGACCCGTATTGGATTGGTTTAGTGGTATTTTCTATCTCGAGCTCCTTGCTTCGGAAGGCAACGTGTCGTTGTTCCCGGTTGTTATCGATGGCAGTCGTTAGGCTGTGTCAGATGCCTTTAGGCAGCCTGAAAAAAATCTGACAGTGTTGGCTACTAACACATCTTGGGACATGTTTCTGTTGGTCTGGTTTCCCTGTTAAAAAGGTTACAGAGGTCAGATGGCAGTCGCTCCATTATCAGTGCTGCCAAATCTAGGATTATGACTTACAGCGGCTCCGAAGCGTAAACTGTGGATGCAATTAGGAAAACACGCTCGGACGAAGAAGTAAAAGAACTCTCTTAATACTACTTACTACTCTTACACTATCTACAAAAATGCTTTTCTACCTGTGTCCTTGCATCAACAAGAGCATTTTCCAAATCTTCACTATGTCGCACTAGAGTCTGACTTTCCTTTTGTAATTCACTGTTTTCATGTTCAAAGTGTTTAAGATTTTCCATTTGCATATTTAATTCAGCTTGCAATTTTTGCTTTTCCATTTCGACTTGCGAATGATCTTGCCGTAGCTTTTTGAAGTCTTTTTCTAACTTTTCGTAGTATTTTAATTTATCTAGTAAATCATCGCTTTCTTTTCTAATAGCAGCTAGGGATACTTTCGTACTCAAATTTTCATTTTGTAGATCGTCCAGATTACTTTTGACGGACTCATTTTTAGTTTGCAAGTAAGTAATTTTATCTAATAGATGTGCATTCTCTTCTATTTTAGTTTCCAATGCATCACGTAAATTATTGATTTCTTCATTTTGGGCACCTATTTCTTTTTGAAGTGTTTGCTTTTCTGCATCTAATTTATTACATGCTTTTTGTAACTCTGCAATAGTTGTTTCTAAATTATCAATCTGATTACACTTTTGATACAAGAAGTTATTTTCTGCTTGTAAATCATCTAAAGATTTATGTAAATTATTTAACTCCTTATTTTTATCAGCTAATTTTTTAGACACATCATTTTTCTCATTCGTTAGTGTTTGTTGTTTTTCATTGAGTTTAGCTAATTCATCAGCCAAGTTATCTGACATTGCTTTCAATTCTCTGCTCTCCTTTTTTGTCAATCCAACTGAATACTCTGCTTCTTCTAATTTATATTTTGCTTCACGAAGCTCTTTTTCTAATTCTCTTTTGCCTGCTGCTATATTTTCGTGACTTTCCTTAAGATCTTGCGATATTCTTTCATAATGCGATAATTTATCTTCTAACATCTCACTTTTTCTTCTTGTTAATTCTAATGAAGTTTTATATTTATCTTTTTCTTCATTTAAATCATCGATATTATTTATAGCACACGAATGCACCTTTTGGAGCTTTTGGATTTCATTTAATAAATATGTGTTACTTTTTTCTCGATTAAGTAAATCCAATTGAAGATTTTTATTCTCTTCAATTGTATCTAGTAGAGCTTGTTTTAGTTGATTGTAGTTATCTATTTGAGCTTCCAAACTTTTCGACGTGTCACTTTGGCTTTGTACGACATTTTCATAGTCCTTCAGTTTATTCAAAAGTTCTGCACTCTCTCTTTTAGCTAATGATAATGATTCCAAAACTTCTTTTTTCTCATTCTCTATAGCTGATATGTTGTTGTCATAAACATCACGAAACTCACGTAGTTGTCTAATCAAATCTTTATTTTCATTTTCTTTGATTTCAATATTTCCTAATAGTTTATTGATTTCTTGTGACTTATTATTTATCACATTTATTAAATTCTCAACTGCTGCGGTTTTATCCTTTACATCTTGAGAGAGTTGTTTATTTTCGTTAACTAATTTATTCATGTCATCTTCGAAGTTTTGGGCATAATCTTCTAAGTAATTGTTACGAAGCATCGTTTTTTCATACGTACCTTAAATAAATATATAATTACAAATACATACTTCGTGAAAACATCAAATGATAGTTGAAATTGTATTAAAATAAGGGTAAAATGCGAAACCAATACTTTTAGCAGTCCTCCAACAGCTCATATCCTATCCTAACTATCCTAATCCTAACTAATATTATATTGTCTACTCTTCTAGGGAATGCTGTTGTTCATGAAATTCAATCCTAGTTGGAGAGATGTATTACAAATTATATACAAATTGAGATCTTTATATTTTAGTTTTCTGTTACGACATTCGCAGAAATGGAAGTAGTGTCTCCTATTAAAAGGATCATTATTGTTAGTAAATCAATGTCATAAATTAATATTTACTTTTCCAATCTTCTATTTCCATTCTAAGATCATTTTTATGGTTATCTTGAAATTCTTCGTGCAACTTCTGCTTTTCTTCCTCGCTGCATAAAAGCGCATCTTTTAAATTTTTGATTTGTTCTTTTAACGACTCCACTTCGTCAATCAACATCATAGTTTGAGCTGGATCACCATGTGTGTGATCCTGAATAAGAAAACATGTTTTAATAATAAAAAAAAGGACGAATTAAGTAATTTGATTATATGAGTATATTTGAACTGATATAATAACCTTCTCCGGTTCCTGTTCTAGAAGTCTATCGATTTGTACTGATAAACTTTTTATTTGTTGCTCTTGACACATACATTTGCATTCAGTTTCTTTTAATTTACATTGCATTGTACTTTTTTCTTTTTCAAAGGCAACTAAGGCATCGTTCAATTTTTTTTCAAGCGCAATATTATCATTTCTTAATTCTTCGATGGTGTTAGCCTTAATTTTATTTATTTCTGATTCTGCTTTAAGTTGTGATTCCATATTAGCAGTTTCATCAGTTAATACCAAACATTGTTCCTTAAGCGAATCAAGATCAACTGACCGTAAGCGATAGTGTTCTTTTTCATTCCAGAGGAGATCGTAGTCTCTTAATTGATTTCTAAGCGTTGCATATTCTTTGTCTAGTTCTTCGTAATTTTGACACTTAAGTAACAAATCTTCTTTTTCATGTTTCAGAGCTTCGTAACAGGTCATTAAATCATCATAATCTTCTTGTAAATTTTTGAGACGCTTTAAATTTTCTGTTTCTATATCGTAGTCTTCGACAAATTCTTCTCTTTCATCATCTCGATTAATGTATGTAGAGCTTTCTTTACTTAAAATTTCTTTCATTTCCTCGTTTGCCATAATATCGGCAACTAAATGTGCTCTTTTGTTATCAAGACTCGGTTTCACCATTTCAGCAGATGTCAGAGCGTATGTGGGGGTTTGAACCATATTCTGGAGAATTTCTGCGCGATAGCACGAGCAATCTTGTTGGGAAGCACTTACTTGCTCCTGCGTTTGCGTACATGGGGCTATTAAAGCTTGACAGAACTTCTCAAACACTTTCAATTTATACAATATTTTCCCCTTAATGTCAATGCATCGTGTATCCTTACCTGCCGTCTGTAAATTAACTAAGTAATTAATAAAATTGCCAAATTTCTACAGTTTCAATATGTTATTGTAATTGATGTAAAAATTAGTTCTGGCTGAGATGTAACCGACCAATCAAACAAGGTGAGTGAGGCAGAAATTTAGACATCTTTAGTTATCTGTTATTTTAACGGTTAATAATTAAATGAAATAATAATAATTGTATACCATAAGATTTAAATACAACTTGTATTTATCATTTTGACACAATATGCCAAATATCTTTTCCAATGCCGTGTAAATATGTGCGTAAATGCAATACGGCTCGCATACATCATTTTCCATAACCTGTAAATGTAATAAATGTATTTTCAAACATGGGTCCATAATGTCATCATGTTACTATATGAATCTATTTAAAAGAAGAAGAATAGGTTTCTCAATATCGGTTACAAACATTTATTAAACTTGTCGGCCTTGAGCTAGGTTTTGCTAGATTTCAATATTTTGTCATTGTATTATAGTATTTACAAAATAATCATCACAATTAAGACTGACCGCTATTGTATTCTGCATAGCACTCATTTTAGCATCTTTAGTAATTAGTGCATCTTTCATCTGTTGTATCCTTGGATCCGTTACATCTGCAATATAATATGTAATTTTTCGATTGATTAATTGATCATTTATTACCCAAAAGCTTTGATTTTTTTAGATTTTGTCAAAATGGTGGCAACTTGGAGAATCACCTACACGGATTTACATGATCTATATGACATTAATTAATAATTATTTTAAAGTCCCACACAAAGGTTTACTGGAATAGATTGCTTCAGTTATAAGTCCGCCGTTGTACCTCACTGTTTTGTTGTTGTTACAGATGCATATAATGCTTGTAAAGTTTAATTCTCTTTTTTTTTGGTGCAATAATGAGTATTTGTATTGTATTTGTAATCTTGGTTAAGATCACATTTGTATAGATTTAGAATATAGGTTAAAACTTACTTGTACTGGCATCACAAGGACATGATAAAGCCGCTTGGTTACTCTTATTCTCCGCATGTGGTGGCTCCTTCTCTACAATCCACTGTATGAAGAAGAAGTTATTTATTACCAGAAAAGTTACAGACTAACTATACCTAGTAAATTATGAAACATTAAAACATTTACTAATGGTTTTCACAATTAGTTTAGCAAATGCCGTGAAAGCTTAAAGGAGGCCTTCTATGAGGAGCTCGATAGTCGAGCGTAACCCGGGTATCCGTAGCTAATGCGCGTGTCAAGCAACGACGAGACGCGACCATTATTGGATTGGATTTAGTGGCATTTTCTATCTCGAGCTCCTCCGTGCTTCTGAAGGCACATTAAGCTGTTGGTCTCGGTTGTTATCGATGGATAGCTGTCGTTAGGCTGGATCAGATGCCTTTGGGCAGCCTGAAAAATTCTGACAGTGTTGGACATTAACACACCTTGTGTCATGTTCCTGTTGGTCTGGTTTCCCTGTAAAAGGGGTTACGGAGGTCAGACGGCAGTCGCTCCATTGTAATAACTAGTGTCGCCAAATCTAGGACCATGACTTACAGCGTACCCTAGGCTCCAATGCGTAAGCAGACGACGCAACTAGGAATACACGATAGGATGATGATGTGGCGTGAAAGCCTAAAAAAATTGTAGCATATAGTTTATACTGCTTTGCGATCCTAGCGATTTGTTCTTACATTTGCCGATAACAATACAAAAGAAAAAAAAACACACTATGCTTATAAGGACAATAAATTCTATTCTAATATCTATTTGTTTATATAAAATTAATACCACTCACCTCATCATCTTTGACTTTTGATAGCTGAAATAATATTTGAATGATATAGTCACAGATATATATAAGACGTAAACAGACGGAACATAAGATACTAGTTGTACTTATGTAGCAAGTAATTTCACACTTATTCGGATCTATATGGTGAATCTCTTTTTTACACCTGTAACAATATTCACTCACTCATAGACATTATGCAAATCAATTTTTGGCCATGACGCCATTTTGAAACGTGCATAAGCTGCTTTGTTGGATCGGTGAATACTAAAAAATAATAGAGTAGAATACCATATAAATGATCAGGTCATGCACACTATACAACATTCATACATTTCTTGAAACCATGGGGAGCATGATCGTAAACAGCTTACCCTAGCCTAAATACAGCCCGTGCTTGCATAGTTTTGCATCTGTGTATAATTGTTACGCTAATTAATAGCATACCTTCCGTCTGTTTAAGTCTTATATGTCTGTGGATATAGTACAGAAATATCTCTTGTACACATTGTTTGGATCACTTTTTCTTTATGGGCCAACTGGTATGCACAACTAGTTTTGTCATTAGGATTTTTTTTTAATTATTCCCATAGGCACAACTAGATAAAATTGTAATTTTATTTTAGTTCCCATAGGCATAACTAAGTACAATCGTCTGCAACACTGTAAATACGAAAGTCTGTCTGTCCGTCTGTCTGTCTGTTACGCTTTCACGGCCAAACCGCTGAATGGATTTTGATAAGATTTGGTATGAATATAGTTGAAGTCGGGGTCAAACATAGGATAACATTTTTGACGCAGGCGGAGCTGAGGGAAACAGCTAGTTTATAATAAACTTCAGTCTAAAGTCAGGTCGGTAGTTAAGTCAAGTCAGAAGAGTCAGGCTATGTGAGTTGGTAGAGAAACTGCACTTGGCGATTTCGGGGAGCTTTTGACAATAAGCAAGAAAACCACATAAATCGCACACTGTATCTCTTACCAACACTCACGCTTATTCTCGAACACTTTGCAAATAATAATCCACCATCAATATACACAAACAGAAAAAAAAACACAAATTTTGGAAAATAAAAACAGCACCGGTATTGATATTTTCAGCTTCCCGCCAAAAGTCAACAGGTTTATTTAGCGATGTTGAAAAAAAGCGTATGTTGAAAAAACAGGCTCAAGCGATTATCGACCTTATTGACATCGTCGGCCTAACTTCATTTTATGCTCTGGACATTTGCCACTGGACAACAAAATGGCTTGAAATGGGCAAATTTTCAAAATGACAAGACGGTCGATAATAGCTTGAACCTGTTTTTTTCAACACATACCTATTCGCTAAATAAACCTATTTCGATTTTCTTTTGTTTTCCCGATATTCATTTGTTTTTCTGGAAACACGATTGGTCAAAGAAGAAATTTTCATACCCATGTTTTCTTAATCATGTGGAGCAAAGCCGTGGCGTGCGTAACCGCTAGTAGATTTAAAAATTTTATTACGAATCGTATCTATTTCCTACTGCGACTGTAGTTGTGCTTAGTTGTGCCATTAGGAACACTTATAGGATAGCACAACTAGTTGTGCATACCAGTTGGTCCATGAGGAAAACTCGGTTTGGGCTGGGTTTGTATATTTTTAGTAAACTGTATAGAAATAAAACTTTTAAGTCCAGTTAACAAGTAGTATACACAAGTTAAAGCCAAGACCGTCCGATTACATTACTTAAACTTTACAATAAATATTGGAACTATTTATTTCTAGTTACTTACTTCGTCGCCTCGTGATTTTCCAGTCTGAAAATAAAATATTTGTGTTATTATCTGCTACTTTAAAATATAAAATTCACTGTAAAATATAAACATAATTAAATGCGTATACGACGACATGTTTACTTCTTATATGTAGATATTTCAGACTATAGAGATTGATAGTTCCCGTTTGTCCGATAAATCGTACTATTAGAAAAAAAAAGTTCAAGTCGTCCGATTTTGTTCCTTGCTGAGAGGTATTGCCACGTATTTTTCATTAGTTCGCAGTAGTACAGATTAACTTTATATATGTGCTACGAGCTACGAGTTCATCTTGCTACGCTTACAATTTGTTACACAACCTACGAACATTTTCTCCTACTATCTATTCTATTAGTCGTAGCGTCGTAGCACTTGTCGTGTAGCGGTGGTTACGAAAAAGTAAGGGACGTTTGACATGCTAAAATATTTTTTCTTAAAAATGAAAATATTTTTCCGCTTTTTCCCCACTGCTCAACTGGATATAGTTGCGCAGTGGAGACTACCCACAGCTCAACTAAACTGCTCAACTATTTTGAATTGAGCAGCGGAGCATTATCCCCTTTACCGACTGCTCAATTGGGTTTGCTCAACTAGAACAAAATAAAAAAGAAAATAACTGTCAAAACTCCTTAAATACATTTCTGTACCTTCAAAGCTAGTAAATTGAAGATTCCCTGTAAAAATTCCTTACCTCTAAAAGCAAAAAAACATATTTAATACTTGAATACAAACAGGCGTTTTCTGTTTTTCTCTTCTAGAAAATATATTAACCATCATCAGAAGTACTATAGGATAACAGAAATTATGAGGTGGTTCACAGAAAAAAAGCCCGCAATATTGCGGGCTTCTATTTTTTTTGTTTTCCCCCATGTGGGCGAAAAGATATGTAAATCATGCTCATAATTTCTGTTACCCTAGTACTTTTGATGATGTTTAATATATTTTCTTAAAAAACAGATAAACGCCCGTTCGCTCTCAGTTGAGCAGTTTATAATTGGGCAGGGAATACCTGTAACCAATGACCGACTGCTCAACTTGTGCAACAGAGTTGAGCAATCAGTTGATCGGTGGGGTTTTTGAATTAGATTAGAGTGCTTAAATTGACGTTTACTTATTAGTTTTTTCTTGTGTAGTTATAGATTTTGGACTACTAAGTTTAAGTAAATTAAACCTATGGATAAAATCAAGCTTCTTACCTCAAAAGCATCCGATTCTATACCCTGAAATAGAAAATAACATCAGTCAGTTTGTCTTTCCATATGAAAATTTGGATATCTATCATGTATAGTGGTTCGACAAAAAGATGATTGAATAACTTATGGCACAATTATTATGGATTATTTTATGATGTTTACCTCCGTAAATCCAGATAAGTCCAAGTCCAGAAACTGTAAAAGAAAAAAAAAATCATGTATTAGAATCGAGTTTAGAGTGAGTAATTTCATCTATTAAGTGAGTGATTTCATCTGATAAATGTGATTGTTTTTTTATTTCACTTAATCTACTAGTCACACATGGTTGTTCTTCTAGTTGTATCTTCAGTTGTACTATATAGATAGAGAGTACTCTTTTGATCATGGTCTAAGATTTGGTGCTACTGGTTATTAACAGACATAAGATTAGATAAAAGTGACATCTTTTCTTTCTTTCATCTTGAATTTGGGGCATAACAGAGATGACAGTTGACTGTGGCACGCAGGTAACGCCCACAAGGGACTTCTACCCAATCTTATTTCTGTGGTAACTATGATGGAGAGATTTTTGCCTGATCTCCTTTGCTTATACTCATCTAGCGGTGGCAGACAGCTCTTAAGTACCGTGTTAAGATACTCGCAAGAAGTGTATGCCACACGTACCAATACCTCGAATGGTATTCACGGTCATACCCTGCCAGTATTGGCACGTGCACCATTAGGCCATTGAGCTCTATTGTAGTAGAAAGCAAATAAATATTTATGGGAGCTCCCATACAACAGACATGTTTTTTGTGATTTTTATAAATATTATACAGAACACTGCGTGCGCGAGTTGTGAGTCGGATAACAGGTTTTATTTTCAATTACTCATTGCACAAAGAAATAGTCTTTACCATATCGTCAAGTTCTTTATTTGCTGCTTTTATGGCCGCATGCTGAAATAATAAAAATTCATTGTTACGCGACTGTAGCGATATACGACTACTTATTATGTTGTAGAGATTGTAAACTACTGGAAAGCTTAAGTTTTTGATATGAAATTTCTTAGTCGCCTAGTAAGGGGTGGTAGTAATACGAGATGCCAGAGGTGATTTACAGACTTAACGCAGCAATGTTTAACGTAGTCGTCACTCATGGTAGAGACGCTGAATACATAAACATTAATTAAAAGAATAAAAGGCACTTCTATCAAGACCTACAGAGAGCATCTATAAAAATCTTTGATCGTACGATCATACCTATTGTTTGCTTGTGCAGTTCACACATATTAAATGAGTTTCATAATATTACTCACAGCATTTGCTATTTCACATTTTTGTTCACAAGTTAGATCAAGTTGGTCATAAGCGGCCAGCATTTGTTCAAACTCCTCAATTTTCCGTTTCAGCCGACCGATCTCCGCATTTTTAGCCACCATAAGAGTATCCACTATCACGTCAGTAGGTACATATTTCGGTCGGCACATGTCATTATTCCTTTTTATTATCTCCACCAAATGTTCACTTTTATCCGAACAGAAGTGGGACCATGCTCTGGCGTCTGTGCATGATGCATATGCCTTCAACTTCCCTTCATTTCTTGCAGGCAGGTCAAACAGATCATAGTCATTGAAGACACGCTCCCTCTTAGTTATAAAAGACATGGTAACTTAAACGGTCTCGTCCACTAATGCAATATAATTTGTATCTAAACAACATGTATAAAGAAGCTATTTTTCACCCCCATCCATTTTCCACATGCCGATATTTGATTTAAAATCTTTGATTGTTTTTTACTTAAGACAAAATGTATCTAAATATGATATATCAAATATTTTGTAATGCCATCAAAAATCAAGATGGAATGGCGGTCTGTTAGAATGTCAGTTTCAAAATTTTTATTTTTTGAATTGTTTTGCAACCGGACAGTCCACTTTAACCAGAGATATAGTATTTTTTTTGTTACTATGGCTGAACCCATAGATTTAGAATTATTTTTACTACGTCAAAAATTAGATCCATACTCTAAGGCTGAACCAAACGGTTCCCTTAGGTTTCACGGGTTGCCCCAGTCCTTTGAGAGGTTTGCGAATATATTGATCGAACGCGTTTATTTTTCTTTCTCTTCTTTCAATCATCGAACCTGAAAACTTAAATTATCCATAATTTTATTATATAATGTCAATACTGAAAATTATAAGTACCTGTTGAATCCTCCGTCACAGAATAGATTTTTAAAGCTTAACGTTATGATCCTGTGCATGTCATCTAGACAGAATGCAACTTTGATAGATATAGCGTTCAAAATCCAAATCAAAGTACACACGTATTTTAATATTCCAAATTATGAGTTCATTCACTACTAGAGAAGAAAAATTCTGGAAATACAACTAATCAATGAGTTGCATCCATATATTACAAGAAAGACTACGTGTTCTTAATCGCAAGGAGGGAAAACTAAAATCTTATGAGTCTACATTAGATTTTAGGTCATGGAGTCACGATGGTAAAAGGCGAAGTTTATATCTTCGGGAATGGATGAAGTCTGAGACGCCATTCCGTGTGATTCCAAGGCATAAATTGTCTGTGTTTCTAAAGACTATGACTTGCAGAAGTCGCAGGAAGGTGGGTGTGCTATAATACAATGTATTTATTGAAGGACCTAGCAAAAATTTAGTATTTCATGTCTGTGACAAAGTTTACTTTCATAATATCAACAATATTCTACAAAGCAAACAATGCTGATTGTTTGCTTGATCTAAAACCGAGTGAGGTAATACTCTAATTGAGATTGAAAATCTTAATTTCAATTCTTTTTATTCTATTCTGAACTAATTTCTGATTTATTATTTTATTTTAAGACCCACATTTCCGGTTTGATTCCATTCAAGCCATATGGCTTATGAGCCTGTAGTACACTCATACTGGTTACTCGGTGTCTTCATGAATTACTTTGTCCTCTGACGTCACTGACGTTTACGTTACATCACATTAAACCCACAGAATAAAATAATAGCTAATATGTAATATTTTGTTTTAGGTGGCACCCAAATGTCATCCAGATTGTAAATCAAAATTAGTGTTGGAAAGTATATGCAATTCATGTCACGCAATGCAAGAGTGTCTGAAAAACGACAACGACTTTAGTACTTATTTTCAAGAGGCAAGTATTTTCTAAAACTTTGTATGATTTGGGGTACGCTTTTAAAGGCCATAGTAAGCAACAAAACCTTCATGAATGAAATTTTGTATGAGAATTTATTTGTATTAGGAATAATGGATATAGATTTGTGAATTATGTTTTATGAAAATATTTATTTCCAGGAAGAATTTGAAACTTGTTATTGGCCATGTGAAAGGTGTTTAGATGTCTTAAAAAATATAAAAATGTTCTGGAAGATACTTGTCGAAAAAATTTTTAATGTTAAGATTCCAAAATCGGGAGAGTTCGGTGATAGCTCTCAAAAGGTGCACCGAGCTGACACTGTTCATTCAGTTGCTAAAATGTGGGAGAAAGAAATAATTGAGCAAGCAATGTTTGTTAATAAAATTATGCCCATACTTAATAAAAAATCACATTCTAAATCCGGAGATTCTAAAAACCTAACTCTTCATAAAAGTACACCTAATAGTTCCTTCAGTAGTAAAAAAACTGCTGTACGTAAGCGTGTAACTAAAAGCACATCAATAAAAATAAAAATGATTGATAACGAGACTAATACAAGTCCCATAGAAGATCAAGAAATAAACCTTTACAAAAACAACGTAGAATATTTACAGAAGAAATACAATCACCAACAAAATGAAATGGCGAATTTGAAACGGGAAAACAATTCACTGAAATTAGAACTGGAAAATTTCTATGAGAATTTTTCATGGCAAGTGCCATTTAGCAAACCTGTAAAAACCAAAGAAAGGAAGATTGACTCTGGCACGATTTTGCCCAAACCATTTGACAGTTGTACTGAAGAGACGCGTGATGATAATACTTCTAAAGGAATAGATTCCGAAATGATTATCACTATGCGTAATTGCAAAAATGAAGTTAGTAGATTGATTTTTTTAATACGTCATAATACAGTTTAGGAGCCTCATGGAGATTATCTAATCTAAAAATTTACATAAAATTTTCAGAATTTCAAACATGTCTCACTGTTACAAGTTCTTCATAAAACCAATGAGCCGATTGATCTTCTAGACAACATTAGAAAGCCGAGTCACACGAAACAAAATCCTATAGAATTATTAACAAAAGGTATGTACTGAAAAACTTTATTTAAACTCCATTCTAGTTAGTTAAAACTTCTCTATAGTTTTAGCGCTTATATACAAAGTTGAGTTAAAGATATGAAATTCCTAATAGCCCCATTATTGATGTCTACTGGAAGGTTTGCATACGTACTTAACTAATGTTATGAATTCACGACGCCACGGACCATGTTAGGGTGCTTCTTTTGTTTGTTGTACAAGTGAGATTGCGTCTGCAGTTCTTTAAATTTTAAGTCTGTGCTTGACGCCTGTTTCTCGCACGACCAGGGCCCAGGCCTTACTTAACATTTCCACTTGATAAAAAATTATATGGAGTCAGATATTTTCGTTATTGAATTTTCAGTTCGCAACACTTTCGGAGAGTTGGTGCGAAGAGAAATGAACGTGGTAAACCAAATAAAGGACCCTTCAAATAAGTCTGAGATCACAGCAAGTTTCTGTCGATTAAACGTAAGCAAGTCAGAACCGTCGTGTAGTACAGTAAATGTTTGTTCTAAGACAAACACGAGTAGTTCAGAGTCGCATTTTGTTAGTTTGTAATGTAATTTAAATTTGTGGCATGTAAACAAGTTTTCTTGGTTTTGTACGTGGCGGAAATGTTGAAATTTTATTGAATTTGTTAACTTCTATTTACTATTGAAGTTTATTCATTCAATTTCCAAACAAGTAGGTATTTTTCTGGACAATATTAAATCGCTTACAATTTCTATTATGTATATCTGTTGAACGTATTTATTAAACTGTTCAAATTTATTAGTAAAATTTTTAGCGAGACTAATGAAAATAAACAATTGTTTTTCTTATTAACTTGTTATCGTGAAGGGTGAATTTAAACTAAATTTGTATATACTTATTTATTAAACTCAGCCATTATATTGAGTAACCTATTGTAGATAAGTTCTTTAGCATCAATAGCAAAAACGAAATCTAGATGGTTGAATTTTGCTAATGGCACTCTATATTTTCCAACTGCAGATTTAACTTCTCTAAGCAATTTGTCTACATCATTTGGAGTCGAAAGCCAATCATTATCAGCGTAATGTAAAAATACTGGTGTTCTTATAGCACTCAAATTATAGGCTGGAGGTTTGAAAGTTCCGTAGATTCGTCTGTTGCTGAACCATCCGTGATCGAATTGAACAAATTTGCCGGACTTGTACAGCTGGCCGAAATGGATGACCTGTCTCGTGGATGATCCAGCTGGTGTGTGGCCTAATACTACAGGCAGCATTGTCTGAAAAGAAAACAATTGATTATCGACTAAGATAAAAGTGCTGTCCACGAAAAGTAAGTGATCTCAGCGTGTTGTGATGGGATTATTTAAACTGAGTATTACAAGGCAGATGGGCTCGACTAGCAACATTCTGGGTTCCTGTGGGACGTAGACTTATAGGGGGACCATGTAAAAGATGGCGGGATGACCTGGACGAATTCTTCAGTGGATTGCACCAGCAGTGGGACACAAAGGGCTAAACAAAAAACAAAAAAAAATGCAAGTACTATAAGTATACTTATATAAAAAAATCTGTATATATCCAAGAGAAAAAGGTTAGGGTTTATTCATGTTCACATCTTTTATAACGATTGACCTATTAACCTAACTGTGAATGATGTACGTTCCTGTTGCCTGAATTCTGGATGATGGTAGGTAGATAGATGCCTCTACAGTAATAAGTTGCCTTTCGTATTTTTAGTTTCCCTATCAGAAGGTCTATTTCTGAATGTATTATGTCGAAAAAAAATCGCTCAACTCACCTTTAGTGACGAATAAAAATCATTGGACAGGACGATTTTGCGTGAGTTATACTTTTCAAAAATAGGGTTCCTGCGTCCCGAGTGAACTAACAGGATATATAAATGTTCTTCTATAAGTAGTTCTAGGTTTCTTGGCTTCACCATCAAAGTGAGTCTATACTTTGATGGTTGATTTATGATACAAATTAGACTGAATAAGAGAATGAGAACTAGAGATAGGCCGAGTACTACATTTACCAAGTAACCGAATACCGAGTATTATTCGGTTTTGCCTTCATAAAACCGAGTACTCGGCCAAGTAACTAGGTTCTGTAAAATGTACCTAAAAGACGTAAATGAACCGAATGCGAATGTGAAAATTTCAAGACAAAACAACCATGTTGCGTTTTGGAGCTGCTTCAAAGCACTGGCTTCTATTATTAATGAACCCTTTGAACGCCAATTTGAACGCAAATATGAGACGACATTAACATGTAATATGATGTCATTTAAATCAGATATGTCATTGAAAACCGAGTTATTCGACCGAGTACGAGTACTGAAAAAGGTGCCAAGTATGCTGAGTACCGAGTAACAACCGAGTACTCGACCAATTTCTAATGAGAACGTATGTGTTGAGATAGGATCTCATAGTTTTGAACATAGGTTTTAAATGAATACAAAGTTTGCAATTCCTTACAGCATTAAGTTGTTCAACGTTGAACCCACACAGCAGGAATAGGAGGTTAGTGCACAGGACCTGGGTAATTGCTTCTTCTACACAATAGGATTGGCCAGCTAATTCGTTCACCTTTCCGTTTGGTAAGAACTCGTTTCGCCCAAGAAGTTTAAATAACACCTGCAAGCAAAATTACTTATTCAGAAAGATTTTCATTTCCAACAGGCGTAGTATTTAGATTTTCAAAAAACAAATGATTTTTTTGTGATGGCACCTACGTAAAATTTAATAACAAGTATCTATGTTTCTCACTGTTTATAGATTTATCGATAAACAACAAATCTCCTAGTAGCAGTATATTTACATTTTAATCCAATTGACCTTTATCATCACTTCAAAGATAATCAGTACTTCTAAACTAGATAGCACTTACTTCTAATGAATTAGTAAATGGGGCAATGGCCTTTATTAAAGGGCTTCGTACATTTCCGATATAAGCAACTGGAGCCAGGGCCTGCATTGCCACTATCTTATCATTATATTCTGGCCTTGTAGACGTCATCACCCAAAACGCCGTTGTTCCTTGTGAAAATCCTATATAATGAATCTTAGGAAAACCTGTTTCTTTAATGACATAGTCTATCATAGCTGGAAGGTCGTAGTAGCCTATTTGATGCCAGCTGAACTTCCAAAATGATGATGATGTGGGGGATAAGCTGACGTGGTGCTTAGAATATGTATTGCCGCGAGCATTGCCCATCCATACGTCGTAGCCTGCCTCTGCTAAAATGTATGCTGCAAAAAGAAAATTTATATGAAAACGTTATCGTTCGAAGTTTTACGTTTTATAACTACATCGATTTTGGTTTTCTTGTACTATATTAAATCGAAATAAGAGCCAGGCACTTGATAATTATTGTATGTAAGTAAACGTCAGTCCGCATTGATGGTTCCTTCCTGATACCTCCATTAAATTATTGCTTTATACGCAGTTAGTGATAGAGTCATTGAACTAGCTTTTGGTCTAGAATTATCCATACTTTCATACTAATATTATAAGTGCAAAAGTCTATCTATCTGTTACACTTTCACGGCCAAACCTCTGAAAATATTTTGATGAAATTTGGTATGAATATATGTTTTTTTGACGCAGGCGCAGCTCCGAAAAATTAGGCAAAGTGAAATGGCCCCTTTTCTAAGAGGGCGTAACATACTAAATGCCTATTACATACCCAGTCCTTTACCGGGCAGCATGAGTACCCATTCCGCAGACGATGATAGAAGACCATGCTGGAGGAACACTACTGGTCTCCCCTCGGTACTAGCATTAGCTTTACCATGGGGAATTCTATGCATTTCCAAAATATATTTGTCTTCGGTATATACACGGTGGATCTCGCAAGGGTAACCGTACTTTCTTATCAGGGAAAACTGAAAGGGGAATTAAAGGATATAGATACTTCAAATTATTAATCTTGTTGGAATTCTGATCCTTCTCTAGGCTTGAATTTTCTCAGAGCAACGCAAGTTGTAACTTGTAACTACCCTTACCTTACATCTATAGATTAATTAAAAAAAAATACTTGTGACAGACGGATAGACAGACGACATGGGTATAAGAGTTCCTTTTTTATTAGTTTTATTTATCAATTATAATATGAAGAAATTGTTTCAAAATTGTAGAGTTCCCTGAGAACAAAATTCATCTTGTTCAATGATTCCCAAACCCAAACCCAAAACTCTGTTCAATATGATCGAAAAATCAGATCTAGATACTCGCGTTCGTGCTTAGGAATTGACTGCCTAGAAAATTCAAGATTCTTTGGCACTGCTGAGGTTGCGGCAGCTTTCCATAAACAAAGCTTTTGACTTGAGGACGACAACCGTGCGCTGCCAAATTGTGGCCTAGGACTTTTTAAGAACTTTATTCAAATTAGGACTTTACGAAGGTGCGACGCGACACTCGCACATTTTTAATTCTGGTAAAATACATACACAAAACATACGTTACAATTTAGAAGCTATTATCGATGTCATATTATAATCTCTTTCGAGATTTACCGTGAATTAAAAAGTAAATATTCACGAAATAAAAATTAAATTATAATTTCCAAGGTGAGGCGCTGGTACTATCCCCCATAATCATAAAAATAAACGAAAGTTGGATAGGTCCATGTTAAAAAAAAATATTTCGTCTCGTTCTTTCACGACAAATATATATAAGACAGAAAGAGATAAACATATTTTAGTTAATGTAGACTTAACGAACGTTCGTTAATTTTTATGAATAAGAATGTATTTATTTTATTTGAGTATGTTCTATTTTAGTAAATTCCAAAAAATATGTGAGAATTTGATAGATTTAATCTTACCGTATCTAAACTTGCATCTTCAAGTATACTGGGATCCGTCGCCCTATCAATACTGACAACCCATGCAATTGGGAACAAAAACAATGTTAATAAAACCCTTATCAGATCCATCGTATTTGGCAGAGGAGTCAACTGGTTTTCGTACGAATGGGCCGCCGACTGAAGAGCTAAACTATAGTTTAGTTAGATTAAGGCAGATTTGTTTATAGATAAGTTAAAACACTTCAAGACGATTGGAGGATTTGTCAAACAATATTGTTTCTATGCTTCAACCTGATAATAGTTTGATTGCTTTAATTAAGTAAACATTAAATTTAAGTACTTAAACATTGTACCTATCTAGATCGTAGATTAATATCTATCACTTAGGTACAACGAGCACAGAAAATTGATTAAATTTACAGGAGCTTATAAATTGTATGACTAATGTCGCATATTATTCGATATCCAACGAAAATCATTCGACTTGCCGATTTTGTTTGAGTCACTTTTCAAAAATAGAACACCAGTCCTAAATGTTTGTGTAAAGTGCATTTGTGACTACTAATCAATATGAAAATTATTTTATGCGGATCTTAGACTTCGTAGCAATCAGCTGAGGCGCTAAAATAAGAATTCGTCGTAGAAGCAGCTATATCGGAATTTATTTTTCTGATTAAACCGCCTATCACTGACTTTATATTCTGAAAATACTTATAAGATATTTGAATACTTACGTGTAAATTTGTTAAACTTATCATTCGGAAACGAGGTCAATAAGATTAATTTGACAATGAATAAAAATTAAACCGATTTCGTAACTATCTACCTAGACGCCTTACCTATTTATTTTTTGGGCAGGTACGCAAGGTTAGATAAAAGTGATCAGATAATCTTATTGACTGAGCGAGCGAAAGTCTCCATTTCGAGACTGTCCTATTTTGATTTTGTGGGCAGATAATGTTTGTTCCGTGCTAGAGGTCTCATTTCCGAATGGATTCTTACGAAACTTCGTAAGTACATGTATGTGTTTAAACTTTTTTTTGAGAGCTTGTTTGATTTAGGAAAAAGTAGGGCAAACGGGGGAAAAATTTGCGTAGAGTTATATATGAACGGATTTCAATCATATGGCGGCAACAACCTATTGTCCCACTCACACATTGCGTACTTACTTACCCGGACGCTGCTGTGCGTTCATGTAGCCACAGCAATCGCTCACAAAACACAACAGAGAGTTTCGTCTGAACAAAAAAAAATCATAAAAAAGTAAAATTAAACATCATTTTCCCTAAGCGAATGGCGCAGTAGGTAGGTATATCCTCAACAAATTTTACTCAATCAAAAACGCTACAAAAAAGCTATCGTCTGCTACCTATATATCACCGGGATTAACGGCTTAACCTGCCTTCCGAAGCACGGAGGAGATCGAGATAGAAAATACCACTAAATGGCGACTAATCTAATAGCTGCAGTCAGTCAATGCTGAACTTAGGCCCCTCTATTGTAATGTAACCCTTTCGTAAACTGCCCCTTATTATTCGCAAAGAGTTCGTGGACAAGCGTGAGTGTTGGAATATGATTTTTGTCTTTATCCACATTGTAGAAACGGCTTTGGTTTTGGTCAAAGAGTATCGAAACTGCTTTTGGTTATTAACATGACATGCAATCATCACATAACATGAAAACATGCGTTTTAATAATATAGAAACTTAGGTTTATTGTTATTATTATTAGCTAAAGAAAAATAACAACATGTGACGAAGATAAAGAAGAAATTGGGTTCATGATCTAAATACTCAAAAGGATTCGTATCCATGGCCATAAATTACCTAATAAAAAATGGTACAATGTAGTTTGAGTTGAGTGTCACTGTCATGTTAGTTGTTTGGGTTTTCATTTCGTAGGTGTTCGTGAGTTACAAATTCATTTTGTTTGTTTGTATATTTTCTTTTAAATTAGATTGATTTTATTTGTGGCTAATGTTTGTGTAGCACGAAATTATGGCAAATCAAGAAATAAGTCTCAAATGGAACGGGTATCAAAATAATATATTGACAAACGTAAAAGAGTTGTACAAAGACGAAGGGTTGTCGGACGTGACTTTGGTGTCGGAAGGGCTTAATTTTAAAGCTCACAAAGTTATTTTGTCGGCCAATAGTTCGGTATTTAGGTCGATATTTCAGGTAAGTATACTGGTTAGCCTTTGTGCGTAATTAGGTACATATTGGTTTGTATAATCTGACGCCCACTCATTTTTTGTAGCAAAACCCCCACAAAGATCCAATTATAGTGCTGCATGATATCAATCCTGCTTCCCTGAAAACCCTGTTGACCTTTATGTACAATGGAGAAGTTAATGTTACTGAAGAATTCCTACCGGTGCTATTGAAGACTGCGGAAACTCTTAGGATCTGTGGTTTGTCAACTGGCAGTGAGAGCTCTCATGATGATGAGGTTAGTTTTTGTTATAAGTAGTTAGTTAAAATTGTATTAAGAAGATACTTTTTAGTGCCATAACATTTTAAAATATTGGTTAGTCAACCAATTGCTAAATATTGAATAAAAAAGCCTCTCATAATCATTTTGTGTAGGTTACATTGTCAATTGACCATGTACACCCTGGTGTCAGAGTTGTTCGGAATCACCTCTCTATCTATCTATCTATCTATGAAAAAGCCTCTTAGACTATACAGTACATGATAATTTTATGAATTTTGAAAAAAGTTAAACCATACTCTTTGAAAAATCTTAATAAAAAACAAAAAAGTCTATATAAGTATTAATTACACTTGTATCAATAATTTTCAGAAGACAACCCCAACAGCTCAGCCAAAGAAAAGAAAGAAAAGTGAGCAGGAGGATAACAATAACAAGATTAAAAAAGTAGCAAATGCAACTCCAAAATCAGATTCCATAATCAACCTTAGTGCTAATGCTGACATCAATAAATATACTGTAAGTACCTACCTTTAATACAAAACTCGGGATACTTAGTTACAGATCAACTGCAGTTGACTGTGTTGTTACACCATCTGTCATAGGCCAATAAAGAGAACTTTAAATGCTGTCCCCTCGGCTCTCTCATTTTTTAGTAAGTGCAGAGAAAATAATTACTTCATATGGACTTGTCTTCATTATTTTCAGAATATAGTACCAAAAGTGGAACCTGTGGATTCACCACTAACAGATTATTCGGGAGAGAACACAAATGATACAGACATTGCTTTACTAGAGGACAGTGTCGAAAAAAAGTACTCTGTTAGGCCTGGAAGTCCTTTATTAGGAACGGCAATATGCAATACTCCCACAAATGATCGTTGCATTAAAAAGTGGATTAACGAAGTCACTAGTACACAACCGTGTCTGAATATAGGTAATGAGAAGGTTAATGGAATAGATTTAGGTGATGAAGATAAAGATGTTGTTGAGATTGACAAAGAAGTTGATGCAGTGTTGCAAAGTGGGACAATAGTGGAGTCTTTGAGCATCACCACAGAAAATATCAATTCCATATCTGCAGAGGCTCAGATGTGTAAAGGTAATTTTATACTATTCTTAGGTTTCGGAATGAATGAATGAATGAATGAATTAACACTTTATTGCACCATTTACAAACAAAAGAAACACATAGTTAAATCCATTACAACTAAATGGGTACAAAGGCGGACTTTTCGCTAATGCAATTTCTTTCAGCCAACCTTAGGGTAGAAATAGCTGGGTAAAAAAAACACTTGCGTGAGCGGTGCAGAAAGCCTAAATGTACATACCTACATTAAGACGCATATAAATATACTTACATAAATAAATAATAAGAATAAACTTACAAATAACATACATAAATAATTACTGTCAATAAGTGTAAGAAGTTAGTGACAGCCTTATCACAATATAAGAGAGGATTATTCTACCTCGGAAAGGTGGTGAGACTTAACCTGATCTTTGAATGAAGTAATAGTTTGTGCCTTACGAATGTCTACCGGTAATGCATTCCAAAGAAGAATAGCCTGAACTGTGAAGGACTTTGAATAGAAACGAGA
This sequence comes from Euzophera pinguis, assembly GCA_947363495.1. Lineage (NCBI taxonomy): Eukaryota > Metazoa > Arthropoda > Insecta > Lepidoptera > Pyralidae > Euzophera > Euzophera pinguis. The sequence goes on along the minus strand of OX376156.1, from coordinate 4,851,532 downwards.
AGAGTGGTCAGGAATCGCCAAATGAAGAGAATTAGTGCTACGAACATTGTGGTTATTGATCTCACAAAAAAATTTAAACGTTCTTTGGTGGTGAGGTGTAAAAGGACTTCATCATCAAGCCAATATGATGATTTTATCATTACAAGGTTGAGATACACATGGTGCATTGAATGAAGTCATAAAATTTTAATGAGACAGCACATTGAATAGTTATGGGGCATGGATTCATTTCCAGGCTCTTTGAAAAATTTATCATAGCTGTGTACTGTTTATTTGTATACATAAATACAAATAAAAGAACCACTATGAACAAAAAATATTAACTAAGTTGATAGTTACTTCAAATGATCTTTTCCAGTAGTATGATTTACAAATTTTCTGTTTCTCAATAGGGTCGACTAGTAGAGAATTCTTAGTATTATGTCCTCCAAATTGTATATGTATGTTTTACTTGTGGTATTCAAGTAATAAGAATAACTCGCACACACAGCCAACACCAAATGATCTTTTCCAGTAGTATGATTTACAAATTTTCTGTTTCTCGATAGGGTCGACTAGTAGAGAATTCTTAGTATTATGTCCTCCAAATTGTATATGTATGTTATACTTGTGGTATTCAAATAATAAGAATAACTCGCACACACAGCCAACACCAAATGATCTTTTCCAGTAGTATGATTTACAAATTTTCTGTTTGTCGATAGGGTCGACTAGTAGAGAATTCTTAGTATTATGTCCTCCAAATTGTTTATGTATGTTTTACTTGTGGTATTCAAATAATAAGAATAACTCGCACACACAGCCAACACTAAAATATCTTGAATTGTAATATTGCAACATAGAATCGTGCAATTTTCAGATAAAAACAACACATGCTACGCAAACCCTTCATTCCCCTGTCCGTTTTGCCAACGAGTGTACAACAGTTGGGGGTATCGGCGGAGGCACGTGAAATCTAGGCATATGACTAACAGGTGAGGATGATTTTAATATTAGACCCGAGTTTACCCATTCCCGTAGGAATGTAGAGAAGTCTGTTCTTAGCCGACAACTCCTAATTCATAATTATAAAAATATTAACCTGTTAAAAAATTCTGATTTGTAGGTTATGTAGTTTTAAGATTTTGTGTTTACTACATGAGTAAGAGAGTAATTTGGCTTAACTTTTTGTTGGGGAGTGATACAGTGTTTGATATATATGATTTTATTGCTTGTTCAAAAGCTCCTAGAAATCACCAAGTATAGTTTAACTGCCACTTCACTTAGTTTGATTCTTCTGACTAGACTTGACTAGATTTAACTATTGACATGAGTTTTGACTGAACCACACTGTAGGACTGAAGACGAAATCAAAATTAAGAAGGGCCATAAAATGACTTGTATCCATTGCCGTAAAAAACATTAAAAAAGAAAATAATAAAATCTCATGCTTTTTCAGATTATCATGCAAATGGTGCGTATCAGTGTTGCCATCTACAGGCGCGTGGTACACGCACGCTACTCGAGCTCACGGGGTTCCGCATGAAGAAGCAAGAAATTCTTTAGTGGTCATGGTAGAAGCTCATGCAGTGTTGACCTTGAATGAACCCAGTGTGGCCTCGTTGTTGGGGCAGGTCGGGATGGGAGATGGAGTCGCTGAGAAGAGCAATTAGGGTATGATTTTTATTGTTTTCAGATTGTTCGATGCTGGTTTGAACATTGAGTGGAAATGATACTATCTAGATGTATAAACAGATCAGTACGGCTGTTGATCTTCTTCATTGTGTTTTCAACATTGCGTTTTATGAATATGATAATATTGAAAACAGATTATGATTAAAATTATAAATCTGTATTAAAACAATTTTTGCTATTTCGTGTATATTTGGTGAGATGTGCGTAATATTTTGAGTTATCACAAAGCTATCGACTGTTTCATAAAGATATACTGGCAAAAGTATATGCGGTCAGTAAAATCTAGTCTTTTATGTTTTGATTTCAATAAAGCGTGTGATACACAATGAAATTTATCGAATCTCAAAACATGCTATCTGTGGAAAGCTTCATAAAAATAAAATATGTTTTACATGTGTGATATTTTCAAAGTATGTGCTTATATACTTTGTAAGAATTATGATTAAGGGAAAAAATAAATATTATGTAAGGAAAATATTTTTCTAATTTCTCATTGAGTCGGTGGGTTTAGTTAGGTTTTATTGAGTTAGTCGGAGATGGTTAGATTTTGTGCAAATAATTGTTTGAGAGTTGAGTCTTAAAAATAAGCTCTTAAGGTTCATAATGGCAATTCAGATTTTTAATCATATTATACTTAATTTTTTGCTAATAACAAAATTTTAGCTATGGAATTGTAGTCATATTATGGACCATTTGCTGGCATGTCCCAGTTGCCCCTTCTCGTGTACAATGGACGATTTGGCCGTGGTTTTAATAGTGGCTTGCATACTATATAGACAAAAAGACATTGCCTACCCTGTGCAGTTTGTATAAAAAAATACATATTTTTTATGTAAAATAAAAAAAATACCAAGCGCGTTGTGAAAATTTGAAATTGCGCGCGTATGTACTTTCTGTTTTTTAGTTTTTTTAAGTTCTTAGTTCTCCGACTAGACTAAACTGTATGTTAGGTTTAAAATTTTACGACCAATTCACTATTTCATAAGTGGTCAGTAAGCGGCATTACATACATTAAAATTAACGCCAGTAACTATCACTCGTAAATGTGCACTTTACCTTTTATTAATTTGATAAAAAATCTGCCATTCTAACGAGTATTTAAAAATACTTTTTTAAAAGAATGTGACAGAAAACTATATTAATATTTTTAATCGGTAAGTTTTTAATCGAATTGTTTGAATTCATATTTATCCCAGTGTTTCTATTTATAATTCTGTGGATACGGAATAATGATCTCATAAAAAACGGCGTAGGAGCAACAATTTGTTCAATTATTTTTGTGACATGTATCTCCATGTTATTCATGGTAACATTTATCATTATCTAACGTTGATTGACAATTATTATAATCCCATATAAATTTTGTACATGTATTTCTTTTCTAGTATTTATTAAATTTGGCTCGTTGCATACATTCATTCATTTATTAACAAAACTCATTTGAATATCAATTACAATGCCCATTATGAATATTAAAAATCAAATATAAATTAAAAATCGATATTAAGTGAGTGCTATAATTTTCAACAATTTACTTTCGCTATATAACATATTATATAATTTATATTTGTTTAAATTTATAATAAACTAGAATAAAGTGTGTTGCGCATAAATAAATTATATCATTTTATATTGTGAACATCTCATGTCCGGAATGGAAGACACTTAACTTGCTTATGTTCTTACTTAAAATGGGCATTTTGAAAGATGCAGGCGTTTCACGACTTTATGTCTGTGTATAGTGAGGTCTATGAGTATATATATTTATAGTATAGTTGCCATAATTAATAAGATCTTCGCACATTAAGGTGACGTCGTTATCATAAATGAGAGCCAGGGTCTTGTCGGTGGAGATTCTTTCATTTTTGTCTGTCATTAGCTAGACATGAGTCCCAAAATTTGTTTAAGTATTTGAATAAATACTGAGGTCATTGTTACATCATTTACCAAGTTAATTCGTCAGTTAGTGTAAAAAATAACGTAACTGGGGCTTACTATCACCTTTAATAGCAGGACAGAAACGAGTGAGTAAACCTGATGTCGCCTTACAGGTTGTATTGCGCCATCTCGTTCACTTACTCATTTCTACCCTGCTTTTAGAGGTGATAGTAAGCTCCCTGAACTGATTTTCTTTCGGTGTATTCTTTTCAGCAGTGATCATTACAAACTACCAGGTTTGTAGATATGAAAAAGTATTGGGCCTATTTGTATAAGAATTTTTTTATAGTTTTTTTTTTAATTTTGATCTTAACGCCCGAAGTAATATAGTAAGTTTTGAAAATTTCTTGGCACTTACGTCACCTTAACTGGATTTTTAAACTACTGGCAACATAAAAATATGTTTTATACGCATCACTTAATTGTGAGTAGCGTTTTTTCCTCTATGTGCGAAGACCTATAAAAATTTAAGCAATGACTGAATTTTTAGAGCATAAGGTCGTGTAGTTTCTGAAGGCATTATTTTTATATCATTCTTTTAGAATAAACACTTCTCTAATAATATTAGTGTTTAAGTCAATTAATAAGCTATTTGGCAATAATTCTAAGATGTGATTGATAGTGCTAAAGTATATATACGTATTTCGTAAAGATTAACTAATTAAGTCGATATTTGATGTGAGAAAATTCCAAATTATACTATACGAAATGAAAGAAAATTTTGAATATTTTTTAAACTTTAATATCAATATATATATTTGTATTCACGAGCAATAATATTAACATAATAAGGCAGTTGCTGTTTTGTGATTATATCTATCAAATTAAATAAAAATCCATATGTGTTAAAACGGTGAGACTTGACTAAAAATCCTATTTTATAATATCCATATTATAAGTCTGTATTATTCGAAAGCAGAGCATCAGGGCCTTAAACACATAGAAGGAATAAATAAATAAAAAACCTTATCCAGTAGGACCATAAAATTAAACTTAAAAGTATTAAGTAAATATTTATCGAGTAACTAAATCTTCTACTCGTTTTCGCTAGTTACATTTTTACTCAAAATTTGACAGTGTGACAAAGTCAACTGTTTGAAATTGAAGACAAATATACTAGCGATATATTTATTATATATACATATAATAAAATATATTTTGCACTACACATACTTTGACCAATTCGAAATATATCCTTAAATGAGTAGGACATTTTGGATATTCTGAAATATTAAGAAGCATAAAATATATAATATTGCATTATAAATACTCTGGCAAATTCGAAATATATCCTTCTATGAGTAAGACATTTTGGACAGCCTGAAATATTAAGAAGCATACAATATGATTTACACTAAAAACATATCAAACAATGTACAAATAATTGCGAGCTTCAAATTATGTATCCGTAGAAATAAGATACTAAATCGCAGTAATTCATAATCTTTAACTCTTTCGAAACCATGATGATTTCAAAATAACATCAACTAATATAAAAAATAATAAAAAAATCAAAATGGTCGCGAATGAACCATAATTTTCCCGTCAGCCATTTGGCTGGAAAATTATCAATTTATAAATTGATTATTTATATTTTCTGTATTTATTATTTTTAAGTTTGGTTGATGTTATTTCGTGAAAAATTAAGGGTCAGGCGTGTTTTTATAAATGTACTATAAGAAAAAAATCTTATACAGAATATTTAACAATGTGATAAAATGTTAGTTGTATTTACTAAATAGAAAAAAGAATAATGAATGCAATGCTTCTACATCATAGATTTCACTCAACTAAATTTCATTAGAATTAGGACCTCGCACACGGAGCGACACTAAATGACGGAATTATCAGTAATTACAATTACAAACCAATTAAAACTGTACTTCTTAAGCCAAAAAATAACAAAACATTAACAAAACATGTTTTCTGTCAGCCGCGCATAACATTTTGTATGAAAAAATTGTTAGACCACGCCCACATTCTATTTATTTATTTAAACTTTATTATACAAATACAATTGTAAAGCGCAATAGGTTTTATGATTTTTCATTTTGTTGATTGTTGGTCTTAGAAAACACAAAACACGGTCACAGGAGACCCGGCCTTACATAACGCTACCCAAGTTGCAATGTTGAAGTAATATTTTCTTACGTTTTCACGAGGGTTAAATTGAAACATAGAATTAAAGATTTTAATTTATACCTAACGTATCAAACAATTTACAACGTTCATGTTTCCAGGTTGATCGTTGTTAATGTTTGAAATGTAAGAAGTAAAATAAATAAGTAATAAACATGATAAAACCGTATTAAACTGTTTAATTCTATTGGTTGTAGGAATTTTTCACAAAAAAACAAAATAGTTTAGTCAAGAAACTCGAAAACCTGTTATACGGCGGCTGGCACGCAGCGTCACGTGTGATAAGTTGCTAACGCGTTACTAACCGGTTATCGATTAGTAGCGTCGTGTGCGAACCTCTGTGAATATGTTTGGGCAGTGGCGCTCAAGTGAGTCGTAGGTAATTTGAGTTTGTAACCAGTATTTAACAAGTAGCTCCATGTGAGAATGCCCTTATTCAGCGACAAATTATTTGCAAAGTTTGCTAAGAAACTTAATCACCCACCTTTTTATGGCTTTAACAAATCACACAATTCCACAGACGTTCTAGGCACCATATCGCATAAGGCCACTATTTAGGATTTAAGTAATTGTAAGTTACCAAAGCTATTTTTATTAACGATACGATTAGCGGTAATGAAATTTATATATTTTTGTATGAGGTGATCGAACCCTAAGATATTATATTTTTAAGAAAACTGTGTGTAATTCTTTTAATACGGCCATCATTAAATTTAAGGCATAATTTTGTATGCAATATACTTAACTCTATTGAGATACAAACCATTATACTAATATGTCAATAACAATCTTATGAAGTAATTTAACGCAAGGCTTTAAAAATGTAATTGGCGATGATATAAATAAATTTATATCATCGCCACAATAATCTAAATTATGTATATGGACTTCCGAAAGCAATGGAGATTAAATATATTTTTTACAATAAACTGTTTTTTATAAATCGGTAACCGTGCCTTCGATCGTAATTCCTGGTGCCAACTCCACTCTTTCGCTCTCAAATTTGTTATCCAACATGGAACAAAATAAATCAGTTTTGGAATCTTTCTTTTTCAAAGCTGCTATGATAAGGTCTTTGGAGTCTTTTCTGATGAGCTCTCTACTCCTAGATCTTGGAGGAGGCGGCGCAGGACTGGATTTGCCACTGGGAATAACTTTTCCTGTAGGTGTTATCTTCCCAGGCGCTGGTGATGATTTCCCAGACGGAGGAAGTCCGACTCTACCTGCTCTAAAACCTACATTGTCGAAACCATTATCAGTTTCCCCAGATCTTTTCATAGACGCTCTGTTTCTTGGCGTTTTCTTCAACATAGCCTGGAAGTTGAATGGAGGATCGTCTTCATTCATGTCGCTAGTGGATTTCGCCAACGCCTGAAGTTCTTGAATCGGGTCTTGTATGTCCGCAGCGTCAATGCCATATAAGCTTTTGCTGTGGTTCGTTTTTCGCAGTCTTGGGGCACTGCTACCTTCAAGAATGTCGGTATCGTCACGGGCATGCCAAGGTTCAGGTGGTTGGTAATAGCTCTGCGGTGTATGGGTTTTTTTCTTGTAGACTGCCGGTCTCGTAGTTGGGGCTTTTTGCTCCTCTGGTGGTAATATCGGCACCGGTTGCGTGGGATCCCTACAGAAGGGCACAGTAATGAGAGTCTGGGTGCTGGTTGAAGCTGTGCTGATGTCCGTTTGTGCTGTGAATCGCCGCTTTAAGGGTTCGTCCCACTGCTCGTGGTCGGAGTCGTATTGGCTGGCGAATGTGTCGCTGTAATGGAAACAAACCCAAGTTGAGTTAGGTCGGTGTTGGCCGACCTGTTGGAAATGACGCCATAGAATTTGTGGATATACGATTGATATCTACATTACGGCGTAGCCAAAAAAATCCTAAATCTATCACTTAATGTATTTTACTGTCAACTGCAGATTTGGGTAAACACACTAGTACACTTACACCCGTATTCTTAAACCTTCACTCAAACTCGACTCAACCTTACTCCACCTCATTGGCATGATTAGTTGTCACAAGCATCCTTGACTTAGATGATTTCTCATTGGAGGCGAGTATCGAACTGTCAATTATAAGGTTGGTCGAGAGGTACCTTGAGTCGTCCTTGAAATGAAATAAAGTAGGTAGATAAAAAACTGGTTTTTGCCACTTTTGGCCTAGGTATTTACTTACTTCATTTTATTTTCCACTCTATTCTTTTGTAATTTTCAATTTTTGTGTTTAAAATTGTTATTACGAGTATAACCTCATTGGGGTTTGCTCAAGCAACCAACTAAGAATGTCGTTTTCAAGGGAAGTTCGAGGACTTCCTTAAGGCGCCCTCGAATGAGTTTGAGTGAAGGATGTTCATAAGGTTATGTTTAAGAATACAGGGGTTAGTAGTTGTAATAGGAGTAGGTGTAATAGGGCTTTGCTTCAAAACTAGTTACTCAAACCGCTAAATCCGCACAGTTCTTTAATAAAGCTATTTTTGCTGTAATTTAGAAATGGAGTACTGAGCTGACGTTGCATGCTTACTTCGTCATAGCTCGTGACCACAAAATAGAGTATATTTCCTGATTCTACTGTAAGAAGTTAGCACTGCCTTAGGTATTTTGTTGCATAAAAATACACCCATGGAAAATAAACAAAAGAAATCAACTTACGTAGATTTAGCCGCAGGGTCACACATGTACGAGGTGTCGAAGTATTGCAGCTGGTCGATTCTGAACGGTAGTTTCCACACGGTTGGTGGTCCTGAACCTAAGAAGTCTGCACCTTTGGCCTGTGGGTCTACTCGGTCCAGTAGGACTGATGTACTCGTGTTCAGTAGAGCTTCCAACATAGCTTGATTATAAATGTGTACCTGGAAAACAAGTCCTGGTTTGTCTCTCTCATAAAAGAAATCATTTGAAATTGCAAAAATCAGTAAAGGTGGATATTTTTCAGTATCGGAAATTCCTCCTTTAATCAACTATGGAAACATGAAAAGGATAATATTTGTAGAGGCGTGGGCTACATTCTCAGAAGTCTGTTAAGCCCAGGATAACTAAAATATGTTCTGTCTTATTCTTTCATATCAAATTATAGATAAGAGGGAGGGACTAAACATATTCTAGTTAAACTAGGCTTAACGAACCTTCGTAATTTCGCAGTTTTATGTATTGGAATGCTGCCCTGATTTAGGTTCTGTAATGCGGGAGAGTTTACAAGCACAATATTACCGTCATGTTTATTGAATACTCACCACTACTCTCTGTACTTTTGAATTCGCGGGAGGAATGACAAACGCTTATTTTACAGTATGTGGTTTAATGTTTGTATAAACGAGCGAGAAAATATTAATGTAGGTACCTATACTAAACAGGATAGGTAATATTTTACGATTTTGAAATTTCATTTTCAAATCAAAGTTACCATGCCTATGTTTTTAGACAGTAAAACATGCACCTTTTTAAAAGATTCCTCTGCAAGGAGGTCCGGTGAATTCATATTAGTAAACCCTCCCGTATCTCAGAACTACCCGGGGTCTGAATACTGGAAGGGTTTATATATTCGCCGCACTACCGATTTCTTAATCCTTCTTACAATACTTGGGAAAACCAAAAGTAGGTAAGAACCCAAGTAGGTAAAACTGTCCTTTCGTCTTTTACCTGTTGTGAAAAATGCACCAAATCTTGATAGCGCACAGCTCTGTACTGAAGCAAGACTTGGAAGATGGACCTGCTCTTCCACTTCATCGCGAACCTCTTGAGGAATGAGGCTGTCTCTTCATCTATCTGACCCGTGCTTTTACTGATGAGAGGGCCGTAAGCTTTGCGGACTATGTACCCTCGATATGCTGAAAAGGACTTATTGCTTAACACGTTGCAAGATTTTATAGCTTATCATTTTGCACATATTTCACAGAATAATTTAAGATTTTAAGCGGTTGATTCTTTTTTCAGTCATTGATAATAACTGATAAATTATCACTGATACTGAACAGCTTTTACAGAAAACATTATTTATTTTAGGTAGGTACTGTTCGAAGAATTTAATTAATTAACATCTTAGTTGTCCTCATCGTTTCATTGATGGGATACTTTCTTTCCTACAGACATTTTTGTTACCTAAAGGTTCCTACAACGATTATTTTAAGTTTTTAAATCAGATCTGAAATTGGTAGTAGAAATAAATGCAATAATACCTAGTTCCAATGCTTTTAAGTAGTTTGTTTTTGTTAAATTCTTACCTTTTTGAATCAGTAAAGCTGCCTCATCTTCCGTAACGTTAAGCGATTGTTGCTTCTTTAATTCTTTTACTGAAAACGTTAAAATCAGTTTGTTTATCTGTTTTCTAGGCAACTTTTTGGACGTATGATAGGGATTGTAGTAAAAGGTGAAAAGGAGTTCAGTAGCCGAGCGGGTCACGAGTATTCGGAGCGAAGGTGCGTGTCAAACGACGACGAGGCGGGACCCGTAATGGATTGGTCGGTATTTTATAGGCGTTTTCTATCTCGAGCTCCTCTGTGCTTCAGAAGGCACGACGGCCGTTGGTCCCGGTTATTATCAATAGATGGCAGGATTCATTTAATCATTGGAAGGCACTCAAATGTCTCGGGTCATGTTTCTGTTACATAGCGCGGAGAACCGATGGCCGATGGGGCAGAAAGGTTCTCGAATGGCGACCAGGTACCGGTAAGCGCAGCGTTGGACATCCACCGACCAGATGGTCAGATGACCTGAAAAAGGTCGCAGGCAAACGCTGGATGCAGACTGCTGCCAACTGATCATTTTGGAAATCATTGGGAGAGGCCTATGTCCAGCAGTGGACTGAATGCGGCTGAAATGATGATGATGATGTTTCTGTTGGTCTGGTTTCCCTGTAAAAAGGGTCACGGAAGTCAGACGGCAGTCGCTCCATTGTACCAGTGCCGCCAAATCAAGGACAAGAGACAACTAAGAAACACGCTTGGACGGATAAAATAGCAAAAGGTGATGGATAATAGATGTGAAAATTATAATGTACAGTAACATTATTACCACCAAGACAACTAAATAAATTATGAAAGTTAGTTAAATAAAAATAATAATAAATAAATCTTTACTTTGGACATACGTCCATAGTGTTAGTAACAATTCTTAATTCTAGGGTGAGTATACACAATAACATATAAAACCGGCCAGATAGGTACGACAGCCCATCTACCTGCAGTGCAAGCTGTTCCAGTGCGCCAGCAGTGGACTGTTCCACCTATCAGCCAACATCCTCAGGATACCGTTAGGGCTGTCACGCAAACGCTGGAGGGCGGAGGCACAACGCTTCCGAATTAAGGCATAAAAGTCATCTAAGCGTGCCTCCGCAAACATGCCTGATGCTCTACAACGCCGTAACAGCCCCATCAGCGCCCTGAAGGAGTTGTTATATTGCACACGAAGGGCATTGTATGCACGCTGAGTATAGCCGACCCAAAGACTATACATTATGTTGTCTTGATACTTACTGTGCATTATTTTAGATTTACTTTTAGCTGCTTTTCTCCTCGCTAGGAATGCTCTCATCATACACTGCACTTTTATTATTTTCTTCACTTGTGTTTCGTACAACCTGTAACAATTTCATATAACAATAGCTTTCATTGAAGTAAGTAGTTTGTTTTCGGGTAAGTTTAATCAATATGTAGAAATTTTTCGAATTAAAATCAAAATGTTTTAACACAAATCCAACAACATACTGAAAATTTGTTCTTTTAAAACAACTCCTATTAGTGTTTGGTATCCCAATTTCTGCGGGAATAAGGTTAGTGTATTTCTGATAGTAAAAGTATACAAACCTTGATAGGAATTCTTCATTATAATATTTTAAGAACACTTTAGTCTTGCCTAGCACCCAGCCCTCCATTTTCAGTCTGATCAGCAGTAATCTGCAATTATCCTTCGTTACTTCCACATTCTCATCAAAATCAAAAGCAAGGAAGCGATACCTGTAAATAAATATTTTCTGAACTGTCATAGGGAACTAAGGGCTTCAAGTCTGCACCAAGTTCGTTAAAAAATTCAACTAGACAAAGGAGTCTTTGCACTTCTATGAAACATTTTGGAATTTCGTTCTTTATTTCCATTCTCGAAATTTACCTTCGAATAAATTCAGCGAACGGTATGCGGCAAGAAAATCCATTTTGTCTTGCTTTAGCCGTGTCTAATATAGCCAAAGCTCTGAGTTGTTGCTTGACAACTTCTGCCTGGAAACCTCTAGGGTTGTCGTTCAGGTCCGCTCGTATGCACCTTACATAGTGAGTTCCTCCACTGCCAGGGCCTATGGAGAGTTGCTTAAGAATCTCCAGGCTAGTAGCCCTGTATGTGGCTGCGGCAGTTCGCATTCTATGCACTTGTGAGAATTGTCCTTTGGACACTGTGTTGTATTTCTGCAATTAAAGTTCTCATGGTCTTAATAATTCTATGTCATGGTTATGCTAAAGCACTTGTAGCAATGAATTGTTGTATCTATGAATAAGAAGGAAAGTTTACGAATTTCAAAAATTCTGAATCTGCAATAGGGTTAATGTAAGCAAACACTTATAGCTATTTAAGTTCAAACTTACCCTTGTTTTAATATTATCCATTTCTTTCTCAGATTTGGATTTCACAACTGTTACTTTCAGCTGGCTTGGAGATACAGTCAGATTTCCTGTTTTAGTGAGTTTATTTCTAAATAACTGTTGAACTGTAATATTTGTTGAGGCTCTCATGGTTTCAATCATTTCTGGAGGTAGAAAGTCTTTGTTTTTGTCAGCCATTTCACGGGCGTCGTAGTTGACTTTCCCCGTGTAATGTGCTACGCTGAACTCGTGGCTTCCAGATAACTTTATGTAGGGTCCTTTACAGGTCGTTCTAATTGTGCCTGAAATATACGACACGTGCTTAAGTATTACACGCAAAAATGATAAATAATCTAATTTTATTATCAGAGGAGATACCTATACACGTATTTAGCTTAGCTTTATTAGCGTTGATGTAGTCATTTATTATTTAAAACTTACTCATTATAAATTCCTGACCACTTCCTGTTCGACTAGCTTCATCGAGTATGTAGAATAATCCCATAGGTCTTCCCATCAGTTGATCAACAGAATTCTTATTGTCATAAAAATGTATAGACGCAGCTTGAACTTCTTCCTCCGCAGCCTCCTGCATCTCCCAAGTAAATATCCTTTGGTTGTACAGAAACTGTATTTGTTCATTAGTTGTATTTACTATAAGCTGCTCAATTCGGTTTCTATGATAGCACTCAAAACCAAACATATCTAATAGGCTAACAGAGAATTTGTCACCACTGCAAAAAAAAAAAATTACCATGTAATTAGTTAAGATTTAAAATATTTTTTAACTTTAGTGCAATGATAATAAAAACTTACAAAACAGCTCTCATAAATGATAATTTTGAGTTTATCAAGTTGATCATCCAGTCAATAAATCTTTTATACAAAGCACTAGCCAGTGTATCCCTGGCATCTCTAGCTTCATCTGTAGAATGTTTCCGCTTCACAGCAGTTCCACTTTCTATTAAACAATAATTGAGCAGTGCCCAGAGAAATTTAGTTTCTTCAAGTGCCAAGAGTTTCGCTACTTTTCTGGCCTCATCAGGGTTTTCGATTTCTGCAGAACCGCTTTTACCATCTTTAAACCTAACATTTCCCAATACTAATATTCCTGCTAGTATAGTTTCCATGATTGTAATATCTTCCTCCTCCCAGTCTAGTATTATTAAATTTTCTATAAACTCCTTATAATTTTCTACATTTTGTTCTGGTGTTTCACGAGCACCCTTCGCACTTTTGCATGGTTCTTCTAGAATTCTCAAATATCGATGTTTTCTGTCTTTTTCTAAGCACAATTCATCTAATCTGTTAGCTGCTACCATAGCATCGTAAAAATAATAAAGTAGATTAAAATTTGCGTGGCTCCTAAAATATTAAAAAAGTAATATTGAGAGACAGGACTAAACAAAAATGTATTAATAAAATTAAATATTTTTATTCAGCAACCATACAGCAAACTTTCAAAAAGGAACCGCCTTGTTTTTTTTCTATTAAGTTTATTTGATTTAATAATACTTACATGCATTTAAATTTACTTACATATCAGTAGAAGATACACGCCATTTTTCAAGTTGATAAAGCCAAAATATAGCACCACTTAGCTTCCCTGTACTACCGTAGGTAACTTGTACTTGTAATATTCCTCTAGTAGAATTGTTATTAATAGGTGTTGCTGCATTTATAGCAGCATGAATAACTTTGGTGGCTTTTTTAATTCGTTCGGCAGTGTTACTTTTCATAGCACCTACATAAGTAAGATGTGATAGAGCGTGAATCATGTTGGTCGTTTTTCCCGATTTACTCTCGCCTGCAAACACAATGTGTTGTGGTTCATTATGATGGAGAGCATCTTGGTATGCGCTGTCTGCTACAGCAAATATGTGGGGTTTGTAGTCTGACCGTGATTTGCATTCGTATTTTTTGTGGTACTGAAACACGATTTAAAATTTTATATATTGCGTTAATGCAATCAATCGACTCTTACTATTTTAATTTAATAATGTACTCACACTATCGTTATAAATGTCTTCTTCTGTATTTGGATTAAGTATAAGAAGTATATCACCTACAAAAGACGTAAATAAACCCTTTGCTAGTTTGGTCTGTAGTTCTGCAAGAATCCTTTCCTCTGTTAAATTCTCTAAAGCTGCTAGATCCTCAACTTGCATAGTTTCTGGGTCAGGAACTCCTTCAGTCATGAGAAGTCCTTTTTTGATTATACGTTCTGGTCGTTTACTTGGTATTTCTGTTTGTTTTAAATCCATTATCAGCATTTTTAACTCTGTTGACAACTAACATTATGATTATTGTAGTAAAACACATTAATCATTATAATAATATGTTCATTCATTATATTGAGTGGTCTTCATGGTCAATCGACCTTTTACTCTCTAGTTTCAGAGTTTTTGTAATAACATAAGTATGTTTAATTAAAATTTAAAAAAAAATTTTGTTATTCAACTTACGTGGTAGTCATTTTCTGGGACAGATTGAATAAAGGGATGTTCTTCTAACTCCACACTGTATGGTCTATGTTCAGGGTTCTTTTCCAAACATCTGGGAAGAATATCAATAATTCTATAAATACTTAAAACTAAATCATTTATCAAAACAGCAACGGAGATTTTATTTAAATTTGATTTTAAAAATTTCTTAATGAATTCAGTATCTTAGTGTTGTTACAAATTCAATGGTTGGAGCCACCTTTTAAGTAAGAAATACTTGTGTTAGGTGACCCCGCCCCGTTTAATTACATTTACATTACCTAAGATATACACAATACAAGTATTAACACAATCAAAACGTTCACATAATCACATTATGTAGCACATAATAGGTATGTTGTATATGAAACAAACTACAGTCGTACATACATAAACTAATCTAATCAATAGATCTTAAATCTATTCATTGTTTGTTTATTAATTCATTGTTTTTAGCCATAGAAGTAAGGCATCTTTACAAATCTAAATCGACATGGGATATATATAAAGATATTTCGTTAACTTTGTTATAGATATAGGCTGATTGATTGCTATATTGCCTCTTAGCATAGGCGGTGTTAGTTTTGACAATTGGTGCAACGTTACCAATTCTACGCCTGTTAAGCTTGTTAGGATCAAATGGGAGTTTTCTATAGAGTTTTAAAGTAATTTGGCAAATATAGTGTCCTCACTAATACGTGGGGCGCACTATAAGTTTCCGGAATAAATATGAAAAAATACTATTAAAGGTACAAAATTAATTTATTGTTTTTCAAAATAATCTCCCTTGGCGTCTATGCACTTTTTCATTCGATGAAACCAGTTTTGAAAACTTTTGTGCCACTCCTCTGTGGTGACCTCTGAAACGTGTTTTTCATACTCCTCGACAGCCTCTTCTGGTGATGAAAATCGTTGACCGCGTAATTGGTTCTTAATTTTTGGGAACAGAAAAAAGTCACAAGGTGCCAGGTCGGGACTGTATGCAGGATGACTCATGAGTTCTACATTTTTCGCCTTCAAAAAGTCGTTTGTCTGTCTGGCCGTGTGAGAACTAGCATTGTCGTGGTGCAGGATGATACGGCGTTTACGGTTATTTTTACGGAGTTCGTCAATAACTTCCGGCAAACAAATGGTCGTGTACCAGTCACTATTCACTGTACGACGATTCTCTAAAGCAACAGTAGCCACGTGTCCAGTTTTATTAAAAAAAGAAGGAATCATCCGCTTAGATGCACTTTTCACGCGCGCCACTTTGGTTGGTTTCGGCTCATCTTGAAAGACCCATACGCTCGATTGCTGCTTTGTTTTGGGATCGTAGCAATAAATCCATGTTTCGTCACCCGTTACTATGTCCCACACCAAATTTGACGCACCTTCGTTGAATCTGGTAAGCATGGCACTGCACCAAGTGACGCGGTCCGTTTTTTGAGCCTCGGTCAAGTTGTGTGGGATCCACCGCGAGCACAGCTTTCTCACACCCAAATGTTTGTGTAGGATTAATTGTATTTGACTCAAGCCTATTTCTAAGGATGCGCGAATTTCATGGTAGGTCACATGCCTGTCTGTTTCAATCATACGGCGCACAGCATTGATGTTTTTGTTGGTCACAGCGGTGGACGGCCGACCATCGCGAGATTCGTCACTGAGATTGATACGACCACGCTTGAATTCTGCAAACCAGCTATAAACAGTTGTCTTGCATGGTGCTTCATTGCCAAAAGCTGTTTCAAGCCGAGCGATGCTCTGTTGAGCTGTCAAATTACACTTAAAATCGTAGAAAATCATACTACGAAAATTTTCCCGAGTTAAATCCATGTTGATGCAGACACACAATTTTTTAAATGGCGCCACAAGGTAAAAACAAAAGACAGTCAGATGAAACAAACTGCATTCTACAGCCAAAGAGTTCTATTTTCAAATGTTGCAATAAATTTTTAAATATTGTTTATGTAAATGGCCAGTTCCGGAAACTTACAGTGCGCCCTATGTAGAAGATCACATTTCGCATACAAGCATTCTGTCGAGAATTGATATGGTTTGAAATAAATGTTTTTTAGCAGAGACCTTTGTGCTTTTTCTATTTCAAGAAATTTGGTTTTTGTCGCTCCTTCCCAGATTGGGATGCAGTACATGAGAACTGACTGAGCCAATGAAAGATTTATTTGTTGTATCAATTTTTTATTAGCTACATGTTTGAGAATTCTTAAGACCCAGGAAAGCTTTCTTATCCTGGTTACAAGAAGTTCAATATGTGGATGCTAGGTCAGGCGTTGATCAATCATAATTCCGAGGTACTTAGTTTTGTCAAGTCTGTTAATGGGGTTGCAAGAACAGTTATCACTTTTTACGTTTAAGCATGTGTGAATCTTGATTATGAAATTTGGAGACGGTTGAGTATTATTGTAATTTCTAAAACATATGTAATTCGTTTTAGAGGTGTTTAATGTTAGCAATTTACAGTCCAACCAGTGAGCAATCTTAGCCAGACCCACCTCAGCTGAGTCATGAACAGTTGGTTGGTGCAGAGAAAACTACCGCAATATCATCAGCATATGTAAAGATTTTTCCATTGGGCAGATCCATATTACATAAATTATTTAAATAGACGAGAAAAAGGGTTGGCCCTTGTAATAGATTGTCTATATCACTTAATTAGTCTAATTTCGCTCTAACGGCTGAACGTAATTTCTTAGAAGCCTACTACTGGATCTCATAAATTATGCTATCATACCTTACCTATCCTCATCATTTACAAAGTCTTAACACACAAATCACGGCAGTATATATAAATTGTAATACTCACTCGCATATAAAATCATTTATTTCGTTCGATGACATGGCGGGTTTAAGTAATCCTGGAGGCGGATTCCTCATAATTTGGAATAAAGCTCTTGTGGGATGCATATCTTGAAAAGGAGCCTTTCCATCTATCATTTCAATAGTGGTAATTCCTAATGCCCACACATCAGCTCGATTTCCATATCCTTCTTCACCACTCGCCACCACTTCTGGAGCCATCCAGCTAGGTGATCCAATATTGGTATGACGTTTCCCTAGAGTCCCATTCAGTTTGCAGGATAATCCAAAATCCGTGAGTTTGACTTCTCCATCCTTCGTGATGAGAATATTACTGCATCTTATATTTCGATGCATGACATTGTTCTCGTGCAAATAAATGAGGGCCTAGAAATGAATGGTAGATAAGATAGATTGATTGGACCAATCGATGGAGTCAACACGTGTGTTTAACTTGGAATGATGGAATGCCCGCCCCTAAAGAATGATACTCAGTCGAGACGGCTCAGCGATAGCCCGTCAGCGTCAGTCAAATGGTCCACGCCCATAAGATTCATTGGAGCTATTTGCATGCGTATCTGCTGTCTCGGTGCCTGTCTTGTTCGGCGCAGTCTGATGTATCACTGTGTTTAATGCGTTCATTATGATCGTTTAGCTTTCAAATATGATTTGCTAAGAGTATATGATTTGTATTTATCACATAAGAGGATGATGAACATTGAATATCATCTTTAATGTTTTTAATTTACTTAGATGAATTATAGGATATTTAATTATCAGCACGTTACAATCTTACAATGTGTTCGATAGAAGTAAATTTACTGAAATCTAAGTAAGATAGCCCGTGGATATAATCTAAAAATTTAAGGCGAATAGTTGGTTGTATAATAAAATACTTCAAATAAAATGCTACCTCGATTATGCATGCAAGTGTATTCATGCAAATGCGGCATGGTGTAAAGAAAGTTGGCACCCCACTAGATTACAATGCTTCCCCGTTACACAAAAAAATTGCCTTTGACATTATCTCCGGAGATCAGTTATGTAGAGATCTTCTTAAAGATATGTATCTATCATTGACATAAAAGCGTCGGTACATTCTTTCATACAAAATTCATTGTTTAAAGTCTGAAATTCTGCAATGAATAAGCTGACCTGAAAAGCTAACATCGTTTTTTTATACAACTAAGTAAGCAAACAGGCGTACGGCCCACCTGATGGTAAGTAACACGGTAACCACCGTAGCCTATGAACGCCTGCAACACCGGAGATGTCACGAACCTGACCCTGAAGGAATTTAAACTCGTAAATACAAAATCTTAGCAACGTTATAAACATACGTACTAAAACATTCTGTACAAACGAAACTTATAGTTGTGCTTACATTTACCGTACTACATTGCAATATCGATGAAATTTACATCAAAAGTTAGTTCATGATTGTGTACCTTACGAGACGCTACATCGATAGATATGCGTGGAAGATCAGCCGAACGAAAAGGATGGAGCACCGGTATATTGCGATTGTGAGGCAAGTGGCTTGCATAAAGATAATACACATTTATTCTTCTCAATTTTCTGTACAACCTAAAAGTCAAATTTACATTTACGACTTAAGACTCAATACATAAATGTATAAGGAAGATTTCCAGTTGTTTCTTGAGAGTCCGCAGGATCATTGGCTACTGCGTCAGAGGTCTGTATATCTTGTGTGCGCGAGCGCATTATTTACGATAATTGAGCGATGCGCCACGATGGGGGGCCATCACGGTGTTGTCGGGCGCGCACTGACATTCGCATCGACAAGTTCGACTGTTCCGTCGCGAATCACATCAAATAAAGCGGCATGCATTTTAAGTAATGGCCCTAGATAGTATTTCAACGTACGTGGACGAACCCCTCGCAATATATTATACCACGTCACGGGAATCGCCCGGACACGGATTCCAAAACAATTGAGTTTGCATTCAAAGTACCCTCCAATTGATTCAGCCGTTGAAAGGTGGACTGGCAGTCCCTTTGTTTTGTAAACAGCCATCTCGACTCGAATGTGACGAAAGACATGTTTATAGTCCGTCGTATATGGGCTTACCTTGATCGTATATTTGAGAATGTAGGCGATGTGTTCCTCCGACATTTTTCTGTCTGTTGCGTTCAGTCTCCTGACGATGTCGATGACAGATCCGCATTCACACAACTGGAAAATAGAGGATTGCTGTGAGTCATGCATAAACCTTGCGATTTATCCAGGAATCCAGGCAGTCAATGCCTTAGTTGGAATAAAGGCGACACTTTCGCATGTGGATGCTATCTCGCCAATGATTTCCTTTGAATCTTGTTCGGTGTAGATGTAGATTGGAATTCATTGCGTGGTAGCAAATGTCAGATAGGTACATTATAAATAAGTGCTCTTCATTTTACTATATTCTGTATAGGTACTCTATATATATTCATACTCAAGTTTGAACATTTGCAAAAACTTTACACCTCTTTTCTTTACCACCAATCTATGCTAAAATGATTCAAAATATTATACATTAAAATCACAGGAAGCAAGGTTATAAAATCATTTGTATTAGGGTTCTTTTACGTACCTCAAGTACAAACCATATCTTCTTCACGCCTTCTGATTTCTCACAAAAAACTCCATAAAAATCTATCAAATTTGCATGTTTAGTGAAGTCTCTGAGTATTTTATATTCCTCTTGAATGTGGACTTCATTGTCATCAGTGTACGTATGGACCTTGATTGCTACAGCCTTGCCATTGGCCTGTGTGTCAGTTGCTTTGAATACTTCTCCAAAAATTCCTGATCCCAATTTCGTATCAAGAGTGTATCTTTCCAAGGGGCTTGGTAGCGTGGCTATATTCAGGCCGTCCTTCATCATGTCCACCCTGGTCACCACTGACTGTAATTGACAGAACAATCCTGTTGAACTAAAAAAGAATCTTATTAAAATTCCCGTCTCTGGGCATTGGTCACCGAGATAATCTGTTTGTAGAATATTTTATTGAGCATCGATAAAAATGATTATGTCGAAATGTAGATTTGTTTCCAATGCGATTGGAATTTGTTTACATTAAATTAGTTTGGGTTGGATACTCGATCAGGAATGAAGGATGAAATAAGATAAGTATGCATGTAAAATTGGTTTTATACACAAAAAACAATAAAAAAAGTGTGTTTTTAAAATCAAGGTCTATTTTATATAACTACGTTTCTTTGACTGTTTTGAAAAATATTTGAGTAAAAGCTAAACAAATGCAGAAATCATTGGTTTCTGCTTTTTGTTTTTTACCAAGAATAGTTTCTTCTGTATTGATAACTGTCCCAATGTTTTCGTAAACTTCCGTTTCACTGATTCAGAATTTGGGTTTAAGAACAAATTGTTAAACTATATTTAGTAAAGATAATTAATAATTAGATAATATACGTACCACACAACTCGTTGGTCCCACGCCGCAGGGGCGAGTGGTAAGGTGCTTCCATGAAGCCTCTCAAGTGCTAGGGCTTCGGAATTAAGAGCACAACTAATCTGCTGTAATACTATTAGGTCATAATACCTTGCGACCTTGTTGGATACCTTAGGCTTAATTGGAATCACGTGCAGGCATGATTACTCATCAATAAAAAAAATCATTTATTTCAGGCATTATGACCCATATTATCAACAAAATTCAATTCAATGATCTTTGAATTATTATTATCTTATAATTAATTGTAGGAAATCTGTAGTCTCTGCTTAACCCTACGGGAAACATGCTTGATGAATATGTATGTATGATCTTTGAAATTTGGAGAAAATGTATGGACTAGAAATTGGTATGGTTATCTAGAATTTGAGAAAAATTGACCGACGGAGAAATTTAAATGGCTGAGAGATTGTGACTCGATGAAGTGCTAAGCCTATCGAAAATATTATCGTTTGATGTATATAGAATTTTTTGAAGTGCCTACATTTATTTGAGAGGATAGTGTCATTGCTCTATCTTATAATAGCGTGTTCCCGGTGGCACCATCTATGTTGATTGCGTTATACTTTATGCTTTATTTTTTTAAACTTGCCACCTATCTGTTTTGTTATTAGAAATACTGTCGCTGGTAGAGAGCTTTGTTTGGCAAAGAAGTTCGTATACTTATACTTCCTTCGGTAGGTAAGGTAAATAAATATCTACTTCAAACGTGGGATTGCCGTCAAAAGTCTTAACATTTTCTCTCTCACTGAATAAATGTTAAAATGGATACAATTGTATAACAACAAATTTTAAATAATACAAAAACTCTATTTTTCGTCAAAGTAGCGCAAAATTGAATCGTCTCTAAGTAACGGTAGAAAAATATTACACAAATACGGCAAAATGCCGTTATTCGAGCTCTTCAATGGGATAAGTGATACGTATAAACATTTTGAAGAGCCTATCCATCAAATCTATAGCCATCCTTATCATTTCAAAGCTATAGGAAAAGGACGATTTGAAATTAATAATCTGCCTTTTTTTTTGCGTCCTTGAATCGAATTTGTAATCCTAAAAGGATTTGTTCTCGAATTTCGAAATGGTAACAATGTTTGTATTGTTCGAAAGTGGGTACCAATGTTTCGTTTACTCTACATTATTTAAAAATGTTCGATGTATTTGCAGACTTGAATGGGTTTGAGATATTTGCAAGCGATACTAATCGATTGCAGGAGTTAAATAGCTCGTTGCGCTTGTCAACGGAATGTGTCAGTTTAAGTTTTGTAGTTAGTGGTGATTTGGTGCGAATGTTGTGTGTTTTAATCTTCTAGGAATTGACCACACATTAGTACAATAAAATATAAATAAATGCAATTTTGAAGACACCCATGGAGTGTCAATTTTTTCTTGCAATGTTTTGAGAAGTCGATATTGTTGAAAAAAGCATAAGCTACTTGATACTTTGTTGATGTTGGTATCAGAAGTATCAATATCAATAAGTGTACGCGTCCAAGCATCACAAAGGGCTCTCGACTAGAGAAGCCAAATTATCCGGATATAACCGGATAATTGGCGGGAATCTCATTGAAATGTCGCTCCCGAGTATCCACTTGAGAATCTGGCATTCCCTTTTTTCCTATTTAAGTAAGTACGTCTTTTGTTAATTGTTATTGTATGAGATTTCTTTGTAAGCTCGTGAACCAAACCATGTCTAAAATTATTATTTACTTTTGTACATTGTTAACGATTCTGCATGTTCTTTTTAACATTTACATTCAACAGCTTATGCTGGCTCCAAAGTGACTCTTAAACCGATATTGTAGGATACTGATTTATCCATACTATATCAATACTTATTTACTTATATTTTTATTTATAAAGCTGAAGAATTTGTTTGTTTGTTTGTTTGAACTACAACGCTAATCACAGGAACTATTGGTCCGATTTGAAAAATTCATTCAGTGTTGGATAGCCAATTTACCGAAGAAGGCTATACGAAGTAGGGACGGGCTGCTAGTATTTTTTAAAACATTATAAATACTTAAGACCCGAAAAATCTGAAACGGTTTTTTTAAACTCTCCCTGACTGACGATATAACCCACGGAATGCTAATTTTGGATAACGTGACTCACGCAAAATCGGTAAGACGAATATTTTTTTTCCATATCGAAGGAGTTTTGTTCGATATAGAACATTCCATTCGACATATATTTCGTACATTTCAAAAATAGCACTCCTGTACCTCCAGATTAGCGTCGTGAAATTCACACATTACTTATCTCCTATTTTAAATAATCACAAAATGTACTTATCATCTATTTTATTTTCATGAAATTAAAAATTGTCATTACAAGTCGATCTTACGGCTAAAATAAATAGTACTTATTAATAAATATCACGAAATAAGAACGTACTTAAATTGGTGACATTTTGAGGTACTACATATGACAAATTTGAAAATTAATGTACTTATTTAATTTGCGATACCTAATTTTACATCAAACATTAAAAAAGATTATCGCCATAAAAATAAAAAAAATACACAAAATGAAATGACGAAATAAAAAAAAAAACAACTAGTAAACATTCTACTAATTTCCGGTCAAGTAAATATTTTTTTCCTACCAAAATACATGCAAAAAAATGATGGGTTAGTACATTATTTATATACAATTATTAATTTCCTAAGATCTTAGAGTATTATAAATACTTAAACATTTTGCGTACCTAAGTTAATACTGTTTATTATTAAAACTTTGTCAAGGCTATCTACCTACATACAAGTAAATAACTAACTTATTTACATATTTAAAGACTACAGCTGGAATGTTTTCATGTAGGTAAATGTTAAGTACATACAAATAGAGAAATAAGAAAATATTTAATTGGAGGCTTTAGCAACGAATGTACTATATTTTTTTGAAAACGAAAAAAATTATTAGGTAAATCCAGATTATGTACAATAAAACTTCTTCTTTTAAGAATAGAGGAAGTATAACGATTACAAAAGCTTGCAAACGTAAGGGGTGGGTAAAGGGTTTAAGCTAGGAGGAGTAATACACTACGGTGGGGCTTATGGGTAAAGAATGGGTCTTTCTAAGTACTTTCATTCCAGCATTTGTAGTTTGGTTTCAAAAGTCTTAAATAGCTTTCCTAAGCCAGGTAAACGGTAAAATATCGGTTATATCGTGGTTATAAGGGCTCGCGAGGCCTACTGTTCTCACAGAACCACTAGTATATGCTTCAATATTACTAACACAGGCGGGAAAATCCGTGGGGCAGAGCTAGCTAATATTAACTAACCAATATGGTTGCACCCATATGTATTTTTTATTCAAATGTCCTGAAATCTCAAAAGAAAACATGCACTAAAACATTATTTCAAATACAAAAAATCAAAAAATAGTCTTGCATTACCTATTATATTATAACATTGGAATATTTCAAACGATGGAATGTTATGTTACTTCAATGTACAATTGTACACTTAAGTCAAAAACACAGACGATGTTCTTTTTCCAATAGAACCATCCTTTTCCTTTTCTGAAGTATGCTTCTTTCGAATCATAACGGTTATAAAAGGTCCTATATTAATTTCAACCAGTACTTAACACTTCTACCGCTACGTTGTTAGACTCCATTTTTATTTAGACTTATAAAAAGAGGAGATTCTGCTTTCGACAGTATGTATTTTTTCTGAAGTGTTGTTTCTCTACGAGTATGTATTCCCTTCAAACTTTACAAACATGTACATATAAGTACCTTTTATAAGTAGGTATGTCAGGAATAATTTTTAAACTCTGGCTGACTCTACATCAATTACTCTCTTGTAAATATAATAAATATTGTATCTTATGAACAAAAATTACCTACCACCACATAAAGACCTTAACATTGTCCAAAGCATTGATATTCATGACACTTTCAGTCACATTATATCGATTCTATTATTTTACGTTAATTAATCATTAATTAAAGCTCCTGCTTATCAGTTTTTACTATGATAATCACTTCACAGCTTAGTTCGAGGCTTCTTTTTTGAATTTTGTTAACTACTCAAAATTGACGTGTCCAATAATTTTGTTCGAGCTTAATGTCTTAAAATTTTCATTTGCAAAGTGGTCGAAATCCCTTCGGTGCGCAAAAATAAAAACATTTGACATACCAATAATTTTCAATGATGCAAAGATTTCTAAAATAGAGCTGTTTCGACTTCATTAACAAAATCATAATTCCATCCACATAAGTACTATACTAGGGCCCTATTTCCGAACCCGTACCTTACTATTCTATTCAAATGCGAATAAGCGAGAAATCGCCTTACGCATTGTATTGCGCTATATACGCACTTGCATTTTGATGGCATTAAGAGCTGATTCAGGTAAGCCCGCTGATATTGTCTTTTTGTTTTGACTACAAAGCCTACTTACAAACTGCAATCCATTTATCATCTTTACACCTCTGACAGTCTACTCTACAGCACCAATGGAAGGTACAGTTACATGGCTTGATGCTGGACTTCCTCATGAGAGCGTGTCCTCTGCCGCAACAAAGAAGGTCACAGGAACCTGAGCGTGTGGTCCTGCCCACCCTGCAGATCCTGCCTGAGGTCCCAGCGGAGTCAGTTTTAGGGTCTGCGTCGCAAAAGCTTGGTGACCTAATAAAAGTTTTGGAAAATTAACTTCCTGTTCCAGATAAATAAGAAGTTGCTTAAAGTTATACAAAAATGTTTTATTTACTATACGACTAAAATCAGCTTTGTACTATTTTACTACAGCCAAGTACAAAATATCGTCAAAATTTCCTACTGCGCAATAAGTAAAAGTGACAAATTTGTCATTAAATTGTGCTGCATTGATACATATTATGCTACAAGATATATTTTGATATGTCATCTAGCAATTATGCTATTTACGTAATGGTAACACCAAATGTAAGAAACCTAATGTGAAACTTATTAAGCGGACCATGGGCTCCGAAACTTCCACCTGTGGAAGTAACAAATATACTCCAGTGGTATAAGGAATGATATTATGTAAAATTTTGTATTTTTTTTTATTTATTATTATAGATATTTGAAAAAAGAACTGAGAAAGAAACAACCTGGAGCCCTATTTTTGAAATGTATGACATATATGTCGAATAAAAATGCTTCGTTATCGAACAAAAATCCTTCTTTAACGAACGAAAATCATTCGCTAACGAACAAAAATTATTGTCTCAGCCATTTTGCGTGACTCACACTTTTCAAAAATAGCACTGCTTACCATTATGTCTGGATGGTCAAAATTAAACGTTTCCAGTGTAGCACCTGGGCTACAATAGGATTAATTCATGTGGCGGCGTATTGGGCTTCTCAAGTTTAATATATCGACACGACGAAAAAGAAAAAGAATTTGAGCCGAATGATTTAAACATTTCCTTACTTTTCAAAGAACAGTAGACTGGTCTTCGGAGCTGGTCGCGCTCGACTCCTCCTCCGGCCTCGAGGTCTGCCCTTGAGCACTCCCATCCCATTGTTCAGCTCTTCTTGGGCCACTATCAGAGCCTGCAGGGAAGATGTATCATTTGTTAACCTCTACCGGTACCGTTTGTTTCAAGAGTTCATTACCTGAACTGAATCACCTGATTTTCTGACAATAAAGAAGTTTTGCAATGAGGTTTTATCATTATCATGTGGGTTTGACCGTTGTCTGTAAGACGAGCTTTATTTGTTTGTTGACCATAAGAAAAACATTGACTGTTGTTGTCCCATGGGAAAATTAAACAATGCCCTATCTTCAGCATATCATTATTTTTGCTAAGCGTTATTCTTATCACCTGGGAAAATTATGGCATGACACCTAGGAAATTCCACTTGAAACTTTCACGTGATACCTTGGATCCAAGGTATGGGAATAAAATCTCTGTTATTGATCTATTGTTCTGTCTAATAATACTTGCCATTACCTTTCGATATTGTCGCTTTATAGTTGAAGCTACTACCCTGAAGTCAGGCGTGGTTCGCCAGCAAGTCCTCAGCTGACAGCTGCCTGATAGACCATGGCATTTGCAGCGCACCTCCATGTGGGAAGATAGAATCTGTAATTAAGAAACGATATATTTAAATCTATTCTTTGTTTATCTTCTTTATACGGACTTGTATATATCCTCAGTTTCCGCTC
Source organism: Euzophera pinguis (assembly GCA_947363495.1). Classification (NCBI taxonomy): domain Eukaryota; kingdom Metazoa; phylum Arthropoda; class Insecta; order Lepidoptera; family Pyralidae; genus Euzophera; species Euzophera pinguis. The sequence goes on along the minus strand of OX376156.1, from coordinate 4,824,324 downwards.
CAGGGTACGCTACTAATCATAGTTCTAGATCTGTGAGAAGATTAATGCTTTTAGATTTTCTAAATGGAAACCAGATCGTCTGAATCATAATTCGGGGTTTTTTCTTTTCTTCATCCTACTTCACTACATTTTACTACATTTACTATATATATAACCATTACATTCATTTATATAGTTAAGAACTAAAGCACATTGCATCAATTGCACAACACGAAACAAATATAAAGAATAATGCGTGCACATATTCCATCAAAAATGAAATTTTCAACTGGCAGTCATATTACGAAGCTGTTCGAAATAAATCTCAACCGCCCCGTACGTGACCACATTTGGCATAATTACGTACCACCCACCGCACCTAGCCGTAACATTTACATAATTAAACGCCTCAATGCAATCACGATGACGTCTTAATTTTGCCAACGCCGCCGGCCGACAATTTCCCAAATCGAGTTGGAGCAAAAATTCAAATAAATCGGTCTTTTGGCCCGCCCTCGAACCCGCGTGCCGTAATAACCCGGTATTAAGAGCGTTCGCGATAGAATTCGCCACCCAAGACGTCTGTGATTTAGGGTTGCCAGATATGGCCAACGTTCTGGGATAAATAGAAAAGCTTGAATAAAGTGAAAACTGTCAGTTTTTATTCTGAAATGATAGATGGCGCTAGTAGGAGCAAAAAAACTTTCAAATGATGAAAATAAAAAAAAAACTGCGTCACTTTAAAACAAATATTTAAAGCTATTAACATCCAAACAAAAATCACAAAACGCATAACATTACTTGACCATAAATGCTTGTGCATGTGTTGCAGAAGTGCAAACCAGCGAAAACTCTGTTTTGTTGATGTTATTAGTCGTTTTGACAACTAACAGGAAGTGCCAGTTAATTGGCCTATGATAACAGAGCATTGTCCCCGAGCGATGCCTCGCCTTGGTTCTTGTCTGATAATACAAGCCATTTTTATTTAGGTATTTTCGTATTTAATTCGGATAAAAGAAAAACTATTTTACCTGATTGGTGAAATTGGATTGTACTTTACTTTATAAACAAAAATTAACTTTCGTCATCGGTGTTTTTTCTCCTAATGTCAGCCACCGAAAGCTGCATAGATGTGGCATGTTTCTGGAAACATGGAGGTTCGTACAGAGGGTATGGCGACCGCTTCGATGAGGTATTCCTAGGTTTTTTCTGCATGTGGCAACCCTAGAACCTATACGTAGTAATGAAGCTGGAATATTAAAAATGGGCTCGACCTGCTTATTATGTTCTCACCTCGGCGGGCGCTTGTGAAATACGGCGGGTTAATACGGGCCTTGGACGGTCATTCGGAATGGCCTTTAACAGTGGCGCCATCTGCTCAAATCGATCGATTTACTTCGATTACTCGATTGCTAGACTGGATTTTCAAAGTAGATATCTTGTCGCCGCTCATACGTAATACTTGCAATGGGGTTTCCTATATATTTCTTAGTCTGTCTCGTGTTCCCACTGCTATGCGGGGTCGACACAGGCATGTCAGCTCTATATATATTATATATAGTTTTCCCTATAGGGTTGGCAATGCACACGCGAATTGCAAAAAAAAAAAACAGTTTTGAGCATTTACTACCTTAAGCTCAAATTATTTTGATTAATGAGTAAATTATTCGAGATATCGAAAACTAAAAAGTTTGTTTTTATAACTCTCAATTTATTCTCTATTCTAAGAACACTTTATTCGTGCAAGTGCATTTTATATGCTAGCAGCATATAAAATTGTCTTGGGCCCTTGATCTAGTAAAGCCCCAAAATATATTTAAATGATGTACAATTTTGTCTAGACTGAAGTTTAAAAATAGAATCATTACAAAACAAATTCAGTAGGTAGGTATCCTTCCAACCGTATTTACATTAAGTTGACCTACATCACTTGTAGATGATTGACATAAAAATCTACTTAAGCACATCACCATGTGTGGTTTGAAATCTTCAATTTGTTGGCGACTTAGACACGGTCGTCACAATCTAATAAGTTAGTCTGGCTGGACGTTAATCGTCTAGAAGATTAGTGTGACTCATGTTGATCACGACTTATATTTTAAAAAAATATATACAAATACAGTGGCTATAATATTCCGGATTAGAATTTTGTAGATTACGGACATTTTATTGATGTCATATGGGACTGACAGAGGAATCATGTTGATCATGACTTATATTTTAAAGATATATGTATACCTACAAATACAATGGCTGTAAGATCCCGGACTAGAATTTTAACGATTACGGACATTTTATTGATGTCTTACGGGACTAATAGAGGAAATAACCGAAATTTTATATAGAGGTATAAAATTTAAGTTATATAATAAAGATTACTACTAGAGTAGTATTCAACCATTGTCAAATAGGGTTAATATTAAGTGGATCTAATAATATGAAAACTTATAAAAAAAATTAAGACATTCCGGTTTAGGCTCCGATGCCATACTTAGCTTAGCTGGCCATCAGGATAAATCTAAATTTCTAATTTCTAATAATTTTATGAGTAGATTACTACTTCTTATTAAGTCGACTCTGGCTAACTATATTTGTGAAGGCAAACCGTTTCCATATCTTTTAGAAATAATTAATTTTAAGCTGAGTTTTAGAATATCTAGATGACATAGTTTTACGGGTCAATAAAGTTTATATACTATCCATACTTCCATACTAATATTATAAGTGCGAAAGTCTGTTTGTTACGCTTTCACGGCCAAATCACTGAACGGATTTTGATGAAATTTGGTATGAATATATTTGAAGACCCGAGGTCAACATAGGCTACTTGTTGAGGTGGAGCTGCGGGAAACAGCTAGTTTTTACTAGGTGCTACAGTAGTTTCCGTGATGATGGGCCGCGGGAAGAAAACTGTTTTTATAAAATATTAAATATTACGAAACAATTTATTCAAAATTGTTTAAATAAGAGAAATATCATTGATATCGGACAGTCATCGAGATATAACAAAATATTAACTCATCGAATCGATTTTTTTGTAACGTAATTATCACCTTGCGCCTCTAATGTGGTACCTAATTTCTTGTGTGGGTCGAACTCGGACTCTTTTATAGTCCCGCTTGTAACACCTCCTTACACCACACCGAATTTATTACGTACAGTTCTTGGAATATTTTATCTTCTCAAAATACTAGCAGTTTCTCGGGATTCTGTGAGACTAAAACTTTGAGATTCATGTTAGACTAAGTCACTGATCTTACATTTTCGCACTTACCCCTAGCTCAGAATAGATAATAGCACTGCCCCTTATTAGTTATCTTATTATTCTTTTATATAGTAAACAGTTTAAATAAGCTCGATAACATACGGTGTTATCGTACATACATGATTATACAATAACATTTTTTAATTATGACATACGATTTTCCGACCTTGTGAGGATATCGGAAAGGGAAGGAAATCTCTGATATGTTACCCAATATGTTAATCAAAGAATAGTGAAGTGAGAAATAGCTTTCTGTAAAGTTGAACAGATGTCTCTTAAACTCATAACACAACTTGCGTCAGGGTTGAAAAGGAAATAAAACTGACAAATGGAAGATAAATATTTTCCAATACAACAGCGCAGATTTACGACACGCATTCCATACGAGGCAGGTGTTCGCATTAGCCACGCGCCGGTGTGACTAAGGCCGTTTTTATTTTGACATTAATAAAAATATCATCGCGGGTTATTATAAGCGAGCGTGTCTAACAGAGATCTCACAGGGAGGCTGTTAATTATGTGCCTACAAAACAAAATGGTGGAGGTTGCCGGAACAATGCTCAAGTGTGGGGTCTGGAGACCACCGGCCTCGCATCCCGGCCAATTTACCTTCACGCCGTGATACGTCCGCAATTGGTTATTAAATATTTGATGAAATCTTCCTTCTATGAATGAAACGGCTGGGCAAAGTCTTTTAGAAATTCTATTTTTGAAATGATATAAGATGGAAACAAAATTAATGTAACATTAAAACCTATTGAAAATACAAGCGGCTAGCGATATATGGTGGGTAGCTCACCCAAAACATCCGTGGAAATTTTGGAAAATTTGTTTGTAATTATACCTACTCGTAGCAAAGCGAAAGTCAAAAATAAGTCTAAAATAAATAAAATTAAAAAGTAATTCTAGATAATTACTCGTAGCCTCTTCAAGTGTTATTCTACTTGCTAAATTCTGTTTTCATAGGAGAAGTGAGGAAAATTTTAAGATAAAATGGTTGTATGGTTAATTTCTCAACCACACATTTTTGTGATAGAAGTGTTGAAATGATAAGTTGGTTTGATATAACGAGCAGTTTATTGTTAGGTAAATATATTTAAATGATATGGTATATCAGTGTACTCGATGTATGATAATTGTGTACTAAATGGATTGCGCCGCGGCGCAGGTAAAATGCAGACACAAGCAAAATGTACAAAGTGTAATGCACTGTACAATGGTTAGAAAATACACCAAAAAACTTTAGCATCTATTTACCTATTTCAGTAGATTTTAATAACAAAATGAGTTTACCATTAGTTTTTACAAATTTTTTGTCTGTATTTGTATAGGCATCCTTAATTTATGACTGTCAAGTTAGTTGTAGAAAAACAAATTACAATACCAATAAGCCTTTCATTTCATTTGCAAATGACGTATTTTATACTTCTTTTAATCATCTAAATGTTATGATTAAGTATCATTATCTCATAAATGCAACAAAGTTAGGACCCGAATTTTATTGCGACCACAGATTATAAAGATCGTTAACTGTCGCAGTAAACTGTGTGTTAATAGTAAATTATGTGTCTAGTTAAAATTTTGCGTGAAGCTACTGATTATAAAATTTTAGTTAAAATACTAGACTATAAAATAAGTTAATATAAGTGTTTTATTAATGTTATTAGTATTGTGATTTATCACGGCTACCTTCTCTAACTGACTTTGAAAAATAAGGTTTTGTTTGTGTGTTGTAGGTCCAATGATTATTTTACATTCATTCATTCATTGTAACAAAAATATTTGTTTTCTGTTTTATTTATTCATAAATCTTTATTACCACTAGTAAAGTACTTTTACAATGGCGGACTTAATGCTAAAAGCATTCTTCCTAGTTAACCATTACGAAAAACAGAGAAGTTAGGCATGTGCGGCGCGAAATATCTTTAAAACGGTCTTTTTTATTTGTTAATTTTTCTGAATTACCACCACTTGTGGGCAAGTCACCACTGCTGGGCAAAGATTATCCCAACTCTGTGAATTTTGCATTACTTTCTATAAATAATTTGAGTTCGTCTTACTCCATGATTGCTTGCATAAGTAAACTAAATAGTCGGTTACTATGTCTGGTTGTACATTTAATTATCAAAATCAATTAAAATAAGCTGTAAAAACCATTCTAGCCACCGACAGACCAATAATTCCGGCGATCGAATTCCATACTGCAATTAAGCTATATAAATGAACAAATTAAATAATTTGTACCTACGCCGTGTTTGTATTATACAAAAAAATCTATTAAATCGTAAATCCCTAATAAGTAAGCGAGGTATGCCGGTTTAACGTCAGATTTTGTTACGGACACCAATATAACATATTTTACAACGATAATTTTAAGAAATGACTAAAATATTGCACCCTATCTCTTTTGCATAAAGTTGAATATGTTTAATCTTTTTCTCACTGACAGCAAATGTAAGGTTGTCATTTTGTATTTAAACTCGTGCCTGACATGTTTATTATGGATCGGAAGAGGCCTATTAAATTATTAGAAGTAATCTCGCCAGTAGGTCCGGTATTTTGGCTTTCGTTACCCAGTAGTGTCAGATTAATCACTATGCAGTACCAAATCAGTGCTTGACGTATTTAGGTGTTAAGACAGTGTCAGTTCTTCGAATTGACCCTTTTAATACTTTGATGTATATAGTTTCAGTCTTAAGAAATCAGCAATGAGTTGGTTTTTTTATTCTTTACGCAATAAGATTTTTTTTCAAATGTTTTTTTCTTTATAATCATCTAATCCTTTTTTCATGAACTAGCCACAAAGGTCGAACCCGTATGTTGTTTCTGCTCATATGGAGATTTTGGATTAGATCCCCGACCAGACTAAACTAGAAAATTACTTTTTCGTCTGCTTTTCTACTTTACTGGCTATTCATCTTCATTAACCAGCGCTTTGTATCCCGCCATTGAATCGTGATGATCTGTACGAAGTCACTGACAATGAAATTTTGCTGTCTGATTTAGAATATTTACACAAATATAGTTTGCTAGAGTCGACTTACTATAAAGAAGCCAGTTTGAACCCTCGAAACACAGACACAATAATATTATTATATATAAACTCGTAATATTGAAAATCTTAATCGTCCATATTTTAAATTTTTAATGAGGCCTTTTAAAACTCCATGAATGAGAAAGGACCAGCTTAAATATTTTATAGCTCAATATAAAAGGGTGTGATCGAAAGGCGGCGAATGCGGCGTAATACCATATTATGGTCATGTACCATAACAGGCAGACCACCCATATTGGTGATTACTGGGAACCACGCCCCAAACCGCACTCAAATTTGAAGTAAATAAGTGCTTGACGCCTGAATAGACCAATTTAGACACCTTGGTAATTTACCCTCAAAGCAACTATTAAATATTGATCTGTTCGATGTTCGTATATTGCCTGGAATTGTAGGACATTCCAAAGGTCAAGTTAAGATGGCGGGTCTAACATCAATGTTGCCATGACAAAATAAGTGTTGCGCAAGGTGTCATATTGTTTTGGATAACAACTGGGTAGTAATTACCTATCGTTATGTTGATTGAGTCGCTTGTATGTTGCTGGGAAAGTAGAGTGAGAATAGATTTTTTTTAGTAATTGAAATGGATTTTTTTATTGAAAAAGAAGAAAAAATATACTGAAAATGTTGATGAGTTATTAAGACAGAGTAAAACACATTTGTGGTGTAGGTCATCCGTAAAGTTATTTAAAAATAGTAGAGTTATTGGTTACAAGAGTCCAAAGAAATTCGTATTTGTCTATAGACCGGGATGGCGCAGCCCATATAGAGCTAAAATTAAGGACTTTAACATACTAATTGGTAAACCTCACTTGTTGAAGAAGTACTAATTTGTCCATAACTAAGGGATATCTTAGGATATAGGGAAGGTAAGGCATGAAAGTACTATTACCTTACTGAGGAGCAACTAAATAAACTTGAGCGTCTCCAAAATCTCTTTATTCGTTTTGTATATGGCCTTCGCAAATACGACCACATTTCCCAATTTCGCGCTATTCTCAAGTGGCTCCCTATTCGTCGTCGTCGAGATTTACATATTCTGTCTTTACTCTTCACAATCCTTTTTAACCCTTCCTCGCCCAACTATCTAAGAAGCCTATTTCAATTTCGTGGTGATGTTGAGGATCGCTCACTGCGCAGTGCTGAGAGACTACGCTTATTAATTCCAACTCATTCTACTCAGTTCTACTCTGGTTCCTTCGCTGTACAAGCCGCTCGTCTATGGAACTCGCTGCCATTCACCGTCTAGTCCAGGAAGAAATTGCTATTGCGATAAGACCGCCTTTGCGCAAGGTTATTTTTCTTGTAATTGCTTGAATTTAACAATGTATCCTTGTTGTGCAATAAAGAGTTTTTGTATTGTATTGTATTGTATTATAAATACAGCTACTACACACATGTAATTTACCCCTATGGCGCAGCGGCGCCCAATCCAGTTACAGTAACACCAAGAGTTGCTTGACATGCATTAACATTACAAAGGAATATATAGTACACTTATCGGGCTATCGAGCTCCTCGAGAATTTCATTATGAAAATAATTTATTCAATTTCGAAGATAAAAATGCACCCCTCGGTAGATCAAGCTAAAGTTATGCGTTGTTTAATTAAATAACTCAAAGTACCCTCAACAAGTGCCGTCTTTTGATTCGTAATTGTACTTGAAATAACATCAAAGACAGGTTTTAATATTAATGTGTTTATTTTTGTTTACATCTGTAAAATAAACTGGTTGTTAATGAAAAGTCATCTTTCTCTCTGTAAGGTGCTCGACATATCATAATATTTGGCAATTTAAACTCACTTTTGAATAATAATCTGAATAACGATTATGCGTGATGAACAATGACGAGCGTGATGATTGAGATTGCTCGTCACTAGTGCTATTTCTATTTCGGAAGGTAGTTCCTACCATTCAGTTGGTTTCCGTTGTTATTATAGTGCGTTAAATGGCTTTAGGCAGCCTGAAATCAGTCCAATACTAGGACGTTAATATCCTTGTTGTTTCAGGTGACCTTAATTGGCAACCCTATTAGTCTCTAGTTAAAAAAAACTGAATTCATTCCGTGGAAATTAACATTATCACATTCATTATTTTACTACTATTATGAACAGTGTACTCTTAAGTTCAAGCCGACGATGTAAATGGGATTTTTCCATAGACGAAGAAAAAGAAGTAAAGTCCTCACCGATCTCCCAGCATTATTATTGTGCACGTTGATTTTCGACTGCAGGTCGTCGACCTTTTCTCTTACATCCAGGAATTTTCTAGAATATTCGATCCCATATGCGAGGTTGTGAGAGCACCCGCTCCATTCCCACTTGTTGGCCTTCGCTCGACCTCGGGGGTCGTGGGAGGCTCTGTAGCCCAGTGGGTCGCATCCACAGGATAGGAGACGACCCTGGGCACATGCTCTGGCTATGGCGTGGGCCACCCCCGCAGCAGTTAGGGCGTAGAGGAAACCAGCTTCTCGAAAACCTAAAAAGAAACGTAATGTATATATTTTTTTTAAATTTACAGTTAGTCAATAAACATGCGAGCGGAGGCTGTCTCCACCTTGATATATTTTGAACGTAGTTGCTACCGGCAGATAGGTAGAAAATATCAGTTGGATCCGACCAATTCAAGTCTGCAATAACAGAGCTCTATCAATAAAAGTGATTTCATTGCATGCAAATTAAATATTACATGAAAACAGTTATTTCGTGAAACATATGTAAAAATACTGCAAAATTATGATTACATTGCATGAACATCGTTAAATCAATAATCAGGATCAAAACAGGATTCAATAAATAATTTAATCTGAACAGGAAACGATAACACGAACGCAACCTCCGGCTTCGGAAATAGCTGATGCATATAAAAGATGCAACGAGTCTAATAGACTAACATTTGCTGGTATACCAATATCCGCATTTATTAAACTTGCTGTGTATGCATTGCATCTCTGTGTCATTTTACTGTCCCATATACCTAAGATGTTTAATTTATCATAATCACATTATAAACGGAGAACCTAAATCGGAGAAATTAAGGGAGTGTCCTCAGTGTGGTTGCGGAGCCCCAGACCCGACCATATCTCACGTGGTAAACGAATGGTCTATAGTAGTATATTCCATATATTCCCGGCAGAAGTCAGAACTTCACTAACTCACATTTGCCGCTGAAAGCTCGTTAAAAAGCCTGGACTAATAGAGGTTTAATTCATACACGGTGAATGTCATACATGATAAATGTCACAATGATAAATAATGATCAAAATATAACTTAATTCTCCTTTTGAACTTGCATAGACTTTCAGCAACTTGGATAAGCATCGTTTCTTGAAGATATGAATAGACTACAGCGGAACGCGGAACGTCCGCGTGCTTCCATTTATCTACTTTATTGCGATAAATTAAATAGTGAATCCATTTGCGAGATGCAAAGATAAGCTATTGGCTTCTAACAATGTAATCTTTTTACCATAAATAGTATGATTGGAGATTTGCATTTGAGTAAGGCCTGAACCGTCAGTAGCAAAGTTAATTGTGTTCAGGAGATGGGGTTGTTGTCTACTAACAGAAAAGCTAATTACATATTAGCCCTCGATGATTTCTGAGCATTGTTTAAATGTTCAGTGAAATTTATTGTAAGTATAATAAATAAATATGTAATAGTTCAGGTATTTGCAAACATACTCCAAAGTAACTATTTGTTAAATCCATAAAATTTGGAATCTTTCGATTACAATCTTCGGCTAGTTTCATGTTCAGCGTTGAGATAATTCGCCAATTTTGTCAATATTTTTTTGGTAAAAACTAGCATTTGATAGCTTGGCAATCTGGGCATCTTACTAGTCGGTGGCTAACAAACCTTAATCGCCAGTTAATTGTGCTATCCTAGCTATTTCATTGTGGTATTCCTTTTGCGTTTAAAGATTTTAAGAGCCATCTCCTTTAATGGGCTATTAAGGTTCTGATGCTAAGCCACCTGTTTTCAACGGGTGTATCCTGGTTTTTATAGTGCTTACATTAATTCTTGATCAATGCTCGTTCTAAGGTTTAGTGCGCAATTTGCATGGCTCTGGGAGTTATCGATTGGTTTTGCTGTGGGTGGCTTGTCGCCCTCCGGTGGTTGTACCTTGCGAGGCTTGGATGAATTTATTTCACGTGATTGTACGTTTTACTGTTTATCTTTTATTGAAGATTTATGGTTGTTTTAAATTTCTAAAGCGATAAACGGGTTTTCATGTTCACTGTCACATATATAAATTACAGAAATCATAATTTTGTTCATCGTTAATAAACAATAACTAACAATAAGTTTATTCTCTCAATTTTCAACACCGAGATATATGGAAAAAATTTCTACACATTTTTACACTACAGCCGAAATAAATGTCCTTAGTAAGCGCGCTTCTTAAGCGTCCTATCTCGATACGCTGTTACGAATGCACCGAATAAATTAATTACTTTTAACCATTTGATTAATACAAGGATCAGTGTTATCTCCCGGATTAGTGGCTCTCTCTAGAATGAATCTAATTGACGGCCCGAGATACGGTTTATTAAATAATGGCATTTTTATTTGAAAACTCACAGGGGCCTTTTGTACGCGTTGAATTCTTTTCCTTCGTTTTGTGGTCATGTTGAGAACAGTTATGTTTCTGTACCATTTTCAGAATTGATTTTGTGTTGTGTATTAAGTGATTATCATTGATATGAACAGATTATTGGAGTAGGTACATATTGTATGGTCTATAGAGAATTGTTTTTTTTTAGTCCACGTTGATATAAAAAAGAAGGTAAGTAAAGTCTATCTATTCCTTTTTGGTTGCTTTTCTGCAAATGAATAAATTATATCCATATCCATACTAAAAACGGCCAAAACACTGAACGGATTTTGATGAAATTTGGTATGAATGTAAGTTGACCCGGTGTTTAACATATTATTTTTGGCGCAGGTGGAGATGCGGGAAAGTGGGTTCTATATATGCATTATTTTATTATGTTTGTTATGATTTTTCAGAAAATGGCCTGCATAAAGACCTTTGATGATTATTATGTTAATAGGGTTTATCCATTGAGAAAGGAAAGTTTACTTGTGTTTTCGTTGCTCTTTGGGTTTAACTGATGAAAAGATGTTAGTACTACGTCAGGAAGTGACTGTTATTTTTGTTGTCAATCCTATTTGTAAATTAAAATAAATATAAATTGATTCGACTTTGTGCCTCAGTTCTGCTTCTAGGTCATCAAACTTATTGCAAAAAGCACAGACATGATTTAGAATGACTCGCGTTTAATAAAATGATAATCATTATATATCAACCATTATCTCGGAGAAGTGATCGTCCGCTCAGATGAGTAAATACAGCCTAAGCGTTTATAATATACGATTTCTGTTATAACTTTCGATAAATCGTTGAAGTTAATTTAATATTTTTTTTTATACGACTAAGTAGGCAATCATGCGTACGGCCCACCTGATGGCGAGTGGTTACCGTAGCCTATGAACGCCTGCAACACCGGAGATATCACGAGTGCGTTGCCGACCTGTCCGCTATCAGCACAGCGACCCCTCTAAAGACTGGCTCCTTCTTCTTATACAGGGTATTTTGAAACTCCTGGTCAAATTTTTACAGTGTGTTTAGACCATGAAACTAAAGCAATTTCTATTAAAAAACTAAGTAAAAGCTGATAAAAATGTCTTTGCGGCATGGTGCCAAGAACTCCGGCAGAATTCCCGCGCTGGATAGCGACCGCTATTCTCTGCGCGAGAAATGAGCCGGCCCTCTTGTCACCAGCGGCGTCGACAAGTTTTGGGGTCAAAATTTTGAAAAACTTTTACATAGCCGGACTCCACGGGCCAAAAGTTTCAACACCAAGCGGAACAAATATATAGTCACTACTTAGTGACTCATATTTGCGCCATTTGGCTTCTTTTAAATTTATATTAATGTTATACATTTAAATAATATGTAAGTCGAAGCTCGTGTCAATTACCTGGCACTAGGTTTTTTAGCACATCTTTTTTCGTGTAAGTTCTAAGTTTTCAACAAAATTGTTTTGTAATGTTTTAAAACACTCTGATCAAAATTGTTTTAAAACACTCTGATAACAAAATGTACCGGGACCTTGACCGTTGCATACTACTTTATAAATAAGTTAGAATATTGAACACATAGAAAATCGTACCATATAAACGGTCTTCGTCCTATGCTTGTCATTCGAGATCGTATAAGGAACTCTGACGAATGTCACGGTGTACGAACCAAAAACGGCAATGTTATTGTTTATTTATAAACTTTGGCCGGCCGCAACGCGCTTTTTCCGTCTATCCAGTGACAAATTTATATTTGTCGATGCGAATACGCGAGATAGAATCGATACTCGATTTACAACACGCTCGATTGATCGATTCTGATTCTATTGATGTGGGTTTTACTGTTATAGGCGAACTATTCGATGTTCTAGATCTTTGTTTACTGGGAAATGGATATGGTTGTTACAATAGTTGTTTTGGAAAAGGTAGAGCACATTATCATTATACTTGTCGATGGTATTTCACAATAAAAGATATTGATCCCTTTATGACTTGAAGTAAATAGCAATTTTAACTGTCTTTACCGTAAGCTTGACTACTATGAGTAGCATAGTAAATTTTGTGATCTGTAGCTTGATTCACTAATCCAAATTGAAATTTGGTATAAAAGTTGATTATCAATATTGGTATTTCAAGTTTCATTGAAATCATGAAGAAAAATTAAAAATAGGTATATTCTAACATATATATAATATAGGTAAAATTCTAACATAAAGCTGCTAATAAACGCGACAAAAACCGTATTAAAATAGTTTAGTTTAATGTGCAACAATCGCGAAAACATATGAAATCATTATAATGGCTTCAAGTTCTAATATAGTTTTTTGTTAAAATAATACTCTTTCACTTGGCATTCGGAATTCAAATTGAATTCGATAATCGACATCATTGAATTCTGATTATTCGAATTCAACTTTTTCCCTTGAAATGTTCTGAATTTCCGACTGGTGACAGATTTTAAAATTCTTGCCTTACACTTGTCTTGCCTCTCACTTTTTGTCCTTGTTTGTTTTAATAATGCATGATTCGTAATTATTTTCGTTACGAGTTGTCAAAGAGACTTGGAAACGAGTTACGAAGATTTATGGCCACAGACTAACAAGTAGAAACTTCATATAATCTTGTTTCTTTAAAGGCTGCTGAATTAATCTTATTTAGTTTAGTTGAATATATTCATGCACATATGGTTTTGTCGTCGTCTTGTTGTCGATTCAAAATTGCTATTATAGACTATACTAAATTGTTTTTGCCCAATACTTGACCACCTGTATTTAGCCTGAATTGGCCTGGTGATGCGCTATGTAATATAACATAATAATATTGATTTCATCACATTACAGGAAAAGCTTCATGAAGGACAACATTTCAGCCACAGTCAGTCTACTGCTGGACATAGGCCACCCCCAACATTTTCAAAATTTACCGTTAGAAACGGCTTGCACCCAGCGATTGCCTCCGTCTTTCTTCAGATTAACGGTTTTACTTCACATCTTTTGACACCAGCTCGGACGCTGTTTAGTGACTTTCTGGCTTCCTAGGGACTATCAGATAGTAACTTTTCAGAAGGAGATAGGGCTGTTGCCTATCAAGAATACAGAATCTTCTCATTCTGGCTTCAGTCGCCTTTCTAACCTCCAAGCGTCTGTCCAATTTTTGAGTGGAGCAAAGTACTATTAAGTTGGTTGTTTGTCCTACGGGAAGTGATAAAAAATTCGGATAAATTGAAGCCCAATTTCTAAGTTGGACCTCTAGCAACACCACTGTGAAAACCGCATTCAATTCAATGCAGTAGTTTTGCGATGACAAACGTACAGACAGACAAAAATTCTAGAAATGATTGTTTTGGCTTCTGTTGGTCCAATAATGACCACTCATATTGTTTTTTTTTAAATCTTCAATTTACAGACATCGACCTGTTACAATTTTATTATATGTATAGATTCTTACAAACAGTTGACAATTCATTGACAATGTTGCACAAACCAAATTTGGGGTTTCCGAACATTGAGATCGAAATCAGTCATTCTTTAAACATTTGTATAAGTCGATATTAAAGCAGCGTAGTGACATTCTACTCCACCACGCTTGTCCCATCACGCCGAAGACAATTAAGTTTTCTGGCATATTTTTAATGCAAGATAATTTATTTTTAATAAAATAAGGTATTTAGTATTTTAAACTAAACTTGTTATTTATGAAGTCAATAAATAGTTTAAGTAACCCAAGTAAGAACTATTGCGTGTGACAGTACAAAATGGGAATTTGCTCGACGCTATAGCACTTAAAATTACTGCTTTGAAATAATAATACTTGACAAACAACTACAACATCAAAGCTATATACTTAATGTCGAAGTGGGCTGCGTATTTTTATTTTTCCGCTGCTTATGGTAGTTAAAGCCGCGGTTGGCTGAAAAACAAGTAGCACTTCAAGTACTTATAATAAAGAAACTAATTATTTAACCCGTCAGCGAGATGGACAGCTAACATCACCAGTTGTGACTGCAGCGCCACCTCGATTCTTCGAAGTTTAAATTGGCGAATCTACATTCGCGCGCTCCATATACGGCGACGGTGGCGCCGCGCAGCAAAAACTACAGTTGTCCCTAAGTAAATACAAATTTCAATTATCATTCAATGTTTTATTTCATCTCCGATTTTTTAAAATATACGCTTGAGCGTGGTCGTCTTTAAATTGATGCGCATATTATTGGTTTTTGCGAGTACACCATCGGTGGTCGCCTTTTTCCGCATTGTGTAACAATGTTTTTGATGCGCACTCGCCATCGAAACGATTTACGATTACACAATGTACATTTTGATTTCCAATACATTTTTTACGCGCGCCTTCTCGCTTCCAAGTCGATAGCTCGTAATTCTGGCGCCGAAATGAATGAACTCTGGTCCACTTTTTTGGTTCAATGAGTGCAAATTTACCGTATATATTCATTTTATTACTGGTAAAGTTTCTTAAGTGGTTTTAATTGATGACTTAAAAGAATAATTAACGGGATTTATTTTTTGCAGTGTCTTACTAAGTTAGATCAGAGTTCCTGATATGCAGAAAATCTGAGATTTATGGACCATAATAAGATGCTCTTGGATGTTCATATTAACAAAAAAAAAATGCCTTAATTACAAAGATAGTTTAAGTGGCAAGAGAAAGAGAAGTAATTCGGCTGTCAGACTCTGGAACGCGCTACCTGAATCAAAGGAAAGCCTCCAGCCGTGCGGGTTTCGAAGCTCTTGTTTACGAGCATTTTCACGCTCAGCTGAGTGATGTGGGGATCTAGTTGCCACATATGTTGTTTGTTTTGTATTGCATTTATAATTGTATATATTTATTGTTTATGTAGGTATATTGTAAATACGTGTTTATATTATATGTATTGCATATGATTTTTTTATGATTTTCTGTAAATTTATCTTTATTTTACACCCACATAAAGCTCTCTGCTTGACCCAAAGGTTGATTGTTAGATAATCCTTTTAGCATTAAGTCCACCTATTGTACTTTACAATTGTATTTGTACAATAAAGTTTAAATAAATAAATTGCTCAATGCGCTTCTCATTGCAAAGGTAATCTTTAGATATATATATTTAAATGAGTTTTTAATTTTTCAGAACCTATGTAGTGTATTAAACCCGGTGCACAAATTTCATACAAATCCATAGATTCTCTATAGAGCCGCAAAATAAATAAACTTAGGCAAATGACTCCATCGTTTTAGGAGGAATAAGAACAGAAGAGGAAAAAGGATTGTCCTGAAACATGTCAGTATGACGAAATATCAAGTCATCAGTAAGTTACAATGAACTTAAAACCCAGTTATGACCTGAACCTAACTGGTTTTATATATGAAGTAGGTAGAATTTGTGCCAATTAAGGCTCTGTTGGAGGGTTAAATCGCGAGGCGGCTGTGGCGAATTGCTAATTGCCGAAACTTGGCGATAACCCGCCCGTGACGTCAGCCGCGACAAATTTATATACGGCATGCGCAGGAGACGAAATACGAAGAATTAAATTGTTTCTTCTTTCTTTTAGTTGGTGTACAATTTAAGTGTAGGTAAGTAGTACGTTTAGAGATCCAGTCCCTTAAAAATTAAAATTACCAAAAGTTTGTTGAGCCTATTTTAAGTAAAATATGTTTCATCTCTTTATTACGTTAAACTTTAAGATCAGAGAGAGTGATCTGGGAGATTAAAACATATTTAGTTAAAATAGACAAACGTTCGCGAAAAAATCAGCCGGCTTATGAACTACTCGCTTGCTATGGCAGGCATAAGTTAATAATTTAAGCAATTAACAGAATATTAAAAAAATATTTACGATCGAAAATTTCGAAAATATTTTACTTATTCCAAATCATCGTGAAAAAATTTGCTCCATTTAATAAATTCGCAGCATCACCGGCCTCTCGAGTTAATTAACTCTTAAACGCCGCTTCATAATCCGTCCGACACAAAAAGGTCTAAACAAAAAATCTCCACTCGACATCACGTCCAACTGGGAACTTTGGACAAAATCATGTTTTAATGCCGCCTTTTGTGTATTTTTTCTCACAGTATAGAGGCATCTGAAGGAGCACGACTCGGTAACGCACGGGGAAGATGCTATCGCTGCCATTAGAGGGTTAGACACCATCGAGACATTTCGACACGTCTAGTTTTTTTAAAATCCTTTCAACGATTGTTATTTTAGGTCCGACATGACAAACTTTTTCAAATTTTGACATATTTGTTATATCTTGCAAAATTAAATTATGATGTCTTGAGTGAGTCGGGTTATTGTTATTTCGGTTCTTATTTGTGTTCATAACTAAATGACACTTATAAATATGGTCGTGTATACTTAGTAATTGTTAGCCCAAAATTATCTGAAATTTATGAAATCTTAATGTTAAAATCCCGATATAAAGAAATAGACTACAATTCGCAGTTATTGTCTTGTACCACCACTTTTTTAGTGGTTTAGCCTAGCTCATTCTTATGAAACCAAAGTGTAGTCCACTCTACCTTTGCCATTGCTTATGTATCAAATCTATGCATAACTTTATGGAGGAGACCCTCAGTGGTCTAAAACTATTTTATCTCATTTTCTAATTTACAACGCTACCCCGCATAACATACCTACAGTACCCTATCTATTCATAAAATCTATGATAAAAAGCGTAAAGCCTAAACTTATAACAAAGATGTCTCATTTTCGACACACGAATTCCCATGACACTTCGTAAGATAACCATCATAAACAATCTCGGTTTCGCAGATCATAACCGCATCACTCTTAGCACGTCGTGATATAAAATGCCAATAAATGTCGCTTTTTATGACACATTATTCAAGGATGCTTCTCACGTGCGGACAGATTCAAATCGACGTGTCTGTGTGCCACCCTGGCTGGCATAACTGGCCCTACGTACGACAGTGTCTTAGAAATATTCAAATGTAATAGAAACGTGATTGTGCACACTCTGGCTGTCACAACTGAACTGCCACTTCGTAGGACTGGTTGTCTCATTTAGAATTATTTAAATCTACGTGTCTTTGTTTACGTAGTACTACGTAAGACTATGTCTTTCTAGACATATTCAAATGGATGTGTCTGCGCCACCCTGGCTGGCACAACTGGCAGTACGTGAGGCAATGTCTTAGAAATATTCGAATCGAAACGTAGTTGTGTGCCGCCATGGCTGGCACTACTTAAAATGACGTCTTTGTGAGATATTCTATTTAATAGACAGAAACGATTAGGTATTTTTGCTAAAAGGGAGTCAATCTATATTTTTATTTTGAAAAACGTGAATATTTGTAAATTATTTAAAATAACGCTAGAATAAAAACAACGGCTAATTATGTAAGTACATAAAAGTCCAACAAGAGAACAGATGATGTAATTTGTCTAGGTACTACTTTAAAACTGCCAGTATCTTCGTAAGTTTCTACCACAGAATTAATGATAGTACTAACATCTCTATATTAAAACATTTTCATCTTATGCAAATTGTTTTGACAAAGTGGACTTCAGTGGAGTTATCAAAGAAAAATACATTTTCAATACTGCTAAAGATTATCCTGAAAATATAACAATAATGTAACTTTTTGTATATTTTATGATATATACATACAAGAATTTCTTTAAAAATAACTTAATATACTGATGCGCAAAATGTGTTAAAATCTGATAAAAGACGCTTCAAATTATTTAAATCAAATCAAATAATTTATTTGTGAAAACATAGGTATACATGAACATGCAGTTGTTACAGATAATAGGGAACGCTATGTTTTGCCATTAAAGTATGGCGTACAAATATTCAGTCATTTAAAAGATTAATAAAATCATTCTAGTTATGTCAAATTGAAAATAAAATGTATGTCAAAGTGTTACAAATAATCAAAATTGTATGTTATCATCATTCAAAAAGTCATTAATTTCGTAACCTATGTCTCATACGACATTTTAAAGCTCTTCATGCGCCGGCGTCGCTCGCACGCACCATTCTTTCACGTGACACGCCGCGTCATCGCAGTCGTCTCGCTAATCTAAACCGCCATCTCTACCCCAACCAGCCAACAATGCTCTCATTAGCCCCACAAAAGTCATTAAGCCTTTGTCCGTATATTGTTACACCGTCACGTGCAACAAGCGCGCTAACAACGTGTGGAAATCCCGGGGAAGCGGAACTAATCCGTGATCTATCCAGAATGCAGGACAGCATTCTTCCAATGTTACAAACATTCACGACAAAAAGCCATCATTATCTTCCTCCTTCGATCATCGATCGCTATTATCCTATTTAAAAGCATCTCGATTTGTTCTTCGAGTTTTTTTTTTACTTTCATTCTCCCTTCGGCGTTTCAATTCGGACCCCAACAATGGACAAGTTAAGAAAGATGTTTAAGTGTTTAGTTACGCTGTTTTTTCACTATTTTTCAATTTGAACGGAGTCGTGTCGCTGAAGGGCCGGAAGGTGTCGTCATGGATTATTACCAATACTAATAAAAGTCCGAGCTACAATAGAGTGAGTATCCCTAACGTTGTAATCCACAAGATTCATGTCATAATCTGTAAATATTTTAAGAATATTATACACGTCAATTTTTTTCGATGGAAATCAAAAATCTTCACTGTCAGATGTTTGTCTGGTATGGCGACTAAATTTCAGAATAGAATGACAATTAGTATAAACGAGATTAAAAATCATTGATATCAATTAATTTAAATCATTCTTGTTGCAAACTACGAGTATTTCGTTGCATATCATCATAATACATAATTTTTATTATTAGTTGTATTTAAAGGTTTAACAAAGGAAATGGCTTCTAGTAGCTTACATATTATGCCGGCCTCAAAGTGAGTAAGTGGGGTATGGTAAAGAAAAAGCAGCTTGTAAATTAGAATTCTAGACAATAAAAAATCGATTAACACAACTAAACTAATCGAATCTTCAATACCAGATGTAGGCAATTTCAGTGAAGAATTTCCGCACCGAGAGGCGATGCGGACAACGCCGGGAGAGTGGGCTTGTGTCGGACCCACACGTAGCGTGAAATCGCGGGGCGCGGGAGCGGACCCACCTGGTCCTCATAAAGAATCTTATTATTTGTTGTCTTCCATACACTACGCTCGTAAATTTCCCCGTCAACGTGTGCGATGATTGTGGAAAAAAGGAGATCCGCAAATCCTTTTCACACCAACAGCAGTATGTAGAGCAAGGAGAGGACAGAATAGATACATCTTTAGACTTTGATTGACATGGTTTATATTACATCAGGGTGATTGTAAACAGGGTGATTGTAAACAGGGTGATTTGAAACAATTATCATGACACTTCGTTTTAACATAGTTATTTAAATAATATATCTTTGTTATTTTTTAGAGTTCTGATGATTGTTTTTAAATGTTTCAAATGACCCACATATTGTTATCATCAAGATTTGATGTCTTCATTCGTTTATGGGCTCTTGTCATAAGACGTGAGCTGAAATTTCACAGTAAACTGTTTAACTTTGTTGATGTTTCCATATAGCAAACTTTAAATACGATGTCCTTTCATTATTTAAAATCAGATCTTGTCTGATAGTTTTTAAATTTTCACTTCTTCGTTTTTGCTCATTCTCACTTCGGGTTGGTCGGTTCTCCTAGTTAATTGCGCCAGGATAGGCTGTCCTGGGTTGTCGTTTATAATGTAGACTTTCCGCTTTTAAAAGCTTCGTCGTGCCAGTCCACCAGGTAGTAAAGGTTTTATATTTTCAAAATTAATTTAAATTTTAATTGTTTTGTATGGCCGTGAAATAAAACTAAGATAAAACACCCTGATACCAGGGGGTGTAGGACGGTTGACAATCCACTTTATGCAACAAGCAATTATGTCCTACAGATCACTAACTATTTACTCGTACTGCCAACCATCTCATAGTTTGGACGCACTCTCTTTCTTCTTCTATGAGTAGAAATCGAGACGAGAATCCTTCTAAATATTATTTAATTTGTGCTTACAGGAATAAAGAAGGACTTTGTAAATATGTAGTACCGGTGCTGTCCGGCGCCTTAATGCGCGTGAATAATTTTTCGTCGTAATAAATTTAGATTGTAATGGCTAAACGCGATTGGTTTGAAGTTTTAGTTGCGTATATTTTAATAAATTTTCATATGGGATTATATGGGACTGGTTTTAGCTGGAAAGCGTGATCGTCACCTCCTACGGATCGAATTGTTGTTATTGGTGGTCCTCACGAGGCATTAAACTTCGTAAATAATTACATTTATCGGTTTTCGAATTCTCCTTTTTGTTATTGGTAATTAACACACGGAATTCACTGTTCGATGGTCGGAGTTACAGTAATTAAAATGTACTGAATTACAATATTAATGGAAGTGAATTGAACGGGAATGGGAATTTAAGGCCTGTTAAACAGTTGACTGTCGCAATGTGTGTGTTCGGATGTTCTTTTGTTTTTTAAGTTTCAAACATTAAATAAAGACTGCATAAAATGCATATTACTTTTTAGTGGGATAATTAACTTAATACATAATTTAAGTCTATTTTAAGAATGAGTCTTTAAAAAAATATAAGTAGATACTTTTCTAGAGCGTGTTCTGTTTTTTAGTAGGTTCGTTGTTATTAACTAACTATTACGGTGCGTGAGGTCCAGCCTGGTGACAAACGGACAGCGAAGTCTTAGTGATAGGGTCCTGTTTTATTTTCTGGATACGGAATCTTAAAAATTATTAGAAAGATAAATACCTAGTATCCAAAACAACTACTTATGTAATACCTAATCCAAAACATACCTCTTTTCATTATAGCACTGGAATGTGGATTAGCACTCTTCGTGATCAAACTGGAGCAGTTCCACCTGTGCCACCTGAACTGGTGCTGGCATTCCTTAACCGCCATCTGAAGACCTTCGAAGGCTATGGCGGCTGTGTCAGGTACTTCATGACATACGGCTCTTTGGTCTCTGGTCAGGCCTCCGACCAATCGGCAGGTCAATGCAGAATTCAGTTTGAGGTGGTTTGGCGGCATGTTGTCTCTTGAACTGAAATGAAATATTAGTAAATGACTTTTACAGAAAAATAAATATTAGTTGTATAGTTTTGCCGGTTTTGGATTCAGTGTAGCAACAATGCTCCCTTTTAACTTTAGGATTTTTGCCACTCACGTCTTTTGGAAAATTTATTAAAGAGCGTAAAAAATACCCAAGTACCTAAGTAACTTTTGACAGTTATAATGTCTACAAATTGGCGTGTGTCTAAAATAGTTAGGTATTGAAGATTTTTCAGTCACTATAAAACAGTATTTTCCATTGCTTTCTAGTAATTTCAATGATATCTAAGTAAGTAATGATAGTTATTAGAATTTATCAGAAAAGAATATATTTTCAGAGTTAAAAGTTGTTACAAGCCTATATCAAATCAAACGGTTTTCAAGTAATTAGACTTATAAAGAAGATTATATCACAACCATAGACGATCATCAACAATTTCAAGTTTCCACTTGTGCCTAATAAATGACTATATTTTTATTACCCAAAACAAGCCAATAACGTTCACGTTTCTAAAATATCACTAATTGGGCACTTTAAAATAATTAAAAGTCGTTATAATTAATTTATACGGAACGCAGATGGTATCGACTCAAATAGTTTGGACTAAACCGATTTGTATAACAGCTTCTGAGCTTAAAGAAATATTTCGGAGTTATTCCACGAGGAACTAATAAGTTTCCAACGAATTTAATTAATGTTTTGACTCGAGCGAAGTTTTGTTTCCAAATAACTGGAATATTTTAATATTTAACGAGAGATAGATAGTAGTAAGTTATAATGAACGTAGCGATATTTAAGTATTTGATATACATACTCCATTCCCCTTGCTAAGCCTTGCTTGCCTTAGTGCTATAGGATATATGGTTCTATGGGTCTTGGATGTTTATATGTAACGATGCGCTTGCATCATTTCTCATTTCTCCATACTTTTTCATATCATAACCATCCTTCACCACATTTTCATTTTAAAATCATTTCATTTCTTTTTCAATCCGCATTGTTTTCACGTCATCTCATATATTCCATTTTCCTCTCAAAGGAGCTACAGCTCCACTTTTGTTTTGTGTATTTTTTATTTTTATTACCTAATCTCAGTTATAATAATTGATTGCATTTTCACTGAAGACAACACTTTCATCTACTTCGTGTGGCAGGGGGCCCATATTAATCTCATGCCGAGATAGCCGAGCTGGGGAGACCGCCACATAATCAACATATATATTTGTTATCAAATATAGTATCGTTGAGTTAGTATCCACTCACTCAAGTTTTGAACTTACTTTGGGTATAATTCAATCTGTCTAAATTGTTCCTATACTTATTGCGATTGCTCAGCAACCCAAAGAGGATCTTATTATTAAAGGATTTGTTCCTATATATTTATTGTTATAAATACGGTCAAACACTATCACACAACCATAAGAGAGAAAAATATTTGGGTTTTGTAAGACATCACAAGAAAAAGTATTAATTTATATTAATTATTGTGACATATATTGTTTTGCTCGTAGTACAATAGACACACAAACATACTCTCTTTTTAATATTTTATTATACCAACCTTTTGTTCTCTATTTCATTGTTACGAGTCGTAATTCGGTCGAGGGAGATCTAAACATAGTCACATTAAAGACATGAACCCGTTTTTTTTAAAGAAGATAACGCATAGGAAGTGTCATATCATACCATCGCACAGGCGTCATCTCACGTCCTATAGATATCAGATCTACGCGACTCATAAATGTTGTGATGAGAATAAGAAGTTGAGAACATTACGGTCTTGAACTCAAAGAAAAATTGAAATTTTGTATGACATTGAGCGTTCAAATGTTCTGTCTGAAGTCAATCTGAAGAAACCTTAGTAGTTTTAACAGTGCTTTTTTTTGTTGTATTAAGTATATTAAATCTGAAAAAAGATAAACAGGGGGAAAGGATGCAGATAAAATAAAGAAAACTTTTAACTCTCATTTCTAAATAGTTAATCACAAGAAACAAAGAAATTACATAGGCACTTGTATCACCACGTCGGTTACCCGCAGGGGTAGGTAAGGACTAAAGATTTTTACTTGAAGTAAACTAATTCTTACAGATATTTGGATCATGAACATTTAAAGATTTGTTAAAAATTTAAAAAAATTGATTCTTCTCACGAAATATTTGTCAAACAAACGTGGTCAGGCGAGGTGCATTTATTTGTTTTGTTCCATTGTCGTACTCATTGAGTACACAACCTTATCATATTCGAGTTACAAGGAAGTAAGGTGTGTTTATGTATGGTACAAAGAAAAATAAATTGTATGACATACATCATTGGTACATTATACATTAAGTCAATTTTGACCTTATTTGAATTGTATATTTGTGTATTTGATATCACAACCATTTCGAATCTACAAGAAAAAGAAGAAAAATTTGATCAAATGCGTAAACAGGTTACAGTGAGCGCACGCGCATCATTTGCTTGCCGTATGTCCGATGCCGATGTAATTGTATGAAACAAAAAGATATTTGTTATTTGGATTTACAATTAAAACGGGTCAAACATAAAGCCCACTAAAAACGATAATAAATAAGATAAACTCAGTTTTCCCAGTTGACTTAACTGTACAAGTTATCGCAAGCATTCCCACGTTGCGACGGACGAACATGTATTTTTAAATGGGCATAATGAGACGGACATATGACTATTATTTTTGCTGAATAAAAAGAAAGTAAAGGATTTTTTTTTATTTACACAATTTTTCATCTTCAATTTACAAAAAAACATTTCTGCGTAAAATCACGGTGCTCTATGTATGTCATTCAGTAACATAATAGTTCGACTATATCAGTAGTTCCCAAACTTATTTTTCTCGTGGACCACTTTCAAAATTTTACTGGTTTCGGTGGACCCCCTGCTGCTACATTTCTACCACATTCTTAAAGTTGCCAAAAAATAAAAATTGTGTCACTTCTGAGTTCTGTCCCTATATTTCGATATGTAAAATAAAAACGAAAAATGGTACATTTTATATCACTTTATTTATTAAAAGAATAGAATTACAAGAAAAAAATATTAAGGTAATATAGGTTCAGGTCATAATTTTAATTAATGGGAAGGATGTATCTGATGGAGTGTCAGCAAACGATCAATGTTTGGCTTTATTTTTGTGAGCAATAACCGCAAATCCCCCCGCTCTGTGATGTTTAATTTGCTCCTTTTTTTTGTTAAGAGGTTTGTAACGGCACTAAAACTCCTTTCGACAAGATATGACGAGGGAAAAGCTATTAAAAATTTCCTTGCGATTTCCCACAGTCCAGGATATTTTTCGGGTATTTCTGCTTGCAGCCAAAATGTTGGGTAGCCTTTTCTAAATTTCACCTTCAGCTCCTCATTAGTGCTTAGCTCGAGCAGCTCCTCTTGTAATACAACATTGGCCACTTCCGTTTCATCAAATGGATTTATTATCCATGGTGGTATATCCATCGTCAGTATATCTTCAAACCTGGTTTTGAAGTCATCATGCAGGGCACTTAAATGTTGACTGTAGGTATGGATATCCTCATCAATACATTCTACCTGCGACAAGTTTGGAAATTGAGAGAATTCGCGCCGACTAATGTTTTGCTTCATAAATTTCAATTTCCCAAGAAAAGCCGAAATTATCCCCTTTGTTTTTATTAAATTCAGGCTGTCCCCTTGTAACTGCAAGTTAATATCATTAAATTTTTTAAACAAATCTGTCAAATACGCAATGTCTGCTTTGAATTTGATCAAGTTTTCTTTTAAATCTGGATCTCTACTTTCTAAGAACTCTAATATGGAATCGAAAACAGAGTAAAATCTCGTTAAGCATGCACCTTTCGACAACCAGCGTACTTCAGTATGTAAGAGCAGTCGTTGGAAGTCTTCATCATTTTCGTCGCACAATTGAGCAAATAAACGTGTATTCAATGCATTGCTTCTGATTTTGTTGACAGCTTTTATTACAAAATGAAGAGATTGGTTCAACCTGTCACTTAAATGTTTTGCCACAAGATGTTGTCGGTGGATTACGCAATGAATAGCTGTAAGTCCTGGTATAATTCTTTTGAGATGACTTATAAACCCACGATATCGCCCGACCATTGCAGGAGCTCCGTCTGTTGCCACTGAAATAATGTTTGTAAAAGGGATCGATTTTTCCGTAAAAAAATTACTCAGGACATTAAATATTGATTCGCCTTTAGTGTCAGTCTCCAAAGTTCTGGCAAATAGCAATTCTTCGTGAATTTCTTCCTCAACAATAAATCGGACATATGCCAATAGTAATGCTTAATTACTGGGTAACGTTGACTCGTCCAGTTGTATAGAAAAATGAGTTTTTTGCAGATGATTGCACAAAAAGCTTTCGATATCAGAGCTCATTTCATCAATGCGTCTTTGTACAGTATTGTTACTTAATGGAATTCTTTTTAGTACGTCAAATGGAGATTTGTGGAAAACAGTTTTTAAAACCTCTTCAACAGCGGGTAAAATTAATTGTTCTCCGATAGTGTGCTATTAGCGACGTGACTGAAAACACTACTCACCTTGATTTGTATAGAGTTAATTAGTATAGTATATAGTTAAGTTGCTATGTATATCAAGGTAGATAAGGTAATTTTTAAGGTCAAATAAATGAAGGGATTATTATTAGAATAGGGTAATAAGTGTAAATATAGCATAGGGTTTTCTTATTTTTAGCATTAAGGTATTTTATAAGAATTAATTTTGTAATTGTAAGTAGCACTATTTGATTTTCGAAGAGCGTTACCATAACGAGAACCAAGGTCTTTTTTAAGTAAATATGGTAAACTCACATTCCGAGAATCAAAAAGCGTTACCGTAACGAGAGCCGAACACAAGATTCCACGACTGCCGATAGATGGCGCAGTTACGAAATAGAACTGGCTATGCAGATTTTTACTCGCGAGGTAATAAGGTTCGACGCGATTTTGAGTCGGCAGTACTGGAATCAATTCGGCTCTCGGAACACTTGGAATGGAAGAAAAAACTAAGGAAGACGAAATAAAGGAAGTGAATACAAGTGATCTTTAATTTCGGACCCGGATCCCTGCTCCAGTGCTCAAGTGAAGTGTTAGTGAATATCGTCGGTCGGATCGGAAGCTAGGACCCCTGTGCTCGGAATCGGACCCCTGGATCTCAGGAATAGGACCCCTGCTACTCGGAGTCGTCGAGATCGGACCTCTGCTCGGATTGTCGGCGGATTAGAAGATAGGCCCCTCGCTCATCCTGCTGGCCCGCCCCCCCCCCCTCATACAGTCCACTCATCGACGTCGTCCTCGGCAGCCGGAGCGAAGCTAAGCAGCCCGAAGCCACGCCGCATCAAGCTACGCCGCCCGCAGCCACGCCGCCTCAAGCTGCGCCGCCTCGAGCCAAGCCGCCTGAAGCTGAGCCGCCTTGTGCCGAGCCGCCTGAAGCTGAGCCGCCCGAAGCTGTGCCGCCATAAGCTACGCCGCCTGGAGCTGTGCCGCCTGAACCTAAGCTGCCTAAGCTGTCGCTCGTCCGCACCTGCCTTCGCCCTTTACTACTATAACGTGTTAAGGACAGATTGGGACGACTGTGCGCCACCAACAGCGCGCGCAACGCCAACCATAGTTGGTCCTTCGAGCCGGATCAAGGAAGAGGGATGCCTACAACCAGGTCGACAACCGCCACAGCTGGGAAGTCCGCCTCGACTGATTGGAGCATGAACACGCCAGCCGACACAGAAACCACCGGGACAGGGATCTCGACCCGATCGACGATAACAAGAAGAACGCCGCCGCCATCCCGCGCCGCCGAGTCGTCTCCCTCCCGCACCGCTATGGGGGATCGTGCCGCGTCGGTCATGTTTGTGGAGGGAGAACTCGCCGCGCCCGTTGCGCCTCCAGTACCCCCCGCACCCGTCAATAGTGGGTACATCGCGCCGCGTTCCGGTACCATTGGCGAACCGCTCACGCCTCTAACTACGCGCGCTATGATTCAGCAACACGACGAGTTGTTGAGTCGCATCTCCGAATCCCAGAAGCGCCGCCAAGGACAGCCTGCAGTTCCTGATGTGATGGAATCCGGAACGAGTGCGAGGCCCACAGGAGCGCGCCCAAGAAGACCGAACATAGAAACACAGTCGGTGCGTTCATCGAAACGAGCTGCATTAGAAGCCAAGATGCAACTCGCCCGCAGGGAACTAGAAGTAGCAGAAGCCAGATCTAAGGTGGCTCAAGCTGAACTGGAGCTGCTACAACTGGATTCTGAGGAAGAAGAAGACTTCGTGCATGAAGAGCAGACACAGATGCATGTGCAGCAATGGTTGGATCATGCAAACACTGTGAAGGTTACTCCACCTAAGGAAAAGAAGAGTGACATTGAAGAACTGGCTCAAGTCATCAAGAAGATGTCAGAGAAGTCATCGGAGCACAGCCTATCAAAACAAATGATAGAGCTTCCAAACTTCAACGGTGCAAGTGAAGAGTGGTTAGCGTTCAAGCGATCCTTCGAAGACACCATGAACGCCTTCACCGACGTGCAGAATTTGGCGCGTCTGAGAAGGTCTCTTCAAGGGAGAGCAAGAGAAGCAGTGAAGAGTCTCCTATTCACTGCCAAGACACCGCAAGAAGTAATGAAGGGATTGGAAGCGCGCTTTGGACGACCAGGAGCCATAGCCTTAGCGGAGCTGGATAAATTAAAGAGTACGCCGAAGATGCAAGAGACGCCGAATGATGTGTGCACATTTGCTAGCCACGTCAGAAATTCTGTGGCAACAATCAGTGCACTTGGAAAGGAACAGTACCTGAGTTCGCCAGAAACAATGAAGGCGTTAGTGGACAAGATGCCAGCAAACATCAAGTACAGATGGTTTATGTATCATCACAGCCATCGAGATGAAGAGAAGCCGGAGCTCATATTAATAAGGGATTTTCTGGACATAGAAGCTGACATGTGTGGTGACTTCGCCCCTCCTGAAGTATCGTGGGATGCCAAGAAGAGCGCAATAAGGAAGAGTGTCCATACAGTTCAGGAGAAAGAACACAATCAGCAGCCAAGCAAGAAGACAGAGTGTCCAGAATGTCAAGCAGAGCATTGGATCTACGAGTGCAGAAGATTTAAAGAAGCAGATATGGACAAGAAATGGGAAATAGTGAAGAAATTCAGACTATGCTTCAAGTGTCTTCGTTTTCGGCACTCAAGACAAGGATGCAGGGCTCCGGTATGCAAGAAATATTCGAGATGGCATCATGTTAGTCTCCACTCAGACACACCTCCAGCAATTAAGAAGACAGGGACTGCCTACGATTCCTGTGGCGAGGAAGTCAACGGGCTGGAAAACCAGAAGAATACAGAATGAAGTCTGTAATTTTCGGAGCGACGTCATCACCCTCAACAGCTATCTTCGTGATGAATAAGAATGCGGAAGACTTTAAAGAAGAGTGTCCAGCTGCAGTGAAAGCTATCAAGAGAAATCACTACATGGATGATTACCTCCAGAGCTTTCAAACTATCGAGGAAGCCAAAAGAACATCAAAGGAGGTGCAGTACGTGCATGCAAAAGCGGGTTTCCATTTAAGGGGATGGGGTAGTAACGAAGCTGAAGTGTTGAAGAGCCTGCAAGATCAACCGCAAGAGGGAATAAAAGAACTCTCCTCAGAAGAGAAGACACTCGGACTACGATGGATAATTGGCGAAGACGCACTAGCATTCAACGTCGGATTTCGCAACACACCTCGCGAAATTCTGACTGGAGGAAAGATACCAACGAAGAGACAAATAGCCAGCGCCGTCATGTCTACGTTCGACCCGATGGGCTTCGCCGCACCTGTTTTAATCCAAGGGAAGAAACTCATCCAGGACATATGGCGAACGAAGATCGACTGGGACGACGCGATCTTACCTGAGCAAGAAGTAATGTGGCTCAAGTACATCAAAGAGGTTGCAGTTCTCGAAAAATTGAGGATACCCAGATGTTTATCTCCGTATCAGAGGAAAGGGCAACTCCATACTTTCACCGACGCGAGTGAAGAGGCCTATGCTGCTGTCGTCTTTTGGAGAACAGAAGAACCAAGTGTCCGCGTTACGTTGATCGCAGGGAAAGCGCAAGTTACTCCCACGAAGCCAGTCTCGATACCGCGACTGGAGCTCCAGGCTGCGTTACTAGGAAGCAGACTGGCAGCTACAATCGAGAAAGAAACGGACTTAGAAATCACAAAGAAGATATTCTGGACAGACTCAAGCACTGTTCTTCAGTGGCTGAAAGCAGATCCGCGAAAATTCAAGACGTTCGTGGCTCATCGACTTGCGGAGATTGAAGAGTTAACTAGCCCGCGAGACTGGCGATGGGTGCCTACTAAAGAGAATCCAGCGGACGACGCAACTCGTGGGACGCCAACTGAATTTGACAGGAACGCGAGGTGGTTCAAGGGGCCTACATTTCTTTACGAAGAGGAGCAGCAGTGGCCCGCCAACCGCTTCGAAGGGAAGATCATCGACACGGGGGAGGAAAAGAATATTCAGACAATAGCATCAGTCTCCACAACTCCTCGTCGTATACCAGATCCAGAACGCTTCTCCAGCTGGACGCGACTCCTAAGAAGTACGGCGCGCGTGTTCCAGTTCATCGATCTACTTAAGAAGAACAAGTCCAAGGAAATCGTCAACGCAGCTAAAGACAAGGCATGGAAACAAAATAAACCTGCAGTAAAGAGGAAACAACTCGTAAAGCTTCCTCCTATGAAACCAGGGAGAAATTTCAAAATCATTGAAGAAGAACACTTCAATAAAGCCAGAGAAGAGTTAATTAAGGAAAGTCAGCAAGAAAGTTTTCGGAGAGAAATAGAAAAATTGAGTAATAGGAAGCCAATGGAAAACTCAAGCCGACTCAAGAAAATCGACGTGTATGTCGACGAACAAGGCATCTTGAAGTTAAGAACGCGAACAAGGAAAATCACGATTGAGAACCAAGAGCAGAATCCAGTGGTGTTAGACGGCAAGAACAGGATATGCCGCCTAATCATTGAACACTATCACCAGAAATTTTATCATGGCAATACAGAAACGGTGATAAATGAAGTCAGGCAAAAATATTGGATCCTGGGCCTACGGACAACAGCAAGGGCACTCATACACCGCTGTCAATGGTGCAGAGTGCATAAGAGCATACCGCAAGTGCCACCGTTGGGAGATCACCCCGTTGAACGCCTGCAGCATCATCAGCACCCCTTCACCTGCTCAGCTGTGGACTACTTTGGGCCGATGCAGGTGACCATTGGGAGAAGAACTGAAAAACGCTGGGGAGCTCTCTTCACATGCCTAACCACAAGGGCTATTCACCTCGAGCTATCAAGTTCCCTTAGTACGAGCTCGATGATCATGGCCTTACGAAGAATGGCGGCCAGAAGAGGAACACCGAAGGTTATCTACAGCGACAATGGGACAAACTTCGTCGGGGCCAACAAAGAACTGGAAGAAGCAGCAGCTCAAGAGGGAATCCGGTGGAAATTTATACCAGCTGGAAGTCCGAGTATGGGAGGCGCCTGGGAGAGAATGGTCCGTACGGTGAAGACGGCACTGATGGTCGTACTACAATCGCGATCACCACCAGAAGAAGTACTCCACACGCTACTGGTTGAAGTGGAACATGTCGTCAATTCCCGTCCACTCACTCACATAAGCATAGACCCCAACGATGAAGAAAGCCTGACACCAAACCATTTCCTGCTCGGAAGATCCTGCGGAGCGACGTCGCCGGGCGAGTTTGAAGATGGGAACCTCATTGGCAGAGCAAACTGGAGGACCGCGCAACGCCTGACCGACCACTTCTGGCAGAGGTGGCTAAAGGAGTATCTGCCCACTTTGAAGCCGAGGAAAATAGATGGCAGACAGACTACGGATCCTCAAGTCGGAGACGTCGTCTTGATTATGGACGCCTCGCTGCCCCGCAACACATGGCCGCGAGGAGAAGTCCAAAAGGTATATCCAGGCCCAGACGGAAGGGTCAGAATTCTGGACGTGCGGACACCGGGAGGAACGCTACGACGGTCAACGCAGCGAGTCGTCATCCTGGTGCCAGCAGCCACGCCGCAACCTCGAGATGGAGCGCTACGCACGGCGGGGGAGAACTATTAGCGACGTGACTGAAAACACTACTCACCTTGATTTGTATAGAGTTAATTAGTATAGTATATAGTTAAGTTGCTATGTATATCAAGGTAGATAAGGTAATTTTTAAGGTCAAATAAATGAAGGGATTATTATTAGAATAGGGTAATAAGTGTAAATATAGCATAGGGTTTTCTTATTTTTAGCATTAAGGTATTTTATAAGAATTAATTTTGTAATTGTAAGTAGCACTATTTGATTTTCGAAGAGCGTTACCATAACGAGAACCAAGGTCTTTTTTAAGTAAATATGGTAAACTCACATTCCGAGAATCAAAAAGCGTTACCGTAACGAGAGCCGAACACAAGATTCCACGACTGCCGATAGATGGCGCAGTTACGAAATAGAACTGGCTATGCAGATTTTTACTCGCGAGGTAATAAGGTTCGACGCGATTTTGAGTCGGCAGTACTGGAATCAATTCGGCTCTCGGAACACTTGGAATGGAAGAAAAAACTAAGGAAGACGAAATAAAGGAAGTGAATACAAGTGATCTTTAATTTCGGACCCGGATCCCTGCTCCAGTGCTCAAGTGAAGTGTTAGTGAATATCGTCGGTCGGATCGGAAGCTAGGACCCCTGTGCTCGGAATCGGACCCCTGGATCTCAGGAATAGGACCCCTGCTACTCGGAGTCGTCGAGATCGGACCTCTGCTCGGATTGTCGGCGGATTAGAAGATAGGCCCCTCGCTCATCCTGCTGGCCCGCCCCCCCCCCCTCATACAGTCCACTCATCGACGTCGTCCTCGGCAGCCGGAGCGAAGCTAAGCAGCCCGAAGCCACGCCGCATCAAGCTACGCCGCCCGCAGCCACGCCGCCTCAAGCTGCGCCGCCTCGAGCCAAGCCGCCTGAAGCTGAGCCGCCTTGTGCCGAGCCGCCTGAAGCTGAGCCGCCCGAAGCTGTGCCGCCATAAGCTACGCCGCCTGGAGCTGTGCCGCCTGAACCTAAGCTGCCTAAGCTGTCGCTCGTCCGCACCTGCCTTCGCCCTTTACTACTATAACGTGTTAAGGACAGATTGGGACGACTGTGCGCCACCAACAGCGCGCGCAACGCCAACCATATGTGCGGTTTTCCAGATTTTGCTATAAGTAATGAGATATTGTAAGATGCCCGCAAGCCATTATCGTTACTTTGAGATGTTGAAGCGAACATACTGTGCATGGTGGGTCTCTTTCCATATTTTTCTTTCAATGTTTGAAAATATTTTAAATCTTTACCTATTTTATCAGTATGACACCTTTTTAGATGATCTTCGAGCTTTGATGGTTTCATAGAGTCATTGCTCAAAACTTTGTTGCATAATAGGCACATGGGCAATTGTTTGTCTGCCTCTGATGGAACAAAACCATATTTCAAATAATCGACACTATATTGTCGACATTTTTTCTTTGCTGTAGCCATGTTTCGTGTCAGTTACCTTACCTGTAAAAAAAATGTTTTAGTAACCAAGTTTTTTTCTGAATATAGGTATCACACCGCAGCCTTTGTCAGCACGCGGAAATAGAATTACGGCTTGTAAAGGGACCAACTAATAAACCGCTGAGACAAATACAAACGTTTTCACAAAACGGTATCAATTTTAAAGTACATAATTTACCACTAATTTTTAATAGTATAAATAAAAATTAGTGTACTCAGTATCGAATACTGATCATATTTGTGTAGGAAAAAATAAACGTCGAAATCCCAAAATTGTCCATAAAAACGATAACTAACATTTTATTAAATCAATGAGTTCACGCGCTCCGTGTATTTGCGTATTTTTTGTCTGCGGCTTCATTGTTAAAACGTGACAAACAGGCATCGAAGTTCAAGCCCCGCCCTTTTCCCGTCGCCCGCGCACCGCTCGCTCTTTCCGAAAAGGAATAGTTTTGATAAAATAGTTACTTCAAAATCAATTTAACATGATTATGAAATTACTGTTTTATAAAATTAGTAGTTATTTGCAAGAAAAATTACAAAATTAATTGCTCTGCAATATTGCTTATTCGGCCTTTTTAGAGAGGCAGTGCTTCTCTCGTGAAAAAACAATTGAATAAAACGTGCTGTGTTTGTCTTCAAATCGAAAGAGGACAATTAAAATATCTGTAAGTTACTAAGTTACCTATCTATACAGGCCGTTGTGATCAACCGACTAGTACACGTAAACAAAATACTTAAGTACTATAACAAAAAAAGGTAGGTTACTTACTTTTCTCCGGCACTAGCAAACACAGATATAAATTTTCTCACAACTTTTTTCCAAATTCCGCCTTGTTTTCGAAATTCCGGAAACAAATGAATGCGTTTGGTTGCCTTTGGCATCAAGTATTTATAGTGTTGATCAAGTTCATGTCTGAACAAGCATTAAGCATTGTCGGGCGGATAGCGCTTTGCAAGTCTGTACACGAAATTGTACGTAATATCGAATACACAAGTTTGGACAAGTAACAGTCGCTTGCCTTATTAAAATATTATCTGCTTAGATAGGTACTTAAAACAATGTAGGTAGGCCCTTATAAAAACTATGCTTACATTTTTGCTCTTTACTATCAAAAGCAGATAAATTTTCGTGGACCCCCATTAACATCTTATGGACCCCCATTTTTTGTTCACGCCTACGTAGACCCCCAGCAAGTCTCCCGTGGACCCCTGGGGGTCCACCTGGACCACTTTGGGAATCACTGGACTATATGATTTTGACGATACCATTTTTTTATGAAATTAATAAACATTTGAATTGCTTTCTGCGAATAAGTTTTTTTTGGCAAACAAAAGCACAAAATCTTTTTAAAAACCTATCATCTGCCTACTTGGCTGCTCGAGTCGTTAAACCGGGCTGATCCAATTAAAACCGAACGCAAAACTTAATAATTGCTTTAAAAATTCCACGAGATGAGACAAAAACAATAATTCCGTACTTTAAGAGTCCGCCGCAAGAAATAATAAATCCCATACTGAAATGCTACGATACCATTCAGTAAGTTTATTCCAATACAAATTACAGCTACTTGCATCGCTGGCCTCAACATGCCGACAATTCTGCAAATATTTTTCTCTTCTCTTATCCTCAGTTAACTTTAGTCATAACCTTTATTAAAAACAAACAAAAACATTCCGTGTCACAATGGAATAATGTTTAAATTTGAAACAACTAACATTGACGATACGTCGTTCACTACGCTAGAGTCATACTCTGATTGAAATTCCATGTACCAACAATGTCTATCTGTATTTAATACCTATTTGTTCAATTTATAATCTACAGTAGAAGCACAAGATATATCGCTGATTTGTTATATTGTTTTATCTTAAAAAAATTTACCCGAACCAATTAGTGCGATAGTGTTAAAAAGTGCATAAATTCAATATGTGCACTATTTTGTCGTAGAATTAAATGGCATTTTAAAAGGTTTTACTCGAGCTACTGAGCAATAAATATCTTGGTGAGTCGTGAAGCAAAATATATGTAGTTTACGAAAGAGTTTTACTTTAATGATAAAATAAAAGTTTATGTTTATTTACATTAAATATTGAAATTATTAAATGCAGCCCATGCTGACATTTAGGACTAACTTTTTAATGTAGCTGCTGCAAGACTTTGTAAAAATAATACAATATTTGGTTAACTAATTATATAGAAGCTACTCTACTTTGGAGATTAACTTAGAATTAACTTTGCTGGTAGTTTTCGAAATAAATAACAAAATTTGCATACAATCATTAGAAAATATGTATCAGTGAAAGAAATACTTATCGACATGAAGATTTGTATATTTAATACATCAATGGACAGCGAGTATTAGTCATTATTTAGTCTATGAGATATCCAACAACTTATACACAGACACGGTGACGGACATATTAAACAAGGAATCGACACCTGACGTATCGTAAGTGACATTGTGACTACAGAAATAAGATTAGGTAGAAGTGCCACGTGTTGGCCAGTTAAGACTCTAAGGTCTTAACTTAATATGGCAAGGCACATGACACTACCAAATCTCGAGTAAAATATGTTTAGTCCCCTTCTCTTATGGTAGTATCCATACTTCCATACTAATATTATAAATGCGAAAGTCTGTCTGTCTGTTACGCTTTCACGGCCAAACTGCTGAACGGATTTTGATGAAATTTGGGACGACCCGGGGTCAAACATAGGCTACTTTTTGATGCAAGCGGAGCTGCGGGAAACAGCTAGTTTAATATTAAAGAACGAGACAAAAAATATTTTAGTTGAAATGGTCATAACAAAGGATTTTAAACTTTAATGAATAATGTTTAAGGGGTTAAGTAATTAAATGGTTACTTGTAACAAAGTGGACTTCAGGGATAGAATAACGCTTTTGTTTCACAAAAAAGGACATACTTATAAAAAAAGAGAAAGAGCATTTAATAATGCCTCTACAGGATAATATTTATTATTTTAGTGACAAAAAATAAGATTAAATGAGAGCCGGAAAGTGGCATAATTCATGCGGGCTTTTAAATGAGAAATTTCATGGAAGAGAAGAGTATATTCTAGTCTAGACGTTTATGCTATAGAGGGTGACAAAGAAATGCTGAGAAGTGGGTTTTGAGCGACATAGGTCTTATACTCTGTAGATCTTTGCATGTAAGTTGACGGAGTGTGAGCGAGACAAACATATACCAACGTGATTATTTGGTATGGGTTTGTCTCTTTATGTAAGTAAGATAAGTTAACTTATCTGCCGGGTATTGTACGTTGTCTTATTTTTTCGCGATTGTTACACATAGAATTAAATAACCGGTTATAAAAGAAGAAAATGTTCTCTTTTCTCGAACTCATCATTGCGTATGGCGTTCTCCATATGTGGATTAAACGTCGATATCAAGGTTTATCAACAAGCTTGCGGCGGCAGGTGTGCGGTTAATAAAATAACTTAAAATAGATGTTGAAAACTTAAAAAATCGTATTAAGTTATTTAATTCTACGTGTGATTTGCGCGAAAATGTTACACTAACAGTGTCCCAATTTATTAATTTAATTTACGTTACGTGTACGTTTGGGAACCGATCAGTTAACTGAAATTGACTTTGCCGAATGTCACTTGACCCAGCACATTTCATTTGCTGTATGTATTGTTTGGTTTATATTTATATTAAGAAGCATAATATGGCACATGTACCATTTTATTTAACTATGTTTTACCGATTTTATAAAAAAACTTTTTGCTAATGGCCGAAGTTTCTTTTGAACTTTTTGTATTTGCCAGATGATTTATTTATACTACTATCCCATCACCAAAACAACTTTGTTTTGTGAGAAGGAGGGGGGGGGGGGGGTGCAGGGCCCCGACTCCTCCCTGAGTGAAACGTTCTTGGTAAAATGAAAATGTAAAAAGAAAACAATCAACATACCGTAAGTTTTCATATCAAAATCCCTACTTCAAATTGTATATTTATATTTCTCTATAAAAATATAGTCTTATCCATTCCCAACGGAACCTCAAGAAATAATATCTGATCTGCTTATTAGAAAAACGAGTCAACAAAATGGAGGCATTCGAAGGAATGTTGATTATTATGCCACCAGCAGCGTTTTTATCTAGAAACTTGTATTCTGAAATTACTTCAGAACTTGACTGACTACCGTCTATACATAGAAACTCTAATTGCACACAAATGAACATGGAATTGTAAAACCCAACCTTTTTATTCATTAAATAGTGCTGAGAAGAAACCATTTTATTCATTGTTGTAACTTGGAGCATAAAAAAATAGGAATAGAAGGGATTATTTTTAGAGGTTGTCTTGGCCAGATATCAGATAGATCGGGAGATGAGGAAGAACTTTTTTCAGCAGTAGGACGAAAAAGGTTAAAAAAAATGAAATGGTCAAGTGCGAGTCACACTTCCGCATGAAGGGTTCCGTACCATTATCTATAAAAAAAACAGCAAAAAAAATCAGTTTTGTAGAAATATAATATTTATATATTAATATTTATTTTAATCTGATTTTTTTACCTGTTTCTTGTTATAGTGGCAACATAAATACAACATCTGTGAAAATTCCACTGAAATGAAATGAAATCGACATACCGACGGACAGCGGAGTCTTAGTAATATGATCCCGTTTTACCATTTGGGAAAAGAAGGGATCAGTCGAAGAAGAAGGGTAATGAAAAAAGTTGCGTAAATCTCATTTGTCTCCATGATATTATATGTTGAGAATTAAGTAAATAAAAAAAAATATTAAAAGTTGCGTAAATCTCATTGAGAGGCCGAAAGGAAGAGGGGGGCCCATCGCCACGTAGTGGTCCAGTGTAAAGAGAGACGTGAAGAACCTTTCCGCGACAACCCAGGACAGACAATCCTGGCGCCGAGTTTGAGGCCCGACCCCAGATAAACTGGGAAGGTGGCAGGAGAAAGAAGATTGTTACTTGTGGAACACCAGAAGTAACAATACTTTTAACAATTAGCGGACTTAATGCAATACGACAAGCAAGTACTAGCCTCACACTTTTACATTAATTAATTCATATTGAGTGGGTTACATGGTCAATCGACCCTGTGCACCCTGGTGTCGGAGTTTTTTGGAACCGCCTTTCATTTTCTTTGACTTTTACATTGATATCGACATATCTTCTTTTTTTTGTATCAATTAGTTCAAAATCAGACATTGTTCCCAAAATCCACTTAAATCCATTGGTGGATCTTTTTGAACTTTTATAGTTTTATGTCCACTTTCATACTTTATTTAGAATTTATTGCAAAGTGGATTTTTTACAACTATATTTTTCCAGAAACATGCCACCTCTATGAAGTGACATTCCTTTCTCATTGCCTCTATGCCAATTTCCGTGGCTGACATTAGATATTGAAATATCAATCAATGTGAAGCATAAAGGTTCTAACACACAGTTGTTTATGCAACCGCGTCAAACGTGCAGTGGCATATCGGGCCGTATTAGCATACAACTCCCGCCATTGGGTGGCCCGCCCGACAACGATTGTCACCTTTTAAATTTACATCCATTACCATTCATTATTACTGTCATGACGAAGCAATGCCTACTTAGGATCTGCATGATTACAGAATCAGCTTGTGTGCTATTTGGCTTATGATCTTTGAGTTTCAAATTTTAAATTAGCGTTGAAGTTAGCTTCCCTATTAGAAAATTTAAAAAAAGTGAAGAAGTGGAAAATAAAAAGAAATGGTGTAAGCTAACTTCAACGTAAATTTAAAATTCGAAACTCAAAGATCATAAGCCAAATAGCACAAGCTGATTTTGTAATCATGCAGATTCTAAGTAGGCATTGCGTCGTCCTGACAGTAATAATCAAGGTTTTATTTCTTAAGAAACTTCTCCTGATAATAAATAGTAAACACAACAAAGAAATTAGCGAAATTGTGCGTTGTGTGCATTGTCTTGCGAGATGACCATAGAATAGTAATGATTTTTTATGTGCAGATTTAAATTAATTGTTATTATTATTTCCACTTCTATTTTACCATACTTCTGTACAATATTCCCATCATTTCTTGTTTTTTTCAGATCAGAGAGAGAAGAGAGCCACTGGCTTTACAAATTTTAAGTTACAATTTCTAATTGCTTTGATTTTAATACTACATCATATCTCATGTTTTCTTATTAGTCAGAAATACTTAACTAACAAGATAATTATTTCTGTAAGCAATATGTGCCTATAAATATACTTGTTCTCAGTCCTTACAAAATGCAATTGCTGGACGAAGTGAAGAGCTCGACTCGCGATTTTATTTTATCGATTCTGGCCAAATATTATTTTGCTATCTGATTGGTGAATTTTAACAATGAGATTTTGGGCAATAATTCTAAGATAAAAACAAAAAAACATTGCGTCACTTTCTACTGATAGAAAATCTTGTACACAAAACCTTTACAACATGACTATGGTCGTGTTAACGACTCTACAATAGACAACCATTATGCTACCCATTTATTTTTTTCTTAAATATAAGAAAACGGCGGGATTCGGATTCGCCTATGAACTTAACACTCGTTCTGTGTGTGTGTAAAAAGGCGCTATTTTAAAATTGTTATGTATGATATTGCTATTACACTATGTTGACTTTTGGCGGGAAGTTGTGAAGAGCAGTATCGGCGCTGTATTTTATTTTCCAAAATGTGTGATTTTTTGAATGTTTTTGCATAATAATGATGGATTATTATTCGCAAAGTGTTCGACAAGCATGAGTGTTGGGAAGTGATACAGTGTTTGATTTATGTGATTTTCATGCTTGTTGCCAAAAGCTCCTTTAGCAATCGCTAGCAATTGCCAAATCGCAAAAATTGAACCTCCTCTGTCAGCTGATCTTTCGATTTGTAATCGTGAATAGCTACTAACTGAAACTTGTCAGTGCTTAGTAAAAGTTATTACGCTCGCCAACACATTTGCCAAGTGCAGCATATGTCTTCACAAATCTTCAGAAGTCTAGGAGAAAGATGGATAATGTAATAACACTCTATTTTATGTGAAAACAAAAGGTGATCCACGGTTACATGCAAAAAAATGCAGCACTCACATAAAACTTTCACAAAACGTAAGTGTTTTCTTACAAAAACTTCTTTTTTTGGGTTTATTTTTAAGATAAATAAATATATCATTTAGTATAAGTATTACAACAATAATATCGTAACAGGGTACCCAATAACCCAATAGTAAAAAAATACTTAAGAAAAATACCCATGCAAACTTAAGGTTTTTAAATGTTTATAGGATACTTACCTAACCATGTTGAATAAATGGAGAAAAAATATAAAGAGCATCCTGTTATCAACGAGCATTTTCATGTTGGCAACACTATTCGATTTCGCGGGCACATCGTATTAGATTTCACTTAGTATTTTTTAACACGTCAATCTGTAAGAAAATTTCACTGAGCAAGATTACGACTACGATAAATCACATCACTATTGGCGTTTCGATTCGAAATTTGAACGAGTGATTCGATTTTTGAGCATTTTTTGGTAACTAATCGCAAGTTAGTCCGTCGGCGTGTCGCCGCCGGTTCGTATAAACAGTTCGTGCGTAGAACGGACCGCGTGGGATGCAAACTGTAAGGCGTGTACTACGCCCAGACTCGGACAAAAAAGCTCAAGGGGCGTACCTCGAAGCCACACCTACTCGTTCATTAGAGTTTACGCGATTATCGATATTTGGCCACGTTGGTCAATCGTTAACTTCTTTAGGTGCGTACCCAAAGCAGGCTGGTTTGTCAGTGGCATGGCAGTCGCAAACCCTGCCTATAAAACTGCGCCCCACGCATTATTCCTGACTGTGGATCAGTTAGCCCGCCGTTATAGGGTTAGAATCGCTTTGTTTGCTAAAGTGACAGTTTCGAAATGTCCATTTATTGATGTATTATTTAAATAATTGGCATAACCGAAATATGTAGTAAGATATATTTATTACTAGCTGTTTCCCGCAGCTCCGCCTGCGTCAAAAAGTAGCCTATGTTTGCCCCGGGTCTTCAACTATATTTATACCAAGTTTCATCAAAATCCGTTCAGTGATTTGGCCGTGAAAGCGTAACAAACAGACGGATACATTTATAATATTAGTATGGATGACTTTATTGTTCCACAAGTAAAAATACTGAATAGAACATTCTCTACCAAACCTATGGGAGAAATAAAAAATATTAGATATTCTTAATTCATATTCATATCAATAAAATTTAAGTATTTAGATTTTTAAATAAGAAAGAACTTGCACATTAAATTCGATTTAAAAGCAAAAAAATACAACGTCTTCTTAAAACTTCACTAAATGTAAAAAAAAGTAAATTGAAATGTTTAAATAAAATTGTCGACAACCAAATCACAACAATGACAAATTGATCAATAATTACGAGGGTTGTACAACCATCTATACATTACAATAACCCTTAACTCGGGGGTGACATCGACCCCTTCATTAAGGGCGATTTAGTCGCGTGCGCAACTATACTTAGTACAATTGATCATCCCCTTATAATTATTTTCGCGTCCTCTATTACGTAAGAGCAATGGTCTACTTTGAATAAAATATTTTAAAATATCTTAAAGTATGGCTATCTCTCTTTGAGTATTTTGTAAAACACGATGGGACAAACGCTTGTGTCCATGTAAGTACCTAATTTTGACTAAAGGCGATTTCGACCATCAAAAGTTGAACTAATAAAGTAAATATTACATTG
This sequence comes from Euzophera pinguis, assembly GCA_947363495.1. Classification (NCBI taxonomy): domain Eukaryota; kingdom Metazoa; phylum Arthropoda; class Insecta; order Lepidoptera; family Pyralidae; genus Euzophera; species Euzophera pinguis. The sequence continues at coordinate 4,782,062 of OX376156.1, read as the reverse complement.
TAACAAGCCATAACACAAACAGAATTAATAATTTTTACCTGACATTTTTTTAACGTGATTTTAACACGCCCATTGATTAGAAGTTTAATATGGCCTGAAAGTATATCCCGTTTAATTTCTGGATAAGTACCTAAATTTGGATTTTGAAAAAAAGTATTATCAAAGTAATTCTGGATCTGCCCTTCCTTAAAAGCGAAGATGGACTTCCTATATCTAAATCTTTTATACCTACTCTATTTTTAATTCTTTTTTTTAAAGAACAGTTTAAAGTAATATTCTTTTCTGTCACTAAATTTTTCTTATAAATCAGTAAGAAATATTCTATACCAACCAGACATAAAAAAATAAGTTAATTACTAAGACAAGTATAAATCATTAACGAAACGTTAGTACATTTTCTCCCACGAAAATGTCTTCAAAACATTCCTCCTATTGGCTTCAGATTCCCGATTATGCGCGCTCAGGAACCATGCAAATAAGCAGTTTCCTTTGATCCTGAAATCACGACCCTTCACTGAACAGCTCATCCAATCTGCAATGGAAGGTATTATTTTGTCAATCTTAAACAAAACCTTCACGTATTCTTACTAGACAGACTTGAATACACGCATTTTCGTTGTCAGTTGTCATCGTTTGGGTTTCTGTAATGTGTATTTTTTGTGCAATAAAGGGTATTTGTATTGTATCGAAACGTATATGTTATTCATTTATTCATACAGCCCATGATGAGAGTTATTTTTAAATTTAATTACAAGTAATTAGAAAAAAATACCTGATTATTCCCCCGGTCTTTAACTTTATTCAACAAGCTGATTAAAATTCGTTTAGCGGTTTAGAAGTAAAATGTAACATACAGACAGATCTTTGAATTATTAATATGGAAATATGTTTTTTTTTTATTTCGGTGTTGTAATAAATGATACGGTTAAATACTGTAATGAAATCTCTTTTTATAACCAAAACATTAGCGTTGCACAGAAAAGTATTCCTTCTGGTTCAGTAGGCTTTTGGTGATGATGGCATTATATTTTATTGACAATAATAAAAAAAAACATGTAAGTGAACTTACAGACAGCACACACGAACAAATAAAATTTCTTGAAATATGACAAACGAATCCAGTAAATTTTCATAAAAATATTACGAGTATGTCAATGATTTTAACACTTTGTAAGGTCGTCGTGTGATCCTTTGAAGTAAACTAATAGGCATTTGAAATTAAAATGCAATTAGCAGTTTTAAATGATTTAAAAAGTTTAATAACATAAGTTTAGTTTATATTTTCTATATCGGAATTAGTTGAATACGTTTATATGCCATTATCACTACCAATGACAAAATGGGGTAACAAGTACTTAGTCCACAAAAAAATATAAAACCGACAATAATAAAAATTTGATCTCTCATTTGTATTTTGTTATATTCTTCTTCTTCCTATTATGTGGAATTTTATCCACAAGAATAGCCCTTCACTCCCTGTTAAAGGTGCTAGTTTAAAACGTCTATTGAATTAGTTAATAACATAATATTTACTTTCTCGAACCGAACATTTTAATTACATTGTCACTTCTCCACTAAAACCCAGTATTGAAATTAACAGACAGATTGACAAACGCCCATTCACATAAATATCAAGTCGTAAAACTTTGGTGGCCACCGTGAAACTAACGGTTCCGTATGTTTGTGGTCACAGATTAACGATAAATGTACCTTTAAGGAGCACTCTCTTGAGATTTTATTTTTTATTTTCTTCAGGGTCTTCTTCAGGGTTCTGTAAAGCTGTCCCGAACTCCTGGTTTCATTTTCAGCTGGTTGTTTCAAAGCACAGGGTTCATGGTGAGCTTTTACAGTGAAAATGTTTCAGTGTGCAATAAGTTAACCTATAATATAGTTTGAAAGTAGTACCCCATACGCAAAATAAGATAAGACATATTTACTGTATAGCCTATAACCATATCCTAGATCTAAATTTCTTAGCATTAAAACAAACATGCTCTTAAGTTTAGATATATTAGTAAGTAGAGATTTCATTTGTCTTTTTGTCTATACAAGAAAAATACTTTTACTAAAGTAGTGAGTGGGTCACATAGTAAGCAGTATCCATAGCTGCTGGAGTGGAAAATTCACTCACCAAGTTTGATTGTTACTCAATTCATGAGTCTGAGTCAAAGAGCATCGAAACCTCCCTTTCTCAATGGTCTGAGTCTACTTCGCCTTAACACACCATAGATGTTAACAAAAATACCTAATTAAATGAGCTTTAAGATTTTGAGAACCTCAAGATTTTGACAATTACTGTCACCTCGTTTTAGTTTTTAACTACACATATTTGAATAAATTATATTTAATGTAACTATTTTTAAAACTATTCTTCATTTTGAAAAAAGATAAGTAGATAAAACCTACCTTTTGGCTAATTTTCACTATTAATAATTGGTACTACTTACATTGCGCAATAGTATGGTTTATAAACCTTTTATTTATTCATTCAACGCTTACAGGTATGCAAGATTCATGTTGGCTTAAGCATAGAATACCAGTAAAGAGGTCACTGTGATTTACTTGAATATCTCCGCAAGTCAGTTATTTTCATGTATTTAATAATATATGAGGTGGCGGCTACGATTGACGGCAAATGTACGATCATTGCCTGTCATTAAGACGTAAACACAAGTGTTTAAATAAATATCCGAGAAGATTATAGGCGGATAGGTTACCACATTTAATAATGGTGTTGCTTGCAGTGGAATAGAGTTGACCCGCGTGCGGTATCAGGCAAGCTGCTGGAGAAGGTATGACATTTGACCCGTCTCTAGACTAGACTAGCAAGTTACGAAGGAAACAAGTGTCTAACAATGGCGGCTCATCCAGGACCAGGTTGAAGGGATATATCCTAAAAGTACTCGAATTTCAAAACTCGAAAGTAATGGAAAGAAAAAACATCTGAAGACTAAACGATGTGAAGGAGAAAGCAAAAAATAAGAGAGGGGATTAGACTTAAAAGCTTTACGCCGGATAGTGAAGAGAGAGTTACCCAATTTTCAACAAGTTTTTTTCTTGGTTTCTGATATCTTTACCTGGTGGTAGTTACCCCATTTGAGTAGTTTGGGGTGGTAGTTTTATTTCTACCGTGAAATTTGCAATAGTGTAAACTCTGTAAGCCTTGTTATAAATCCCTTCCCTTCCCATCATTACAAACTTCTGGTAAAATTCTAATCCTGGCAACACACAAACCACACTACAGCTGTTAAGATTGTATTGTACCCAGTACCTCGCTCGCAGCTACTGTCACGCATCATTTTCTGTTATTATCAATTACTTGGCGGATTGACTCGCAGTGGGCTGGGAAACATTTTGCGGTGATGGTGTTGCCAGGTATATTGAGAAATTATCGGGTAAGGTTTCATACAAATAAAACGCTCTAAGCGATAGCTGTAGCAGCACATTGTAGTACCTAATTATACTCTCTGTGAAGTTGGACTCCGATTCATTTTTAAAGGTAAACCAGATTCAAATTATCTTTATTGTGAAACAAAAGGTTTTACAATCAATGTCAACTAGATAAGTATTCTATTAGTGTAGACGCCTATACGGAGATTTTTCAGGCTATCTAGGTATTTTCAATGACTACGGCTTATATATGATCTGCTGTCTTGTCATGATTCTACAGCATCCTGTTCTATGGACGACCTGATGAAGGCGAACAGTTGAGGAGGCCTCCCACTGGACTAACCAATTTTCTTCTTTGCTTGTCGATGCTTTAACGATCATTTTAAACCCTTCCATAAAGGTGTTCTGCCATTTTCACAGCCTTATCGTTGGCATCTCTTAGGTCGCGCCTAGTGGAGCTATGCGGGCACAGAGTACAGCCCAACTACTGTTCCATCCTCCACCTTTGAAAATTTTTTACAGACAAAATTTGTTAAAGAGGAACTTCAACCATACAGGAATCCTGGCAATTGAGACATAGAAAGAGATGTGCCATTGACTTCCCCACCCTGCCTTATTATATTCAACTCAAAATATTTTATATCATTATGTGGCCACAAAATATCCACAAACAATGTTATCCATAAAGTTACACGCTTTGGCCTCGGCTCTCATAAACGCATGTTAATTGTCTCGACGTTTGTTACTGCGTATAAGCACAATTAGAAAAACTTTAGGGGACCATATAAAAGGGCTATAAATCAGCGGAGGGTCGAACGCGATATTTTAGGCCGCCTGAAATTTCACGACTCGAGGTATGTATTCGATTTAAAAAATTTACACAGTTATAAGAAAAAAATGACAATATGTTTTTTAGGTTATGTTCCCCGTTATTTCGCCCGTCATAAGCCTAACATTAAATGCTAACAAGCTCCAAAGTTAATAAAGCGTATAAATAATTAAACAAACAAAATCTGCAGCTATATATAGCTGATATATGATAGATTGATTCAGTAGTAAAGATACCTTTATACTGTACACGTATATATATAGGTATTGTTCACATTTCTGCCTTTATTAATTTCTCACCCGCTGGTTGACTTTACGAGATCCCTAAATGGGATAAATCCGCTTTTGTACTTTGTTTTTGTTAACTATGATTCTGTATTTTATTTACATACTTGTAATTTTGTTTAATTAAGTTACATATTTACAAACAAACAAAAATTTAGTTCATGTATGAATTGCTATGTATGAAAAAAGATTTTATTTACCTACTTACAAACCTAAAAGATGTTTGATCTGCGTAAAATTAATGCCATACGATATGATGATGAAGCGGTAGAAAGCCAAACCATAGTCGCAAATGTGTATCCAGCCTAACATCCATAGATAAAGTCGACATCCGTGCGGTGTGCGGGCCAGCTTAGGGCCACGCATACGCCCGAGGCGATCTCGTTAGCATGTGTATGCGACATTTCACATGGGCTAATTGCGAGCATTTAGCCATCTTGATAAATTCCCTGTGCTTACACGCATCCTTGTAGATTAACATTGATTTGTGCAGAAGTATTCCGAAATGAAGATTGTCGAGTTTTAAGACTTTTATGTAAAAATGGTTGACATAAAGCCTTTATAAGGCAGAAAATGTAAGCATAAAAATACGATATACAAAAATGCAACTGTAAATACCTTGTGTGAGATAAATGTAGAAATAAAAAAAATACACGCAGTTGAACGTTGAACCTCGTTGAACGTTGAATTCATTTAGTCTTTTAAAAAGATTTATTATATCATAAAAGATTGGCAATTTTTGATGTTTTGTAATGCCGTCTGTTCCCCTTAATTTTTTATTTTTGATAATATGAAAAAAAAAAAACATTATTATTTCTTGGGTCCAGCATTTAATTACATAATAAAAAAAATACTTTGTGCGTAAATCTGTAAAGAAGATAAGTACAATTTCTAAGAACAGATGTGAATGTTTTTGCATGATGAAGGCACTGCCTACTAGCATGTCTGCACTTACCTTATCACCGATTCGCATCCTTCGATTTCCTTCCATTAGCATTCTAAACACTCTCTCCATGCAAAGCCGAGTAATTGAAACATGGCTATAAATATAAACTTCTCTATGCATTGGCCTCTATTTACGTAGATATTTTTATCACTGTGTCCATGCATTTATTATTCGATAATTTTGGTATGTTCCTTTTAGCTCCCCATTTCATACGTATGTTAGGGTCTACTTAACTAAAATATAATCTGTCTCTTTCTCTCCTATCGGTAGTTAATGCACAAGAATGAGGCAAAACGTATTTAAACAATAGTGTTAAAATATGATTTTTTAATACGTCGGTATAAGTTTAAACTTGTTTCTGTCTCTTAAAAGTGGAAAATTATAAGAGTCAGGATAAGTAAGTAAATCTATTTATTTTTCCACTACATATTTGGGAATATTTTTCCTTTAATAGTCTTCTGTCCTAGTATTGCTATTTTGTTCATCTTAGCGAGTCGACTAGCTATTCTGTTTTCTACAGAGGATAAAAAATAAGATGAAAGAATATCACTTGATGAAAAATATTTTGTCCCATAATGACGAAATACTCATAACTCCATTTTGTATCAAAAAATCATTGAATACCAATTTTTTTTCGGAATACAATGCCCATTCTCGTGGTTCAAAAAAGAACAAACCTCAAATCTGCTTGTTGTCTGCTTGAATAAATTAACGATAGGATAGGCCTTGTAATGGGAAATCGCGTACTTATAAGTCGAAGCTATACTAATTACTAGCATACTTTAATTAGGTTATAAATTGGACTTTTAGTAGCACAAAAATAATAACCAAATACACAAAAAAAGTCCTAAAATCAAGCTCAACATAATAGTCCAATTTTTATTAATTTTAATAAGCGGTCTTAGAAATTTTATTTGTAATAAGATAGGCAAAAAAGGTATATGTTTGGTTGGACAAAACCAAGTCTTTATACTTTGTAGAAAGGGTACATAATCAAGTCCACTGTCAGTCGGATTCCTATTATATTTGTGTATAAAAAAAAGAAACTTTACATAATACTCGTCTTTAATAACCTTTTTGGGCATAACACTAACCTTTTTTTTCTCTTTTTTTTCTACCAGGCTTACAAAGGCTCTACTTTGGAACACCGTGCTAGCACAATCCTTCTACAAGGAGAAAAAAAGATTTATTTCGCATGAGTTGATATGCAAAATTGCTTCAGACATTTTTTGAACCAGTAGCCAGGCTAATGTCAACTTTTCTTAGAAAATTAACGACCCCAATCACTTCCAAGCCTTTTCGAGACAATTTAAAGAAATTCTCAATGCTTTGTAATCCTTTCTGAAATTGAGCATAGGTGGATTATATTCCCTCTGTCCGACTCAACATTGCATGTAATACAAATCATTAGTGCTAAATAAACTATTGTCCAGAGCAGACGTGCATCTTATTCATAAAAAATACCTCACACCGTTCCACTCAATATTGAACCTAAGCATCATACATTTATGGTACATCAAGAGCCGGATACAAATGGATCGGTGCCTGAGTCGTCGATCGCCGTAGTTACCTCTTCTCGGATGTACTTGTGACTTGTTTACATCAAACTGTGCAGTTTTGCTATTATGCAATAACCTTTGCGTGAATGCCTATAGTGACTTGTTGTTTGCGTGATACAATTAAAGACTTTCGCATAGAATTTTGTGGTAAACAATGGCTTTAGGAAGTGCCGAACAAGCTGAACTTTTAAAAACTTTAGAAGATGTGGCAAATATTATACAGAAGGCTCAAATTAACTTGAAAAAGTGTCCGAAACAGAGATTAACTTGTGGTTACATACGGGCAAGATTGAAAACACTTGAAGATTATTGGAATACATTTAAGGAGGCTCACAATGACCTAAATAAGTGCACCACTCGTGAACAACGAGGAGAATTGCCGTATTTTCTTAGTGAGGATTTTTACAAAGTGGAAGAAATCTTCTTATGTTTACATGCCGATTTAAATGATTTATTAGCGAAGTCCGATCAACAAGGTATGGACTCGTCTTATGCGTCACAACAAGATGGTCAACTGTCTTTGGCTAAATTACCGAGAATACAACTCCCTACGTTCTCAGGAAAATATGAAGATTGGCCCACATATCAGGATTTATTTATTGCTCTCGTGCATAATACGTCGTTAAGTAACGTGCAAAAGTTACACTACTTAAAAACAAGTGTTTCTGGGGAAGCGGAGATGTTACTACGACATATACAAATAACTGATAGCAATTACATACAAGCGTGGGAGCTACTTAGTGGACGCTTCGGTAACAAAAAAATGATAGTGACTTCGCTTCTTAAAAGACTTTTTGGACAAAAGAAAGTAAACAATCAGTCGGCTAATCAAATTAAATCATTACTCGATACAACCACAGAATGTATAAACAGCTTGAGGAATTTGAAGATAAATACAGACTCTTGGGATCCTTTTATAATATTTCTTGTGTCACAGAAGTTGGATACAGAGTCATTAAAGGACTGGGAAGAACAAGCCTACAAGGATAAATGCAATGAACTGCCTACATGGGTTGATTTGGTTAAATTCCTCGAGTCAAAGTTCCGTACACTGGAGTTGATAGCCCCAGCTTCATCTTATTTAAGAGATAAACCGCAAATATGTAAAACTTTTCACGTCACTGAGCAAGAAGCAGAACAAGACTTATTTCAATCTACACACGCGAGTATGAGCTCGGAATCAAAACAATTGTCATGTGTTTATTGCAAGGGCAGTCACTATATATTTAAATTTCACAAAGATTTCGGTAAGCAGACAATAGAACAAAGGCAAGATTTTGTGAAACGAAACAATTTATGTTACAACTGCCTTAAACCGAATCACAATGTATATCGATGTAAACAAAAAACAACATGCCGTATATGCAGGAAGAGACATCACTCGCTTTTACATCAAGTCACAAATCAGGAGCAAGCACGACAGCAACAAGCACTCACACAACTAGCACACCCTGTACAACCACAACAAGGACAAGCACATCAGGGACAAACACAACAGGGACAAACACAACCAGAACAAACAATTACAACTGCTCACTTCTCCCGTAAACAACCTGCTAGCTACAATCACAGTCATGAAGTCCTACTAGCTACAGCTCAAGTAGAAGTCACGTCCAGCAGTGGAGTGACACACACACTTCGCGCCTTGATTGACCAGGGCTCGGAGGCCTCATTCGCTTCGGCCAGAATAGTTGATCTATTGGGCTTGACAAGAACAAACATCAACGGTGTGGTCTCTGGAGTTGGAGAAGGAAACAAGATACCTATCAAACACATAGTTGACCTGTCAGTTAAATCGCGACTTTCCAGCAAAGTTATAAGAATAAAGGCCTATGTCTTAAAATCTATTTCGACTAGACTTCCCTCAAAACAAGTAATGATTAACTGGCCAGAACTCAAAACATTACCATTGGCTGACCCTACCTATGACACACCTGGTAAAATAGATATATTGCTTGGTGCTGAAGTTTTTTGCAAAATCATTGAAGATGGATTGCTTAAAATTTCATATGGGGTAGTGGCACAGAAGACAATTTTGGGTTGGATAATTTCGGGTCAAAAGGAAGACAACATGAATTGCAACCAACACAACCTAGTAACACTACACACAACGAGAATGGTTGCAGAAGACAATGAATTGCTTAAGAAGTTCTGGGAGATAGAATCAGACTTGTACAAGAAGAGAAAATTATTAACAAAGGAAGAAGAAATGTGTGAAGAAATATACAAAAGCACAACAAAGAGAGAAGAAAATGGAAAATATGTAGTACACTTACCTTTGAAGCAAAGCATTGAAGAAACAATTAATTTATGTGGAGAAACAAAGCAACAAGCAATAGCTAGATTTAAATTGTTAGAGAAAAAATTTACAAAAAATGAGAAGTTGAAGAAAGAATACATAAAGGTGATTAATGAATATAAAGAGATGGGTCACATGATGAAAACAAATGATTTAGATGATGACAACTCAATTTATTTGCCACACCATGCAGTGATTCGGGAAGACAAAGACACAAGTAAAGTGAGAGTCGTCTACGACGCTTCGGCGAAGGGTTCCAATGGGTGCTCGCTCAACGACACAATGTTGGTTGGTCCAGTAATACAACTTGATTTAAGAAGTTTAATTATTATTTGGAGAACACATAGAATATGTATAGTTGGAGATATCGTCAAGATGTACCGAATGGTAAAGATGACAGAGGCCCATACAAATTTACAACGTATTGTTTGGCGTGAGAACCCAGATGAAGAGATCGCAAGTTACAATCTGACAACTGTAACGTTTGGCACAGCTGCTGCCCCCTTTTTAGCAGTACGAACCTTAAGTCAATTGGCTGATGATGAATCACAAGAATTTCCAGCGGCGGCATCTATAATCAAAAAATCGTTTTATATGGACGACCTAATGTTTGGAAATGATAATGAAGACAGCGTTAAGAGATTGTGCCATGAAATTAAAGAAATACTTAGAAGGGGAGGTTTTGAAATGCAGAAATGGTCGAGCAATTCTGAAGAAGTATAAAAATCTTTAAAGGAAGTCATGATACAAAGGATATAATAGAAATCAAAGTTGACAAAGTAATAAAAATTTTAGGTTTGAAATGGGATAGAAATGAAGACACATTCGTAGTAACAGTTAACTTACCTGAGTTGAAATATCCGATCACGAAGAGATCCGTCCTTTCAGATGTCGCACGGCTGTTTGATCCATTTGGATGGGTATCAGCAGTAGTTATCAGCGCCAAAATTTTGATCCAAAGGTTATGGATACGTAACTTACACTGGGATGAAGAAGTGCCGGCAGATTTGAGTGAAGAGTGGAAAAAGTATAGAGAAGAGTTAATACACCTGCAAAACCTAAGGATACCAAGATGGTTGAAAACAACACCTCAAAATCGTAAAGAAGTACAATTACACGGATTTGCAGATGCATCCACTCAAGCATACGCAGCAGTGACTTACCTAAGAATCGTTGAAGATGACACCATTCACGTCACGATGTTAGCCTCCCGCACCAAAGTCGCACCAGTGAAGCAGATATCAGTTCCTAAATTAGAGCTTTGTGCTACGGCGTTATTAGCCGATCTCGTGAATGATCTCGTTGAAATCCTACATATACCTAAAGAAAACGTCTTTGCATGGACCGATTCAATGGTCGTGCTGTCATGGTTACAATCACACTCCAGTCGTTGGCGTACTTTCGTCGCTAATAGAGAAGCAGATATAACACGAGTTATAGAGGGCGAACGATGGAGACACGTCCAGTCTGCCGACAACCCTGCTGACATCGCAACAAGAGGCATTCAAGCAAGCGATATAGCTAATCATGATATTTGGTGGGCTGGACCAGCATGGCTGAGGAAAAGAGACTTACCAATGGACAGCTGTGACATTCCAGAAACGGAATTAGAATTGAAAGTGGCACATACAATAACAGAAGAAAAACCAATTTGGGAAAGATTTTCTACAATGTCAAGAATGAAACGAGTATTAGCATATTGTAAAAGATTTAAGACAAGAAAGACAGCGGAAGAAAAATATTTAACAGCAAAGGAAATGGAAGAAATATTAGAGGAGTGCATAAGATATTATCAAAATTTAGTTTATGGAAAGGAAATAGAAGACTTAAAAAGAAATAAATATGTTAGTAAAAGAAGTGTCCTTATAACACTTTCACCGTTCTTAGATGAGAAGGGTTTGATAAGAGTTGGAGGACGTCTAAAACATGCATCCATACCAGAATCAACCAAAAATCCAATTATTATCCCCAATAATCAACATATTACGAAACTGATAGTTAGTGAAGCTCATATAAGAACACTCCATGGAGGTATTCAATTGATGATGGCCTATATAAGGAGCAATTACTGGGTGATAAGCCTTAAATCAGCCGTGAGAAAATGTATTCACAATTGCAAGGTTTGTGTTGTGGACAAGGCAAGAGTTCGTCACCAATTCATGGGCCAACTACCAGCACCACGAGTTAACCCACATCGTGCATTCATCAATAGTGGTGTTGACTATGCCGGACCTATTTTTATCAAGACTTCCAAGGGTAGAGGACATCATGCGCACAAAGCATACATATGCCTGTTTGTATGTATGTCGACTCGCGCCATACATCTCGAAGCAGTCACAGATCTCACTTCACAGGCTTTTATAGCTGCTTTCAAGAGATTCGTAGCACGCAGAGGGCACTGCCTTAATCTATGGAGTGACAATGGCACAAATTTTGTTGGTGCCGCAAAAGAACTGAAGGAATTATTTGTCGCTGGCAAAAACAGTATGGCTAAAGAAGTTGCAGAACTACTCGCTAACGATGGAACAACGTGGCATTTTATTCCCCCAAAAATGCCAACGCACGGCGGCTTATGGGAAATAGGAGTTCAATCAGCAAAGAGACATTTGGCCAGAATTAATAAAGACACCAAGTTAACCTACGAAGAAATGGCTACTTTATTGGCTCAGATCGAGGCGTGCCTCAATTCACGCCCTATGTGTCGAATGGACAACACCACAGAAACACCATTAACGCCAGGACATTTCTTGGTCGGTGAACCTTTAATCAACGTTCCGGACCAAAATTACGAAGACAAAAAGATCAGCCTTTTGAACAGATGGCAACTTATTCAAAGAATGACACAGGATTTTTGGCGTCGATGGCGATCAGAATATCTGCATACACTTCAACAAAGATATAAGTGGCAAGTCACAGTGCCATCGCCTGCTATTGATGACGTCGTAATAATTAAGGACGAAGATACACCTCCTACTAAATGGTTACTTGGTAGAATCAAAGCTCTCCACCCGGGGAAAGATAACTTGGTACGAGTAGTAACCGTGCGGTGCAAGGGGAACCATGAATTGAAGAGACCGTTGTATAAATTAATACCACTCCCTAAAGACATTGAAATTTAGTTAAATTGCTTTGCTTTCTAATATACATATATTGATTGTTAGAATCACATATTATTTCAGTTGATCGCATGTAAATTACTTATTACTTTAAATATTGCACGATTTTAAAACTATCGTTTTGGTAGGCGGTATGTCCGACTCAACATTGCATGTAATACAAATCATTAGTGCTAAATAAACTATTGTCCAGAGCAGACGTGCATCTTATTCATAAAAAATACCTCACACCGTTCCACTCAATATTGAACCTAAGCATCATACACCCTCGAATAAAATAACAAGACTTTCAATACAAAATATATTTTTGTCCACATTTAGAAACTATGTACTTACGATAACTTTTAAGTTATCGTAATTGAAAGCTTAATGTACAAAAAAATAGGTATGTTTTTTTAATTTTTTTATACAATTAAATAGGCAAACAGTCACTCGGCCCACCCAATGGTAAGTGGTTACCGCACCCTATGGACGCCTGTAATACCAAATGTATCACGCTCGCGTTTTAGTATATACATATATTTAATATTATTTATACCCCCTTTCACAACACAAGGGTTTTCAGCCCTAATGTTGTAGTCAACAAATAATTGAAACGATATGTACGAAGACATACACATCGCTATTGCAATTTCGCGTACTAAATGTACAGTGGGTCACAATGCACAACTGTCTTAGACTCGAAGGTCGTGGTTATTTATTGTTATTTTTTTACCCTATCTTGCCCCACTGCTGGGCAAAGGGCTCCCCCATCTCCTTTTATTCTACTTTTTACTTATTATTGCTTAGAATAAGGCGAGACCTCTACAATGTAAAGAAGTGGGCCTCATAGAAAGGTATATCACCTTAAAATTTACACCTGAGATAACGTAGCCTGTACGTAGGTATAATATGTTTTCGTATAGAAGATTATCTTGAAATCGCCGAACAACTTTTTCCAGTCAATTAGACGGAGTTATTCTCGCTGTCACCGAGTGGCCACGATTCCCAGTCTACTGATTTATCGTCAGCGGTCGCATGCCAGGCGCGCTCTGAGATAGAAAATAATGAGAGAACAGACGAAACAGTCATACTTAAATTGAAAAAAAAATCATTAATATCGAGTATACAATAATGACCTGAAAAATTTCGCTGGATGCAGGCCGCTTCCAACCGGTTATTTTCGAAATTATTGGGAGAGGTCTTACCCAGCAGTGGACTGACCGTGACTGAAATAATGATGATGATGATTCATATCGAGTAGATAATATTGTCAGGCGGCCCTGTACACCCTATTGTCAGAGCCTCTCGGCCTTTGACTGTGTTCCTAAAACGATCTTCAGATGGCAGCCCGGACCAACTCTTTAACTTAATTCTGGACTTAGCTCATTTAACCAAACTCGCCCCAAACTTAGCCTCCCTATGATGATTTCTCGTAAAAAATGTATGACAAAGAGAGATAAACTCTTTGTGATTAAACAAGAACTTTTTTTGTTGATTTTTTTTTTCAAATAACAGAGAATTTGTTCAAAGTCTTACTAGAACAAAGCTCAAGTGAAAGTGTGATTTCACAAAGAATGTTATCTTAAAAAAAGCTTAAAAGCTCGTCAAGTAAATCATTGGACACAAACTTTTTCTAGTGTTCGATAATTCGAAGGTGAAAATTCTGTAACAATTTCTATTTGCGTGCTGGTAGGCATTTAATTAAATACTCTGATGCTTATGTTATTTGATCTATGATCTTTTTATGTCAAAAATAATATACTGTTATGTTCATTAATTGCGTTTTAATTTGAATTTGTTTCTTTATAAATAAATTACTTTACGTCAAATTGTAGGAACTGAAAAAGTTTTGGGGTTGTTTTGGATTAGTATTACTCTTATATAGGTGCTGTCTAACTTACAAAAACCATTAAAAAATATATACATTTATATTAATAGTATCTAAAAGCTAATCAACACCAAATATATCTATCATCACTAATAAAATTCTTTCTCATACACATCAATATTCATTACATCAAATACTATGGAGATTCAGTCATATTTTTTACATTCTTAAATTAATTGTTCTCTCAACATAAAAGAGTACTCACTCAATTGCGATTCAATTAACTGTGTATCAATCGAGTCAGTTACAAATCTAGATCAAAGCGATTGAGTGCAGACAGTGGACAGTCAGCGAGAGCTCGTAATTTGTCAGTGGTATCGATTCATCGATACAATCGATAGATTTATCATGTTAATCGATCTAATTTCATCAGTTCTCGGTGAGCGACGCAGGACGCTGTGGGAACGCCACTGCGGGTGCGCAAGTCATTCTATAGATTATGAGAATAGAGAACACATAATTTGTCATTCAATAATTCATTAAAACATCAAAAGGATTTTGGTGTAGGTAAATCTGAAACATTTTGTTAAAAACTACGTGAAAAAATAAAAAAAATATCAGACTAGTATACATAAAGATCTACCGTAATTTAATTTTAAATTCAGAAAATTAATAATTAAATATAATTTTTGTATGATGACGTTGACAGTCAAGCAAACGGCCTACGACAGATGGGTGGTTACCGTAACCTATATTAAACCTATGTTAGCGATCCTTTGTGTTATTAGCGCGTTGCCAACTCGTAGCCTAGGATGTTAACGAGAAAACTATTTCGGGAACAGGTAAAGAGAATCTTAAAAATAATGACTATAAAAAAAACCCAGTTTCATAATGATGCCCAAAATAACATCACTTTTTTACTTTCTAATTCAAAATAATTTATTGTTTAATTTTTTTTTATCAAGCATTTAAAACACATTGCTTCACAGATAAACTCATAGTGTAGGCATTGAAGTCGTACAAAAAAAGTATTTTATTCTCTGACAAAGCTTTACTATTGCGACCACCGGGGAGATATCCGCCTAGGCACAAGAGTATTTGGTTTGTACTTTAATTACCTCCTTTGTCCAGTGATTCGTCTATTGTCGAACAACCACACTATTTGTCAAATCGAACACGCGATTTTAAATTTTAAGCAGCTACTTATAGTGGCTAATTTTGTTTGTTTTTTTTCTCTAGCTTTATATGAAGTTGCTTTGTCTAAATAACTTGATAATGGTTTTTACGTTTGATTAGGTGAATTACACGTAAAGTCTTTTTGTGGTCGATAGTTTGATGAGATCCAGTGATGATGGATCTTCAATGATTTTGTGCGGTTTTTTTTGTCATTTTGTTATTAAATTTTTGTGAACGTATTATTGTAATGTTACGTACATAGTTAACGTATTATTGTAATGTTACGTACATAGTTAACGAATTTATTTATTATTTTCTACGTTTGAACAGATAAAGTCAATCTCATGCTAATTCAATACTTAATAAAAGTTACTAAAGAACGCAATATGCTTATCTGCAGAATACAAATTACATAAAATATTAAAATGAAGATACTACGAACAAACAACTCATTCTACCAATTCGTAAAGACATTTATTAAAAAAAATGTTTTAGCCCAACATTTTACTTATTATTTCTCTTTTCCCTAAGCAAATTGATAATTGTGAGATAAAAATACAATTTCGAATTCAAACAATAATCGCATTTCTTACATGCCAAAAATTCCCAACTTTTCTTTTGTTGACTTTTTAGAGAGCATTGTTCAACAGCGAGTTTGGAATTATGGAATTTCAAATTTCGAACTTAGGAATCTGAAAATGAAAAAGTGGGAAATTGGCGCGACGGCGCGGATGTGAGGCGCGGGGAGGGAGGGCGATGGGCGTGAGGGGGCGTGGCCTGGGACCCTAGCTGCGCGGAAACGACTATAGTGTTGAGGAATATAACCTACAAAAAAATACATACAGCCGAACGTAGAACCTCCTTTTTTGAAGTCGGTTAAAAATTACAAAGAAACAGACATTATAATGTAATTTTTCCTAAATCATTAAATATCAGAACCAGACACAGACGGGCGTCATGAGTGTGAATGATAAAATATTTCCAAGTCGCCCCTTGTTTTTTCACAAGGGACTACTTGGAATTTTTTAGTCTCTGTCTATCCCTGCGGCAAACAGGCGTGATAGTAGTGATGATATATTATATCTGTCTATTACCTTCAAAAATTGCATGAAATTACAAAATATGACGAAAGTAGTTCAATTATACAAGTGATAGAACTCGTAGAAGGGTCTACGAAATTGCTACGTCGTCGTAGACAATGCCTCTATCGCTACGATACGGCATTTTCATACGCATTATTTTAATTGAAATCGACGTGCATTTCTATATCGTTATAAACTAGAATTATCCTTAAATGTTGTCCTAATTTCATTTTCCTAGTACGAGTAACTCTTTGATTTCATATATTTAAGTACTAATAGTGCCTTAAGTAGCTTATGGACTTACATTATTATTTTTATATTAATACAATAGTGCAGTTTATGTATGAGTATTTGATACAATTGTTAGATTACAAAACTAAACCATGCCTTCAAAAACCTGTGCAAGGCGGCCAGGAAAGCCAGTAAAGCATATACAATACAAAAAATACACATAATATAAAATAGAAAGCCCTTTAAATTTTGAATCGACATGAATACCTGCAAAAATAAATAAAACAATCAAAATATTTTCTCATCCATTAAAATGTCTAATTTGTGAAGAATGCAGCGTCGATGATACGCAAATAAATTGATCTCAAAGAGTCGCGTCAATATCATTTTGTCTCAAACGTCAGAGAAACAAAAAAGGCATAGAGTGGTCTTTCGATAACCATCGGTGTTCAATCGCACAAACTTTCACAATACCGTCAATCATCACCTTATGTAGCTAACAATAGGGTTGATTTTAGATAAATTACAGTCTACAGTTTTTATGTTTGTGGTGTATTAAAGTGTCAATCGCCCCTCCCTCTGTAGTGGTTATTAATAATGATGTCAATCTTCTCGTGAGAAATATTTTAAAATGAGACTGGCAACTATTAATTTCTGATATTATTAGTATTATTGGGTAATTGTTAGTGTAGGTTTGCGCTTGTGTTATTAATTTAATTTTATGTATCACGGTGGGAGAGAGCTGTGTCATCGCCATTTGAGTTGTGTTAATGTAACTCTACTGTTTTTTTGTTCGTTTGTGATTTTAAGTTTCTGTTCGTTGAATTGATAAAAAAAATCTGTTTTTATAAGGGTTTATCAGATAACGAGTTTGCTAAAATATTATAGAATATGTACATTATTAATTATTAACTGTACATTTAGTGCGTGAAACTAGGTACCTAAAATAATCAGTGGTCACTCTTAAATCTTTTCATGTACTTGTAACTAATATAGCGGTTTTCATGATTTGTAGGTCGAAGAGGAGACAAAAATATCCAAGGAAACGAATGTTATCGATACTAATAGGATTATAAATAAGAAAGTGTGTTTGTTTGTTTGTCCTTCTTTCACGTTAAAACGGAGCAACGGATTGATGTGATTTTTTGTGTGGAGATAGTTGGAGACCTGGAGAGTGACATAGTTTCAATCCGTGACACAAACGGAATTCCACGCGGGCCAAGTCGCGGGCACAGCTAGTTTCTAATAATTCTTCTTTTGAAATAACTTTATGAAACATTTCAAAAACTAGTGACGAATACAGGGCAACCCCAAAAACTCATTCAACAAGAATGTGTATAAAGTTCCTGTTTAATTAGCAAGTCATATTTCGATATTCCAAGTATCTTATTTTTTAATAAAATAAAAAAACTAAACGAGTCATAAAGAGCTAAAGGTCAGTAGTCATTGTGACTGAATGAGTAATCAATCTACGTCACGTACACTCAGTGAGAGCCTGGAGTGCTATCTTTGAAAAGCGTGACTCCCGCAATTTTCGTTCGACATCGCAGGATTTTTGTTAGATATCGAACGATTTTCATTCGACATATATTTTCAAAAATAGGGCTCCTGATGAGCAATGGGTAATTTAATTTTACATGGATCGCGACGATAAAATGTTGCTTAATTCCACAATAACTCCACAGTTTAAGCACCTTTTTTGACGACGTTCTTGAAAAAAATAACTGCCTCTTGGTGATGCCAAAATGGAGTGAGTGCAAATTAACACGTCGTTAGGTTTGTCTGAATATGTAGCGCAACTGAAAGCTACAAGAAAAATGAAGTTATTTTGTATTATTTAATGTAGTATACAACGAATGTTGTAGACACATCACAGATTAAAAAAAATACTACAGATAGTCATTGAATAATCAAACATTTTTCTATGCGCCACAATATGTGCTCTAAAAATTGTTAAAAGCCCAAGTACGAGATTTGGATATTGTTTGTTTACTTTTCCAGTAGAATATTTGGATGTAAGAAAAGACAGGAAAAGCATTAAAGTCACAACAAATGAATACTATCTACGTCGGCTACAGACTGGCCATAATAGGTAACTACTTCTAGATACTGTTTTCTCTATTATTTACATATACTTTTCAACATAAATTTTCTGAAAAGTTGTTTGTAATATCTTTATTGCACAGAAGAAACAAATAATTTACATACACAAGCATGGAAAAACAATAAGTACAATGGCGGATTATCCCACTTAGGGATCTTTTACAGTCAACCCACGAGTGACAGGAGAAGATATGCTTACCAGAAGGATAGAAGCGTGTACAATATAATATTATTATGAAGGAAATACATTAAATAAACCTACATACTTATATAGAATAATCATATATACATATAAATAAACATACATACATATATGTAACTAGCTTATACTGTTAAATGTCTAAGTTCAGCAGAGAGAGAGAGTTGGTGAGTAAGTGAGACAAGTGTAGAAGTAGAAGAAGCATATGATCTTTGTCAAGTGTCAAACCAAAGTCTACATTCCTATCCCAATTGAAAACAAACGTGAGATCTCAAGTATCAGTTTGTATGCTCATCCAGAATCTTCACAATATATCCATTCACCACAAAAAGTGAATCATGAATAAAACCTGAAAAAATCTGATTCCCTCACGTATGTTTTCAGTGGGGTTTTAGTAGTCTAACTATAGGGTTGCCGGTCGGCTAATAGCGCGCATTAAGGCGGGAATTGTATCGATACTCGCACCGATCGCATTCCGATGAAATTGGTAATCGGATAAGGATCTCGATCATTACTGGATGCGACGTTGATGACAGAATGGAAGTTTGTATTTTGGATGTGGTATTCAAGGTAGTTTTTCAAATTTTTCAAAAAGTTCAAAAGTAGGATAAAAATATCTGCTTTTTAAGTATCAACAAGCATATTAGCTCGCATTCTTAGCTTATCCTCTATGAGAACAATATACATGGTGTTAATTTAACAGATATAAAAAATATAGCTAAATATTTAAATAAATGATTCATTCATTCATATATCGAGTGGATTACATGATCAATCGACCATGTACACTCTGGTGTCAGTGTTTTCGGCCTTCGACGTGGTTCTTTTTAACGACAACCATGCAATATCGTAACCAAACTGGAAACAACAATATGCTTCCCATGAGAATCGAACCCACGACCTCCGCGTCTAAGACAAAAGCCTTAACCACTCGACCATGAAGGAAGTTTAAAAATTATTAAAAAAAAAATTACCGCATCCATACATACATCTATCCCAAATTGTACAAGCAAGGGGAAGCGGGGCAAATCTGCGCCGACCGCCTGATTACAGGCTTCGCGTGTATTTTGCACCCAAAATTAATTTATTTAGCACCACTCGGGTCCCACAAAATTAGCCCCATCATCCTCTAATGGAGATCTTATATTGAACAAATATTATGGTATGTTAAACTTTTGATTTTAATGAAGCAGGACAATGTTGCATATTTTAAAGAGATTGATGGAGGTTATTATCGATAGATGACACCCTGAAAAATCTGACAGTGTGGCTAACACCTCTGGTCATGTTCCTGTTATTCTGGTATACCTGACCGGGTAACGGAAGTCAGACGGCAGTCGCTCCATTGTAATAACTAGTACCGCCAAATCTAACACCATGACTAACAGCGTACCCTAGGCTTTAGCGGACTAGCTAAGCTGAAGACGCAGCTGGAATCCACACATGGACGATGAATGCCTATGATTGATCAAAAATTATTATGATTATTTACATTTGCTATAAAAATGGTTATGCTCAGCACACGGGGTGTTTCTAACAAAAAAACTGTTTTACAGCCGCTCAACCGATGAAATCTGGCCCATTTATTAATTTTATTGTTTGACACCTCGTACATGCACTACTTATCTGACACTAAACTTACACAATTTACATCGAAAATCACATAAATGTCAGCCGACGGTCGAACTTCTGCTTTCTGTAAAGTGCATTGATAATAATCTAAGCCATTCTCAGGTGGTGGAAAGAGATGGCGATATAAATGTCGGTGTGTAGGAAGGAGACGGGTGGTTGTGAATAGAAACATCAAAATTTTACAGCATTTTTATTGCGCGTGCGCCGTTCCTCTTTGTAAACAGAAGCGTCCGGTCCGGTCCGAAATTCGTTGCGGAGTGTAGGTAGAGATCAGGTTCCGTAGATTGTATAATTTGATATATTCTTTGTTTTTAATGATTTCTTATGTTTTCGCGATTGTTATTCATTAAATTAAACTATTTTAATACGGTTTTATCGCGTTTATTACTTATTTATTTACACCTGACGTTTCAAACACTTTACAGCGTTCATGGTCGCAGGCAGACTAAGTTAACATTTGTCTTTGATGTCATAAGATTACAAACTACCATTATAAACCATTAGGCAGGCAGACTGCCTGCGACCATGAACGCTGTAAAGTGTTTGAAACGTCAGGTGTAAATAATTATGTAATAAACGCGATAAAACCGTATTAAAATAGTTTAATTCTTTGTTTTTACTTTGAATCTTGCGTAGTAAAATGTAGGCTGAGTGATTGTTTAAGAAGGTCAAAAATTTTGCGAAATCAGTAGATAATTGAAATATTCGCTTGTTGTAGCTTGAGGTACAATACAACTATTAATAATTTTCGTTAGGCAAAGTGACCCCATACCCACGAGAAAACAAAGATGTTAAAAAGTAACAAACACAAAATAGAAGACATTTAATCGATCACCATCATAACAGAATCGACTATTTTCGACAATAATAATTAAGAATCTTTCAACAATTTATCAATCAATCGAGATATAGATTACTATAGATGTGGTAGGTAGAGTTCCCATGAAGATTCCAAACCGATGGGAATGCTACAAATTAAGTGGATATGACGATACGGCTTTTTCGTGTTAGTCATTGATAAAATACTTATAAGTGGTAGCGTTGATATGCCATGTATCTGTTTCCGGCTTAAGAATAGATGTAGGTAGTGGAAGAAATCTGTCATTTCTTACCATATGGACTTAAGTTGTTGTGAAAGACTTCATTATCGATGCACATTTTCGGTTGCATCCGTAAAGCCAAAGCTTTCTTGTTCGATGTCTAGTGGTTCCTTATTCACATTTTACGACATATAAGAAGGGAGGGCCGATAATTTATCCTGAAACCATAAAGCTATACTAAGTATGTAAATATTTATAACCCAAAAATAAATATGAATGGCATATTTTAAATGGCTGATTCAAAATCCCAGAAACCGAATGATTTTCGTTCGATATCGAGTGATTTTTATTTGATACTAGCTGTCAAAAAGTAGCCTTTGTTTGACCTCGGGTCTTCAACTATATTTATACCAAATTTCATTAAAATCCGTTCAGCGGTTTGGCCGTGAAAGTGTAACAGACAGACAGACTTTCGCATTTATATTATTAGTATGGAAGTATGGATACTTGATAAAAAAAATGCATGAGTCATACTTTTCAAAAATAGGGCTCCTAAACCGAATTTGTTTTATAGACACAGTTTTATCTATTCTAGCGCCGCATATTATTATATTTCATTACATATTTTAAAACTGATGGGAAGTTTCCAAAGCCTATGAATGCCAGCAACATTAGTGTCACGCTATAATTTTATTACAACTTTAAGAAATGCCCATTGTTTATTTTTTTTATTTCTGAAAATAGTATACAAGATGCCCTGCATACCAGGCGCGCTAAAATTCCTAGATCGCGGGAGGTTCAGTGTTAAATTAGTGTGGGAAGCTTCTGTGGGAATCCCGGTGCCATGGGAATTCAACAAATTAGTGGACATAATGACGTCACTAGTAAGTGAATCATCTCTGAAGTTAAAATCTTTTTTTTTTTGTGGTAAATATTTAGTGAAACACCTTCGGAAACATAATCCAGTTCTCAATCAAATAATAAATAAATGATCTATTCCCAAAAAAAAGTTTCAAGCATATACTAGTAAGGGGCATTGAAGTTGTGATATTCTAACCAGAGATCAAAGATACTCGATAGAATGAATAAACGAGTGAATGAATGAACACTTTATTGCACCATTTACATAGAGTAAACAAATTAAAACAGTTTGTATTATTTAGTAAATGAATACAAAGGCGGACGTATCGCATAATGCAATCTCTACCAGCTAACCTTAGGGAATTGTTGGCGACGTTACTAGGTAAGGATTTTGCTTTCCTCACAATTGAATCGTCTCCCGAAAGGATCCAAAACTGTGCCAATTAGGCTTTACAGTCAAATAAAATTTAGTTCCATGTTCTACAAAACATTGCAATGAAAGAGCCGGAGAGATTGTCTCCGGCGAGAAATATCAAGTGCATTAAGATTGTAAGAGTCTAAAAGAAATTCGATAACGGGCGATGAGATACATCAAAATAGCGCAATGAGTTTAGATCTCAATCATGTTGATAAGTCAAACGGAAATACGCTGAAATTATTCCGATTACTTCCTCATTCAGCAGTCTCGATTACTTGAGTCATCTTGAAAGGAGATTGATTTGTGCCAAAAAAACTCACAGCTTCCTTAGAATCGATGTACGTCATTAGATCTATAAGAAACTGATACAATATTCTTAATAATAAATGATTCAGAAACTAATTGTACTGCTGAAATGAATCAGTGGTTCCGTGAATGATTAATTTGGGAAATTACCTGAATCAGGCCAAATTACTTTTAAGATGATTTAGGATTCTGATAATATGGAAAAAGTTTACCCTCAAGTGACTAATTTAAAAATTTCATATTTGTAAGAATATGTTCCGTGACATACTATTTTAACCGACTTAAATAACGATGAAGTTCTACGTTCGACTGTATGTATTTTTTTTTTAAATTAAACAGTATTGATTTTTTAGTCAACAGGCATCGAAATTTAATCCTTATTCTATGAACTATTCTTATTTTTTTGTTCTGATGACAATAAAATTTACTCGAAATTCTTATTATGCACGGTGAAAAATAATTAATATAAGAGTAAATTTTACATTTTTCAAAATAATCTAGAAGACATATTTATTGTCCCATACCTACACCTGTTGTGTAGAGTCGGTGAAAATAAAATCTAGATTTTAGCATCTCATTACCGAGCATAACGACGTAGGTCAAGCTAATTAAGGTAACATTACAAACCATTGTTTAAATACAACTAATTAAGTAAGTCATTTGACTGGGGAGCCGGGCTAATAAAATGTTATGTTATTAAGAAATTACAGTAAAAGTTAAACGCTGTGCTGTTCCGATGTTGGATTTATATGGATACCAAAAAAAAAAAAACAGATTTTTCTTTATTACTATTGCCAATGTTGTTCACTCCTCGGGTCAATTTTCTGTTGGTTTGGTTTCCCTGTTAAAGGATTATTGATATCAGATGGCAGTCGCTCCTTAGTCATAAATACTAAATGACTCTACCCTGGGCTCTAAAGTGTAAGCTGAGAAGGCATTTGGGAAACAAGCTCAAATGAAGATAAAGTCTTTTTAAAGTCTTAACCAGAGTTTAGGCGTATATTTCAAAAATAAAATAAATTATTATCATCAAGGTGTGCATCGCGATCGTGATACTTCTGCTAGCAAGCGTCCATGTGCTGCAGTAACCGCTTACCATCAGGTGGGCCGCATGCCTGTTTGTATACTAAATTATATAAAAAATACCATTGTAATTCTACTTTTACTACTATTATATTTACTATATTTACTTCTTATTAGTAGATTGTGTATTAGTAACTTTTAAAACGGTTTGGTAAAATATTCTAATAAACATGTTGTTTGAATAATAGACAGATACTAAAATTTTACTCCATTAAAAATAAATTCAGAACAATAAATAAATTTACTAGCTATCTTTTGTATAGTTAGAAATCACAATCAATCAATCCTATACGCCTTATCCACACTACTCTTTAGCCCATATTCTGAACAATAACTCGTAAATATTTATCACAGGTTGTAAATGGGAAATTTTTCAAGGGTCTCTAATTATTTCCCGTCGGTTGGGCTCAGGCCGGCCAACAATGGATTTGACGCTGATGTTTGGCCTGAAAGACCATAATTGTTTAATGGTCATTACAGGTTAGAATAACACTAATTATTTGTTATCGTTCACATTTTCAGCCTACTTTCATTAAGATATAGTTATAGTTTCAATGATTTCTTATGTTTTCGCGATTGTTATACATTATTTTAAAATATTTTAATACAGTTTTTATTGCGTTTACTACTTATTAATAAAATAAATAAAAATGTTGTTTATTGCCACACAATTAAAAGTTTTTACAATTAGGTACAATACGGTAAAGGGAAATATGAAAAGCGTGTAGCAAAGGGATGCCTGAGCTTGTGTTACCCTAGCCTCGACTGGAGTAACGTTGATTTTCAGGCATCCCCACTTATTTATTTACACCTAACGTTAAAACTCTCTACAGCATTCATGGTCACAGGTACATAAATAAGTAATAAACGCTTTAAACCCTAATAAAGTAGTTTAATTTAATGTATAACAATCATTTAATTTAAAGTTATTATTTTGTTTGGTAGGATATTATTAAAATCAGTAAGTAGGTGATTCATTTTGTAACGTTACATTGAGCTTTGAGGATTCAGTTTCTGTCGCCATTTCTTTCTTTGCATAAAGCATGTTTAAATTCAAAATATGTATGTAAATTAACGGGATACAATAAAGAGGTTTTTATATGTATATATATATATATAAACCTCTTTAATCCTGGTTATAAATGTTTTTGTTACTAATTTCATAGTCAGGCAAGCTGTACAAGCCGACAAATGAAATGAGACCTCTACTATCTATTAGATTCTATTCTTTTATCCAGATACTACACAGCTCAAACCAATATTATAAAAGTCTATTTACACTCTATTCAATGAAAAACTAAACTAAAGCGCACATCGCTAACACTTAATAGGTACTCAAAAAATTACTACACAATCGAACATTTTTTACAACCAATCCTTTCTGTATGCGTCTTTATAAGTCACAATTCATCAGTATTTTCGTCAAGCTCACGGCTTCAATAGGGATGTCGATTGACTGCTATTGCATGACATATCGACACTATAATCTCAGATCACTATCGACCATTCCTGCAAAGTCACTTGACTGGGGTGGCATCATGTCTCTTTGTATAATAGCCATCTAGCATGATATTAAGCGACTAATGTACGGAATTTAATTTCTAAAGCTCCTCATGATACGATAAGACGGGTTGACTAATAATAAAAATGGCGTTTACGACGTTTTATACTGGTATAGGAATATGACATTGCCCGTAAGTTGAAAGCTAATCAAAATGTTTTAATCGATGACTCGATAAGATTAGTGCTGGGATTTATAATTGAATCGATAAATATCGATAAAGTTTGGATTAATATAATTGTGTTTTCGTTTGAGTTGTGTTTTTATTTAGCGATGAAATAGATATTGGCGTAATTGTTAAAATTACCATTTAAATGGCAAATACAAGTAAGTATGGTTATCAAGAATAAATTTATGAGTGAAGCCATGTCCATCAGTGGATTTATTGCGGCTAAAATACATAGCAAGCCAATAACAATAATTAGGTAGGTACATATTTTTATTTTTTTTTAAATTACCGAAATGGTTAATACTCAATAACTCAAAAAGGATAAACAAATATGTCTACAACTACAATTGAGTACATCAACAATAGGCTATTTCTACTCAATATTTTTTTGTTATTCATATCTAAAATTAGAACACCCGAATTCGAAAACAGATTCTTTTTTAATCCGGTTGATATTAAATAAGTTATAAGCCTTTGAAATCCTGTGGAAGGGGAAACTGTCAACAAACAAGAAAAGGATGCACTTAATGGTAGAGTGACGTCACTGGCACTTGATTTCGTGCGTACAAAAGAGATAGCAAGACGTCCCCATCACGCTCCAACTTTTCTTCATTAGAAAACTTTAAATGCTAATTACTGCTTGAATTGATTTCCATTTTTATTCTTGTTTTCGGAATCAGTTACTTTTTAGTGTATGTATTGTTCTATATAAAAATATTGTAAAAATGTAAACACAGTCAAGTAGCCTATTCAAAACGTCAGTTGCAATTGCGGCATGTTACTAAAGACTACTGTCACCAAATAAAATTCTTACAATCCATTTCGATATCCAAAAAATATCGACAAATTTTAACAACTCACATGCCTAAAGGTGAATGAATTCTATGCATTACATAATTGATTTGTTTGATATTTTCTTCTTGAGTGAGCTATATTTAATTGAGTATCTAAAACATGACTTTTATGGTTCTATGAGCAAGACCACCGGATTTGATTTAGTTTCATCCAACACAATCGGTATTATTTTTGGAAATTATAGCGTTCCCATAACTGGACCAATCAATACAAGACTTGTGTGTATTGTTGGCGTTCCCGTAGTCACGAATTGTATCATGTAAGTCAGTAATCACCGGTTTTACATACTGTAAGTAATTAGCGCGATTGCCCAAAACAATAAAACAACATTACAAATCAAAATTGAGCGCCGTTGACGTATATCTGTGGCTACTCGATCATACCTATATCGATTTATTTGAACGATCACTCGAGAGGTAAAGAGACATTGGAATCGTTTTAACTCGAGAACCTCTAGAGTTGTTTGAAGTTTGAACTTGAGTGTTATTTTTTGACATTCTGGTGTATTGAGTGTACTAGTTTAGTTGACGGGACGGTGTTGTGTGAGTTGACCTTTTTTTATTGTTTCTTTATGAATGCTTGAGGCATCTGTGTATGGTTGTTAATAATAATATGGGGTTGGATGTCTACTTTTTAAAGAAATGACAAAATAACAGCTTTTTCACTTCTGTTTTTACCTTTCATTCAAAAAACGTCAATCCTAATCATAACAAATGCATCAACATCTTTGCCACCGGCTGAAAAGCTTTCGCCTGGTAATGACCTTGGCAGTCTGGAAGTCATTCAACAGACTCCGGACTGGTGTTGGAAGATGTCAGGAGAATCGTGCTAGGTTTTTCCAGTGTTCTTGTGGATCAGTGCAATCAATGGCTGACCTCTTGTCGTACCCCAATAGTCCCGTCTCCTGCACTAGGGAAGACTTAAATATGGTGAATCACCGGGCAATAGAGGTGGCAAAGTATTGGCCAAATTTTTTATAGTGCAGTCAATCGCCATTTTGACTCGAAAGAAGAAGAAGATAACAAATGAATGAAATATGATAAGCTGATATATGACAGATTCGGATGAAGATACGGAGATAATTTGTGTTACGAGGATATTTCAGTTAAAGTTGTATTATAAAGTGACCTATCTCATGGGCGGAGCCTATCTAAGTTTTCACATTAAAGTCGAGGAATTACCTATTAAACGAAACTAAAGCGCACATCGCCAACACTTAATACTCAAAAAATTACTACACAATCGAACATTTTTTACAACCAATCCTTTCAGTATGCGTCATTATAAGTTACAATTCATCAGTATTTTCGTCAAGCTCGCGGCTTCATTAGGGATGTCGATGGTGCCCAGGTCGTAGAGAAGCCACTGTCATAAGCTTGTGATACAAATAGAGTACGACTATCACTCACTCCAATTTTCAATCAACAACACTACACATCCAGATCATGACATAGGTATGCAATCAACTACACACACACACACAATCAACTTCACATCTAGATCATGATCCTATTGGTCTACTTAGATAGCTTTCATGTTAAAAGGTTTACGAAGGTAAAATACTATACTATGTGTTTCTTTTGTTTGTAAATGGTGCAATAAAGTGTTCATTCGTTCATTCAAACGACAATCGCTCCATTGTAAGAGCCATTGATTTTCAGAGTGGTGTTAACACATCTAGTGCCAATATAAGCGTACGCTGGGTTAACCATAACTAGGTAACAAGCTAAAATGAAGATAAAGTCGGTAACTACTCAAACGTACTTTGATTAAAAGTACCAATAAGTATTATGGAAAGATCTGGTAACAATGCATCCGTTCCTCTGGGACATGTAAACAAGAGGTGCTGGAAGATTGTGTTTACTCCCACGTCAGTATTGACGCTGTTTGACGTGGAAACATCGCAACTCTGAAAACTTTAAACGTTATGATTTAAATTAGCTAGAAATATATTGAATTAAACTATTTTAAAATAGTTTTTATCGCGTTGTATTTATTTCCATCTCACGTCAATACAACAATTACATAATTCTTTACAATCGCAAAAATGTAAGAAATAACTTGAAAATCTTTAATAGCAAGCACAGCGTTCGACATCCACCGACCAGATGGTCAGATGACATGAAAATGCAGAGCAAGCGCTGGTTGCTGGCCTCTTACAACCGGTTACTTTGAAACATATAAGGAGAGGCCTATATCCAGCAGTTGACTAGGGGAAGGCCTATTGTAGGAGTTCAGCATTAGACTGTCTGTTGGTGAAATAAGAGTAATGATGATTATTATCATACTACAATCGGGAGTGTCAATTAGGTGTGTCTGTACCATGGAGTAATTACAAAGAGGACATGCCGTAATAAGCGTTTTGTAAGAAAGCGTTTGTGAGGCTACACGGGGCGGAAGGCAGACATGCGGGGTGCTTGGTTTCGGCCGTGGCTCCAACCATCATGGAGCACGAGCAATGACAAGCTCCGCCCACTGCAGTGTCGGCGAGGCGCCAATGATCACGTCACTGCGCCATTTCAAACGGCATCTCCTCTTTGTAATTACTCCATGGTCTGTACGGTAGTGCATTGGTACGAGTATGATAGATATTACGCCCAAGCTGCTACAAATTTTACCGATATATCTTCCGAATTTGTAGTATCCCTATAGCTTTATCTCCACCCTAATTCCATACCTTATTCAATACTCATTACTTATCTATTATTTGTTACTTTTCTTCACCTTTTCAGAGCAAATATCCTGGGGAGTCACATTTACTAACTTAATTTGATAGCTGGCCAGCTATTTTGCTAAGAGTGACTTTGAGTTTTTAGATTCTTAGCTCTACCCTGCAAAGAATTAAACAGATTTCAAAATGTAGGTATTACAAAGTTTAGTGTATCACGAAGTAGTAGGTATAAACGTGAAAATCTATCACATTTCTTGATTACAACACTTTACTGAACTCAATTTATATTACTAGCTTATATTGCAAATGACTGTTACGAATTTAAAAAAATATGTATATCTAAACATGATTATATGAAATCGCTTATTAAATAATTCCTTCTCATGATTCTATTATAATTTACATTGGCTATCATAAATCACAAATTAATTTACTTTACAAACCCGTACTTTGTAATTGACACAAATTGCAATTATCAGGTGCTCGCAACAATTTGCCAATGCATACATCATGCAAAATGGTGCGACGTCAAAACTGTCATTTTCTAACAAGTTAATATCTGGAATACAAATCAGCCAATTATGCAAATAAACCTATCAATTACCGGGGTCGGTGGTGTTGATAGATCATAAATAGTGGTCATGATGGTATAGGCTTCACTTATAGAGAGTACAGAAGGATTCCGCGATCGTGCTAATTGCTATTTACTAAGGTTTGACTAGAAGAGATCGCTTTAGCGGTAAGTCCGCCTTTGCACCTCATTTTCATGAAGATATATTTGTTTTTGTAAATAAAATATTTTGGTGCAATAAAGAGTATTTGTATTGTATTGTAATTGTCATTAACGTAATTATCAAAACCAAACTACGACCGCGAGAGCTTTTACTGAATATGTCGAATGAATATCGTTCGACTCACCGATTTTGCATTTTCAAAAAAGCCCGCGGTTTGGTTTTTGTAATTAAGTTAACGATATTTGCAAAGAGCGCGATTGCCCTGGTGGATTTGACCTGGTCAATGAAAAATATTGGTCGACTTTGGGAATCCTCGTAAAGACCATAATTTTTTAGTAATTTATTATATACAATTGCGACCACTGATTGTTATTTCATGTCATCATTGCCGTAGGCTTTTTCTACCAGTCAACCAACATGACAAAGAAAATACATAGACTACAGATATATAAAATAAACCAAGTTCCCACAGCTCCCCCTGTAACGAAAGCCTATGTTTAACCCCGGCCCTTCAACTATATTCTGTTTAGCGGTTTTGCCGTGAAAGCGTAACAGACAGACAGACAGTTATAATATTCGTTTTGGAAACCATTCATCATTGATAACATAGAAATAGTCATTCATGATTAGTAACATGATTTAAGGACCGTTCACACTGACGCGAATACCGCTCGCCTGGCGGGACGCCCGGAACGGTCCTTTAGGTTAATCTATATCTAAATCTATAATATGATTTAGTTAAAGGTATTTTGATAAATAATTCTTTTTTCGTATGTGTATAATTTGTCACCATAACACAACATGCTGAGATCTCGAAGCTCTTTGATTGTTAGCTTTTTCACAATGTATAAATCTTTGTTGTACACCACAGAACAAAAAAATATTTCAATTGTTTTATTAAATCTATGTTTTAAACAAAGCCAAAATGTTTTGTTTATCTATCTAATGTAAATAAACATTGAACATTCCCTTGAAAACTTTATGAAGAGGCTATTTATTCTGTATATTTTTATTCTGTTACAGGGGCTGGTAAATACTTGTTTAATTGAAGCTGTAAAATTTCTTAGCAAAGTTTGAATGCTTTTATCGAAATAATTTTAATTGATGAATCTGTGTACCAGAATAACTCTATTATTATTTTTTTTATGAAGTACAATTTATGTACTAATAGTGCTAATATTATAATTGTGAAAGTGATTGTTTTCTGTTATATATTTTTATTTATTTTAAATAAATTTTAATATAAACACAAGTGTGGAAATTAACTACAAGTCTTAACTCGAGGTTTTGCCAGATGTTGTGTCGTGTCGTGTCGTGTCGTGTTGTGTATACTATATTTTCTGAATGATCATTAGGTAAATTAGTAGGTACAATTTAGGATAAAATTTTATTATTATTTTATTATTAGATAATTTCAAATAATATCTAAAACAACTTTCACTTTTGAATATGCTAGTTTATTTAAAGTTCAAAAAAACGGTTTTAACGTACCTATTTTCGTTTTTGTTAATTAGTAGTTTATTTATTATCATAATTTCGTTTAAGTTACATTGTCAATCGACCATGTACACCCTGGTGTCAGAGTTGTGTGGAACCGCCTCTTGGCCTCTGACGATGATGAGATGATAAATGATGAAGAGTAGTTGAGTTATGTATTTTCTGAAGTTTGATTAAACTAACATGAATTGAATTAATAAAATAAATTATACGGAACAATATCTAGATGTAGTCGGAGATGAGATAACAGAAAGACTACAAAGAAATAATAGTTATATATACCTATCGCAAAATAATTCACTACGCAAATAAAGATGTAAAGCAAAAAAAAATAGGCTGATTAATAAACTCGTTAGAACCAGCTGCTAGTTATCAGACAAGATAATTAAACAATGTTACTGAGAAAACTAGAAAGAAACGAACCTATTGATCTGAACTTTGATGTTGAAGGTGTGTTTATGAAATATAAATTGTGAGTTGCGAAAATCTTTTCATTTGCAAAATGAGCATTTATTATTTTAATTTATTTTACAAATGATAGTTCTGCGGTTCTCAAATTTTTTTATTGAGACTTTTTTTTTTGCACTATATTATGGGTCTTTTACCTATGAAATTGCCTATTTGTATTCATTAAGTAAAATTCCTTTTTTTTATTTCTTTTATTAATTTGATTCATTTTTCGAATGCAGTTGCAGTTTCTTGAACCAGCACATTAAGTAAATAAGAGAATCGAAAGATCACAAAAATGTATTAAATTCGTTACGTTGCACGTTTAAGTAGCTTACTTAAGTCTTAGAGAATTTAGTAAATCGGTTAACCCCTTAAAGGGACGTTATTTAAGCCTATGTTAAGTGAAATGTATTTTATCTCGTTTTTGTGCGGTATAAACTAATGGGACAGAAAGGGACAAAGGTATTTTACCTAACATAAGCTTAACAATACGGGGATATGTCTTTGAAATTTACCGTATTGTTATGTGCTTGACGTCCCTTTCGGCGTTACTTTTTGTAAGTTACATTATTTATACAAATCAATAGGTAAGTTTTATACAAAACCCTTTGTTGCCTAAATTTTACATAATAGGTTACATATACCTACATAAGTACCTAGGTAAACTTTATCTATTCTGTGACCAAATTATTTTCTTTCATTTGAGAACTAACTTAGATAAAATGTGGCTTTTGTTAATTGTTAATTCTAAGACAACTGCTCGCATTTATGCAACTAAAGAAACTGAGAATTTTATTGATAAAATGTATTTTCTCTCAATTACAAAATAAACAAATTTAAAAATAAGAAACCTAAACTAAATGTGAATTATTAAGATGACCACAAACAAAAATAAATAGAAGTGTACACTCAGTACTTATAAAACTATTCTATATCAATCCCAAAGTAGATAATTGAGATTACTGAAGCAAAATGATAAACTGGTTGTGAATTCAGTGTGACATAATAAAACTGTTTATTCCGAAGATGCGCGAGCTTTTGTCATACAGTCGATCACTAAAAGCAGGTGTAACAAACAGGTAGAAACACTGTTTGTTTAACACAATTAGACTTTCGCACGTGTACTCTATTATTAGACTATGTTCAACGCCTCACTGTCGATCACTCGTTCTGTAATCAGCCAATGTCTGGTTCGTATTAGTGTTACCCTATTGAAAGCTAAACAATCGTGCATTCACCGAAATATGCACTCATCATGAACAAAAATACGTAACATTTAATAACATCGCTAAACTGGATTAAATCCGTCTGTTAATCGCTCTAAGTGATAATTTATCAAATCGCCCACACGCGTCGTTAAAATAACAAATGTCTGTATCCCCACCTTCATATATTTCTAATCACGCGAAGCCTAATCCGCTAAAATCTTAGCCAAAATAGCGCGAAAATTGTTTTGCGGTGCGCGTGCGGCGGGGTACGCTCAGGTAAGCGTCAGTCAGCGCCGCGATCTCCCGCCGACAGGGATCGACGCACGCGACACGCTCAAATTCCTTTTTGAAAATCGAACGCATTTTTCACGAACTTTGTAGCATTTGAATTTTGAAAATTTAAGGGATGGCAACTTCGGTATTTTCCTAGTTAAGGTTTTAGAGGTGCGTTCAGGTTAAGTTTGGGCAGTGATGTCCGACAAGAGATGCGGCCGGTCGTCATCGCTGCGTGCTTGTTGCTGCTCGCGCCCATCACCGACTCCTGGTGGTGAGTGTCATGAAAATAAATTAAATTAAATGCACGCTAACTTTGTAAAATCAATGTTTGAAGAGCTTTAATTAGCCTCTCTTACTTCGAGTTCTGTTTACGTGATCGTAAGTACTTACTCCTCTTTATTCTTAAGTTATTTCTTTAGACTAAATGACTCATAGGCTTTCCGAATAAAATTTTACAGTAAGTCGCTATTTTTACATATACTTAAAATACTCTTACTAGAAATTTCTCTTAAACATCCTTTTTGAGTAACACTTATGTAGAGATTGTGAAATTTCTCAGAAAATTGAACAAGTAAACAACTTTTCTAGCACACAAAAATTTAATGCAAAAAATGTATAATACACTGTATTATAACAGTCAGTAAGAAATAATTTTTCCATCAGCCGGCGTAGTGTTGCCGACGGGCCAATAAGTAGCCTGTCAAATTGTTTGACACTACACTCCGATGAGCATGATTAAGAGAAAAACCATTAACACATCGCCTATTCGCGGCAATAGTTATTTCTAAGAGAAGGTTGAAAAGATATAAAACATGAATATGAATTTAAAAAAAAATCGATTCATTGTACCTATAAATTGAAATGTTGTATTTCTTTGAGTATGTCAGATTACATTAAGTTTATTAGTGAGACGTTTATAGAAAACTCGTTTGCTTTTACAAAAATATGTTTAGTCCCTTACTCTCTTGTCGATAATTTGACGTGAAAGACAGAAGATAATTTTGTTTGAAATTTTTATGATTAAGGGGGTGAGACTTACCCATATAAGTTAAAATATACTTTATATGATTCAAGCATTTAGCTATGATAAATAAGTTCGTCGCTTCGATCGCGAAATATTGAATTCAAAAATAAAATGTGACGGTAGTTAATTTAAAAAAAAAATAGTTTTCTTTAATGATAAATGCCCGGACTCCTGCACATATGAGGATATTTGGTGGCTAACGATAGTGCGGTGAGCGTGGCCACTTATTGGTCTACACTAATTTGGCTAGGCTATTTCAACTCGACAAGAAAAAGAAGTCTCCTTTAGTATCTTCCATCTTCCGACAAGTCAAAGTTTTTGCTGAAAAACCTTTGGAAATCGAATAACAAACCACAATGAAGCCAGTCAAAATAATACTAAAATATTTAAATGACACCAAGGGCTACCAACAAATTCTGTATTATAACGAAAAAAAGCTATCGGAATGTCTAAAACATCTGAGACTATTAATTATGGACAGAATTAATTAAAACTGTCCCTTTCACTCGCATCCAGTTTTCAAACTTATCAATCTAAGGCTCTTTTCACATGGTTCCAGTGCTCATAGCCAATAATATTAGAGTGTTCTCTACGATGCTTCAAACAATGCGGCCTGTTTCCGAATATTTTTTTCTGTCAACAACTGTTTAGTGTTGGATTACAGATTCTTTTCGCAAGTATTTTTTCCAAGATGTTAGGAAAATTTTGGGTAGCATGTAATAATTTTTTTACAAGATTCAAATCGTCAAATCGTAAAAACTGTATTATCTATCATGTTTTTCTAAAGCTACAAACGACCATAAGTGCTATTTTTGAAAAATGAGACTCATGAAAATCGGCAAATCGAATAATTTGCGTTCCACATTGAAGGATTTTTTAATATCCTGAACGATTTTCATTCGACATAGATGTCACACATTCCAAAAAATGTGGAACTGCTGTGAAGAATGCGCCGTAAGAAACTCAGAGCAGTATTGGTTACTGTGCCTGTGTGACATCATTTTACGTAAATTAGTTCAATTAATTAAAACTGTCCCTTTCACTCGAATGTACTCTCCGAACTTATCAATGTAAGGCTCTTTTCACATCATGTTTAGAAAATTCACAACGGAAGTACCGCTGATGCGGCGCTACTATCGCGTGATTTCCATCTCAAATACTGTTCTAGTAGTTCTTCTTACAACTTATCTAAATTATTTATTTATAAATAATTATAACAAATAATTTGAAGTTGTGTCAGACATTTTTTTAGATTTGCTTGATGAAAATTTTTCTTCTATGAATGACTGATTTCGAATCCAATGTTCAGAAAAGCCAAACTTGGTGTGTGCAACATTGTAAATGAATTATCAACTGTTTGCAAGACGAAGAATAAATACATAAAAATGACTCTGACTAGGTTTGAGTGAGCGATGACTGAAAGGCAGTCAGTCAACTGAGACAAATTATTTTGGTTCTTCTTAATTTTAAGTGAGAAATAAGTCTCAAAAATAGCAATCCTGGATGGATAATGTTGACTAGCTAATCATTCTTTTTAAAATTTAGAAAAACAGAAAATTGTTAACAGGTTGGCTTTAATACAAAACCAATTTAATTAGTAATATATGCAAATGATAAGTGACTTATAAGAAAACAATGAATTAAAATACAGGAATGGAACGTACCAGAAAAAACTTATTTATATTTTTCAGTCAATTCACTTCTTTTATATTATGTAAAATGTGATCTTATTATTGAGTTTAATAAAACATGAATTATTATTATGTTAGAAAGAAATCATATTATTATGTTAGATTCTATTAAAGTTCACTCTATATGAGACTTTCATCAAAACTTCCTCTAGCTTAAAGGGAAAGGAAGGATGGAGGCACCTTTCATTCTCTTTTAACTTTTCATAATAATCTTGGATATTATGCTGTATATTTTTTTTATGAAATACAAGTCATAGCAGGAAAGATACATAAATATATAAAATACAGGCATAAAAAGAAAAGTTGGCTAACAAAATTAAAAAAAAAAAAACAATTTAATTCAGGCGTTGAGAAAAGCACGTTTATTAGCTAGCTACGAGTATGCTCTTTGAATTCATGTAACAATTTGACCCATATTATTATTTAAATGTCAGTCCGTATATAACAAGTAACTTTGGGGCTAACCCAATTTGTGTCGTTTGTCCTTACACGTTCATTTACCTAGTTAATAAAGGAAAGTCTTTTTTTAATTTGTAAATTGACGTTTTGAAGAAAATGCTGCAGTGGAGTTTGTGGCGGTTTCTTTTCCACTTGCGCTTTGGAAGTAGTGGTAAACTTAATATAAGTAAAAAAACTCAAAATTGACATCAATAACAGATATTTATATCCTATATTAAAAACTAGCTGTTCACTGTGTAACCTGCAGCTCCGCCTGCGTCAAAAAGTAGACTATGTTTGACCCCGGGTCTTCAACTATATTCATACCAAATTTCATCAAAATCCGTTCAGCAGTGTGGCCGTGAAAGCGTAACAGACAAACAGACAGACTTTGGCATTTATAAAATTAGTATGGATAAACGATTCCATTTCATTCGATAATACTTTCATACCATTACACGTATGTAATTACAGTATCAAATTAAATTTATGACTAGGAAGAGCTTTAAAGCTTTCGTGTCGCTCTGCTAATGGCCGCTTTATTATAGTTTATATCAAGCTCGGTTTAGTCACATCGCATTTGATACAATGTCGCCGTTTCATTGTTATTGTTATGTTTATTTGATTTAACTCTCAATACAGAGTTAATCAGTTTGTGCCTGAAAAATATATGTTGGTTAGATTTTTCGGGATAAATGGAACCCTAGTTCCTTCTCAATATTGCTAACTATGAGCTGTCATCATCATAGATTTAAAAGCTAGGCTCTAAATATGAGTACTTATGCCAAATTTCAGAAAGATTGTTATAAGTAAGCAAGTAATGTACAAAGTCAATTTGTCATTTATGAAAATATAATTAGAATATATTAGGTTTGTTTATAAAAGAGCACTCTTTTTACATAAAAGTCTACGACCTATACTATATATTTTCATCTACGCAGAATGATATCTCAGTATGTTACGCCCTGCGGTTATCAATTTAGCGATTGATTACTCAGTTGTTCGCTTAACTCATTGTAAAATAAAATTATTTTGTGGATTTAGGAAGAAGTAAGAACGAATGAGAAGTACATACGCAATGCAACGAACCTAACGGAATTTCACCATCTCACATATTATGGTCCGTACGTCTCACGTACAGCCAACTTCTGAGCTTAATATACATCTTTCTATACATTGATGCATGGTACAGAGTATACTATCTGCGTGTACAACAAAATATTAATTTCAGAAAGCACGAGAAAGCGTTTATAATCGGTTCGCCCTTTACTTGATAATAAATTCATAATACAACTCATAAATCACAAGGCATGAAATTCAATAAAGTCATATCGAGCGAACCACCTCGGTGGGGACCTTAATTTGCAATTAATCAGCCGGACTCTTAAATTAGGAGCTCTGCACGAGTAAAAAATACGGTCATGTTAAGCTGCATTCGCACTGTTTGGCTTATGTTTTTTTGACAGCACTCAACGATCATGAAGTATCTACAAAACTTTAAACGAGAAAAAATACAATACAAGTAATTGACATTTTAGCAAAAAATCTTTACGAACAGTCAACTGTTTCAAACTAATTTCCACGAATATTAAGATACATAGAGAAAGACAAACGCTTTGGCTACTTTTTGTCAACTAAACACGATAATATAATGACAACTACAAAACAAACTTCTTGATACGAGCGTGATATAAATTCTACCAACAACCGCATTGATAAAGAGATGATGTAGCAGGTGATGAAGTCTCGCTCATGGTTTCATGAATGCAGGCCGATAGTTGTACAGTCGGGGGCAAATAAACGTGACCCTATTGTTGTAAGTACGGTACATATGTATGTATGATATGTACTACTATAGGTACTATAAAGACAGACACCCAAGACTTAGGATAAAATGAAAAAGGTTGTTTTCCAACTTTTCCTGCCTAGGAATCGAATCTAGAACCTACAGGCTAGCGGACTAGCATTTTTAAATAGAAACTTTTTAGAATGTACATAGCTTTATATTAAATCAAGAAGCAATATTATAATAAATCCATTACACATCCAGTCACGAACGGGTAGGCAGTTTAATTTGCGATTAATCAAGTAATCTTAAATTAGGTATCCGCATACTACTTATTACGGTCACAGCTTATGAGGTATTTTACATCAATCGACATCAAAATTACTGTAATAAGGATAATCATGAAAGATTACTTCTTTTTGTACAATATTCTCAAGTAAATCCGTGTTTTCCAATGATTTTGAATTAATTTTGAGTGATAAATTAAAGGAAATCTTATTTTGGGATTAAATTGATAGAGTCGCATTTATGGTTGTATGTTTTGTTTCAAATGGTAAATACTCCCTTAATGAAATGCATGTCATGACATGTCAAGAATTTGGTATTTATATCCATTCCCTTTAAGCTTCTTTAAAAATTTCATTTATGTTTGTAAATGCTCTAATTACAAGACATCCAGCCTAAGGCTACAGCCTTAATAACAGCGGAGTTGAAACAGAAATCGCAAAAACAATGTCATCAGAAAATTAAAAATACAAACGAAATTGAACTGAAATTTGTATTTACTTTCAGTTTTCTAGGTGCCTGTATCCAGTAACTTAATTGATTTTCTTCCCGTTTTCGTTTTCGTATTTGTATTTACAATTCACTCAACTTTTGACGAAAATTATACATATTGCGAGTATATGAATTTAGATTAAGTATTCGTTTTGGATGGCACCATTAATCTAGGTAATAAATTCAGGTGGAAAATCTCAAAAGCCAAGTCTAATTATGAATCCGCTTTGTCAAAATTATACGGCTATAAATTTTATCCTAAATTTTCTATATTATAAGTATGTACGACTTTTTCACAAAATAATATTTTCTATATTATTTAACAATTTATTATATAATATTTGAGTGTTTTGAAGGAGCGGAGCTTCCTTGTTCAGGAAATTTAAATTTTATTCAAAAGTTTCAGTCTCACCAATTCTGCGTCGCGCTAGTCCAAGACGTAGCTTTATACCCATAATTTAAATTCATCTGCATTTATGTTATAAATAAACTGTATGTAAACTCGACTTTAAAAGTGTTTTGAATAACATTAATAAACCATTGATGGGACAGCGAAAATCACGCTCGATTGATGTAATAACCGGTGATTGTGAAGAATGACTCAATTTCTGGCATATTTGAGAGCTGTTTTGACGTTTTGATTAATTTTAGGATCGATTTTTTATGAATTGTCTTTTTGATTTGAACTGAAATTACGACAAGGGGATTTATAACCTTCGGGCCTTTTTGATTGTCCACTTCAAAATCATTATGATATTATTAGGAACCACTTCTTTTTGTCGAGGCAACTCTTTCTCTCATCTCTGCGTTTCCTTTGGCGCTTCGGAGCCTAGGATCCGCTTTCCTACTCTTAAGGGTTCCGTACCCATAGGATAACAAGGTAATAGGGTCTCGCCCTATTACTAAGACTCTGCTGTCAGTCCATCCGTCTGGAATATAGAGCAATCTGGTTGGTAGAATATTTTCAATTTCTTTCCATTTACCTTCTCACATCCAAATCATCAAAACAAAGTTACTGTTTATGTCAAAGTTATTATTATAATACTATAAATGTGAAAATTAATATTCATATTTTGTTGGTTATCTTTTTACGCTTAATCTACATAATCAAACTTCCTGAAATTTCGCATATACAGTAAGGAGTACCTACTGAGAAGGATATAGGATAACTTCCGCAACTGAAAAAGTACTGTTTCCTTAGGATTTGCATACACTTGAAAGGAGTGTTTGAAGATAGATATGTAATGAAAGGTAAAATGTGAAGGTACAAATTATCATAAACAAATTTGATTACCACTGTATTGATAATACTTTAGAAATACACACGCATTAGCGCAGTTATCGTGGCTATTATTTTAAGAGTAGACATTTCTATGTTTGACAGGTGTTTGCATATTTGAAGCAACATGTTAAATGTTTCAAATGATTTACTAATGAAGGCTTTCGTTTTTACCGCCTATAAAACTTAATGTTACCTTAATACAGTAGTTCCCAAACTGTGTGTTAATGAGGATTTTATCGTAGTTATTTTTATTCATGAAAAATAACAGACATAAACGTTAATCTGCAATACAATACACAACCCTTTATTGCATAGGAAAAAAAACAAGGTAAATTACATGCAATCTACTTTTGTTTGAGTTTGATGTAATGAAACATTTAAAAAAATTAAAATAAAGTCCCAGATGTCATTTGGTGGTTGTTACCATGTCAGAGGCCGAAAGCCTGTTTAGGAAAATTCTGACACAATGGTGTACAGGATCGATTGACCACATCACTTGATATGATGATGATGACGTAGATAAAAGTAAATAACTCCTTGGATTTACTACAAGGAAAAGTTCTGTAATTATTTAAGCAATTTCCCAGTATTTCACATTACAGTTTCTTTAGAAGTTCTTATCTACGAAGAGTGTGCGGACTTTCTTCATTAGTCGCTTCATTGTTATAACTAGTGCGGTCAAATCCAGGACCATGACTTACTTGGCTCCATGGCTCCGAAGCCTAGCTGAGGACGCAACTAGGAAAACACGCTTGGACAAAGAGAATGCGGACTTTCTTCAGTACTGTTTGAGAACCACAGTTTTCATGTGGGTGTAGTTGAATACACGATAGTAAATCGCCCACGGTTTTGTATAAAAATAAAATATCTATTAGTTAATTAATAATTTTGTCTGATATAGTCAACACTAAAATTTGAATCTTGATAAATATGATTTGTAGTCAATCGGAAACGGTAGTCTGAATCAATAATATCGTATTTCAATCGTTACATTATTTATCGATTTATCATATTAAATTTTGCGGAAAACTATCTAAGCACGTTAAATGTATATCAAAATTCTGCTTATTATTTCCTATTATCTGGGGTTGGCGCAATATGCCTTTTCCTTCCAAAGTTTCCGATTCCACGCCAAGACCTTATTCTCCTACTATCCTCGTGTTCTCTCCTTTGCAATCTATCCATCGCTTCCTAGGTCTCTCTCTCCTTTTGCTTCCATTTAGGGCTATTAGAGTTGATGTTGATATTCCCATCTCGTGTCCACGTTAAATGTAATAAGTCATAAAATCAGTAAATAGATTTGATTGATAACAAAAACATAGACTCTACTTCTTTTTTGAAGTCGGTAAAAAATACATGGCTATTGTTCTGTCTTTTTATATTATTTTTTTTCTTTTTAATATTCGAAATATTTTTATTTTGACTTTATCAAAATCATAGCTCTGTTTCTACCCTTACTATAAGATCCTTATGTTAATTCTTTAACTCTACTTACTCTACCCCATAATATGTAAGGATGACAAAGTTTAATCTCTAAACATCAGGTATTTTTATAAAAAAATATAATTTAATTGTAAATTTTCCACTACTTTTGAAATATTGCCTAATCATTTTTAATAGCTTCCTCTTTTACTGTAACACTACATAAAATACAAAATAGAATACATTCACACGAGATATGAACTCATAAAGGTATCGATCCATTAC
Organism: Euzophera pinguis; assembly: GCA_947363495.1. Classification (NCBI taxonomy): domain Eukaryota; kingdom Metazoa; phylum Arthropoda; class Insecta; order Lepidoptera; family Pyralidae; genus Euzophera; species Euzophera pinguis. Next base: position 4,739,572 of record OX376156.1, on the reverse strand, counting down.
AGTGTATGAACAACATAGCTTGGATATGGAAATGTATTAAAAATCTAGAATTAATACCTATAATCAGAAAATATATCAGTAGATATTTAGTAAATAAATATAAATTAACACTTTATTGCACCATTTACAAACATAAAACCGGATACAGCAAATGATAAAAATAACAATAGAATATATACTCACTATTTGTTTTATATATTGCTCTCAATATTATTGCGAGAAGGTTAATTATGGAATTATGGTGGTTTTTTCCATAGTAGAGTTGTAATTATCCATCCTCCTGGAGCTGTAATTAACTGCCTCCATGCTTCGGAAGACACGTTAAACTGTGGGTCCCGGCTGCCATCTGGTGGTCGTTAAAGGTACCACGTTAGAGGCCGAGAGGCGGTTCCGCACAACTCTGACACCATGGTGTACATGGTCGATTGGCAATGTAACCTACACGAAATGATGATGATGAATTTATCCATCCGTGTCGATCACAGTTTATGTCCAAATGGTACGTAGCGTATGCACATCGTACGCAGCTATGGATAATCAGCTCTTACATTAAAAATCAATAGCAAAAAATCGTATAAAATGCAAATGATATAATTTAAAACGACGCGACTGCCTCCTTAAAAGGAGGCTCTATTAGCGACTATTAGATTTTATTTATTGTTTTTATTACAATGTTACAAAGTAAATTCTATAATAGGTAGCGACCAGTTAATTTTTTAAAGATTAACAACGTAAGTAATGAATTAAGACTAGTATTAAGAGTTTGCTACTCAATTTGATTTTATTTTTCATTTTACAACCTGATATTTAAAATTTCAATTTCAACGCTCTGACTTTATGCAGGGTTATTTTAAAACCAACGACCATATTTTTACAGTATTTTTAATACGTGAATCTAAACCACTTTTAAAAAACAAAAATCAATTCTGACAAAACTTTTTAGACCTCCCGTATTGATCAGCTGAAGTTTTTATGAGAATCAATATTACTCAAAGAGCTGTTCGATCATCTTAATTTCAAAAAACATAATATAAATAACTGGACTTACTGAGTTCTTAACTGTTTTGCGTTTATGAAAACCACTCACGCAAAAACATTAAAACAGAAGGCATAAGTAAAAGTTAGTGTTATTAATTGATGTTTAACAAATTCATTGCAACAACGAAAATTAATTATCTTAGCAGACAATTGGTAATTAGTAAAAGTTGACTTCTACGGATTTATATCATAGGACCCGAACAGTTATTGGCCAGGAGGCCAATTCTCAGAAAACTCGAATGAAATGTCGTGTTTCGACATAACTCTATCACAATCTCTATTATAAAAAAAACTTATTTGCGACACTTCCAAACTCAAATGTCTATTAAAATTACTTCCCGTTTTCTCGATTAAAATGACAGTATTCATACATTACAAATATTGTATGAAGTTTGTAATTTTTATGGTCATTGTGGCATTGTGGTCATGAAATGGAACATATGTACAGCTGACCGTAGAGACAGAACTCTATGTTATTTACACTGACTGACATTACTAACGATATGCTAACAAGTAGTAAGAGACATTAGAAATTTCACTTGAGGTGATTGAGAATACGAACACACTTCGGTTTTTAATAAACATCCGCCATCTTTTTCGAGATATATCTAATGCGACTTATCTTTGAAGGCATGAGAATCGGTCTCCATATCTCTGAGTAGCTTTAGCTTAGTTGTAAAAGTTAGCTATTTGTGCAAAACATATTCTGAATATTTGCTCAACAATGAGTCATCATAATCATCACAGCTTTTCATGGTTTTCCTTTGCTTCCTAAATTCCACAATATGCCGTAGGAGCCTAGAGGCTGCAATTCTCCACAAAAGCGTTCTATTGTTTTTCTCTATTAGACATATAAAGGTTTATTTGTGACTTTTGTCTTGTCACCTGTTAACCCCATTTGGAAATGCCGCAAAAGGTTGTTTATTTCTAAATTTAGATCCCAATTTTTTAAAGGATATTGTAAACTTCCAATTTTATTTTATTTTTTTATACGCTTGTCAACTTTTACAGTGAGTTAGTACAAGAAATTCTAAAAAAGTCAACCTTGTTCTAGAGGTAGGTATACCTTCTACCATGAGATATTTTAAAGGCAGCGTTAGGAATTTTGTGTGGAACGTGTATAAACCTGTTACCCTTCGTTGTACCCAACTCCGTTGGTAGATACTAAGGCAACTTGGGAATATAATAGAAAACATATCGTCTAACTCTCGTGGTAGAGGTGCTGTAAGACGTTTTATACTCTGTCACGTATTCAGTACTTCTCTATCTATACTAATATTATAAAGCTGAAGGGTTTGTTTAAACGCGTTAATCTCAGGACTGAACTACTTGTCCGATTTAAAAACTCTTTCAGTGTTGGATCGGCTATTTATCGAGTAAGGCTATAGGCCTGAGCGAAGTCGGGACGGACTGCTAGTTAAGTATAAAAGGAATCTTGTTTTCATATTTATTTAGTGTTCAATATTTGTATGTGACGAAATGTGTGTTGTGATGACACAATGTGTTTTGAATTCTTGGGCAGGTATATTCCATTCGTGGACTATTTGGTTTAAGTTTCAATATTGATATAAAGTATATACGTTTTAGGTAAATAAACAAAGTAAGTAAATAGTAAGAAAGTAAGTTGTTATTAAAGAAATAATAAAATTATGATATAATAGCGATCAAGTATAAGGTCGGATGATAATGTAAACCATTCGATACGAGGATAGGTAAAATTATTTTTTAATCGCCTTACAAGAATATGAATAGAGTTGGCTGACTGGTGGCCAGGTGCATGTTTACTTTTCTCTACTTTTAAAATATTTTAGCTTGAAACTTAAGTCAGATTAAGTAAATTTCATGATGCCATAGCCCATTAAAACCTCATAAGGGAATTATTTGTAGAGAGAATTCGAATTCGGCGAGATACATTAAAAATTATATCTCTGTGGTCCCTTAGTCAACAGAATCTACATTTTGTATAGAAACTGGACGAGCTAGATAGCCGAACGTCGCACGTATCCATAGCGAATGCACGTGTAAAGCGATGGCGAGACACTGATCTTGAACTTCGACATTTTGTATAGAATCCAAATATTTACGTGTAAAAATTTGTGAAAGCTGAAAAAAGAAGTGAAATAAAACGTCATAAATTAAGACGGTCATGTTCACTTACGTGAAAATCGTCAAATATGTCGAGTTGAAACTAGTTCATTTAACACGGAGCGATGCCCTGTGGACGGCCGCCCGCGCATGTTTGTATGACGCTTAGCGATGCTCTGCTAACAGTATGTCAGCGGGGCAAAGAGTAGGTACGCAGAATGGACACTGCCTTGATGAAGGTTAACTAGTGAACTGTCTTTGCGACAGAATATCTCTGCGACAGAAAATCTTTTGGCTTTAAGTCCGATCTTTATATTATTGTTATGAAGTTAAATAAATAAAATAACTAAAAACAAATTCAACTTAGAAAGGGATATTAGATAGAAAAATAGATGAATATAGATTAGCGCTCATTGCCTTTGAAATCCATTAGAAGGACTCTAGGGGTATACCATGATATCTTGAATTATTTAGAATTATGTAAAAATTCATTCATTTTATTTGTTTCGAGTTGGTACCATGCAGGTCAATCAACACTGTTTTTATTTCTAAACCTCATCTCGGCCTCTTTCTATACTTTGGGGTACATATCTTAAGTAAAAACATACAATGATATTGAGATAACATGCAATAAACCTAATAATTTGTGAATGTCTTGATTTAATTGTCACTGGTAAAATATTATTTCAAAATAAGTTTCTATGTAAGGTGTATATAGGATGGTAAGGCCCTCAATTTCAGCTTTCCATCACAAGGAAGCCGTCAAGCTAAAGTAGTTAGCGTGAAAGAAAAAGATGGCAAATAATAAAGCAGTCAATTATAGAATTCAGAAATCGCGCGGTGTATGTTACGATATTACTTCAGACATTGAACTATTATAACATTTAAGATTTCAAAATATAATATTTTGAGAGTGCCTGATCATAAAAGATTAGCCTTTCTGCGACTACGCTTATCTTTGCCCCGTAGCATGCAGAGGACAGTGCACGTCATTGTGCGTAGAGCCTCACAAATTAACGCACCTTGCGCCCATTATGGACGCAAACCGCAGTGGCGCTAAATCTTGTGACAACGGACCACTTACCTCATGACCAGGAATTCTCTGACAATAGCTCTTTTAGAAAGAAGTAAGGATGCTTCTTTTTCTGTCATTAGCTTTCATAATCACGGTGCAGATGTTATTGTTTTGGACTCAGGACTTCGTTCTAGTGTTTTCTCCAATCTTATAAATTAATGCACAATGCGTTTTACGATATTGACGCAAACCGCGGGTGCGCTAAATATTGTGACAACAGACCACTTACCTCATGACAGGGTTATACACAGAGCAGATGTTGTTTTGGAGTCAGGACAGTGTTCTAGTGTACTCTCTAATCTTATAAATCAACGCACACTGCGTTCATATGGACGCAAACCGCGGATGCGTTAAATCTTGTGACAACGGACCACTTACCTCATGATCAGGAATACTCTGACAATAGCTCTTTTAGAAAGATGCTCCTTTTTCTGTTATTCACTCTCAGATACTCTGCAGATGTTGTTGTTTTGGACTCAGGATTTAACGAATCCTGCGCCCATTATGGATGCAAACCGCGGTGCTAGGAAGCTTATTTTTCTCTTATGCAGTCTAAAAATCTCGATGCACTGGAAAATTTCTGAGATGAGAGAGAGAGAGATATTTTAACTGTCACATGCCCCAATGAGTAGGTCCAATGGTCATTCATCAAAATCTCCTTATGGTCATTACATTTCTAAATTGACTTTGAAAAATAAATACTTATAATATATTATATTCTGTGAAGAAAGGGGTGATGTAAGTTATAAATTGGGTAAAAATACAAAAATTCTGTTCTCTTTTTTGTACATTTTCCTTCTCGTTCATCGACCATCAACTTTTTAAGCAATCAAAATTCCTAATTAGGATTAAGCGTTGACACCAAATAATGAGATTTTAAAGACCTGTTAAATAACTAAACCATTTTTAATACCTAACCGATTATAAACAACTGTGATTTGATAAAATTCGAATTAAGGTTTTATTCCATTTCGTGATAAGATAATCAAAAATGGATCAATCATTTAATATTGAGATGATTCCGGATGTACGAAATATATATTTTATACTTGTTTCACAATGGGAAATAAAGTAGAAAAAGCTATTTATCAATAAAACAGATTTTGCTGTCTTTTTAAACAGTTTCTATGTAGAAGATAATTTTAATAAATAAAACCGGTCAAGTCCGAGTCAGACTCACGCACGAAGGGTTTCACACTGTCTAACTGTCACTGGTCATGAGGTATAGCCTGGTCACGGGCGGACAGCAGAGTAATAGGGTTTTCTTTTACCCTTTGTGTACGGAATTCTAAAATAAGGAACTTGACAAACTATCTGGGCAAGCGTGTTGAATTTTCAAGTGACTGTGAGAAATCTGCCCGTGTTGGCCGAAAACACTCTGATCGTGTTTCCATTCCTCGAAAAATGTTGCGGAGATCGAACATAAAATTTGTCTACGCATTGTAATACCCTCTTAACTGAGGGACAATCATTTTTAAGATTCAGATTCAAAGATTCAAAACATTTATTGTAAGAAGTTTGGGTACTAATAATATGATAAAATTATAATCATAAAAAAAAACACCACATTCTACCTTTGCAGGCGTACAATAGCATATCAAGTAAAAACTAATTGTCAAAGTACATAATTTTTACTAGATACAATTACATTTTTAACTTTAAGGTTATAGGATATATTAAAGTCTGACTATGGGCACTGAAGAAAAGCTTAATCGGGTGGCAATGATAATGACTTTAAAGATACACTTAGTTACAAAAAAAATATAAAACGTTCTAAATTCAAAAATAAATGAATAAAAAATGACGTTTTCAGGCCTAATTTTAACGACACGTCAAATAACATGCCACAGCCTGAGCGGCCATGATGCGGCCGCTAAAACCTTGCGACAACATTGCTCATAGCCACATAAACTTTTAAAAGTGTTTGCTCACATACACTGTGACAGAACGATCTAGTCTGACGATCGCCTGTTGACATTTCTCGTTCAACTTTAAATTTACGCTTTGAATATTTTTTACGTCGACGTATTAAAGTTGAAATTTTAGCGTGGTGGGGTATTTGTTGTGGTGTATTTTGATGGTAATGATGTTTACAGTTACATACGTCGTCATGTGGTTGCTAATCGCTCCGCTGTGTCGCGTTAGCGCCTCGCCTGGTGTTCGCAAATAGTGTCATTCATTGTCACCCTAGTTGAAAAGGATCGGCTCTTCCCTTCCAGATAAAAAATATATCAATGTTTGGTTTTACGCTGTATATATCTATGTGTGACTTTGTAACTATTTTTTTTTGTTACATTACATTTTTTTTAATAAATAAGGTAGTACATTTTACTATTCTCTTCATTGCAGAGTACACCATTTCCATGTGACCATGATTTTTTCATATGAGATATTACAGAAAAACTAAATGTACTTAGATAAAATTTTTGTAATAATTTTTTATCGTCCAAAAATACTCATTATTTTGAGTGACAATCAATTTAAATAGCCAAGTAGTACTATTAAATTAATGAACTATTTTTTCAATATAAAAAAAATCCCTTAGTTCTCTCAGTCATCTTTATAACTGGCTACCTACAGCACCTTGGGCAAAATATAATTTATATTCGATCATTATTATTATAATTTAACTCCCATACAAATGGTCACATTGAATAGAAAGGAATTAAGTACATACATGGAAATACATAACGGGAACATTGACGTGATGAATTAAATGCATTGAAATACAGTGCAGGAACCGCACTATTGCGCAATAGATTTTCATTGTACGAAGAATATTTACATTTCCTTTGTTTATGTCATAAAACTCAGACTTCGCCGGGTCTGAATGTAATTACAATTAATTTATAAATGACCGTTAACTGCTAATAAATACCTCTGCGATTTAATCTACGATCTAATAAACATATTGTTCTTGTGCCAAATCAATTGTTGACATAGGTCATGGTAAAGGTGTAGATCCACTAAATCGCGCAAAGAAATGGACCGCGCGTAGCTTCGCTTTGTATAAAGTAAAGATGTTAAACGTTCCTGTATATTTTTTAAATTTTATTTTTAGTACCTAACAATGTTCCAAAACGAATGTAACAAAGTTCCATTGTCATGTTTTAACTGAAAGAAAAAAAACTATTAAATTAAAATAAAAAACAAATTAAAGATAAAAACAGTGAATTCAGCTGTACTCCGCGAGACAGGATAAGTAGGTACGTACCTACCTACCTAGAAGACTAGCAGTATTACCTTGCACATAGCAATGCAAATTGTACATACATACAAATATAAATTTGAACTTGTCTATTTGTTTTATTGGTTTTGTAGCATAGCTTAACATCTCATGCAGAAGATGGATTTTTGACCTAAATGTACGCGATTCTTGTACAAAATTAACGGTAATGATATTTTGTGGTAATAATTATGTCATACCTTGTGACAGTGAATTCAGTAAGATAGACGAGACGTAGCTCTCTAATTTAGTACCGATTAAATAGGAAAACAAATTTAAATACTTAATCAATAAACTGGTTTAGTGAAAATGTGGCTTGATTATGAAAAGTATTTGATTCTGGATGACTAAAAGTACTCGAAGAAAATATAATCACGTGTTTGCGTGCTAACCAATATCATTCTTTTTATTGGTTGATACTAGATCGTCACTCAATGAAGAGGTCAAATTGACATTCCCTGATGTCAGAATTTTCTGAAATCTCCTCTTAGACTTCAGTTTGACGTTTCTTGGAAACATTAAATACGTCGATCCATACCACGTTGTAAATACATCAAATACTTACAGACGTCTTTCTTCCGGGCTTTGTAAGCTGTATTTCAATCTTATGTGCATGCTTGTTTGCTGCGACCAACGGATTAACTTGAAGCCCGGAATTAACTTAGAAGTATAATAATTACTTAATGTAAGGCTAAGCAATTAATGTGTAACAAACGCGAAAACATAACAAAGCCTTTTGGAAAAGTTAGTTAATCATTCATTCGTTTCATCATTTCATCACCATTCAATCATTTGTTTCGAACTTGCTTCTTTTCTGTATTTTTTACAAATCTTTGTACTTTAGAACGTCTAGATTTAATACATGTAAGTATGTAGGTATGTTCTGTTTTGAAATATATATCCACCAGCACTAATCCACTAGTAAGTGGAGTATCTAAATTCGGTCTCAATTATAAGTGTGAAAGTTTAGAATGGACAGTCAAATCCACACCTCAGTAGTTAATGCATTTCCTCTCGGTCGAGCCCCGTTTCGCACCAGATGGTGCTTTGAAGAATAATTAATTGACATACAACTTATCACTGCTAATTTATTCGTCTGGATAGACAGAGGTGTGTCACCATATTGGCAGTATTCCACTACACAAATATACAATCGAAATTCAACACTAGCTCTTAGACTATAAAGGCTAATTTGTAGATTGTTGGCAATGTTACTGTTTTCTTAGTTAACTAAAACGCGCCTGCCTCTAAGAAACACCTAAATTGAAGCCAAAATAAATTGAAACAACCCGGTGACGTATTTCGTAACAGTTACTTTTAATTATGTTTGATGAATTTTGTTTGGCAAATGTTGGCCACGTATAATGTGGGTCATCATATGTGTAAATTAGATATTTACTTTGACTACCAAATATAGAATACATCTACGATAATGGACTGTAGTCTCATTTGCACTATTGGCCAGGACCATAACGGATCTATCCTTGGTGACGTTAGTTCTATTAATAATTGATTTGGTGACAAAATGTAATATTTTGCTGTTTGAATGAAAACGTATTTCTAATTGGGTGTATAGTTCATAATATCGCCAGACACTACATCGATGATCGTTGCAACGTCAACCTTGCATTAACGCATTATTGTAGCTACCTAGGTCACACTTTACCAATGATACATTACATCGAAAACTATTATTAATATTCAGTCGATGAAAAGGTGTTGATGGTGACCATCGGCGTAGTGCCTGACAATTTTATGACCTAGAATCTTCATTATTTTATCATAATTTCATAAAAATAAAATCGAAATACCAACTATGATGGGCCGCATTTGCGAAACTAGACGACAAAGGAAAGTTACCCATGTGTCTAAAAAAGAGAGTGTTTGACTAGTGTGTCTCCCCGGTAATGACGTATGGATGTAAGACTTGGGCCCTAACCTCAGAAATAATCATTGCTTAAAGGTGACACAAAGAACTATGGAAAGATCTATGCTTGGTGTTTCCCTTAAAGACAAGATACGAAACACAGAAATAAGGAGAAGAACAAAGACCGACATAGTAGAAAGAGTAACAACCTCAAAGTGGATCTCCACTTTGAGGCAGGTCACATAAGTCGCAGGGAGGACGAAAGATGGAGCCATAAGATCATGGACTGGAAACCGTGGCAGACCAATTACTTATTGGAGGGGACGACATTACCAGAGTGGCGGGTCTGTTATGGAGAAGACAAGACCGGGATGACTGGCGTGCATTAGAGAAGGTCTATGTCCTGCAGTGGACGATTTAGGCTGAAGAAGAAGAAGAAGAAGAAAATCGAAATAACTATTAAGTACAATAGGCTTCTTGACTGTATTCATACTTGGTTAATATTGTTATACTAAACAAAATATACACTAAAAAGTAACCGATTCTGAAAACAACAACAAAATTGGTTTTTAATTAAGGCAGTAATTTGATTTTAAAGTTTTCTCTAAAAGAAAAGTGGGAGCGTGGTGGGGACGTCTTGCTATCTCTTTTGTACGCACGAAACCGAGTGGCAGTGACGTCACAGCTCACACAGTGCATCCTTTTCTTGTTTTTTGACAGTTTCCCCTTCCACCAAATTTCAAAGGCTTATAACTTATTTATTTTTGAACGGATTACAAAAAATTCTTTCATAATTCTGTTTCTGGAAATAAAAATATTGATATGAAAGAAAAAATAAAAATTAGTAGAATACCCAATTGCTGTGATAAAAAACTTACGTAAGAAAGCGTACCCATATTACTCATACATATTCGTATCCAAGATTAATTACATATAAATGTCATGGTCCACACCATGACATTATGCTGAGCGGATACCATTTTGGTATGTGGGCATCTTCTAATAATTTATATTTTACACGCACAACATTCATTTCTTATTAAAATTTCAAAAATAAATTAATAATTTTTAAATTAAATATTTTCCAAATTCATAATTACTCACGTAAAATGTAACGCAATTAGAATCGTTGACCAGCAACTTCGCAGGCCTCCCTAAAGGATAAAGTACATCGGCTTGTCCTGGTTACTATAATCTGTTTTACATTATACAATAATCTTTCTTCAGTATCATATTATATAATAAATACATTAATAAATATCTAAACATATATTACAACAACTACATATAAATAAATATGAATAATTTTACTTATAAATGATTTAAATCGCAATATGTCAATTTGCTAATTTTTCCGCGTTAGATGCTGTGGGCACTTAACCTTAAATATGATCCTCCAGCATCGACGCGAGTTTGCCTGTCAAGGTTTGACAGTAGAGTTTTATGATTGCTTACTCGAAGTCCGTATCGCTTCTTGCAATTTTACTATGTTTACATGTCTTGCGAATTTTGTGTTATTTGCTCAATATTATTAGCTTTAATTTCTCTACTATCCATATCGCTTGTGCACCTTCTTTCTTTCTTCTCTATATTGTGAAACTGTGTGAGTGCATGTAATTACAATAATTAAAGACGCCCTTCGCTATCCACTCCTGCTTGTCTCATTCCGCATCCGCTTTCAATCTGGTTATCACCACTGCAGCGCATGGAACACTAGCAGCTAAGTACCTGAATAATTTAGTACATAGTCCAAGGGCCAGTCATACATTTACATCTCACAAATAAAAGAGAAATCACAGTTGGGTGGTTAGATCTGACGGCTACATTATAAGCCCAGTGCGCACCGCCCGACACGGGAGCGCCCATTTGGCAGCCCCCATATCTGGTGACCCTCTTAAAGGACACAATGAGCGAAGATAGTAGCGATTCTGCAAAAACAGCACTGTCACGCAATGGCGCTGCTTCTAGTATTACGACGCGCCGTAAAAAGACACGTACACCTGTGGACAAAACACCCAGCACCCGGAAATATAGTCTTAAGGTGCCAGCTTTTTCACCGGATGATCCTGAAATTTGGTTTGCTCTACTTGAAGGTCAGTTTGAAAATTTTGGAATTACTGAGGATAATATTAAATTTAACAATGTTATCAGCAACCTAGATATAGTGCATGCCAAGGCAGTCAAGGACATCATCGTGAGTCCCCCGGCTAAAAACCGTTACGAGAGGATCAAGAGCGAGTTAATCAGACGCCTTTCCGCATCTCATGAGAAAAAGGTAAAACAATTACTTACTCATGAAGAGCTCGGTGATAGGAAGCCGTCTCAATTTTTGAGACACCTCCAAGATTTAGCCGGGCCGGCCGTTCCTGAAGACTTCATTCGGACTATATGGAGCAATCGACTTCCAAATAACATCCAGACAGTCCTTGCATCACAGCCGACGCACACCCTTGACGAGCTAGCAAACCTTGCGGACAGAATACAGGAGATAACATCACCCTGTAACGTAGCTGCAACTTCCAGCCGCCCAGGTAGCGATGTCAATTATTCTAGCGAAATCGCTGAATTGAAAGAAATGGTAGAACGTCTTTCGATGAAAATTGACAATCAGTCCCGCTCGATCAATAATTCCGACCGTCGCTTGCGACCTCAACATCGTCGTTCTTCATCACGCAACAGGACTCGGTCGAATTCCAGCTACCGCAAATTCCCTGTTTGTTGGTACCACAACAAATTTGGCTCGAAAGCTGCAACATGCGTTAAACCCTGCGACTACCATAAGGCGGAAAACCTCACGGGCAGTCGCTAATGGCGGCTGACGATTGCCCTGCCTCACCAAGTCGCCTTTTCGTCACGGACCGCGGCTCGAACATCCAGTTCCTAATAGACACCGGAAGTGATGTGTGTGTTTACCCACGGTCAGTGTTACGTGAAAGTCGTGCTCAAACGGACTATCAGTTATGTGCAGCCAATGGAACTACCATAGATACTTTTGGTTTCATTGATTTAAATTTAAACTTAGGCCTCAGGCGTAATTTTTCTTGGCGTTTTGTTGTAGCCAATGTCACTAAACCTATCATAGGCGTAGATTTTCTTTGTTTTTATAATTTAATTGTCGATGTACGCAATAAGCGTCTTATAGATAATACAACAACTTTAACTTCAAGTGCTTGTACTGCCAATGTTAATGTTCATTCCGTTAAAGTTGTGACTGGCGATACTCGTTTTCATAAAATTTTGAATAAATTTCCTGAAATTACTCGCCCTTCAGGCAAGCCTATAACACCTAAGCACGAGACGGTTCATCACATTAGGACTACCCCTGGTCCACCCGTTTCTTGCACTCCCCGCAGACTCGCCCCGGACAAACTTAAAATAGCTCGGGCTGAATTTGAGCTTATGCTGAGCAATGGAACAGCTCGTCCCTCCCAAAGCGCTTGGGCCTCGCCGCTACACCTGGTTCCTAAGAAGGATAACGGCTGGCGGCCTTGTGGCGATTATAGGATGCTTAATGCACGGACCATCCCAGACCGTTATCCTATTAGGCATATCCATGACTTCGCCCATTCCATTGCTAGTTGTAAAGTGTTTTCGACCATTGATCTTGTGAAAGCTTACAACCAAATTCCCGTTTGCGCTGACGATATTCCTAAGACGGCCATCACCACGCCATTCGGTCTCTTCGAATTTCCGGTGATGACCTTTGGTCTTAGAAATGCTGGCCAAACCTTTCAAAGATTCGTTGATGAGATGGTGAGAGGGCTAGATTTTACATATCCATATTTGGACGATTTTCTCGTATTTTCACGGAACGAGGAGGAACATGAGCTCCACCTCCATCAGCTTTTCTCTAGGATGAAGGATTATGGCGTACTCGTCAATGTTTCAAAATGCACTTTCGGCGTTAGCGAAGTTGCATTCTTAGGCTACCGCATTTCTGAGTCTGGCACTAAGCCACTAGAAACCAAGGTACAAGCTATCCAAGATTTCCCTCCACCTAAAACGATCAGACAACTCAGACGTTTCTTAGGCATGGTTAATTTTTACCGGCGATTTTTACCCAACGCCGCTGTCACTCAAGCCCCTTTGAATGCTCTTCTTGCCGGCTCTATTAAGGCATCCCATCCCGTCAACTTGACCGGTGACACTCTTGCTGCCTTCGAAAAATGCAAGGAACTTCTTGCAAATGCTGCATTGCTCGCACACCCAGACTGTGATGTCAAACTCGCTCTGGTAACAGACGCGTCAGATTTGGCTTTGGGTGCAGTTCTGCAGCAATTTCATGACGGTGCTTGGCAACCTCTCGCGTTCTTCTCGCGGAAACTTAGCCCGTCACAACAAAAATACTCACCATATGACCGAGAGTTATTGGCAATCTACGAAAGCATAAAATACTTTCGACACATGTTGGAAGCAAGACACTTCGTGATCTACACAGACCACAAGCCTATTACTTTTGCGTTCCGAGAAAGAAAAGCTAACTGCTCCCCTCGTCAATTCCGCCATCTTGATTTTATTTCGCAGTTCACGACCGATATCAGACATATTTCGGGCAAAGACAATATCGTCGCTGATACATTGCCTCGTGTCGATGAACTGCAGATGGCTATTGACTTGGAGACGCTAGCTCAACATCAATCTGCTGATCAGGAATTGTTAAGTTATATCGATGGTGAATATTCACTCCGTCTAGAGAAGGTTAGCATCCCAAACAGTAGGACAGAGTTATTTTGCGATTTAAGTACTCCATCGCCAAGACCTTTTGTACCTAAGCCTTTGCGTCGACAAATCTTCGACAGTCTTCATAATCTTAGCCACCCAGGTGCAGACGCGACTACTAAGCTGGTTTCAGAACGCTTCGTCTGGCCTGGAATGCGCAAAGATTGTCGAGAATGGTCACGCCAATGTCTCGCGTGTCAACGCTCGAAAGTCAGTCGTCATGTGTCTTCTCCCTTAGGCTCATTTGACCTTCCCCGTGCTCGTTTTTCTTTTATTCACGTAGACATTGTTGGTCCCTTACCACCATCACAGGGTTACAAGTATTGTCTGACAGTTGTAGACCGCTTTACACGTTGGCCGGAAGTCACACCGATGGCAGATATAACAGCCGAAACCGTTGGAAAGGCATTAATATTGTGGATATCCAGGTTTGGATGTCCAACCGATATTGTCACTGATCGCGGTCGACAGTTTGAATCCACACTTTTTCAATATTTGGCAAGAATGATCGGATTCAAACATCGTAAGACAACCGCGTATCATCCAGCGTGTAACGGCATGGTCGAACGCTTCCATCGACAATTAAAAGCCGCCATTATGTGTCACGCGGACTGCAACTGGGTGGACATACTGCCCTTGATTCTACTCGGCATCAGGTCATCTTTCAAAGAGAGCCTTCAAGCTTCATCCGCTGAATTGGTGTATGGAGAACCATTACGACTTCCAGGAGAATTTTTCCAGGCATCAGTCCAAGATTCTCCGGATTTAACAGACTTTACATCACGCTTGCGGCAGTTCGTAGCTAAGCTTCAACCAACTTCTGCAGCAAGAAATTGCAAAGAGAAAATTTTTATTTACAAGGAATTATCCTCTTCAAGCCATGTCTTTCTTAGGACTGACGCATTACGTGGTGCTTTACAACCACCTTACACTGGCCCTTACGAAGTGCTCGAACGAGGAGAAAAATCTTATAAAATTCTTGTAAAGGGTAAGAGTGTCACAGTATCAATAGACCGCCTAAAGCCAGCCTATGTACTTGTTGATCCATCTCCTACCCATCTTCCTTCTCCCTCTATTGTTCCTAAGCCATCCCCTCCAACTCAAGATCTCGTACCCAGTCCTGTCCCAAAATCTTTGGATAGCCCACTGCGAGATCAAGCCAAGAAGACTCGATCTGGGCGTGTAGTTCGTTTCCCGAAATTCTTTCGCCCGTAGTTACGGTCTCCGGGGGGGCTGATGTGGGCATCTTCTAATAATTTATATTTTACACGCACAACATTTATTTCTTATTAAAATTTCAAAAATAAATTAATAATTTTTAAATTAAATATTTTCCAAATTCATAATTACTCACGTAAAATGTAACGCAATTAGAATCGTTGACCAGCAACTTCGCAGGCCTCCCTAAAGGATAAAGTACATCGGCTTGTCCTGGTTACTATAATCTGTTTTACATTATACAATAATCTTTCTTCAGTATCATATTATATAATAAATACATTAATAAATATCTAAACATATATTACAACAACTACATATAAATAAATATGAATAATTTTACTTATAAATGATTTAAATCGCAATATGTCAATTTGCTAATTTTTCCGCGTTAGATGCTGTGGGCACTTAACCTTAAATATGATCCTCCAGCATCGACGCGAGTTTGCCTGTCAAGGTTTGACAGTAGAGTTTTATGATTGCTTACTCGAAGTCCGTATCGCTTCTTGCAATTTTACTATGTTTACATGTCTTGCGAATTTTGTGTTATTTGCTCAATATTATTAGCTTTAATTTCTCTACTATCCATATCGCTTGTGCACCTTCTTTCTTTCTTCTCTATATTGTGAAACTGTGTGAGTGCATGTAATTACAATAATTAAAGACGCCCTTCGCTATCCACTCCTGCTTGTCTCATTCCGCATCCGCTTTCAATCTGGTTATCACCACTGCAGCGCATGGAACACTAGCAGCTAAGTACCTGAATAATTTAGTACATAGTCCAAGGGCCAGTCATACATTTACATCTCACAAATAAAAGAGAAATCACAGTTGGGTGGTTAGATCTGACGGCTACATTATAAGCCCAGTGCGCACCGCCCGACACGGGAGCGCCCATTTGGCAGCCCCCATAGGTACATACAAAAATACTTTTTTATATTCTTTTCTCAACCTGCAAAATAGTAGTATCAAATAAGGACTTTTCCTTCTTTCTTTCTAAATTAATCTTTCATACATACCGTGCGATTGTTAATAATAACATTGAACTTAAAATATCTGCATATATAAATAATCGTTTTTCAGAATACTTCCACCTACAAACAAGATGCAATTAGGGTTGCCACCTACACTATTATTATCTCAAAAATTGCACTCATTCATCAATCAAATTTAGTAACGGTGGAATGGTTTGATTTCAATGTTATTACGTCAAATGTCAAGGCCAGGACGTTCTAGACTAGAAGAAACTTTAATTATGTTATTACATGTTTCATTATTTATTGCTAGATTTGGCACAAAGGTTTCATGTTTATTTATTTGCAAAACCTTGTTAAATTCATAGATAATCACATATTTCGTTTGTCTTCCTTCATATTTATCCTAATAATAACACGCTCTTACTATTCAGAATACATAGCAACTATGTCAATTTTTCTAATGATCTTTATTTATGTCTTGGATTGGGAAACATAATTGAATAGACTACTTGACTGTACTGCTTGGGCATTATTTGCATACGAAACAATATGTATACTAAAAAGGAAAAGATTCTGAAAACAACAACAAAATTGGTTGTTAATTAAGGCAGTAATTGAAATTTAAAGCTTTTTCGAGAAGAAAAGTGGGCGCGTGGTGGGGACGTCTTGCTATCTCTTTTGTACGCACAAAACCAAATGGCAGTGACGTCAGAGCACACACAGTGCATACTTTTCTTATTTTTTGAAAGTTTCCCCTTCCACCGAATTTCAAAGGCTTATAACGTGCTTAAACGCATTAAATCTTTCTGCTTTCAGTTTCTGGTAGTGAAATGTTTCATATGAGTGATAAAAATAAATTAAGTAGAATACCCAATTATATACCAACACTCAAAAAGGATAATAATGTGATTAATGGTCTGGTATTCTTCTTTTACTCTGCGAAGAATATCACCGCGATTCAAATCTACCAAAATACCTTAGAAATATTACAAAATGTCTGACGTGGCTATCAAGTAAACATCACTCCAATCCGCGGGGTTAATAAAATCATTTCTTACGGTAAACTACTAACTCACCGCATGTTGTAGTCATAACTTACCGACCGCTGACGTTTAATGTTGTACTTCTTTATACTGTAGTAGTAAACCTCTAGGTCACTACTAGGCACTTGTTGAAAATTTTCCTCCTCGCTATTACACTAATCTATTACTCACGGCGTCTGTTTTTGACGTATTTTTAAGTAGAATTTTTTCACATCTTTCCGCGGTGTCGTAGTTTTTTATTTTTTTTTACATTTTAACTTTATTACAGATTATAAAACGACTGCTTTTTTGAGTGGCAGAATGCGAATAAGCATGGAAACATCCTATATTCAGGAACCACGTAGATACTAAAGAATTACTTCAGTTTAGTACTCATTTAAGAGAAAAAATAAATAAATGTAATTAGTCCGCTTGCTGCAGTCAATTAGAAGCAGATATTCCAAGATAATGCAATAAATTCTAATATAAAAGAGACATCTTTAACGACACTACAAAATACAACTGGCATAAAATAAACGTAGTCTTTGCAAAAGTCGAATACTATAGTGTTGTCCAATAAACATTAATAGCATAATCGAACCGACGGATCTATCAATTAAGAACTAAGTATATTATGTGAAAAATTATCGATCTCCATCGATCGGCGAGACGTTATTGGAAGTCTACGGTCTAATTTTATTTCGACTATCTGCACTCGATACTCCGTTCTGACAATGAACTTTTATCGAATAAACAACAGGTGGATCAGTCGACGCGACCTGGCGATTGGCTGTCATCGCTCAGCTTGAACGATCGTGAATCGATACCTACTTACCACAGCACAACACTGGTCGTAGTGAATCGAATTTTATGATAGTAATTTGGTAACTTTCTGATTTAGAAATTGATCGTAATTACTGTACGATTTGTTCTTGTTCCGAATATTTTAATTAGTTCCCAGTTTTATCATCGTAAAATCGGAAATTGATCGAAAAGTTGCTGTTTAACTAACATAAATAACAATTAATATCCGTGAATCTACATAATCATCGATTAGGTAACAGTACATTTAAATATAGTTGTTACTAGCTGTGCTAGGCGGTTTCACGTGCCCTTGATGTGTATGCACCTACGTATAAACTTAACTTTTCTCAAGAATCGGACTCATTTTTTAATTCGGATTTTAGTTCCATAGTTCCATAATTAAAACACTGCTTGCATTATACTATTGCTCATTAATCTAAGGTATTATTACTTTTCTTATAGTTCAAAACATACTGACTAACATGTTCTGCAATTTGTGTCAATTATATTCTCAGTTGCTTACTAAAAATATTATTGCGTTATTAAATAAAATTACGCCCTATTTATTCGTATTTTAAATACTGTACTTGGGCTCCCTCCCATGCCGGATAATATTTTATAATTTATTAGAATAAGTATAATATGCCAAGTTAATTAGTTTGGATCTACGATTAATAAGGGAACAGGATGTGTCGAGCTTACGGCTAGGAGCTCTAATGATTTACGTTCGATATCGAATGATTTTCATTGGATATAATCGGTGAGAATGACGATTTTCATTTGTCACACCGATCTTGGGTGATTCATACTTAGGTCTCCACTATTAGGTATCCCTAAAGTTACAAAATAACTTGCTAATGGACTCGAAGTGGAGACACGATAGTAAGAAAGCAAACCCTGGTCTCCGAACTAATCAGATGAGGATGCAACCGGAAAAACACTAGTATGAAGAAATACTTATGAATGTTTAACTAAATTATTCAACCGATTTGCAAAAATGATATTATGATTTATTATTTTTGATATCTCAGAACTCTATTCATACTTATTGATTTTGGTTCTTAAGACAAAAAATCTTTAAAATTTTACTGAAATCAGCTTTTTGCGAAGTTACATGTAAAATAGATGCCGTAGATATAAACTTATCCTGTCAGTGAAAAAGACATTCAACATTGTCTTTGGTCTACCAGGGCGTCCGGCAGTGCTGTGATCTTGGACCCTCGCATGGTATGCAAGAAGAACCGCCGGACCAGAAGCAAACTGTCACAAATCTGCCGCAACGAGACCGGCCTGCTGAAGGAGATCACCCGAGGCGTGACCCTCGGGGCTACGGAGTGCGCCCACCAGTTCAGAGGCAGGAGGTGGAACTGTACCACGCAGAGACGCAGCATGAGGAAAATACTAATGAGAGGTGAGGATAAGATCAAATGGCCCTTTTTCAGAATCTTCTCTCGACCCACGTGGTTCCTTGAGCAATCACCAGATTGTAGCCGGGCCCAGCGGCCTAACTCATCAACTTCATCTTTATTGTCTGAAAATTTAATGATTCAAGCCTGGATACTACTAAACAATCACGGAAGTTTTTCTGAGGGAATCGAACCCACAACCTTCGAGTCTACTTACAAATGCCTTGACAACTGGACCTTATCATATCTTCCAACGGCTGATTAGTATAGAACCCCTGTCGGACCAGAAGCAAGCTATCACAAATCTGTCGCAACGAGACCGGCCTGCTGAAGATCACCCGAGGCGTGCGTGACCCTTGGGGTTGGGAACAACTGTGCCACGCAGACACGCAGCATGAGGAAAATACTAATGAAAGGTGAGCATAATGAGTCAGATATTTTTCGCAATGACGGAAACCAAGAGGGCTTCTGTCATCACGAGATGGTACCTGGGATCACCGGCTTTACATTCAATTTTAGCCCGAAATAATCAGGTGATTTGCAATATATGAACAAACTGGAAGCCATTAAACAAACTATAGGTACCTGCCACTGGAAATCGAACCAACTATCTCCGAGTCTGCAGACAAAGGCCCTAACCACGAATTTAATTTATTTTCGGAAACGATAGCTGAGGTTTTAGGACCTTAAAGTGGCATAAAGAAACTAATGACTCTCGCGCTCTTGGCCACGTCTTTATCCAAGTAATATATTAAATTGTCAATGGATATTATGGTTATATCTTAGTGTTTACGATTACATTCCAAATCATCAGAAACAAAATACAGAAACCTGTGAGGCAGGTCAGGAAACAAAACAAAAAAATATCACCATTTTGTTCCAACAGCAAATAAAAAAAACAAAGACTCGTTGGGAAACGATCATTTAATTGAGTTGAAGCACAATATTTTATTTTTACCCAGTTTTATGATAAAATTGGCCTATTTTGCTTTATTTGGATTTAAATTAGCCTTTTATTTTCTATGGCAATAATAATGCCAGACTTTCCGTCGATAGAATGACTCATTAATTTGATTTAGTAGGCTCTACCACCTCTAGTATGTCATTATGCCAATATAATTTAATGACGTATTAGCAATATTATACATATTTAAAAGATTTTATTAGTATTCAGTCAAGTAAGACCGAAATTAGGCGAGCGGCGAGCTGAGAATCTAACTGAGAAAACGCTACGCAAAAAAAACAATATGTTTAATAATTGTCTCGCCATCTCACAAAGACATAATAAATTACCCAAAAATAAAAATTTAAACCTCATTATTAAGATTAATTATTTATTTATGTTTTTTGGATAAACATTAGCATAGTGTCCGTAATATAACAAAAACTTTTAATACGTTATCATCACTAAGAAAAATTAATTTAGCATAAATCACAAAGATATAAATTGAAATATAATATTAGAGTTGACATTACCACTCATCGAACATCGATAAATTGAAAATAAAAGTCGATGGCATTGACTAAACTCGGACAATAGATTTCGATCGAGTGATCTCATCATGGCGATATCATAAACTGTGGGCAGTGGGTTGGCTACCTGCAGCCTTTATTAGTCGAATAAAAGAATGCAAAACGTGTTAAATCGCACTGATGAATATCGAGGCCTAATTCGATTAGAGTAAAAGAGTTGATTTTTATGTGGCTGGCCGTTTATCTAAATGCGCAGCAGTGATGTGACTGTATTCGGGTGGTGTTATATCGATGTTTGCTTTTTTTTATTACTTAAATGAAGAAGAAAATGAGTATTTTTAAATATATGTAGTATATTTGATCTGTCAAAAGTAGATGTTAATAAAAGTAAATATCTAATCAATTCTCGTCATAAACTAAATTTACAAATATTTGAAATAAATTATATAATTATATATCTAAGTATATCTATTGAAGAAAATTTTATCATGAGTGAGCTAAAATTATTTATTTATTTAAACTTTATTGTACATAATACAATTGTATAGTACAATAGGCGAATTTAATGCTAAAAGCATTATCTAACAGTCAACCTTTGGGTTAAACAGATATCGTCATGTGGGTATTAAAAATATATAGCTATAAATACAAAACGTTGGAATGATAATAAACGTACTTATGGTACTTACATAATATACTTACATATATACGATGAAATAATAATCAAAATACAGTTAATTTTAAGAGTTATATCAACGAAATAATAGCAACAACTCAAAATCTTAGGCGGTAGATAAAATTAATAGATATATTAACATCATCAGTACTTTTAATAAATTAAGTGGTAAATGTGCGACTCTATAGCTTTAAATATATCAATAAATAATTCCATGAAAATAGTAAAATCCTGAAATTAATATTTTTTAATAACGAGAAATTATACGTCACTTATCGATAAGGTAACATCACTAGTGACCCGACCATTAGTTGTCGTCGTGCATTCATTTCGGATTCATTAGCGTAAATTAAGTGGTATTTGTCAAAATTTCGTCTGAATACAAAATATTTATAAACCGACCCAGCGCTCGCTTTTAGGGAATTCACAATAAATTTTCCAGCGTTGTGCCCACACCTTTGCAAAATAGTTGACAAAAATCAAAGTTTATTCTTAATCTCGAACACACGAGAATATTTATAAGCTTTTATGCCTTTTGAATACATACATACATTAATAATACATTTTATTACTGAACGTGATAGCTTAATTCCAGGCTTTAATTTCTACGTTTTTAGCGAAGGTTAAGCTTATCAAGTAATGAATTCTTAAGCTTCTAAATCCAGATGGGAGCATTTTGGAGATAAGGGTGTCTCGATAGTAAATTAATTATCGAAAAATGAAGTAAGGTTGGTAGTCGCGTGGGTGTGAGCCCCGGGTTGCGGGGAGCGGAGAGGGGTTCAACAAATTAGGTTAAAAGCCTATAAATTGATGCGAACAGCTCTGGGTGGCGCGGGCGCAGCGTACACCAAGTTGAATTAGCTTTGGATTCTTTATCACTTGGTGACAAGAAAAAATAATGGATACAGCGTGCTTCTTTTTTTAAAATGTTTTAAGTTTAGATCAGTAAGACATTTGAAATATGAACGAGGAAATGCAGTTGTTAATCAAAATGATTTTAGATTTGGAATATGAGTTGTATCCACGGAATAATAATGCTCCATGGTTGTATCCGATTTTCTGTTTCATATCTAGTTACGATATCAGTCAGATTCGCGTATTAAATTATAAAATTAAATTTATGCGTTGATACAAACATTCTAGTTATTTATGTGGGAAAATATGTCATATTAAGGAGCCCTAATTTTGAAATGTATGACATATTATGTCGAACAAAAATCCTTCGTTATCGAACAAAAATCCTTCGTTAATGAACGAAAATCATTCGATATTAAACAAAAATTATTCGACTCGCCGATTTTGCATGAATCACACTTTTCAAAAATAGCACTTCTAATATTCTGGAAAGTAGCGTTAAGCTATCATGATTTATGTTAGTGAAACGTAATCTACTTCTCCAACCAAGCGTGTTTACCAGTTGAGTCCTCAGCTTACGCTTAGGGTACGTTGTTAATCATGGTCCTGCATTTGGTAGTACAGGTGTTAATGATACAATGGAACGACTGCTGTCTAATCTCCGTAACCCTTTTCAGTATAACTTTAATGGTTTTACCTTAATAAATCTACCTAGGGGAATTCTAACAATAAAATAATTTATCTGTCATAAATTCATAATTGAAAAGATAAACATTATTACTGTTTTACTCTGTTTAAAAATCAAAATTAAACAAAATTATGACAACAGTCTGTACATAAAACAGTACACATGAGAAAAAATAATGATCGTTAATTGGACCCCTTTCATTAGTAAGTCCCTGCATTCTTTGACTCGTCGTTTTTTCGGTGTCAAAGCTTTATCAATGAAAAGGATTTCATTTCTATTTAAATTTCTTTATCTGGAACGTACTGTCCAATGACTGGCGAGTGTTTAAATAATGTTTCACTTAGCCGGTAAGTAGGCGTTTATCATCTTTGTACTGCTAATACTACTCATCTTAGCGCCTTCCCGGTTGCATCCTCGGTTGATTGCCTCGAAGCCCAGGGTCCGCTTTCCTACTTTTTATCTTTGTACCGGTAATAATAGTGTGTTTATAGTCCTGTCAAAAGGTATTGCTTTATAGAATAACTGTTAGATGTTTGTTATATAATTAATATACGTGTAGATTTGTGTTGTTTACTGAATCAGTATCTTACTTGCTAAAATCAGACAGATGAAAGTAAGTAAAAACTCTCTGTAGCACCAAAGAAAATAAAAAACAAATAAAAAAAAACAAATATTTTCTCTTAGTACACAACACAATATAACTACCAAGCTATCAACAAAATTCCCAACTTGTCTCAATAGTGAGGAGACATAAAACCCGATCAAAACAAAAGTCAATGGAGGCGCGGGATATCAAATCGTAAATACCTCGACACCTTATCTGGCTAGACTCGACGCCAATGACGATTTCCATATAAACAAAACAGCCTAATTAAGCTATAAACAAAGCCACAAACACGGACTCCCAAAATATTGAAGATCTCAGGTGTATACTAATCATGAAAGGCCATTAAGTGACGACAGGTCACCGAGTCCACGGAGGCTCATAAAGATTACCACAAGATAACCTGACTACTGAGACCTCACACATGCCCCAAGACCCGACATAAATACTCGAGGATGGCTTCATATCGACAAAAAACTCGGCGATAAATTTGGCGCCCTTAACACGTAAATGTTCTTAATTATAGTGTAATATCCGGGGCGCATTTCTTATATCTAATCTGTGACCCTTATAGTCGATCTCCATTCAACCTCGCATTCGGACGGGCGGCAATCGTTATTTTATCGATATCGATTATTGAATCGAGCACAACACTTACGATAATTGTAAAAGTTTACTTATTTTATTCGGGAAGATTAAATTTGTGTTTATTATCTTCTTTCGGAGTGGCTTGGACGGCTGTATTAATATTAATCTTACACTTTCTTCTTCATCTTTCCAATGCCATTCAGTAAATACGTAAAAATAAATACACATTTATTTATTTATCTAAGTTAATTGCGAACTTAAATATCAATCAACTTTCTAAGTGCAAGAATTTGATACTCATCCGAACTTTGAAATGACAAACTACATAAGTAACATATACAACACATACATAATATCTATAATATACTTAACTACCTAATAACAACTATACATTTATATAAGCTAATACTATTCTTGTATGTCACTACTGTAAGTGATATCCAAATATATGGAGATGTGAGCATATTAGTAGTACCATCAATGGTACATCAATTGTATAAAATAAATATTTCTTCCAACCAAGAAAATTTGGAACCCTGATCAGACTTTCAATCATTAATCGGGTATGTTCAAATTTTTATCTCAAAACTTACTCCCTTAGAAAATGTAATTAGTCCTTAAATATTTATTACATTTATTCAACCACAAGATTTGCCTCATTTTATTAGAAACCTGACAAACAGGGAACGCCAAAGAGAGCAGCCACTACATATTTATTAGCCTCCGTAATGCTGACAGTCTTGGCTGTGAAATAAGTAACAAAAGTTCCTCGAACGATTTGAAAGTCAAACATCAAGATCTCGATGTCTTTAACACAATACGATACTGTTTAGAACCATCTAGAGATTTTTTTATTAACATATTGTTCCACTGCTGGGCAAAGGTCTCACCATCGCCTTCCGAACATTGCTCTGTTCCACCCACTCTGACCACCTAGCCTCGAATCTTCCCAAGTCCATGATGCTTTCACCAACAAATAGGCCAAAAAACAGGCTTCAATTTATAAGAGGTAATAACGCTGTATATTACTAATTCTTTGCGACTACCATACTAATTTTATAAATGCGAATGTCTGTCTGTCTGTCTGTTACACTTTCACGGCCAAACCGCTGGATGGATTTTGATAAAATTTGCTATGAATATAGTTGAAGACCCGGGGTCAAACACTTTTTGACGCGGCGGAGCTGCGGAAAATAGCTAGTACAGAATAAATATTTTAACGTTGCTGTTTTGTTGATTATGTCTCACTGCTGGACAAGGCCTTCCCATCCTGTTCCGAACAAAAAATATATCTTTCATAATATTATTACATGTAACAATCATATTTGATGACATTGCTACACTTATTTTTATAACTGCTATATCGCTGCCTGAGACCGCGACATGTGCGACTGTACCTTTAGGATGGTAGAGACCCGTCAGCTAACAATACAGTCCGTGACAGACATGCGCATGCGCAAGATCCCAACGATACGTTGTCACCATTTTTTCTTCACCAAATAAAATGCTCACCTCAAAATAGGCGCTGAAAACCACAGCGATTACTTACTTTTTTACCACAAAATGTGACTTTTAAAGGAATTATAATACCGAGAAATAACTTTGTGCTAAAGAGTTCTTTCGCTTGATTTTAATGAGGGAAAATAAGGGAAGTCGTTTGTCGCGGTATTCAGGTTCGTCGATGTCCGTTCGTCACCGTGAGAAATGCGTTTACGGCACACTATGACAGTTAACAGCTTGACTGATTGCGAAATGTTGCTGTCCTTATTATGTGGCGAGGTTCCGTACGTGCGAATGAATATTACACCGGTATTAATGGCTGGCTGGCTGTGATGCAACCCGCGACTGCGCTGCCGTCCGGCATCTGTGCCGCTGAATGCACTCTGTTAATTACGAGCTAACTACGAAAACAAAAGTTAACTGCACACGCTCCAACACAGAAATTACTCGCGTTTAATCGTATGCTCTGAACGCATTAACGGAGCTAATTATTCCCATAAACCATTCAAATTAGCTATCGGACGTCCTTTATAAAGTATTCACGTTTTGTACGCGACTGAATGACGCTCGCCCTCTTCCGGTGGGTGGTTGCTGTCACAACACCGAATGCGCGTCGCGGACGCACCGCACCGCATAATGAGACGCTTATTCGCATTAGCTAAAGAAATTGACAAGTGAACAATAGCGGGCCGAGGGAAAAAACGAACGCGAAAACTGCAGAAAGAGCCGGACAGTGTCGTATCGTATTACTCGACGTAAAATATCTGGGGGAAGGAATGAGAAACGATAGTT
The DNA here is from genome assembly GCA_947363495.1 of Euzophera pinguis. NCBI lineage: Eukaryota > Metazoa > Arthropoda > Insecta > Lepidoptera > Pyralidae > Euzophera > Euzophera pinguis. The sequence continues at coordinate 4,712,959 of OX376156.1, read as the reverse complement.
CCATTTAAATGCGGGTACAGTCGGGAGCGTTCGCGTGCGTAGGTAGCGTGAGAATGCTCTTTATTCGGACGACGACTGTCCTCCGGTTGGATGTCGATAAATCAGGTGCGCAGGCGCGGATCCGCGACGGTCATATATCGGCCAGGAGTCCACAATGGGCGAGGGTTGACATGCTGGCACTGACGCAATTGCTCGTATGCGCCGTCGCATCGCCGTCACGCTGCCAACGAGACAGCGGGACAGCCGTGACATGGTTACGAGCTCCTCGATCCGCCCCGCTGACCTCGCCCCTTCCACAATTTATTGCGCTAAATATTTGAATTAATCAGATGAGATAAAATGCTCGCGTCCATTTGAAAATTCCGGTGCGGTCGCGGTGACAACTCGATGTATTGTGCTCGTATTATGGAGATACGTTTAAAGAAGTCATCTCATTGTCTTTATATCAAAATAATTTAAGTAGGTACTTCTTCCATTAAAAGTACAACATGTAAGGTTGGCTAAAAACACAGAAAAAATAAATTGGGAAATATATATCGAATTAATAAGGATCGACTTGTTTAGATTTTTTTGAGCGTCTCTATCGGTAACATTAAGTTTATGGAATTTTACTGACTTGATTTGAATAGAATAGAATAGAATAAAACTTTATTGATTAATCCATCACACAGTAGTAAGGTCTTACAAGTACAAGATACATAAAATGCGTGACAGACGTCTCAATAGGTGGTAATTTGCAATCGTATATAAATATAGAAGATAAAGTCTGTCCACAAAACAATAAATAGAGAAATAAATAAAAATGCCCGACCTATAGCAAATACCTATGACTAGAACTAACAACCAATGATACGTAAAGCTGAACAAACTCGGAAACTAATAAATCTAGCAGAAACACAGACGTCCAGTTTCTTTATTAATAGTACCCGGAGATAGAGATTCGAGAATGGTGGGCCGAGTATGACACGCATGTTTATGACACCTGACTATGCGAAATATGATATTCCAGGTGTGCGTCACAATTTACTCGAGCTAAGAAATGGGGATGAAGATGTTACGCGGAGGAATTCGCTCGTTATTCGCATTAATCTTATCAAATATGTCAGTGATCATTTTATGCTGTCATCTGGTTCAGTGCGCAGGTGTCGTATTTATGGTATTCGAAACTTTTTTATCATGTAAGTACTTTTAGTATTTTTGAATTTATGCGTTTATCTAGACTTTGTAACTTTTTACATTATAGTGTTTTATAATCTTTTTTTTACCTAGATTTGGTGGATTCTAAGTTATATTATAAACTTCAGTACTAGAATGATGATTTCTTCTTCTTCGTCTTTTATTTTGTCTGTCTGTTTGCTTTAAACTCATAATGTAATCTAAACAATCCGTCTTTTAAAAGCATAGCCTGACGATGCTAGAGCACGCTCATGATTAAAAAAATTCTGTTTTTCTACATTAAGTATATTATTAATTCAAGTTACTGCTGCTTAGTTTGCCACTATTATACTGTCCATCCATATATTGTGGGTGTCAAGGATAGGGTTGCAGATGTCAACCAGTACCAATAGCTTACGGTACCTTTAGGACCAGGAAGTTGAATTCCCATAGAGTTTTAATCCCGAAATAGAAAATTAAATAAAATAAAAAGCCTGTATATTTATAAGTTAAAAAAAAGAAAGCGTACAAATATAAAATACATTTTGCCTTTATTCAGTATAAAAAGTTCTAAAAAAAAAACTCTAAAAGGAAGAACAAATCCCCATTTGGTAATTGATATAATACATCTCTTGTCTTTCATATGCGTGCCACGTGCCCTGCTGAATTTCATTTTGCCTTTTCCAAGAATAATATTTAAAAAAAAATTGTCAATACTTCTGACTTCAAGAAATTTAAATATTGGATTTTTAACATTGAGAAACGAATTTTCGACTCTACAGTTTTTCACAGTCTGAACCACAATTACCGCTGCTTTTTCGATCTAAACAGCTATCGACAAACTGATCATCTGTTTATTAAGTGCAAGCGCAAGTGTCGTGACATCAATCTTGGATCTGAAATTCCTGAGAATGCGTGAAGCTTAATTTAAGGCTTCGAAGGGCCAGTGCGACGGCGATCCGTATCGGGGCGGGTTTCAGTTTATCAGTTTCTAGCGGGAACGTCCGGCCGGGATGAGTATGGTGCGAAACACTAGCGGAGAACACACCCGGGGCTCTATTTTAAAGTGACTAATTCTAAACTAGTGACTTAAATAATATTTATTCGTTTTCGAATTTCGCAATTTCAAAACTAGCACCTACGACTTTCATTGTTTTGTTATCATCTTATTGAGTAATCGATAGCCTACCCCTAGGCTGCATGTTCAGAACTACGGCGCCTGATTTATTACAATTGCAGCCATTTTAATTTTGAGTTCTTTCGTGCTTCGGCAGGAAGATTGAGTTCCGGATTATGTCGCTAGTTATGAATCATTACGCTAAGTCAGATTTGGGCAGCCTGGTTGGGTATTCTACTAATTTTTATTTTTTCTTTCATATAAATATTTATATTTCCAGAAACAGATTTATGAAAGAATTTTTGTAATCCGTTCAAAAATAAATAAGTTATAAGCCTTTGAAATTCGGTGGAAGGGGAAACTGTCAAAAAACAAGAAAAGGATGCATTGTGTGAGCTGTGACGTCACTGCCACTCGGTTTCGTGCGTACAAAAGAGATAGCAAGACGTCCCCACGACGCTCCCACTTTTCTTTAAGAGAAAACTTTAAAAACGAATTACTGCCTTAATTAACAACCAATTTTGTTGTTGTTTTCAGAATCGGTTACTTTTTGGTGTATATTTTGTTTAGTATAACAATATTAACCAAGTATGAATAAAGTCAAGTAGCCTATTCTATTAACCTAGTGTCTATGTAAAAGTTTGTGTAACAGAAGTCGCAGTCATTTTGGCAAACAGCACCGCCATATTACCATAATGTGAGGCGGAGGATTTACCTGTTAAACATACTCAGATGATTATAGTTGATATCTGACTTCGCTAGAGACTTGCTGATTTTGCGAGTTAGTTTGTTCCTAACTAGTAAACCATCCGGTCGCAGTGTTTCAATTATTATCTTCCGAAAGAATTTCTGTTAATATAGTAAACAATGCATCCAAATGCAATTGTGTCTTTTGCGAAAAGTTATGAATCCTGGATTGTTAAATTATACAGATTATGATATAGTAACGCGCTATTAATTATTGATTGAAAATGAGTCAGTTTCTGCCTCTCTCATCTCATACTTTACACCAGCTCGTTATAAATAAAATTAAAATTGCAAAATTCCCAACAATTTCACATATGGGTTGGTGAGATGATCTTGCAGACGTGTGTTTATCTCGACCTGACGCCGGGCATTCGCACTCCGTTTGTACATAATTTATGTGCTTATTACTTGTGATTAATGTTGTAATTGGCTCTTTATTACAAGCCTTTATATCTGTTACTGTTCATTAGAACAGTTTATGATTAAAATTGACATAGAAGTATTTGCGCCGCGATTTGACGCTCAAAAGTTGTTGATGTAGACTGAATTGAAGTATTTTATTTATTGCTGTAATTCAAGAATTTTGTTTTAAAATTAAGATTATTGATTAAACACGGAATGTTCTGCTAATTCCAGGCTATTAATAGCTAAGGATATAAATAAATAATGAATATAAATGAAATAACTCACAAAGATAGAGAACCTAAAAAATATTTTATGAAAGAAAAAGATTACTCGATTTTAAATTGAAACACGAAATGTTAAGAACTACTGAACCTGGAAATATTATTTTTTCAAGCAGGTAGTATCAGTAGCACTAGCCATTAACAGATTTCACGAAAATACTTCGGGAAGGGGAGGGGAGAGACAAAATGAATTAAATTGTGATACTATTACATACCAAATTGTATTAATATTCTAAACGCGAATGTAAATGTATTTATATTATGTGTAAGTATATGCTATATATATGTATTGCATATTTTTTTTATGCTTTTCTGTTAATTTAACTTTATTTTACACCCACATCAAGCTCTCTGCTTGACCCAAAGGTTGACTGTTAGATAATGCTTTTGCAATAAGTCCACCTATTGTGCTTTACAATTGTATTTGTACAATAAAGTTTAAATAAATTAAGATGAAGACAAATATATAATACTGTTACTCCTAAATACCTACCTAAATAATTTATAACTCCTTCAACTTTTATCAGCTGAAGGGAGTCGGCAGAAATTCAGTACATAACTAGAGATACTCATGCTTTACTTTTCATCCTGTATTAAGTTTAAATTCAAATAACATTCAAATATTGAAATACTAGACTAACAAACAAACACATTTCATTCATTAAACCATTGCTAATTGATCGTTTTCCATATGTTCTCAAGAATTCGTTACGTACGCTAATTAGGCTGATGCTACACTGTCCATCTTTTCCAACTTTATGTAATCTTCTGACGGAACTAGTCTTTTTATCAATTTTTAGTTTACCTATATTTACACAGAGTTAAACAGTTTAACCCTTTCGCAGACAGTAACGTCTCTCGACGTAGATAACAATCGAACTGCTATTGTTATCTCCTGACTGTCAGCGAAAGTGTTAATACGGTTTTATCGAGATTATTTACCTATTTTACGTCTAACGTTATATAGTGTTCATGTTAAGCAGGTAGACTTTTAATTTAAATTCTGTATCTAATCTAAAGCCTTTATTTATCGTAATAGTATTAACTAAGAAAGAAAGAAAAGGCTTTATTTGAAACATAACAAAACTCTTATAAAATAACTATTTTACAGGTTGAATAAAAGAATATAAAAAGTTTTTTTGTGTATGTACCAAAATGGTATCCGCTAAGCATAATGTCATGGTGTGAACCATGACGCTGGTCTTTCGCGGATACCATGCTTAAATAGTCTTATGTACTAATATAACTATCTTTCCGTTTTTCCCAATGTTTGACTGGTAGAGAATGCTCTTAGCATTAAGTCCGCCAATTGCTATAAGTATATGAGTACTTTTGGAACAATAAAGTTTTAATAAATAAATAAAAATAAAAAAGTAAATACATATATACGAGTATGTACCTCATTTGACTTCCATAGTTTCGACGGGTACTTAATCAGTTACTTATTTACTGATTTAAATAAAAAAATATTAGTTCGGTATCGTATCCTAAGCCTTAGTATCACAAGTTAAACGAGTTTTAATTGGACAGAATAAAATCTGACCCGTTCGCATGAAGTATTGGTTTGATAACCATGTCCAACTGTTAGATAAACCGCGTTTAACTCGTCTCTTATTTGATAGATTAATTACTGTTGGCATATTGCTTTGATTACGTCGTCACTTTTTTATCTAAGACTAGATTTTTCCTGCTAGTATGAATACTAATAATAATAGGTACTTATGTGAGCTTCTCGACAGGCAGTTTTCAACCTCTAAAAATAATATTTGGGTGGTCAAGCGCTCGTGATAATACTGGTATTGCAGGTGTCCTTAGGCTGCGGTAAGCACTTTCCACCAGGGGGGCATAATAGTATAAATTAGCTACATAATACTATCGCTCCAAAAAAAAAAGATCTCACTCGTTTCTGTTTATTATGCACATTGCATAGTAAATTTGTTGAAATATTAGTTACAGTTCCGTAGCGTCCGGATTCATAAATGGAAATTCCATTTTGCTGAAAAATTCTTCATCATCTTCCATGTACATATTGTAAACGATCATTGTGAATACAAAGTAGTGAAATACCAATGCCAAATCCATATCTTTACTTAAATCAATCCTGTTATGTTGGGTAAATTTAGGGTAACCCGCTTGAGTTGGTAGTAAATGTCTTAATTTGAATATACTTTTGTGTGATTTTCCATTTTTGTTTTAATTTATTTTATAATTTACTGTAACTATGTCGTATTTTGGTGGAGTTGGGTGTACTTTCTGACAGCATGGCTTACTAATGACACACAATAATGTCAAAAGATCTTTGCTATTGGCCATAGATCCTTCTGAAAAATGTAGTCCTGAAATGAGGTTTCGTTTGTTCCGTTGTGATCATAGAAGTAATAAGTACCTACCTGATCAAGTCGCCTTATGTCACCTACCCACTGTTCATAAACAACAGCAAAAAAAACAAAAAACTGTATAAGAAAACTTACGTCAATTTTCATGTGTCTTCTTGGGCCATCGTCGCACGCGCACAACCTCACATGATTGAGTTGACGACAGGCGCGGAACGACTCCCAAGCATTTTGATGCTGCAAAAACAGTATCGACGCGTTATGGTACCAATACCTATACGTGTGAATCAATTTCATTCAATCATTTTATTGAACGATCGAAAATTTCGCTGAATTATTCAACGGACACGAATACCGACATTCCCAAGACCCGTGGCTCAACAAAAAGTCCCCGAATATAAGCGTCGTGGGAGTGGTTCTTGAAGAGACATATTTTCAGACCGGAGACGGTCGAAAAAAGCGTTTGGTGATGAGAATGTCATGTCCCTCGTTTCAACGACATATTTGCGAGTCGGGGTCGCGTTTTGTTATAATTACAGCAGGAGGAATGACGGGCATTCGTGGCTGTGAGCTCGCCGCGGCTTATAATGACGAGTGAGTGTGGCAGTGGCAGGGTTATATGGAAAAAGCGGCGTTTGTGGCATGCGCAGGGCGGACCTGTTCCCATGCACCTTCCCCCTTTTTTCCCGACGTCTAAACGACTAGCGAAATATTTCGAAATTGACATTCCTTTCATAATTCCAGTCGAGGACGCATCCTTGGCGCGGTTGATTCAGGAACGTCCGGTTGTATTTTTCGGTGTGTACACTCTCGCTTTTTGTTATGCATTTATATTCCTACGTCTTCATTTCTCATAAGGTGTTTTGACTTTGTTCTACGTTAGCAATTGGTGTAATACTTGTCAACGTGAAAATATTAAATGTTTCATTACCTAACAAAAGGTTTGAAACAAAATAGCAGAGCTAGACTTGATCATATCATAGAGAAGCAGAATCTCAATCAAACATTTCCAATTGCTACAAATATGTAACTACTTTTTTCACGATTTCTGGAAATTGGTCAAAGAATATACTGTAACTAAGTGCCTACATTCATCGTCATTATTTGATCTACGGTATGTACGACTGTACGCACCTACAGAGATTTAGCAACATAAATATACAGTGATTATGTTTCCATATAAATACCATATGACGAACATAAAAGAAGAGGTGGGGATGATATCGAAAAGTTTTTGTCGCTTGTCAATTATTTATATTGTTCGTGCAATAAATTTTGCTGTATCGGGCGCGCAGGGAATGCGGTTGATACGGCCCCGCCAATTAGCATGGGATCGATAGGCTCACCGATGGCATAAAATAATTAGAGTACAAAAAGAGCAATCCAGCTGATTGCGCAAAAGAGGTACAGTATTTTTAATTATTTCAAATTCAAATCGAACGTCAAACACAGAAACACGTAATGGCAGCATTGGCAATTTGCAAAATAAAATGACTCGACCATTCATTAGGTTGTGTTTCTAAGGTTTTAAAAAAATACATTGTTACTTAACCTACGCAGCTTTTGCAGCATGTTTGTGAGCGCAATTTCTGAATTTATTTGATGCATATGCGTATAATTTTGATTGGAATAATTCTAATTAGTAAATAACATGGTAGGCAGCAACCACAGTTTTAATCAGAACTTAAAAAAGTTCTGATTAAAACAATGGCTGAGTTTAAACTTATGAATTGTAAATTTTCACTTAATAATATAATAAAAAAGCGGCTAATATGTTACGTTGAAATAAATATCCGAAATTCATCTTATTCGAGCTGAAAGAAATTCGAGTTTATATACTGATTAAAATCTCCAAGAGACGGCTGTTGAATCCATAAATGCAATCGGACTAGCTTGACCGTTGTCACTCTGTACGCTCATTATTTTACACCAACAGCATCGGACGTCACTTCTGCATTGCCTTGCTTATCTAATCTGTACATAATGAACGAAATGCTACTATAGAGCCCAAGTGGACCGCTAAGACAATCTTATCGTATAAAACTGAACTGCTGGACAAACAGCGATCTCGGCAATGTGACATTTGTAATTAACTTTCCTCTTTTACTTTCAATTCTTTAACCTATCTTTCCACCTTCAACTGCTTCGGAGACCCTGGACCCTGGGGCACTTTTCTTCTTTTACGTTTTAACTTCGCCCGGTCTTCGGTATCCTTGGCAGTGTGTCTGAGTTAGCTAATGGGTTTGATTATTCTATCAGCTACAGGAGGAACTACAAGAAATTAAAAAGCCATCTGAAGTCAGAGCTCCGGAAAACAGGAGGTATTTTGTTAATTTATTAAAAAATCAAAATGGTGACGATTATGAAGTGCATATTTGTTGTGTAAATTCAGCTATCAATAAACAAATCCAACTTTATATTAAAGATCAAAATTCAAAATTGCAAATCTATTAAACATTCATCGTATTTACATTAAAATCGCACATAATAAAATCCCTTGTGTCCAAGCAAAGTAAGCAAGAAGGACCATAAAGCGCCTATTCACGATAGCTGCAGTCTATTGAAAGCTATCGTAAAAGTCATTGACCTACACAAAAACCCAGTGCAGTTGATGTCCGCCGCATATTCAGTGGATGCAGCAATTTTCACATTATTCATGAGGCTGAATATTCATTCACCATCGGTTGACCTGCCATTAATTGTTATAGCCAAGACTCTTGGCGCGTGACACACAGTCTTACAGTTTGATGAGCATAAAAATCTTAATTACTTAGATCCCAAACATTTCACTATTTAATGCTATCTTAGGTTTGATTGTTACACATAGAATTAAATAACTAAGCGATAAAATCTACTGTACTTTTCTAATACCACCATAACATACGGGTTTGAACGTTCTATTTATATTATACCCGAACTCCGAAATCATATTATGAATAATTTAGCAACGGCCAACTCCGCTTACTTTCATGTAGACGTAGTAAGATATTTTTATCGCCGTTTATCTAGGTCTAAGTATTTTTTCGCGTCCACTCATACGTATTTTTAATCGATTATCTTTGTTTTTTTTAATTGTGCTTATTCTACGTAACGTATGGACTGATCTAATATTTTTTTAATTGGGATTGCATATATAGTTTTGGAAAGAATAAAAGCTAGGATTATAAAATCTGGCTTCAATCACTAAAACAGGCGACAAAATTGGAAACATGACTTTATCAGAAGTCTTGTTGGATGCTCTTTTCAGTCGTATATTCGCTATGAATGTTTTATGGATGGGACCTTCGATTCGTGAAGCCCATCGACATTTATTACAAGGCTCGTGTGAATATTTGTGAATATTGATTTTTGGGTCACCTCTTCACTTGTATGATGGAGTGCCAAAACTATGTTGTAGATCCATAATTGGGACGTTAAGGATACAATTCATAAAATTATGAATAGGCAATCTGGAATGGGACGCCCTTCTTACTTCTAAGCTCATTCTTTATTGCTCCCTTATCCCGTGGATAAAACTTCAAGTCCGCTATAATCCTGGCCGTACTATGGTAATATGAATGGTGAGTAATTCAAATTAGAATTCTAATGTTTTCGCGATTGTTACACATTAAATAAAACTATTTTAACACTGACTGAAACTATTTTAATGCGGTTTTCAGCGCGTTTTGAAAATTTTGTAAACACGATAAAAAACCGTATCAAAATAGTGTAATTTACTCTATGAAAATCTTAATAGGTAGAAAACAAGGTTTCCCATTTCTTTTTCTTCTTCCTAACCTTATCGGTTGCATCATCAACTGGTTGCTTCGGAGGCTCTGCCTGTTTCTCTTTCTTACCATGCGAACATCTTGATCAAAGCTATTTATTTGTGAGTAGATTTTTAGTTCCAATTAAGATGGGATAGACCATAGAATAAGAAGGCTCTCCAATTTAAAACATGTTATGCTGATGAAATATAAATATTACAATTAAAAAAGTACATGAAATGGAGATCTCAAAGGTTGTATATTGTTAACAGATACGAGAGAAACCGGCTTCGTGAGCGCGATCACGGCTGCCGGTGTCACATACGCCATAACCAGGGCATGCACGGCGGGGTCCTTACTCGAGTGCTCCTGTGAAAAGGTAACGACCATAAATAAACCCTTCGTGTGGTCATAATTTCCCCAGGGTCTAAGCTTCCGATTGTTGACTGGGATCTGTTTTATGGTCGGGGCCAAGCTCAAGATGTAGTTTACTCTTTTTAGGTACTGTTTGAGGGTGAGATATAGTAAAATAATTAGATACTGATGCTAAAGACACGAAGCTCATACGCCAAGGCGACGACGCCACCAAGTGGGATTTCAAGCTAAGCCAATTGAAGTCTAATATAACTTGCCTTGTTGCAACTTTAAATAGTGAGCAAGTAAGCAATCCTGGTCAAAATTACAAGAAAGACAGTTTTTTGAAAATCCCTGCAAACATTAAAAAAATAAAACTTTGGCGCCAACAATGAGTCTATGGACAAAAAGTCATAATGAGAACAATAGTGGCAGTTGTATAAGTAGCACAGCTGTAATTATGTTCTGTTCTATGTTGTATCCAGTTCGACTTACTGTGTAAATTATTTTTTAAATAAATAAACTAAATCATCATTTCTGAGCGGGTAACCTAATTAATCGACCCTGTGCACCCTGGTGCCGAAGTTATTTGGAACCGCCTTTCGTCCTCTGAAAAAATAAATGGTCTATTTTTGAGAGAAATTTCACTCACATTTTTTTTATAATCAGGGTGCACCAAAACCACGCCGCGGTCGAAGTGGCCCAGTCACAGCTCCCTCCGTGGTGACGTCAGCAAGGTGGCAATGGGGAGGTTGCAGCGACAACGTTCGGTTTGGACTTAAGAAATCCAGGGAATTCATGGACAGTCGATACAGAAAACGGAGCGACATCAAAACATTGATAAAACTCCATAACCATAACGCTGGGAGGTTGGTTAGTAAGAATTTACTTTTGGATGTGGTTTATTTTTAAATTTTGTGAATCACTAGGGATGGTTAGCCAAACTACCAGAAGTTTAACCAGAATTTGGTGTAGTTTGTTCTTAATCTGGAAACCACAGTTCAGTTACCTGTTTTATAATTTGCTGTGATAATACACCAAAGTCATATTATCCCACACCAACCCATTCTATTACGTATCATCCGTATATCTAGTAGGTAGTTTAAGTTGATGTAGAACATAACATTGTGATAATAGTTGAAGGATTTATTTTTTAATTTGTAATAGAAAACAGGAGGAGGATGACTTAGCAGCCTAAACTGGACCGTGACCTACGATTAAGAGCTCTTCATTGTTCCCTAAACAGGGCAACCTTTAAAGCCTTTCAGCTCTTTGGGATATCTCACTGTCTGCATTTAATTTTTCGTTATTTGTTTTAGGCCATACGAAACAATATGAGAGTAGAATGCAAATGCCATGGTGTATCTGGATCATGTACACTCAAGACATGTTGGTGGCGAATGCCATCCTTCAGAGAAGTTGGGGACAAACTTCGAGACAGATTCGAAGGGGCTGCTAAGGTAAAAAGAAACTAACTTTAGTTTTAAGAATTTTTTTTTGTACTTTTAATACATCAAGATATTGTAGATGTGCTACAAATAATAGATTATCTAGCAGATAAACATACTGATATCGATGAAATAGATAGACATCTGGACATCTGAATGAAATAATGTAAATAAGTGAAACATAACAAAACTTTAAGTTTTCCGAAATTGATTGATCATTAAATTAATCAGTGAAAAAAGGCAGTTTCATTCAACTTTATATCAACTCGTTAAATTTAACGAGTCATCAATCGATTTTGATGTTGCAGTTGTTAGTTGATTAACAATAAGTATGGACAGCTGTTGCAAGTAGTATTGAAGATTGCATACTATTTAAAGAAGTATATACATTTTATAACTATTTACAAAGTGGTTCTGGATGTTCTGATAGACTTTAAAGATTCCACCACCAGTTAGTTCATGCAAACTATTGCCTAAATCAACTTTAACTTCCGCAAAGTAACGCCTGAATCAATTTTTGAAGATAATTTGACCAAGGCACTTTTATTGTAGGTGATCTCCAGCAACGACGGAGAAAGCTTCATGCCAGAGAGTCCAACTCTAAAAAGGCCAGGCAAGAAAGACATCATCTATTCGGAGGAATCGCCAGATTTCTGTTTGCCAAATATGAAGACTGGATCTTTAGGAACTCAAGGTCGGCGATGCAACACAAGTTCAGTAGGCACAGATAGTTGTGATCAGCTTTGTTGCAGACGGGGTTACAAAAAGACGACCATAAAAGAGACTGCTAATTGCAATTGCCAGTTCAAGTGGTGCTGCGAAGTGAAATGTGACACGTGTCTTGTGAAACGGGATATAAAAACATGCCTGTAATGTGATAGATAATGTCTTAAATGTTTTATATTAAACAACATTCTTTAATGTTTTACATTTATTTTTTACTTGCGTTTTTCACTTTAGATGACTTTCACTGATTTTCGTGGATGGTAAGTCTTTAAAGTTGTGAAGTTTTAATTAAATTTGGTGAACTTATATGAGTTGAGATAATTTTAATGAATACAGAAAGACACCAGCCGTTTGTGTGCTCTCGTGCGTAGCTGGGACGGGCGTTTTATAGACGAAAAATAATTTAGAAAAGACAGCTTAAGCTTTATTTTTTAATAAATATCAGTTTCAGAACGACGCCGAGTCTTCTTATTCGTTATTCGGATCCTTACCTATTTTCTTTACTTTATCAAAATCTTCTTCCTCACTTTTATTTTCTTCATTATGTTCTACGCGCTTTGTACTTCCTCGTTTACTATCAGGTTTATCGCTATTATAGTCAGGTTTACCTAAATATTTATTTGGTTTTGGTCGAGGCTCTTGATTGAATAGTGGTTCTGGTTTGTAATTGTTGAATTTCGATCCCGGTTTAAACATTTTCTTGCAGTCATTGTTCCTTATTGTTTTAGACCGGCCTTTCGATATATAGTTGTACATCATTCGTATTTTCCAAATATCTGTGTAGGTAAAGCCTTGGCCGTCACCAATGCCATCGATAACCGGATACTGCAATTTATTAATAAAATTTGACATGACATGGTTTGATGTACACACAACTACATATTTACACAATAAATGTAAATAGTAATCTAATACGACTTATGCCAACCAGAGCAACTGAAATCGTTGTGCTGCAGTTTTACGAAAGGAACAACTGAGAACAAAGAGTTTGAAGCGCTCATAAGGTACACTTTTCTCTTTTTTCAATATTTTGCAGAAGCACAAACATATTACACCTAGAGCTCCAAAGGCTGAGCTGTGTACGTGCTAGCGATTGGGTATTTTTTTGTTTTTAATTATCTAGAACAATAAAATATTAACAAACCTTAGGCTCAATCGTTGCATGGCCGCTGATAGAATATTTGTGCAATCCAAAATGACCAGCGCTATAAAAATCATAATCAAGATCATGGAACAACCATTCGCTATTTTTAAGTGCTTGAAACAAATGTTTTTTATCTAAAAAAAATACATTAAAGGATATTTTTTAATTACTTAAAATATATATTAAAATAATTTATTTTGGAAACACCAAAGACTAAAGTGAGTGTTGAGAGTCAGTATACATGAAAACAAGAGTGGAGTCCTGGTTAACACTCATGCCTTTCCCTCTTTCCCTTTTACCCTCATTGATGGGACTATTTTTTGTAATCCCAAAATGAATTTCATCGATTTATTTTTGACAAGCAAAGAAAGTAATTAAAAGTAAAAGTAATAGCAAGTAATCTATTTACCAAGTGGTTTTAAGCGTCATGGTATGATCTAGCTTAAGGATTGAAAAAAACTGACTGGAGATGGTAGTAAATTGAGATGTTCATATGCAATAGTAAAATAAATACGTGTTAATCTAAATATACCTGGCATAATGTTTTTAAACTTGACATTGATGGAATCATCACGATCAGGAGCGTTGTTTTGTGGAGGAATGCCGAGAATGGCTAGAACGATCGCATATAGCTCTCCAGTGTATGGACTATCATAGCCCAGTACTACTTTCTGTAACATACAATACAATACCCTTCATTGCATAAGAATAAATAACAAGGTAAGTTACGTACAATTATAAACAAACATAGTTTGTTTGGAAACTATAGAAATCCTTCATTGGACAAAAGGATAACAAAAAGCAGACTTTACATAAGATTAATTTTTAACATACGCATTTCACGATAATCCTGCGCTTAGAAGCTCGTTTTATTTCTATAACTTTAGAAAAGCTAAATATGTCTGTAAAAAATAAGACACAAAAAAAGAAGTAGCATCTCTTTGTTTTCTTTTATGCTGGAAACAAAAGAATAGTAATCTTCTTTTCTCAAAATTTGAGTAGCTCTATAAAAGTCTCTGATAATCTATTTACTTTTTAGGACACTTTAAAAATGGCTTACTGTGCTCTACTAAGGGTCCATCATTATGAACTCTTTGTTAATGTAAGTTTACCTTCAGCTAGCACACTCCTTGATAAGGTACATATATATTTTTTTACCTGAACTCCTTTATTGGTAAAATCTTTAGTGGTATAACCCTCTGCGTTGAGTACTCCACGTCGGTTTATAAATAATACCCAACGAGTAAACTCATCTCTTGGAGGTCGAAGGAGCTTAAAAAATTGAACTCCTGTATTCACATTTACTGATTCCAGAAAAAGATCTAATTTTTTGCGAAATTCTGCGTCTGTAAGTAAAGGAGGCATTATATCAGAAGGGTCATTGTATTCAACCCGTTCGTTAATTCTTTTTAAGTAGTTGAAAAATTAATGTGTTTGCAACATCACTTCTTTTCCATATTTAAGAAATTTCTATCATTAAAGTGTTTTTTACATATTTAAGTTTATATTTTTTACTCAGAAAAACGTGCTATCAGACGAACAAAAATTTTATTTCAAATTTCCGACGTTCGATCATAATCCTCTTACTTAAGACATGTGACATCGTATTTTTCACCAAAATTATACAAGTTATCCCATTAGGTTTAGTTTATTTATATCCGTTAAATAATAAATATATAATTTTTTGTACTTTATTCATACAAAAAACAATAATAAAACAATAACTAAGAAATTAATTTAAAATAATTTTGGTTCTATATTTTGTAAATAATCTTCCGATTCGTTTAACTACAAAAGCAATATATCTCACCAAAAGACACAGTATCTATGAAGTACGGAATGACTCCTTGTGGCCAGATCTTGAATTGGGCCATTTCTGCTTCAGTATAATCAAACCCAGGCTCTTCATTTTCTAAAGCATTTATATCGCCTTTAAGTTTTTGGTTGAATAGATCATTAGCTGCATTAATAGAAACTGTAATAGAAATTGATTAATTTTCTATATGTGTACTTCATCTTTCGAGTCAAAATGGCTATTGAGTTTTTAAATTAATCTAATAAAAATTAAATTAATAATAAATAAATAATTAAATTTAATTAAATTAAACTATTTTAATACGGTTTTATCGGTAGTTTGTAATCTTATGACATCAAAGACAAATGTTAACTTAGTCTGCCTGCGACCATGAACGCTGTAAAGTGTTTGAAATGTCAGGTGTAAATAAATAAGTAATAAACGCCATAAAACCGTATTAAAATAGTTTAATTTAATGAATAACAATCGCGAAAACATAAGAAATAATTAAATAAATTTAAGTTTTTAAAATCAAGAATTTTTATCAATTCACATCTAAGACATGGCCTAGCGTTTACGTAGGTATGTACTTAACTTACCAGTTCCACTAATTTCTGCAAAAAAAAAATAGAAACAAAAATATAAATAAACTATTAAAACAATAATATTGTACAAATTAATTTAGAATGTCGATATACTTACCATATAAGTGCATCAAAAAATACAATAGTTGGAGACATTTGAACCGGCTATGTTTACACGTCGTCATACTGTGAGAGTATTTCAACATTTCAATTTTGCATTCCAGCCATAAAACAGTTTATTGAATCATACATAAATAAACATACATTTTCTTGAACTTTTTGATATTTACAAATCCTAATAATATTACCTTTAAAATCAAAAGTGAGTTTGTGAATTTGTTTGATACCTCTTCGCGCTTCATCTTTTGATCTAATTTCGCGTAACATATAGTTGAGAACGCTTAAATACCTTTCGTCCTGGAATAAGATATGGTTTACGTTAGATTTATGTATGCGTGCGAAACCGCGGGTAAAAACTAGTAACTATGTAGCATCTACCTTATAATAATTGAATTAGTAACTGCTATTGTTATTTATATTTTTCTTAGGTAACATATAAATGCAGTGACAGTGTAGTTTACATTTAGTACACTATTAATTAATGATAACCAAGTTTGGACTCATTTCTTTGAAATTCTAAATAAAACTATGTATAAGTAGTAAGTTTTCAGAATCATTTATTCCGTGTCATCTTGATCGGCCTCGTCTTCATTGTCGTCAAGCTTTTCATCAAGCTTTACTTCATCAATTTCAGCGTTATCGTTCCCATATTTTTCATTTCCAATCACTTTATAATCACAACTGCTGCTATCTTCGAATAATCCTAAATACTTATTAGGCTTTTTGCGTGGTTGCGCGTTATGTTTATTTGTTTGAGATGTACTAAATTTGGGTCCTGGTTTGAACATCTTTTTGCACTCTGCTTGTTGCACTGGAAACGCTTTGATGTTTGCCATATAGTTGTAGAGTAATCTCATTTTCAAAATATCAATGTTGCTGAATCTCTGCTCTTGTCCCACGTTCGGTAACAGCTCTATATTATCGAACTGAAATTTAAACAAATTCAATATATCATTTATGTTAATTTTATTTCATCATAATCCTAAGAATTATGATCTGCATGCGCCCACTCACTGTGTCACTCAAATAATTCTTCTTCGTGTGAAGTAAAATTAGCTATGATTTTAAATAATTTACGCGGCAACGTTGACTGATTTGTCGTTGGCCGCTCCAAGATCCTCAACCGTGCTAGAATCTGGGCAATCAGAAGACTAGCCATACACTCATTCATACATGCATACAGCCAAATTGTCTCACATAACAATGCGGATCATAAAATCTATTTATTCGATTCATAAAGTAAATTGGTATATAAAAATGTGGTGTTAGAATAATGATAATTAATAACACTATAAAATCTAACCTTAGGTTCTATAGTAGCTTTACCATTTTTAGTATGCTTATGAAAATCAAAATGACCAGCACTCTGAAAATCGTATTCTAGATCATGAAAGAGCCATTCGTCATTCTTTAAAATGTTAAATAGCGGTTTTTTACCTGAAACAGTAATTATAGATTTTGAAATAGGTACTCATGTCAATAAACTAGTGATTAGTTATAATTTCTTTTGTATTTTTTAATCTTAGCAATTTATGAAACTTAATTTGGTATGGATGTCGTACCCTTAGCTTGGATGCAACTAGGAAAACATGCTTAGATGAAGAAGAAGACTTTCAAAAGCCCACCCCTAACAGGGTTTAATGAAAAGTAAAAGTTTATATAAGTGACACTTTAAATATACTCTTTGGCGCGGGAAACCGCTAGAATATGAATGAAAAAATATAAATTACCAGGTATGATATTTCCTGTATTTACTTTTACATATTGATCTCGATTGGGTGCATTGTGTTGAGGTGGAACTCCAGCCAATCCTAATACAATATGGAACATATCTCCTTTTCTGAAACAGTCATATCCTAACACCACAATCTGAAATAATATTGTAACTGATGTTCTTACAAGTTTACCACTTAATGCATTATTTATAGGAGTATTGTAGAAAATTTTCATCCAGTCCCGCCAAATCTTGCAACAAGATATACCCTAGTACCAATAATTTATCTCAATGCACGATAAATCATTTTTCGTCTAAACGCCTAACACCCATTTAAAGGTCTTATCACATTACACCAACTCAACACTGACTCCACTCCACCTCAGCTCACAGTATGGTATTGAAATCTGAACTTCGTGTCGTGGCGTGACATTTAGAGTTGACTTTTTAACGTTTAATTAAAAGAAGCCTGGTTTGAATAAGAGGAAACGTTGTAAATGAAATCCTTTAATCGATCAAAAGTGAGATATAGACACAAAAAAAAAAAATTAAGACATCGCATTTACAAAAAAATTGTTGAACAATAAGCAGGTAAAAAGACTTACCTGAACACTTTTACTTGTTAGATTCTTATGTGTAAAATCATCTGTATTGAGTACTCCTCGTCTGTTAAGAAACATTACCCATCTAGTATTATCATCGGACGGTGGTCTGTGTAGTTCAATAAATTGCAGACTCCCTAAATGGTTGACGTATTCCAGGAAAAATCTTATTTTGTCACGGAAAACTTTGTCTGAAAATTTTAATTCCTATTTTTAATGAAAAGACAAAATAGAAAAACTGATTTGAGTACTATTAGTAGAGTGATATTAGAGTAGTTGTAAGTGAAATTTAACTCTACTTGAGAATATGGGATAAACCTCCCATGGCTTTACTAACCTTGCGGTTATATACGAGCCGCATCTCGCTGTCACAGAATTATTAATAGTACTAAGCGCTGTATAAAACTAACAATTGGGTATTCTACTCAATTTATTTTTATCATTCATATCAAACATTTCACTACCAGAAACTGAAAACAGAAAGTTTTTTCAAAATTCGTTCTTAAATAAATACGTGATAAGCCTTTGCAATTCGGTGCAAGGGGAAACTGTCAAAATACAAGAAAAGGATGCACTGTGTGTGTAGTGTCGTCACTGCCATTTGGTTTCATGCGTACAAAAGAGATAGCAAGACGTCCCACTTTTCTTCCATCCAATCAATTCTTCAATCCAACTACTTAACAACCAATTTTATTGTTGTTTTCGGAATCGGTTACTTTTTAGTGTACATATTGCTTCGTATGCAAATTTTTCCTGTTTTCCTTACTACTATAGTGGTTGACTGGAAGGGATAAGTCCGCCAATGTACAATAAATATTTAAGTTATTTTTATTTTTACTTTTAACTGTGTTCTTTTATGTACAATAAAGAATTTTACATACGTTTTTCTTGTAGAAGGTTTGAGTGTAATTCAAATAGATAATAGGCATGACGAATAATTTTCGATTTAATGTTTAAATGAAAGACCTCAATATAAAAGGCACACTGGTAAAACACGTGGATAAAACTTAAACTAACTGGGATATGACGAAGTTAAACTCATGTGCATTTCGGACGATTCTATATGTATGTGTTCATCGATTAAAATATAATTTTTAGTAATTTTATAGTTTCAAAATTGACTTTCCCATCAAATTTTAAATTATTAAAAAAAATCGCCTATGCTAAATTTCAAGGTAAAAATTTCAACAATGAGTTTAAATACATGTATGTTATCTTGCGATCACATTACTTTTTAAATTTTTGAACCTTGTCGTCTACCCAATATCATACCTAGAAATTGGTATAATCTTACCGTAAGAAATTTTATCAATATAGTAAGGAATGACTCCACCTCGCCATAACTTCAACTTTTCCATTTCCGCATCACTAAAATCGAAGCCGGGAGTGTCTTTGTCGGTATTGCCTTCATCACCGTAAGCTAATACAAAAAAAAGTAATGTCATCACTTTTTTAAAATATTTATATATAAATAGTTATTATTAATAACACTACTGATTTGAGTTTATCAATGAAAATCAATGTAATTGAGATCCATTGTGTCTTTGAATAAAATAAATTAACTTACACAATTTTTGTGGACCTATAAAACATCATAATTTTTATTTCATAAAATCCATATCCATACTTCCATACTAATTCATACTTCCATACTAATATCCATACTAATATTATAAATGATTATAAATGCGAAAGTCTGTCTGTCTTTCTGTCTGCTCTCTGTTACGCTTTCACGGCCAAACCGCTGAACGGATTTTGATGAAATTTGGTATAAATATAGTTGAATACCCAGGGTCAAACTTAGGCTACTTAAAGGCGCAGGCGGAGCTGCGGGAAACAGCTAATTACTGATAAAGCAAGTGACAGCAGCAAATCAAACAAGTGTCGTATTATCTGTGTCTCTGTAATAAAAGCTGTACAATCACTGCAAATCAAGGAGTACTGGACACCAGGGAGTACATGGTCGATTGACAATGTAACCTACTCGAAATGATGATGATGGGTACTTGAAACTTGAATTGGGGTACATATACGCCACAAAGCCAGTGCGTAGAGCAACTGTATACATACATTCCTCACCTGTAGTGATTTCGACAATACTAAATTAGTATACTTGTATGGTAGTTATATTTTGATGGGGAAAAATAACCTTACCTGCTGCGTTAACATTCTTGTAGGATAGTTTATTGAAATTTTCTGAAAGAGAAAAAATATCGTCTAAGTATAGCATTTCATTTCGGTGAAATAAACTCCACTGCTGAACATATACATCCCAATTTGTATGTTTGTTGGCTCATAAGCAGCATGCATCATTATTAAGTAAAATGTTAAGGTAGCTGCCTGGATGACACAGAAAACAAGGATTGAACAAAAAAAATAATTGGTAATTAGCTAGGCAAAACCATATAAAGATCTTTAACTTGAAAAAACCCTCAGGATAACGACGGATGCAGGTTGCTTCTGAAAAATGGAGAATTATGAGGGATACCCTTAGTCAAACAGTGGCCTTATTTTGCCCAAGATGATGAAAAGATCTTTATCGACTTACCATTATCAACGTAAGCGCCTTTCAACTTCAACTGTTCCCAAGCTGCAAATATCAATAATTAAAACATACGAAGAAACAGTTCATCATCATAGCGTTATCCCAGTTGCATCCTCCGCTGTTTGCTTCAGAGCCCAGGGTCCGCCTAAAAAGTAGGTATCACACTTTCTTTGATTATTTCTGTTTATATTATTAATTGTCTGCTCTGTGTACTGATATTTAACAGTATTTAAAAAAGTCTAGGTATTTCAAGAGTAAAACCTGAATACCTAACTGGCTTCAACTATAGTCCAATTGCTAGATCCTTAGGTTTAATACTTGCTTTTAGAAGATCAGTAAAATAAGGCAATGGATGTTACCTATTACACGATAGAACTCGATAAGACTATGGAGCTTCTTTCTTAGGGCATGACAAGCGTAATCTGACTTAGTTTCTAAGACTGGTTTCGCTCTCTCTACTATTGTCATAAGGACTTGTCTCGTCAATCACTTTTTTACGAATTTCAGTTACACGCATTAGAAATAAACCCACATAACGTATAAGAATAATGATGTTATTGCTTTGAAAATGTGGCGGAAGATTATCAGATCCCATATGTGGAAATTCTCCAAATTACTTACTTGGGTCGGCTGAAGTTCCTGAAAAAGTTAATGGTGTAAAACTGTATTAAGGTAGGCAAAGCATAAGTACTCTACACTCCTGGTCTAATATTTGCAGTAAAAAAGGGGGCGAATTGTGAATTTCATTCCCAAATTTTTTGAAAAAAATATGACATAGGAAAACCATATTTTCTGAATCCATACATGTTCAGCTTAATCTAAAATAAATTACGTTGTCTATGGTGAAACACTATCTTTTTCTTAAGTTATTGATTGTTTTAAGTGCTATTATTTCAACAAAATATACAATTTTGAATTCTTATAAATATAGAAAAATATACTAAACGAATATGACATTGCAAACATACAAAATTATTTACTTTTAATTGAATGTTGTAAAATTAACAAACAAATTGTTAAATAACTTGTCCACATATCTTCGAGTCGAAGGTTATTTCAAAACTGATTTATTTATATTTACAAAATTTAGAGAGCGATAACAAAAAACTGTAAAATAGTTTATAACTTTTCTTCAATAAAATGTATAGATTATTTGAATTTTCACGCGAATGTAATAGGAAAGTATTGATTTCATACTTCATATAAAATTACATAAGACAAGTTAAATACATAAAATATTGAAACGAAATTGGCTGAAATTTTTTAAGGGTAAGCTTATGGCCTTAACAATTATATGAATTAACTTTATGGCATAAGGGAACGAAGCATCGGGCGAAATATTGGTATGGACGAAAACCAAAATAAAACTCCTAATTTTTCATCCACTTTCACAGATTAGCAATTTATTAATATACTCACAGAAATAACATTTCGACTCTACAAGAAGCAGAAGAATAGAAATAACTTCAGCTGCAGAAAAGTAAAGTATTGACACTGCTGCTGGATATATTCATCTTAAGACATAAAGCTTTGTAGTGGATAAATTATCACCATATTGCGATAACATGCATACAAAAGTTCAATCCGGCATACAAGTACTTCGCACCGAACATGTTATATGCAAAAATATTCGCGTGAAAAATTATTCACGGTATTTCAGGCACAGCCACGCCATTCGTATTGCTTATGACAGATTTCTCAGTTCATAAACTTCATAAACATAAATTTTCCAGCGTGAGCGATACCCGTGGGAATGCGCCTGAGGCCGGCCGACCACCAACACCGATCGACTTTTCACTTTCAACATATCCTTCCAATCAAATATAAACCTTAAAACAAAAACATTTAAGCGTCTTTTTCACCAACCCCAAATCTTTGTTTGAAAATAAAGCTGTTTCAGAAAATTGCAAGCTATCAAAACGACCTCAACGGTTGCGCAATAAAATAAAATGGCGGACATCATGAAATTATGACAGATGTTATTATTTCAATATAGAAGTCGTAAATCAAGTTATCTATTATAAATATACTTATTTTGCTTATGATTAAAATTTCTTATTACACGTTGACGTTTCGCAATTTTGATTTTCAACATTCATTATGTTTTCATTAAACAGTAGTGTCAAGTCAATTCTCTAATTTGGAGAAATATGATTTTTACTATGCAATCGCAGCAACATTTTTTTCCAAAGTTCAAAGACCAAAAGTACCAGTAGTTCATCACTGTAAACACCACTCGTGTGTGATATTCATTGTTATCTACATTTGATCCAGCTTATGAATAAACTTCTGCACTTATCACAAACTAAACTAATTATTTTTTTATAGAAAAAGTAGACAGCTTTTCATTGCCACTCATTATGACTACCCACCCGCTAAAAGGAAACCTCTAGATTTATGTGGTCCCCAAGCTCAAATAATAAATAGAAATGGTATTTCTAGATGTATTAATTCTAAGGCCGGAGATTATGACAGTTGCTTTAAAACTGTGCGCGCATAAATAATGAAATGAAAACATCATCATATATCGAACAGTGGACATCTCGGGGTTGTTCTTAGGTTGTTACTTTCCGACTTATTACGTATCGGAATATGAGCAAGATAGCTGTATTATATTTCAGCTGCGGTGAGAAAGAGATGAGAATATCAGGTTGTTGATAGCCATTGCTTTTAGATACGAAATAGTGGAAAAGAAGTTCAAGCAACAAGAGACTGAGACATAAATGTCTAATGGTCGTGTCCTTCGCCTTGTAATTGTAACTTTTGCATCATAACGACTTTATTTTTCGTACTGCTTTTGTGCCAGTATTCCACATTTAAAATTTACTTATAATATTTCGTCCGCAGTCTTATTCCCGCGGAATATTAAAAAAGTTTAATGTAGCAGATACTAACGTTCTAAATTTATACCTAGGATCATTAACTATTTTCGTTTTATTCTCGGTCAAAAAATTTCTTTATTTGTGTGTGACTTTAATGAGCTCTTGTTATTTGCTTTAATTAGGCTTTAGCGCTTTTTTGTATAGATACAATTTATGTTAATATAAGTCTTTCATTGATAGTGTCATTTAAACTACTAGTTAACTTTACTTGATCATTATCATTTATTATTTATCCTACTAATATTATAGACGCGAAAGTTTGTTAGTATGGATGGATGTTTACTCTTTCACGAATAAATCGCTGAATTGATTTTCATGAAATTTGGTACGGATATAGTTTAAGACCCGGAGTCAAACATAGGCTTCTTTTTGACGCAGACGGAGCTGCGGGAAACAGCTAGTATACACATAAATCAAATTATTTATGTACCCATTTAATTATACAATATGAACAAAACAACATTATTTATTAAAATCTTCTAAATCCAAATTGAATTCCTTCTTCTTTATTATATATATTAACTTCTCGGACTAATACAGTCACCGGGGTAGTTATAAATAATTACCCCCTTATTCATAAAAATTACGAACGTTCGTTTAATCTACATTAACTAAATTGTGTTTAATCTCTCTCTATGTCTTACCTATTTTTGACGTTTCTTAATTTTAATGAATAAAGAGGTTAATGTTTAGTTACATCATTGATAGCTACGTTTTTTCCTAGTTACGTCAGCTTACGCTTTAGAGGCTAGGGTAGGTACGCTGTTAGTCATATCCTAGATTTGGCGGTACTAGTTATAAGACCTTTTTTGACGGGTTGGTCCCACTCGTCACCACCACCGTTGTCCCCACTGGGGACGAATGTTATTTTTTTCTAAAAATAAATCCCATATGTCCCCACTGAAGACAAATGGGATTTTCACTTAGGAAACATCCCAGTCGTCACGCCTAATTGAAATAAAATTTAAAAACTATATATTTACAATTGGAATGGAGGTGTATTTGTAATTTTGATTGGTGAGTAACACTCATACACATATGGGATATTTTTCTTAGAAAAAATCCCATTCGTCCCCAGTGTGGACAAAGCTAGTGGTGACGAGGGGGACTAACCCTTTTTGACTCATCGATATAGTAAAATGATTATGACGAATAAACTGAATAGCTTTCTCGGCGTTTAATAAGCTTCCTAAGAAAGCTGTCAAGTTACTTGTCATGCAGTATGATCATAACACCTTAATACAATCCAAATTATCTTTTTAAGTAATTAAAAAGAAAAACATGAACTCCGCCGGGCGTTGGCCTAGAGTATAGCCAGCACACCACCACCCCCTTTTTCTCTCTCAGGGTTTGACTGGCAGAGAATGCCTTTAAGCATTAAGTCCATCAGTATCATGCGTACAACTGCTAGACCAAGAAACTTATTCTTGCCTGCTGACCCTAATTATCGGAGTCCGAAGTAACAATTGAGGATAAGAAAGAGAATAAAAAAGCCACAATGTTCGATCAATTTTGTATTTTTAGTAACAACTAATCAATATTTTAATTATAAATAGATACTGCTAATGTACAACCAATATTACATAATTGTGTCACCCCAAAAGTCAGTGGACGAAATATCATTTCAAAAAGGTACATTAATAATACAACAATAATCTCTGAGATTCAGTTAAGTTCAGCTGATTTCAATATTATTGTTTACTAATATTAACAATAAAATGCTACATTCACATAAATAACTTAAGAAATTAATGAAAATATTTACACGTAAAACTTTAGTTGGAAAATTTGATTTGCTATGTGAAAATTACTGTCAGGCGTAAAATGCTTAAAATGGCACCAAAATCAACTTTAGAATATACTGGTTTTAAAAATTAAGTTAAAATTAGTTTTTATCACAATCGCTTTTGTTCTAAAACTCAAACATGGCTAAAGGCTTATGCAGTCATGGACATTAAATCTACAATTATTAAAAAAAAACTTCAGTCTTTTAAATATGACGTGCTATCAGTTCTACAGTAATTACTAGATTTAGCCAGGACTACGATTCATTCACATGACAATTATCTTAGTACAAAAAATAGATTTAAAGCTCCATACAAACTCCACAGAAATAAGAATACGTAGAAATGCCATAAGCAGGCCACTTGGCACACGCTATGGCACTTTTACCGAATCTTATTGTTGTCCCGCAACTCTTGCGGGAATCGCGTCAGAAAAGAGCTTAAATTTGGAAAATCACATGACATAATCGTAGTACGCGAATCTGTCACTGTGTTTTTTTATTTTTCCAATGGCTATTTACAAAGACCATTACAGATTAAATCATAATTACAAATACCTGTTTTAAAAACACCGATTGTTTTAACATCGGATTTGTTTACTAAAATTACCTACAGATATTACTATTGAATGGCATTTTAAAAGTAAAATAGAATAAATTAAACAAGTATAATAAATATTTTGTTTTTATAAAAACATTCCTACTAATTTGTAAGTTTAAGAAGTACATATTTTACATGTTAAGCTCACAGGCAAGGAATAATTATGTACTTACTTGCTAAAACTATTTTATATCACATATGAAATATCATTCACGTTGATATAAGTAATTTCATAAATAATAAAGCTATAATTTTAATTGGCAAACCTATAGATATTTCTATAGGACACGGAAAGTCAGAATTAGTGGGTGAATTTTCGGAATATCAAAAAATGTATCAAAATTTTACAAGTCAAATAAAATGAGTCGAATTTGTTAATGTATTAAAGTTTTTGAATTGTCTGTTGTAACAAACACAGTACCTACATTCGAAATTCCATCATAATTTTTTCTTAAAATTCAATATGATACAATTAGCTAATTAAATGATGAAATTACGAAGCGTCTATTAATCGCTAAAATGTAACATGCTTGTATAAGAAAACGAGCAATGTATAAATTCTATAACAAATGTCAAGGGTTTGCGTGCCACCTTATCTCAACACATCAGACTCAACACGCATACAAATATAATACGTATAATACTGATTATTTAATTCCTTTAATATTTAATTAAAATTCTCCTCGAGAGCGGTTATCTCATAATGTAGGACACTTTTACGATGGTGCTACTTACTCACTGATAAGGCAGAATGCAGCTTGCGAGCGGACACCCAAGAAGATACTTTATGCAAATGCCATTAAGCCACAATTTTCATTAACTGGCTTAATTATAATATGAAATTATAATTACAAGATAATTTCGCTCTTGCATCTTAAAACAGTTATGCGTCGACGCACCGACGTCCAAATAGAAAGTATATAAAATTCTGTTCATTACAATGTGATTCATTGTATAAAATATAGAACTTTTGAAATGATATTAAGAAATATCAGACAAAGTCACTTCGCATACGCAAAATATCTTCACTGGGTGCGGCTGATCGTAGAACGAATACCCTAATTACAAATAAATATCAGCTAACCGCGTTGGAAACTAATAAACCCAATTACATTTATAAAACGAGGATGACAGATTGATAGAAATATATCGTCGATAAACTGGAATCATTAATTTCCGAACGTCAGTGCCCACAAAAAAAGAAAATAACATTACTAGATCACATGTTCGCACTTAATAGCCAAATAAATTAACCAAACGAGCTTATTTTAATTTCAAGCTGTATCAATTATCGAAGAAGAATATACAGTGATACAGTACTATTTACATAAGTCAGCATGAAAAACGATATCGACTATTTCGATATATGAAAAAGTGAAGCGATTATAAAATCCGTTATCTGCCCTCGAGTACTTAAACAGGTCCACTCTCGTCAGAGTCACAATCACAACCGTCGTCGGCACTACACAGAGTTACTTTTGATCACAAATGTACCAGTCATTAGGTACTGTCCGCGCTTATAAACACGTATGAACTACTTTTTCTGTGCGACAAACTTTGCACTTGACTTCGCAGCACCAGTGAAACGTGCAATTGCATCGTTCTACCACGTACACTGTCTCCGTCCTGTACCCTCGGCCACAGCACATTAGATCACAACCATCTACACCTATACTGGTATCGTTGCATGTTCTTCCTTGCGTCCCAGGAATTCCTAGCCTTGGATTTTTTTCACAAAAACCTGGCGAGGAATCCAAGTAAACGAGGTCCTTAACTCCCGGATACTTGTGATCTGGATTGTGTGGACGTAATTTTAACTTGTAACGGTCCTTGCGGGGCACCCTGAGGGGAGCCGCGTCGTTCCGCTGTGCAGGTGCCTCCAGATCAGTGTTAGACATCATGACACGCGAAGCTCCATCGAAGCGATCTTTCAAGGCGTCTCCCACCGAGCGGAAACTTGGCAGTCTCATCCAGCAGGTCTTCACCGTGCACGAGCCCGACATGCCGTGGCACTTGCACTCCTGATGCATTTCTGTTTGTACGTGCTGTGGGCAAAATTAAACAATAAGCATCTAATATTTTAATCAATTCTAACTTAACAGGAGGTCTGTAAAGTCCAAATATCTTTAAATTCCTACGATAAGCGTCGATATGAGTGATCGATGATCTCTTAGGCGCACTCCATCGATCGCATCTCACGATCGAGCAAATTGTTACAAATCGTGAGGAGGTGGACCGGTCGTCACCGCGTGTGTATTGATCATAAATCATGATCTAGGGACATTCATCATTCTTAGAAGGTAGATAAATGACATGAGGATTGGAGACATTAAATATTTTCCTATCGCAGGCGCTTCGGAGAACGTGTGTGATGTTATTTATGCATTCTCATGTAGATATCTGGATATTTTGTACGGCTAGTGTCCAAATATGTGTTAAACAACCGCTGGAATGTTGTGAATATTCATCAGGTGGACACCCAGTGCGTCTGCCGTGACAGGAATTAAGCACGAGGCTTAATGACGCGTCTGGGTGGCTCGAGGCGCCTGCTCTCCCTTTTTGATAAATTTTGGAAGGAGCGACAGTAAGTATGCAAATGTGGGTGTGCGGTGGGAGGGAGATCGCAAGCGCAACGAATGGGTGCCTGTAGCGCAGTCGTCGCGATGGGCCGACCCAGGCCGCATAATTAATATTACACTTAGCAACATGTCAAGTAGCCGACGATCGATCGTCACCCGTAATGGTAATGTAAACACGTACGTTGACAAAGGCCGTCTTCTCACTGTTTTGTTTAATGGAGTTTTTGAGGTGCTACTGTGGAGTGGTGATTGGATAAGTGGTATTGATGGATGTGAATGTCAACAAGCCGTAGACCAATCATCGAGAGTTTATTTTACTCATCGCTCGGCAACTATTTTTTGTTTCTGACATCAATGTTCGTGTGTTGATTTTTAATTTAATAGCTTTATGAATTTGCCTTAGCACTATAGTCACAGACTTCAATTTACTTATATCCGATTAGGGGCAAATTTCTCCAGAATCCCTAAGTATGAGTTGAAATCAAACATACTAATCATAAAATAATGCCAAATCGTAGGTCAAGATTTAAGAGACAGCAGGTTCTAAAGCCAAACAGCTAGATTGAAAACTTATACAACATAACATTTATATGATAATGAACAAAGTGATGCTTACCGCTCTACCAGCTTCATTGTTATGCAAATTCATTTTCTCCCTCAAAGTTTTCCCTCTTTCTCCCGTATCCACGAATTCCCGACTGAACCTGAAGCCAAATCCTATGTTGTCGCTGCAGCCTCCCCATTTCCAAACTCGTACGTTAGCAGCTGTCGCGGCTCTGGATCGAAGTGGTGTTCTGTCGACGTGAGAGTAGTCGCAAGTACAGGATTCTATGGAGCCTTCTGCGCAGGCGCGTGCGACCGCATGTGTCACTCCTGCGCTCGTTATTGCGTAGATGAATGCTGTTTCGCGGCAACCTGCGACAATAGATGTGTTACATTAGCTTTGATGTTCATTTGTTTTAGGCAGATGGATCTGGCCCCTGTAGTTTCGGTAATTGTGGTGGGAGGTTCCCTTTATCTACCCCCGACTGGATACGAAAACACAGACATAGAATACAGCTCAGCCACAGAATTACTAATAGTGCTTAGCGATATTTCGTAGTCGAAATATAGGTAAGTTATGAGGTAACTTCTGTTTCCTCTTGTATTTTTTAGCTTATTCTTTTTTTTTTATTTTCGTCATTAATTCTCATTAACAATCAATGTAATTCGAATAAAATCCATGTTGTCATTGTCGCCCTTTGATACACACAAAAAGGTTCAGCAGAAAGCGATCATCGCACAACGCAACGTTCATTCATCTCGTACGAATACATAAATCGATGCTCTGATCCCGTATCGAATAGTATAAATAATTAATGGCCTGACATTAGAATCAAATACTCATAAAATACAATTAAAAGAGAGAAGGTATATCTCGACGATTGAAAATAAAAGAAATGCCTCTTACCTACCCGAGAGATTATAAATTTGATCATTACAACTGGTACGGCGCGCATCGAATTCTCTCTCTTAATATCGATTTAATAGCCCTCGTACTTTTATCGATTAATACCATACTCATTGTCTACGCGAGAGGAGTGCTGCGATGATATTATTAACGGATAATACTGGACATCGATGAATAATGAATGCCTCACTGGACTCGATTAAAAAAACACTGCGAAAACTTTCTCGATTGTCGTGTATGGCTATTATCTTGTTATTAATTCACGTGCTTAGACATTGTAATTTTACGGCATAATACTCTTTAATAACTGAGCTATTGTTGTTGGAAGCCCATCTCATTAAATTCGCTCGTGCATTATGAAGGTTATGATGGAATTCCTCAGAGGCTATAAAACTGCGGGCACCGATAGCGTATAGCGACCTGTGTTCGAATAAAAATAAACGGCTAATTAATAATTAACGCCATCCTAATATATGTGTAATCACATGTCACCACTGGGGATAGTGCCATCCATTATGAAATATACTGCATCCCGCGATCGCCTTTGGTGGGCTTCCGGCCACCTCACACAGTAAGATTCGATTGAGAAAAAACTGGCCAAGTGCGAGTCGGCTTAGTGAAAAATGTTCCGGATTCCCGCGTGACAAATTTTTGATAATGGCATATACCGGTATGATTTTGTAACATGAGTTGTAGTAGGCGCGTCACCAAGAATTATTACAATACTTGTTTTATTTATGATACAATTGATATTTTTATTTGTTTTTTATTTTAACACATTGACACTAAAGTTTCTTAACATACTTAACGCAAAAATAGAAAGACCGAGATAGAATTAAATGAATGAGTCGATAAAAATCTATCGCCTTATTTCTGTTTAAAATTAGAACCCTGAAATGAAACATAAATAATAATGAACGTGTATTTGTTGTTATATATAATAATAATATGTGGAACGGCGAACGGACCGCGCCAGCTTTATTAAGGGCTCAATAAGCAAATGAAATCATTTTTTTATTGAGTTGTCATCATGCACGGATATAAATTACGGGCCGCGCACACAGCGGCATCCAACCTCGCTTCGCTTTTTGTGATTCGCTTTGGGATGTTATACAAAAGTATTTTATTCAGCAATTACTTGAGACGTTCCACCGGGAATTTTAATGTCAATTTCGCCATCATTCAATGCTCGGACGAAATTAATTCAAGATACGAATACGAACGGGCCGAGTCGAGCATTTATCTTCTGTAATGTCTTTGAAACGTTCACTCGCATTAACTATAACGAATAGGTGGGGGCCAATTAAATATGGCACACGTAAATAACCCTCGTTAAATAATAGCTTTCGGCTAATCCGATTTACAGTTGACATCTCAAAGGTAATGTACAAATAAAAATGGTGGCTCAAGATCTCAAGTTGGACCTTTTTGTCAACTTAGTACCTTAAACGGACGAGTTACGAGCAAATATATTTAAAATGGCAAGTATTTCTCGTGTGATTGTTTACAATGAACAACTGTGTGACAATATTATGAGTGTTAAATTCCTACCAATTTTGAATGCGAATGTTATGATTATATTTGTTTGTTTCTCGACATGCTCTTATACCTATTTGAAAACTAAACAGTTATAGACCTTAAAAAGAAGGTGTGATTGGTAAAAATAAAATAATTATTTTTTTATATTTAAAAGGTTAATTTTTTTTATAATAGCATGGCATCCGCGGAAGACCAGCGTCGTGGCCCACACCATGACATTATGCTGAGCGGATACCATTTTGGTACATTCAAATTATTTTCTCAACCTGCAAAAAATTATGTATCAAATAAAGACTTTTTCTTTCATTCTTTCTTTCACAATTTCAAATGATCGTAGAAATCACAGACATATCATCACAGTCCGGGGCGCCCAGCCAAGTGACCACGTGCTGTGACGAGCACCTCCGAACCCCAGTCCACACGTGTGCTTAAACAGATGTCAAAAAACCACTAAAGACAAATTTACACTCTCCTTGTAACCACCTAACGGAACAGCTATCACACTAATCACAAATAAAAGACAACTGGAAACAATTTTTAATTGCCATCGAGAATTTTAAGGCTTGTCTAACTGATGACTCACTAGCAACTAGTTTGACTCCATTCGGTAGTGAAATCTGTCTGACGCACAATTTAACTATAAATAAATCGAACAATTTATAATCGAGTATACGACAAAGGCCACTGTCATATTTTGCGAATAATCGCGACGTAGAAAAATTATGACAGATGTAAGTAAGATTCATCCGTAAAGGCGCATTAGTCACGGAATTAATAAAACGCAAATTCCCTTCATGAGCCTAATAAAATAATCAACCAACGAAACATAATCCGAAAACGCGATCCTATAATACAACGAATCATTAAGTGGTTTCCGGCTACGATAAAATATAAGTAATTAAGACATGCTATTATTTCATTATGGCAATTTCGCCCCATCAAATAGCAGTCAAATAAGAACAAACATGAGTAATGTGGATCTATAAAAGTAAATTATTATTATAACTGATAATAAAGTGGTGTCCGTGGATTATCTGTGCGGATAATAAATGGTCCCGATGTGGGTTTACAGCGAACGATAATTTCTTCTCCGGTGCAGTTAAGGTGAGGCGTTGAAAATTTATAAAAGTCAAAAAGTCGTAAATCCAGCTGCGTGTCCGTTCGACCGCTCGGCCAAATAAAACTTAATCACTGTTGACGGTTGACGAACACCTGGCCTCACAGAACAAACCATTAAATAATTCAAAATTAATGCACTAATTAAATATGTTCCTGTCCGCATTAAGTCATCACGCCTGGCGTTTCTACAAGATTAATTTGAAGGATTGACTTATGAGTATGACGGTTTCGCGCTCTCAGGCCTTATTTATGAGGACTTTATATTATTCAAATTTGATGAGACGTAATTACTCAAAACAACCATAAATCACTCGTTTTATAATAAGACGTTTGGCCGGTTTAGAATCGTTCTATCGGACAGCTTTATCGACGAATGATGAAGTCATTGACGTGTTATTGTATACATGAAAACTCTTTTGTAACCACTTAATGACATTTATTTATCTATAAAGCAAATAGAGAAATTATGTTTTTTTTTTTCAAATATTGAAATTCCATCTCGCCTTTGAACTATTTTTGCAATGGTTCTAGTAATGAGATCAATTTATTTATCCATTGAAACACAGAAATAGAATGATGATAATTTTTGCTGCGAAGCTGCACCGAGAACGGGCAGTAAAAAGCAATAATTCATTTTCGTTATGCTGTGTATGGGTGATAATTCCACATTGAGAGCGCGTTCCGAAGTCTCAATGCGACAATTCGAAATTACGTCAGTAGTATATCACTCATTGTGAGGGACACAAAGCGCGCCAGCTACCACTCGCTACCAACCTCCACCCGCTCACACAATGGACATTTGTTTTCGAAATACAATAAAAAACACAATTATATCGTATTAAGTGAGCTATCCTTACAAAATATTTTTTTGAATCACACGAGTAATTTATATTACAACCGTTCAATAAAACAGGTAACACGCCGATCACAGCCGTCGCTACATCGAAATTCAATCGTCTCATTTCAGTTTCACAAAACGTGTGTTATCTTGAAAACAATTCAAACGCCACAAAACCCAAAACGCTTATCTAATTAAGCATTAAATATTTCGTCGAGGGCATTTCATATCCGTTTTATATTCGGTGTCGATCGTTTTATACGTTTTATCCACCCACGACGTCGGAATTTCGGGGGCTAACAGAGATACACGAAAACAGGAAATATTTTAAAAAGGTCGGCTTTATTGGTCGAGTTACCTGCCATTAAGAGTCGAGTTAGGTGTAACCCTGGCTTCCGTGGCCTCTTGTGCTGCGCTGAGTGCGTCGCTAAACTACTCGGCGGGGGGCGCACCACGGGACCTCGGACCATATATTTTTCTATTCTCCAAGCTACAAAGCCGTGGCGAATAAAGCCTGGACCATTGTGCCGTTGTCATCATTTGTGTTAATACGATCCTTGAGGTTTACGCCACAATGCGATGAAGTCGTCCCGTGGACGTGTCAATGGCGTGTCAACGTGTAAATTAGTAATTCGTGTCCCATCCGGGGGTCTTTGTGATCGCGCTCCGTAATTATGTCTCGCAACAACGGTATTCATCTTTATATTTTGATGAGTTGGAATCATGTTTGCTGTTTTTTTTTAATGTAGTCCGTTTTCAGTTTTTATGTGGTCCTCAAACGACGTAATTGCAATGTATTAAAAGGTTCATCGAGTATATTGCGTCTGGACGGGTAGCTGCGATTCGCTCGCCCCGCTTGCCCTTAATAAAGTAATATGCTCTAAATGGGCACGCATATAACATAAATTGTGTAATCTCTTTGCTCTTTTTATCAAATGAAATTATTACGATGGTGGTCCGGCTTCGTGCTATATCTGGCTTGTAATTTAGAAAAATGATACTTTGCCTTTACAGCGTTCGATTAACAGTCTTCATATTTGCTCTAGGCGTTTGTTTTTACGATGGTTGTATTAAAATTTTTTGTTAAATAGTCTTGATTAACTTACTCTTTCACAATTCGATTGGCAGGTTGTGTAATAAAATGATTTGATGGCAACCATTTATAACTAATGTCATTCTCGAACGAAAATTGCTCTTTAAATTAATTCTAAAGTCATGTGTGTTAATTAAAATATTTCGCCTTTTTATATAAATTAACAAAAAAGTGGATCGTTTGGCTAATAATTCTTTTGATTCGTGTATACCTGCCCATTCAAGCCACATTTTCGGGTCGAAATTCGCCCGAGGCCAATTCTGACCCACAGACGTGTTTTATTTAGTATAAACATTAATGTTGTGTAAACATATAAATCTAATTGCGATTTGTTACCAATTGACTTTTCCATGAATATTTAATGTTTATTGAGTCCATCCAAAAGGGACGTAATTAAAAAATATGGTGACATTTGTGTTGAGAAACATGGCTTCATATTTTATTGCAGGTAGACATGTGTTACTAAGGATTTACATTATTATATGGATTCCAGTTTGATTCCAGCACTAATCCGAATAAAATTAGAAAAACAGAATAATTATTTGAAAGACAAAACAAACAACAGAGACTTTTTCAAAAGTTCAAAAATGTTCTATTGTGAACGTAGACGTCACAGAAAAGTCTAGTCACAAATAAAAAATACCAAGTTTAAAGGCCACCAAAACTAATAGAAACGTCTCACCGAAAGCGCTTGCACAATTCATTAACGTATTGGAAGTGAGGTCAATAACCGGGCCGCACGGACGACCCGGTCCAACCCAGTCGTATTCGAAATGAGATCGAATTAGACCCAGATACGTTTGAGTACAAGATAACCCCCTAATGCAGCGCGCTGAACTCAACACGCATTATCTAAATTTTTATTAGCACTCACGGAAAATGTTACGTAATAGAAATTACACTTTCATTGTTAAAAAACAAAATTGAATCACAAAGACAACTTTTTTTTGCTAAAGGACCAGATGTTCGAACGTATAATAA
Source organism: Euzophera pinguis (assembly GCA_947363495.1). NCBI lineage: Eukaryota > Metazoa > Arthropoda > Insecta > Lepidoptera > Pyralidae > Euzophera > Euzophera pinguis. The sequence continues at coordinate 4,677,278 of OX376156.1, read as the reverse complement.
GCCGTATCGCACAATGAATCGAAATCGGACACCGGAGATAGCAAAATCTGATGCGAAATTTTCTGCTACTATAACTGTCAAACAAATTTCAACCTTGACTAAACGTAATAAGCGCATTTAAATATTTTCTTAACAGCCTTCGAAATATTTGGAATAACAAGACCTCATTCAATGTTGATGAAAATTTATTTTTTTACATGTTTTACGAGAACGAATACTTTCCTTATACCTTCTTAATCAATATCTATCTCGATTCTCGGTTTATTCTGTACTTGTGCAACCAGTTGTGGGCCTAATGGATGACTATTTGCCGATTTGAATCTATCGATTATAATCTACATCCATTCAAATCAACTAAATGTATTCACGCCGGCGCGATTTCGAACCGGTGTTTATGGCATAAACACGATATTTTTTTGAATCCATTCTTCACAAAGAAAATAAAATGGAATCAAAATTAGCACACGTTGTCTGTGGATATCAAATTATATGTGAATTGTGATAGTTTGTTTTTTTTAAAATATTTTGTTGTTTATGAAGAGAGTAAGAAATGGAGCTTACGTTATGTTACAGGAACACCCTAGAGGGATAAAACAAGGTCTATTCAAATTTCTGATAAAATAATCGAGAAATCTTTAATATCACTTCAGTAAATAAAATTTAATTTCGTTCGTCGAAAAGTTAAGATCTTGAGACCTAAGATTATGTTAAAATTGATTTATTCTTAATGAAATTATTTAGGTATGCACTAAAATTATTAAACTTCGAACACAGCTGTTTCAATTATTTAAAACAAAATACAATAAAGAATTCTCAAAGGAGAATTCAAAAAAGGCATACATTCGACGGATAAAAAGAGAGGAACGGGAACTCAAACGTCATTCGGTTGCATGTAATTGATCCAGGATGTTTTATCTTGATGAGCCCTTTATATGTGCCCCCGACTCGCTACCCTCCCGTTGAATACAGATAAAATCTTTTAAAAGGGTTGCCAACTAAAGATATCACTTAATTTGTAGCCACTCTTTGTAGCAGGAATTAGGAGCTCGTAAAAAATGTAAACCTTTTTGTACATCGGGCTTTTTGCAGGGTTAAACTGTGTATTGGGAGACGAGATCTCGATTGGGTTTCATTCAACATCTTTTAATACTTTTTAGTTTGTTTTCTTAGTACTGGAGTTAATCCTTTATGTTTTGTTCATTTTGTCCAAATCCGAATTAATACAAGAATGACGCGTGTTCTCAAAATCGTCATTAAGATATACCTTTTTGTTATTTGTAATTATTATATTGGCATCGAACGTGATGAGAGTATTAGGTCAACCCTTGTCAAGTATTTAGTCATCATCACAAAATCCGCTAATCTACTTACCTCTGTCGACAATCTTGCCAAATAAATTCTTCCCTCGCAAGAAGTTTCTTGTTGAACAGTTCCATCTCCTGTACTTGAACTGGTGTTGGCATTCTGTTACAGCCATACTGGCACCTTTGGCTACAGCGGCTAGCACGCCAGGGTTTTCCCTGGCCAATCTTCTCTGTTTCCGCCTCAGTGTTGCGTGGACAGCTGGATCCATATAAAGCACTCCAGGTGACATTGGTGACAGGTTATTTGGCTCTCCCGCTTTGGCTATTCCCCTGCAAACAAAACGAAGTTTGTTGTGATAAAACATTTCATTTTAACACAAAAGAAAAGGTCGCTGAAAACAATGCCTACCTAAGTTGCCGAATGTCAAAAAAAAAGTAAACACTTTACGGCGAGAACGCCACTTAAAGCAATGGGCTCGACTTGAAATGAAATGCTCATTTGAAAAGGTAAAGACAACAAACAATTGACGACCGAACTGTCAATCTGCAGACGTTTAGATAAATATTTGCGTCCCGCATTAATCCTTGAGGACTGAGCGAGTAAACACTAGTCTGGGCCCGAGGAGCGATCGAGATCAGGCATGTTGACTCGCGGCCCGTGGACCGGTACTAAAAAAACTCGAGCCACTCTCGCTTGGAAATCGTATTACTTTTCTATTTACCTTTCTTTGTAGTCAAGTGTTACGTAAATATAAATGTGTTCGTCGGAAATACTCATTTCCTTCGAGAATTCATGGAGCCGCGACAATGTTTTTGTTTCAGAACTTTAATGGTCTGACTTAATTATCAACTTTGTTCATTAGAATTTTTAGCTCATTCACGATAGAAATACATTTCAGTTCGAACGTAATCATATTTCTTTCTTTTACGTCGTTGTTGGCAAGATCTATCAATACTAAAAATACTTAAGAGCTTAGATTAATAATTGGTCTCCGCGATGCTACAACGCGTCGACCGTGCGAGACCAATTATCAATCTAAGACTTAATAGTCTTATCGAACTCAGACTAAAAAGGTATGTTGAATGTAAAGTGAGCATTGAATTCATTGTTTTCAAAATGTGAGTTTTTCTAGTCAATAAAAAATATCAAATTCATACCTACTGAGGAATGGAAATTCATTTAGGAGAATAACATTCAAATTTACTCGTGCGAACCCGGGACGAGTCGCTAGCAATTAATAAATCATTCGACATTTTGTCATAAAAATGCCACACCAATGCACCCAAATGTGCACTAATCAAAACGATCTTAATCCCGCAATGGGTGCCATAAATTTACATAACTTGTCAATTTTACGCCCACGTGTGTAAAACAAAAACACGTATGTCCTTATTTGACTGACCGTATAAAGAATCCTTTGCACTTGTCACGTCGTCGAGATCAAATACTAGAAAAAAAAGTATTCAATGGCTTTCACGGGCAAACGTGATGTTTGCTTTGAGATAAAGTCTGTGTGAATGTGTCAAAATAACAAATATTGTCTTAGAGCGTTTGTCTCTTTATGACAATTAAGCCTTTTCCGAGGAGGACGCATTATGTTAAGGGGACATGAGTTCTCCGCTAAAGATACATTACTTTATGGGAAATTACATTTAAGTCTAGCCGGCTTCCTTGGAAAAATGTTTTTGACGGAATCCATCACCCGACGGAATGGTAGGTATCTGTCATGGATTTTTTTTTTTGGGTTCAAAAGTCATTTTAATTCAGCGTCAACAGAGGGTTAACATAGAGGACATTCATTTATTTCGTCATTCTTATAATTTTAATTTCCTTCAACTGCTGATATTTTGTTGAATTACTTGATCCTCTCTAAACAAGTCTTTAAGACTACTTTTAATCAGAATCTGTCTTGAACTTTGGTTTAGTGGGGATTTCGGGAGATAAAAGAAAACTTAAACCTGATATCTGAATGAATTAATAAACTTTATTACTATGAACATCTATATCCACGTCTGGTGCCTGATCTTTGAAAGCTGAGCAAACACCCGGTTTTAGGTACATGTTTTTCTATAAAGGACCTTCTTCGGGAAATATAATTTTGATATGCTTAACTAAAAAATAACCTCTAGACACAAAAATAAACAATTTATCGTTGAATTTGTTGTCATCTCGAGGCGTCAAAACATCAAAGATTGACCACAAACTGGTGACCTCTCCACACCTTTTTAGATAAATTTTTCAGTTGTAAATCACGAACTTACGGAACATGTTGTATGTCTTTATAAATTGGCCGTGTTTATCTCGCGTTATCGTGACGCCAGCACGCGATTTCACAGGTAATGTAATATGGAGTACGCGAGATGCATATGAAATTAAGTGAGGTGTGGCGATTTCTTTTTCACCGACACTAACTTTATTTGTTGGCACAATTTACTCGACTGCATGTTATAAAGACACAAGCCTTACTTTCATATAATTATCAGGAATTTTGACGTCTCGCGTCTAAATGAGGTTGAGTATTTAATGGTAAACTTTCAGGGGTTTGAGCTGTAAGCGGGTCTAGATAATTTTATAAACTTAATACTACCTTGTTTTTTGATATACTGCACAACACAGCATACGGAAATCTTACCGATCTAAACTAAGTTTATATTTGCTGGCAATTTAGTAAAGCTAAAATATGACTATTTAGTGTGATCAACTGCTACAGTTTATAGTATCTTAAAAGATTTTGATTTCTTCTCATTTTTGTCAAGTTCTGTAGTAGAAGATTTATTTTAAATATCGCTTAAATTGATAGCTGGTGGCATTATTGTCATACACTTTAATAAAAAAACAAAGAGTAGGAGATAAATACATACCTACGTCCTACTTGAATTGTCATCTCCGTGTCACATAACCTTGTATACTTTAAAAGCTCCATTATTATAATTGGTACGAACTGAAATTGGAATGGCGAGTCTTCCGGCAGCTGATTTTGCTTAAGTGGTTACTATTTTTATAGCTATACAGGGTGGCCGTGTTTCGACGCCAGTATATGAATAGATCACCCTCTGTTTCTGATTTTAGATGAGTCTTTGTAAAATTTAGGATGATAAGAATTATAGCTCTCAATTGTCATATTTCATCTTTAGTCTTTGACGCACTTCAATATTATCCCAGATAAAATTACTCTGTGTCCGTCTTGGTACAGTTGTGTTAAAAATTTCAGCAAAATAGGTTTAGTATAGTTTAGATAAAGAATGTAGGAGTAAGAAACAAAGAAAGTAGATAATAATCAGTTAGGTTAAGGTTATTTGACCGACTTCAATTTTTGTGTCATAGTAGACGTATTTATGTAAGTAATGGTTCATAATAAATAAGTTTAAAGTACTAATATAAGTTATTTTAGTACCTATGACGAAATTTAGCACCCAATTATTACAATAGATTTAGATAATATTATCAAATAAGCTAACCATTGACGTTTTATGTACATATTATTCACGATTGAGCAAATAAATTCTATTGAAAATGGCATTTATAGTAAGTATGATAGTAAGTGAGAACAAATAGGCACGTCAATGATTAGCATGTAAATGTTGAAAATGATCATAGTTTTTCTAATGTTCAGTTTCCAATGTATATAGTACAGTGTGTTTGTCGTGGCCAGGTCGTAGAATTGACCATTTTATGATGTGGTATGCGACCATTTCATGATATGGCCAAAACAGAATCGAACAGATCATTGAGCTTCCAACATTTAATCATATTATCAACTGATGCACGACTTCATCATGATCTGGCCAAGAACCAAGTGATCATATCGTAAAATTGTTACATTTTCAACCAGTAGAGGTGCTGATGTTGCTACTTTTTAAATCATTATTATGGCGGCGGGCTACCAGCTGTTAAAAATCGTAGAATATTATTGTGAAAGTAAAAGTTATATATGAGTAATACGATATGTTAAATTTAAAATAAAACTTTCAGAATATAAGATTTGCGTTTTGAGCATAACAATACAAATTATCATTAAAATTATCTGGCCAAACATGGATGACCATATCGTTAAACGCTGACGAAGGCCGTCGGAACAGTAGTATTTCTTACTTCGAGCGTGTTTTCCAGTTGCGTCCGTATCATAATCCTAATTCGCGCTTCAAAGCCCAGGGTACGCGTTGATCATGGTCCTAAATAAGTAAGTACCTACTCATACATAGCATAAAGCGTCAATATTAATAGATACACACCATACTTTATATTATAAGTGCGAAAGTCTGTTTGTCTATTAAGCTTTCACGGCCAATCCGCTGAACGGATATTGATGAAATTTGGTATGAATGCAGTTGAATACCCGGAGTCAAACATAGGCTAGTTTTGGATACAGACAGAGCTGCGAGAAACAGCTAGTGAGCAATAATAGATGTTAATACATTTATAATGCGTATTGATAAGTTAAACAAAATACGAATGTAGAAAGAAAAAAATATATTTAATTATTATTTTTTTCTTTTAATATTGCTATTACTTGCTCTAGACAAGACTACTAGAAAATGAGACTATTTATTTAATGCAATGCGCACGCGCACTGTGTTGTCTGCCGTCACTCACCGCTCAACACCGACGATAACATTGGAAAGATATAAAAAAATGTTTAGAATAGTCTTAAAATACTTTATGAAGTATTTCAATTACTATATTTTGTATAAACCGGCTTTTTTGTATAGTTTAATGGACATGTATTATATTTAGTATTGATAATACTTATTTGTGTATTTGAGGAGAGCTCATTAGTCGAGCGCGACCTGCGTATCTGTAGCAAATGCGCGTGTCAAGCGACAGCGTGACGCGACCACTATTGGATTGGTAGCCATTTACTGGCATTTTCTATCTTGAGCTCCTCCGTGCTTCGGAAGGCCCGTTAAGCCGTTGGTCCCGGTGGTTTTCGATAGAAAGCAGTCGTTAGGCTGTGGCAGATGCCTTGGGGCAGCCTGAAAAATTCTAACAGTGCTGGCCACTAACTCACCTCGGGTCATTTTCCTGTTAGTCTAGTTTCCCTGTAAAATGGGTTAAGGAGCTTAGACGGCAGTCGCTCCATTGTAATAATCAGTTCCGCCAAATCTAGGAGCATAACTTACAGCTTACCCTAGGCTCCGAAGCGTAAGCTGACGACGCAACTAGGAATATACGCTAGGATGATGATGATGATGTTTATTTGTGTAAAGTTTGTGTGTTGTAATTGAATGAATTTAAAGCCGTCGGAATTATGAGAAAAAAGGAATCGTTAAAAAGTTTATTCCAAATTAGCTTAAAAGTACTTTGTTTAACAAGACTTAATCTAATGTTGTTATTATTTTAAGATTTATTTTTGAATTATAATAAAATAATTCTACTTTTTTTTACTTAATCAGAAAGTTACAGAATACAAATAAAGTGGAGTTTATTACGATTATTAGTTGTTTATTACCTACTCAATGAGCTTTATTTAGTAGTAAATAGTAAATTAACTCTTATATTTTTATTTAGCTTTTTAAACTGCTACAATAATTTTTATTGAATACATTGACTAATTTTAAATTATTAATTCTTAATAATAAAACAGAAATCATCATTATAAAAAACTATTTAAAAAAAAACTTATTTAACTACAAATGATAAATCTACAATTTGCTATAAAATATTTAAAATTATTTCTAATAGATTTAATAGTCTATAATAGGGATTAGGACATGCGCATACCAGGAGCAGAGTGATAGTGTGTACAAATATAACTTAATACGACTGTCAGTCAAAATGTTAGGCGCCTAACATATGTAAATGCAGTTTTATTTTTATCAAATACCGATTAATGTTTTTTGTTTTTATATTTTTCTCGATTAAACTAATCCATACTTAATATTATAAATGCAAAAGTCTGTCTGTCTTTCTGTCTGTCTGTTACGCTTTCACGGCCAAACCGCTGAACGGATTTTGATGAAATTTGGTATGAATATAGTCAAAGACCCGGGGTCAAATATAGGCTAGTTTTAGATGCAGGCGGAGCTGCGGGAAAAAGTTAGTTAGTTATTTACAAATTTTATAATCCTAGTGGAGACGTGTCTTAATATTTGTCATAACTAATTTATTTATTTTTATTTTTTCTAGATCTCATATACTATATTATCTACTATAAACCAATAATCAATAAATTGATTCAATTATAACGTTATTTACAAGCAAACTTTTTAACGCACATAAACTTTTGATTGCGGTTCAAAACTATAATAAAAATTAAGTACTCATTACATAATAATTACGTAATAAATCACGGTTCTGATTTGCTAAAACGAGGCTTGACTGCATAGTTCCCACTATCATAAATATTAACAGCCGATTTTGCAATTTAAACATCGTTTATCATTCTCACACAAGTGTGTTTACGTCTATATTAATGATATGTTAATTATGCAGACGATGTGCGAACATATTGTGCATCATTCGACATAATGATACTATGTTTTATACAATGATAGCATTGTTATGCGGAAGTTTATCGCTTCATAGACAATTTATTACATTACGGGGAATAACCTCCAATTTAGTATGCGTAGTTTAGTCCTAATATTCTATTGAGTTCTTGTGAATTAAATCAGTTTTATTATGTAATTTGAAAATTATTTCACAATTTACTGATAAACGAAGATTACAGTCAGATTTTAAAACAAAACATGACCCAATTACCAAACGCATCCTAACCTCAAAAAGTACAAATTAAAAATTCCGCTCACCACCACATACTGCCGCGCCCTCTCCTCGGCTTTGTGCCCGCCGCTTCGCATTTCAACCACAGAACAGTAAACACTATCAACCACGGACACTTCATCATGGGCGGTACCACGGGTCTTACATGAGTGCGATCGGCCGCAGCACAGAAACGTCTGGCTCGAAGACCGGATCGCAGCTAAGGCGGAGTCCCCTCTAGAGGTGGGAGGCTTTACCTGCCATACCGCCCGATTGGTCTCGCATTTGTTTTTTTTTTTCGCTCTCGACTTTTGGGTCATTAGGTTGGAGTTATGCAATAGATAATGCCCGATTATGATTTCGGTTTCGCTCGTGATTATTTAGTTGGTTTGTTTATTGTTAGGGTAACGTTTAGTTAATTTTTAGTGGATGTACTCGTATTGTTTGAAATTGTATTGTAGTATTGAAATTTCATGAATTGTTGTCATATAAACTGTCAAATAAAATTTTGACAGGACACAGATATGGATAATGGTGAAGTGCGACAGAGACCAACAATAAATTGTATAATTTGACAGTTGTCATTACATACTGTATTTGACAGACCCTAAGTGCCAGTCAGACTAATGATATCAATTTGATCGATTTCTCTGACTTAACGTAATACTATGATTATTAAAGTATTTATTATATGTGTTGATTAATAGTCTTTTTCATATTATTATTTTTCTCTTATAGCTATATAAGAGATAAGAGAAAAGCAATATTTGCATTAAATCACCTATCAAAAAACTCAGACTCAGTAGGTAGGTATGTTCTGAATTATGATTATTTTTTAAAATTATTTTAATAAAAAATTAATAATAAACTTTCAATTATTTTGATCTCACGCCATTCTATGAAATGAGCGACAAGGATAGCGTAACTTTTTTTAATACAGTATTGATTTAATTCCTGGTACGGGGTATGAGTCAGCAGTTCGCATGGAGAGCCGCAGTGGGAGGGGCAGCGGCAGCCAATGAGAGCGCGGCGAGGCTGCGCGCACGCACGACGCGACAGACCACGTGCTCGCTCGCATGCACCCACGCATTGCCGCCTCTATACTTTTACAACTCTACGGAATTTCTTTTTTCAAATTTAAATTACAACTCAATTTCCTGTTCCACAATTACACGACTGTTAGCTACTTTATTTTTTATAATTACTGGCCAGTACTGTTATAAATAGTTGAACATTTTTTATAATGAATTGACATCTTATCGATTAGCTTAATTCGGTTTTAATTAGGTTTTGATCCTTTTGACATTATTCATGACGACAGTTGTGTATCCGCGTAATTAGCAGTTTCTTCATATAGATAGGCTTAGTATTAAATATACTTTTTTATGATAGAAAAATCTTATAAACCAGTGCTTTTAATGAGGGGTTTACGCTTTTGCTACGAGTTCTTGCTACGAAGATAACTGTAGTTATAAAGACATCAACGCGATCTCTGCCATATATTTATTTTGAATCTATCTATAAATAATTATTAATTCAAACACCTTTGATCCTCACTAGGTAGATTTTTCTATGGTCTGAAAGACAGATTGAGTTATGAGCTTTGTTATGTATTTGTTGTTCAAAACAATACTAGTTCTGTAACAAAAAAAAAACAGTTTTGTTCTAATGGCAGTCATAATGGATTTCAAAAATATATTCTTTGTGATGTACTAATTTATTGATTTATTACATGACATGTAAATGGCGAACTTAAAGTCGTAGGCTTTTTCTACCAGTCAACTAATCGGTGGTGCAGGAAAAACCAAAAGTAAAAAAAAGAAAAGTGGATTCTAGGGAGGCTTTTAGAGCCAGGGTCTTTTATATAGCCATATATAAAATTCTGGGCCTTTAATCTACGTGGATTAAACGCTTAGAAGATGACAGACGATAAGTAATGAATGAAAAAAAAACACAATAAAAAGGTAACCAAACATCTATTCTCTAGATACAAGCCAAGAAACAATGCTAAGTGCAAAAATGCAGAAAACCTAAGAAAGGATTTGTTAAAAAAAAAAGGTTTCACAATGTTCGATTTACTGTAAGAGTTTAGTATCTATTAAAGCCTTTAAAGACAAGTCGTACTACTTGTAATACATTGTTGAATGCCTCCGTGGTTGAATGGTTAATGACGAAAGTCATGGATTCGATTCCCACGTAGAGCCTATTTTGTTTGGTTACTACTAGTTTAGTTAGATTGAATCACCTGAATTGTCTGATAATGATGATGGTACCATGCTTCGGAAGGTACCTACCTTATAAGCCGTTGGTCCTGGCTGCCATTTGGTGGTCGTTAAAGGGACCACTTCCGAGGCTGGGATACCATGTTAACCCACATAATATGATGATCATAACACCTAAATATATCATACAATACCATGGAGCAATTACAAAGAGGAGATGCCGTAATAAGCGTTTTGTAAGAAAGTATTTGTGAGGCTACACGGGGCGGAAGATAGACGTGCGGGGTGCTTGGTTTCGGCCGTGGCTCCAACCATGGAACACGAGCAATGACAAGCTCCGCCCACTCTTGTGTCGGCGAGGCGCCAATGATCACATCACTGCGCCATTTCAAACGGCATCTCCTCTTTGTAATTGCTCCATGTTTAATACAATACAAAACTCTTAAATGCACAATAAGGATACATTAATCCACATCAATGATTTCGCATAATATGAAAAATAATTGAGTAGACTAACCTATTGCTTCTCTACCTAAAATTTTCAATATTTTCTCAGTATTTTTAATGCAATACAAATATTCAGGTCAGGTAATAGATAACCATATCTACAAAACGTTTAAAATCATAACTCTACTTTTAGCTTCGCTGTTGTCGGGTAAAAAGACAGAGCACGTGTCTGCCCCACATGTCTTCAAATCGACACGTGTCACAAATAAATTGAATATTCTTGTATTGATACTTCAAGTAAGCAGATGTTACTTCGTTGAGGGTCCGGGAACCATATTTTTGAAATGTATGGGCTCATATGTCGAATGAAAGTCGTTCGATTTACCAATTATGACGAATACAATTTATTCGTTTTTAACTTTTACTTCATTGGATAACGTAAATGTTAAGTAAGTAAGTAAATTGCTTTACCTAAAGGTTGACTGTTAAATAATGTTTTAAGAGTAGCATTAAGTCCGCCTATTGTGCTTTACAAATTGTAATTTGTACAATGAAGGTTAAATAAATAAATGTTAAGTATGTAAGTAAAAACTCTATATTGCAAACTCTTAATGTTAAGTCACTTCTTCTTCTTCTTTAGAGTCAAAATTGTAATGAATTTGACAACTTTTATTGATAAAATGACTTACAAACGGCACTATAATCTTAAGGAAATTAAATTTCAGTTTATAAAATAGTTTTATAAATTACGACGGTATTGTATTGCCAAGAAAGCAGATGTTACTTCTTTGAGGCCACCTAAATTACGATATTATAAAAATGTAAAGCGTAGCTTAGCGTAGCTATGAATGAATGAAAAATTATTTGTTCAAGTTTGAATTACATTAAGAATATATGTATATTCTTAGTGTAATTCAAATCTAAATTCAGTGACATACATTCGTGTATTCTTTACCAAATATATCAAAACAAAAATCTGCATATGATAGAAAGTGACTGTAAAACCAGGAAACGGATAAATAATCTTTTCATCGACCAACATAATAAATGTCCTATTATACTTAAAATAAACACTTAAAAACGGTAAATATACTCGAAATTCAAAATAATAGGCTGTTTATCTCACACAATCAACCGTTACGTTTTCAAAAATTTATTGCATCCAAAACTGAAAGACACGAGCCTACTAAATAATATTATTGTCTTCTTCAATGGCATTCCTGTCTACTGCTAAAATGTCTATACCACATCATAAATTAGTTTGCTTACTCCATCAATTCAAATTATCAACACTTATTATTGTGAGTATAAAATTGAAAATCGCTAAAATTTACAACAAATTCATCGAAATTCATTCACTGAAACAGGAGTCGCTCCACAATGGTCAGCGTGAAATTTCCACGAGTGAAAATTAAAAAAGACCTATTACAAATATTCAGAAACCGTATACACTGTCAAACAAAATGCAACTGTAAATTAAGGACTTTTAAATTCAATTTTAAATATGAGTTTTCTCAAGTGTGTAGCTTTTTACGCTTGACTTATTTTCGATGGTAATTAACAATAGCGTTTAACAGTAACGGTGGCTAATAATGTGTTATATTATAAAAGATTATTGTTTTCAATGGAAACGTCGAATATAAAATGGTTTTTATGCTTGTTCAGTAATTATTGCGCTTTACAGAGCATGCAGCTGGAGGCATTATTACTGTATGACTTGCATGAATTTGGTATGAATTTAAGGTGGTCTTAAATTTTAGTACACTGAATAAAATCCTGTTTTTCTCAGAAATGTTTGTTGATTTTGCATGGTTCTTTTGTCTTTGTTCTAAATAGAAATGGTGCAAACTTTGTTAGACCAGTTATGACACATTTTTTGTATTTACCCTCTCAGTTATTTTCGTCGGGTCTAAATATAATTGTTCCCGAACTTACGTACTTTTATTACGACCAAGAAATTTTGGGAAAAGAAACACCAAAAGCTTTGAAGTTGTTTTTATTGCAATAATAAATACATTTCCGACTAAGGAATGTATGCTGAAATATGGATCATGTGATTATATTAAGTCAATCTTCTTTTTATTAAAAACTAGCTGTTTCCCGCAGCTCCGCCTGCGGTATATAGCCTATGTTACTCAGGGTGAATGTAGCTTTCCAATGGTGAAAGAATTTTTGAAATCGGCACAGTAGTTTTTGAGTTTATTTATTACAAACATACACACAAAAATACAAATCTTTCCTCTTTATAATATTAGTGTAGATAAACATAGCATAGGAAGATGTCTCTCCCTGGTATTTATATTAATAAAGTACTGTTTACATTATCAAGCAGCTTGTGGACCTTGAGTCTTCAAATTTATTCTTGCTCCCGTGACCAGTGGGGTTTGGTAATTACCTTGCTCAAACGATAAGCATTGCCATTCAATATGGCAATGCTGCCAGCCTTCTTGGTACACTACCGCAATGCGCGACGTTAAGTTAGTTTAGTTTTAGGATTTTATTAGTTTAGGTTTTTTTAAACCTAGTATGATTTTACATTGTCATGTTTTCTTCAATAAACTGTTCTTGTAAAATATCACGCAAACACGACATTTGCAGCTGTTTACGATGTGACAAACTTATTCATCGAGCCTCCGGTAAACTACAGCTATTCATACATCCTTAATAAGTATTCATAACCCAGAATTGCATATTTAAAAGAATAAACAACTCACTGGTATAACAAACAAAAAATCATACTTACAATCGTTTTACGGCTTTACCCATCCATACTCATATCTCGACGCAAATATTACTAAGACAATGTTCATCTTTACAAAATAGTTCCATGAACTCCACCGATCGACTAGACTATATCACAAATTAATTTAAACTATCTGCTAGACATAATAAAGTTCTTTTTGAATATAAAAATTGTATCACAGAGCAGCGGTTTCATTTTTTCATGCTTTATTGCTGCGAGTGAGAATAAATATTAAGGTTTTATTATGTTTACGAATAGGTGAGCCAAGGTGGTCGCCTCCCAAAGAGCTCGTGAAAAAAGGTTCTATCCGCCCCTTTTGCTTTATGGCTTCGTCAAGCTAGAAGCTGGTAGCCTTCCTCCTGCTGCGTGGAATTCTCAGAGGCCCGCTAAATTCAACACATCTTATGATTTGTCTATGACTATGCATTTCTAATGAAAATACGACGTCATCTTCTGTTAATCCCTCCGTTTATTTCATGGTTTATGGTTTCGATAACTATTTAGTTATGATTTCTCATGGTCTGCTTTTTTATCGTTATGAGCACAGATAATGGAAATAATAAATTGGATACCGTCTCTATTTATAAGATGGGGGAGAGCAGATATAGTGGGAAACATTGTTGAGTACTTTTATAAAAGAAAACTTGAACGTGGATTTGAAAATTTTAACACGTTTCGTGAACATTCCTGTTATTCTGAAAGCAACAGAAAACTACACAAATGTTGCTGTTGATTCGATTTTGAAAAATAAATGTTATAATTATCAAGGCCGATAAACTGAAGCGTTGTCGTCTATCTCGTAAGAGTTCATGTGAGCATGGTTATATCTGTTCCATTTGTAAAAGTGGTATTAGCGCCCTCAATAAATAAAAATTACCTATTTATTTACACCTAACGTTGAAAAGCTTTTCAGCGTTCATGGTCGCAGGTAGTTTAATTTAATGCGTAGCAATAGCGAAAACAAAAGAAATCCATACTAATATTATAAATGCGAAAGTCTGTCTGTTTGTTACACTTTCACGACCAAACCGCTGAACGGATTTTGATGAAATTTGGTATAAATATAGTTGAAGACCCGGGGTCAAATAAAGGCTACTTTTTGACGCAGGCAGAGCTGCGGCAAACAGCTAGTCATTAATAATTACTTATTCAAAATTTATTAAAAGTTATTCATTCCATATCCAAATAAATATCAATCAAACCAGTGGTATGTTAGACATGTTTTGAACCACAATAGACGTTGCGGCGCAGGCAGGGCGGTCGCCGACCGTGAGAGCTTTAAAGCTCAAAGCTCGCACATAAACAAAGAACACCGAATTCATTTCGCATCATCCCATTCAACCTAATAGCCAGATACATTGTTTTCCGTTGCGAAAAAGGTAAAAAAAATATTGCTGTTTTTTGTATAGGTTCCGTATGTTCGTTCAAATTTTCAGCTTGCTTTTAAACTCAAAAAGCAGGTGGTTCTCCATTAGGCGATTTTTTATTGAGTTTGCCAGATAAATATTTTGTAATTTAATATTACGTTTTTATTTCGGTCTTTCTCACGGCAAAGCATTCTCATGCTGATTTTCGTACGGTTTTTCATTTTTACGTTAAATGCTATATGAAGCAGAAAATATGGAAGATTAGAAAAAAATATACATATTGATATATTTGTCCCACAAATTTAACAAATAAATTAATTAACAAATAAATTAAGAGATTTTTGGGTGTGACGAAAATTAGATTCTGTAACGAAAATTAGTATTTTATTTTTTTATTAAATAATATAGCTAATAATTTTGCCAACAACTAGAACAATATTTACTTATAAGTATATGAGGATTTTAGCTTTTTATAAGTAACTTTAAATGATATTTTACTCAAATGATAAAATCTTAAATTATCGATAAATCACCAAATTATTTGTGATTTTTGCATTAAAATTAACACACTTCTGGGGGACCAACACCGGCCAGAGGATACAGATTTTAAGGAGCTTAAATAATCCGACAGGTATCATCGAAAACTGAATCCAGCAGCTACATGTGAGCTGATCGGATCCAAACTGGCATGACCTTGGTGACATTGGCCTTCTGGTAAATACACAGATAAGTTGTCAGCAGAACTTGTGGTGAGGCTAGCTAGAGGCAGTAAATACTGAACGTTAGTCAGAGCAAGAGGTTGTAACGTGTGTTCACTCTCTGCTTGGTGTAAATGCAATACAATACAATACAATACAAAACTCTTAATTACACAATAAGGATACATTGTCAAATACATGCAATGTTTCTTACAGAAAATCATTCTATCAAAGGTAATATATAGATACTTTGGAGTGGATCAGAGCAACCCCCCACTAGTTCTTGAATATCCGACGGGTCAGTTATATTAGCCTAATCTAAGACCATGACTGAAGCGTACCCTGAGCACTAATGTAAACTGTATGTAAAAAATGATTAAGTGATTTGAAAGGCACGTCAAGCCGTTCCGGCTGCCATTTGCTGGTCATTAAAGGAACCACTTCAAAAGCCAAAAGGCGATGTCAAAAAACTCTGACACCAAGGTGTACAGGGTCGATTGAGCTTTTAACCATCTCGATGTTATGATGATATGGTAATGATTTAACTGGAAAACACGCTTGGATGATCATGATAACACAATTAAATAGTGTAAGTTTTAATTTTCATCACCGCTTTAGTTACGAAAATTAAGATACGTAAATTAGGGAAACGAAGAATAGGATTTTTTTATAAAAATAGCATAAAATTTATAAGAAATTGACAAATACTAAAACCTTAGTATTGCTATTCTACATCATGTGTAATATTTGTCATTTTTTTAATACATTAGAAAAAAAGATTAACTAAACAAACGCAAATTAGAGTTGAAGAAGTCCTCGCAAACGTAAATTAGGTATTTTGGTTCGTAGTTCACCAATGGGTCAATCGACCCTGCTGTTCTCTTCTCTACTGCTTCAACATAACCTAAACTAGGCAGCATCATGATAAAGATGAATGAACGTGAATCAAATAGCTATAGATGTATGTTCCATTTTATGACGTAAATTAGACGAGATGTCAGGACACTTACATTTAAATTATTTTCTCCGTAAATATCCCTTCAGAATTATTTTAAAATGTAAGCAGATGCTTTGAAAATATATTAACACGAATCAAGTATGGAAGTTCATATGAAAATTAAAATTAATTATTTAACCGATTCTGGGTGAGGGACAACAATTGTAAATTAGGAGAATGACTTTTGAAACAATATTGACAAATGACTATTGATGACACAAGTACTATCTTATCATGTCGAGGTAGTTACGTATTAGAACTAACACCAAAAAATTTAGAAATGTAAAAATGTAAACGAGTATCGAGATATTTAACCGTCTCCAAATGAAGCCGAGTAGGAATGACCGATTTCTTTTGCCACATAAATTAAACTCCTAATATTATATTTAGTAAAATGTATACATAGTAACATACCTATTGCTATCGGGACAAACCTACGTTTTTTTCGGGTTGCACAAAGTTGAAAAAAAAAAATTTTTTTTTGGTTTGTACAAAAATAATAATAATCATAAAATAGTTGCTTTTTCTAAAAGTTCTACGTATAACATAAACAATAAAACTAATTGGTTGCGGTTAATTAAAATTGTAACGACAAATAAATAAAATTGTTGATAATATTCAACATGCTGTGTTTAATAACTTTCAATTTTAAAGCCTGCTATTGCACTCGTTAAAAACAATAGTAAGTTTTTGCCCAAAAAAAAGTTTTATGCAAAAACGTTTTGCAAATCCAACGGGAGTTTGGGTTAGTCCTAAATACAATAAGCCGTGAAATTCAACAATAGTACTTATATAATTCTGAGACAATATAATAACAATAACAATTATGTAATTGGTGTATCGTAAAACGTGTTTTTACTTTCGTTTATCGCTGCCTTCTAGCCGCCTAAAAACCTGTCCTTTTTTAACGGTAAACTTTTATAACAAAGTATTTTTGCTTTCTATGAAATATTTACGCAAAAAATCTCAGACGCAGAACATTTAGAAGAGTTTTTCATATGTACTATTATTCTTTATTGACCAATAGAATGTCGTTGACAAAATCTTGATATTTATTTATTTATTTATTTTATACAAACACTGACAGCACTTACAGTTTCCCAATGCGTGCTGTGAGTTAGGACAGGACATATTACACAGGTATATGACACTCATACATTATACACGAATGAACAAAGGATTTCAGCTTATCATAAAATATATCTACGCTTGGCAAATGAGCAATCAAGGCGCCAAAGAGTACCATGGCCTGGTTAGTGGACGCGTACCGCGCGGTACGATATGAGAAATAGAGAAAACTAATCACAACAGAAATATATAAATTAATTTAATTCATTCATTTCAACATACGGAACACCAAACCTATAGAGACATCGAAATTTTTGTAGGCATTTAAGCGCGATAAAATCAAAGCCTTGAATGATGCATCGCATCGTATAATCTAATAGCTTTTTAATATCACGGGTTACTCATTGTGGAGACCAAAAAAGCGAGTCGGTCCAGTCAATAAAAACTCCTCAATGACCCGTCTGAGCTTAATTTGTTCATCTCAAATTAAAATATTTCCAAACTTAATCTTTACTAGAGGCTGGTTAGAACCTCATAAGAATAACATCTCATGATACGTGTGAAGTGTTCATTTTCTTGCAAGCACATTTTACTTGTGATAATTATGAATGAGATCCATTAGGTTAGGTATTAAGTGGGCTGAACAATTTCTTGTACTCGGCTCAGTTAAAAACATTGTCAAATGTAAAGGGGCCAACTGAACCGCCAGTCTACGCTACAGTCCAGTTACATGAAAACCCCTTTAATGTACGGATTTTTTTAGGTTTCTGCACCATCGTAGTTAGTAAATAAGTAAGTAGATAATTCTTCTTTTCTTTCGACGCAGAGACAGTGCCAGAAACTCACACAATCGACCATGTTTTAAATAGCATACTACCACAATTTGCAGGACTACTACGGTTTTTTTTTTCGCAACACCCGACCGACATTCCATAAAGAATTAGAAAGAATAAGACCAATTAAATAAAGGTATCTTTTGTTTTGTACCTAAACACGATTGCTGACTTTGTATTGTTACGATTTATCATTGTTTCTAGGTAATTTGTTTACATTTCTTGCAAACGAAATCTTCAATTGTAAAACAGTACCGTTTTTTGCAAGTTATGAAGTAATAATGGTATACATTATTTTATAACCTAAAAGAAAGTAAGGGTGGAACTTTTTGTAGTTCAACTTGAAACATGTTTGTACGTGTTTCAATTAAACGAATCTTCCCTACAATATAAACTAACTCTCACTTTTTATACAAATGTTACGAAACCTCATTTTATGTTTTACTGTAGCAAACAAAGAATTATCACCAGCTCTTGTACAAATGTTTTCTATTCAGTTGTTACCCAAAACAAGGTCTACAAAATACTACTACAAAACATACAAAAAAAACAGTGGCATCAGTAGCTTAGGATATAGTTTGGTAATGTGTTACTATTCGCACTTGCGTATTTAGTTCCATTGAGATTATGGATTGTTTCTAAATCATATTTTTTGTATGAGATGAGTCAGAGTTTTTCCGAGGCTTGCAGGTCAGGTAGTTGTTTGGAAATTGTCATCATTAAGGAGTTTTCATATTTATTTCTAGTCATTCTTACAGTCACAATAGTCCGATAATCTAGGGAAGACGCTTGATGCCATTGAGAAAGGAATGTTTTGAAGTTTCAACGCTCTTTGCTGGATGCAGATTACTTCAAATCAGCGTTATTTTAATCTTAAGAAAGACTCATGTTTAGCATTAGACTAATGTTTGACGACTTTGACTTCTATAATCATTATTTCAGCCAGTATTATATATCTTTCGTCAACTTTTTATTAAGAACTCAAAGCAGGTTAATTATAAAGCAACAAACAAGATTATTGAGATGTCGTAAAATGTTTATCAGACGTTAAATTACTCCGTAACTACCACATTTCAAAATATTGACAAACTTTACTACTTCACGAATATACTTTAACGGACAATTTACGATAAGACAACTTGACTCCGCATCTTTATATCCATTTTATTGCTTTTATTATAAGTCAATTGAGTAACGTAAATTTTAAATTGAAATATAACTTTCTTTTATTAAAATTTATTTTTAATAGACACCTGATATTAGTGTGTAAAGGAGGGCTTAAAACTTTCCCATAATCATAAAAATTGAAAAATATTCGTTAGGCAATATTAATTTATTAATTAATTTAACTAAATTATATATTGTCTCTTTCTCTCTTATCGATAATTTAACATGTAAGAACGAGGTAGAACATATTTTAGTTAAACAAGGCTTAACGCACGTTCGTTATTTTTGCTGTCTGAAATTATCTTACAGATTTTGTATTTCTTGATAAAATTAAAATGTTCGCTTCATTTTTACTTTACTTACCCTCGTATCCAGGCACTACTTATTAGTTTCAAAGGCAATTGTTTTTACCGCGCTTTTCAACGCGGGAACAGAAATGTTATAGAATATCAATAAAGAGGTATGTTTTAGAAAATAGCATGACTTTTTCAATACGAAAAAATACATTTCATTGTTTTTGAAAACTAATAGAGTTTCTATTTCTTATTTAATAGGTATAATATGCAAGCCAATTTACAGAAATATTTGATATGAATTGCGCAGGTGATGAAATATATTGAATGAACAATACACAATAAATGTTGTGGGGAGACATAGAGTTTAGAAAATGTCAGATGTGTCCCTGTACTGAAAAACCTGCACAGTCTATCTCTCCACTCTCATTTTCTGTATTGTATCTAGACTGGTCTGGTAGTAGTTTAGATTTTTTTCAAATCAAATCATTTATTTGCATTAAAAGTCCCTACTTAAAATATAATATACTAATTTTACATAACAAAAAAACTTTCAAAGCTTTTCGTCTCAAATTCAGTCATCAATTTTAACGAGGTCTAAATTTCAAAAAAGCCTAATAGAACTACAAAATTAACTGAAAACAATTCGCGATATCCGCTGTATACATTTTCATGCTCTTATGACAAAGAGAAAAATGTTGTCTAAGTACAATTATTTTAAGTTGCCCTTCTGGTCCTCAAATCCCGTGATGAATGTAGCTTCACAGCTTCCATAAAGATAAAATAAGGTAATTAAGTACTTCGAAACACCAAAGAATTTCCAAAAAATCACTACAAAATACAACATTTCCTGAACTGTCTAAATTTTAATGCGTCTATGAAAAACGGAGAATCGCAAAATAACGTGTTTAAGACACGTTGCCCGTGTGGTCTCGCCTCTGGGGTGTGCTTGACGGATCAATTACTTTATGTTGCCCTCCTGGCCCTCGGATGCCCTCCCGTGACGACTGTGCGTTCACGGCTTCTTTGATGACCACAAAGGGTGCACTAATAACACTCCCGGATTTTAGAATTCAGGTTGAAAATTAGTAATGAAGTCAATAGAAATTTTTAGATCAGTTTGTTCTGCTGACTTGTATGTGGACTTATATAATTAAGCAGGATTGATATAATTATAAGAGAGCTGATTTGATCGAAAATGTAGAGGGATATTTTGGGGCATTTAATTTTTATTGGAGTATAGTAAATTATACAATATTGTTTTTATTATCAAACCAAAGCTCTCCTTAATTATAATGTTATAAAATAATGAAATTTTCTGAACAGCTGGGTTATCAAAAACAATAAAATTTTGAAATTAAGGTTAAAATGTTAAACTACTAAGCCATAAGACTTTAATGTAAAATATTGCCTTCATCAAGATTCGAGAAGTCCTAATGACCATTTACATTTCTGAGACGTGTATTAATTTAATAGTTATGTGTCACGGATAGAACAACCTATTAAATCTTATTAAACACAATGTACCACCCAGATCGGGCACGTATATTTGCGGTATTTCCGATTACTAAAATTCATTAAGCATAAGCCTCTAAACCCTTCAATACTATATTAGCATAAATTTCGATTTTATCTGCAACCGAAACCGAAATTAGGTAGGCATTAATTGTGTGTGTGGTCACACGACTTAAAATATGTCAAGCAATATTTTAAATTTAATTATACATTTGTAATTTTTAGGTTAAGAAAAAGTTACCATTATTCGGCACATTTTTTGACGAATTAATTATATGGCTATGTCATCCACTTACTGACCAGTTACAATAGTAGCAAATTTTTAAAAACAAAAAAACTGGCGCCTAAGTCGAGATTGAGGTGTCAAAATAATAACTTGAATTACTTTATCGTAACTATCGATCGGTTTGAAGAGCATCCTCATAATAGCTGGAACATAATAGTGTAGGTGAAAATAAATGTATTTGACGGGACTGGTCTGCCTTTGAGCGTGTGAATATTGTATTTCCAAGTCAGGAAACTAAAAAAAAAGATGGCTGCCATTGACGAAATATTGAAAGGTTGTGAGAGCGGGCGCCACTCTTGATGTTTTATGTAGAATAAAACGTAATTAGATGATTTCGACACCGAATAACAGAAACTTTTTCAATTGAAATTAAAAACGAAACTACTGCAGTTTGGGAGAATTAAAACCTATTAAAATAATGATTGAAATTTTGAGCATTAATTTAAATTTGAAAACACAAGTTTTCAAATTTAAATTAATGCTCAAACTACAAAGTTTATTTCAGAAATTACCATTTCTGAAATAAACTACAAGTTTTTAATAAACACGAGAAGCGGTGCCTAAAAACTCTTACACCAGGGTTTACATGGTCGATTGACAATGTTACACTAAATGAAAGAATGAATGGTGATTTCGGTCATTACAATGCTGTCATTAAGATTTTTAAATTCATTAATTATTTTCGGTTCATATAAAATTATGCCTGATCTAAATATTTTAGCGGTGATGATAAATGTGCATTTGCGAGTGAGGTAATCTCGGCTGCCGTGGAAAAAATATCAAATTCCTGAACGGCAAGCAGACGTGCCCCGCGGGCTACTAAATATTTATATGACCCGCTAAAATGCTGCCTTGAATGTGTGAAATATATTTCGCGAGCTGAATCATTACATTTTACACTACCTGTGTCTCGCAGCTTCGTTTGCATATCATATAGCCTACCTTCCTTAAAAGTTAAGTAAGTATATGCAAAAAGAACTATTAAAATCCAAATATTCCAATCTAGTCCCAAAGTTATAAATGCTGAAAAGAACTTTTTGAATTTTTGAATGACTTTGCAGTTTACATATGCTATTCTTTATTTAAGTTTTTTTAATTCAACAGAAATTAAACATTATGAATGCATTACTACACGGACATTTGAGAAGCTTACGCGAGAATATTGCTCTAATATGTAGAGACGCTGATTTGATGTGCTGTTTTATATTTCTTCTCTATATCATCATTACTGTTACAGTACTGATACAACTACTCTAATAAGGAAATCACGATTTTATTCAAAACCTCATGTATCGTGATGCGCAAAGGTTTCCCCTTTTCATTTTCCAAACAAACATCTCTGCTAAGTGCCGTTTGGATGGCACCACGGTAATTAGTACAATTCAATACAAAAGTCTTTATTGCATAACAAGGATACATTGTCAAATACAAGTTTTTAAATTATAAGAAAACAATCTTGCGCAAAAAGAGGCCTTTCCGCAAATTTCATCCAGGTAACCTTTATGGAAAGTTGAATGACGATAATAAACATTGTGTGCGGTAGGTGACATGAAAGAAATTTAGTTATTTATTTGTATATGTGTAGCCTAAAAAAAATATCATGAAGTAACATTTTAATTGACCGATATTCTGAACTTGACCTTGACATACAGAGCAATTAAACTAATAGTACACTCGCGTGTTACCAGAAGCGTTCGTTTTCGTTTTATGCCTCGCGGTCTTTTATCGTTGTCTATTTGTCTAGAACATGTTAGGTCAAGTTCATAATACCATGTTATTAAGTTTTGATAAAAATTTAATAGTTAGTTGTTGTTCACTGGTTGGTGTATAAAATCAAATCGCGTTGGTATTCTGTGTCATATTTCAGTAGATCAATCCAACTTTGATTCATCTGTTCTGCTATTCAATTCAGTAATATTATAAACATGTAAAACATTATAATTTACAGCAGTAGTACGTCGTGTGTCAAATAATTTTTCAACTGCCTCCAGGACTCTGACTACCAAGTCAGAGACCTAGGTCAATTCCGCTAATAAACTTTAAAAGACCATGCCACTGATATTCAATTACGACTTTTTAGGTTTTTTTTTCATATTAGGTCTTAGTTTTTGTTTAGTTTTAATTTTATTACAAATTAATTACGTTAATAAAGTATTCCAAATTGAAAAAATATTAAGTAAAAAATAAAATAACGACTCAATTACAATGCATTTTTGAGATGCTCAATATTGGTATTCTGCTAACACTATTTTAAATCTCAATGTAATTGCAACTAAAACGTAATTGAATGGTAATAGTTAAAAAAATGGCAATATAATAAATAACAGAGTACCGATTGTTGAAAAAATTGATGATTTCTTGATTAGCAAAATTTTTCAGTTGCAGTTCAATGGCATGCCAATGGAATACGGTTGGTTTTAAAATTAATAACAGAATTCCAATAATTACCGCGGGAACTCTTATATGAAATAGACTTTATCAATTAAGCTAAAAATACCCGAACCCCGTCTGAAGTTAAAGTCAAAAAGATTACAAAAAACCCTTTAAAAAAAAGTTTGCCGACTATATTTGTTTTGCAGTGAAAGTGATAACAAAATTGCCTAATATTCTATTGTCGGTGTAACACAAAGGTAAAGGAACTCCAATACTTATAAACAATTTGTTATTAGATAACACGTGCAGTGTGAACGGCCTGGCCACGGGGCAATCCGCCACGACGAATTTCGCCGCGATGCCACTGGCGACTAAAAGAAATACACAACAAATGCACTAAAAAGCCACGGGAACTGGTGACTGGCGAGTCAAAATGAGGAGTAGTAACGATTAATGTGCTGAAACAAATGAATTTGTATGTATTTCTTCTAGTCGCCGGTGGCATCGCAGCGAAATTCGCCATGGCCGATTCCGTGACCAGGCTGGAATTTAATGGAATTTATTAAGATAAATAGTAAACTGAGGAGGACATGATGACTATATAAAATACAATTTCGGCAAAGACGGGGAAAAGGAACAATAAAGGAAAATTTTCATTTCCGACCTATGAGAAATATTTTAATGCCCTTCTTGAAAGACTTCTCTAGAGAAAAAGTAAACAACATGGGCCACTACATTCATGAATATTCCATTAATTCTATAAAACCTAGACACCAACCTTTCAAAATGTTTAATATTTGGATCACTTCTATCCCGGGAAGTTGCCCTTGGCTTAACGTAGAGTCCAGTTTGAGTACAAAAATTCTTTACAAGTAGCGTCTCCTAACATAAAAGTCTCCAAAAGCAATTAAAAAATAACTCATCCTTCCATTCAGCTCGCCTATGAAAAATTTGTTAACATCTAATTCAACAAATCATTACGCCTCCCACTAGGAAGGGCTCTTAATAGAGACGTACCGACAAAAAATATAATAATGATTCATATTTAAAAAATCATATACATCGATTAATCTCTGCCTCTCATGAGCGTGGTAATCGCTTACTCATTTTCGCAAGAATGTTGAAAAGGATACAATTTTAACAAATTAGGCGACAATCGCATCACTTTTTTGATCTTAATTATGGCTTTTCGAATGAAATTATTTATGTCCTGGAGGCGGGGTCAAGAGACGTTCGCCAGTTTGAATATTTGTTGGAATATCGATACAATTTTGAGAGTTGTAGAGTCGATTAATGTTGCTTCAACTCTTTTTGTAGTTTTCTTTTTAGTTGTTTATTGTGAATCCTCATTAATGTATCCTTTAGGTGATGCTATATTAGATAATACTCAAACCAAATATTAATCGGCTATGCCTTCAAAGTGTTTTCAAAACCTTAATCATTGAAATATCTTTTTTTGAATTTCGTTATTTGTTTATATATAAAAAAAACATAAAAAATTCATTAATGTGCAATACTTTCTAAGTCATTTGTTATTTTTAAGTAATTAATTATTTTTATTATATGCAAATGATATTTTTTCCTTGACCTTTTAAATCTTGTATCGATATTACGTTGCTACATCACTAAAACAATACAGATGTAAATCTCATTTCGGTGTCCATCACGGTCTTGCTGCGGAAGATTGCTCTCGTGCAACATTATCTGTCTCATTTACCCCAAATAGCGTTGAAAAGAGACAGCCAATGAAATTTATTAAATCATCTACGTGTGAGGTTTTACGCCGTAAAGAATGCAACAGTTATTAAATGTTTAAATATTATGTAATTATATTTTTTTGCTCGGAAACGAAGTAACAGTTTTTAAGGTCATAAATTTACCAGTTTATGAGATCATATGTTGTTTGGATATAACATTCGCTTAGAGATATTAGAGCTGTTAGAGAACTGTGTGAGATGATATGTCGCTGTTAGGTAGATAAGCTTATTTATTGTAATAATAGTACATTATTGCAAAGGCAGCGAAATAGGCAATTGCAGGTCGAGTATGAGTTTGAAGGCCGAGCCGCAGGCGAGGACTTCAATGATACGAGACAGGCAATTGCCATTTCGGCCGAGGCATATATAGTGCTTTTCTTAAAAAAATGCAAGGAAATAAAAAAGGGCCTTTTACATAATAAATTTAATTTATTTTACAGTTTGTGCCGAAAGGTAAACGCATCTGTGGCTATACAGCCACGAGAACGCAATGTGTACGATAGATAAAAGAGTTCTAAATTCAAACAGCACACCGTTTCATACAACATTGCCGGCGCGCTCTTCGTTCCAAATTCAAAGAACGCGCCGGGAAGTAATTTTGGTTTTTCAGATACAGCCATGAGAACGCAATGTGTACGATAGATGAAAAAGTTCTAAATTCAAACAGCACACCGTTTCATACAACATTGCCGGCGCGCTCTTCGTTCCAAATTCAAAGAACGCGCCGGGAAGTGAATTTGATTTTCAGTCTACGTAAATATGTTACTTCGCGTGTTCTTTATTTAAAAGTAATGACAATATTTCCGCGCATGTTTAAGAAAATATGTTTTATGTACTATTTTTAACTGCGTATTTCAAGACATAACAACTTAAATACAAGTTGTTAAATTCAAGACGAGCAAATTATAAGCATTTGCACACTACACCTTGAAAGATTAACCTTGAAAGCTACTCTATAATAATACCATCGACATACAAAGAAGAAGAAGAAAATAAGAACATTTAATGCGTCGATAAAAAAAAATGTATGTCACTTATCTCACTGAAATCTATAGTTCCCTCAACATAAGAATGTACATATACATTTTTTGTTTCATTAAAACATCAAAGATCTTGCAAAAACGTTCCCATAATAAAAGCATTTCACAAACATTCAAATATCTTCATCGCGCCGACCTTTTCGGTTCATCATAATAGCGATATCCTGTCCATTGATTGTCAAAAATTAGGAATTTCGGCAATTACCTCGCACCTCCCACGTGAATTTAGAAAAAAAAACTAGCACCCGGTGCATCCAAATTTTCTTAAAAGATCCGACAAAGAAGAGTAAGTGATAAGCGTGCGGCGAGTTTGTCGAAAACAATGATATCTGTTATGAACGAACCTGTAACGATGCGCTTGCATCGTTCCTCATTTCTCATAACCATTCTTCACCACGTTTTTATTTAAAATCATTT
The DNA here is from genome assembly GCA_947363495.1 of Euzophera pinguis. Lineage (NCBI taxonomy): Eukaryota > Metazoa > Arthropoda > Insecta > Lepidoptera > Pyralidae > Euzophera > Euzophera pinguis. The sequence continues at coordinate 4,650,048 of OX376156.1, read as the reverse complement.
CGAATCCTCCTTTTTTCATCCAAATTGTTTTCACGTCATCTCAACACATTCCATATTCCTCTCGAAAGAGCAAGGGCTCCTTTCTATTTTGTGTATTTTTTATTTTAATTACCTTACCTCAGTTATATTAATTGATTAATGTGTGGAATCAATAAAAATAAATATAATTCTATGAAGTCTCGGATTTGTGCATTTTCACTGAAGATACCACTAGAACACTCCTATTCATCTACTTCGTGGATTTGTGTATTTTCACTAAGGACACCACCACAACACTCCTATTCATCTACTTCGTGTGGCAGAGCCCCCATATATTAGTCTCATGCTGGGACAGCTGAGCAGGGGAGTCCGCCACACGAAGCCAAATACGAAATGATTTTTAAATGAAAATGTGGAGAAGGATGGTTACAAAATGAAAAAATATGGCCAAATGAGGCACGATGTAAGCGCACCGTTACAAAGCTAAGGTACCTAAGCTATTCATAGGTTACAATTTTTATTAAAATATGTATTAAATGTTCAAAACCACCCTTCAAGTGTGCACAAACCGGATTTGGTTAATAACAATGGAATCTTTATTGTTTTAAAGTTTCTAGCAGCCTAAGGGTTGAAAAAGCATATGTCGATCAATTTGCGCTATCAGGCAACAAAGTGCTGGAATAATATACCACCACCGATTAGAAAGCTTTGTTCCATGTTTAAAAGTAAATCAAGATCTGTTATTGTCCAGCAACAATTAAATGGTATTCCAGCATGATACCTGTAGGGGAATCTCTTCGCGCGTATTTCGTTATAGTTTAAGAAACTCAGAAATTCTGTAAAACTAGTTTACACATGTTTCATCAAACCTCACAATCTTACAACCATATTCTCAAACGTTTGCTCAAACTCGACTCAACCTTACAACAACTCATTATTGGTCACTAGCTTCCTTGACTTAGGGTTTTTTCTCATTGGAGGTGAGTATCGAACTGTCAAAAATAAGGTTGGTCGAGAGGTACCTTGAGGCGGCCTCAAAAGTTGTTATAAATCATTTTTTGTTACTTTTTGCCTAGTTAACTACTTACTTTGTAAATTTTTTACTTTCTTTTTATATTTTTTAATTTTTGTGCTTTGCATTGTTATTATAACCTGTGTCGTTCCTCATTGGAGTTTGCTCAAGAATGGCGGTTTCACGGAAAATTCGAGGAATTCTTTTACCCATTTAGTTGTATTGGATTTAACTATGTGTTTCTTTTGTTTGTAAATGGTGCAATAAAGTGTTCATTCATTCATTCATTCATTCCTTAAGGCTCCAATGAGTTTGAGTGAAGGACTTTCTTAAGGTTATGTTTAAGAATACGGGTGTTAAACTTTCACTGTATGAGTTAAAAAAGGCAAAAACTGAAAATGAGTGGTTTTGTGCTATACTTTTGTAATATTTTTTTTTGTATCTTTCTTTTTGTTTTTGTAAATTGGTGTGTGTAGCAATTCAAATAAACTGTCTTTCTATCTATCAATTTCAGATGTTATCAATCAATTAAAATCTTTATTTGCACATATGGGTTTACAAAATATGTTAAAAAGGTACAAAGTTACAGAACAGCCATACACAACTATACGGCATGCAAATTAAATTCAATGTAGTCAATTAAGTCATGTTTTGTTTTTAGGTAGGTATATCAACTAAAAATAAAAAACTATTCAAACATACCAAACATATCTTTTTAGTGGTGGTAGTTACGGTCGGAGGGTATCTACATTTCCACGGGCCATGAGATGTCAACATACAATTGCTCAACATTTTGCAAAATTCCCACTCCTACGAGAACTCTGACGCTCATTCGCTCACTCTTTCAATTTGCACCAAAAAGATACCGTATTTTTTCTTATTTTTGCCCCTTTGTTACCTTTGTATCATCTAGCGCCGGCTCGAAAGGATCCTAAAAGGTGTTCTAAGGCGTATCTCCTTGTAATGGGCGTCGGTTACATATTTATTTTTGTGTTGTGCATTCTTGTTCTGACACATAAATAAATGAATTTGTTGCCATTTTTTATTAAGTCCGATTTCGCGCTTTCATGGTGGCAGCGCGACCATTCATATTGTATGCTTCACATAGATTTATGATGTGTTTTTAGCGTCAAGGGTGAAAAGTAGGTGGTACCATTGCCAAGCATTCTTCAAAAGATGTTAAAGACCAACCTGGGCGGGCGTGAAGAGCTATTTTAATTATTAAATGGTTTATTTGTGTAAATTTTGGATAAAGAAACTTTAACACTTAACCATATTTATTTTTCAGAACAAACGAAATGTCTAAGTCTGATGTCCAAATGTATTTATTGTCACTTTATACTGTACCGCGTGTACTGAGAGATTTCTACTACACGCGTACGCACTTGTTTAGCCAAGAAGTAAAACACTTCAATTCACTTTCACAAACTACAGCGCTACTAAAATTACAACAGGTATAAATATATATTTTTTACTATATAAAAAGACGTTAAAATATTGCTTTATAAATTACTATTTATTCATTATTTACAGACACACTTAAGAGACGTTAATAGTTACTTAAATTCTTCATACTATAAGTCTCCCCGGGAGGGAGATGTTTTACATCTATACTCTTCAATCTTTAGTACAGATTTACATAATCTCTCAAAAACATTTTGTTTATAGTTCGAAAAAATTGCTTACGTAATCATTAGCGTCTCTGACTGCTAAAGATACAATTTATATTTATGTACTTACGTATTTAAAAACGTCTTTAAAAAACAAGTGTCGCGTCAATCAAAAACACCGCTTTATTAGACGTGCGAACCATGAATGAATTACTTTATTGGTAGTAATTGGGATGGGTAAATGTGAATGAATGAAGGTGTCAGAACAATAGTCCAGTCTACAGTCGTAAACTTTGGCGCCGGACTATTACGTTAACCACCGAAAACAGAACATTGGGTTTCAGTTGATTTTATTGCTCGGTACTGAGATGAAACGAAAAACTTTCTCCTGATATTCTTTGCTCTAAAAATTAGTTCAGGCGGTTTTTTGTCAATAAATGTTACGTTTTACTTTAAAGAGAACTAGCTGTGTGGTCTCTCTTAATAGTTTTTTATTACTTTGTTCGTCGTTTTCGTCCTAGCGTGTTTGAGCGACGTAGACGACATAACCGACGTTTGAGTGACTAGATTCGGTAGTACTAGTTATTCCAATAGAGTAATTAAAGTCTAAAGAAAAAGAAACATCGACAGGCATGCCGCGCTCAGATTTCGGCAAGTATACAATACACAAAAGATTTTGAAAACAAATCTGAACCGACTTCAAACTCATCTGTAAAGAAAAAAATAATTTGCCCTCGATTTACTTGGGATCTCATCATCAGATCCAGACTTGGTGACAATGGTACCACCTCGGGAGTATTCCCTTTCAAATAAAAAAAGAATTATAAAAATCGGTCCACAAATGGTGGGGTAATCGGCAAACATACATAAAAAAAATATATAAAAATACATGCACACGAACATAGAACCTTTTTTAAAGCCGGTTAAAAATAACTTTATTGCACACATACAGAAACAAATGATTGCACAATAACAATAGCTTTAACATATGGAGCAAAGGCAGACTTATTATGTCCTACACTAAATAAAAAAAACAAGAGATTATTTTTTATACATTTAACCTAGTATTACTGAGATAGAGTCGTTTCGTACCTACGTTGCAACTCAATTATATTTATGGATTTCTAGGACGTCATAGAGTAAGTAGTCATAGACAACGTCGAAAGATTAGAATTATTTAAGCCAAGTAATGAGAACATGTTGCTATTTAATTACAGTTTAATCTCATGAACAGTAAAATAAAAAAAGCTTTTGTCCACCAAGACTAGCTAGCTGTTATAAAAACCTATTTAAAGGACCGTTCGAACTGATGCGAAATCCGCGCGACTGGCGGGACGCCCATAGAAATAAGAACATATAGAAATGTCATTAGCGGGCCAGTTAACTTTGGCACACTCTACGGCACTTCTACCGATTCTTATTTATGTGGGAATCCCGCCAGGCGAATGGGAGACGTTTTATAGGGTTTATTACTTATTTACTTACACCTAACATTTATTTTAACAATTGCGAAAACATAAGGAATCATTAAGTTAAATATTCAACTATTTTTATTTACCACTGTACACACTCCAATGAACATTTAAAACCCACATTTATATAAAGTACGAGTGATCAATCCTTTTGCACATTTTAATTAACACATCAAGGTTCAGAATCAATTATTCCTCTATAGATTGCGTTTTAAAAGACAACGCGAAGAATTAAATTTCGAAGATAACTTACCGAGGGTTTATCAAACAAATCTGAATGTCAAAACGCAGTGTTAAATGAAATTAAGGCGGTATGCGCGGACCGATGAAAAATTCTGTGCATTTTACAGTTTATTCCAGTTGGAATCTTTATGTTTGCTCTAACTCGGGATAAATCCTGAAGGCCAATAGCGCTAACTTTTACGGTGGCATTCTCGTCGTGGTTTGGTTTTGGTAATTTCTTCAAAATTTTGAGATTGGTGAACCAGAACAGGACTGGTTTATCAGATACATCCTGAAAGATACTCGTAACCATAGTATAGAGTCGATTGATCATGTAATCTACTCGATATGAATGAATCCTGAAAGATGGGCACGCCTAGCTACAGAATGTATTCCTGAGAGGCGAAGGAAGATGTACACCATATAAAAAAAATTGCCAGATGATTTGAAAGATTTTGATGAGGATTTGAAGGCAGCAACAAGGGACAGATATGTGTGGAAACAAAGAGGGGGGCTTTTTAGCAGCAGTAAGAAAAATTGCAATCATTTTTGTTAACCTATTTCGTATGAAATAAGGGGCGACCTTTTCCTAGCAGTGGCAATCATCTAAGTGTTACTCCGGTTTGCATCTCAATTCTTCGTGACTCGTCCAAAATTTTCTATTTTACTAATACATCTGCAATAATATTTAGAATATTCTGTTCGCGTGGAACAAATGACAAGTAGTAAGCGGAGTATACCCATTCCGCGATTGAGCGATATCTGAGATCGAGAAGTGAAACTGCGCGATATCGACCGAATACTCGATTGGAGAGTGAACATCGAATGATGCAAGTAGGTTACATTTTTGGTGATTTACCAAATTATTTACGGTGGCTGTCGTGAGGTTTCCAAAATATTCTACCACAACATTAACCTGTGTTATAAAGAGTAAATCAATTTTACAAATAAAGAAAAATTCTTTAATTGACACCAATATTATGCAGTAATAGATTTGTGATTGGATTCCCCAGTTATGTAAGAGTATACCTGTTTTAGGAGATTCCACTAAACAAAGTAGCGTAAATATTGGAAGTGAATTGGATGAATGGAAATAATCAAATATCATCATCCTAGCGTCCTCTGTTTGCCCCAGGGTCCGCTTTCCTAGTTTCACGTCTCCACTTCGCCCGGTCTTCAGCATCTTTGGAAAATCCGTTTGCACGCATATCCTGCTCTACGAAGTCTAGCCAGCTCTTTTTGGGCGCGCCCCTTCTACCAGGCCCCGGCGGAGGCGGCATGGTCAGACAATTGTTCCCAACGTATGTTGCTGGTTTATGCAAGACGTGACCGTATCATCGCAGGCGATTTTCCTGAAGCTTATCTGCTATGTCTCGGACAAGAAAGCTACCCCGAATACGAGAGTTTCTTATGCGGTCCTTCCGCTCATCCAACGCAGCATCTTTATCTCCGTGACACACAGCTCTTGCTTTTTGCCGCTCAAGTAAGGGCTAAGAACCGAGCTTTGGTGAACCCCAACAGTGACGGGAGAGGGTTTGGTGTCACCAACAGCGGTCCTAACTGTTGATTCGGAACCGCAGTACATATCTCGGATAATCTCAATATAGATCTCTGGTGCCCCTTTGGACCTCAGTGCGCACCAGATCATCGACCGAGGAATACAGTCAAAGGCCTTCTCCATATCTAAGGAAAAGGAATAGAGAGGCGTATTCTTTATCCTGTACTTCTCAATGACGGTCCTAAGGGCAAAAACCGGGGCTATGGTTCCGTAACCAGGGTGAAATCCATATTGACACTCCGAGACTGCACTCTCCTGTCAGATTCGAGAATCCACTATATGAAATATGAAAATTAAAATAATGAAAGATTTTTCTTTATATTTCGTATCATCAATTTCTACATGACATGAAAGCAGATTCTGATTAGAATTATCGAAAATGATTTCCTGTTACTTATTTTATTATTTTTGTATTGATTTTTGTTAAATTTTACCTAAAAATAATTTATTTTGTAACATCTTATGCGAATACAACATTTTATGCAAAAAAATATTACATCTCACTGGCGGGCATATAATTTTCAAATAATTATATAATAAATATTATGTCTTTTATAGCTCTATGATTATTTTATTAAATATATTACATACTAGCTTTTCCCCGCAGCTCCGCCTGCGTCAAAAAGTAGCCTATGTTTGACCCCGGGTCTTCAACTATAATATTCATAGCAAATTTCATCAAAATCCTTTTAGCGGTTTGGCCGTAAAAGCGTAAAAGACAGACAGACAGACTTTCGCATTTATAATATTAGTATGGATTTTTACTTTGAAAATTATTCGTGGAAATACTAGGTACTGTATAAAATACTAATCTACCAGATGGAATTCATTAAAAATAATTAATCCACCAAAATCATATTTACCACGGCTATTCTTAACAACACCCTGTACAATCCAGTAGGTGGCGAAATTTTGAATCAATGACATGGATTAATATCTGTATGCTTTAGTTTAATTGGCTTGAAAGTTTAATGCCGCGATACACCGAGATCAATTCCGTTGATAGCGGGAAGTAGGTTGTATTTACAAAGCTTTTTGTACGGTTGTATGTTTGTTTAATTATTTACTGAATAATTATCAGTATACTTTTTGGTGTCACCACATGATTACAGCGCGTGTTACGTTATTCGATTATTATTTTTTTAATTTATGGCTCTACAATAAAATGTTTATACAATTCGTGCACTTATTGCTTATGACATGCCTTGTCGGTGGCGGAGTTTTGGTCCTCAGAAGTATAATAACTGTCAGAGGCGACTCGCTAAGAAGAAGAGTACATATTATGATTATAATATAATTAGTACACATGTAGCATTTATTCATTAATTACATGAAATTACTTCGAAACTAGAGAGCGCCACAGTTGACAATTATTTTCATATAATTTTCAATTTTCATTAAAATATAGAACAAAAAATCTTTCACTCAACACAAAAAAATTAAGAAGTTATCAAAACATCTCTTACTCAGTCCTAATAGTCTAATTACCATCATCACAAAACCTTACAGCATTAAGGTGCAAAATAACGAATTATCAGAAGGGTAACGTAAGTATACTTATAATCGGAATAAAACTGATTCGAGGAAGGAAAAAAAAGATTTAGATTATCTATGGACCATTCATATCAGACGTCGCCACAGGTAACTTAAAGGCTAACAAAGTCCTTATTTATCTTACAGTTCATTATGCCATCACGGAGAAAATATTGAGAAATACATTTCATCCCGGAAAAAGATAATTTTCCCGTGAGAAAGTACGGAAGCAAAACCACGATAATTAAATTCATTTTTTAAAAATTTACATCTTTCTGTATCTCCCAGTGATTGACTGGTAGAGAATTCTCTGAGCATTTAGTCTTCCAATTGTTATAAGTACCTTTATTTGTGGAACAATAAAGGTATTGTTTCCATATTACTTGTAAATATTAGTTTTTTAACTAGTTTATAATAAGATTTTGGTTAGTTTTAATTTAGTCTTAATTTTCAATACAAACATACCATCACGCCTTTTACCCATAGGGGTAGGCAGAGACTACGGATACTACGGATACGGATACTGTTAGGATGGCTTGGGCATGTAGAAAGGATAGATGAAAGGAGACTTACGAAAGGTATTTACAAATCAAAGGTGACAGGAAAAGTCGGTAAGGGCCGGCCTCGGAAAACCACGACCAAATCGCAGACATATTAAAAAAAGGAGATGTCAGGAGTACCCGTAATCGACGAGCGTGTATGACGAGAGTGATGAGCGTAGACGAAGCGAGGGAAGTCTGTAAGGATCGTAGCAAATGGAAATTCGTAGTCTTAATTTTGAATTTTGTTTCCATAATATCATATATTAAATTAGGTAGCAAATTTTGTTTTTGATTTTTTCATGTTTTTGGTATTTTGTATATAATACTTTTATTTTACAATTATTGTTCATTTGCCATGTTTGAATTGAATAAAATTCCTTCATCTTGACAAAGTTTTCGTAGGTATATGAATAATATAATTTAGTATTTAATAATATGACTTTGAGTTTGTTTTTTGTTGATGTGGTTTTTTTGTTTGGTGCAAAAAGGGTATTATTTATACTGTAATATCCCATAATATATTATATCCGTTATCTGTATTGTCTTTATTTTGTGTTTAAGGGCATCAGCTTTGATTATTTAATTAAGAGTAGGCTACGGCGAGGGCCGTGAATAATCAGGAATGACGTTCGACTGGTCCTCTGGATGGTTTGTTAATAATTTTTATCTCTTCATTTGGGTTTCGATGTCGCTTTTCTACATCGAGTTTCTGTGGTAAGTTGAATTTGTTTACGCCTATTTATGGTTAAGTTATTTGACGAATACTGTGTGACTTAGCGCTGTTGATAACTATGTTTAAAAAGTTATCTATCGAAACTAAATTTATTTTAACATTTTGTCGCGGAATTGTTTATATTGCATAGTAAACAAATGTAATTGTATAGTTTTAATTATTGGAAGATAATGCGAAGAAACTAAAAGATATTAAAAAAATTGCATAAATATCAGCCTGATTCCCCCCTTTGTTTCCTTCCCTTCTCCATTTTACTTTGCATAGCTATTCAAAGGGAAATGAGCCCATCCCAACCAGTTTCCATTCTGTCAAATTTTCTTACTAGAAAAACCTAAAAATGGAAATTTTAGTATCCTAAAAAAACCTCAAAACTGGAAAAATCCTACAATACTAAGAATTAATAATACTTAGTATCAATAGCATGATTAATGCTTGCTTGCAGCATATTAAATCTAATTCAAGCTCTGACAAAAATCTGCTAGACATTTATATTTTTTGATGAAAACAGAAAACTGCTGGACGTCTGAAACAGGTAAACATAATTTGCACATTACTGGAACAAGAATCAGCAAAAAATTAGCATCTATTAAATTATGTATTACCACGACAATGTATTATTTAACACGTGTCACAAGTTTCGACACATTTCTTACTGGCTCCCTACTGAGAGCCTTACAATTGGTGTATGGTACACGGTAAGAGAAATAAAAATATCGTTATTCGCGAGAAAAAGTGTGTGGCGAAATCTGTTAAAGCTTATTGAAAAATTATACATGTAGTAAAAATGACCTTAAAAGGGCATTAACAGGTGTGGCCCTGGTGAACAATTACAATGAACAAGATTTACTATTACAAAATCGCCTGCAAGTCTGATAACTTATCAGACAACATATATCTTACACTAACTAAGGCTATAGTTAGTGAACAAAAGTAATAATATTTAAAACTATAATTTTAAAGATAAAAAAATAAAATAAAAAAGAAGAAGACATAACTTTACCTCAAATATTTCATATATTTATTAGAAATCCAAAGTCATCACTAAAATAGAGCATAATAACTTTTCTCGCTACACTACGAGTATGTTATATAATTATGAATTCTAGACATAGATAGATTTTAATATCATTAATCGTTTTTTTGTGTGTTTTTTAAAAAATGCAACACAAATTTCAAATGTAAACAATACATTTATCTTTCATGTCATTTATTCTTGAAATAAGTTTCCGAAAATCGCTTTAGCTTTTAAATTGCGTGTTCTTCGCCCTTGTAGGTGTTGGGTATTTTTTCACGGGGACATCCAGATCGGATTGACAAGTAGACAGGCTGGGACAGAGCAGTGTTAGGCCATCACGAAGGGTTAAGTCTTTTTGTAATGAATGAATTAATGGGTAAGCAGACAGGTTTTTTTTTATTTCAATTTCATATGCGGGAGATGAACGACTTGCTGTAAAGGATGTGGACTAGGAAAGTTTTTATACCTATTTGGTAAAAATGATATTTATATTCCATACTAATATTATAGTTTGGTACAGTTAAGTTTAAGAGCCGGGGTCAAACATAGGCAACTTGTTGACGCAGGCGGAGCTGTGGAAAATAGCTAGTAAATTAATAAATGCAAAATCAAGTAGGTACCTACTTGAAGTTAAAAAATAACTCGTAACCATTTTTAAATTAACTTAAAAGATAAAATAAAATTATCAACACTATTAGGTTAAAAGCTCTTAATTAACTACTCTCCCATACGTTGGTATATCTTTAAATTTATAATATCGACTTACTGGACAATTAATAAGCAAGTTTGCACTTAATTATTTTCAACGCCTTACCGAGATGACTATCTCTGTTCTCGGGATATGGTGATATAGTACAAGTAAGAAATACTTTGTAATTTATATACTATCTGTTATCGGCTCTGCCTGCGTCAAAAAGTATTCAGTTTGATTAGGACATTGCAGGCCTGAATAACCTGATTGCCTGATAATAATGATGATTCCGTGCTACAGAAGGCACGTTAAGCTGTTGGTCCCGGTTGTCATTTGCTAGTTGTTAAAGGAGGTCAGAGGCCGATAGACGGTTCCGAAAACTTTGACACCAGGTTGACAAATTTTTCGATGAGTCGAATGGGATCATACAGGGTACAAGATTATGATACGATTTGAATAAATGAACGAATTGATGACAATGAAGTAATATGTAAAGGGAGGATCACACATAACATTAATAATTCTTTATCAACTAAGTGGGGTTGACACCAACAAATCACAACAAAAACTTTATCCCTTAGTTAGGCTTAACAACATACTTAAAAACTGAAGTAGCAATCTATTATTAATATTTCAAGTATCAAATAGTCAAGTGACAATAAACAAAACAGAAACTGGCAACTCGAAGTTAATCCAGTCCTTCTCCGAAGGGAATGTAAATTAATTTCTTTTTGGGAATATCTCTCACAAACTTTATCTTTTCACAATGTCCAAACTAAACGCAATAGCTTTGTCCGTCGTATCACACGTGCCAATGATTTCGAAAACAACTTTCTAACTGTACATTGTCGCAAAACAGCCTAATCCCAACAAACAATAGCCTACTTTTATTGTCCATGAACTTAAATAGACATTAGTAGGAGCAGGTAAGCGGAAAAGACCTTGGATCTTACATAATTTGTGATTTTAGATATAATCTCTTTTTTAAATAACCGACATCGATGAATGATATGTATTTTTTTTACTAATTCAAAAGTATTTAGGTTACATTGTTGATTTGTAAGGATAGGACGGAATTAGAATAGTTTTGAAAGTTGCCAGAGCGCCCAGAGTCAATTGAAAGGATTTTCAATAGAAGAAAAACTTGATAAGCATGAATAATTATACTTGAACCACCTTGTACGATTTTGAATCGTATAATCAAAGACAAATACAGGTGATCCCCTTACCCAGGTATACACCGTAATGACTGTGGAGTCAGGTTTATCTGTCTTCGACTGTATAAAACTATTAAATTCGTTATAATCAAGTACTTACTTTATTTTCATTTAGAACAAAAAGATTTTTAGTCGTCTCGCAAAAGGGGTGAAATCATCATTGAATTTTATTTCACTTTACAGAAATCCGTAGAAACTTTGCAAGCGCGATGTAGCTTTCCGTACTAATTTAGGCTACTTTATGCAGAAATATTTTCTGAAATCGGTTTTTCGGTAGCGATACCGAAAATTGCCTCCTAACAAAAACTAACTTCATCTTCTTTTAGTATGGATTTACTTGAAAAATACTCAAATGTATATTTGCCACACTATAACTATATACAGCAACACATTTAACGTAACAGTTAATTTACCACCCAAAAGTATACCAGGAAACGGGAGGCATATTACCGACTATTAAGTCCAAAGAAAAGAAGCGTAATTGAGTACATTTAGCTTTGGTAACCACTCAGTGGGAAAATAACTCTTTTTGACAAACAGCTACTTGACGATACCCGTCGTCGAGGTCCGAAGGATTTTCGGATTAAAAACGGATTTCTATTCAACTTGGAGTATTTAGTTGCAAATGACAAAAGAGCAACAAATAAAGGCCGGAGAAAACAATACTTATAAGATGGTCAGTTAAACCTCACACATCGGTTGATGGATTTTGTAGGCAGTCAAGTGGAAAATCTTGAAGTTGAAGAATGTACAATTACAAAAAATGTCAATAGGATTATGTAAACCTCCGAATCTTGTATCCTTAGCCGACTTGGTGGATGTGTGTGTGTGTGTGTGTGTGTAACATGCCGAAAAAAGAACGGAGAGTGCATATTACAATCCGGCCCCCTTTGTATAGGTAGGTATTTTATAAACTAGAAATTTGTGAATTGTCTTCCAGTTTCCGTAGAAAATCTTTATAATAACAATTAATGGGAATATTTGAAAAACAGTTGATTGAATTTAGTGAAATATTTGTTAACACTAAAAAAATATTATGGAAAGGCAGCAGAAGGTATTTTTTGATATTTAATAATTAGAATTATAGAATATAATTGCCTATCAAATAAAAGAAAAATCCATACTAATATTATAAGTGCGAAAGTCTGCCTGTCTGCTTGTAACGCTTTCACAACTTAACCACTGAACGGTTTTTGATGAAATTTGGTATAAATATTGTTAAAGACCCGGGTCAAACATTAGAAATTCTAATCATATTTGCACTAATTATGTTGCTAGTAACCTCTACATTAAAGTAAACACTTATCGACTGAAAGGCTTCATCTCTTAGACGAAGCCATGTCGACCCTCCAGTATGTGAACACACAGAATAGAAACACAGTTTTAATAAATATTTTATTTTAACTGATTAAATAATGTGAAAGAATCTAACTATGCGATACTCGTATTCCAGGTCCAAATTCAGGTTGTTACGTCGCGATTTTTTTTTATAATTTTGTCCTATCTTGGTCCTGTCTATTATAGTTTACCATTGGTTGGAATCCTCATATTTTATTAATAAAATGATACTGTTATTTTAAATCAATACTTTATCGACCGATAAGATTGTTAAAAACATAAACAGAGAATATCCATTGGGCAGATTAACTCGGGCGCTATCGAATGACCAATAAAACACAAAAACCGAGACAGATTCCTTGTGCATCGACGCGTGTGATGGGATATGCATAATATCGCATTATTTAACATAATTAATTAGTGAGACTTCGCATAATAACGATAGGACAGAAATTGACTCATCTAAAAGTACCGGCTTCAAAGGCTGCCTCAAGTGCGTGAAATTTTGAGGAAGTGCCAAAAATTCACCTGCCAAAATTAGTAGGCCCAATTTTCAGAGATACTAACGCTAAATTGATTTAGCTCTTTGATTACGCTAATCTATGGCTCCATCACCAGTCTTACAGTAGCCAAAATCACAATTTGAAAACATTGAAAAAGGAACATTTATTGCAGTTTCGATGCTCTTTGTTTGAAACCGATAACGGCAATCGAGAACAAAAATGTATGGTCGATTTTCATAGTGATCGCGACGTATTACGAACACGAATGGCTTTAAATACCCCTTGAATTGCTATGCATTCCGAATTAGCAATGTTTTAAGTGTAAAGAACGATATTATTGAAACTGGTGGCCACCTAAGTTACGGCTTTTCTATCTCCTTCGTCCGCAAGTGTGAATACCTGGGTATCCATTCCGCTAATAAACTATAAAATACCATGCAACTGATATTCAATTACGATGCATTTTCATATGCTCAATATTGGTATTCTGCAAACACAATTTTGAATCTCAATTTAATTAGTAATAGTAGTAGAAGAAAATATTTGTATATAAGAAATAACAGAGTATTGAAAAAAAATATGATTTTGACGATTTTTTAATTATCAATGGCATGCCAATGGAATACTATTGGTCTTAAAATTAGTAACAGAATACCAGAAACGTCGAAAATTGTCATTGCGATCCAATTACGATTCAATTGTGCACTATGTAAAATAAGAGAATTGACACCCTGGAGGCCGATAGCGATAAATGAAAATGACGTTAACGTTTTTACCAAAACCAAACCACACCCGCTAGGGCTATTTTCGAGTACCTTTGTGAAATCGGCAAGTCGTCTGATTTTTGATCGATTTCGAATGATCTTCATTTGACATAACAGTTCATCATCATCATCTTAGCCCCTTCCCGGTTGCATCCTCAGCTGTTTGCTTCGGAGCCCAGGGTCCGCATTCCTACTTTTACGTCTCCGCTTCGCCCGGACTTCGGAATTCCTGACATATAGTCCGTTAGTACGCATATCCTGCTTTGCGACGTCAAGCCAGCTGTTATATGTCAGCTTCGACATAATAGGTGAGTCGAACTATTTACAATAAACTCACCTCACGGTTTTGGTAAATACGTTTAATCGGCCTCCAGTTGCATCTTCAGCTTGCGCTTCAGAGTAAATGAATGAACACTTTATTGCATCATTAACATACATATAAGAAAAGATACAGCACAGAAACCAATGAGCATTGAGAGAAATTATGATGATGAAATGTACCTAAATTCAAACAATAAAGACTTTTTATCTTTTATCTTTATCTTTTATGAGTACAAAGGCGGTAAAGGTATGTTTTAATCATGCTCCTAATTTGGCGGCACTGGTTATTACGAGTACGATGCGCCTATTCTGTACACTGGTTGTTTGTGATGAGGCCTCGCAACAGACAGATTGACAAAACAAAAAGCAAGGCATTTACGTCTTCATGCTCCGTATCGACGTCTTCATCGGGGTAGGCAAACATTAATAATTAATAGTGACGGTTGATTTCCGTCAGAGTATCAGATACAGCGGGCGCTGGTGATAATTGTTTATGGATATTTAATAAATAAAGTTTTTTATTTTATTTTATAGTACTGATGAGAAAGTTATGTCGCGATACAAGGATCGATTGACGATATAACCCACTGGATATGAATGAAGGAGAGATCTATGCTGTCTGAGGAGAGGAGAGGAGATAGACGTAAGACAGAGAAGTTAATTAGCAAAGCTATTAGCACAAAGTCTGAAAGATATTGGAATGACGGACCAAGAGAAACTTTTACAACCTAAATGATTAAAGAAACAAATTTGGTTTTGGGATATCTGGCTGTCAATCAGTCGTGAAAGAACCATACTATTGAAACTTTTAAAGTTACTCTTTATCATAGAACGAAGGGCGGTTAATACTGAGACCAGGCTTTGCCAAGTAAAAACACACTATTCTAAATTTATGGTACTACTAGCTGTTTCCCGCAGTTTCGTCTGCGTTTAAAAGAAGCCTATGTTTAACCCCGGGTCTTCAACTATATTCCTACCAAATTTTATCAAAATCCGTTAAACGGTTTGGCTGTGAAAGCGTAACAGACAGACAGACATTCGCACTTATAATATTAGTATGGATATGGATGTTGGTGAAACAGCAAGAAATAGTTAATAGCTAGTTATTATAAATTCAATTCATAATTCAAATAATGTTTAAATAATAAATGACGCGAAGCTCGATACCTTTGAATAAATGAATTTAATTGCTGAATCCTAAAACATCCTAATGAATTTAATACTCTTTCAAGTTCATAAACAAAACTAGTCAATTACGAGCAGGAGTCATACTTGTGGTTCCGTATTTAAAATCAGTGCGTATTTCTTAACTATGAATATTCCATTTATTGAGGTACTACTGTTTTTGATGTCTTTAAGATACTGTATTAACAATAAATAAGACCACTTATAGAATAATCCTAGTTTGTGATAATTATGTCAGGCATTACATTTTTAAAGAATTTCAACAACAACATTTTCTCTTTACAAATATAATGTGAACTGGCTGTATTGTAAGAGAATAGTATCTGAAATAGGTGACCTAAGAAACCTAAAAAAAGAACATGTTAGGTATATTTGTATTAAATAATTTTAATAGTATTTTATTTATCTGGTTAGATAGTTAAAGTTTTAAAGACGGTTTCAATAAAAAGAACAAATGTTTTTTTATTGAATCTTTTATGAGTGACCAAACTATAACTCAATAAAGGATATGTACCTACATAGATTCTTTACCAATTTTCTAACAATGCGCGTACAAAATATCGAGAAATTCACAAATATTTACGTCTCTCTACATTTTTAAATGCAATGCCTAACCGTACTTCGCTGCATCGGATCTTTGAATAATTTCAGCACAGTATCCTAAAAATGGCTAATATTAAATTTAACATCGACTTTGGATTACATTAGCCATATAGCTTTGTTTAATGGCCAGTAATTGGTCTGAGTAACATAATTTTTATTGGTATTGTCTCGGATGATCTACAAGAGCCCCTACTATTGGGACTTGAATATAAAAAAATATATTTAACACTCTCGAATTGTAAATGAGGATTTTTAAGTTTTGTAAATTTCTATTTTACAAATATTAAATCTAAATAAAATGATGTTTTATTTCAAATTTAGATTTTTTTATTGATATTCAAATTCAATTAACAATGAAATATTATTACATAATTTGCCTACAAGCTGTGCTTTACTAGTAGAATACTGTATGTACTTTTAATTTTTTTATATAAAGCAATAAGAAATCTGCCCAAAACAAAGAACTTTTCAATTTAAAAGAACAACAACAATAGATGTATAAAATGATAAATAACATATTATTTTAAAGATAAGTATTGAAAGCACTGAACCTTCCGATCACTATGATAAAAAATATATACTTACTTCATAGAAAGTACCGGCAGTTTTAATTTAATTTCAGAATAAAAAAATATTTTTTATACAGTTGCTACACAACAGGATAACCAAATAAGTAAGTAAGTTGGTATTTGAGACCACCAAAGAATATTTTAATGTTTATAATAAGTATTATGAAAAACTCAGAATATTAAAGTATTTTAAAAGGAATATCGAGTAGCAGAAAAGTGACGCGAACGATTAAATTATCGATAAAATCTAGACATCTACAAAACCACAAAAAGTGTAAATAAAAAAAGAGTGACTAAGCTTCGAGTTGGTCCATAGTGAGGTCAAACATCGCTGCGGGGTCAATAAATAAATAAATCTCGACGCTGCCGTTTTTTCTACTATTTTCTTTAATAATACCTTCGTAATTATGTGAGTTGGCATCGAAAACTAACCGCAATTTGTGGTGGGCCTTAATGGTTTATGAGTCAATTATAGGCGTTATAATAATCATGTAGAGGGCCTTTACACTAGTAATATAGTGTCCGTGTTTGTCATTAATTTAGTGATTATTACTAATTATTTAAAAACGAGGACTCTTTATATTATTATATGATCTGTACATATATATTTTCAAGCAGGTTTCCCGCACTAGCAGGTATTTTAAAAATAAATATGATATATGTTGTATAAATACTCTTTTCAAATCTGTTTCTCTTTGTTTTTGACATTGTCATCTCGACACGAATAAATAATAAACATGTAATTTTTATCAACATTGTTTATTTATTAGTAATTATACTACAATATTGGTTTTATTTTGTCTGCCCTAAGTTATTATAAATAATTGTTATTTATGACATAGTTAGTATTCTTAGGTTAAACTATTAATTTAATATTTAACCCTTAATTTGGCACAGAAAAAAAAGATATTTTTTTATTTTTTTTCTATTAAATTAGGTTTATGGCATGACAAATAATCGTGAAAAAATAAATCTAGACATTACAGTTTTTCAGAAAATCTATGTATGCCACAACATACATTGCCAAATACGTAACTTCAATGTGACGTATGCTGGGGCATACATTACCAGGAATATATCATGTTACACTTATAGTGATTTCTCATGTTTTCGCGATTGTTACACATTAAATTAAACTATTTCAATACGGTTTTTATCGCGTTTATTACTTTTTATTTACACCTAACGTTTCAAAAACTTTACAGCGTTCATAGTCGCAGGCAGACTAAGTTAACATTTGTCTGTGATGTCATTTTGATTCATGCAGTATTGGCAGTTGTCAAAATTATCAGTGTCTTCTTCTATAGTTGCGCTTTGTTGAAAAACAGCTTTTTTCCACTGATAGCTTAAAGAAGGTACTTGCAGGGGAAGTTGATACATAAAGCGAGGGTGCAGTATATTAATTTTCAAGATTAGACTATTCACTGTCGTCAGAGGATTTTCAGCAGGCATAAGCGCTTAATTTCTACCACCACTAATATAAAGCTTTGCTACCGAAAACATGGCGAAAACAAACAAAATGCATGTTGATATGAAAAAACTCAAAGTAAAAAACAACAACCCTCTTTGGACATACAAACAATATGGGCAAGCACTTGGCAGTGTATGCCACACCATACATCCACCATAGATGTTAGTAACGAAATAAAACGGTAGCAAATTGAAATCAATGTTGCCATTTACCAGATTTTTTTTTGCTTCTGTTTTTCATTATTGTTGTCATATTATAAAATTAATTTGTTACAGATATGATAAGGTTTTTTTAAATTCATGTATGACAGTACATACAAATTAAGGGTTAATGTATTTATACAAATAGCTACTATATTTAAAATCAACGTATAAGTAGATAATTTGTTCGCATTTTTTGTTTTTTTTTTTGTTATTTGCGAAAACGTATAATTGGCAATCAGTAGTATATAATAAATATTTTTTCTCAAAACTCTTTCTATTATCAATAAATAAGCAATTTGTTTGATGATAGTATACATTCTCATTTACAGTGATATTTAATTTACTCTTTCAGAGACTCCATTCCAGCTATTTACTTTCCTGTAATAACCTCCGTACTAGTGCTCAGATCATAGTTATCGATGTTTCCTGTACTTTGCGTGAATGCTACTTGAATACACGCACGACACCATGTTTTTTTTCTATTTGTAACACTAATTTATAAGAAACTAACTTGGCAGAAGTAAAACAAAAATTACAAAGCTCCCTATTTGAAATCATACTTGGAAATCAGTTATTTGCTACCAGGCATAGAAAATATCGGATATGTTTTTATGAACTCTTCTCGTCACATCGGCTAACGAGGAACAAATTTTCCTCGTAGTCTCTTCACATTTTTCGTTTACCCTTTGATTTCCCATATAGATTAATGAGTAGATATTTTTCTACCAGTTAACCAAAAGATAGTTTTACCAAATTAAGTGTAGGTACGTCCTCTGCGTGCGGAACCCTAATTTTAAAAAGTATGACTCACGCAAAATTGGTAAATCGAATGATTTTCATTCGACTAATCGGTGAGTCGTAACTATTTTCCCTCGTCATACGTCTCTCAATGACGTGATTCGCAGAACGTTGGCCACGGTTGGCATCCCTTCAATTCTAGAGCCGAACGGGATAATCCGTGCTGATGGTAAACGTCCGAATGGCCTTTCCTTTGTCCCGTGGCGTTTGGGGAGAAGCCTTGTTGTAGGAAGTGTAGGGATGCACAACGCCGCCATATCCACAAATCCGTTGAAAATGGTGATCCGTCTAAAGTATGGAGGTTTTTGAGGTCTATGGGAGTGGGGAGAAGCAGTCGTACCATTTCTAATAATATTGATGTAAATCAGCTTAACAAGCATTTTGCTGCTTCTTCTTCTTTTGGTGGAAATGATAAGATCACAACACTAAATCACCTTTCTTCACTTCCTACTCCTGACTGTCCCAGCTTTTCTTTCAGTCAAATTGCTGAATGCGATGTTCAAAAAAGCGTGATTTCTGTTTCGTCCAATGCCGTGGGTACTGATGACATTAGTCGCAAAATGATCCTTCCGATTCTTGACATCATTCTAACTCCTCTTACCTTAATCCTCAACAACTCTCTAGCTCAAGGTGTATTTCCATCTGCTTGGAAAAATGCTTATATAATACCTTTACCGAAAAAGGCAAATCCTTCTAGTTTTTCCGATTTCCGACCTATTTCCATCCTTCCTTTCCTTTCTAAAATTCTTGAAAGAGCAGTTCAATACCAGCTCAATTCCTTTCTCAATAGAAATGCTATTCTCAGTCCTTTTCAGTCAGGTTTTCGGAGGGGGCACAGTACTCAGACGGCTCTTGTTAAAATTACCGACGATATTCGTTCTGCCATGGACATAACGGAACTTACCACTTTATGTCTTTTAGATTTTAGCAATGCTTTTAACACTGTCGATTTCGATGTACTCCTTAGTTTCCTTCGCGCTTTGAACATTTCTCCATCGGCTGTTGACTGGTTTTATTCCTACCTGCACGGACGTCGACAACAAGTGCGTATTGAGGATAACCTATCATCGTGGTGTTCGACGTCCTGCGGTGTTCCTCAGGGTGGTGTGATTTCTCCTCTTCTGTTTGCTATATTTATTAATTCCATTACTTCAAAAATTCACGCCTCTTATCATCTTTATGCTGATGATCTTCAAATTTATTGTCACTCTTCTTTAGTTAATCTTTCACAGGCTATAACTGACATTAATAATGACCTAATGCGAATAGCGGAATGGAGTAAAATTCATGGGCTCGTAGTCAATCCAGTCAAAACACAGGCTATTATTTTGGGTAGTTCCCGTCTAGTTTCTAGGATCGACTGGCTGTCTCTTCCTCCTCTCCTTTTTCATAATACTACTCTTAATTTTAGTGAGAAGGTTAAAAATCTAGGAGTATTTTTTGATTGTAATATGTCTTGGGTGCCGCAAATAGCAGAAGTTAGTAAAAAGATGTTTGCTGCAGCTGGTGCGGTGAGAAGGATTAGAAACTTCTTGCCGACTAAGACCAAAATCACGCTTGCACAATCCTTGCTCCATCCAATCCTTGACTATGCTGACTCCTGCTCACTGAAGACCAATTAAACAAGCTTGAGCGCCTTCAAAACTTTTGTGTAAGATTCATATTCGGTTTACGTAAATATGATCACGTCTCTTCTTTTCGCTCTCAACTCAAGTGGCTCCCCATTAGACTTCGTCGAAATTTGCATATCCTTTCACTCTTGTACTCTATCCTATTCATTCCCTGGACTCCTACTTACCTTAAGGAACGCTTCAGATTTCTCAGTGAGGTTAATAATCGTGAACCGCGTGAATATAATACTCATCGTCTAGCTATCCCTCCTGCTGCTACCTCTTTCTATTCCCATTCCTTTGCGGTGCAGGCTGCTCAGTTATGGAATGCTTTGCCAGTTGAAATACGAAAGGCTAAAACAATTTCATCTTTCAAAAATCAAGTGAGAAAACATTATCTCTCTGCAATTGAAGCTGATCCTGCTCATCGTTAGACATTTTCTTCTCTTCTTTTATTTTTTATTATTGTATGTTGTATGTAGGTATATGATATGTATATATTCATTAAAGGTATAGTATGTATTATTTGATTGTAGGTTTATTTATTGACTGTTGTATAAGGATGATAGTGTTAGTATTTTATTACTGTACCGCCTTTGTTTGTTTTCACTTTTTATCCTATCTACCCTAAGGTTGGCTGGAAGAAATTGCAATAGCGATAAGTCCGCCTTTGTACTCAATATTCTAAATGTATTACTTTTAATTTTAATTTTGTGATTGGTACAATAAAGTGTATATCTATCTATCTATCTATCTTGTTTGGGATGCCACATGTGTGGATACATTGGCCCCTTCTCATTTATTATCTACACTCACCGTGGTGGCGCGGCAGGCTATGCGGCGGAGGCAGGCAAAAAGCGAAAATATACGGGTCTGGTGGATAATTATTTTTTCTTACCGTTCGCGGTAGAAACGATGGGTCCTTGGGGCCCTGATGCAAAGTTATTTTAAGGGACATCACGACGCGCCTTATGGAGGCAACAGGAGACTTGAGAGCTGGCAGCTTTTTTGCTCAGCGTATAAGTGTCGCAATACAGTGAGGGAACGCTGCCAGTATTCTGGGCACGTTGCCTCCCTGTGGCGCGTTGCTTTTTATTTTTTTTAATTTTATTAATATGTATTAATTTTGAAATAAAATATAACTATTTTCATTTGTCATGTAAGTCATACATCTCAAAATAGGGCACTAGGTCTTTTACCATTAATCTTGGTGATACTCATGGAGTAATTACAAAGAGGAGATGCTGTAATAAACGTTTTGTAAGAAAGCGTTTGTGAGGCTACACGGGACGGAAGGCAGACGTGCGGGGTGCTTGGTTTTGGCAATGGCTCCAATCATAGAGCACGAGCAATGACAAGCTCCGCCCACTGCAGTGTCGGCGAGGCGCCAATGATCACGTCACTGCGCCATTTCAAATGGCATCTCCTCTTTGTAATTACTCCATGGTGATACTACATTATCTTCCAACGGAAAAAATGTTTTTCTATAGTAATTTCGCAACAGCCTGTATGATTCGCAAACCGTGACATTTTAAATATTGTGAGAAGGTTGTAACCAAGTTGAAATACTCTCTGTTGCTTCCGCTGCCGCCTCGCATTTTGTACTAAGTATCTAATAGGGAATAAGAGGGCCAGCGCTCAACTGGATATCCTTTCATCTAAGAAATCGTTTACGGAGTGTAGAAATAGTAAATCTAAATAATAAAAATGAAGTCCAGTCCTTTAAATCATTGCCCAAAAGTTTATAAATCCGGGGTACCTCAAGGTAGTGTACTGGGACCATTATTATTTCTTTTGTACATAAATGATCTTCATGAAATTACAGACTTCCCATGCACACTATTTGCCGATGACATTTCGATCATTTTGACATTCCCTAAAAAACATGATGAAAATCAAATGACGATTAACTTTAATAATGCCATTCATTCTGTTATTGTAGCTACACCAAAACGATTTAGAAGTAAATTTATCCAAAGCTAATATTATACAATTTTACAATAACACAACTTCTGAGAGTACCTTAAACATATCTTACAATAATCAAAACATCCCACTAATAAAAGAAACAAAATTTTTAAGTTAGATCATCCTACTAATATTTTAAACGAGAAAGTTCGTAAGTATGGATGGATGTTTGTTACTCTTTCACGACTAAAACGCTGAATTGATTTACATGAAATTTGGTACGGATATAGTTTAAGACCCGGAGTCAAACATAGGCTACTTTTTGACGCAGGCGGAGCTGCGGGAAACAGCTAGTATACTATAATTGTAACTGGAAAGCTCATGTGAAAACTGTTTGTGGCAAAAACAATCGTTTTGCGTTCGTTCTATTTTAATTGAGAAAACTTCGTCCCAAAATGCCTTACTACTGGCTTATCATAGCTATGTAGCATCCACGCTAAGGTATGGTCCGATTTTGTGGGGTAACTCAACTGACATCTGTGGTGAAGCTCCATGAAAACCGTGCAAACCATTGTTTAAAAAAATAAATATATACTATGCGAAATTGTTGATTTTGTAAAAAAACATCCAGAATTGTTTATTACGGCTGGGGAGTACTACACAAGAGGTACACGGAATCAAAATAGAATTGTCCTACCTCGAGTTCCTAACACAAGCTTGTATAAGAAAATTGTTATGCAATGTGTGGAAAAATATTTACTTACTGCCATCATACATTAAACTACTACTCATGAAACCCCATTAATGCAAATAAATATATTTGATTTGACTGCCTGCTATTTCTCACTACCACAAATTACAGGATATAGCCATACTAACTACACTACACAACCATACCACAGATATAACAATCCTTCCTCTCTAATTCTCCTCATAGAACCAAAGACTTGCTTTTCTCCTTCCTTGAGATTTGTTTTACTAATGGGTTTTACGGCGATGTAAACAGGTCCTTTATAGCCCTTCTTAATTATTTTATCTTCTTCAACCGTGGGTATAAATTTCGTCAAGTCTTAGTCAAGTCTAAAAGTCAAATCGATAGTCTAGTCAGAAGAATCAAGCTAAGTGAAGTAGAAGAGACAAACTGCTCTTAGCGTTTCTAGGATCTTTTGGCAACATGCATGAAAATCACATAAATCAAACACTGTATCACTTCCTAACACTCGCGTACTCGAACACTTTGCGAATAATTATCCATCATGTAATGATTCACACAAATTTTGAAAAATAAAATACAGCGCCGAAAGTGCTCTTCTCAATTTCCCGCCAAAAGTCTTCTTTTCCCTTGAGAGAGTTTACGAAGACCAGAATCTCTTTCAGAAATCAGAATTATTGTTAACCTCATAGATTTAATGTCAACCCATGAAAATAATAAGTAAAGAAAATCATACGAAAACCTATTCTAGGAGCCAGCAATATTTTTTACCGGCGACAAAAAATTTTCTGTATGTCCATTTGTTCCATTTGAAAATTTAAAATGTATTCTTAATAAAATAAGTATAAATGTTACACATAGCGACATCTTTCATTGAATGTTGAACCTTTCACATATGGAATGCTTTTTGTATGCTTTGGGTGTGTGCTTTTTACGCCCCAGCAGTGCAAGCTCTACCGTCTTGCTAGTTTCTCTAAGTTTCAACAGATGGCGCAGTTGACTAGATAAAAATCTGATGAAACTTTGAAGCCTTAAGCCTGAAAAGCTATAATGATAATGCCTATCTTATATTCCATTTTATGGCGATGGTAGACTCTTTTTAATAGTTTTAAATTATTTATTTAGTGAGTTGCACTTCATGAATAATTTCCTTTGGTTACCCAATAAAAAGTTAACGGAGGTAAAATGGCAGTCGCTCCATTATAATACCACAGAAGTGTACTAATTATTGATGATTTAACGTATAATTGTAATTAATAATCTTGATCTCTTTTTCCATATACTTATGTCTCATAAGATGATTTAGAGACAAAAAGAGATTCTTCCTTGTACAATCAAATTACTTAAGTATTCATATGCCGTACCGGTAGATGTTCCCACCAATTAATAATACTGTATAGTTGTCCAGGATCAAGGTCAGTCAAACTGAATGCCATAGAAAAAAATGTATTGTGCTTCGGAAGGCACGTTAAGCCGCTGGTCCCGGACTGCCATTTGGTGATCATTAACCGCCACGCCAGAGACCCAAAACTTGGTTACGAAAAACTTTTACACCATGATGTGCAGGGTCGATTGACTAATGTAATCACTCGATATGAATGTCTGTATTTATGCAACATTAAAATTAAACATGAGCATAAATAAAACCCAGATTTATTTATTTTTTTTTACATTTTACTGCACAGTAATCATACAATTTTCCTCTTGACCAACTCTATTACCAACTAAGCTTATCACAGCCACTTCCCACCCGACACTCCCTTGGGCTACGTACTTCATAGCATTCAGTCTTATCTTCCACAAATATGAGTCAATATACATTAAACCTAACCTTAACGTTATACAAACAATGTCATATTCATATTTTTAAATGTCAAGTAACTATTTTAATAAAAAACGTATTACTTAAGTTTTTGCCTCAAATTGCAACCTATATATATATCTGGTTATATGAAAATCAATGCCACTTTTCGTTGTAATTTTTTAACTCAAGAACGGGCTCACCTATCCAAACCAAATGTTTAGGCTTTCTTCGGACTATTTGGTAGATGGTTTATGTGAAGTTTGCACAAAATCGGTCGAGCGGTTCTTCATTTATCACTTTATACGTAGCGAAGCACGTACCGAGCCGCTAGTGTTTTATATACTTGTTTAGACCTCTTAATTTTTGACTCAATTTGGCAGCAACTCGCTACAATATCTGTTTAAAATTTTATACATAAAACATTCTAGCTTCTCCTAAACCCGACTCCCCAAGGATGCAGAGAAACAATTAAAATCTGTTCCTTTAATTATTACATTGTATAATCCTCAGTTTATGTTTTTTTCAATATGGCTATTAAAACGTATGTAACATCGACGCCAAACCTGTTTGTTATAATCAAAGAAACAAAGTTATGAATAAATAATAGTACTAACAATACTCTTCACTAAAAAACAAGGTACAATAATGTCGGTGAATTTTTTTTATCTAGCAGCATACAGCGTGTCTGTATTAGATATTGACAGAGCGCTAGGCACAGGTGTACTAGTAATTTTCATAGAAATAGTCCATTAGACCCTGGATAGAGCTAAATAGCTGTTGTCCGTTTACTTACAAATAGAGATGGGCCGAGTACTAAATTTACCGAGTAACCGAATACCGAGTATTATTCGGTTTTGCCTTCATAAAACCGAGTACTCGGCCAAGTAACTCGGTTCTGTAAAAAAATCCGAAAAGACGAAAATGAACCGAATGTGAATGTGAACATATCAAAGTACTGGCTTCTACTAATATCAAAGTTGTTTTTATAACTTAAGAACCCTTTGAACGCCAATTTGAACGCAAATATGAGACGTCATTAATACATGTAAAATGATGTCATTTATATCAGATATGCCATTGAAAAGCTTAAAATACTCGGCATCAACACTCGGCATCAACACTCGGCAGTTGAACCAAGTTATTCGGCCGAGTACAAGTACTGAAAAAGGTGCCGAGTATGCCGAGTACCGAGTAACAACCGAGTACTCGGCCCATCTCTACTTACAAGTATACACATCCACAGTATGAGTACACGTATCGCATTTAACAAAACAACAGTTCACCATTTTACATTTGCACCTATAAGTCACTGGTTTTTGACTGATAACATAACCTCTTCCGCAACATAGTGTAGCGCAATTATTCCGATCTTTACACACCCTGCCCTTTGTACTCACACAAAGATTAGGCGATTTATGCAAATAAACTAGCTTTTTCCTATCAATCTTCATCTTCTTCCTAATTCTTGGAGTGATCGCTCTCTTCGTCGTATAATTATGAATTTTTTGCTTGATAGCGTGATGGAACTGCTTCTTCAATAATCCCATAACAGAATTAAAAGGACCTAATCGTTTCCAGCAAGTTTTTGTAGTACACGAACCCGAAAATCCATGGCACTTGCAAACCTCTCTCATTTGCTCTGCCATAGCGTCCACGCCAACCATTACATCTTGCTTTAAAATCTCCGCAATTTGATCACTTCCAGCTTCGTTTATCGCTAGAAAATTCCGCGTAACTCTCTTCCCTTGTTTGAAATCGTCACCACAACCTTCTGTTTTAAAAGATGAGTTTTTCCCGTAAATTCCTACACAGGAACATCTTGTTAAGTCTCCTGTAGCACAGGCTTTGGCTACAGCATGTGTAATGGAAGCCGCGATCAGTGCATGTATAAACGCAGTTTCTCTATAGACTTTGTTGAAAATACTCCTTCTTGGTTTATTGATGAAAACCAAAGAGCAGTTCCATCTGTCGTACTGAAAGGCCTCTTCACAAGCGCTAATCGCCTGGTCTTTAGCTGTCTGTAAAACCTTGACAAGCCCTGGATTTCTTTTACACATTTTGGATTGACGCAGTGAAGACCTAAATAATTTGCATGCACCCGGATAGATGACTTGAGATCTCTCTGTAAATAGTGTTTCCACAGTTTTTTGAAGAGTTGGTTGAGATCTGAAAAAATATAATTATGTGAAAAAGTTTGTAGGTATATGGTATGCGTTCTAATTTATTTATTTAAAGTTTGAAGCACTTTATAAAACAAAAGGTGAACTTATTAGCATAAAAAGAGAAGGAAATAGTAAGTAGAAATACCCTATCCCTGTTTCAAATGGTTAACACATGATAAAATTTATCTACTTTGTTGCAATAATCAAAATAAAAATATTTTAAAATTCCTATCTAAAAACAAATGTACAAATAAAGTTTGCAGTTTTATTTTATTAGGTTTTATTCATATTTAAAAATATTTTTTTAAAAGAACTAATTTTGAAATTGAGTTGCGCTGGACAAATTGACAAGTTTATTTTAAGTACTACAAAGTAAATGTATAAAAAATATAAATCAAACTTACCCTTCAACATTTCTCGTCGCTAAAATAGACACAGAGTAAATCAACAGAACAGTAATAACACTAAAACTAAACATGTTTAGATTCGCAATACATCACATGATTAAAATCTATAGGATTTTTTAACTTGTTGCAATGATGCCATTGTTGCAGGCACATTAGAAATGGACATCACGACAGACAAAACTGACAATTTATCTGTGTAGGGTGCGGTAGAACCTTAAATGGTGTTAGCAAACTCCAAAATCAGTGTTAAACATGACTCGAAAAAACAAATATTGGACTTACCTTTGGAAAATGTGTGCTATTAGTGCCTACATAAGTTATTTCGATTTATCTGTATTATAGTTCTGTTATTTGTCTCTTGAAATTAGTTTTCCCGTCTACATCAAGTTATCGTGATAGATAGAGTTGATTTTTAGTCTGTATCTGAAATGCGGCTAAAATAATGTAGAATGGCATGTGAGGGATGAATGCCTTCTTAATTCCATTAAAAAAGGTTCTTATTGTGTATTTGGCTTAATGTTGATTTGGTGCAGTAATAAAAAAATATTTGTTTGTATACTTTGTTCACATCAATTCAGGAATCTTATCTAAACTTCAAGGATAAAAGCGGTAGGAAAAATAATAGGTATAAACTAAACAAATCCCCATTTTTCATTTATTTTCATTCATTCGTTTATATTATTCAGATCCTTAGCCTTGTCTACTCCGCAAAAGCATAAGACGTGATTGTATGAATAGGCTACTGAATACAGCCAATTCATACTTGGGCAATATTTACATATGAAACAATATGTACCCTAAAAAGTAACCGATTTCAGATTCTAGTAGTGAAATGTTTGATATGAATGAAAAAAAAAAATTAGTAGAATATCCAATTGACAAATGTGAATTCGAAATTTTATCGAAATCCTAAGTGACTGCTCATTCAAAAGTATTGACTTGTTTTTGGTACTCCGCTTAATAAATACCATTTCTTCTTTCCCTGAATTGAAGAATCTAATTCAATTTTCTGTTACTGTGTCAATGGCTCCTTTGTGAGTAGCACTTACAAGTTACACAGAACCACTTTCATCTCCAGAATTGTCTTCAATGGAAATAAAAAATGTCACTTGTATACGAAATTTTATTGATATTTATGTATGTATTTTATATGTAAGTTTATTAAGTATATATCATTGTTAATGGTATTTGTGTATTTAATTAAGTATGTTTATATTACAATGATTTTATTAAATTTTTACCTAGAGGTATAGTCTTCACTTTTCGTTTCTTTTTTGAACACGCTAATTACCCTTTTCTTGCCATTTCCTCTCTTGGGTCTGCTGAAAGAAATGTCTTTAGAAATAAGCAGCTCCCTTGTACTGTCTTTTCCTTTTATGTATAATCTTTATCATTTTTATTGTGTACGAATAAAGTAAATAAACAAAAATAAATAAATAAAATATTTTGTGACAAAAAAGAAGCATTTATGAATGCCGGGCATTTCAGTATTACAACTTCTGAAAAATTGTATTTTCGAAAGCGCATCCCGCTTCTGGTGTGGTTGTCTTAATACCTAACAGATAATGCAAATGATCAGGGTGTGTAGAGTAGGGACCATTGACCTTGTAATACACAATGTAAATTGAATAAATTTGAGCTGAAAAATCCTAATCCATACACAATACCGTGGCACGTGTACGTTCATCGTTCGGTCATTAGTTCGCATGATAGACCGCCGTGGCTTTATCTGTCACATTGATGTACGAAACGAAGGATGTGTATTATTTTAGAATGCTTTGTAATTACAAAGCTTTCGGTAATAATTATTACATGTGGTAAGACGTCGTCACATGTACGTCGTTTAATAAGAGAATCCCAACATTTATCGACGCGGATTCAACTTAATATTTTTCTGACCGGTTAAAGCCAAGGACGACAGGTTTGTCATTTCTAACCCAACCGGGTTAGAAATTGTTGACTCGGTTTTGAAGTAAACCCAATGTCGCAGTACTCCAACGCCGCCCTCGCACCAGCCGCGCCCTGACCTCGCACCAGCCGCGCCCTGACCTCGCTCTCTAGAAGACGACCTGCCAGATTTTGCATCTACTCCCGAAATTCAGAACTGGATGTCTTCAATTGAACAGTGTTTGAATGAGGTATGTGCCATTTCAACTGAAGGAAAACTAAACTCTGACCAAAAATCGCGAATAAGTACACAACTTATGTCGAAAAGGGGGTCGTGGGTCCAGTATCAGTCACTCAAGCAAAAAGCTATTTAGGCTCATACTTCAGTACAAGTTCTCAAAGAAAAGTGTGTTTTAACGAAGCAACTGGAAGACTTTCAGCAGAGTATTTAAAAAGCGCTTCCTTCGCGGATATGGTGAAAAAAGTTCTCATAGTTTTGTTCAGCCTAATAACATTCGATCTATTGCAATATATCCCAAGAACACGCTGAAGTAGAGTGACGACACACAAACATTTGTTCAGAAAATTATAAGACCTGAAGAAATGAAGCTGCATGTGAGAGTATTGCACAAGACTATAATGGCGGTGTTACTATCGCACAGATCCTAAGGATGATATCGATAAACTGATGCAATCTCATCAACTGACTTCCTCTGGCCTACTGGTGGATGAAACACATAAGCGAAAGCCAAGAATCATTGTTAAAGGAATGCCCACGTCCATGCAGAAAAATGAAGTCTACAAATGCCTATACTATCAAAATTTGGCCGACAAGGTTCAGGACTTAACCCTCGAGACATTTCTGACCTCAATCAAATTAAGCCATAAATAAAAAAGATGCTGAGAGCTGCAAATATATAATTCAAATGACAGCACAAATTGGCAAGGCAATAATAATACAAGATAGAGTGTTTATAAATTGGTCATCATGGCCTGTCATAAGTATATAGAACTACTTTAGAATGTTTTCGAGTATGATTTTAATTGATAAGGTGTACCTACTTAAACATAGAAAATGTAATTTAAGTTTATAGATTAAGGATGACGAGTCCTGGTGACCCGAAATTACAGATTCCTCCTGCTACTAGGGAAGGAAACTAGTACGGGCGTCAATTAAGTTTATAATGATTGCTTCTAACTTTATCTATTGTGATTTTTTGGAATTTGATGTGTGGAGAATAAAAGAACCTATTAAAACGGCAAAAAAAATCCCGTCTGTTGTATGGATTCAATCAAAAGAAAGCAGGTGAAAAAAATACCTTATCCATAGCATAATACTCATACATGCGTGTAGTGTCGCTCGTTCGGCGCGGATCGATACGGAGCGGCGCGGCGCTCTCGTTAAAAACGAGCATGTAGCACCAGCTTTACAATTGATCCCGAGGGATAGCCAGGACTCTAGACTACGGTTGTGTCTCAGGATTTGTAGTTTGGATACAGAAATAAAAAAACTTGAAGGACCTAATTTAAATTTTATAGTAACTTTACTTAAGGTGAAGAACCCAGGACAGACAATCCTGGTGCCGAGTTACGAGGAGGCCCAACCCCAGATAAACTCGGTAGGTGGCAGGAGAAAGAAGAAGAGTAACTTTGGTGCTTGGGAAGACCACGTTAAGCCGTTGGTCCTGGCTGCCATATGGAAGTCGTCAAAGAAACCAGGTCATAGGCAAAACGGAAATTTAAAAAAAAAACTGTCGACAACGTAACCCACTCGATATGATTCCAAAAACTGTCTGAAATACTGTATTTACTAATTTTCTTTGCCATACATATTTAAGTTATATTCTTCTCCCTCAGAACTACGAAAATGAGTCTTCCAACAATATCGTACGGCTATTAATGAACACTTTACTCTGTGCCATTTGCAAATATGGAAAAACGCTAAATTTAGCTCCGTCTACATTTGAAATATTCAAAAAGACTATATCCTGATACTAACTACACGTTTTTAACGTAGGCGAAATGCATTTACGCACAAAGTGTGGGACTCCCAGGCCTACTAGAGCACCTGGACTACCCACTAAAACCCCTACGGCATTTCCGCACCGGCTGTTGAGGGCGCCATGGGGTCGCTTTAGCATACTACCACGACGCCCTCCAGCCATGGCCTTTCGGCCCCGTCCATGGCAGCCCCCCCCCCCCCAATCAGACAGTAGTCTCATCATAGACGGCGGAGGAGTGGTCTGTTGGCAGAAATTGGCCGACAGTCAACAAGACCCCGACTACCAGGGAGTTATTAACTGTCACCCAGGGTGCACCGTCCCGAATCACTTGTCAGCCCGCCCTCTCACCGGATCCCTGAGATCAAGTGAGAATGCAAAGCTTTCGAAGGACCGGGCACTCGAGGAGGTTCCCTGCCCTGCACCCCATACTAACTACACCTTTTTTTTTTGTTAACGGAGGGGAAATGCATTTACGCACTGAGTGTGGGGCTCCCAGGCAAAGTGCCTGGACTACCCACTAAAACCCCTCCGGCGTTTCCGCACCGGCTGTTGAGGGCGCCATGAGGTCGCGTTAGCATTCTACCACATCGCCCTCCAGCCATGGCCTTTTGGCCCCGACCATTGGCCTTTCGGCCACCCCCCCAAATCAGACAGTGGCCTATAAACCACGCCCACGCCTGTCCCTCAGACGCACATCCAATCGCCGTCTCATTATAGACGGCGGTGGAGTGGTCTGTTGGCAGAAATTGGCCGACAGTCAACAAGACCCCGACTACCAGGGAGTTATTAACTATCACCCAGGGTGCACCGTCCCGAATCCCTTGTCAGCCCGCCCTCTCACCGGATCCTTGGGATCAAGTGAGAATGCAAAGCTTTCAAAGGACCGGGCTCGGATGTAAGAAAAGAGAAGACATAGCAAAAATAAAAGATAGAATTGAGAAAGAAGACAACAGCTTAAAAATTTTAGACCTTAAAAATAAAGACCCGTTAATCATCTTTCGTGACCTGCTGGAAGAACATTCCGATGATACGGTGCTGAAGGCATTGCAAACTCAGAACGTTGGCCTCTTTGAAGGACTCAAAGAGGATGACGTCCGAATGCAGATTGTCTACAGGAAGAGGACAAAAAACCCGCTCAAGAGCCATAGAGTCCTCAGGGTCTCTCCCATCTTGTGGCAGAGATTGACCTCGGCTGGGGCTGTGCAAATGGACCTCCAGCGGATAAGGGTTGCCGACCAGTCCCCTCTCATTCAGTGCTCACGCTTTCTGGGATACGGGCATGGCCGGCGATTCTGCGAGCTGGAGGTTGACGTGTGCAGTCACTGCGGAGGCCCGCACCTGAGGGCTCAATGTGAGGACTTGGTAGCGGAAGTCCCACCTTCCTGTAGGAACTGCAAGGAGGCTAAACTTCAAGACCTGGTTCACAATGCCTTCAGCACTGAATGCCCTATTAGGCAGAGGCGCGAGGTCCTGGCTAGAGCCAATGTGGCGTACAACTTGTGACTCGACCAGACAGACAGACAGACAGACATAACATTGGAACGACAGGGAAGCATAGGCAATAATCGAGTGCGAGGCGCAAGTATTGGATAAGAGCCTTGATCAGAAAGATAGGAACTATCTCTTCTGATCAAGGCGTACACCACGAGGGAAATATCTTGTGTCTCGTAGTCGATTGTTGTCTAAAATAGAGCAGGAAATTGGGTATTTATAATTTAGATTATAAAACTCCAGATTTAAAGGTAGGATGATATAGAAAAGGAAGACAAATAAAAATTTAGTAAACTCGATGAAAATTATATATACATAAAAAACAAATACAGTCATACGATGGAAATCAAGATTTTAAACAAATATACAATAGATCAAGTAAGTACAACAACATAATTATAAAGTACAGATGAAAATAAAAGATATAATAAAAAAAAAAGCATTAAAATAAATAAAACAGTAATAATAGTAGAAAGGGGATATTATACAATAATGTAAAGCATAAAAAGATAAAACATGATAACACTGAATGACTGAATGGCAAAATTAGATAAATCGTATGAGGAGCAAATTAATTAGTAACAAGAAAAATGATAAAAAATTCAAAAAAACCACACACACATACAAATAAGTTGTAAAATAAACAAAAGTAGACAAGGGCGCCTCCACCCATAAGGCGGAAAGAAAGTTATATCACTAATAAAAAAAAAAAAAGGACCGGGCACTCGAGGAGGTTCCCTGCCCTGCACCCCATACTAACTACACCTTTTTTTTTTTTGTTAACGGAGGGGAAATGCATTTACGCACTGAGTGTGGGACTCCCAGGCAAAGTGCCTGGACTACCCACTAAAACCCCTCCGGCGTTTCCGCACCGGCTGTTGAGGGCGCCATGAGGTCGCGTTAGCATTCTACCACGACGCCCTCCAGCCATGGCCTTTTGGCCCCGACCATTGGCCTTTCGGCCACCCCCCCAAATCGGGCAGTGGCCCATAAATGGACCACGCCCGTCCCCCAGACCCACATCCATTCGCCGTCTCATCATAGACGGCGGTGGAGTGGGCTGTTGGCAGAAATTGGCCGACAGCCAAAAAGACCTCGACTACCAGGAAGTTATTAACTGTCGCCCAGGGTGCACCGTCCCGAGTCCCTTGTCAGCCCACCCTCTCACCGGATCCTTGGGATCAAGTGAGAATGCAAAGCTTTCAAAGGACCGGGCACTCGAGGAGGTTCTCTGCCCTGCACCCCATACTAACTACACCTGGCTTAACCCTATTGCTAAACCCGTAAACATAAACAAAATCGTTATTCCAAATCACGACTTAGTTTACGCCTATCACATGTTTACTCAAACGGTGTAGCGAGCGTGTAATTAAGGCTTTCTGAAGTGTGTTACGGGGCTAATAGGTCTCTATAACACACTTATACGGCGTTTTATAAGCCAATTATGCTAGGCAATTTTTAAGCATAATCTGATAAGGTGCACTTCCGTTTTTTTTAAATAGAGGGCTATGCTATATAAATAAAAGTAAATAAAGACAATCTTTTTATCTCATTTATAATGCTCAGGCTCAGTGACCCAAAGTTTATCTTGGCCTCCGAAATTAAATTTTTATTACAGTAACTTTTTTATCAATCAATCAATCAAATTATTTATTTGTGAAAACATAGGTAGTACATAAAGGGGTTAGTGTTAGAGCAGCAATTCAGAATCACTATAATTTTGCTGTTAGTCACGTCACAGCTTACAAAACTTTATTAAAATGTTTAGAATTATCATGCAAGAAGGCATTTACAGAATAGTAACTTTTATGAACTAAAAATGAAAATACTTTTATCATCAATATTTTCCTTATTTTCGTAAACAAACTAATAATATAATATTTAAGGTATTCCAGTAATATGTACTTCTATATTTATACGCGAAATTACAGTTAACACATGTTTTAAAAGTTAAATTGCCAATATAGTAACGACAGCTAAGTTGTCGGGTGTTGTAGTTAACAAAGTTTTCTCGGCTCGGTTTTTGCAAAGTCGTTTGCGAGTTACAGTAAGGTGTATTCAAATATATACGTAGATTATGTTATTTTAACATGAAATAAATTGCTGTAAATGCTCCTTAACAGTTTTCATACTAAAAACCATAAGGTATCAATCTGTCGTTCCGTTTTGACTTGAAAGACCGATTTTAATTTTAGCGTAGATTTACTTCATTATAATCTTTATATAATTAAAGTTACGAACATTAGTTAAGTGTTTATAGTCCATCTCTATGTTGTATGGCTTTTTAATGTGAACTAACAAGTAAACATTTTATTTTCATGTTTTTTTGCATACTCGGGCAGGCCAAATGGACGTCCACCGGTTGGTCGGCCCAGGACGTATCGGGCCAGGGACCGCAAGAAATGGCGCCTTCTCGTGTAGGAGGCCAAGATCCACTTTGGATTTCGTAGTAAGTAATTTACATGTTTGAGGATTAATATTTTTACATATGCCTAGTAATCATTGACTTCTTCATCATCCTATCGTGTATACTAGTTACATTGTTAGCTTATACGCTTCGGAGCCTAGGGTACAGCGTATCCAGCGTACTGTAATGAGTTACAAGTCATGGTCCTAGATTTGGGGGCACTGGTTATTCCTTGGAGCGACTGCCGTCTGACCTCCGTAAGCCTTTTTACAGGAAAACCAGCCCAACAGGAATATGACCCGAGGTGTGATAGTGGCCAACACTGTCAGAATTTTCCAGGCTGCTTTAAGGCATCTGGCACAGCTTCGTAACTGCTTTCTATCGATAACAACCGGAACCAACGGCTTAACGTGCCTTCCGTAGCACGGAGATAGAAAATGCTACAAAAATGGCGACCAATCCAATAGTGGTCGCGTCGACACGCGCATTCGCTACCGATACGCACGTTGCGACTACCCAATACTAAAATTAGTTCAAATTAATGAATAATTAAAACCCTAAAAACACCGATAGGTATTTTATGGAAGAAGTAGATACAATGAGAGCTTTGACACACGGAATGGTTTGGCGTATTAAGTGGGGGAAGATTGGGGTCATCGACCGCTGGCAAGCTGCCAACTAGGTTATGTTTTGATCATGTATGATGTAAACAATATTATGTACGAATGGTGCCTTAATTAGATTGGGGATTTCGTTACAAGAAATTTCTGCTGTATTTTTAGATATAATTAAAATAATCAGTTTTATCTCCACTATATGTATACATGTATGATTAATATAGACATTTTTGGAACGGACAGTTACGTAATAGAAGCTTTTTGGAAACTTTTAAGCCGAATTATCTCGGGTTACAATTTACAATTTTTTTTTCATTGTTCATTCATTTAACTATCAGCGCTTTTGTCGGTAGACTTACTGAAATACAAAAATCGTTACTATATATTGGCGCAGAGGGGGACCTATAATATTCAAACACTAGTCTTAGTAAAATTATGTTGCGCCCTATTTAGAATTAGAGTTGGAATAAACATATTGTTACGAAATCAAAAATAAATAAAAATAAAATGCGGCCCGCGGAAGTTTGAGTAGCGCTGTCCGCGGAAAATTCTCGTACAATCGTCGCGTGTTTCCATACGGGAATAATATCGCGAACGATCTAGTACATCGATTATCCCACTTCTGACACCAATTGTTACGAGCTCGGGGTTCGCAATTTGGAGAAAAACACCTGATGACTCTTAAAAACGTTTATTCCCACAAGGATAGTCGCCGACGTCACTTCACTTCACTTATCACTAACATCCCAAACACTTGCTAATCACAGTCACTTTAACTTGCCGAAATTAAAGTGCATTTACGCCACGCTATATTGCGGGGATCCCTTTTATAACTTCATACTATCTGAAAAAGCATTAAATGCAACGGGAATGGTATTATTCTTCCCTTGAAATACTAATTTATTTTAATTCTTATGTCTCAAAAAATAAAGTTGAAAACAAACAATAGTGCACGCAGCAGATGCTACGAGCTACGGCGGTTACGGTGCTACGAGGTCGTTGACCTGGCGGAGCGCCAACTAGACTCGCTACGATGCTACGAAGCTGCGTTTGTATTGGGGAAGTCATTATAAGCAAAATATAATAGGAATAATAATATATTACATTTACAGATTTGTGAAATAGAGCTCATGATGAGATTGCTGTAATAGAGGTATGTATTAGAAATCCACAGGGAAAGACATGTCTTTGAAGAACTTTGGCAGTTTACGCATTTTGGTATTTGTCGTGTCGGATAAAAGACTAAAGGATAATAAACGAGAGGAATGGAGAAAGCTTCATCGACAAGAGCCCTGCTCTTAAATTTATGATGATGGCATTTGTAATGTATATATAGTATACAGAGTTTAGAGGCCTGTCTAACGTTACAGCAGGATAATAATTTAAGTTTAGTATTTTTAAACATCATTTTTACTTCAAAAGAAAGTCCGTTATGCTTTAACCATGAGTTAAAAAAGCACAAGCTGAAGTAACAGTTCGAAAATATCAAATGATACCAGGAATTTGTAATTTTTCAGTATTTCTTTTTGGCGCAAAAAAGACGTTTGTCAAGTATTATATTGTATTATTCAAACTTAATTTAATCAAAATACATTAACAAACAATTCCTTTTATCGAACAATAAAGAAATTCGCAGTACTTATAATGCAAAGAAATTCAATTTCAGTATCCCGAATATTTCATATAAAAACAGACTTCATCTTCGACCTTACCCAGACGTTTTTCATTGACAATTTAATCAAGATATACAATAAACAACATAGTTCAATATCCGATTTTGTCATTAAATAATTTATTTTCTAAGAAAATCTAAATGAAACTCTTGTAA
The DNA here is from genome assembly GCA_947363495.1 of Euzophera pinguis. Classification (NCBI taxonomy): domain Eukaryota; kingdom Metazoa; phylum Arthropoda; class Insecta; order Lepidoptera; family Pyralidae; genus Euzophera; species Euzophera pinguis. The sequence goes on along the minus strand of OX376156.1, from coordinate 4,611,873 downwards.
TCTGTGAGAATGGCAGTATATTTGCCAAAACAAGCCAAAATAAGAGCTGAGATATATTTAGTTTTTACCATAACAAACGTTACTCATGGTAAAAGCACATGGTATTTTCATTTGAATGGTTTATAAATATACAAAAGTTATTGACGGTGAATTACAGTTTTCTAAATAGAATTTCAACTACGTGATGATGATGATGATGGTGTAGCTTCTTCCATTCTCCTCGTTTTTAAGCGGGATCCCGTGGCGAGGTCCTTCAGTTTTTGATACGATACAACAAATGCAAAGATGCCCAAATTGCCCAAGTTCTCCAAAGCCAACGCGCAATAAAAATTATTATAAATTATTTTGATGCCCATGATAACAAAGTATAGTTTCATTATTAACGACACAGTAGCGACATTTACAGGTGTGTTAATTTGAAAACTGATGGTTTTAGGGCGCATGCGCACTGAAGGCTTTGTCTACGACCCTTGCGAAGCCAAAGTAGTACCGTTGCTTGAGCGGGCGACAACCCCGTGTCGTACCAATCAGTACACACCTTTACAATAACAAATATATTTGTGTATGAAACTACAGGACATTGTATGAAAATTTGTGCAGTGAATTTTTAAGAATTTTTTGTGGTTAGTGTGAAGACATTCTGAAAATTTAATGACATTTTCGATTTGACATGTTTTCCGATTGATTCGGTAAGTGGCACTTTGGTTTTGGCTCGTAATCTTAAAGTTTAAAACAGGATTAAGGATTTGTTTATTCTACATTAAAAAAAAATCACTAAATTATTTGGGTTTGTTTCAGAGTAGCGTTAGGTAGGCAATGTAAAAAAAAATACATAAAAAAAAATACTTTACAAAAAATACCGTACAGTTATATCCTGTAGAAATTTAGTCACAAGAAAAACGAGTGAACGGGCTCGTTCAAGGTTCTTGTCGTCTTGTTAGGGTTTTCGTAGATAATAAAAAAAACTTAGGATTAATTTAAATATCTTCCTTCGTCCCGTCGTCAGTCCAAAAAGTGAAGTCTAGTCCCTTCTTTTGTCCCTGTCAGTCAGTCTTGTTTTTTATAGTCATCAAGTCATAGAGTCATTGTCAATAAGGAGGCTGGACGCCGCAACAACGAGTGTTTTCTAAAATTTTGCTTACTTGTTTCAAATTGGTCCCTGTAAATTAACGAAAGGCTCATATAGAAACTATCTTAGATACTCCAGGGTGCACAGGGTCGTTTGACCATGTAACCTATTCGATATGAATGAATCTTAGATAACTTCTTCGTCTTTGCTTTCTCACTTCAGTTGGTTTCATTGCCAGGACAATCAGTTCTGGGTTGTCGGATGAGGTAAACTATCTTTTAAAAAAAGGATTCCGATTGATACTGATCACTATATGTTTGTTCGTTTGTTTGTAATAACTTTCTTGCACAGAAAATAAAGATAAAGATAAAGATAAAAGGCCTTTATTGTTTGAATTTAGGTACAAGTAAGATGTTAATAAAAATAACAATAATCTCCAAATTCTGCCATTCCAGGCGTACAATATATTATGAGTCCAATGAATGGGAGTGAATCCTCATGCGGAAGCTATATTTATAAAAACATTTATCAATTAATAATTTCAACAAAGCACTGCGAAACTTCTTAAATGGCAGTTCCTTTATATCGTCAGGCAGTTTATTATATATCTTTATGGACATAATATAGCTATTATTACTAGTTATAGCCAAATGTGTCAATATCATTACAGTAAATACAAAACTAAAAATAAATGCAACGGCGGACTTATCCCATATAGAGATCTCTTTCAGTCAATCTGGACGTTACAGGAATACAGTTTAAAAAGACAGGTGGTAGAAGTTGTGCAATGATAGAACTCATAATGACATAAAGTACATAAAAATATGCTACATAAATACTTAGATACATACATATTCTTATAAAATAAAAAAATAATCTAATAATACATATTAATAGCTACAAAAAATATAATAGCTCAAAGCAATGTTTAATTAAGAATCGGAGTAGAATTTTAAAACACGAGATTTCAAGGAGGGAAGAGAAGGAGACAATTTAATGTCAAAGGCCCTCCCCTTTCCACAATTCCAGTTCCACAATTTACACGCTCTGACAGAGAAAGATTTAGAATAGGAAAATGAAGAAACCTGTTATCAATTTTGCGGAAAGAGAATGGTTCACTAAGATAATTAGGAGAAGTAGGATTAAAAAGAATATTAAAGAGAAGAGATAGAATATGCACGTTTCTTCTTGCTCTTATCGGAACTAGCCAAGCTTCTTACGAAATTCCAAAGACAAATCTTATACATACATTCTGGATTCGTTCCAATTTATTGTGAAGTTCTTAAGAAGGATCCAAATACGCAACATCGTCATAATCCAGAATGGGGAGCAAGAGAGAACTCGCTAGCATTGCCCGAGTCTTAATTGGTAGAAAATTTTGCAATCTTCTTAAGGAGTGCAGGGAAAAGAAAACTTTCTGGCTCATTTCATTTATTTGTGAAACCCATGAAAGCGTTTCATCCATGATGATTCCCAAGTTTTTAACTTTTGAAGTAAAGTGAATGACAGTACCGTCAAGAACAACATTGGGAAGCAAAGTGGAATGAGCTTTAGCAATAAAATGTGGACTTCCAATAATAATTGCTTGCGATTTAGCCGCGTTAATAGTTAACCCATAACTACGGGACCATTTACCAATAACGGCAAGGTCAAAATTGATAGCATTGATCGCTTCGTGAAGATTTTCGAAAGGGGCAGATGAATAAATTTGCAGATCATCAGCATATAGATGGAAAGTGAAGGATATAAGAGATGTAACACCATCAATGAAAATAGAGAAAAGGATAAGAGATAGCACGCCAACCTTGCAGAACGCCAGCAGCCAGCCTGCACCAGTCAGATTTATCTTGATCAACCTTAACTAGCTGATGACGGTCCTGCAGGTAAGAGCGAAACCACGAGAGAGCAGATGATGAGAATTTAAGTGAAGCCAAGGTACCCGCACTAAGGTAGGTAGGTATATGTTTTAACTATGTGTGTAATTTTGTCTCAATAAATCATATTCTATTCTATAAGAATGCCTGCAACAAACGCGTGAGCGTTGCCGACCCTGAATAGGTATATAGGATAAAAATTCTTACTCGATTATTGACTTGATATGCTTAATAACGAGGATACTATTAATATTTATAACTTCTTTAATCTTATATTCTAGTTTTATAATTAAAATATAACATAACAAATTAACATGCGACCGATGCATGTGACTTTTTTTACGTTACTAACTTAAATGTAATTTGGGATGGGAACCCGCAAACTATAATAAAATAAACTTTATTTGATAATAAAAACGCAAGAAACAATTAAGCAATAAAAACTGTAATAGTAGAAAAGTAAATTTCAAGTAGTTGAAACATTTTTAATTTTCAGGTTATATTCCCTATTAAATTTCAAATAGTTGAAACAAATTCCCTAATTCATAAAATTTTTAAAATCCAAGTCATTCGATTCTATTTTTTAAATTAAATTCTACCGATTATAGCGACCTTCGAAAAGCTGTCAATACCCATTCATTTTTTTTCCACATCGGGTCAAGACCTTTACAAAGGACACATTTATATTCCAGCTGCGGGCAAGAGGGTTACACAGATAAGTGTTTCAATGACATTTTTCTATTTCATTGCCTGCCTTTGCTAGTGGATAAAACGCATTCAATATAGGTCAATCTTGTAGCTCGTTGTATCAGAAATTCAGAAAACTCTAGACTGTGCCATGTGGTGGCTTTGATATTCGGTCTATTAGTGTTTTGTATAAAAGTGGAAAAACGGAACCATACACTTACAATATCGTCTGTCTGTCAGTGAGCTGTATATCGGGAACGTATTTAAGTAGATTGTGGTAAGTTAATAGTGCATTTATTTTTGATTATAGCAACATCTGAAAACAGTAGTGAGTCAGTAATGACACTATGCTATGTCCGTGGTCCTATTTATTGATTTATTAAAACTTTATTGTTACACAAAGTAAACATATACTTATAACAATTGGCGGACTTAATGCTTAGAGCATTCTCTACCAGTCAACCATTGGGAGAAACCGAAAGATAGATATTATAGGGATAAAAAAGTAGGACCAACAGGAAACACAGATTCTAATCCAACGAAGGAACCTGTAAAGCTTAGCTTTACCCACTTATTTCAAAATTATTACATAGGGCGCACTGTAAGTTTCCGGAACTGGCCACTTACATAAACAATATTTAAAAATTTATTGCAACATTTGAAAATATAACTCTTTGGCTGTAGAATGCAGTTTGTTTCATCTGACTGTCTTTTGTTTTTACCTTGTGGTGCCATTTAAAAAAATGTGTGTCTGCATCAACATGGATTTAACTCGGGAAAATTTTCGTAGTATGATTTTCTACGATTTTAAGTGTAATTTGACAGCTCAACAGAGCATCGCTCGGCTTGAAACAGCTTTTGGCAATGAAGCCCCATGCAAGACAACTGTTTATAGCTGGTTTGCAGAATTCAAGCGTGGTCGTATCAATCTCAGTGACGAATCTCGCGATGGTCGGCCGTCCACCGCTGTGACCAACAAAAACATCAATGCTGTGCGCCGTATGATTGAAACAGACAGGCATGTGACCTACCATGAAATTCGCGCATCCTTAGAAATAGGCATGAGTCAAATACAATTAATCCTACACAAACATTTGGGTGTGAGAAAGCTGTGCTCGCGGTGGATCCCACACAACTTGACCGAGGCTCAAAAAACGGACCGCGTCACTTGGTGCAGTGCCATGCTTACCAGATTCAACGAAGGTGCGTCAAATTTGGTGTGGGACATAGTAACAGGTGACGAAACATGGATTTATTGCTACGATCCCAAAACAAAGCAGCAATCGAGCGTATGGGTCTTTCAAGATGAGCCGAAACCAACCAAAGTGGCGCGCGTGAAAAGTGCATCTAAGCGGATGATTGCTTCTTTTTTTAATAAAACTGGACACGTGGCTACTGTTGCTTTAGAGAATCGTCGTACAGTGAATAGTGACTGGTACACGACCATTTGTTTGCCGGAAGTTATTGACGAACTCCGTAAAAATAACCGTAAACGCCGTATCATCCTGCACCACGACAATGCTAGTTCTCACACGGCCAGACAGACAAACGACTTTTTGAAGGCGAAAAATGTAGAACTCATGAGTCATCCTGCATACAGTCCCGACCTGGCACCTTGTGACTTTTTTCTGTTCCCAAAAATTAAGAACCAATTACGCGGTCAACGATTTTCATCACCAGAAGAGGCTGTCGAGGAGTATGAAAAACACGTTTCAGAGGTCACCACAGAGGAGTGGCACAAAAGTTTTCAAAACTGGTTTCATCGAATGAAAAAGTGCATAGACGCCAAGGGAGATTATTTTGAAAAACAATAAATTAATTTTGTACCTTTAATAGTATTTTTTCATATTCATTCCGGAAACTTATAGTGCGCCCCACGTATATATAAGTAAAATCTTCAGATTGCATAAAGTAAAGATTTTTCCCCGCCGCTGAAGCCCGAGTAATTCAAAGAAGCCTTTTGTATATTCTCACCTCCATAGATACCTATAATAGACACGAACGCCTATATCTATCATAACCTTTGATCACATATACTTAGTTTTCTGGTTCCGACAATTCGGCTTTTAGTAGAGAACACTTTGTCCTCGGAGATTTAAGATCAAATTCCGCTTCACTTTCGTCGCCTTATATCATCTTTTACGACACAAATTGAAGAGACGACGATATGACATATTTACCTTATGATGTGGGTTGACACACTCTGTGACTCGTGTAGCCTCACTTCTATTCAAAAAATATGTTTAGTTGTGTTGTAAAGTTTTGTTGCTTGTAGTTGTGTTGTTGTAATATAGCAACTTCAGGTTGTCAAGCAGTATATATTTAGTAGTATTAAGAAACACATAGCAAACAACAATATCATTAGACCTAATAAAATCAATAGTCAATAAGTATAATAATATATAATAATATCAATACAAACCAGCATTATTTTATTGATATCCATTGATATTTAATCTAGTCTATTATGTAATTGGGGATCGTATATAAAGCAACGAAGTTTGTTTGATTCGAGTTACTGAACTCCGATTCTCGCGCATTAGAAAAAGTCGAATAAGTACAAGATATGCATAGTTAGCAACTTTTGTTTTGAGAAATTCGACTTTACTGCGAAAGACGATTACGAACCCACTGGTCGGATTTATAACGTTCTGACGAAGAAAAAGTCTCACTTCCTGACCGAAGAGCAACGAAACTCCCGTTCCTTTCTTGCTTCCAATGCTTCTAATAGACTAACTTTATTCCTTGGCTTGTATATCGGTATTATGATCACAGAATATACTGACTATGGTCGTCTACGTGTTTGATCAGCGCAATATCGATTCGGCCATTCCGTTGCCGGATATGTGAAACCAAATTTAATGATGCCGCGAGTACATATCAACTGATACTTGTATTGTGATTGGGACATTTGTGACTTCAAACCATTGATGAAGGAACGTGTTACTTCGGTTTCGATTCTCTTTACTTCGAAGTAATAGATTGACAGTTTTAGTACGAATAGGACGATTTCGGACTTCAGAAGGTAAACCGTTGGTCCCGACTGCCAACAATTAATCTGACAACAAATACGAAATTTAAAAAGTTGAAACATAAGGTAGGGTCGCCATGTGCAGTACGATATCTATCGTCGAAGCTTGTTGTTCTGGTTTAAGAAATTATTTTCGCGTATTTTAACTGGTTAGCTTTAGTTTCAGAGTTGTTAAACTAATCAAAGACATCCCTGTATGACTAGTAGACAATAAGGTTGTTTCAACAGCGGATATACTCGTATGCAAGCTAATTTATTGATGAGTTACGATTACGACTTATACCTACTGATGTTTGAATGTGTGACCCGTGTGAGAAAGATTAGTGCGTGGAATATTACTTTTAATCGCCCGGCCCAACCCAGGAGCTAGATAGATAGTATCCCATGATTGTATCAGAGAAAACATGAGTAGGAAGGGCGTTGAGAACTAATATACTGTGCCGACCCTACATAACAAAGTGGGGCAAGGTAAAGGTGAAAAAGAAGACCGGCTCAGTCCAGGGCCGCTTTCTTGCTTTATCTTCTCAACTTCGCCTGATCTTCGGCATCTTTATATTTTTAGACCATTTGCACATATACCATCTACGGCAACATCAAGACTTTTGGGTCTTACTTCCTGCCATACTATTTATTATCTCTTCTTTGCCCCTGCTGAGATTAATACATATTATGACTAAAAAGTTCTTCTACGCCACTTACCATCAGGTGGGCCGTACGCCTGTTTACCTACTTAGTTGTATAAAAAAAAACCCCCAAGCGTGTTTTCCTATTTGCGTCGTCAGCTTACGCTTCGAAGCTTAGAGTACGCTGGATTTGGCGGAGTATTTATGACTCAATGTGTCTTGGTGGCCTACAGTGTCAGATTTTTCAGGCTGCCTTAAGGCAGCTGACACAGCCTAGCGACTGTAGAAAATACCACTAAATTGCGACCCATTAGGATTGGCCGATACGCATGTCGCGCTTGGCTATGCAGCTCCTCAAATATGACTTTCAAAAGTACGTGATCTAAAAACAGCCAGACTGGAAAGTTTCATCAAAAGCTCGACTGTAAACAAAGCTGGAACAGCCTTCATATCCGCCCGTCCGATTGTCCGTCCGTTGTTTCATTATTCACGACTCTCGCTGTCTTTGATAGCCCAATTGTGTTTTAACCCTGATTCAGCAAAAAATATTTTTTTCTTATCTGAGATTTTTCATACAAATTTTGCAGTACTTATTGGCAAAGGCCATGTTTTGTGCGAAAGGAAAGTTTACGGATTGACTTTTATTTGGATGTTTTTTTTTTTGTAATATATGTCACAAAATATCGAATTTTGACATCGAATAAGTGTGATATTAATTCAATAAAAAATATTTTTATAAATCTATCGAGAAATTGAACCGATCTGGATTAAGTACAAAAGTAGAGACTTTACCTTAGTATTTGTTTGCAAATGAGGCCGTTTTACAGCCCCCCCCCCCCCCCGTCTTTATTGTATTACTAGCTGTTTCCCGCAGCTCCGCCTGCGTCAAAAAGTAGCCTAGATTAGACCCCGGGTCTTCAACTATATTCATACCAAATTTCATCAAAATCCGTTCAGCTATTTGGCCGTGAAAGTGTAACAGACGGACAGACAGACAGACTTTCGCATTTATAATATTAGTATGGATTTCTAGTAAGTATGCAAGAAGTTTTCTTCGACTTCAAGAGTCTGTCTGCTGCTAACGAAAGTTTCAAAAGTCCAATCAATTACAAAATTATGTAAATACTTAACAACAAACAACATAATGTTTGATATCGTCTGTTGTCTTTGGGTCACATACAAGGTCAATAAATAAGTTACAAGAAATATTGCATCAAATGTGCATGAACACTTTCTTCTCTTGAAGGTTTTCTGTACAAAAAAGTTTAAATGAAATGTAAATAATTTACTTATTCGCAACATTTCCACGACTACGTAAAGCTAACTGCATGTAATGACATTGTTGCAGCGACTCAGTGCATATAATTGCAAGCGAATGTGGTTGTGTGTACAATTTTCAAGCGAGTTTCCGTTTTCATAGCGAAGTGAGGGTAACTAGTGAACTAGGTCCCCAAAGTTTGTTAGCGCTTTGTGCCTATTTTACTTCTTATCGAATCGAACCTATTTTCGTATAGAATTCATAATAGAATTGATTAATTCATGGCGTGTGGTCATATGGGCGACGAACTCTGTAGGTAGAGATGCACTGTCAGAGTTGTTTCGGAACCGCATTTCGGCCTCTGACATGGTGATGCTATTGAAATGAAGCTTCTGGGTTTAAACACTTGAAATTTGACATACTATAGGAAAATTAAATAAACAACCTTTGCACTTTCCGAGTTCAAATTTGAACAGTAAAATATGACATGCTTTTTTTTTATTTTTTATTGTGACAGCAATTTTCTTTGCATTCCGTAGTAGCAGTGGAGCCCATGATTTCAAACTACTTACATAGTATATAAAAAAAAAACATATTTTTATCCTGTATTTATTACTGCATAAGCAACCAGTCATCCATAGATACGCTTTACGGCATGAGAAACCATCTCCACCATTGGTAGATCGTCGCGAACTGTCAGATTTTACTTCTCTACATGATCTGAACTCTAATGTGGTCTATTAAGAGACCCAAGACGTTTGTCATCAATACCTACTTTTGTCTTCAAATGTTTAGGTAAAATTCTTAAGTTAAATGTGCCATATCTTTAGACCTTCAAACAATTTCAAAACTGTCATTAACACTGACTTGACAATGCAATCAATCTTGTTAAGGAAAAAGGAAAAATAATGTTTTCTTATGTTTTCGCGATTGTTATTCATTAAATTAAACTATTTTAATACGGTTTTATCGCGTTTATTACTTATTTATTTACACCTGACGTTTCAAACACTTTACAGCGTTCATGGTCGCAGGCAGGCAGGTAGTCTGTATAATATTTACTTATAAATGGGGAATTATGATATTTTTGTCCCTAAATGTCGTTTCACACGCGTATTTATATCTCATCTCCAGGACTAAAGGTATTCTATGTCCTTCTCTACTGAGGAGTGAATACGAAATTTCAGTCAGATTACAAACAAACAAAAAACAAGTACGCCTGTTTGCCTACTTAGTTGTATAAAAAAAATAAAAAAATAAAAATAAAAAATACACAATCTCACTGTCGTCTTACGGAAAATCGAGACAGCCATCTTTTACGCCAGCCATTTGGCAGTACAGAGTTATATTAAAATAAAATAAAAATTGAGAACCGATAAAATACCAAACAAAAGCTGTCAATAAACGTAGTGGACGTTTGTACGGGAGATCGAATTTTTTTTCAGTTTTCACTTTTGCTTTTTATTTAAAGTGATTTCATTTTACGTGAGTAAACGTGCCTATTACGGCCCTACAAAAATTTTACTCTATTACCGTTCGTCACTTTAAATCTTTCCTAAAAGATATTAAAATAAAATTCACAAACATTATGGCTAAAAAACATTTAAGGTATGTTTATTATGCAACGTTTAGAATAAAATTTAACCCCCTTATTCATAAAAATAAACAAACGTTCAATAAGACCAAATTAACTAATGTATGTTTCGTCTCATTCTTTCACGTCAAAAATAGATGAGGCGGAAAGGGACTAACCATAAATTAGTTAATATAGTCTTATTGAAAGTTTGTTTATTTTTATGAATAAGGGGGTTAGTGTTTAAATTCTCAGCGAAAGAAATAATTAAATAGCCAGTGGGACGACCTGGAATCGGGTGCACGTTTCATAGTGTTGCGCTAGTGTACCACAAAAGTATTCCAGATATTTCTTAAGAAAATAACTAAACTTTAAACTAGTATGATATGTCAATATATTAATATTATAACAAATATATTTAATTTCTATATTAATAGCTTATTTTACTGTTTTTATTGCTTCTTTATATTTAAACCGTCTTTTTAAATTAGGGCGGTATAAGAAACATATATATATTTACTATTTTTTTTAGGGGTCATATTTTTTCCGTAAGGAGTTCAGTGGATATTTATTCTCTTAAATATAATACGCTAGCTTGAATAGAACGGGATTCATATGTTAACTAGCTGTTTCCTGCAGCTAAAAAGTAAGCCTATATTTGACCCGGGGTCTTCAATTATATTCATACCAAATTTTATCAAAATCCGTTCAGCGGTTTGGCCGTGACAGCTTAACAGACAGACTTTCGCATTTATAATATTAGTATGGATGGAAGTATGAAATAAGTAATTTAATATAACATAGTATTATACTATTCTAATTAAAGTACTTACAATTAACGCTGATTATATCTGTGATTTTACAACAATTATCAAAGAGCAACATTAAAATTGATTGTGATGGATTTTTATTTATTGCATAGTATGAATATATTGCAGTGGTCGGTATTTAAAACAGAAAATACAGTAATAGAAACAAACTCTTTTTTGGGATGGTCATGGAAACAATTTCAGCCATTTCAGATGAAATGTATATTTATTAAATAATAACTAATTAAATATGTAAGCTAACTTCTAAATATCATAGACAAGTGAATTAAGAGTAGGAATAAATAAACAATCGTATATTAATATAACGGTAACCCCTGATATTAGGGTGCGAATCTGGACAAAGCTTAAACTGGCGGTAATAGGAGCGTTTAATTACACAAAATTTGGCGAATGACATTAATTTGTGGAGAAAATAAAAAATATGTTAATTTATTTTATTTAATGGTTTCAAAATAATATATGATATTAAGGTAAATCATTTAATAAATGAGTTATCTTTCCATCATATTTTCTAAGAAATAACGTATCCCGAGGGTCGTCCGTCATCGGGCGAGCAGGATGCGTAATTGCCTTACCATGAATAAGTAAATCCTGATACAAATTGATTTCCAGCGGAGACCTTGGCAATCTCGTTGTGATTGGAAGGAAATCCGGACCAATCTATGCAGAAAAGATTATTGTACCACCTACTATTAGATTAGCAATAAGTTATTAGTGACACTATTTTATTGTGTTGATGGTAACCAGCATATAAGCTGCTTAAGGATATCTGACTCAGTTTGACGGCTACCATTTAGAGATATCAGTTGGTATTTGGAAGCGTATGCACGAAAATGCTTTTATAAAATGACATGCCACTAGTTGCGTCATTCATTCAAGTTGTGGCGTGGCTTCTTATTCTCAAGAATAAATGAAATACTATTATTAAGACGCATACATTGACCTAGCCCCAAACCAAGATTTGAAACTTGTAATAGGCTAATCTACAAAGTACTTTTTTTCATATCCAAAACTTGAGTTCCCGAATTCGAAAACATAAATAATTTTTTGAACCCGTTCAATATTAAATAAGTTATAAGCCTCTGAAATCATGTGGAAGGGGAAATTGTCAAGAAACAAAAAAAGGACGCACTTAATAGTGGAGTAACGTCACTGCCACTTAATTTCATGCGTACTACAAAAGAGATACCAAGACGTCCCCAATCTCCCACTTTTCTTCATTAGAAAACTTTAAATGCTAATTTAAATAATTACTAATTTTGTTGTTATTTTCGGAATCGTTACTTTTTAGTGTATGTATTGTTCCGTATAAAAATATTGCCAAAATGTGAACACAGTCAAGTAGCATATTGTTAGCCAGTAGCAAGTAAAACAAAGTGGTTTAGTCGATTGCTTGTCAAGTCTACTAGTCAATTCTAGTCAAAAGTATTAAGCTAAGTCGATGTAATATTACTTATGACTTTCTAATACTTACGCATATTTATAAACGCTTTACGATTATTAAACCACCAATATTATGTACAAATATTCAAAAATAAATTTTAGAAAATACAGCGCCATAACTGCTTCACGCCAAAAGTCAAGCAACCATTCTTCTTCTTCTTATCGAGTCGAAATGGCTAATTCTTCAGATTAGATATCATTGGGCACACCAACAAATGCGCCATGGACTGAACATCTTCGAGTATCCCACTTAACTTTGTTCTCTTGGCATCTGTCAACACCAGCCCGGAGTCTGTTTGACTTTCAAACTGTCCAGGGGAGTTCACCATCCGGTGGAAGAGTTTTGGCTGTCAGTCATTTATTAAGAGGACTGAGCTCATCTCATTGACCTAAAATCTGAGCAGAAAAAGATAGAAATAGTGGAGGAATCTATATCTTTTTAATAGGGTAATCATGATAATGTTTTTAATTGGGACAAAATATTTTAAGCTTCGTAAATACTGTACATAAGTAGCTAACTAAATAGCTTAGCGGGACGTGATTGTTGGTGACGATTACGCGAGTTAAGCAACAGTAGGTGCGACCTGACTTGGGGTGGACAACACTTGGCGTATTACGTTCAGCCGCTTGCCTGGAGGAGTTGCCTTAGTCCTGCTTGTCTAGAGGAGCCAAGGCTACTAGTAAAGTTTCCTTGTCTTCCCCGAAGGAGCCAATAGGGGAGACATGTTTACGAAACGTTATTTTCGACTAGGCTTCAACTTCCTTAAAGTCGGCACATAACTACTTAGGAGGAGGTTAGCACCTCCTCACTCGGAACATTCGAGTCTGAAAAAAAATCTGCATAAAGTATGTACTTTCCCCCTTTTTTCCAGAGGAGCGTGGTCATCCTATTTTGCACAAGTACCAACGTGATAAAGCTTGTATTTGCTAGAAAGAGACAGGTTCCTCCACTATTTCTATCTCGCTTGGCTCGGCCTTGCCTCTATGCAAATTTGCAGAAGTAGTCAGTCCTGTTTAAAATGCTAAGTCCATGGTCCATGGGTACAAACGACAATTTAGGACCTGAAGAATATCATGTGACAATAATACATGTTGCAAGAGACACGGTCCAAATGTCAAAATTGGTCGTGCCTGCCAAATATATGCTGACCTCGATTTAGGAGAAACAAACAAGTTTAACAAATGGTACTGCAATTCTGAAGTTAATTAACGAAGTTTTAATTAAAAACAGTTTGCATTTTTAATAAAAGTTGCTATTTTTGTTGTCGGAGTTTTAAAAAATGTGTAATAATGATATTTTTTTGGGATTTCGTACACAAAGAGTAAAAAATAGGACCTTATTTATTACTTATCATTTTGCCAGCGCATTGTATCTCGGTAAAAACTTGAAAGTTTAACAGATTGCTATATTTTTATCTAGCTATTTTCGTACTAAAAATATGGTAAAAACTAACAAATGCTAACTTAACAAGCTTGCTTATTCAAACAAAATTCAACTTAAAACTGTTCTTAACACTACAGTATAGTGACTTTCGCCGTTAACTTATATTTAGCGAGTAAATTACAAAAATTTCGTTCCCACCTGAATTTTACCCTGTTTCCGAGGACAGTTACTGAGAAAATTAATTTATCAGACAACGTTTTATCGTCCAGAATGAAATTTGACAGAAATTTTATGTCTAGACTTCGTAAACGAGTTGTATTGGATTCATGTTATTTTTTCAGCGTGTGTCTGCCAAAAACTATTTTCCGAGACGGAAAACGGAACGGGAGAATTTGCCCCAAGTAGCAATCAAGATTAAAGATAAATCTGAATTATCTGACTTTTCTAACTTTATCTTAAATTTGAATTTACTAATTCAAAAATACTTAATTTAGCCATTTTAATCTTTAAAACGAAATAGTTTTAAGGCGCCGTCACTTAAGTAAGTTAAGAATTACCAAAACCGAGTTCATTATATTAAATACCATTTGGTATTAATTGTGCCTAAAATGAAGTGTAAAAAGTATTTTAACTTTATTCTTATTTATTCTTACTTTACGATTATTTAAAGACTTACTTAATATTCAATGGTTTATTCAAAGTTTTAGTTTAGAATTTCTAAGATTAAAAGGGGTTTTCTATTAGATAAACTTAAGATGATTTTAAAACTAAGTTCTAGTAATTGATTTTCAGAACAATATTTTATTCTTTATGTCTAAATTTAGTAAAGGTAAAGAAAAAGTAAGCATAACGGGTCGTTTTCATCACAGTAGAACCAAGAAAAAAATTGATGAATCAAAAATGATAAATGAAATGAAAAATACTAAAAATTACTTTTGGTTTTCGTCGGAGTAATAGTGTTTCGTAATAAGGTAGGTAGGTAATATTTTTTATTGAAAGTAGTTTCACGTACAAAACAAAGCATAAATTGGTGTTATTTTTCTTTCATTCAAAACAGTTCTCTACAAAAATCCATTCTTCCATACTCATGAATACTATAAATGCGTAATAAATGTTACGCTTTCACGGCTAAATCTCTGGACCGATTTTGATGAAAATTGGTACGGATAGGAATAAAAGAATACCCGGGATTAAACCTAGGCTACTTTATCACGCGGGCAGAGACGCGGGAAACAGTTAGTTTCAAATAAATCACAATACGTGTGTCAAGTTTCGTGAAGATCCGTATAAAAATGTAGGCTATAGGTAGACCAGAACGAACATTTACCGTGGCATAAACATCGACAAGCAAAATTGCCCAGTCTTGACATGATGACTTTCGTTTGCGAGGTTTACAAGGAGAAATGGAAAAATGACAGACAGGACAGCCCGCACCGAATATGAATTTATATTCATCAACGGTAGATAGGTAGCTATCTACCGTTGATGAATATAAATTAATTCTTATGTTAATTATGTTTATACAGGAATATACAGACGGGATTCTTTTTCACGTAGAACATAAAGATTTAAGAGGTTAATGAATCGTCTGCTTAATTATTACAACGTACCTCTAGTTTATTAGGTCATTCCTTTTTATTATTTACTAGCTTTTCCCGCAGCTCCACCTGCATCAAAAAGAAGTCTATGTTTGACCCCGGGTCTTCAACTATATTTATTTTCAGTTCATCAAATCCGTTCGGCGGTTTGGCCGTGAAAACGTAAACAGTACTGCCAAATCTATGACCGTGATGAACAGTGTACCCTAGGTTCTGAATCGTTTGCTAAGGACGCAACTGCAAAACACGCTTGGGAGAAATTACCCGGTTAAACCTTGATGGCTCAGCGGCCAACTTTAGCTTTCAACTTTAGCTTCAGTGGAATTCAGAATTCGCTTCCCTTTCTTTTAAATCTTCTCTACTTAGACACTTCAGTACTTATCAGTACGGTCTCTCAGCTGGTTGCCTCGGATCCCCGGGTTCGCTTAAACTGCAAAGCCATATCAATGGATATTTAAATTAAACTAAAAAATACGGTTTTTATCGCGTTAATTATTAAAAATGCAATAATCGCGAAAACATAAGAAATCAATAATGGATATTTAGGTAAATTATATCGATTTTACTGCTCGATAATTGTGATTAACATTTTAACGATGAATTCAGGCTTTCAATACGAACGTACTGACGACTGAGATCATTTTAAAGTGAAATAAAACGAATTCCTGAAATATCGCTTAATGGCCCACTGAAATGTCGCCAAAATAAACAGTCTCATTAAAATCGTTGTTATAATAATTTTTCATCTTTTATTTCTATGAAAACACGTATTATTTATACCTTATAAAGTAGCTTAACAGCCTAAGGCACGTTCTCAGGAATCGTGCGCTTCAAGCACATAAGTAATCAGTGGGCACCCCAAAAATTTGATTGGTTAGGTAGAAGGGCCATGTGGGCGTCACCATATTCAGTTAAGACTCTAGGGGCTTAAATGGCTCACACATAGCTCTTCTACCTAACATATAACCGAATGGTGTCAAGTACCGGAGAGCCTAGCCGATCACCCCTGATGGCATTTCTATCATGATTTTCTCCTTCGTCGTATAATACTCCATACTACTATCGCCTTTTAAAAGGCTACAACACCCAGCATTTTTAGGTAGCATATATCCTAAAAACGTCAATCTCCTCATTGTATTAGTCAGTGTATTATAATGTTTCACGATATTTAAAACTCGCTTTTTTATTCTCTATTTCCTTACTCATTCGACTAAAGTATTTAATGTCTTTTGTTTGTGTGTATTTTCTAACCTCCAAATTCTATCAAGAAAAATCCAAAAGTAAATCATCGATAGAACCCTGTGTAAATGCCATCCCTCATCATGAATGGTAAAGACAGCTTGTGGCCAAAAAATTTAGTGGAACCACAAAGTACCCAACACAATTTCGTGTAGTGTAAGTAATCATTTATTTATGCTAATGTTGGCTTTCCGCGAGCAAATTCAAACAAAGAGTACCTTGAATAGTAAAATTAAGGTTCATAATAAATATTCCACTTAGCGCAGAGGCACACTCAAACAAAATTGAGCCTAAAGACCATAAGAAAAGATAAATTTTAATGTGTGCTCACTTTCAAACTCTAATAGCTGTAAATTTTTCTTACAATAAACTTACACTGATGAAAAATTTGATTTTCCTCGTTTCCTTTTCGAAGATAATGTTGTAAAAATGGATATTTTTGTATCCACAGAGACAATAGATAAACTATAACAAACCAAGAGTCTGTACTAGATCTGAAAAAAGAAGATACTAAGTGGCAAATTATCAGATTAGAGATGTACTCGCGAACCTATGAAACATGTGATGTAATAAAATTATATCAATAACATGCACGTTTATTTGTAAATTTAAATATGTGGTTGAATTTCTACTAAACAAAATAGTAGGTTCACTCTTAGATCCTAAAAACATTTTTAATTATAATCACAATAAAAATAAAGAAGATTAAACAAATGCACTTGATTTGATCACCCTTCGCTTGCTGCAAACGAGATTTAAAAGAACATACAGAACATTTACATACAGAACAAAAATATGTCATTGAAACTACTCATTTTCATAGCAGTTTTATTAAAATAGAGAAAAAAAAACCTTCCATTTTGAGTTCAGTAGCTTACCATATTAATTTGTTTGCGGCGAATGCAATATACCTACTTTTATATGCCAGTCACGTGTCACCCCATATTGTTCTGCCCGTCAATATATTGCTATGAGGATGAGAGCCTTCTGTTGTATGGGATTGTCATTGTTTATGATACAACTTGCTTTTATCAGTGTGGTAGCTGTATATATTTTCAGCTTTTACTGCCCAGACTTTTAGATATAAGGTAAAAATTTCTTATTTTTAGCGATCGTTACACATAAAACTATTTTTTTTAATGTTGCCATGAACGCTGTAAAGTTTGAAACGTTAGGTGTAAATAATTAAGTACTAAACGCGATAAAAACCGTAATAAAATTGTTTGATTTAATGAATAACAATCGCGAAAACATAAGAAATCATTACAAATAACATTAACCGTATTGCAGTTTTGCGCGATTCATCATTTTTCAAAAATAGGACCCTTTCTACCTTGAAATATTACTTTTGCTACTTTTTTTATCACATCAAAGTTTCACTTGTTTCTTTGTGTTTTACCAACGTATTTACAAAACCCTTAAGCATGAATAGACTTTTTGAGTTCGAAAACAAAGTCGTAAATCTACATCTACACTTCTACACTATCTACATCTACACTAATATTATAAAGAGGAAAGATTTGTATTTTTGTGTCTATGTTTGTAATGAATAAACTCAAAAACTACTGTGCCGATTTCAAAAATTCTTTCACCATTGGAAAGCTACATTCACCCTGAGTAACATAGGCTATATACCGCAGGTGGAGCAAGAATTTAAATAAAAGTTAAGCCTCAAATTATTTTTAAATTAAGGTTACGGTTCAGAGAATATCTCCCGACCGCTCCTAATATACGAAATAAACCCACACCCCCCACCCGACGTGCGAATAATTTAATAAATTTAATTTTAAAGGGTATAAACAAAGGTCAATTATTAGCTCAGGTTTTATCCACGGTGGGTGCCATTCATATCTGCGTTGTTTACTTTCAATTTTCTTTTTAAACCACAGATTAGACAACTTATTCCATTATAATAACGAAAAAAAAAAACGTAGTCGATTCTCTGTATACGATTAACTTTATAGATACTGAAGAAAACTATATATGCGTCATTTGTTTAAATATGCAAAATACCTACAATGAAGAGTTAATATCCCGTCGAGCGTCCTAGTAACTAAAACGAGAGCGCTTAGTCGGTATGTTACTAGGACATTCGACGGGATATATATAATTTTAATGTTATCTACATTTATTGATACCGTATTTATTCATTAGAAACCAAAGCAGCTACTATTATTTAAATTTTTGGCTGTGTGTACTTACATGAAAAATGAACTGCATTAATTGAATGCATTTTTACCGATGTATTGCTTGAAGTAAAATCAAAAATCATCGTTACGTCTCAAGGAGAATTTTCAGAAGAGATTTCACAGCCCAGAGACCGAAACTCTGAAGTGTTGTTGTTAAAAGATCAAAATATATCTACTAAATACGTAGTTTGGGTGTCAGATCCGCGTTCGTTATCTGAGGTATCCACTACACACGACATAATGTGAATTGTGAAGGAAAGACACTTCCATTTTCCACAAAGATCATAATATCGAATCACATTTAGATATTTTTATGTTTCTTTCACGAAAAAAAAATATTTCGTTGACAACATGTCTTGTTGTTCTATGTCCTGCTGTGGACTTCTTACGACTTTGATGATGATGCCTTTAAGGTCAGGTAGCGTCCATTTTCTTAGTATGTACAATTAGTAACCTCATAGTTAAGCATTGCACCGCTTACACACAAAAAAATACCAACTACTTATAATAGGCTACTTGACTCAATATTTTATAATTATTCATATTTAATATTTGAGTTTCCGAATTCGAAAACTGAAAGAATTTTTTGAATCCTTTCAAAATTATATAAGTTATGAGCTTTTGAAATCCTGTGGAAGGGGAAACTGTCAAGATACAAGAAAAGGACGCACTTAATGGTAGAGTGACATCACTGCGACTTGATTTCGTGCGTACAAAAGAGATAGCAAGACGTCCCCACTCTTCATTAGAAAACTTTAAATGCTAATTACTGCTTTAATTAATTACCAATTTTGTTGTTGTTTTCGGCATCGGTTACTTTTTAGTGGATGTATTGTTTCGTATAAAAATATTGTCAAAATGTGAACACAGTCAAGTAGCCTATTCACTGAACTTGGAAGAAATTTGTCCTTTAGATAAATCCGCCATTGTTTACCACCCCATCCATATCTCTCATATATTTTTCTGCGCATCTTACTTTTCCATTGTGTTGACCACAGACAATAAGTATATGAAGTTGACCCTATATTGTCTTTTTTTTTTTGCAACAATTACATTTAGCGGTTTTAAAATAAAACTCTATCATATCTTAACGCTTTCCTAGTCACAAACCAAACCAAATAGCTTCCAAGGTCAAGTTTCACTGTAAAACTAGATCTACGAGTATTCTACTTTATGTAGACTTTTTGTACCAAACAAGTACTTGCGTGGTAGGCGACACAAATTACTTGCTGTCCCCTTATCACACACTGTTGCTCGAGCACAGTCTCCTGTGCTTCGTGGACTTACTGGACTTAATGCGTTTCTATCATCAGAACAAGGCGCTGAATGTGATGTATTTGTTGACAGTTTTGAGCAGTTTGCGAGAAAGTTAATGTTATTTTGTGAAAGTGATGGATGAAATTGTACCCTAGTTTTTAAGTTGTGCAACGCTTTGGTTTATCTGTAATGTTGTACGATTTGTATTCAAATACATAAATACTGAGGTTTTAATACTGTTTACCGCAGATTAATTAAGACCTCCTACGCAAATACCCTGATTGTTCATTATATACTGTTATAACGACGATAAATTAATTTAATAACCACACTAAGTTAATCACTGTTATTAAGACATACTTTAATAAACAAATTGATTTCGGTACCTACAATATTGTAATGTTAAAATTTACTATTCAAGAATTTACTACAAACCCAATCAAAAGTACAAAACTTCACACGTTTTCGCAATCAAAACTCATGAAAACCAAACTTATTCAAAAATGCAGCGCTACATTTGCTACAAACGTATATTTTTTCCAAAGATCTCTTCCCATAGATAATGGCAGGTACGGTACAGAATGGACAATGTAGGTATTTTACCTATGTGGTTCCAAAATAATAAAAAAAGACAAATTGCTTTTCGTGATTATTTTTATTTGTTCCTTTAACAATTAAACGATGTGAATTTGGTTATCTTTTGTCTATTTGACGTGGTGTAATGGTTTGTTGGCAAATCTGAGGCCATTTGTATTTGGAGATTATTATGATTTCTCAGTAACTCGCAATTTATTTTCTTGCCATCTTGGTTAAATAACAACCTCTTATTTACAAATATGGTACTTAAAATGGTATGGTAAAAATAAAAATGTACAATTTGGATTAGGAGAAGTCCTACCTATTTTAGGAACATGTTAGATAAATACAGTTTTCACTATCGGACTAACTTTGTCTTTAATACCTAATTAGTTTTCTCTTCTCATCACTAACATTTATATTCACTAAATATTTATTATAGATATCTCTGTTTAACTTTTCGAGATGTTAACTGCTCAGACTATAACCAGTTTCTAGAGTCGCTTGAAAGAATAGGTACTACCTCTCACTTTGACTTGATACTGCTGTTATTTTAGTTTGCTTAGATATTAATACAGTACGTATGAATGTTACATTATTTAAGTTATTTATGTATGTTTATAATTTTCAACTATATCTGTTGCTGTACCCACGCTTTTTTTTTTTTTTTTTTTTATTGTGTAAAAGGCCTTCGCCTACCACCCAACCATTGAACGGGAAGCTGGGTGGTTATGTGGGACTTGGACCCACTAAAAACCACACGGTGTCAATCGCCTACCGCGTATTGCCGGAACCGTGTGCTTTCTTATGCTCCACAGCCCCGGCGCGGTGCTGTACCCACCCTAACTTAACTGTTTCTCTTTTACCTCATAAGGGTTGACTGGAATAGATTGCCTAGCAATAAGTCCGCCTTTGCTCATATTATGTTGAAGTCTTTATAAATGTTTATATTATTACTATATGTGAGCAATAAACATATTTTGTATTGTATTGTATGTTTGAGGTAAGAGCAAAGTGACCGGTAGAAAACATTTGTGATAAAACGTAGTGATTATATTCACTTTGATTTGTGACAACTGTGACGTGACATTGATAAATGGCATACCGTATGGCAGTTCGCACACGGCTCTACTCTATGCAATTCGTGAGACGCGACTGCGATGGCACTGCGATGCCACTTGAGTCGCGTACGACGTATGACAGGGCAGCGTCGCACGAGTCGCGTCGTCTGCCGACATAGGTGATTTTGTATGAAAGATACTCTCGTGCGACTGGTAGTATACTCAAGATTCATTATAATAACGCCGAGTGCGAACTGCCTTACAATATTTGTACTAATCTTTGTACTAACGGTAACCCTCAAAGGGCGGAAATATCTCCCGTGGTCACCGCAGTCAGTACAAATTCCTTTTTGCATTATTTTCCTGAAACGTTTATCTAAATAGTTTTTAATTGATAAAATTGCAGAAAATTATATTAATACGATTTAACCATATATCGTTTCTAGACGCTAAAAAGTTAGTCAGTTATTTCTTCGCCGTAGTGACGGCGACTTTAGCCACAGCGTAAACGGGTCAAGCCGAATGTATGTAACGCCTGTCTTATAATTAACATAACTCAGAGTGAGTTATGTTATTTATAAGACATTCATTATTTCTTTGTTGAATGGATTTTTTGGACAAATGCAGTAGATCCGGAGTGCTATCTTTGAAATGTATTACCTACTTACTAAAAATCGTTGAATCGAATGATTTTCGTTCGACATAATCGGTGAGTCGACGATTTTCAGTCGACATCTGTGTCGTACATTTCAAAAATAGGGCTCCTGTAACTATGTTTACACTTGCAAAAAAAAACGATATCTATTCCGAATTCATCAAAAACGATTCAGGATTTTATGGCATACTAGCAGCCCGTCTCGAATTAGTCCTAGCCTATAACCTTCCTCGACAAAATACACTGATGATGAATTTTTCAAATCGATCCCGCGGCTCCTGAAATAAGCACGTTCAAACAAACAAACTCTTAAGCTTTATAATATAATAAATATGGCAGACTAGCTTTTTCCCGGAGCTCCGCCTGAGTCAAAAAGTAGCCTATGTTTGACCCGAATCTTCAACTATATTCATACCAAATTTCATCAAAAGGGTAACAAACAGACAGACAGACTTTCGCATTTATAATATTAGTATGGATATGGATAATTCGAAAATAGATATACTTACAGCAACTTGGAATTTATGAAGAGACCTAATGCTTAGTAAGACTTCTACTGTTTGTTTTATCCAAAAACGTACTAGTATTCTGTATTGGCACTTATTCATACTTCGATATCCATACTATTATAATAAATGCTAAAGTCTGTCTGTTACGCTTTCACGGCTAAACCTCTAAACTGATTTTGATAAAATTTGTTACGAATATAGTTATAAACCCGATGTCAAACTAAGGTTATGTCAAACTCAGGGAGAGCTACGTAAACAGCTTGTAATTAATGAAGAAAATTGCATAATTTTTATTTATTAATTTATTTATAATTTCTCCTAACACAGGTAATCATTTACTTAAATGGAGTGATTACAAATAAGTAATACTTGATATAGAAATAAATATTAATTTTTTATTCATATACACACTGTAAATATACTGTAAACAAATGAAAATGAAATGAGATTTTCATTTCATCCCCCATGGTACACTCGCTAACAATTGAAAATTGAAGTAAGTATAAAATATAAGTATTTGACGTTGTAGACTACCTACAAGGGTAATAAATTTTACTCAGTACAAGTATACTCAAATCCAGTACTTTGTCTGGCGTCTAGACACAGTCTAGGTTTTGTTGTAACTCTACTTTTTGGACACAAATTTATTTTATACGTTCAAATGTTCCTGAAACTATTGCTGGAGTTTTTTTCACTTCTAACTTTTGTGATTAACCTGTGAAATTGTATAATACATAGTGGATACTGTTGGAATAAATACTCATAGAGGTATTTCTGAACGTGGTTCATCCCCACATCGTCCGCTAGAGGCATGGTGCTGTTGACTCTCGAGAATGTCAAGACATTTCACACTTTTCAAAAATAGCACTTCTGCTCAGATTTAAAGGATCAAGAGATCTAGGTAAAAGTTTGCTCATCAGTCGTTCTCTCACCAATCTACTAGAGCAGCGTAAAAAACCCCTGTTACTACTGATAGTGAAAATTGGAGGAAAGAAGGCAATAATCAGTTTATTTAATTAAAAATAACTCTTCATCCTAGCGCTTTCCCGGTTGCATGCTCAGCTGTTTGCCTCGGAGCCCAGGGTCCACAAGTCCTTCAAAACTACTCTTAGGAATTAAGAAATAATAGCAATTCTGTCATTTTACATGATTTTTATCAACCTTAGTCGCGTTCAATACTAGCAGGATAAATACACGTACGATATATTTATTTATTTATATAAATCCAATAAGCACCCATGCAAGGTCGATCATTGAAAGCTTCTACAAATATTTGTCAACCCTACGAATGGGCCCAAATATTTGGCCATCCTACGCTAGGCTGAAATCTCAATAAAATTGGATGATATTGCTTGCTAGCGACAAAGGACCTTGAAACATCAGCCTTTCATTTCAAACTCTATATGTATTTATTTATTTGCCTTGATTTGCCATAATCCACATGTATGAATGCCTTTTTTAATATTTATTTATTTTTTATGTTGAATACTACTATTAAGAATAATAATGAAACTAAACAATAAATTAAAGAAATAATTAACCAAAAAGTTCGCCCCGATTCGTACGTAGGCGTCAATTCTCTTATTTTACATAGTGCACAATTGGATCATACCTAATTGGATCGCAATGACAACTTTTGACGTTTCTGATATTCTATTAATAAATTAAAGACCAAATTTTATTCTATTGGTATGCCATTGAACTGCAACAGGAAAATTTAGCTAATCAAAAACTTATTATTCTTATTATTGCTATGCTTTTGTTTTTACAAAGCCATTTGTGTATGAATGCATAAAAAGATTACTTTTCGATTTTATTGTTAGTAGATTCAACGTTCGCAAACAGTTAACAATGAGAATAAAATTTTACGGCAGAATATATCGACTGAAACAGCGATGGCGATTGGAAAGCGGTGGCTGAGTTCTGGTCCTTCCAAATATAATTTGCCTCAGTAGAGAGAAGAAAAACTCATAAAATAAGCGATTTATTTTGTCTCTTCGTACTATTTTTTTTTTCAACATTTTTTTAAAAACTTGCAGCATTTATCTTGGTTCTATTTCAAACATCCCTACGCCCAAAATCCTTAATGATACTAGATCAAGTATGATTGCAATTCACCCATATATACAAGGATTCAGTACCAACTGCACCGTATCAATTTTAAGAGCTATATAAAATAGCTAGAACACGGTAATTAAAAAACTAAAAAACCAGACTGCGTTTGTAATTTGGAAATGAAGTCAAAAACTCTCACAGTAAAAAACAATCATCGAGCCGTTCAAAGCCGTTAGTATGTAAGTATACTACTCTCGAAAAACATAACCCTCACTCCACCACTCTGGCACAGTCGGGTAAAAGCATTAGTAAATGATATTGGGATCCTTCCAGCACAAAGCGTACTCGGGGTTTACATTTGGAAACAATACAATTTGGGATGTCACTGGAAGGTGCTATGATAAGTAAATATAATATTTTCTGTAAACCCCTTTCATCAAGACACGAGCGAGTAAATATTGACCCAATACTCAACGAACGTATTTGATTTCAATGTATCTTTGTGTCAGCTCCTATTGTCATGGTAAGCAAGATATGATTGTGGCGGTAACAGGCGTAAGAAGAAAATATGGCATTAGTTTGTCACTCTTAACAACAAGATAAGGGTGATTTAAAAAACTAAAAACTCGACTGCGTTTCTGTGTAATTTGGAAATTAAAAATCCAACCGTCTTTTTTCTGTTAATTTGAATACCCCCAATGTCACTCTCACAGTAAATACGAATCTAACGACACCTCTCAAGCTCCATCGAGCCGTTCAGGTCGCATATCGTGCCCAACAATTATACATATATACATACATACTCTCAAAAAACGTAACGCTCCTTCTGGCGCAGTCGGGTAAAAAACTAACATCGTTTTTTTTTGTTTTCCGCGGATTTTTGAGCCATCCATAGAATCATAGTGATTAGAACATAAAATTACTGGATTAAGAGCGTAAAATACCTTTATACTTCCGACGTTTCAACCATGTTACAACGGCCGTGGTCACGGAACGACTGGCTCAGCATTTCTACAGCTCCATAATTCCAGCGGAATCGTCTTCCATCGGCATATTTGATTTCTCCAAGTACCGTCACTAAACACACTAACAGTGCCCTTATTACATATCGCAACAGTGCATCCGTATTCTGGTAGGATTGCACCGACTTTTTTTTTCTTCGAAACGGGAACCATAGAGATTATAATCATCTTATTACACTCACATCACATCAAAACAAAAGACTGGTATTATGCGACTCTCCATCAAATAAAACTAACTGCTTCCGCGATATGGCGCCTTAGACCCGGAGGTCGTGGGTTTGATTCCCACGGGAAGCATACTTTGTTTATTATAGTTGTTTCTGGTTTAGTTAGGATATTTCAGGGTCGAGTCACTGATTGTCTAACAATAATGTTAATTCCATGTTTTGGAAGGCACATTAGGCCGTTGCTTGGTCCAGGCGTTCCGAGGGCGGTTGAAGGTTGGGCGTGAAGGCATTGACCTGACTCGTGTACCGAAACAACGAGAAGCCTTGCATGGTTATTGTCACTGGTAGAATTTTGAACCAAATAATTATCATCTCTGTGTACCAACGGATCATCCGAAAGTTTTTGACGGAATGGTGCCTCCGGGATACTTTTGTTGGTTCAGAGAGATTTCCAGGCTTCAATTGCGTCGTTGCAACAGTGTATATCAACAGAAGATTTTATTTCAAATTTCAAAATTTTTTCACAAGAGTTTGACACACTGTGCACCGACGACAAAAAAAGCTGGGAGAGTGACATTGGAAATTTTTCGTATGCCTATGCCACCATATCTAATTGGTAAACAAGCTTGCATCCAGGTCTTTACCTCGAGGTTTTTTTTTTAATCCATAGAAATTTTGACCGTGGCATCTAGGTGTACCAAAAGTTAGGTATGTTTCCAGATTGCATGGTATGGCATGCTCTTATAATATATGTGAATATAGGGACAAATAAGCAGTATTTCAAAATGGTGTATGCAATTGCGATTTGGGAATTTAGAAGGCCCAATCTGCTAACGTTATCAGAAAATGTTTTGGATTTATTTGCTAAAAGAAGTTGCTAATACTTTCCTCGAGTAACGAAGCTCCTAGGAGATTAAGTGAGCTGTTTTTGAAATTTTAAATTGTTAAGTTTCTATCCGATTTTTTTAAATAGTACTTAATAATATATAATATATTATCCCGAAAACTAAACCAAAAAGCAAAAATATTATTGAGCCTAAACTTATCACTAGGTATATCATAGAAGTAGTGCGAGCCAAAATACATGAGCTAAAAATGTTTCTGTTAAGAGGTAAAGTATCTATAAAGGTATTTTATAGAGTTCTTAAAAGTATTTCATTTCATTTGTAAATTCCTAACCTACTAAAGCCAATACACAGGCAAAATCTTCGAAGAAAAATACTTATACTCAATTTTCTATCACACACAATATTACTTACGAAAAATATCCTTGTATTTCTGCTCAATCGATGTAAAAATTATTCAAATTAGCACTTATAGTTGAGCCGGAAAGCGACGAGCGACGATTTATTTGAATGATCGACTCTTATTCGATTTGTATCGAGAGAATCGAGTCTACCATTATCGGAATGTACTAGATCACATGACTGTAGATGTTGCACTAGTTGCACCTGCTATTTATGTACTAATGAGTTTATTGACCTCAAAGTTTATTATAAATGAAGTATAAGTACATTTTTAATAAAGAATAATCATAAATTGATAAAACAATTTATAAAACACCTTATTTATGCTCAGAATCCTGGCTGTTCAATTTATTACTTATTTTGAAGTGTATTCTAATAAATTTTGTGAGTATTTATTACCTTCAAAATTGTTGCTTGGATAGAATTCCTTTTGATTTTATTTATATTTTTACAGGAGCCTCGGGAGAACATGTAGTGTAATTTTGATCATCACAATCTTTTAGTTACCTAATAACTAAACTAACCCGCAAAAAATACATTGGAACATAAATACAATAATAAATAATCATACATTCAAATGGATGCTCAGTTGAAACAAAGACAGCCAATAATTAATTAATGTGTCAACTCCTCCATACCTGTAGTTAATCGCAATTAATTCGCATAACCGGTAAGTAGCCTTTAAAATCGTCTCGTGACTTGCAACTCGTGATCGGACCCTAGTTACACACGGAATCTGTCAAAGGACACACTTACATCAATTTCTTAAAAAAAAAAAAAAAAATTATCAAACATTCAAGAAAGTTAATCATTAATTTAAGCAAAAAACACGGATAAACAATCAAAACGTAAATCATAAGTGGAAAAAAAAACAACAATTGAAAATAAACATTAAATTAAAAGAATAATTAATCAATGTAAAAGTGAAAATGGTTTTGAAAAAAGTAAACTTTGTTGAGTATCAACTCGTACCCTTTATAGACCAGGAGACGTGAGTACTTTAATGGCATATTTTAGTATTTTATATCATACTCATATTATACACCACCAATTTTGATAAAGAGATAGATTTAAATAATATAAATTTTCAAATACAAGTGCAAAGGATATCAAAATCACTGAACTTAATTGAGAAAGGTACGTTTATTGTGTCGATGCACTTTGCTGTTCTCACACTAAGATTCCCTGTTTTGTGGGATCCAGCCTCTTATGTCTTAACTACAAAAAATCAAAATGTAAATGTATGCTCTTTTTACGTAGTGAATAGTCATGTCTATGCATGCGAGATATCTTCTATATATATATAAAAAATCAATTGCTGTTCGTTAGTCTCGCTAAAACTGGAGAACGGCTGGACCGATTTGGCTATTTTTAGTTTTGAATTATTTGTGGAAGTCCAGGGATGGTTTAAAAGGTGATTATATTCAGAGGCGGTACGAAGTTTGCCGGGTCAGCTAGTTTAGAATAGATTGGACCTTGATGAAAGATAACCCCAATGTATCTTCTCTCGTTCCTTCATATTAAATTTAGATGACAAAAAGGGACATATGGTATTTTAGTTATTATGTGCTCGACAAAAGTTTTTTAATTATCTCGTTTATGATGACAATCACATTCGATTAAAAAATATTGTACGGGTTTGACATTTCTAAATGATTTTGTGATCGTGAAAGGAACATATATACATCTATCTATGCTTTATAGATGACGTAGAGAGCGAACACTGTGGATCCCTAATTCAACTGTATCTCTTAAGACCTGAGAATCGACCTCCTGTCTGACCCGAAACCGAACATTAAAATACCTTAACACGTAAAATTTTCATGTACCTAATAATGTCCTCTGTACCAACCCAAAACAGAAACACTCCGAAATCTAGAAATACCTCCATTCGGTCGAGCAAAAAATTATATTTAAACATGTAGCCTATAGCGACATTGGATGCCGATTCATTCAAAAATGATGTTATTTTTTCCCTGGAGAGAAAAATTCATGAAAATTCAAATGACATTTTACTTTTCGTGATTACAAATTGAATTTTATTTCAGTAGGTTTCTAATAAACGAGTGGTCGTGATGTTACAAAGACACGTTTTTTTCTACACGATGTTTTTTGACAATATTTATTTTTGTTAACATCTAATAGGTATATTCACAAAGACAATGGTCCACATGGAAATCTTTAAACCGTCTCCGTAATGAAGTAGGCCGCAGCCCGGACAACCTGGCACGCTGGGGTTACATAGTTCCTTCAAGAACCCAGTGCCAGTGTGGCAGTGTCATCCAAACAATGCTGCATCTATTACCAAGGCCCCTCTTGACGGAAAGCGGCATTGGGGTGCATGTTTCTTGAAAAACAAAGATTGTTGCTAATCGACACG
Organism: Euzophera pinguis; assembly: GCA_947363495.1. NCBI lineage: Eukaryota > Metazoa > Arthropoda > Insecta > Lepidoptera > Pyralidae > Euzophera > Euzophera pinguis. Next base: position 4,582,146 of record OX376156.1, on the reverse strand, counting down.
AAGAGAGGAATAAAAAAGTTAACATATATTAGACGAGATTAATTTACAAATAAATTAAGCGATAATTTTCAAGGTTCCGAGCTTGGAACAGAAATCAGCATACTTGTTATTTTGTAACATTAAATTATCCGGAGAAATATGAAGGAAGACCCCATGGTCTTATCATGAAGTGGGAAAAGGCAAGAATTGATGAGGTCGATAAAATTTTGGTTGAAATTATAGTCATTAGACTGTGAGCGGCCTAAATTATCTAACACTGTCGTCCAATATCTTGAACGTTACAGAGACTCATATCTATCAATGAATGACGCACCATTTAATTTACTTCAGAGGTACTTCAGGGCTACAGAACCCGCAAGCTTTGTGTTGAATTTTTAAACAAACCCAAGAACATTAACTTTATTTATGCCCATTTCAGCCGATGTGACTGGGAAAGCAAATTGTTATTAGGCTAATGAACCCTTCGAACAAAATATACAGCTGCCAAAGTCATGTTCATCTAACGACTTTTATTTCTATTGTTTAAGTATATTTTTTAAATTCAGAACAGTTTTTTTTTATTTGGCGGATTCCCCAAAAATAAACGTTGCCAGTGAATAATTCATTCATATCGCGTCGGTAACATCCAGGTGTCTAGACAAATAAAAAATAAAACTAAATGATGTCCTTTGTTTCCACCATTTGATATAAATTTCAACTCATTTGTAATGTTCTCATTTATATGTATTTATAGTTTTAAGCGCTAAAGTTAAACATGCTGTGCGCGCTAATCTCTTGGTTTTCCAACCAGCCTATGAACCCATGTAATATTTATTAAGTCATGTTTTGTTGTAAAACTGTATGGTGTGCCAATAAATAAAATAAAATAATGATTTCTTATGTTTTCGCGATTGTTATTCATTAAATTAAAACTATTTTCGTTTCTATTTTCGTAATTTATTTTCGCGTTTATTAACATCTAAGACAAATGTTAACTTAGTCTGCCTGCTACCATGAACGCTGTAAAGTGTTTGAAACGTCAGGTGTAAATAAATAAGTAATAAACGCGATAAAACCCGTATTAAAATAGTTTTAATTTAATAAAATAAAATAAATTCGGAACCGCCTTTCGGCCTCTGACGTGGTTCCTTTGACGACCAACAAATGGCAGCCGGGCCCAACGTCTTAACATGCCTTCCGAAGCACGGAATCATTATTAATATCAGACAATCAGGTCTATAATGTCCTAAGCAACTGTCCTAATAATAAAGTTAAATTATAGAAACCCAAAAGTGGAAGGAAATTTAAGGAAAACTCTTGGAATTTGCTAATCCCTTGCTCTGATCTGGATTAATCAAAGAATTACTTAGGTACCTATTTACTTTCAGTTGAGATTTCTCTTTGAGAACAATCAATCCTATTCAAATGACAGTTTTGTTGTAAATTAAATTTTACATTTCAGAAGATATTTATCTTGTTTGAAATCTTAGCATTTGTATCTACTTACTTGACAAAGTACTTTATTAATTAGTTCAGAGTTTCCCATCCAAATTTGTTAGCGAATAAAATACTTTTTTCTGATCTGTAATATCTAATATTCCGATTAGTAAAGAAAATTTAAAAGTTTTTAAGGCTTCATTATATGAATGAATTACGTTTTAAGTACTTAATTTAAATAACATGGTCAATGAAATCAGCTCTATCAATCGGTTTGTTACCTTACCTTCTTAGCCTAATACTCCCTGATGGGCCAAAAATAAAGTAAAGTACTGTAACCATTGAAAAACTAGAAACGTACTGACGTACGTAATGGTATGGTGCTCCCAATGCCGTTAGAAAATGTTTACAAACATTTTATAACACTAAAACATTTACTAACATTAATTAATGTATGTCAATTTTTTGTAAACAAATGTTCACTAACGTTAGTCATGCGGTCCCATGGCCTAATATAAAGAATTAGTTCCGCTATTTGATGCAAGATGGCGCTTCAATAATACACGAAACACTTCATGTAATTCTTGTAAAAGTTTTCAAGAATTAAAAATAAGTTTGGATCACTTTTCACACATATATATTTCACATATATTTAGGTTATATGGCGTGTAATTTTTTTTGGACCCAATTGGACATAATATACAATTAGTTGTTCGATGACTGTATCTGTAGCAATTTCTTTAATCTGTCTCTTAAACACACTATATACGTGTGAATCTTGAAATTTTAAATTGTCTAATCTGTTTTTGTGTGTGTTAACCGAAGATGCGCCGATGACACTCTCGGGGAGACGATACACAAAAATCAATAGAAAATGTACATTCGGCTTTCTTTAAGTGATTAATATTAAAAATGTTGTTGCAGCCCGTGGAAGATGGAGACGAGAGCTGATGATGACGAGGCTCCGACCGACCCAGCGGCTCGCAAGCACACGCATCATGACTATACTGAGCAAGACTTTGAAGGTAATTAACTTACATTAATAATTAGTCTCCGCGATGCTACGACCGCGCGAGACCAATATTAATCTAAAGCAGTGATTCCCAAAGTGGTCCAGGTGGACCCCCAGGGGTCCACGGGAGACTTGCTGGGGGTCTACGTAGGCGTGAACAAAAAATGGGGGTCCATAAGATGTTAATGGGGGTCCACGAAAATTTATCTGCTTTTGATAGTAAAGAGCAAAAATGTAAGCATAGTTTTTATAAGGGCCTACCTACATTGTTTTAAGTACCTATCTAAGCAGATAATATTTTAATAAGGCAAGCGACTGTTACTTGTCCAAACTTGTGTATTCGATATTACGTACAATTTCGTGTACAGACTTGCAAAGCGCTATCCGCCCGACAATGCTTAATGCTTGTTCAGACATGAACTTGATCAACACTATAAATACTTGATGCCAAAGGCAACCAAACGCATTCATTTGTTTCCGGAATTTCGAAAACAAGGCGGAATTTGGAAAAAAGTTGTGAGAAAATTTATATCTGTGTTTGCTAGTGCCGGAGAAAAGTAAGTAACCTACCTTTTTTTGTTATAGTACTTAAGTATTTTGTTTACGTGTACTAGTCGGTTGATCACAACGGCCTGTATAGATAGGTAACTTAGTAACTTACAGATATTTTAATTGTCCTCTTTCGATTTGAAGACAAACACAGCACGTTTTATTCAATTGTTTTTTCACGAGAGAAGCACTGCCTCTCTAAAAAGGCCGAATAAGCAATATTGCAGAGCAATTAATTTTGTAATTTTTCTTGCAAATAACTACTAATTTTATAAAACAGTAATTTCATAATCATGTTAAATTGATTTTGAAGTAACTATTTTATCAAAACTATTCCTTTTCGGAAAGAGCGAGCGGTGCGCGGGCGACGGGAAAAGGGCGGGGCTTGAACTTCGATGCCTGTTTGTCACGTTTTAACAATGAAGCCGCAGACAAAAAATACGCAAATACACGGAGCGCGTGAACTCATTGATTTAATAAAATGTTAGTTATCGTTTTTATGGACAATTTTGGGATTTCGACGTTTATTTTTTCCTACACAAATATGATCAGTATTCGATACTGAGTACACTAATTTTTATTTATACTATTAAAAATTAGTGGTAAATTATGTACTTTAAAATTGATACCGTTTTGTGAAAACGTTTGTATTTGTCTCAGCGGTTTATTAGTTGGTCCCTTTACAAGCCGTAATTCTATTTCCGCGTGCTGACAAAGGCTGCGGTGTGATACCTATATTCAGAAAAAAACTTGGTTACTAAAACATTTTTTTTACAGGTAAGGTAACTGACACGAAACATGGCTACAGCAAAGAAAAAATGTCGACAATATAGTGTCGATTATTTGAAATATGGTTTTGTTCCATCAGAGGCAGACAAACAATTGCCCATGTGCCTATTATGCAACAAAGTTTTGAGCAATGACTCTATGAAACCATCAAAGCTCGAAGATCATCTAAAAAGGTGTCATACTGATAAAATAGGTAAAGATTTAAAATATTTTCAAACATTGAAAGAAAAATATGGAAAGAGACCCACCATGCACAGTATGTTCGCTTCAACATCTCAAAGTAACGATGATGGCTTGCGGGCATCTTACAATATCTCATTACTTATAGCAAAATCTGGAAAACCGCACACTATCGGAGAACAATTAATTTTACCCGCTGTTGAAGAGGTTTTAAAAACTGTTTTGCACAAATCTCCATTTGACGTACTAAAAAGAATTCCATTAAGTAACAATACTGTACAAAGACGCATTGATGAAATGAGCTCTGATATCGAAAGCTTTTTGTGCAATCATCTGCAAAAAACTCATTTTTCTATACAACTGGACGAGTCAACGTTACCCAGTAATGAAGCATTACTATTGGCATATGTCCGATTTATTGTTGAGGAAGAAATTCACGAAGAATTGCTATTTGCCAGAACTTTGGAGACTGACACTAAAGGCGAATCAATATTTAATGTCCTGAGTAATTTTTTTACGGAAAAATCGATCCCATTTACAAACATTATTTCAGTGGCAACAGACGGAGCTCCTGCAATGGTCGGGCGATATCGTGGGTTTATAAGTCATCTCAAAAGAATTATACCAGGACTTACAGCTATTCATTGCGTAATCCACCGACAACATCTTGTGGCAAAACATTTAAGTGACAGGTTGAACCAATCTCTTCATTTTGTAATAAAAGCTGTCAACAAAATCAGAAGCAATGCATTGAATACACGTTTATTTGCTCAATTGTGCGACGAAAATGATGAAGACTTCCAACGACTGCTCTTACATACTGAAGTACGCTGGTTGTCGAAAGGTGCATGCTTAACGAGATTTTACTCTGTTTTCGATTCCATATTAGAGTTCTTAGAAAGTAGAGATCCAGATTTAAAAGAAAACTTGATCAAATTCAAAGCAGACATTGCGTATTTGACAGATTTGTTTAAAAAATTTAATGATATTAACTTGCAGTTACAAGGGGACAGCCTGAATTTAATAAAAACAAAGGGGATAATTTCGGCTTTTCTTGGGAAATTGAAATTTATGAAGCAAAACATTAGTCGGCGCGAATTCTCTCAATTTCCAAACTTGTCGCAGGTAGAATGTATTGATGAGGATATTCATACCTACAGTCAACATTTAAGTGCCCTGCATGATGACTTCAAAACCAGGTTTGAAGATATACTGACGATGGATATACCACCATGGATAATAAATCCATTTGATGAAACGGAAGTGGCCAATGTTGTATTACAAGAGGAGCTGCTCGAGCTAAGCACTAATGAGGAGCTGAAGGTGAAATTTAGAAAAGGCTACCCAACATTTTGGCTGCAAGCAGAAATACCCGAAAAATATCCTGGACTGTGGGAAATCGCAAGGAAATTTTTAATAGCTTTTCCCTCGTCATATCTTGTCGAAAGGAGTTTTAGTGCCGTTACAAACCTCTTAACAAAAAAAAGGAGCAAATTAAACATCACAGAGCGGGGGGATTTGCGGTTATTGCTCACAAAAATAAAGCCAAACATTGATCGTTTGCTGACACTCCATCAGATACATCCTTCCCATTAATTAAAATTATGACCTGAACCTATATTACCTTAATATTTTTTTCTTGTAATTCTATTCTTTTAATAAATAAAGTGATATAAAATGTACCATTTTTCGTTTTTATTTTACATATCGAAATATAGGGACAGAACTCAGAAGTGACACAATTTTTATTTTTTGGCGACTTTAAGAATGTGGTAGAAATGTAGCAGCAGGGGGTCCACCGAAACCAGTAAAATTTTGAAAGTGGTCCACGAGAAAAATAAGTTTGGGAACTACTGATCTAAAGTAATTAATTTAAAAAATAAATAAATAAAATATAAAAGGTAAATAAATAAATAAATATAAAACAAAACGCGAATATAAATGCCGATTTAGATTTATCCTGTGCTATCCCTCCAGTAACATTCATGGACACGATTCCATGACGGGTCTACATAGATAAATTCGCTACTGGATTGCCAGCATTCATGTACACGAAATTATTTATGTCTATGAGTAAATTTCGTGTCCATGAAAACTCTGGATTCGTCTAAATCGACCTATAAAGCTGATTTAGACTGATCCAGTTCTGGCAATCCCGTAGCAAATACTAAAATTTTTACAAAACCAGGCAAAATAAACGAGATGAAAGAAGGCTCTTAAAATATTCTTTATGGGTTTTGTTAACTTTCGGAATACAAATAACAAATAATAGCAGGTGTCAGGTTTAGAATTATATATAAACTTTTAATCTAACGCTAATATTCAAAACATTCAAGTACACAAAAGTTAAATCGTCCAAAATATGAAATTATTACACTGTAATTATGTTCAGCACCAACGGTAGGCTGCAGTTTCCTAAGATCATCGGTAGATGTCGCCGCCAAAATACAAGCATTACAACTTCGCGCTATGGTGATTTTCTCGCTGAGAATCACTACGTTTTGAGCGCCCTAACTGGTTATCGCTTCTCGGCCTTTTGGCTAAGATCAAAGTGTAGTATCTGTTCTTGTCAGCTTAATATCTGAAAGTTCCCCCACTGGGGGACCAGTATATTAAACTGATTTTTGTAAAACCACAGGATGTTCGGGGCTCGCTCCACTCCCGTCACGGGTCGGCCCACATAATTCCTTATATATAAATATTTAATTCCAATCGGATCGTCGGCCCATCTCATTGATCGATTCCATACTTTCCTTTGCCCTTGATCCATTCCTTAATGATTACGTAATTTAAATATAGATTTTTTTTTTTTAAATTCTATGTATATTTGTTTATGTACTACAAATATGCGGAATAGCATAAGACTAACGAGGCTATTTTCTAGTAGCTTAGAGCAGTCCAACGCAACGATAACTATGTACTTATTTAAAGGCTGATTTAGACGGATCCAGTATCCAATTTGTCTATGCAGACACGTTCATGGACGGACATGAAATTGTTTGTGTGCACATGACAATGTGTAGGTGTAGGACCTACACCTACTTGTAGGTAAGGGTCATATGTGTGTGTGTCAATTTTGTGTCCATGAAAACTACTGGATTGCCAGCAGTGGATCTGTATAAATCGATTTCAACAAATTGAAATTCGACTATCGATTCGCACTTGTTTGTTTTTGTCTGTACCATATATCACTTCGCTGCTCATCCGAGTGTTTGTGAATTCGTAACGGAAAGGAAAGCAGGTCAGAGGGATATTAACGAAGGGTCTTTGGGAACCCGTGTCCCTATCTCGAGATCGATGGAAGCCCTGCATTTTCCTACTATAAAATCCAAAAAAGTTTAAATTTGTACATTGATTATTTTTTTTTTTTATTTAAATCTAATATGAAGTGGATCCGTGAATCAAGAAATAAAAAAATATATTGTACGAAAATGATGATGAATTTAAATTATCTATTTGATATATTACTAGCTGTTTCCCGCAGCTCCGCCTGCGTCAAAAAGTAGCCTATGTTTGACCCCGGGTCTTCAACTATATTCATACCAAATTTCATCAAAATCCGTTCAGCAGTTTGGCCGTGAAAGCGTAACAGACAAACAGACAGACTTTCGCATTTATAATATTAGTATGGTTTTCACAAGTCTGTAGCCCTATTTTCGAAATGTATAACTCACAACAGATGAGTCGAAGGATTTTCATTCGACTCACCGATTTCGGGTGAATATACATACTTTTAAAAAAGGTTCTCTTGGATTTTATCTCTAGTAAAACCCGTGCCCTACTATTAATAATTCTGTGAGTCTTCTAAGTTACTTACACTTTTTTTATACAATTAAGTAGGCAAAAAGGCATACGGCCCACCTGATGGTAAGTGGTCACCGTAGCCCATGGACGCCCGCAACACCAGGGGCATCACGTGCATATTGCCGACCCTTGAGAAATCCTTTAACGCCCTTTTTGAAAGACCCCAAGACTTTTTTAACCTTTCCCCCATTTCCTTTCAAACTTGCTTCGCCACCTCTGACCATAGTCTATATGTATAAAACCTAATCAAGAAAATGCTGCAGTGGAGTTTGTGGCGCCGCTTCTTCTCCACTTGCGCTTTGGAAGTGGTGGTAAACTTAATATAAGTAAATTGACGTCAATCATCATCATCATCATCATTTCAGCCGCAGTCAGTCCACTGCTGGACATAGGCCTCTCCCAATGATTTCCAAAATGATCGGTTGGCAGCAGTCTGCATCCAGCGTCTGCCTGCGACCCTTTTCAGGTCATCTGACCATCTGGTCGGTGGATGTCCAACGCTGCGCTTACCGGTACGCGGTCGCCATTCGAGAACCTTTCTGCCCCATCGGCCATCGGTTCTCCGCGCTATGTGCCCCGCCCACTGCCACTTCAAAGAACTAATCCGCTGGGCTATGTCGGTGACTTTTGTTCTCCTTCGGATCTCTTCATTTCTGATTCGATCTCGTAGGGAAAGGGGATGCTCTGGAAGATGCCTTCAAACTCCTGGAATGGGAAGGACTTGGCATCAACATCAATGGCGAGTATATCACTCACCTTCGTTTTGCCGACGATATCGTGGTCATGGCGGAATCGCTGGAGGACTTAAGTACCATGCTCAGCGACCTCAACGTGGTCTCCCAACAGGTGGGCCTTAAAATGAACATGGACAAAACCATGGCAATGTGTAATGTCCATGTTACGCCTTTCGTGTTAGGTCTTTCGTCGAATCCGACTCGGATGGGCGGCGTTCGGGAAGCTACGTAGCGTCTTCTCGTCTAAAATACCTCAGTCCCTTAAAACTAAGGTATTCGACCAGTGTGTGTTACCAGTGATGACATACGGGTCCGAAACGTGGTCTTTGACTATGGGCCTCATAAGAAAGCTCAAAGTCGCCCAGAGAGCTATGGAGAGGGCGATGCTCGATGTTTCCCTACGAGATCGAATCAGAAATGACGTCAATAAGTGATATTAATTATATCCTATAATGAAAATAAACAATTTCATTTCAAATAACAATCTGGGATAAATCTTTACATTTTACACATGATCACGTGTGCTAAAACCTAATTTTACCGCTAAATAGGGCGATACAATAAAATATAATGTGATTCACGTGCGCATATACGGTAAACAATGTTAAGGTGTAGTTCCGCGCGACGAGAAAATCCTTCAGACGCTCTTTAATTCCGTTTTGCTCGAGGGCGTGACACCAGAGGCGTGGAATAGGGGCGTGGTGGTTATGTTCTTCAAAAACTGTGACAATACCCTATTGAAGAACTATAGACCCATCACGCTCCTGAGCTACATCTATAAGCTGTTTTCGAGGGTAATCACGAATCGTCTCGCGAACAGACTCGATGCTTTCCAGCCTCCCGAACAAGCCGGTTTCCGAAAAGGGTTTAGTACCATAGACCACAGCCATACGCTTCGGCAGGTTATACAGAAGACCAAAGAGTATAATCGGCCACTATGACTAGCGTTTGTAAACTATGAGAAGGCCTTCGATTTGATCGAAACGTGGGCGGTGCTTCAGTCTCTCCAGCGGTGCCGCATTGACCATCGGTACATCGACGTGTTGAAGTGTTTGTACAGCAACGCCACCATGTCAGTCCGAGTACAGGAGCAACGCACGGGGGCTATTCCATTGCAGTCTTACACCTCGTAAGACAGAGAGACGTCATTTCTCCGAAACTGTTTACCTCTGCTCTGGAAGATGCCTTCAAACTCCTGGAATGGGAAGGACTTGGCATCAACATCAATGGCGAGTATATCATTCACCTTCGTTTTGCCGACGATATCGTGGTCATGGCGGAGTCGCTGGTAGACTTAAGTACCATGCTCAGCGACTTCAACGTGGTCTCCAAACAGGTGGGCCCTAAAATGAACATGAACAAAACCAAGGCAATGTGTAATGTCCATGTTACGCCATCACCGGTTTCTGTCGAGAGCCACACTTTTGAAGTTGTAGACCAGTATGCCTACCTGGGTCAGATGATCCAGGCTGGCAACTGCAGCTTCGAGGACGAGGTCTTTCGTCGAATCCGACTTGGCTGGGCGGCGTTCGGGAAGCTACGTAGCGTCTTCTCGTCCTAAATACCTCAGTCCCTTAAAACTAAGGTCTTCGACCAGTGTGTGTTACCAGTGATGACATTTGTGTCCGAAACGTGGTCTTTGACGCTATGGGCCTTATAAGAAAGCTCAAGGTCGCCCAGAGAGCTATGGAGAGGGCGATGCTTGATGTTTTCCTACGAGATCGAATCAGAAATAAAGAGATCCATAGGAGAACAAAAGTCACCGACATAGCCCAGCGGATTAGTTCTTTGAAGTGGCAGTGGGCGGGGCAAATAGAGCGGAGAACCGATGGCCGATGGGGCAGACAAGTTCTCGAATGGCGACCACGTACCGGTAAGCGCAGCGTTGGAAATCCACCGACCAGATGGTCAGATGACCCGAAAAAGATCGCAGGCAAACGCTGGATGCAGACTGCTGCCAACCGATCATTTTGGAAATCATTGGGAGAGGCCTATGTCCAGCAGTGGACTGACTGAGGCTGAAATGATGATGATGATAATAATTCATTTTTTAAAATACCTACTTATTTATAACTGATTTATAACTAAAAATGACAGCAGACGATTTGTAAGTTCAATTGCTAATAAGTCTTCGCCAAAACAACATTCTGTAACCTATCTAATGTAACATTGCTAATGTATATATATAATGTCGTAGACCACTTTTGAATATACAATTCTGTACAATAATAAACCTAGTGCTAAATCTCCTTCCAATATCAGACGGGAAAGTTTTGCTATAAGCATCGGATTGGGGCAGGAATAATCAATCAATTAACTTGCTTTCTCAATACTTCAAAATCAGTTGATTTAACCCTGCAACGTCTAACCCAATCTGAGATCCTCTTTACAAACTTTGTTTTCCGCAGAATTCGGCTGGTTTTCTCAACTTTCAAACTGATTTTTAGGTTGTTAAATGATTGTTAGAGAACGTTTTCAGCACTAAAAGTGCTTACAGACGATCGCACCCGTGCGGCCGACCCGTGCAGTTCGAAGCAATGTTGGATCATGTAGCGCAATATCCTGCGAACATTATTATTATTATTGCCGTTTCGAAGTTTCGATGACGAACCTTGTGCGGTGCCGCACAGTTTCGATCGTGTGGACGTCGAACCGCACCGGACGAACCCTATTTTTGAATTCGAATTATGTCGAATGAAAACGTTCGGTATTATCAAACGAAAATCATTCGACTCCCCCATTTTGCGTCAGTCATACATTGCAAAAATAGGGCATCATTTGCCATATTTCTTCCGTATAGTGTTGCAGGACTATTGATAGTTTGATTATCGATAGTTGACCCCGAAAATCAGTTATCGATTGCTATTTTCCATGCAATACGATTGATAAAGACCAATACTATCGATAGTATTGAATTAACACTTTATTGCACCATTTACAAACAATATAAATCTAATACAACTAAATGGATACATACAAAGGCGGACTTATCGCTAATGCAATTTCTTCCAGCCAACCTTAGGGTATTATTATTGCATAAACTATCGAGACTATCGATAGTACTGTTTCTGACTTTTGCATAAACTATCGATAGCATTGTTTGTTTCGATACGATAGTCGTTATGCTAAGTAAAATGTTCCCAGTCGGTACTATCGAAATACACTTGATAGTTACTAAATCAAAACTATCGACGATACTATCTATAGTATCAAAACTATCGATGTTTTTACGGGATACTATCGATGCTATCGATAGTATAGAAGTTCGATAATATCGTTAGTATTAACAAATTTCGATACTATCGCTTTAATTTCACTATCGACACTACCGATAGTATCGAAATTATCGCTAGATTTCGAAAGTTCCTATAGTCGTAGTTAAACTATCGACTATTTTTCAAGGTCGACCATCAATGGTAAAACTATCGCAATTGCAACAACACTACTGGGCCCTTACCATCACATTTATTAATTTATTTTGTTTACTTTATTCATGTACACATTTTTTTTATGTTTCATAGCTTAGATATAATGTTGTACAACAAAAGTTGAATAAAAGCTACAGAGGCGCAGACAGCATTTTCAAATGAACATTACTCATTAAAGTACCGTTGACCGCGTTTGCGTTCTATTTGCAGCTGCATACGGAATCGCGCCTTTATTTCTGAATAAAGAGGTATTTCGGTTTCGGGCAATTTCCCTACAAAGTAATGGAAACAAAGTAGAACATGTTTTTGTGTCGTTTTAGCGCCGAGCTGATTGGACCGTACAAAATTCACGTACCTATCGAATTTTTACCAATTTTATAGAACGAAAAGGGAAACCAGACCAATAGCAACATGACTCAAGGTCATGTTAGTGGCCAACACTATCTGATTTTTGTCAAGAATAGCCATTTATTGATAACAACCGGGACCAATGGCTTAACGTGCCTTCAGAACCAATCCAATACGGGTAGCAAAACACGTCAATAAACAAGCTCTTGTTAGCAAAAAACTTCCCGACCGCAGCGTGTATTTTAGTAATTTTGAAACGACAATCAAAACGTACTTTTTGGCGTCAAATCCTGCAATTTTTTTTTGCTATTTTTTCCGACCCGCATAGTGACACTTGACAATGATTTATCAAAATCGGTTCAGGATATTTGAATCGTAATAGGAGTTAGATATTTAATAAAGAACGGTTGTATACTTGTAATAAACATTATGTAGTAGGTATAGTGACTGTAGTGAGTTGGTATATAGTTCCACGTCAGTAATCTACTTTTGGAATTACACACGCACATACTTGTTTTATTGGCACATAGCGTAGTAAGAAATGAATGCCTCGGTATTTATTTCTTACTACGCTATGTGCCAAGTAAAATTACTTCATAAATCATCTAGACGCCTTACAAATTCCACCCTTCACCAGATAATATTATGCTTTTATTTGTTTTTTTTTTTTACACGATTACGTCAGAAGTCACGCATATTATTTTGTGTGAATTAGGAAGCATATGAGATTGTTTTACGTTGAGTAAATTAAATCTTAATTCTTAATTTTAATCCATATCCAGAGATAATATTAGGTCCCTGCATATGAAATTGGCGTTTTGTATGGGAGGAACAAAATGTTGAATATTTTTTAATTTAATATATTTATTTAATCAAAGTATGAACCATTGTTATCTATGCACTTTTGCCATCTCATAGGTAGTTCATTGATTCCTTTACAAAAAATCATTCGGACGGGAATTAATAAAATCTTTGAAGGCGGTTTGGACTGCCCCATCGGAGTTGAATTTTTTCCCTTGCAAGAAATTATTTAAATTTAAAACAAAAAATCTGTTGGAGTAAGGTCCGAGAAGTGCGGTGGGTGTCTTAGACATTCCAATTGAAGCTCTTCAAATTTGGTAGCCGTTTGTTGTGCAGTGTGTGGTCTAGCGTTGTCGTGAAGCAGCAGTGGCGTAGAGCGATTGACCAGCCTCGGTTGTGTAGCAGCTAGCTTATCCATCATGGTTTGCAATTGCTGACATAGACGTCTGCCGTAATCGTCTTGCCAGATTTGAGAAAACTGTAATGAACGACACTGGCACTAGTCCACCAAACGCTTACAAGTAACTTTTTTTGGGTCAATTTTCGCTTGGGGCAGGATTTGGCTGGCTTGCCAGGGTCTAGCCATTGCGATAAGCGCTTCCGATTATCGTAGAGAACCCACTTTTCAACACAGGTAATAATTCGATTAAGAAACCCTTCATTATTGTGCCGGTCAAGTAATGTAAAGCAGCAGTCGACGCGCGTTTGCCGGTTTGCTTCACTCAATTCGTGAGGAACCCACCTTTCAAGCTTTTTAATCTTCCCTGGACCTGTAATATACCTAGTTTTATTCATCTTATAAGTATTTTCAGTAGTTCTTCGTCACGTCTTGCAAGTTGCCTGTGACCTTCGAAATCTCTAGGTACACCTACAGCTCTCCCTGGAGAGAAAGCCTCGTTTCCCACTTTAGCGCTATTGAATCCAATTTTTCCCCTCAATAAGTCGTTGTTAAGTTACGCTCCAAGTTGGGGACTGGTCTTATACTTTTCGCCTGACTTTCCTCCTAGTGACAATGGAATCTAGCGAGTTCACTTTCTTCTTCTTTGAGATTCCAAAAACAGAAATTCCAACAATAAAAACAGATAGAAATCGAGTTTTTCCACTCTCTTAGCCGCCCGATATAAACTAAAGTGTAGATAATTTCCATTCTCAATGTATAGAGATGTGGTCTAAAAGGTCCCCTTTAGACCTTTCTTCTAGAAGTCCTTCCAGGAGCCCTATTTTTAAAAGTGTGGCGAGTCGAATAATTTTTGTAAAGGGCTTTTAATTGTGGTCTTACGGATTTGTATTATTAAGACCCGCAATGAAATTTCATCCTTTTCCTGCTTTAAGTTATCACATACGATGCATATAAGCATGGTAAATGTACTCAAATCAATGTAGATTCAATGAATATGAGCGAGATTTTAGTAATGTCATCGAGTGCTGGCAATAACATTCCATCGGCTGACTGGATTAGGTATCTAAGGGTACTCAGACTAATTAACTGGGAATCGGTAAACTAATGCCGGTTGGCATGAATTACATTATTCGTTATGTAAATACACGATTAGTTTTAAAGCACTGCCAATATAGCGCTTTATTTTAAACTAGGTAATTAGAATAGAATAGTAGTGTTTTACAAAATAAATAAAATAAGTAGGTACAAGTAAGAAATGACAACGTCTCAATAGGTGGCGGCTCAGTATTACGCTAGCACTAATTTTCAGCCACCTGAGGAGTCACGACTGATTTTCAGCCACCACTTTGCTTCAGCAGTCACGGTGCTTCAATAAAATTAGGTAAGTACCAAAGAAAAAAAAACAAATCTATGGGTATGCGATTACAGTGGAATCCGTTTATTATGACTCCGCCTATATTGACCAGCCGGTTATTATGACGTAATTGCACTACGAAGTTTGGTTTTCATATAAAATTCTTTATAAAAAAGTCGGATATAATGACTTCCCTTACAGTGACATGTCGCTTATTATGACCCATTTTTAATAAATTATGTCCGGTTATAATGAATTCGATGAAGATGACATTCCTTTATGTTTGTGGTTACGAAACCTAAACTCAGATTCTTTAGCAGCACCGGAAATGTGGGAAGATTATGTTGACATCGATAGCGGTCTCCTCACATCCGAAGAACCCACCGATGAAAATATCGTACAGAACATTTGTTCACAGCAATATTGAAAATGATAATTTGACCATAGCTATGTCTTCTATACACAATAGTATTAGAGACTGTTTTTACAATAAAATGAAAAAACAAAAGCAGACAAAAATTACAGATTACTTACAGTAAAAAATACACTTGTATGTGTTATTATAATAATGTGCTGATTACGTGCAATTTAGATTTTGATTTAATATGTATGTATACATACATGTTTCTGTATTAAAATACTTAAATACATACATATTTACATAAAAAAAGTTTTTCATTTCACTTATCGCTTTATATGACGTCCGCTTATTATGACGTGTTTGTCAATTCCTTTCGATGTCATTATAAACGGACTCCTTTGTATACACGTATAATAACAAATAAGTTAATACCTAATAAATTTTAAAAAAATACGGAGTTTAGTAGGATAGGATGCAAGATGCGAAATAAGCAAAGGTTTTAAGGATATCTCCCACTGTTCGCAGCACAAACATTACTTAAGTTACTGTTTCCCGCCCTGCGCCACAATACGTGAGCCGAAGGAGAATGCCTATAGAAAGAAGCCGAGTACATGATCAATTTCGCTCACGAGTTGTCATACGACGATTTCCAACACATTTGCGAGGAAAGGCACACTTTTATTATTATTCACTTTTTATTATTTACACAATAAATAAAAGTTCTCGAGCGATATCTCAAATTTAACTTAAGTAGATAGCTATAGTCAGCCTACTTAATCAGTTATCAACATTCGATTTTCATCTGGATTAGTATATCTGGCGGAGTCAAATTTTTCCCCATTTCTTCCCTAAATTAAATCGATATTTGTTATTAATAGCAAATTAAATACAAAAACAAATAGATTTAAAAATGGCGCCACTGATACGGACAGAGCAGACCCTGATAGTAATTTTATTTAGTAATTGGTTTTACGGCCATGGATACAAGTCCTTCATAGACATATCTATTAGTTTTTCTTTTGTAGTCACAAATATTATTTTGTGTAGAATGGACTCATTACGGTTAATGTTCTGTAAAATAAATATAAATATGAAATTTAGTGTTGATTTATCATTTGGAAGCTAAAATAGTTAATATTTTTTTGCAAATACAATGAACTGGTTTGAGACTTAAAATCCTCTTGGCGTACATTTAAAACAAAATCCGTAACCATGGAAACCATTACTTCACAAGTGCGATCATAATATAAACAACGTGTTGTTTACAACCCCCATTAAGGGCCTAAATACATTTTAATAAAAGTCACTTAATGAGCAAATGTGTTTAAGTATATTAATTTTATGTGTATACAAATTTTCACCCCCCATTACAACAGCTTAAGGGTAGAAATTTGATAATAAAGTAGCCTATGTTTGACTTCAACTACATCCATACCAAATAATTTCATCTAAATTGATAAAATTTGGTATATACGAATGTTAACGGTATTAACCGTGAAAGAGTAACAAACATTCGTATATCCAACAATCCATCCACATATATTTATAAACTCTCACGTTTATAATATTATAGTAATAAGTAGATATGTAATATTATGGAGCTACGAGTATGGATAGATGAAACATATGACAAGGACGTATCTAAAAATGCTGCCGTATTAACTAATTATGAATTCAACACGGTACCCAGAAATGGCATTGAACGGTCTTCGTGATCGCGATATTGATAATCTAAGGAAGGCTTTTACCGATACCTTTTAACTTACTTGGCTATTACTTCCGACTTTGAAAACCAGTAACCTTTTTTATTATTTTTATAGCTTATTTTTTATAGCTTTATTAGCAAGCTGTCTGTGCTTAGCGCGGGTTAGAAAAAGTGCTGATGAATTCCTATGATGAAATCAACATAGTTTCCGTCATGCTGCGTTTTTCACAATTTTTGTTCGTTTTTCTAAGTTGCTTTTATGACAGAGAAGCGATACATGAGTAGAGGATACATGGATTTGCGAATTATATAGCTAGAAGAAATAGTTAAAGTAACATGACTCACTCACTAATCATAAAAATTCTTAAGGTACTTCTGAAGTCCTAGAACGCTGAAATTTGAAATGTAATCTAATATTACTACAAAGACAACAAAACAATTAAAAAACAAACCTTTTTTTTTTTTTTTTTTTTTAACGGAGGGGAAATGCATTTACGCACAAAGTGTGGGACTCGCCGGGCTGCTAGTCAGCCCGGAATACCCACTAAAACCCCTCCGGCGTTTCCGCACCGGCTGTTGAGGGCGCCATGGGGTCGCGTTAGCATTCTACCACGACGCCCTCCAGCCATGGCCTTGCGGCCCCCTCAGTTGGCCTTTCGGCCCCCCCCCAAATCGGGCAGTGGCCCATAAATGGACCACGCCCGTCCCCCAGACCCACATCCATTCGCCGTCTCATCATAGACGGCGGTGGAGTGGGCTGTTGGCAGAAATTGGCCGACAGCTAATAAGACCCCGACTACTAGGGAGTTATTAACTGTCGCCCAGGGTGCACCGTCCCGAGTCCCTTGTCAGCCCACCCTCTCACCGGATCCTTGGGATCAAGTGAGAATGCAAAGCTTTCAAAGGACCGGGCACTCGAGGAGGTTCTCTGTCCTGCACCCCAACCTAACCTAACCTAGTCTACATAGCTTACCCTGTGAAAAAGTTATCAGATCTCGTATAAAGCCAAGCTCTAAAGACAACACACTCTAAACCTACAAGCTCTACACTACACCTTAATCAAAATCTATGTAAAAGTGGTCAGATCATATGTAGAGCCAAAATTCTTGATCTATGCGCCCTTACTTTACCAGGCCTAACTTCACATACTCTACATTTTAGTCAAAACGTGATGCTTGGCCGTTTTGCTACCGTTACGAAGATTTCATAGGCATTCGTTCATCGTGTGTGAAATAAAACGGCCAAGCCACTCCAAAGAATGTGTACTCGTATAGACGAGTAGGTACACATTCTTGGGAGTGAAGTCACGGTCACGACCTGTTAACTGAAGGCGAAGCATTGCAAAGGCTTCTAATTCACGACGGAAAGGTCACCTCATCATGGACTCAGGTTAGGATTAGGATTTTTTTTTAATCCTAAGCTGATTACCTAATAAAGACTTGCGTAAGATACAAAAAAAAAAAGAATTTGAGGATTCCACCCCACTTAGATACTGCCAATCCCAAAAAATATTTTTATAATCTTTTAACACATCATTCTCATTCCATTGCCTATGTCAATCTTCAAAATTTCTAGTAATATCTCATCGGTTCAAGATTAAGGGACGGACGACTACTATTTTGCGAGCGCTCTGGTGATTTAGGTAACCACGAGACTATCATCAAGGCAACCCAAAAAAAAAAACAGACAAATATGTCGAAAATACGGTCAGTAATCTCGTTGAAATCGCTTGATTTTTAAATTTAAATGTGTCCATAGCATCTGCAGATAGTGCAGAATACACGAATGTAAAAAAAAAACCTACATGGTCTTCACTATACGTATTTAGCCAGTTGCAAGTAAAAATTAATTGAAGTGGTTTAAACAAGTCGAGTAAAGTCCAATCGTAAAGTGCAAATCGGTAGTTAAGTCTAGTGAGAAGTAGGTATCAAGCTAAGTTAAGTGGTAGAAAATTTTCACTTAATTTACAATTTCTGGGAGCTTTTGACAAACAACAAAAAAATTTTATTTACGTAACTTTGCTAATAATAAACCATCGTTATTATGCACAAATATACTTACAAAAATAAACTTAAAATTTTGTATATTAAAAAACAGTGACATAACCGCTCTTCTCAGCTTACCACCCACCTCCAAAAAATTTAAGTTAAATTTACTCCATTTTTTTTCAGGGCACAGAGCTCACACCGTATTCGTGGGCGTCCACGTACCAGCTCGCCGTCACTCACATCGGAAACATAAACACCACCGCAATGGAGAGAAAGAGGTCGACAGACCTGGTACGTAGAATACATATTTCAATCTTAAAATTAAATATCCTATATGTATACATATTTAGATTATTGTAACACTGTGATTTCCATGACATTTTATTGAAAGGTGCAGAAGGTAGCGACCGCGTTGGCAATTTTGTATGACAAATCTATAAAGTTTGAAATCTTAAATATTTGGGATTATAACAGACAAACTTATTTCGTCGAACTTAATCATTATTATTATATGAGGATCTATTTCAAGGACTAAAGCTGCGTAAGAGAAACGACGTATTACATTATCCCTGAGCTTTATGATCCATTGAGTCTCACAAGGGGCTTGTTAGCCTTTTATATACATAAGTTGAGTCTAAGTGGATAAGAGTAATTTCAAGTTCAATTTATTTGGCAGTATAGAACAGCCATATTATTTATTAAATTATAAAAAATTGTAAAATATAAAAGTTATACTAATTTTAAGTGTACCTAAGTAGATGAAACTAAAGATATTCGCAATAGGCTACTTGACTGTGTTCACATTTTGACAACATTTTTATACGGTGTAATACATACACTAAAAAGTAACGGTTAACGAAAAACAACAACAAAATTGGTAATAAATTAAAGCAGTAATTAGCATTTAAAGTTTTCTAATTAAGAAAAGTGGTAGCGTGGTGGGGACGCTATCTCTTTTGTACGTACGAAATCAAGTGGCAGGGACGTCACTCACCATTAAGTGCGTCCTTTTCTTGTTTCTTGACAGTTTCTCCTTCCACAGGATTTCAAAGGCTTATAACTTATTTAATATTGAACGGATACAAAAAATTATTTCTGTTTTCGAATTCACGGACTCAAATTTGTGATATGAAATATACAAAAAATTGAGTCAAGTAGCCTATGATAGATTAAGAGATAAACAATAGACGTTAGTTCTAATCTTTCTTTAGTAAATACTATGGTGAACACACTATTAAAATTAGCAGTGTTTATAGGTATGTATTTTAGAGAGGTCTAAATCCACCATCAATATGAGCATATTTGCTGATACGTCTGACTACAATATAAGAACACATATTGTGATTATAATGATCGTTAAATAAAATAATTACTCTAGTTCCAAAAACGCAAGTTTATAAATGTTATAATTTATTTATCATCTGAAATGTTTTCTGCCAACTCCCGAGTAAATAGAGTTTAGAAAAAACTAAATGTCGAATTTCAAGTTCCAAAAATTACTGCAATATTCCGCCTCTACAGCGACTGTTTTAATTAATTTACTGGAATTTGTCGAGTGAGACCCTTTTCATCTTAGTAATTAAACCTAAAATTCCTACCAGCAAATTTTTAAGACATTGTGAATCCATCTGTGCCTAAAATTTGGTTCATAGGACCTCCAATTATAGCAAGAGTTAGAAGACTGAGCGTCACCGATGACGGAGAAACATGTAAGACTCACGAGCCCAGTCTTCCCTTTATTATGGGATTTCTACCCACATTAGTTGTCTGAAACTATTACTTTTCCACAACCTATGAATGAGCATGAATTTCTTCAGATCGAATAGATTTTTTTACTTTTTGATATTTATTAAACACGCATGTATCTCGTCCTAGTTAAGTTTCTTTCGTAATTTCTTTATTGTTTTTTTTTTCTATTTAGCTCCTCAAGAGTTTCTCACTTAACTATTTTAGGTTTTAATATTATGTGCCGAAAAGTAAGTTCTATTTTTAGTGACTGATTTATAAGATAAGAACGAAATTCCGTAACAAGATTTGCACTGAGTTTGATTGAAGTTGAGTACGAGACTAGTTGAAATGGTTTTCACCTAATGATTTAAAAATCATCTACAAAATTTCAAAGTGAATTGCACAGAAAATTTAAATGTACTTACCTACTACCTACTACCTACTAATCAAAAATCCATTGTTATGAACCAAATATTGTTTCCGCGCAGGTAAAGGGATAATATCATGAAATCTCATTAATTTTACAGCTTTGGACCTTTTAATCAATCCTATTACTGGCTACTATTTGACATCTACTAGGTATACTCGTACAATACAAGTGATAGATCGCTGGCTAGATATAGAGTACATTACAGAATTTCGTTCCTACCATATGTCTTATGATACCTACTCTGCTTTTGCTCTCTATTGGAATGACAGTAGAAAATATCATCCCAATTTTCAAAAAAATATATTATATAAGTTTAATAAAAACTCATAGATCATATAAATTTTCAGTGACACCACCAGCTCAACGAGTCCAATTTATATTAGGAGAAGACGTTGAAGATGCGGCTCTCGAATCACACCCCTTGTTCTCCGAAATGGAAGAACTGGTCAAAGACGGTGATGAACTTGAATGGAAAGAGACAGCACGATGGATTAAATTTGAAGAAGATGTGGAAGAAGGTGGAAATCGGTGGTCAAAACCACATGTCGCGACGTTATCCCTTCATTCACTTTTCGAATTAAGAAGTCTGATTTTAAACGGATGTGTTATTTTGGATATGGAAGCTAATTCTTTAGAACAAGTTGCTGATAGTGTACTAGATAATATGGTAGCAGATGGTTCCTTAGGATATGATAGTAGAGAAAAGGTGAAAGATGCTTTGTTAAGGAGACATAGACATCAACATGAGAGACGCAATCACAACAACATGTCTAGACTTCCACTCATACGCTCTCTTGCTGACATTGGAAAGAATCATTCATCATGTAAAAGTAAGTTGCATATATTATTTTTCTAGAAAAGTAATTTTCTAGAATAGTATTTATCTGTTCTTAAATCAATAGTAACACATGTTTATATACCAGAAATTATAAGGAAATTCTGGCGGTATCCTATCAGATTTCCAGGAGGGTGGCTCTCGACGCTCTAGTTCCAGGAGTTGTCGGGGGTCTACCTCGTCACCTCACACAGCTCTACTTGAAGCCAGCGACACCAGAGGATCCTATCTAACTGTTCCAGGTTAGACGATCGCGATGAATGGTAAAATGTGTATAAAATGGCTCACTGAACTCACGCCTTGTATTTATTACACAGTCAACGCACATGATGCTAATTTTAGAAATTCTGTACATATTGTGTTTGTCAACTTAAAAAATACAATGTTCTCAAGGACTTATTGTAAAATTCGCATTCTAACTTTAGTTGTGTTTAAATATTTTACGGAAATTTACTAAAATCTGATAAAATTGGCACATTATTATATTACAGTGGAAGAAGGTGGTTCAGCAGGGGGACATTCCCACAAAGGAGAATTCACTCGTTTCCTAGGCATCCCTAATGCGGGTAACCGCTCCACCCTTATGTCTAAATGTCTTCAATGTTTTTTCTTCTCGCCTCATTTTCAATGATTGTCATTAAATTGATTTGGAATCGACTTTTATCTCTCTCGCGCTTTAGCAACAATATTATTTTCAGCTAACATGCTAAGTTCATACAGAATACTTAAACAGCTAGTGTTCATATTATTTAGCTAACTCGTGCTTTTTATGTCTTCTGCACAAAAATTTACAACTCTTTTCTGATTGTAGATATTATTGTTTAATAAATCATGCATCAGATTTCAAAAACATTGTTTCATGCCATAATATTGTTTGTTTTAGTAAGGTGCAAACATAACACAGATTATTATTAATAAACATAATCACTAATGTAAAATTAAATACCTTTTGCATCTTTTTCACTTAACTTATTTTTAATTTTATTTTGCTTGATATTTGTACTATTTCATTACCTCCCCGAGAGTATTATCATATTTTTGATATTTTAGGTGCTACGCATGATGAGGGGATGGTAAAAAGTCCAAGTAATATATCGATGCCAAGAAATCACAGCTCCGGTGATCTTCCAATGAACGGAGACATAAATCACAAAAGCAATACCAATTTTATGCGAAAAATACCGCCAGGGGCAGAGGCGTCCAACATATTAGTTGGTGAAGTAGATTTCCTTGAAAAAACTCTTTCTGCCTTTGTGAGATTGAAGACTGGAACAATAATGGGAGACCTTACTGAAGTACCCGTACCAACACGTTTTATGTTCGTATTACTCGGACCGCCTAATAGTAATTCTAGTTTTCATGAAATTGGTAGAGCAATGGCTACCCTTATGTCTGACGAAATATTCCATGAAGTAGCTTATCGGGCTAGAAAAAGGGATCATTTACTAGCAGGGATTGATGAATTTCTTGACGCTGTCACTGTATTGCCTCCTGGAGAATGGGACCCAGCAATACGCATTGAACCTCCGGCAGCAATCCCATCACAAGATCCTCGAAAACGCCCTAATGATAATAATCAAAAAGAGGAGCCTGATGAGGAAGAAGAAGAACAAAAACAAAGAGAGGAATCAGGATTAGCTAGAACTGGAATACTCTTTGGAGGTCTTATAAATGATCTAAAAAGGAAAAAGCCTTGGTATTGGTCTGATTTTAAAGACGCATTAGCCATTCAATGCGTAGCGTCTTGGATTTTTTTATATTTCGCTTGCTTGTCCCCAATCATCACATTTGGAGGATTATTAGGTGAAGCTACAGGAAAGAATATGGCAGCTATGGAATCATTGGTTTCAGGATTTGTATGCGGCATGGGATATGGATTCTTCTCCGGACAACCATTAACAATTTTAGGATCAACAGGACCTGTATTAGTTTTCGAAACAATTGTCTATGAGTTTTGTAAGCAAGTGGGCTGGGATTACATGTCATTTAGATTTTGTATCGGGACTTGGATAACAATCATTCTCGTTATATTGGTAGCCATTGATGCAAGTGCATTAGTTTGCTACATTACTAGATTTACAGAAGAAAATTTTGCTACGTTGATAGCATTTATATTTATTTATAAGGTATGCCGTTAATAATTTTTTTTAATTATACTTTTTTTAAATTTAAAAATTGAATTTTATTTGAATGAATGACTTGTTGTTTTTAGGCTGTGGAAAATGTAATTTCTATCGGGAAAAAGTATCCACTTAAGACACGCCCAGACGAGGTTCTCAATTATGAATGCTTCTGTTTACCAAGCAATTACTCTAGAGTGCCAGACCACTTTAATTGGACCGCAGTAGACAAAGGCTCTTGTCAGGTATGTATCGAATTTCATTGAAAAATATCATGTTCCTCTTACTGTTATATAAACATTAAATTTATATTATTTGTTTCAGATGTATAATGGTACTTTAGCGGGTGCAGGCTGTGATACAAAAGTTTACGTACCAGATGTTTATTTGATGTCAATTATACTATTTTTGGGTACATTCATTATTTCTGTTATTTTAAAAGACTTTAAAAACTCACTCTTCTTTCCTTCTAAGGTAATTTTCATTTTACATTTTCCACTTCTAAGTTATTGTATATTTGGAAATTTTTATAATAACTTAATACGTTTTATTTACATTTTAGATCAGACAACTCTTCAGTGACTTTTCGGTTATAATAGCCATTTTATCGATGTCCTTCTTGGACTACAAAGTTGGAGTGAAAACACCAAAACTAGAAGTTCCTTCAGAATTCAAACCAACGTTACCGTCAAGAAATTGGATAATAACACCATTCAATGGAAATCCTATCTTTTCTGCTTTAGTGGCAATATTACCAGCACTTCTTGGGACAATATTAATATTCATGGATCAACAAATTACCGCTGTCATTGTAAATAGAAAAGAGAACAAACTTAAGAAAGGATGTGGATACCATCTCGATCTTTTTGTGTTGGCTATTTTAATACAAATTTGTTCAGTAATGGGACTACCGTGGTTTGTTGCAGCAACAGTTCTAAGCATAAATCATGTCAATTCTTTGAAAGTAGAATCAGAATGTGCTGCACCAGGAGAAAAACCGCAATTCTTAGGAGTACGAGAACAGAGAGTAACACACATTTTAATATTTTTAACTATAGGATGCTCTGTTGTTCTAACACCCATATTGAGTCATATACCGATGCCAGTACTTTTTGGAGTATTTTTATATATGGGAGCTGCATCATTGAAAGGACTTCAGTTCTTTGATCGAATTTTAATCATGTTCATGCCACAAAAGTATCAGCCGGACCACATGTTTTTGAGACAGGTAAAAAAGCGTTAATTATTCAGTAGATACTGTAACTGTAAAAGTCAAATCTGTAGAATTGTAAAATGATTTTGAAATTTTAGGTCCCAATCCGTCGAGTGCACGTCTTCACCACGATTCAACTAACTTGCTTAATATGCCTTTGGGTCATAAAGTCCTTCTCGATGACATCAATACTGTTCCCATTGATGTTAGTTGTAATGATCGGGATCAGAAAATCATTAGATTTGTTTTTCACGCGAAGAGAGTTGAAGATTTTGGATGACGTCATGCCAGAAATGACAAAAAGGAACCAGGATGAATTACGAGAACTCGGAGACGCTGAGGTGGGATGGCATGCAAAACTTTTAAGATTCTGCCGATGAATATCCATCTCTCTATAAAAACAGATCATTATTTCAGTTTACTCGTCATCCCACCATTAGTAACTTTAATTTTTGTTGTTGTTGTAATTAGACGTTCTACAAATAAAAGTAATTTTAAGTTCACGCACCGCATTTTTAATTTTGTTTTCGTACAAGACTTATTTTCCTTATCCATAGCTACCTTTTTCTCATTAAACTTTTTCTCTGTTGCATCTTATTTTAGGTAAGTTATTGAGCATTCAACATCTTTATCAGGATTATTGTTATTGTATTAGTTGCCTAACAATTTCTTAGTATCTCCCATTCTAGGATCCAACTAAGTCTAACCCACCAGCATATGAAGAGAATCTACAAATACCACTTATAAATGGGAATATAATGAACATTCCGTTGGCGTCAATAAACATATCAGAGGAAGTTAACAAGACCGGAATTTGGAAACAAGTGAACAATAGCAATAAAATTAAGAACAAAAGCGATGCAAAGGAACACAAACATAAACAGGGAAAGAAAAAGTAAGTATGAATAATTTACATAAAGCTAAATAAAAATTAAAAACAGTGGTCTCAAATTACTAGGAAATCAGAGATGGAGTATTGCCATTTAGGATTACAATATTAAGTACCTCAAAGAGTTCCTTCTGTGATGAGCAATAAGAGATCCCTAAATGGCGATCCCTTATTAGACAAGAAGAAGCGACGTCTCAGACCATATGGCATTAATAAAATATTCGCTACAATTATAATTAAGTACATAACATTTTTTATAACTATCAAGGACCGTTTATTTATTTATTTAAACTTTATTGTACATAATACAATTGTAAAGCACAATAGGCGAACTTTAACAGTCAACCGTTCACACTGACGCGAATCCCGCTCGCCTGGCTGGACGCCCACAGAAATAGAATAGAATAGAATAAATCTTTATTGATTCATCCATCACATACTAGAAAGGTCTTACTTAAGTACAAGATGCGTAAATGAAAGACGTCTCAATAGGTGACGGCTCAGTGTTACGCTAGACATGCAGGCATGACTAGCACTGATTTTCAGCCACCACCTTCTGAGTAGTCACGGTGCACATGATGCTAATTTTTAAACTATAAGTACACAATTATTCATCAACTTACAAATTTATCGCCCCGCACCGTAGTATCCTTGCCTGCGAAAATGATTCGCGACAATACGAACACCCCTGCCAGGCGCCGCGACAACGCGAACATTTTCATTTACGCGACAGTGTGGCCGGGGCATCACAGGTACTATCATCTCCAACAGCAGGGCAGAGACGAGCGAGCAAGCGAGATGTCGCTTTACACAAAAAGGAATATATAGAAGTGGCAGGCCAGTTAACTTTTTCATACGCTACCCTACGGCACTTCTACCGATTCTTATTTCTATGGGCGTCCCGCCAGTACCGCGGGATTCTCGTCAGTTTTAACGATCCTACTCTATCTGCGGTATTTACGCTGTCAAAACGTGCTTCAAACTTTCTCTCACACTTTTATAACATTTCAGTAACAAGCACAAGAAACTATCAAAAACCACATTGTCGGAGATAGAAAGAAGACTGTCGACAATGGACGAACTTGAAGAGGAGGACTCATCAAAGGTGGTTAGAGACACCAAATTTTGAGTGGTGCACTGTAGCCCCGTGTCGTATAACCACTGGACACGCATGGACGCATGGTACCTACCCTAACACCAAGCATGATATTTATGCTAAAGGGCTCTACACACCTAAAAGATGTTGGGGCAATCTTAGTATGAAAAAGTAGTGATGGATATCATACATAATATATATATTTAATGTGAACATTTGCCTGCCAATTTTCCGTCTGAAGCTATCTCCACTCTCTAGATTGTCCCAACAATTGTGAGGTGAGTAGAGGGTCTAAAAAATTATAAATCAACTTGCTATACTGTATAGCCAACTTTTCAGTTTCTTTAGTACTTACGCCAAACTAGCCAACTTTCAACAAAAAAATTGTGTGAGGATTTTGTATGAAATGTCAATGTCAATTTTTTTTTTTTTTTGTTTTGTTTAAGTATTATATATATTTTTTATGATATTTTTCTACGCACTATGCAGATTGTTAAAATTTGGCTTGTGTATATTAAATCTATGGAAACATAGGTACAATCAGATTTTTGCAAACTCTTTATCATATATGTATATTTGTGTTGTCTTTTTCTTTATTTTAAAATTGCCAGTGTGTATCTAGAATTATAAGTATTAAATAAATAGAAAACAGCAAATTGAAATACTTTTATAGATACTATTTTTGTATTTTTTTTTTTCTTATATTTACGTCCTAAAATTTTAACTTACCTAACCTTTTTATATTTATAAATTAATGCTTTCAATGTTGTAAGTTATTATTTTATTCTGTGCATGTTATTTTATTATGCCCTTTTTGTCTTTTATTAATCAGTTTTAGTCAAAGAGCGTCGAAACCGAACACGGAGTATAATGTTATTTTAATTCAAATATCAATGTATATTTCAAAACCAAATAAAATTGGTCAGGTTATTTTTAAGAAATAATGAACAAAACCATTAAGTATTACAAATTCGGAATTTATTATGAAACGGTGAATTTATTTCAGGAGCCCTAAAAAGATTTTAAAAAAAGTTGAAAAGTATAAAATATGTCGAATAAAAATTATTCGATATTCAAAGATTTTCGTTCGTTATCATAGGATTTTTGTTTGATAACGAAGGATTTTTGTTCGACATATATAGTGGTTGTCGTATAAATAGAAACACTACCAACGGTCCTTGACATTACGTAAGACACTCCACCGCAATCGTTTTTATTTTGAAATTAAACAATAAATAGGACAACAATATGTTCAACGATTTATCATTTATTAGAAAAACAATATAAATCCCACTACACTAGTGCAGTTTCAATGTTACATTACGGACAAACATTTAAGTCAGTTTTAAGGTATGACCAATAATGGTTAACTACCTAATTAGAAACAACAACGAAAAAGTATAAAAAAACAATATTTTTAAGTATTAGTAATTAGTATTGTTTTTACGAAATAGCTTCTATCCACAGCCTACCAATAGTTATAATTAATATTTAGTGGCGTATCCCTTATTTTCAATAACAGCTCTGCAACGACGACGAGGCATTGATTCAATCAATTTCATACATTTTTCTAGGGGAATTGAATTCCATGCTTCAACAAATGCTTCATATAGTTTGTTTTGATTGGTATTACGTTTGTTTGAGATTTTCTTTTTAACAATATACCAGAGATTTTCTATCGGGTTTAAATGCAGACTATTTGCTGGCCAGTCTAAACCGGATATACGCTGTTCGCTAAGGAAACATTTAACGCTATTGGCCGTGTATTTAGGGTCATTGACATGCTGAAAGATCCAGGTTATTATATTTTTCACGAACATTTGTACCTTGAAGTTATACTTTCTTTGTTCATAGGAAGTGTTTCTGATTATATGACCACCACTGTATGTCACACATTTCAAGGGCTCCAGAATCTCATAAAAAAAGTTCAAACAAAAAAAAAGATTTCAGTTCAATAGGTACTTAATTTTTTGTAAATTATTTTATACATAAATAAAATATATATGACTCGGAAACATTAAAATATTTAAAATTTGCCTAAGAAGCAACAATTAGAAAGAATATGTATGAACACTAAGAGCTGTGGCCCACACTCAAGACATGATTGTCTTGCAGGCGGTTAGGTGATCCTAACCGCCTGCCCTTGATTTAGTAAAAATTATAAAATATAGCCAATCCTTATTATTTAATATAAGTATAAACGTAATTTACAAACACTTACCAAATTATTTTACGTGCTTCCGCCACCAGTTAGTTCATGTAAACTATTGCCGGCCGGCACCCACCAACTACTATAAGTACCAACATGCCCGCCACCATTAGTTTGCACATGCGACACGTGTTTCGCCTCTACGCGAGGCATCTTCAGGTACTAGACCAAGCTAAAAAGCTAAGCTAGGCCAAACACTGGTGGCGGAAGCACGCAAAATAATTTGGTAAGTGCTTGTAACTATAACTTCCGCAAAGTAACACCTGAATCAATTATATAAACGTAATTTTTCAGAATGAACTCCTAAGACGGAAAGAATCTTGGAGCGGAAGTTTAATGAGTGGTTCTAGAAAAAACATCACATCCGCTGAAACTTCGGTCTAAACTTTATTTTGTAAATCTAACGATCTTGTCTTACATGTCTGTAGAAAAAACTGTGTAGTATTTTTAATCTATACTTGTATTGTACTTAATTCAATGTCGTTTAACGAACCTATAAAGAAAAATTTAAAAAAAAATAACCGAATGTCGTATTAAGAAAAGTTTGTTAAATCCTAGTTAACTACATTATGTTCTGTCCCTTTTCCTCTAATCATTATTTTACATAAGAGAACGAGACAAAACACATTTACGGCGGTAATTCTATTAATAAAATAGACTTAGGAACTTTTTGACTATGATTAATAGTATAAAAAGCTGCACTGGCACAAAATTCCCATTACGATTAAGAACATACTTATTAAATTTAATTTTCGCCCCTTGTGAAAGCATTTTCCCCAACATACTTATGATAGAGCAATAAGATAGAGCATTTGATACATATGATTTTAAAAAATTGTAGAGCAGTAAAACACGCTGTATGCTCACTCCAAAATATCCTTATTTTACCGATAATGGTTAACCAATTTTTATAACTTCCTTTCTAGTTCAATATTCATTCATTCATTCATTCGAGTATATTTTATCCTGTAGGATTTGTCTAAAAAAAACAAGCTCTTCTATACAGAAATGTAATAGCCTATTGTACTCAAATTTATTTTTATGAGTCCCTGAATTCGAATACAGAAAGAATTTTTTGAATCCGTTCAATATTAAATAAGTTATAAGCCTTTGAAATCCTGTGGAAGGGAAAACTGTCAAAAAACAAAAAAAGAACCCACTTAATGGTGAGTGACGTCACTGCCACTTGATTTCGTGCGTACAAAAGAGATAGCAAGATGTCCCCACCACGCTCCCACTTTTCTGCATTAGAAAACTTTAAATGCTAATTATTGCTTTAATTAATTACCAATTTTGTTATTGTTTTCGGAATCGGTTACTTTTTAGTGTACCTATGTATTGTTCCGTATAAAAATCTTATTAAAATGTGAACACAGTCAAGTAGCCTATTAGAGTAGTAATCAGACGCAAATAAAAACGAAGTGCCAACCTGTAACACCAGTAGAATAGGATTTTTAATAATATTTTCAGACCCCTCTTTTATAATAATATATCTCTAGATTGCATTAAAGCTAAAGCTAAACTCACACAAAACCAGGTACTCGAATGATTTTCGCTCGATATCGAATGCGACTCACCCATCGAGTGAAATTCGCAATTTATATTGTAATATGAGTCACCATTTTTGAAAATTGCGCTCCAATTTATAGTGATGACAAGTCATTAAATTAAACTATTTTAATACGGTTTTATCGCGTTTATTACTTATTTATTTACACCTGACGTTTCAAACACTTCACAGCGTTCATGGTCGCAGGCAGACTAAGTTAACATTTGTCTTTGATGTCATAAGATTACAAAACTACCGCCTGAAATTTTATTGGGAACTATTCCGATTCACGCAGTATTGGCTCACAGTATCTAAGGGTCTTGCAGTCTGCTTCCGAGTTTGCGATTTTATTAAGTTAATGACTGGGTCCCAAGCTGGCGGTACCTGCCATCCATCCTCTCTATTGAAATTAGGATGTTTTTAATTTCAATAGCTTCACGTAACATCCTTGGAATGAATCTGTTTTCCTTTGCAAGGACTTGAGGATTATCAAAACGCATATAGTGGTTGGGTTTGTCTAGAGCATGTTCACAGACTGCAGACTTGGTTGAGCGTCTATTTTTAATGTCAGCAATATGTTCTTTTATACGAGTATTAATGCTTCTCTTTGTTTGCCCAATGTATGATAAAGCACAGTCACAGTCAATTTTATAAACTCCAGCATCTTGCAATGGGATATTGGATTTTACAGGTATTAAAAATTGGTTTATTTTCTTATGCGGCTTGTAATAGGTCTTGATTGAAGCTCGCCTAAGTATGTTACCAATCTTGTCCGTGACTCCCTTTATATATGGTAAGATGGCAGGAAAACGATCAACTGTGTGCGGCTTGGGTCGACTTCTGTGACATATGTGTGGGAGGCTGAGATTGTTGCTCTTAAGACAGACTTGACTCGGTGAAGCTCCTCCTTAAGATGGTGGGTGTCACAGATGCCGTGTGCTCTCTGTAACAAAGATTTGCCTACGTAACAACAAGCCGCATAAGAAAATAACCAATTTTTAAGACCTGTAAAATCCAATATCCCATTGCAAGATGCTGAAGTTTATAAAATTGACTGTGACTGTGGTTTATCATACATTGGGCAAACAAAGAGAAGCATTAATACTCGTATAAAAGAACATATTGCTGACATGAAAAATAGACGCTCAACCAAGTCTGCAGTCTGTGAACATGCTCTAGACAAACCCAACCACTATATGCGTTTTGATAATCTTCAAGTCCTTGCAAAGGAAAACAGATTCATTCCAAGGATGTTACGTGAAGCTATTGAAATTAAAAAACATCCTAATTTCAATAGAGAGGATGGATGGCAGGTACCGCCAGCTTGGGACCCAGTCATTAACTTAATAAAATCGCAAACTCGGAAGCAGACTGCAAGACCCTTAGATACTGTAAGCCAATACTGCGTGAATCGGAATAGTTCCCAATAAAATTTCAGGCGGTAGTTTTGTAATCTTATGGCATCAAAGACAAATGTTAACTTAGTCTGCCTGCGACCATGAACGCTGTAAAGTGTTTGAAACGTCAGGTGTAAATAAATAAGTAATAAACGCGATAAAACCGTATTAAAATAGTTTAATTTAATGAATAACAATCGCGAAAACATAAGAAAACATTGTGATGACAAGTCTTTTCATAGTATGTATTTCTCACACAAATATTTTGTTTGGTAAAAATGTAATACTTTAAATTAAGACAAATAAATTTAACAAGAAGTTTTATGGAATTCTAGTGTAAATACACTACCTACATATTTTTTTATTTACATACATTTATTTTCTTGACTTTTTTTGGCAGATTAAAAGCGCAGTTGAATAGCAAAGTGTGTGTATGGAAATTGGATAGTATTATTAAAATTATACATACATGTGTTAAGTGACCCTTAAAATTAACCTTTTAGTGGCAGTGTAACTTTACTGTTCGTTCATGTTATCTTATACTATATTTAGTTTATTTAATTTGTTATTTATCTCACAAATGAAATTGTAACTCCGCAGTTAGATTAAATTATCAATTTAATAAAAAGTGTAATTTAATTTTAAATGAATAATTTCAAAACAATTACTTGTTTAAAATTAATTTGTATGACGTTTTTAAATATATACCTAACCTAGTTGATAATACCGTATTCTAGTTTTAGTGTAATGCGTGGACTTAGTATATTACGCATGGAGTAATTACAAAGAGAGGCTGTTTGAAATGGCGCAGTGACGTGATCATTGGCGCCTCGCCGACACAAAAGCGGGCGGAGCTTGTCATTGCTCGTGCTCTATGATTGGAGCCACGGCCGAAACCAAGCACCCCGCACGTCTGCCTTCCGCCCCGTGTAGCCTCACAAACGCTTTCTTACAAAACGCTTATTACGGCATCTCCTCTTTGTAATTACTCCATGATTAAACGAAGTCCACAGTGTAATGATAATCTTATACACATAATAATAAGAAATCAATTTGTATTGTACCTGGCGAGATATTTGTTATGCGATTTGTAAGGTTTTGGAATATTTGTGCTTTGTGTTGAGAATAAATGAATTTTTATAAATGTCACTTGAATTTCATTATCTTTGGTTACTTAAATTAATAAAAAAAAAATAGTTCTTAAGAGATCTGTCAATTTATAAACAAAATCATGTCACTATCAAAGTCAATCTATTGTTTTTTTTTTAATATTTTGGTAGATATGTCTACCGATATGTGGCAAAGACCGATAGAGCTGACCAGATCATTTTTTTTTTATACAACTAAGTAGGCAAACAGGCGTACGGCCCACCTGATGGTAAGTGGTTACCTACCGTAGATTATGAACGCCTGCAACATCGGAGATGTCACGAGCGCGTTGCCGACCTGTCCGCTATCAGCACAGCAACCCCTCTGGAGCCTGGCGACCCTACTCACCAGCAGGAACACAACACTGCATCACAGTGTAATTTGGCTGCGGTCTTCTATAGGGTGGAGGTACTTCCCCAGACGGACTACTCCTTACAAAATGTCCTACCTCTATTTGTGTATTGTATTGTACCTCTCTTATAATTTTTTTCGAGGGAATCAAAATGTGATAGTTTTTAAAATTGGACGATATAGATATAAATCTCATAGATTTTTCCGATTAACAGGACCCTTATTCCTACCACTAGAAAAATAATCGATTTATATTATAATCAATTACCCTTTTATTACTTTACACGACAAACAATAAAACAAAATCATTGATTTCATTCACGTATAATTTTAACAATTAACATCATTGCTTAAACTTAAATAAATAAAAATTATTCTAAAAATAGAGGCGGTCAATTCTTCTTCTTCTTTTGGTCGGGTAATAATCCCATTTCTTCTTGGTACTTCCTGATGAGCTGTTCTTGAACGTCTGGGAGGCACGGCGAGTACCGACTGTATTCCATACTAAACTCTCCTTTTCCTTGTGTCATTGATCTGCAAAAAAAAATTGAAAATAGTCACTACTATTTATGTCACTACATAGTGGAAGAATTATTTGAAGTTTACAATAATTTTGCAAACTAACGAGGACGTGATATTCCTTTTTCAAAGTAGGTAACGCAATATACATAGTTTCATTTTATACATTTCAGTAGTTACATTTGTAAGTATTATTTATTGAAATTTCTCTCGGCCAATTTCGTGTACAACCAAACATATTATTGGGCGACACTTTAGCATATAAAGTAATTTAGCGGCTCATCGTCTTTCGTTCCTATTACCGTACCGTAATACCTTCTTGAATATTCAGCTGACCTAGTACTTACTATGCAGTGTAACTCTTTGACCTGCTCGAGAGTTGGTACGACTTATTTCTTTGAATACAATTTTTTATGCTAGGTTTGGAATGACGACAATTCAATTTCTCTTGTTTGTAAATGGTGAAATAAAGTTCATTCATTCATTCATACAAAAATTGGTCCAGCCTTCACCTTCCGTGCCTGCGATGATACCTCCTCGCTTTTTCAACTGCCCTAGTATTTGAGCCATTGAATTCTTCGAATAAAGTGGCTTCTAAATGGCCAAGAACTTTACTAACAAATTATAGATACTTAAATTCTAAGTAAATATTATAAAAATACAAACCTAAGTTCCCCAGCATATCCAAACATATTATTGAGCGGTACTTCAGCATACAAAGTGGTCCAGCCTTCAGCACCTTCCGTGCCTGTGATGATACCTCCTCGCTTGTTCAGCTGCCCTAGTACCGTCCCGTGGAATTCTTCGGGTAAAGTTACTTCCACAAACATAATTGGTTCGAGAATTTGCCATGCGCCCGTGTCGAACACTGTAAGGATATTATAAATTTTCAAAATACGCAATGAATCTACGTTTTATTTGTTAATTTAGATCTAAAAAGATATGGATTCGAACTTTAATTTATGAAACAAATTTTGCAATGTTGATTGTTGGATAACTATTTGAACCAAACAAATTGGGCTGTTTGGTCTCCGCTGGTGTTATTGAACGTTGTTTAACATAAACACAGCAAATATATTAACAATAAATAACATTTTTCTGTCGGATGTTGCTGAGTTAACACTTGGAAACGCTGATCTACGTTGATGACGTGTAACTAGAGATGGGCGCCTTCCCGGAAAATATTCGACCCTTGGAAATATTTCCATTTATTCCCTCCCAATCGTTATTTATTTCGAAAAGAAAAGAGTACTTTTTATCTACACCGAAATATATATTATTTACATTACAAAAAAAAATTCCAGGAAATTTAAGAACAACATGATATTAACACCGTATCCTGATACCATTTAAAAAGTCTTTTAAGAAATATGAAGGTATTTTACGAAAGTCTCGTAATCGGTACGATTCCTTGTAACCCGATATTTACTGACAATCGTACCGAACCACCACACCACATGCATCGTCAATTTTTTAAAGTTTACTCTTACTAATTATGAACCGATACCCAAACTTTACTTCCAACCTAGGAAATAAACTCTTTAAGGTTCATATCTAATTTGGTATAAATATTAATGGAATTGAATAAAATCAATCTTCCCGGGTTTAAATCTTCCGGGAATAAATTGGAATTAATTATTTTACTACATACAAGAAATACCTTAAAATTATACCCAAAATTCGTAAAAAATCCATACCATCTTTAACAGCCCCTTTCGCAGCCAAGAAGAAAGCCAATTCACTGGAATCCACAATATGATGAGCGCCATCTTGTAGCCGAAACTTGACACCTGAAACCTTGTGCCCCGAAAGGTATCCCTTTTGGCAAGTGTCGATAAACCCTCTTTCGACTCCGGGAACGAATTGTTTTGGCACGTTTGTACCTATTGTTTCGTCGACGAATTCTAAGCCTGTAAAATACAAAAAAAAAAAAAAATATAAATTTTAGTCTCTTATTGGAGTGAGTATGGTTAGGGACGTGTCAAGGGAACATTGCAGTGAGTGTAATCCACATAACAAATTTCACATTATAACTCTACGAGAAGATTTCTAGCGGTAGCTAGTGTAGTTAATAGCAATGAGACATCTAGCGTATAGCATAACTTCACTGAAACTAAAGCATTTTTTTTATACATCCAAGTAGGCAAACAGGCTT
Organism: Euzophera pinguis; assembly: GCA_947363495.1. Lineage (NCBI taxonomy): Eukaryota > Metazoa > Arthropoda > Insecta > Lepidoptera > Pyralidae > Euzophera > Euzophera pinguis. Next base: position 4,545,637 of record OX376156.1, on the reverse strand, counting down.
ACGGCCTGATGGTAAGTGGTTACCGTAGCCTATGAACGCCTGCAACACCGGAGATGTCACGAGCGCGTTGTCGACATGTCCGCTGTCAGCACAGCGACCCCTCTGGACCCTGGCTCACCAGCAGAATACAACACTGCATTGCAGTGTTTTTTTCTCTGCGGCCTTCTGTAGGGTGGAGGTACTTCCCCAGACGGACTACTCCTTACAAAATGTCCTACCTTTTTTTTCCTTTCAGAGTGGGTTACATGGTCAAATGACCCTGTGTACCACGTTAAGCCGTTGGTCTCGGTTGTTATCGAAAGATGGAAATCGTTAGGCTGTGACAAATTCCTTTACGCGGACTGAATAAATCTGACAGCGTTTGCCACTAACACATCTTGGGTCATGCTCCCGTTGGTCTGGTTTCCATGTAAAAATGGTAACGGAGGTCAGACCGCAGTCTCTCCATTGTAATAACCAGTGTCGCCAAATCTAGGACCAGGTCTTACAGCAACTGGGAGAGACACGCTTGGACGAAGAAGAAGATAAAACAATAAACTTACTAGTGTTCAGGTGTGGCGGTAAAGGTTCCATGACGCCTGTAACTCTCGCGTACTGCCCGGCCCCACCGGACTGCTTTTTGTGGAGGTAGTCGAAAGCGCAAGGAGACATCATTGTTTCTCTGCAAGAATTCAATTTCTATATTATATATTCAATTTATTGCATTTCTTAGAGTACATTAACACATCTTAACTAGGTAGTTACACACACACCCATTGTTATTTTTTTTTCTATTTATTTCTCCCACAAAATTAACATACAATTACATTTCATTCATTTACAATATTATCTTTTTTCAAGTTTTCACTACAATTTCGGACAAAATGCTAATTACAATTAACAGTTACATTTTGAAAACTGGTGCCTAAGCTAGGCTAGGCCTGTATTTCAGGTCACCAGGTCTCCAACCCTTGAAATTTCACCTGTGATGTCGATAGTTTTCCCTTTTGTGTGTTATGTTGATCTTTGTTTTATACAGCAAAAATATAAATTTTATGAGAGATCTATTAGACTTTAAGTGTTCTCATAATCTAAACCATGTAGCCCCTCTTTTACTACCTTCTTACAAGCTTTTTTTAGTCAATTGTTATAATTAAATAGGTAGGTACAATATTAACCCTGTCAGGTATTGCAATATGAGGAATAGAACGGCAAGCGGTTAATTGATGGTAAAAGTTAATCTAATATTAGCAAATGTAAAAAATGTCAGAATATATTAAAAGATTAAAAGATGACCAATAACTTAAACTTAAAAAAAAATCACGTCATATTATTGTTGAATTCTGTTTTAAAATGCATTTTTTTTGTCATTCATAATCTAGTCGCGTCGTTTCCGTATCGTATCGATTTATAATCTGTGTTTGATACTTGTTAAATGAATACCTGAAAGCGACTTTAGGCTTGCCCAATTCGACTGGACAATTGTATTCTCTCTCCATTCTCTGGGCATAGATTTCTAGATGCAACTCTCCCATACCAGAGACAATGGTCTCTTTGTTGTCGCTGTCGTAACGAAACTGGAATGTAGGGTCCTCTTTGGTAAACCTGGAGATAAATGATACTATTCAAATTTTGAACAAATACTGTCGTATATATCAGTATGGTTATAAAAAACCATTGCTGAACCACAGGTTACAGAATCCATGTCCATACTATAAGTACGAAAGTCTGTCTGTCTATCTGTAACTCTTTCACGGGCGAACCGCTGAACGGATGAAATTTGGTATGATTATAGTTGAAGACCCGGGGTCAAACATAGGCTATTTGACGCAGGCGGAGTTGCGGGAAACAGCTAGTATAAGCTATGCAGCTATATATTCAACCTGGGCACGCTCATACAAAATCATCGTTACGCCATCTATCGAAAGCATGAGAAGTTATCTATCTTTATTTATAACTTTTAAAATATAGCACCTAATCAACTTGATAGAACGTTGGTACGTAAAAAAGGTCAATTCAGGTAAAGTACAGAACGGATACTCACATCCTCCTACCTGAAACAAATACCGCACCGAGACGCGCAAATTTAGGTAATCGAGAGCAAAATAACAATGCAGGCTTTAAGTCCGCCATTTAAAATTACGTAATAAAGTTAAATAAATGCAACGCTTCAACCGCCCGGCCGCTGCGCGCTTTGACGCAGATACGGTAAATTACCAGCACTACGAGTAACACACACATTGACGCGCGTGCGTACGCGATCGAATCGTATGGCGTGTCCGGGTTGTGTCAAAAAAAATATGCTTAATATTTATTTTGAATCATCAGTTAGGGATAGATCATGTAAAGAAATTTTCTACTCACCTAGCAACAGCTTTAGAAAAATTATCTCTATCCTTATTATTCTTCGGTTTGATAGACATCGAGACGACAGGATCTGGCACATGTATCGATTCCAATGACAGATTCAGCTTGTTGTTGTTGACGAACGTATCACCGGACGCGCAATCTACGCCGAATAAAGCGAAGATATCGCCGGCTAGTACTTCATTCACTTCTTCCATGTTATTCGAGTGCATTCTTACTAAGCGTGAGATTTTTACCTGAAATTATGAGAAAAAATAAATGATTTTTACTTGTGTATAGAAAGATAGATAGATATACATTTTATTTTGTATGCCAATGACAAATAAAAATTTATAAAAAAAAATTGCACCTATGTCGTCGACATATCGTGTTGTTCGTCGCATCACAAATAAAAATAAAAAAACACGCGTTTAAAACTAAAACTATTGATGACGGGCATGCAGGGAGTAACAGTAGTGGGTAGGCCGGCAGTAGTCTGCATGACTTAACTTGTGACAAAAAGTAATTTCGTAAGTAAATGTAAATTTGATTTTAGCTTAATACTATTTATAATTCATCTAAATTCCTTTTTTATCTTTCTTCCAATGTAAAAAAAATGTATAGTATAAACAATGAATAAAATATTTTTTTCAGAACGCCTGTCTTTTATATAGCCTCACTTTCCAGTTTTTATATCCAATATTCATACTAACCTTCTTACCAGTCCTAGCATTAAAAATATTGTCGCCTCGTTTCAAGATGCCCTGGTAGCATCTCAAATAGGTCAGCTGTCCAAATTTGCTCAGTTCCAATTTGAACGCTAAACCCACGAAAGGTTTCTTGCCGTCCCTTGACGGGTCCAGTATGACATTCTGGGCATCGGTGTCCTCATTTAGTATAGCTGTGAATGAAAATACCGGTCAAGTAAGAGTCAGAGTAGCGCACGAGGGGTTCTGTACTACTTCTATCTACTAATATTATAAAGAGGAAAGATTTGTATTTTTATGTGTATGTTTGTAATCAATAAACTCAAAAACTACTGTGCCGATTTTAAAAATTCTTTCACCATTGAAAAGCTACATTCACCCTGAGTAACATAGGCTATATACCGCATGTGGAGCTGCGGGAAACAGCTAGTTATCTAAAAAAACCGCAAATCATGTCTGTTGTACGGGAGTTTTAGAACCCCCTTAAATATTTGTTTTATTCTATTCTAATTTCAACAGTCAAACTATCATGGTACATGAAGTACAGACGGCAGCGAAGTCATAGTAATAGAGTCGGGTACGGAATCCTAAAAAGAATCGATAGCAGCGCGACGCGCTTAACGATTGCGAGTGTCAATTGTTACTGATAAGTATTGAAACGATAAGTTCGAATCTATCTCGGAATACGAATTTGTATCGACTTCCGAAGCAAGGAGCCGTGCTTCTGAAACCACGTTCAGCCATCGGTCTCGGTTGTTATTTACACATGGCTGTCGTTAAACTATGTCAGATGCATTTAGATTAGACACCCAGAAGAATCTGACAGTGATGAATTTTTTTTTTTTTTTTTTTTATAATTTTATTTGCAATGTATAAAGCTATAAGCAGATGTGTTGTAAGATGCGTTTCCTTTTTTTTTTTTTTTATTGAGTGCCCTCCATTGAGAACCTCTACTCTTTTTCAGCTACTAATAATATGTTTTCTTTTTCGCATTCGTTATCAGCTTGGCAGCCATCTGATTGGGGTGTCGCTCCAGTTTTTCTCGATATCCTTGAACTGTAAATAGAATCTCTTCCTTGACCGTATTCATGTTCAATTTATCGTGTATTTCGTCATTCCTGATAAACCACGGCAAATCACTGATTGATCTTAGTATTACATTCTGCATCCTTTGTGTAATCTAGATGCTAGAATTGCCGCAACTTCCCCATAACTGTAAGCCGTAAGTCCATATTGGCTTCAGTATTGTTTTGTATATTAACAATTTGTCGTCAATGGACAAGACACTGTTGCGTACGATTAGCCACTCAAGGTTTTTAAGCCGAAAGTTGAGTTTCTCTCTTTTAGTTCTGACATGATTTATCCAGGTAAGGCGCCAGTCAAGGTGGAGACCCAAGTATTTGACGCATTCTTTGTGAGGCAAGGTTGTTCCGTCAAGCTGTACAATGTAGGCGGGCAATAGCCTTTGCGCAGGGTGAATGTTTGTGTTGTGTGGATATTAACAATTTTTTTTGGGTCATTATTCTGCTGGTCTTGTTTCCTTATAAAAAGGATTAAAACAGTATTTGTTGTAATGTCCAGTCTACATCCTAGCGTGTATTCCTAGTTGCGTCGTCAGCTTAAGTTATGGGTACGCTGTAAGTCATGGTCCTTAATTTGGCAGAACTGGTAATTACAATGGAGCGATTGCCGTCTGACCTCCGTAACCCTTTTTACAGGGAAACCAGACCAACAGGAACATGACCTGAGGTGTGTTACGTGGGGCGCACTATAAGTTTCCGGAATGAATATGAAAAAATACTATTAAAGGTACAAAATTAATTTATTGTTTTTCAAAATAATCTCCCTTGGCGTCTATGCACTTTTTCATTCGATGAAACCAGTTTTGAAAACTTTTGTGCCACTCCTCTGTGGTGACCTCTGAAACGTGTTTTTCATACTCCTCGACAGCCTCTTCTGGTGATGAAAATCGTTGACCGCGTAATTGGTTCTTAATTTTTGGGAACAGAAAAAAGTCACAAGGTGCCAGGTCGGGACTGTATGCAGGATGACTCATGAGTTCTACATTTTTCGCCTTCAAAAAGTCGTTTGTCTGTCTGGCCGTGTGAGAACTAGCATTGTCGTGGTGCAGGATGATACGGCGTTTACGGTTATTTTTACGGAGTTCGTCAATAACTTCCGGCAAACAAATGGTCGTGTACCAGTCACTATTCACTGTACGACGATTCTCTAAAGCAACAGTAGCCACGTGTCCAGTTATATTAAAAAAAGAAGCAATCATCCGCTTAGATGCACTTTTCACGCGCGCCACTTTGGTTGGTTTCGGCTCATCTTGAAAGACCCATACGCTCGATTGCTGCTTTGTTTTGGGATCGTAGCAATCAATCCATGTTTCGTCACCTGTTACTATGTCCCACACCAAATTTGACGCACCTTCGTTGAGTCTGGTAAGCATGGCACTGCACCAAGTGACGCGGTCCGTTTTTTGAGCCTCGGTCAAGTTGTGTGGGATCCACCGCGAGCACAGCTTTCTCACACCCAAATGTTTGTGTAGGATTAATTGTATTTGACTCATGCCTATTTCTAAGGATGCGCGAATTTCATGGTAGGTCACATGCCTGTCTGTTTCAATCATACGGCGCACAGCATTGATGTTTTTGTTGGTCACAGCGGTGGACGGCCGACCATCGCGAGATTCGTCACTGAGATTGATACGACCACGCTTGAATTCTGCAAACCAGCTATAAACAGTTGTCTTGCATGGTGCTTCATTGCCAAAAGCTGTTTCAAGCCGAGCGATGCTCTGTTGAGCTGTCAAATTACACTTAAAATAGTAGAAAATCATACTACGAAAATTTTCCCGAGTTAAATCCATGTAGATGCAGACACACAATTTTTTATATGGCGCCACAAGGTAAAAACAAAAGACATCAGATGAAACAAACTGCATTCTACAGCCAAAGAATTCTATTTTCAAATGTTGCAATAAATTTTTAAATATTGTTTATGTAAGTGGCCAGTTCCGGAAACTTACAGTGCGCCCTATGTAGTTGCCAACACTGTCAGAATTTTTCAGGCTGCCCTAAGGCATCTGACACAGCCTCACGACTGCTATCTATCGATAACAACCGGGACCAACGGCTTAACGTGCCTTCAGAAGCACGAAGGAGTTCAAGATAGAAAATGCCACTAAAACGGCGACCAATCTAATAGTGATCGCGTCACGTCGTCGCTTGACACGCGCATTCGCTACAGATACGGGTCGCGCTCGACTAACGAGCTTCTCCTAATGTTATATCCAGTAGTTTATTTTAATACAAATGAATATGTAAATTCTGATTCACGAAATAAGGTCACAATTTACCTGTATTTTCCACTTCTCCTGGATGTGGGAGGTAATCCAAAACGGCATCCAAAAGTGGTTGGACGCCTTTATTTTTCAGGGCCGTGCCGAGAAGCACTGGGGTAAAGGAACGCTTGAGAGCCGTGCGGCGGATGGCTTGTTTTATGTCTGACACCGTTGGTGTTTTTTCTTCAAGAAACAATTCACCTGAGAAGTTAGAGTTAAATGGATACCATGAAGAAGTACAAGCATGTAATATAATGCATGCCTACATTATTTAAAAAAACAAAAGATTTGTATCATGAATCACGGAAAATAAAACCCCAACTGCAGTCAGTCCACTGCTGTCAGACCTCTCCTAATGATTTCCAAAATGGCTGATTGGAAGAGGCCTGCATCCAGCCTGCAACCTTTTTCAGGTCATCTGACCATATGGCTGGTTGATGTCCAATGCTGCGCTTGCCAGTTTGTAGTTCGAGGACCTTTCTGCCCAATCTACTATCGGTTTACAGTGATCAATTTAAAATGTAAATGGATCAAATTAAAAAATACTCACCTAATGACTCATCAACATTAGACAAATGTTCAATCAACTCGTGTCTCCTCTCTTGCACTTCTGCTCTTCTGTCCTTCGGTACTTCATCCAGGCGTACTTTTTCACCATAATCGCCATCGAAGTACATAGCCTTCTCTTCCACGAGGTCTAATATCCCTTGGCAATCTTTCTCTAACCCAATCGGTAGGTGTAGGAATGCAGCGTTGTGATTCATCTTTGATCTCATTTGTTTTAATACTCTGAAAATAATATTTATCAAAAGTTAGTTTGAGCCATAGTACGTAAATAGAACCTCCTAATAGCTCCACAGTTCCCTCCCTCCGTGCTTCGGAAGGCACGTTAAGCCGTTGGTCCCGGTTATTACAGATAGATAACAGTCATGAGGCTTTGTCAGATGCCTTAGGGTAGCCTGAAAAATTCTGACAGTGTTGGCCACTAACACACCTTGGGTCATGTTCCAGTTGTCTGGTTTTCCTGTAAAAAGAATTACAGAGGTCAGAGGGCGGTTGCTTCAGTGTAGTAATCAGTTCCGCCAAGTCTAGGACCACGACTTACAGCGTACCCTAGGCTCCGAAGCGTAACCTGACGAAGCAACTAGGAATACACACTAGGATGATGATGAGAACCAGCTCCACAGCCATGGCCGCTCTCCAGAAAGTGCAAATGGACTTGACTCCACCCGACAAAGGCGAACTCAATGTAACATTGTGACCGCCATTGTCAAGAGGAACGCCATCCAGAATACGACCCCTGAGCTCCGCATACTGACCACATTCCAGCAAAATATGAATTAAATCTTCTGCTCTCTCGCAAAAATTGCAAACATCTGTATGTGTCCTTTTCATTAAAAGATAAAACTTGTTTACTGGAACATGGCCAGACCTTACTCTGAAAGCAGTCACCAACAGTTCCCTCGTGAGTCTAGCACAATCAAACCAGGGTACCAGAGTGGGGAAACTCTGAATGGTCCTGTACCCTTCGAATTAGCACATTCATTATAGAATTTCTTCCATTTTTCTAAGCAATATAACTTAAATGTAGGTACATGTTCAGAGGCATATGGCAGGCACAAAACCTTCCCACTCCTTCCAGCTGCCTCTTTTGCTAAGGAATCTGCCACCTCATTACCCAGGATGTTAATATGAGATGGTATCCACTGCAACTTAATTTTCTGTCTGCAGTTCAGAACCAAATGACTCTTATGTTTGGCAATTGTTACACATTCAATTAAACTAACTATTTAATATGATTTTTGTTACTTATTTTAACATATGAAATACTTTGAAAGTGTTTGTGGTCCCATGTAGTAAAACCAATATTGAAATAGTTTAATTTAACAGGAACTAAAAATATAAGAAACTCACCTATCAGGATTGGCTCCTAACCTATCCAACTTATTAATAAATGCCAAGCACGGAACATTATATCTCTTCATCTGCCGATTCACTGTCAACGTCTGACTCTGGACACCACCAACAGCACAGAGCACCAATACAGCGCCATCTAGAACCCTCAATGCTCTCTCTACCTCTACTGTAAAGTCTACATGGCCAGGTGTGTCAATAATGTTGATGTTATGTTCCCTCCAAATTGTGTAAGTAGCTGCCGATTGTATTGTGATACCTCTCTGCCGTTCCAGCTCCATTGAATCCATAACTGCGCCCACATTGTCTTTGCCCTTAACCTGAAGATGTAAATATTATTTATACTGCTAGAGTGACAATAGTGTAAATAAGTAATGATAGTGCAAACACACTGCTTGTTTTAGGCACATCAGCTGTATAGGTAAAAAGAACAGTGGGAAGGGTGTTAGTGTATTCACCCAGAATTTTTCCTCCTTTTATGTAGTTTCACTATTTGCCCCCACGTCTTTACATAAAACGGTCTATAATAGTTGCTTTCTATAAATAAATAAATCATGACTTTTGGAGATTTAGCATAGAACATTACAATAGATGATTTTATATTTATGCACAACATCATTATCATCAATCCAAGCCATTTCCCATTTCAATTGGGGTTGGCTCTCCATATCATTTGCACCAATCTTCCCTATTGTGTACCATTTCAGGGGTTTTTCCTGTCCTCTTCATGTCAACCACAACAACCTGAGTGATAAATTTACCGCATTTAAATGCATAATGTAAATTGTTAACACTAACCTCATGCATTTGATCAATCCGGCCCGTGTAAAATAATATTCGCTCTGTCAATGTGGTTTTGCCAGAGTCAATGTGTGCAGATATACCAATATTTCTGATTTTCTCCAATGGCTTATGTTCGGCATATTTAACATATGAGGAATATGTCTGGAATTAAAATACTTATTATAAATATGGCAATTCAATGACTATATTATGACCCAAATTCATGCAGTAGAATTATGGAACATGTGTACAAGCTTTTTGTTGTACCAAGTAATGTAATGATCTGATCAGAAATGTGATCTCTAGCCCAGAACAAACTATTTACTTACAATAGCAAAATAGACCAGTCTCGAATTGACTAGAGTGAGTGCGGTTGATCCATATTAAATGGATTTATGTACTTTTTTCATTCCTAAATTAGAAGAGGCCGAATGTTGCCTATATAGTGTAGCACTCCTTACAGCCATAGCTTACAGCATAGTACTGTATAGATCCAACAGACCGATATTAGAATCAGTCGTGAAAAAAGAGATCCTCACTATTTACAACTCACACAATGAAGATATTACATAGATTACGTAAAAACTGAGTAAATTTGGGATATCCTAAAACTTTAGGAATGACAATTTACCTTATTTTGCAGTAGGTTCGATTTACCGATATGTTTAAAGGCATTCGCGACTCGCATCAAATCTACTATCGTCATTTTATGTCTTAATTATTTATTCTAAACTGAATATCACAGAATTAAATGTCCATTGGTTTGGAAATTATAGGTTATTGAGATGTATGAAACTATTTGAAGAGGTTATCATGTCAATTGTCAATGCCGTCATTTCTATTTCTCACTAGTGAGATAGTCGACTATCGATAGTCTATCGATAAGCAGGCAAAAACTAAGTATCGATAGGTATCGATAGTCAGCAAAAACATGGACTTATTTTAAGGACTGAGTACTTCTGCAAATTGGCTAGTCAACTAAAAAATAAATTGTGTATATTATATATTTTATTGATAGAATAGACTATTTCGGAGATACAATTTAAACGAAAAAATTCTTAAAATTATATTTATTTTGTTATTTAATTTTAAAGATTTTATAGTGATGACGTCACGCAGCTATAATGGCCATTTCGAACTGCAAGAAAGCAAAAATTACTAAGGTATTAAAAAATATATATGTCAGTGTCAAATGTCAAAGTCAAGATGAACTGGGAGCCGCGAGTTGGTTTCTTGTTTGTTTACAATCGCCAAATATTTAGATATCCCATTTCTTGTATCTATTGCATATTGGCCTGTTTATTGGACTTTACTGCAGTCTCTTCATCCGTTTACATCTGATTTTTCAATAATTGGACACCGCTTCTTCATTATAATGTATGAATGAATGTAATTAGGTTATGTTTACTTGAACAGAGATGACATTTGACATGGGTGACAAGTACGTGAAGCGCTTAGTTAGCGCTACCAAACAAAAAATATTAATTCACTACGCTGTGCTGCCAACCTAAAAAATTTAATGTGAATAGCCGGAAGTTATCCGGCTACGTCATACGTCAACCTTGCTAAAAAATGAAAGTCATTGGGTTTTCTGCGATTTTCTTAAAAAATACTTGCTTATCTAAAGATCTGATTAATGTAATCTGTTCCCTAAGCTTATTCCTCGAAATGGTTTACGAATTAGACATTTTCATAAAAAAGTTTACTAGCCAATTAGCATGGAAGCAAGGCCGAGCCAAGCGAGATAAAAAAGTAGAGGACCCTGTCTCTTTCTAGCATATACATGCTTTATCACGTTGTTACTTGTGCAAAATAGGATGACCACGCTCCTCTGGAAAAAAGAGGAAAAGTGGTACATACTTTATGCATACATTTTTTCAGACGCCATCAAATTTTACGAGTGAGGAGGAGCTCTTTGACCATCTTTGACCTAAATCCCGAGCAGAAAAAGATAGCTGTAGTAGAGGTTTCTTTCTCTTTTTAATAGGGTAACCATTATAATAACTTTAATTGGCTAGTCAACTAAAAAATAAATTGTGTATTTTATATAATTTATTGATAGAATAGACTATTTCGGAGATCCAATTTAAACGAAAAAATTCTTAAAATTATATTTATTTTGTTATTTAATTGTAAAGATTTTATAGTGATGACGTCACGCATCAATAATGGCCATCTCGAACTGTAAGAAAGCAAAAATTACTAAGGTATTAAAAAATATGTATGTCAGTGTCAAAAGTCAAAGTCAAGATGGACCGCGAGCCGCGAGTTGGTTTCTTGTTTGTTTACAATCGCCAAATAAATAGGTATCTTCCCCATTTCTCGTATCTATTGCATATTGGCCTGTTTAATGGACTTTACTGCCGTCCCTTCATCCGTTGACATCTGATTTTTCAATAATTGGACACCGATTCTTCATTATAATATATGAATGAATGTAATGAAGATGTAGTTAGGTTATGTTTACTTGAACAGAGATGACATTTGACATGGGTGACAAGTACGTGAAGCGCCTAATTAGCGTTACCAAACAAAAAATATTGATTCATTACCCTATACTACCAAACTAAAAAATTAAATGTGAATAGCCGGAAGTTATCCGGCTACGTCATACGTTAACTTTGCTAAAAAATGAAAGACATTGGGTTTTCTGCGATTTTCTTTAAAAATACTTGCTTATCTAAAGATCTGATTAATGTAATCTGTTCCTTAAGCCTATTCCTCGAAATGGTTTACCATTTAGACATTTTCATGAAAAAGTTTACTGGCCAATTGTTTGTGTGTGTGGGGTAAATTTCGACTGGATTGTCGACACTGGGCCCGTCTAAACCACAGACTACAGAGGCGATACTATTTCTAGTATCAAACGGCGCACTCCTTTCTAACGCTTGAACTACATATCATCGTAGTATGGGAGTGAAACGGGTGTGGTTTAAACCAGCTTTAAGGGTCTGGGCCCTAACTATCAGCTATAAACGCAGGGCAGAAACGAGTGAGTGAACGAGATGGCGTAATACAAGGTGTAAGATGACATCTCGCTTGCTCACTCGTTTCTGTCCTGCTATAATAGATGATAGTAAGGCACCTGAACTTAATTACTAGATTGCTAGCACTGGATCAATATAAATCGGCCTATAATTGTATAGACTATTAGAACAAACGTGAAGTTGCGTCTTATTATTTTGTTGGTACACAGTGTCAAACTCTTCCATAGACAACGCATTTTTTTCACGTCGTTTCAGTTCAGAAGAATATGGCCGTGTTGGGGCCGTGTGTCAGTGTAAATATGAATGGGCACAATAATATTCATAGTCAGCTAACAAAATCTCTTGAAAGAATTTTAGAAGATGCCTACTTAAGTGGTGAATTAAAACTTAGTGGACGCAAGTTGAGAGAGTTCCCGAAACCAGTGAAATATGACTTGAGTGATACAGTTATTGCTGGTAAGTTTTGATTTATAAATAAACAGTACTTCATTTCTATTTGATTTACACCATATAAATCTATTAAAATAAGTTCATTAGTGCAGAACGCCCGCAACGTGCGTTTTAACTGTATTTACTCGTTACTTAGTTTATCTTGCCGGCGCCGTACTCAACATCGCGTCCTAAAATCTTGAGTGTCGACAAATCGATCGAATCGAATTTAAATGATATTTCTCACTTATTTCCCTGGAATTTTGCTTTACGCAAGTACCTGAGATCTAGTATTTATGAATTCAATATGTAGTAAAAGTAATATAGGTAGCTAACTACTTAGTTTCTGTTATTGTATCTACCAATTTTACCTGTTTTCTTTCTAAATGTAACCAATCCATACAATACCCATTTTTTCTGCAATATCTTTCAGTTTAAAATTTGATAATGTATTGCTTGGAACTAGAAAATAATAATAATATTAGATGTGATAAGAAATAGAATTCAGCTCAATAACTGGAAGAGATTTCCGCCTTTTGTTGTGTTCTATTTCGTTGTAACAATGTTCTTTCTGTAGGTTCAATAAAGTTTTTACATACCTACAGCAACCTTATGTTTTTTTTAGGTGTAACATAAACCCATGTATTTATTTATCAACTTTTATCAATCCAGATAACAACTACTAGTCTATACTAGTCCTACGTGTTGAAATAAGCATGGTACAATTGTGGTGATAGTTGGATTGCATACACTGACACGAGACAATTCCCCCATTTTACCTTTAATTTTATGATAAATTAAAAATGTAAATTTATTTAAGTACTTTTATTTACACCATAGACAACAGATATTGTTTATTTTCAATATAAGATTAAGGTATCACTTATTGACATCAATTTACTTACTTTTATTAAGTTTACTACCATTTCTTGAGTGCTAGAGGAGAAGAAACTGCAACATAGTCTTGCATTACTATGACAGGAATGAAGCTTTCAAACTCCAAATGTTTCGACTATCACTTATGAGTTTCACTTGTATCAGTAACCAACTCTGTGACATCACCACCAATCGTCATTAACAATGCATTGCAGCAACACACATAGGCCACCAAGATTTGACAAACTTACTATTTGAGTTATTTAATATTTAATCTATCTTCCTGACTCTTGTAATAATCTTCTATAAATCATAGCTTTCACCTCTTTTTTTATCATTCATGATGGTTCATCTGAAATAAACCCATGAAAAGTCTGCAAATCTCAACCAAAACCATAAGCACCTGAGTTGGACTGACGTTTCCTTAATTTGTGCAATAAAGATCAGTAGTTGATAAATCAACAACTAACCTAAGGATAACGAAAGTTAAAGGCTTTTTATTGTAAATCCACTGCAGTTAATATTGGTTACATGCATTAGCATGTAAGCATAGTATTAAATATAAATAAATGAATGCAAAATGTTCACAAAATAAGCTCTATAATTTAAAATTAGCTTTTATTTACAAAGCTGAAATTCCTGTTACTGACCACTTGGTCAGTATCCAGAGTGTTCTTATTTTAAAAGGCTCCTAATTCCATCTAATAATTATTTTATATTTTCTCAATAAATTAATACAAACACAAAAATTTTTAATGTTTTTTAGTATTTTAAGTGTTCAGACAACAAATGAAGCATATAAAGTCACAAAATTCAGAACATACCCATAAAATGACAGACTTTTTGACAGATGATTCTAGATGATTCATAAGAGAATCAAATAAGCTCCGTTTTAGAATTTTTGTACGAAATTCAGTCCGATTCAGGACACTGGTCAGAAAAAGGGTGTTGTTACGTTCAGTATAACTGTTGTAGTGCCTAAGTTAAGCACTTTTTACCAACTATTAAATTAACTAAAAAATTTTCATTTTCTTTCACAAAAACTTGTAATTTTTTTATTTTATTTTTTACATACAGAAATTATTTATATTACAATGTTATTCTTTGTATTTAATTTTTTTTTCATCTATTTATCAATAAATTTATTTTTTAACTTAGCTTTAACTATTTTTTAAATTATATTGTTTTACAAAGCTGAAAGATCTGTTGCTGTTTTATTTTTTAACTTTTTTCTTATAGTTACTACATATTAAATTTAAGAAGTGATTGTATTTTATACCTTAATAATTTCTGTAGGATATATAACTAGTCAGTCCCACTTGGATACTTTTTTCTCCTCTTCTATAGTTACAATAGTTGGATCATCCAACCATGGATCCATAGGTGACAGAACAATTGGAAACATATGTAACATACCTTTGTACAAAAGTTGTCTGCTTGGATACCTACCGTCTGTCACTTATTCTCTAAATAGAAGTGCATTCTTTGATGTGTTCCAGTTTGAACAGTGAGAGAAAAGAAGTACTAGTTATGATAAAAAAATATCTCAAAATAACTATTAAAAATATCGTAAGAAAATCTTGTCATGGTCAATCGACCCGGTGTCAAAGTTTTTTTAAACCACCTTTCGGCCCTTGATATGGCTTGTGTGTTGTGGTTGATTTCATCTGAAACTGCTCCATTGATTGTGTAAACTAGTTATGTGAAGGATTTTTCCACGGCAATCCAGGACAGGCCGTCCTGGCGCCGAGTTACGTGGAGGCCCGAACTCAGATGAACTGGGAAGGTGGAAGGAATAAGGTATAATGCGGTCCATAGTGTTGCTGATCGCACACTCTGAAATACATATGTGGTCACAATCCTCAGCATTGACCATTGGACCAATGAAGAAAAAGCTAACTATACCTGCTCATTGTCATTCCAGTCCATTGCCATCCCGGACAATATAGTTTTGGAGCCCAAGCCCAAGTCTGTTCAAATGCAATGTTTGCTTTCCCTCCTTGAGATAAAAATTGCCTTTATTTTTTATCCTACCTGTTGTTGGTAAAAATGGTCACCACTTGCTAGTAGGTGGGCTTTATCATGTTGACTTAGTAAACTTATAGAAAAATAATTAAACCATTTAAATAAGAGTCGGGTCTCGCGCACGAAGGTCCCCTTTTAACCTTTGGGTACGGAACTCTATAAACATAGTGCTAAGTTCCGTGCTGTGCTCCTATGCAAAGTAATATTCTAAAAAAAGTTTTGACTGTTTGACAACTTAGTTATGCCATAACGAAACAACAGATGCTAAGCAACATTTTAGGCAATAATACCATACATAGAACAGTACAGTGAACT
This sequence comes from Euzophera pinguis, assembly GCA_947363495.1. Classification (NCBI taxonomy): domain Eukaryota; kingdom Metazoa; phylum Arthropoda; class Insecta; order Lepidoptera; family Pyralidae; genus Euzophera; species Euzophera pinguis. The sequence continues at coordinate 4,529,927 of OX376156.1, read as the reverse complement.
CCATGTGATCTTATGGGCGCGGATGGCGCCAACATTAACGACTGTTCTGTATGTGCTTATTTATTTCGGCATTTTGCCTCTTGAGTGGGCGATGGATTTAGAAATAAACTTCCGAGCATTTGAGCCGACGACTTTGATACTTGGAAATGAGGTCGAATTTCTTGTAAGTAATCATAGATTTGCAGTCTAGTCCCGGGACTTTTATTAACATCTTTCAACTTTTTTGCGTTTTTGCGGTTGCATCCTCGGCTACATTGTTTCGGAGCTTGCACTCCTGATATTGTTATCACTTATTAGATGTTCTTATTATGATAATCATCGATCTTTGGCAACCTTGGGAATTCCGGAAAAAGGTAACTACTTTAAAAGGGTATTAAAAATTTGCGTTCTCAGGGAGTCGAGATCAAAAGAATGCAATTTTAATTAAGTATTTATTGTATATTAGATCCAAGTTCTGATTTACAAAACCAATAGCTTTAAGAGATAATAGGCGGACTTATTGTTATAAGCTAGGGAATCTCATAAAATAATCTCATGTCTCGTCGTTACACACTATGGGCTTGTGTGCAAATAAAAGCATGACGAAATGGAGATATGAATGAAACCAGTTTGGTTCTTCCGTTAGTTCTTTACATTTCAATCGACATGTGGGTGTTGTAATAGTATCGGAGTAGTATAAGCCTACGTCCCATACCACGATAGTTAATCTACCGTGCGCGTAGCTCCTCAAAAAAGCGTTAGTTTAGCTGCAGTGCCTCTAAGTATTGTAAGCTGTCTTTATGTCATTGTAAAATTCTCGGCCAATAATAATTGAGAATTATCGGCCTTAGATTATAAATAATAATTGGTCTTGTAATTCTAATCTAAGTTCTCGGCATTATTTTTATATTAACATCCTTGGGAAGGCATTTGTCGACGGTGTCAGACAGAGTCTACATTTGTTGTTTTATTCGCCTTTTGAGATTCCTATTGAAACAAATTTTAAGCTAGAGACCATAAGACATATTTCAATGCTTTGAATGTAATTTGTCATGAGAGAAAAGGTAAATAGAAATTTCTGCCGTAACAGTAAAACTGCTAACTATCGTAAATACAGCGTGCTCAAGTGCTCTATTCTACCACGTAACTATCACGAGTGCCGTAAACACTCGAAGTGTTTCTATCTAGAACTGCCCGTTCAAAGAGCCGTTTGTTGGAATGTAATCGCCTGCTGAGTCGATAATATCTTGCTAGTAATTACAGAAAACTTATACGTTAGCAATCTTATTAAAAATCTGTGTGAAGAGAAGTTATTTTTTTTTTTTACAACTTTGCGGAAAAGGCTGGACGCGCTGTCACCTCCACTACCTTTCTTAGATTGCACTTACCATCATGTCCAGTAGGTCACATAACCAATCGACTGTATACTCTGGTTTCAGAGATTGTCGGAACCACTCCCTAAAACAATTACAAATAACAAACTTTAAACAAGCTAATTATTAAAAATAAAAAACCCGATTGACTGCTATACAATTTATATTTTTTTTCCTACAAACATATTTTTTTTCGTTACTAAGATACATTAAAACTTGTAAGTTATGTACATTTTTGTAATCTCCTTTTTAAACCTCTTCATTTTGACCCCACTCAATTATGTTAATTAGAATTTTTTTCACTCTGACTTTTATTGTTATTTGTTTTTAAGATGACGTCACATACCCTATGACACTCGGAAGAAAGCAAAGATTCGAAAGACACCTCATACGTCTAATAATATCCGCAAAGCCGTTCCTGACTTATGGCGGAATAAAGAATCTCACATACATACAAACATACATGAACGCTATAAACATAACACAATATTTGGTCAGTCGTGTAATAATTAAAATTTAGCGGGTATTTGTAACGTAAATTATACTTTTCGCTAGTAAACAGAAAATCATCCAACAAAACGAATGTAATTTCTTTACAACTTTAATTCATGTGCATATAAATTAGGTACTGACTAACTAAACTATTAGCTTAATATATTTCTTTAAACTCGTTAAGTTTATATGCTAAATAAATTAAAGTACATTATCTAAATCTTACTGTTCAAGTACATAACCCATGGAACAAAACTCCGTGACCGACCTAACCACAGCATTCCATCGACAAATCATTCACCTTTCATTTGGCTGTCCTCCATTTCATATATATAAAAAAAGCCATATGTGCTAGAAGGAAAGTGTAAAAAATCTGCTATTCTTAAAAACAGTTATCTGCAAATGTTCATTTTAATTTTTTGACAAGTCCGACAAAACATACATTTCATCCTACCATCTATTCCATCTAAACATTTCGTGTAGGTTACATTTTCAATCGACCATGTACACCCTGGTGTCAGAGTTGTTCAGAACCGCCAATGTTGTCGCGTCGCGTCATTATTACAGCTGAAAAGTCAAGTCATTCTAAAAAACTCATGTTTCGATACCAAGAAGCTAGTAATAATACTAACATTAACTATAGTTACAGCTTCATGTTCCCTTTTCCACAAAGTGCAACAATGCTTGTTGAACCACAAACAATTAATACTAAAGAGAATTCTCGCTCCAGATAAATATTGATCGTCTATACCGTTGCAGACTTGCATCGCGGAATTGCATTTGTATTGATCGTTGAACCTTTATATTGAACTGTCCCAAAGATGCTGATTTCCCTTCATTCTGTAACCGTGTGAACGTATTCACTTAGACTGTTTCAGTTCCCGGCCTTATGTAATTAAAACATCAATGTTGATGATGTCATTCATGATCAAGGTTCGTTTGTTTTAGTAATATTTCTGTAGACCATGATTGTTCGAGATTAGTAAAATTCTCATTTTTAACCATTTAGCCGTCTTATATTCTTTGATTGTTGTCCATGAGAAAGTAGACTATTTACTTGTCCTTGGAATGTATGCATGAACTTAACAAGTTATTGGTATTGAATTTTGCAATTTAGTGCCATAAAGGCGTTGAAGTGTCTTTTGTCGGTGATGTGATGATGACTTATAAAAGTCTACTTTAGTGTATGTCTCAATTGATACGTCCTGGATGACGCAAATGATTCATATATTTGTCCTCCGATCATAAATATCGTCAATTGTAAGCACTTCTTGTCTATTTTTATCAATACTCTTTCTTCTCCAAGTTGTTACGTAAGTTTAGAGCTTAGCATAAAAATATAGTCTTTTTAAGACTATTTCCGTATTAACTACCAATTTTCTCTTAGAATTTGTTATTGTTATGTTTTATGAAGTGATACATGTTTTAATCCACGTTACTATTTCATAGTCGAATCCTTTCGTTTTCTGATTCCTATGCAGGATTCTGCGATTCAGATAGTTTATTTATTAGTTGGCTGTTGCACAGAACTGTGTTACAACTAAGTGCGGAGCACAATAATGGCGACAGGTGCACGAGCCCACCCGAGCGTCACATATACTCCGGATACACGGACGCGATAACACCCACCACCAGCCAATTCCACTCCACTGCTCATAAACCGTGAACCTGTACAAAACATTTTAGACTCTTAACACTTTAGCCACAAAGCACATAATCATCGCAAAAAAACAGCGATTGATATCTGTAGAAAGACACCGCTTTCAAAACACAGGACTACGAGAGGGAAAGAGAGGTGCAACTAAACATCCCATTGAAATGGTGACATGCATTGCACAGGTAAAGCCAGTTTTGTGTGGGCAGATATGTGGGAAGTTATAAAAAAAAAGTAAACAAACCGGGACCAGATACGAGGTGTTTATCATTCACTAAGTTAAATTGAGTGGAGCTAACATTTTTACCACGGGCGTAACTTGCAACCTTCAAGTATTTAAAGCAGCAAGGATTTTATTATCGTCAATATAACCCCTTTAATTTTCCACCTGATCGCTTCGTTTGGTAAATTGACGCTGCTGTGGAGATTAAAGAGTCGTTTATTAAATTCTAGAATATTCAAAGATCTAATTTTGGCACTGCTAAGGCTAAAGGCGCCATACTTTTGGCGCTGTTGGTTTTACAATACGTCATTCTTATTCGACTTCCATACGTGTTGCTTAGAATACTGATTGTATTATTATACGACCAGTGATGTGAATCCCAGGCTTGTATTGCTAGTGTAGGATTCTACCTTACATTTTTATTGGATAGCATCGTATTCCAATAAATTTGTATGCCGGTGGTAGCAAGCTTCCTCTACGGCGAATCCGTCTGGTCGTGTCGTATCATTTACATTGGCCAATGTTCCCTTGGAAATAGACCTATTTGAATTTCAATCTAGCATACGAATTTATTTGTAGTAATGAGGATTAGTTAACTCTTTGACAAACGAATAACATTATTCGTGCGAAATTTAAAACTAACGTGGAATTGCTGGAAAATTTATATGACAAATTGTTTTCCATTCATCAACGTCATAATCGATACAAGAAGCTATACTTTCATTGTTGAAGTATACCATAAATTTACTGCGCAATACGATCTCACGCGATTCCACTTTCTAATAAACGAATGGATTAATAAACAACTTGTAGCACATAGCCCGTGGGAAGTGCATTGATTCAATTACCAGGATTGAATTAGCGCATGCAGAACTCGCACACGCAGATGCGTATGCACATGTTATTAAAGCGTGCATTCATAGAACTTAGTGGCAATAAAGATATCTCTACAAAATATAAATTGTACAAGTAGGATTTTTTCTCTTAGGGTTGGGATAGTTTTATATATTGTTTCTTTTCGTTATTTTTATCTCACAAGAGAAAAAATATCTATTGCGAATTTTGAATTGAAAACTTTTTATATCTTTAGTGTTATTAAAATGTTGGGGTATCAACAGATTATTACAAATATGTATAAGTGATAACTCAAGTGCGTAAGTTTATCTCACAATTTCACAAAGCTGTTATGTTATTGGCTCAGTTGGCGTCTTGGAAGTTATTGAGTTGGTACTTGGGACTATACTCTTATCGTGCGTGAGTCATGAGATCATCGGGTTATCCATGCGAATTTTTGGAGATACGTTTTAAACATTTTCATTGAATATTATGATAAGTATAAATAGGCGTAATTGTTTTAGCTGAACGCAAACAAAATCTTTCTGGAGTGCTATTGAAAAGCACTCACGCACAATCGGCGAGTCTAATATTTTTGTTCGATATCGAATGATTTTCGTCATATATTTCAAAAATAGGGCTCCTGCATTAAATCAATCAATACAACCCTTTTTGCTACAATCAATAGTTAGCACGAGTTTTTATAATTTCATGGACTAAGCACGCTTGCCCAAATAATAGTAAATAATAGGAAAAAAATCAAACTAATACTATACTCCTTGCAAAGAAAAGCCAATTATTATTTCAACTTGCCAAATGAAATCAATAACAATAAACCCTTTTTTCCTCTCAACTGCACCAATTTGGCAGCACATTTTTTTCTGTATCCAGTCACACCCGCCCAAATAAAAGTCACGCGGAATAAACTCTCCACTTTGTTCTAGAGACCATTATTATTTCAACTTGCCAAATGAAATCAATCAATACAAACCATATTTCCTCTCAACGCGCCCTTTGCTCACTGCACCAAGCTGTTCAAGCTGCAGCAGGCACTGACCCACATCACGAGCGCTAACTCGAAAACTGTTTCGATACTTAACACAGCTTCCACTAGGGTTGGTTTATTTACTTGTTAAATAACCATTCCGTCTACCATACCCGGTAAAATTGTCGGAAATTCATCATCGATTTGTTGGACAACGATTTCTCTTCTGAAAGTTCTTAGAAGAAAAGTAAAAACAATATTTTGCTAAATTTTCTCAATTGCTAGCTTTATCGACTTCGTTGTTTTGTTTAGTTAACTCCGTCCTATTGGGCAGAACATCTACCTTTCTACTAACGTCTATTTCACGAAATTAGAAATCAGTTTCCCTCTGTTATTTATCTTTTATTTTCAGATGAAATTAAACGCACTTCTCTAACATAAATAGTCTAAGCGTATTTGTGTTTGTTTATACGAAGTTCAGTTTCATCATCTTCCTCCCCTTATAGTTGGTTTATTTGAACTTAACGTAATTAATATAATTATGATACTTTCAGATTTTGGATATTTAATATTTTTGATAATTACGGCTTTATATATAGCGTATAGAAGATGTATACTTATAAGTTAGATAGATTTGCACAACTCCGACTCCTTTACCAATCATGTAATTTTTTTTATCAAAGTGCTTTCTTAGCCATTTATTTCTTTTTTCAGTTTATTTGTAATTTCCAATAAATAGGGGTCACAAAGCTCTTTCAGTAATGTTTTAAGTATACTTAGTACTTAAACACATTTTCGCTGTGCTATCAATTTCACAACAAATTAGGTGTCAATCTTAATTTAACTAGCACAGCAATAGTGAGTTGTAAGTTACAATGGCTGACTAATGAAATACTTAATGAGATAAAATACTCGCAGACAACCCTAACGGTATTCTCAAGCTTTCTATCTTGCCTCGGCCTATCAATAGCATAGTACTGATAACTCGATGAGGCGTCGACGACTGCTTTCAAAGCCCTACCCCAAAAGAATTCAACTTGCATTACTTACTACAAGAGTTATTCATAGGTACAGAATTAATTCTGTGTATTTTGTTGAACCGATTATTAGATGCATCTATTCCAAACCTCTGAATTAAAAATTATAACATGATCTGTAGTGTCTCTGTCGCACAACTTCAAGACGCTGCTAATTTTAAGGGAGCTAAATTAATAAAATTTAAGGTGAAGTCAGAATACAAAAACAGTCTGGAAGAACTCATAACGGATATTGAACTATAGACGATGTCAGAACAAACAGAGCTATTGATAAACCTCGACGAGGCGAAGACTGTTTTCAATTCAAAGATTTGGCTTACATAACTGTGTTTTATGTCCCGACCCAATCCCTTGTGCAAGCAGCAATCCCCTTAATCGTTTACGACGCTTAATTGTGTTAACATCCCATAAAATTGCTAACCAATAAATGTGTTGGGGAGTTTGATGTACTTTCTTCACCTGTTTCGTTAGATAATCCTCTTCCACCTGTATAAACATCCTTGAATTGAATGCAGCATGTTTTGTATTGATATAAACAATAGGTTGAACTTCTGAATGTTTTAAAGCAGCTGTGTAACAGATAGATAGCTCTACTACATGGTTACTACATTTAAGTTTGTCCGAAGCGTGAATTTATTATTTATGTTTATATATACATCATTGTACAGAATAAAATAATTCTTTATCGTATGCATAATACGCGAACAATCTTTCTTATATCAAATTTGAGGGAAGAAAATTCTGCCGATTTTGTAAAATAATCTGCGGCTTCTAGTTGGGTAATGTGTTGCGCAATTTCTATTGTGCATAGGACATTATGCTCGGTTGAACTTAACTGTAGCCCTCTCCATTGAGAAATACTTGTCAACATAACTTACATTTTAGTCAAAATAATGTGGTCTTGCAGCTGGAAATGTAAATTTGTTGATATTGTGATAAAAATACTAAGTTGCTTATAGTTAAAATTATAGGTAGCCACGTTTCATTATGTTTGTAGATTGTGCTTGTTTGATAAAATAATTTTTAGAATGAACTTATCTTGGTCTTAATGTTTTTCAATTTCTCAGTGAAGAGTCTCATCATCTCATGTCATAAACTTGATATGAATTTAATGTGTGCCCTCAATCCAGCCTTTTAATGCATTTGATGGAAGATTTGGTTTGACGACTTTTTAATGATTTGCGTTATGATGTTATCGTAGATTTTTAATTTAAGACTTATAATTTGATTGGCGTGAAAACTTCCGTTTGTTCTCGTAATATGTGAATAACTACTACAAAGAACGATTTACATTAATCCAAAGAATAGGTAATAGTAATACATTCTCATGGTGCTCCCACACTGCTGTTAGAAAATGTTTACTACGTAAGTAAACATTTGTTTACAAACAATAGATCACAAATGTAAAAAAATGTTAGAAAATGTTTTCATGTTAGGTAAAGTTAGTAAAAAAAATTGTACAAAATTGTTAGCTAACCTATTGTAACAAAATAAAACATTTGCGTAGACGCCTCAGAACGCAAAATCCAACTGCGAGTCAATGTGTTATAAAATGTTAGTAAACATTTTCCATCAGTGTAGGAGCACTTATAACTATCTAACAGTTCCTAACAAAATGCAACAATTGCTAACATTTGTTAGTAAATGTTTTAGTGTTATGTTGTATGTGTGTGTGTAATGTGTATGTATATGTTGTTGATTTAGTGTGGGAGTACCATCACTGATCAAGAAAAGCTAAGTAACTAATGATATAATTAACATCTGTGATAAAATAACAATAGGAAAGATTGAATAAATAAATAAATAAAACATTCATCTCTTGTTCCCAGTTTTATGTAATGTCGACACGATACTCTTCGTATTTTGTGCAAAATAAATAAGTTATTAGCAAAAATGGACATTTGCCATGCATGTCCCATTAAACCCAGTCGCTGCCCTAACCATGTAGGACGACAATTTCCTGGCTTCATTCCTTGTATCTCTGAGACGGAACTGCGCTTCCTTCGCTTTCCAGTCGGGTGGTTCTGTTGACCCGAGGTCTTGCCCTGTATTTCTATAGAGATTTTAACGACGCGACAGAGAAGTCGTTTTAAAGACATTGTAGTATAAATCTGTAACTACCTAATATCGAGATGTGTTTTCATATTTTTAAAATCCAAGAATTTACGACTTTCCATTATTTCCTTTTTTTTCTTCGGTGATAGTCATTGTGAGAGTACAAAACGAGCACAAACTGTAGAGTCAACTGAATCTAATGCAAATATATACTATTATTGCTAAAGCTTTAGAGATGCTTGTAGGTAATATTAATATGCCAACGACTTTAATAGTTAGTTATATCTGTCACCTTCAGCCTACAATATCCTTCTCAAGACGTAACTAAGTTGCTTCCTTTTTCCACTTGGGTGGTTTAACTATTTGTGTGGTCAAAAGTCAAAAGTGGTCAAAGATCTTGGCTATCGTTTACGAAGGTCAAAAGTTAGAAAAATCTAATGTTAACATCATTGTTAAAAATCTAACACGTACTAAGACGAACGAAATAGTCGATAGAGTAAAATAAGTAATCCGTTTAGTTATTATTACTTTCGTTTTATTAACCATTCTAATCTACGTATAACATAACCAGAAGCGATATTTGGGTCACATGCCACACCATACATTCACCTCCTTTGGGAGGTTGTTTTGCATGTGCGCTGTTTAAACTATATCTTTTGGCTTTATTACATTTATAGTATTTAGCGTACTCTTATTCAAGCAAAACGTATTACTACTATACTAAAGAAAGCAAAAGATAATATAACTGATAATCTTAATTATTGTACAGTTAAATTAAGCTGTAGTTTTAATCGTAAACGAAATAAACAGCAAGTCTAGCTTGCAAATATCAAACACATGTTTGATTCTAAAAATAAACTACATCGTCGCGTGCCCCCGACACCCAATCCACAATCCCCTTGCGCGAGCGCAGTCGTGAGGGAGCCCCACGCACGTGCTCAATAATGGATTCAAATCAGGGCTGACAAAACGACTAGACACGACGAACATGATCGCGGATGGAGATCTTCCTTTTCATGTTTCAACGGCACTTTTATTGTCAAGCGTTGAAAGTTTTTCATCATGCTCAATGATTAAACATTTACGCTGATGTGCCCGATTTTGGAATGACAACAATGTAGGTCTAAATAAATCAACGTCTTCTGGATGTTGAAAAATTGGACCGGTGATTGTCAATAAATAAACAGACGGCAAAATAAAAATGATTCTTACAATGACAGTTATGTTTTTTTTTTCTAATTAAGCTTGTGGCTCCTCAAAAACTAAGATTAAAATGCAAGGAAGTTATACATATAGAAATGTTCTTAAACTCAAAAAAATTAGAATCAATGTAGAAAAGTGCTCGTATATTTAATTTAGAAGTCTGCGAACTCTGATTCAAAGCGGCAATAATTAGCTGGCTTTATTGGTTCCTCGTCATACCGTTCGAAATTGCTTGTGTCTCCTGGTGCTCTATATTTGGGCAAAAACGGAGGTTGGGCACGACAGTTTAGTATTGCATCCCACTCAATCCCTTTAAACCACTTATGATTCTTGTAGTCCATCACTCCATTTTTCATAACTCCAAAACGTTTGGTAATGTCTACTTGAAGTACATTCCGAATTAAATCTCTTAAATCAGGAGTAAAACTCGAAGGGCACCTGTATTTTGCAGCAACTATTTTCTCGTACGTTTTCATTGGCTCGTTAGCATAAAAAGGTGGATACCCTGCATTCATTTCATAGAGAAGAACTCCAAATGACCACCAATCTACTGAAAACCCATATCCTTTACTTAGTATCAATTCCGGAGCTAAATACTCTGGCGTTCCACACAGGGTCCACGTACGACCTTGGAGTATCTTACAGAAACCAAAATCAGTTATTTTTAAATAACCATTTTTATCTATTAATATATTTTCAGGCTTCAAATCGCGGTAAACTAAATGACAAAAATGCATATATTCCAAGGCTAGGACTACTTGACTTGCGTAAAACTTTGCTAAAGGCTCCTCGAACTTTCCCATTCTTCTAAGATGGGTGAACATTTCCCCTCCTGGCACAAAGGGCATTACAAAGTAAATGTAACTATTGTCTTTAAAGCTAAATTCCATAGAGACTGTGAATGGAAACCTTATTGCTTCAAGAATACGTTTCTCGTATAGTGTATGATCTACTTGTTTCATTTTTACTATTTTTTCTTTTTCTAAAACCTTCATAGCGTAAAGTTTGTTAGTGGTTTTATGTTTTAGCAATATAACTCTACCAAATGCTCCGGTTCCCAAAGTTTTTACACGCTCTACTTCAGATAAGGATACCTTAAAGTTTGGTTTTTTACCTAATCTTTCATCAAATTCACTTTTAAGCTTCTTTAGATATTTAGTGTACTGCTGTTGTTGTTCTTCTGTGTACCCATCGCGCACATCCATTACTGTTTGCGAACTGGATCCACATGGACCGACTTTGTCGCCTCCGTAAGTTTTACGAGAAAACATTTATCTTTTATTTTAGTAAAATTGTCTTGTTCAATGACGTCCATGGCCGACGCGATTGTCTATGCAACGATAATATAAATAAAATAGTACGAATTATGCAGTCATTACCAACTTTCCCGGAAAATGGAAAGTAAACTGGGGTTGTAAAGAGTGCGGGGTGAGGGGTGAACGAACCTCACATCCCCTGTTGGTTGAATCAGCTGTTTGGGGTGTCACGCCATACCGCGACAGCCGGTCGCCGTCCCGACTGTTGTATTGATTAGGCCCCACGTGAAACTTTTCTCCCTTACATGTGTCCTGAATGTTTTGCTAAAGATTAAATCGATTGCCGTCTTTTTGACTCAGGGTATTAGTACAAGAATCATCTATCGATAAATAGAGCGAATTTTTGACATGAAAAGAACGATGTTACAAATGCCGAGGGGGACTAAATTTTAGTAGATTTCTTTTCGTTTTAAAAACATTTTTGTATGTCAGTACGACTAAAAATAGTTGAGGATTTACCGTTATCTTTTTTCAATGTTTGATAATAGGGAATAGCAGATTCCGTCAATGATATCGCTGGACTGATAAGTATTTCGTGCATTTGAGGTGGCGTGTGTCATTCATCATTTCATTTCTTTATAAACACCAGATAACATTTTTCTTTATCAAAATGTGTCACTCAAGTCAGTCTAATAATTGACGCATTTGTTGTATTGTAACTGATTTTGATGTCCCACCTATTTGCAAATGAAACTATTTCATGTGCTGGGCATGTTCGTTTGTGTACCGTTATAGCACCATTGAAGAACCTCTACTTATTTTTTTTATGGACGGCGTATGAGTCATGTCTTACTAGTCGATCGATACCAACTAAAATCTAATCCATTCATCCTTTTACTTTTAACGATTGCTAGTAGTGTCGATACTGTCTATGGTTTTGATTTCGTATTTGATTCAATATTATATTTTATTTATATAATGAAAAATGTCAATTTTATTGTTTTCTTGTGACAAACACTAATATTATCTATCAGACATAATCATATCTTTTATTGAAATAATACATCGCACTCAAAAATGTGGTCATCTTTAAATTAAGGTTTTGGCATTGTTGTATGTAATGCAAGTAGTGTTTATACACTTATGGGCTATTGTCAGCAGCACTAACGATGCTCGTAACTGGATCGGTTGGCTAAATCGATTTGTTGCGTGCGATACAGATTAATTTTAGCCATTACTTTATATTGATCAGAGAATAATGAAATTAACAGGCAGTGGTAATCAAATTACATTTCAGCCCATGGGCTATCCGGGGGTACGTAATGAAAAACAACTAGAAATCTTTGTTCGCTATAGATGATGAATAAGAAGAGTTGTATGAAAATGAACATTATGGCAATATTTTCTTGTTTTTTTACCTATGACTCCCCTAATCCAAAGATGTATTTGCCTACAAAACTCTTCAAACTGTGAATCAATACTTCATTCGGGTTTAAAGATTTAACAGAAAAAAACCACGAAGGATAGCGATTTATCGTGCAGTTTAATATTTAATGTGTAACAAAAATATATTTCAAATGTTTTCACGTAAACATTACCGAAATTTTACCAGGATTGATGTTTTGTTTCCCAAACATTGAAGACTGATAGCTGTGTCTACAGAGTATACAGTGTTCGTTTAACTATAGTGAGTGTTTTGTCTGGTAGGTACTGTCTGGCGTACCCTTTCACCTAAACGGGTTTTTGAACGTGATAGGTTTCAACATGATACATTGCGATGATTTTATTGCGTGTTTGACGGTGACCTCGATAACGTGACCACACTGACTACCACTGGCCGTTTGAGCGAAGCCTTCAAGGTCAAGGTGGTACGGTTTTCATAATACTCAATTTTAAGTATTTTTTTTAAGGAGCTCGTTAATCGAACGCGACCCGCGTATCCGTAGCGAATGCGCGTGTCAAGCAACGGCGTGACGCGACCACTATTGGATTGGTCGCCATTTAGTGGCACCGTCCCAGCTGTTATCGATAGATAGCAGTCGTACGGCTGTGTCAGATGCCTTAGGGCAGCCTGAAAAATTCTGACAGTGTTGGCCACTAACACACCTCGGGTCATGTTCCTGTTGGTCTGGTTTCCCTGGAAAAAGGGTTGCGGAGGTCAGACTGCAGTCGCTCTATTGTAATGATCAGTTCCGCCAAATCTAGGACCACGACTTACAGCGTACCCTAGGCCCGAAGCGTAAGCTGACGACGCAACTAGGAAAACACGCTAGAATGATGATGTAATTTTTTGAATTTAAAATTCTTTAATTAAAGTCATTAGTTGGGCATGTCTTGTTTATGAAGGCTGCTGTATGCTGCTGATGTACGGTACGACTAGATGAGACACAGAAGTCAGAAAATTGGATAATGATATTGAAGACTACGGATATAACAACGTGAAGACACTTATGTATGTTAATCAACACCTGGCTTATGAAATGATAATTTAAAACAATGCGTGCAACCAAGATACTTTTACAGGTATTCTCAAAGATGCTTAAATTTCGATAGACCTGACTAACAGTAACTTTTAATTATTTAATCCAATCTTTTGACGACAGTTTGGTACCTAATACCCATACGTTTTTTGGGTCATTCGCTAGTATACATGTACTTATTTTCGATCCTAGCATAAGACATGCTTAGGTCGTCGGTCAAGGTTGTGAAGCCCCGCAGTCCGCATTTGCGACTTGGCACGGCACCAGTTTGGCGCATTGAGATTCTTTACGATAGATGTGACTGTGACTAGACATATGAAACAGCACTGCACTTTAGATATTAATATACAGAACATTCTTAGAATAGCATATTCACAAAATATACAATAGCGATTGTATATTTTGTGACAACGATCATGGGTTGCAAAGATCTTGTAATTTTATAAAATGCGATGAACATCTTAGACTCAGTACTACTTTGGAACTAGTCATGTCACATTTCTTATATTTGTTTTACTGTACTTACAACCAGAGTTAAAATATTCATCTGCATTTTAAATTCTCTACGAGTACAATACACCTCATTACCCTGCGAATTTTTAGGTCATACGATATACTGTTTCCTGTGACGAATATTTCAGCAGGAAAGTCGAGTGCCGACGAAAAAGGTGCTCGTTAGCATTACACTACGTGTCCGCGACGGTTATTTTCGAGGACACTAGCAGTTGAAAAAACTAGGCAGCAAACTTGTTTACCAACGATGCCGGTTGAGCTTGTTACCCATTAACGGACATTAGCTAATACTTTTAGTCCTGGATCGTATGAGGATTTAATTGGATTAAGAAAATTTACATTAAGTTTCTAAAGGTCGCTTCTAAATTTAACGTTGTTTTGAACTCGATATTGCTCAGTTAGTTCAAATACATGTTTTCATCATGTTTTAATGGTAACTACATCCGTTAAGAAACTGCTAAAATGTCTGTCACACAAATTAAGCAACTGAAATGCATAAATTACAGCGAACCCCTTTGCATTGTTATTCAAATTCTTGCTATCAATAATACTGTGATTGCAGACGGTTCTGACTTCGCCTGAATAGTTAGCTTTGGCTTTGCGCAGACTATTTAATGTTAGCTAATTTCAAACGCCTTACGTCAACGCGCAAAAACAACGTAGATCAAATGAAAACAAGACCCGGGTATTTATAAAATGACCTTAAACTCTTTAATCTCGAAATATGGATTACGAGAATTAAAAAAGAATGAGACTATACGATTTCTATTATAAAATGTAAGATTGAAAACTCGACGAAACACGCGATTGTGATATAAAATTGATTGCAAAACAATCTTCTGTAGCTGCAATTTAGAACTGAAGCGAACTCAAGGGAACACTAAAAGCTTTTGACGTTATCGGTCGACGCGCATTAAGGATTTAAGATTGGTTCCAAATTTGTTACTTCACTAAGAACTTCTTTGTTTTAACCTGAAAGCGTCCTTATTTACAGAAAATCATTGTTGTGTCGTCTTTCCTCAGTAATGAAACATTATCCGCACATTTTGTCGCTCAATTTTTGATCAAGAAAATTTGTAACTTGAACCTTGACTGTTTCATAGTTATGCTTTTGTACTTTAGTCCTTTTACATTATTAGACTGCTAATAGATTCCAAATAGATCTTTCAATTATTTGAGACTGTGCTCGTAGTTTCAGCATATTTTGTTTCTAATATTTTATTCTAATTAGCTCTGCCATTTGCACGGGGCGATCCCCGTCAAGGTTCACGGTACGTGATGAGTGCCCTTTACGCAGTCCCTCCGTGAAGTAAAAATAACTTACCTTTTACATTATAAATATACTACCCATCTCAGCTCAGCCAGCGATCAATATTTGCTTTCAGATTATGTAGATATTATTCATGGATGTGATCGTTTCCATGAGTCGTGTGAATTGAGTGTTTATATTTTACTTTACTTACCTACTATTACGATGTCGTGAAAAATTTAGTAAATGTATCTAGGTTCGAATTTCAAACATTAAATGTGACTAAGATTTATGGAATTCAAAAACTATGAATAGGATTACCGAAGTGATAAAATTCATATGATTCGATTATTTCGGAATTCGACATTATAAAATGTTAACTAATAACGATTCATTGTACTATTTTCTAACGAGCCCTTTGGTGCGAACAAATAAATCAAATCAACTGAGACAATTGCTGAATCGTTTTGTTTGCGCCTCAATTTATGCTAATGGAAAGAAATTTAATCATATCATTGTCATGAGTACCGGCACATGTACTACGGAACACATGTTCGTTCTAGTTTTCAAAATTAAAGATGCCCTCGCTACCTCAGTCAGAGATATCAATTACAAAAGTATATTGTTCTGCTCATGGCAGTGTATTTAATAATATTTATTTTGAGTCATGTTATCACTTTGTAGACCTCACGATCAACATCAACTCATACGTGAGCTAGAGTGTGAAGTATCATTCATTATGCATGCGTGATTACGAAATCTTTAGTTAGATCAATTGCATCATTATGCGTTTCTATTACAACTACACTGATGATGATACATGATGATTACTTATAAAGAGCTAATTGATAATATTTTCTTTATTAGTTATGATGGTATTGAAATATCTCTCATCTGTCATTGACCTTATAACATTCAAAGCAATCCAGCGAAGTTTGTTTATTTACCAACTGGAATATCTTATGTGTTTAGACAAGGTTTACACTTAACTATACATGCATAAGAGGCGTTATCTAGACTGGAGGTTACTCAGCCTTGTTCATGTTCGCCATGACTCATAAAACTCCGTAATAAACGATATCCACCGGAAATATAGCTGTTAACGACTAGGCCTTATGTATTATGCTGGTAGAGGTAATCATTCATTGGCCTTAATACTAAAGTACCTACCGTCAATGTAGAATATTTCTCAAATTTGTACCCTTGAGCTAAGAAAACTTGTCAACTTGTTATAACTTTCAACGTCTTGAAAAGGTCGTCTCAATTTCGCTTCAAAACACTGAAACTTTCATCATGTCTCAAGTAGTTGGACTCATCTTCATTGTTCAAAGGCGCTTCGCTCTCGACGTTAATGCTTAGGACCTCCCTTTTGTCATTGTCAACGCCCGGGCAAAGATGAGGGATGGAAGAAAGCCTTTATTCTTCGTCATCTTTAGTTGCATACACAACCTTGTTGTACTTCATTTATTTCTTAGGAAATTATGCTTTTGTTTTAGAGCCATGAAATGAAAACATATCACCCCTATTTTTGAATGTATGACAAATATGTCTAATCAAAAGCGTTCGATATCGAACAAAAATTATTCGACTCGCCGTTTTTGCTTGAGTCACACATTTCAAAAATATGGCTCCAGTATATCGTGTTGCTGTAGTGTAGTTATACAACTAAACGTGCTAAATATTTTTAGCAGTACGTGTATAACATTTGAATCCGGCCAAAACAGCTTGTTGAAAGTTTCAAAATTAGCCTTTTCTGACATTTCGCGGTCTTAACACTAACTTTTCGGTTGCAAAATACAGTTTATAAATATTTGGCAATTAGACTAAGGAGTATAGTATAAGCACGAATAAGTAAGAATTAAAGAAAGTAGACTAGGCAACGTTAAAATACTTACTCAAGGAAATACCACAAGGGGTGAACCGGTTCGTACACATTCACGTTCCAACGGTCGCTGACACATCTTTGTGGGCCAATCAAACAATTAACCATGTAGGTAACACTTTAATTTAAGATAGTACATAAAGGAATTGAACAAAATAGATTTAAAATTTTATCTGAATGTCAAAATGTTTTGAGTCGTGTCATAAATCTGTTCATTCTAAAACCCATTCTAAACCATTGTATAGGTATTTCTTATGGATAATGTGCGCACTGCTATTGTGAAGATTTTTAGCACTATGTAAAAAAAAATATTTAGCTCGTTTTGTGAAAGGTATGATTTGACATTTTGTGAATAATACATTTTTGAGTCGTATCTTGTTATCATAACTAGCATATCACATATCTCATTCTTATAAAATTGATTCGATATGATTGTATGACTTGTTTTAGAAATCCGTTAGTTGAAATGGGTTTGTCGAATGATTTTCACTGTTTTCTATAATTTCGTCGAAAGATCTACGATGACATCTTCGCAGGAATGAAAGTTAGTTATTCGACGCACTGAATTCGAGTGAGATTTTAGAGAGTACAAAGACTTTACCAACTAGTTATGATTTCGTACATTACTCAACAAGTCTAGAGTATATTTGTTCAGACTGCGGTTGTGTTTAGTAAGACGATCTAACCACATTTAACCTATCCTGCTCGCCAGCCACGTCAACGAACCTAACTAATTTCCATAGATATCCTGTTTTATGAATATTATATGGATTCTTTCCACTAACACAACTATTTCTAGCCTTTTGATTATCCAGTTTAGCTCTGTCCGTTATTTATTTGTCCATCATAGCATAGCGTATGCTGAGGACAGATTATATTCTTATTACATTCAGTTGTACGAACAAACTAAAAAATATTCAAAGACGATATGTCATAGTTTTTGGATTCCATCTTTAGCCGTTTCGCTTTGAAGCTCTTGAATCTTTAACTGAATGCAAATATAAAATGGTGTTCCTCATCGAGGATTTCATTACTCATGCGGTAATTGTTTATATATTTTTGCACTACATCAAGACAACTAGTGTATTCCATTTGCAAAGTAAATAAATGCATAAATGTAACTATGTAGTTCTGAGCGTCATGTCAATTAAAATTATTTACTTTGCCTTCAGAGGGGAGGAATGCATTCTATGGCCGAACCACAAACCACACTCTCTTATTTATTATCTGCATTTTCATGGCTCCCATTACTAAAGTCGTAAAGCTCGCCATACTTATAAAGACAAAATATCGTTCTCCCTCTTAGTCCCCCTCGTTGTCATGCCATTTAGTTTCATTTTCGGAGCAAAAATTTTATGGCTATACTACATAGAAATGTGTATTACGACTTAATTATCCTTTGCGGTTTTCACCATCCATTGATGATGAAACTAATACAAATTGTAGTATAACCCCCATTTTCTCAAACGTTTGCTCAAACTCGACTCAACCTTACTCCAACTCATTGGTATGATTAGTCGTCACTAGCTTCCTTGACTTAGGGAGATTCCTCATTATCGAACTGTCAAATATAAGATTGGTCGAGAGGTACCTTGAGGCGTCCTTAAAATGAAATAAAGTGGATATAAATCGGTTTGGCCTAGGTATACATTAATTTATTTTATTTTTTTACTCTATTCTTTTAGTTTTGTGTTTTTTGTGCTTAGAATTAATATTATAACCTGTGACTAGGGTTGCCAACCGTACTATATTATATAGTATTTTACTATATTTCGGGTCCGCGTACTATATACTGTTGAACAAAAATATAGTATGCAAAAATACTATATTTTCAGCACCGAAATCTACAAACAAACAAACCCTTATTTTAAAAATTTTGCAAAGCGCCTTTATACCTATGATTACTTCCGAACTTCTCAATATTAAATTGACAACAACAAAATATTATTTTAAATAAAAAAAAAACCATTTCGTTTAATTTTTGCTATGAGATTTTAGTAATATCATAATTCCACTTATTAGGTAGTTGTTGTTTCTTAAGAAAGCTTAAGGTCTTAAATGAAATGAAATAGATATGCTAAGAGAACTAGGACATCGTGAAGAAGATAAGATTATTTCAAAAAATATGGCAGTCAATAAGTAAAATCCCCACAGATAGTTTTATACAAAACATTGTTAAAAATTGCAAGAAGTTTAGTTTCACCTACAAAATAAATAGTTAAAAAGAAATAGGTATATCTTTGTCTATTTTGTCATTTTTCCATAAAATACTATATTTTTTAGAAATGTACTATATTCTTGATAGCTTATATTCAAAAATACTATATTTCGCAAAAAAAAAGTTGGCAACCCTACCTGTGACGTTCCTCATTGGAGTTTGTTCAAGCAACCAACTAAGAATATCGTTTTCAAGGAAAGTTCGAGGACTTCCTTAAGGCTTCCTTTAATGAGTTTGAGTGAATAACATCCTTAAGGTTATGTTTAAGATTACGGGTGTAAATCTTCCTCAAGAATATTAAATTAGCATAGGGATTTTTCAAACCTGACTATTTTTCTAGAGATTAAACAAACCAAGACCCCATACGAATTCTTCAACAATTGTTATGAATGTCGCTAACCATTACTATCTTTTGTTACAGATTTGTCCAAAAATCGATTCAGTGAATTGCCAGATGAACTTACGACGTATATTTATTTAGAAAGGCTACTTCTGTCACAAAATGTTATCAGAGCAGTGCCGGAAGCAGTAACGAGTCTGCAATCTCTCACATATTTAGATCTCAGGTGAGTTGAAAATTGTATAATTTTGATTTATTAAGTTTTGTATCAAGCTTGGTTATAATCAGAAATATCGTTTTTTTTAAACGTCCGAAGTATGTACTTTGATCCTTGATATGAAACTAGATTTCGCATAAATCATTCATTTAATCACTTTTAGCGTTCACAATAAAAAATGCCGTTATGCAATTTTTCTGTAAGCATTTCATGATCATGAGTTCATGACATCTACTTGTAAGAATTAAAAAATCCCCCTACTAGACTTATTTATAATGTGCATGCATACTGAGTCTGATAGGGAAGTAGTCAGACTATAATGAATTTATTCATAGACATGACTAACACATGCAAACAAACTTAGTTGAGGATGCGACCGGGAAAGCGCGTAAAAGTAAATTACAATTAAAACAAAAAATATTTTTAAAATTTTTCCTGAATGAAATCAAACTTACACTAAGTATATCACTTTAACATGGCTTGCGTGCCATCCGGAATGACATTGAAATTAAATTATTCTAATTAACGTTTTATTTAATTATCCCTACTAACACGATATAAATTATAACAATTTATGGTCTCCCGAATTCATATAGTGGGCGTTCTTCAACACCTGCATCATGTCCATTTTAACATTCAAACGAAACTGTTCGGGAATTGATTTCAAGTGCGGCAATAATGACAGTAGGAACATTTTATCTGGATCTTCATCATTTTTTATAGGAAGATCCACATTGGCGAAGGCAAACTCGTCTGGTTTACTTGTTCTAGCAATTTTCGTTGGTATTTCCAATTCTTCGGCGTCATTAGAATATTCTAAATACTCCTCTTGATTATCCATATTATCATTGCCATTGTCTTCTTCTGAGCTTTGCTGATTGTCGAGATTCACTAATTTTAACGTCCTTTTAGTTCTCCAAACTTTTTTACTGCGTGATCGGGGAACATCTTCAGATTCACTAGAACAATCGTTAGTTGGTACCTCTGGTTGTTGCTTTTTCAGAAGGAATTGCAACTGTTTACTGTAAATATATGGCCTCCTGGTCCTGTTTGGTTTCACGTTGTATTTCTGGAAACAATCTCGGATGCTTTTCCATTTCTTCTGAAGTTGTAATTCTAAAAAGATTTATAAAAGACATTATTATTTAAATCATTGATATACTAATTCTACGTTAGAAGAAAGTTAAACTTTATCATTCTGACACCAGTGTCAATTGAATGTTTCACCCACTTGATATGATGATGATATTAAAAGAAAAGATAGATCATTAGAGAAACCACTTATCAAGCTTGATATAGATAAACACTACGCAGATATATTCCGTCTGACAATGTGATGCATTTTTTTTAAAGTACAGTTAACAAGATAACGGTAATTTTAAAAACCTAAAGAACAGATTCCGTTTCTGCGTAATTTGGAATAGAATACATATTCTCAAAAACATAACCCTCATTTTGGCACAGTCGGGTAATAAAAACGGTTGAATTGGGCTGTGAACTTGTTATTGTGATTCCTAA
This sequence comes from Euzophera pinguis, assembly GCA_947363495.1. Taxonomy (NCBI): domain Eukaryota; kingdom Metazoa; phylum Arthropoda; class Insecta; order Lepidoptera; family Pyralidae; genus Euzophera; species Euzophera pinguis. The sequence goes on along the minus strand of OX376156.1, from coordinate 4,508,419 downwards.
CGCCATCTATCGCTTGAGTGTGAAAACCACGTATTTACATTGTTGACTGAATTCATTCAACCTAACACGCGTGCTTTTGTTTACATGAATATGAAAGAAAGAAAAAAATAGGTTCATATGAAGGGTTATATTTACCTAATTCTCGCATTTCGCTCTTGGTCAACTTCATGTCCGTATGCATTAGTTCTTGAACTACTTCAGTCCACAACTGGTGGCGAACGTATTTCGCACGGTAATCTGGGTCTTCGAAGTCCCATATCCCTGGTCGCTTCTTTATCTCTTCTATAAGCTTTTCCGGATCGTATTCAAACTGCATGTCTTCGGATTGCATGAATTCTAAAATGTCGAAAAGAAAATAAACGTTGTGTTGTGCACAAACGAGCGTCCGCTGGGCGACTGACGCGCGGCGGGGGAACGCTGCGGTTTGCCTTGCCAGCCAATACGTTTCAAAATGGCCGCTCGCGTTTAGGGTAAGTACACTGAGCTGAGCGAAACGGGAAGTGCGACAACAATTGGGTATTCTACTAAATTTATTTTTATCATTCATATGAAACATTTCACTACCAGAAACTGAAAACAGAAATATTTTTTAAATTTGTTCTTAAATAAATAAGTTATAACCCTTTGAAATTAGGTGGAAGGGGAAACTGTCAAAAAACAAGTAAAAGATGCACTGTGTGTGCGTCAATGCCATTTGCTTTTGTGCGTACAAACGCTATAAATAAGTTATCTTTATCTTTATGTATAGCAAGACGTCCCAACCACGCCCCCCCTTTTCTTCTTGAAAAAAACTAAATCCAATTACTGCCTTAATTATCAACCGTATCGTTGTTTTCAGAATCGGTTACTTTTAAGTGTACATATTGTTTCGTATGCAAATATTGCCCAAGTATGAATACAGTCAAGTAGCCTATTATCTATTTGTTTTTATTTTAGATAGGTAAGTTAAGTACTATATGGGGTATTAAGCATGTCTTAAATGATCTGTAATAAATAGATATTTTCTTTCATTACGAGGTAGGTAGGCTTTGGTCAGTTAAATAATAGTCTTTTTTCGTTCGAGCTTCCGGCATTCAATTTTTTCGGCATCAAATTTGCATGCCAATTGTTGGCGCTACACGCTTGATCTTATTGACCGAGCGAGCAAAGCGAGCGAGGTCTCCGTTTTAACTTGGCCAAAAATGCTTTAGTATGTCTGTGTGTTCTCCTCTAGAGGTCGCATTTCTCAACCGATTCCCGTGAAATTTTGGGACCAGGTTCGATAAACATATGAAAATCGATAGTCGAGCCATGTTTTGGAGATTTTTGAAAATGATGGAGTTGGCACAATGGGCCTAAGCGCCTTTGGATTTTATGGCTCTTACGACCATTTTGTGTTTGTAGTGACAACGAAATAACAAAGGAATTTTATTTTATATTATGACATTACAATAGACGTATATTTTCACCAGCATTGTCAAAAGATGAATAGTCCAGTTTATTTATGAAGAGATCTGATCGACTTAAGCGTCTAGAGTTCGAATCTCACCATACGGTGTTCTCTTTTTAGTTCAATGTATTTATTTTTATTTTGCGACCGGTATCTTGAAGTTTATTTTAAAAGTTTTTTAAAAGTACGAGTATACTTATCTGTTTTCTTGGGAATTATGTAACTACAGGAAAGATTCGTTTAGTCTACTTTATCAAAATTACCAGTTTTCCAAAATTTTATAAGAATTCTTTTTCATAACTAAAGAAAATTTAAAAAAAAACAAAGTAAACGAGCCTAAACTCAATGGGATTACGTTGTTTCATTAGAGAGTTTCTATGACTGCTTCCCAGCTCCATCATCAGACCAGGTCGAAGTCATCATAATATTGTATTGCCACGCGATATATACATGTGTGCAAAATTTCAGCTTAATTAGAAACCGGAAAGTAGATCAAATTTATCTTACGAGATTTGACCCGAACATACATACATACATAGATTGCAAGTTAATTAAAAAGCTGGTAAAACAAAAATAAATGACTGAATTGATTTTTAAAATTGAATAGTTTACTTCATCGTTGTTTGTATAAACGCCAAGTTTTTGTAATTGTCACTACTCCTTCTGTTAAGAACAGAGGAGGAAAAAAGACTAAAAAGATTAGCGGAACGAACATTACCAAGATTTTAATTTTCAATGAAAAACATATGGTGTGAAAAGTTCTTTCGATCTGCAATCTCTATAAGCTCACGAGGTCTACAGCTCACAGAGCCACTAGTGGTATTTCTTTCTGGGTCAATTTTGGCCATAACATGTATTATACCGTGTAAGTCTGCAAATAAATTTCATTTCAATTTGTTAAGATATTGACGGGTGCTACTGCGCCCATGACCTACATGAATTTTGTCAGGTAGCTGACTTTCGTCTATTTGTTCGCTTTAAGTCAGAATCGCTGAAGACACAGGCATAGGTATTCCGACAGCGGATTATCGTATAATTTGGTCAAACGATTCAAATCTGTAATATTATAAATGCGAAAGTCTGTCTGTCTGTTACGCTTTCACGGCCAAACCGCTGAACGGAGTTTGATGAAATTTGGTATGAATATAGTTGAAGACCCGGGGCCAAACATAGGCTACTTTTCTACGCAGGCGAAGCTGCGGGAAAAAGCTAGTATTTTATATTTATTACTACACCGATAGTCGCTTGCGCGTCGCTACAATGTGCGCACCCTAGCTTTGTAATCTATCGAGCGAGCGAAGACGCGGCCGAGCGCCCCGCGCCACTCGGGGGGAACGCGCGGCGTGTTGTCGGCGCGGCAGCTGACGACTAAGTATACCCGCCGCGGCTTGGTTGATATTGCGATAAGGTTTTATAATGCGCTATATTATCTCTTTTGCATCCTTTTTTAGTTTAAATTTCTACTCACCAATATTTGCAATCGCTTATTTGAGGTATGACAGGTAATGTGACAGTCATTGACATACCTAGTTGTTTAAAGTTGAAACTATAGATTAAGGATTTTTTGACTACGTCAAAGTTGAAACACTAAACTAGCGAGGTCTTGACCAAAGAGTACCTCAGTACCTGACCATAGTATTAACTGAACTTTAAAAAACAATTTAAATAGGTACTTGAATGAATATAAAACATTATTTATCTGAACGTTAGCTAACATTACTTGCACAAAACATTTCGATAACCTTTGGAACTCCGGCCGGCCTACTCCTAAAATTAGTAGATTTAGGTACTAAACGAGAAACAATTGGGTTCGTTCTAATTGGCCATGTTTACTCGGTAGTTTTAATTAGCATTTGAGTAAGTAGTTCTTACATAATGGTTAATATAAATGTTTACTTAGAGACGGAAACTAAGGATAAATACCATATGTGTATTACTTAATTATTCATTTATATATAGACAACGCTTTCAGCTTTCCTGTCAAGCATTATAAGAAACGATGTAATTGTTAGAATAGAAGTAATCGCTTATTTTTGTGTGTCAGTAAACACGGCTTTAAAATATTTTCTAGCTTAACAAATTCTACAAAATAATATAAGTAACTTTAGGAAATGAATGGACATTGTAAAAATTGTATGGAGGCTTGGGTCAGCGCGGACAGGCTGGAGTACTTCCGAAAGTATTTTTACCTGATAGATTTGACAATTTTTTTTGAATGAATTAATTCTGATAAATAGTTATACGCGCTGAAAGTAGTTGTTTTGAGGTTAGATTCACTTTATTTATTGTTCAAAATATATGCAAATTACTTGAAAATAGACTTATAGAAGTATAAAACAATATTAACATATCTACGCTCATCCTATCGGGGTTATAAAGGGCGAGTATATGACTTGGATTGGTTGGTAAGTTCATCGGTGCTTCGGAAAGCATGTTTAACCGATTATCCCGGCTTTATTGCTAAATGACAATCGTTGGCTATGTCAGATTCCTTAGGTAGTCCAAAAAATCTGACACCAGTGTAGGGCACTAAAGCATGATCTCACTGGCGTATTTTTATTATGCTACTTGATTTAGCTCGAGTTTAAATAGACTTCTCTGTCCGCATAGTAATATAACTTCACCATTGATGTAGTTAAACTGCACTATGGCACAGGTTATATAAAACTACTAGCTGTTCTGCGCGGTTTCACCCGCTCCCTGAGGCCCGTAAGGGGATGTCAAATAACCTAAACTATTCCTCAAGAATTAGGCTATGAGAAGGCAAAATAATTTCTTTAAATCGGACCAGTACTTCCAGAGATTAGCGTGTTTAAACAAACAATCTCTTGAGCTTTATTATGTTAGTTTATATACTATAGTCTCTAGGTAACCAAAATAAAGGGTTTTATTTAATAAAAACATTTAATACATTCATAAGTTTTATTTTATTCTGAGTCTTACGTTTATATTACATTATCAAGGAACTGGGTTAGTCGAGTAACATTATCCTGGTACCTTGCCCAACTCAAGTACCATTTACACATGAAGTGAGCACATCAAGCTACTGTCATTCGAAACACGATGCAGGTGAAATAATACTATTTTATTAATTCTCTAGTTGCAGCATATAAAAAAACACCATACGAGTATTTACGTTTCTTGTAATATGTCTGCTTTGTATTTTCAACACAAGTAACAAGTGTCAATGTCTAAAACGCCATTCACTGACTGACAGCCGGAATGAAGTTGCAAAATGTTGCCATTACCGAAAATAACATTATCGTCAGTAAACTGCCTTTATTCATATTACATGTAAGCATTTATTATAATTAAAATATGTATATTGTGTAAAATAATAAAAGAACGAATGTTACCGATAGTTAATGGAGCTATATATTATTATATTCTGCATTAAAATAATTCCTTCCAAAAATAAAAAAAAACTCCTTCCAAAAATAAAAAAAGTAAAGTTACATGTTAATATTATGATTAAATCAAATGGCAACACTGTTTGACCGTTTATAGGATCCAAAAATAACAAGACTAATTATTGGTACTTTTTAATTATGCATATTTACACTCCAATAAATGGTCAGAAAATCTTATAAAAATAATTAGGAATTATGGTAATCTTATTATTTTATGAAAGGCCTGTTCGCGTTAAGCCGATTCTGAACAATGTCTTTTGTGGTTGTATGTTTTACCATTTCATATTTTATCAGTCATCTCAAACATGAAATAGGAAAGATTGCGCTTCTCGTCGACTCACCATTGATATACACCATCAAAATTACTTTCATTACTATAAGCGAAACATACAAACTATTATAAATCTATACAATAAGTGTTACAAATCCGGTAAACTGATCGAGCACATTGTTGGATTTTACGGCGATTGACTTTATCATACGTCGATGTCGTGAGTTTCGTTATTCTGTAAACATGAAGTTTCTCATGACAAAGGAAATGCACTTTTAAAACTTTACATGCCGTAGCTTTGAGTTTATATTTTCTGTAAGAATGTGTAACCTTATACTCAAAATATGCCATCACTTGAACTCAACAATGATTTAATTTATAAGTCTAACTAAAATCCCCATTTCAGGCAAGATTTTCTGTCAATAGACAAATCTGACCACGAGAGTATAAAATAATGTAATGTAATGTAATGTCATACTCATTTCTTAAACTGACAAGTAAAGCCAGCAGCTTAAAGAAATAAATGAGTATAACAAAGACGATGCTCCCTCCAGCCAGAAATAATATCGCTGGACCATTTAGGAGATGCCCTAATAGCTGCGGTTTAAATAAACTCACAGTTTGGAGTGTTTGCTCCAGGCTGTTTTATGATTATTACTATTTATGATACTGTGGGCGTGGCTTTCGTGCTTTCTGTAACTTTTCTTTGACTTTGAACTCCAGATGACTGTTTCACTGAAGTTCTATTATCTAAAATTACAGTCAATGTGATTCTAGGACTTCATATGGACTTGATTAGATTTTTTACTGTGATAGCGACTAGGCTACATTTGTAGAGAGCACTTAAAGAGTAAAGGCACTGAAAAAAGGAGAAAATGCTGCAGCGGAGTTGCAGCCCAACCTGTGTAAGCTGTTGCCTATTCCCGGGGAAAAAGAGGGAAGGATGGAGGGTCCCAATGCTATGACAAAATTGCTACGAACATGCACTAATCGAAGTTGAAGCCCATTTTTCCATAGCACGTACTAGTTTCATAGAGCGTACTATCCACGATGAAATCAGTCTTCCTAAAATTCTTGTCCACGGTAGTGCATTTGATAAGATGCATGTTACAGCGGAGCAGATTAAAGTATATAGAACCATAGTGCAAATGTTTACATTTTGCATAAGCACTGCAGATGTGGAGCGATGAATCATCTGTGTTTGAATGAATGAATGAATGAATGAACACTTATTGCACCATTTACAAACAAAAGAAGCACATAGTTAAAACCAATACAACTAAATGGGTACAAAGGCGGACTTATCGCTAATGCTATTTCTTCCAGCCAACCTTAGGGTTGTAGTTAGATAACAATTATCTATTACGAGGAATAACATAAAGTAAGGCACTTGCCTAAACACATCGTGAATTTTGAATACCTTCAAATTTGCTGTGATGTCACCTGCTGGACCTTCGTTATTATAATATACTCGTACAGTTGACCGAGCGAGCGAAGTGAGCGAAGCTACAAATCAAGCTGGGGCGAAAAAACATTGTTTGTATGTATGTATGTTTCGCCATAACTCTCGAGCCGTTAATCCGTTTTCGATGAAATTCAAAAGGTGGTTTCGAGTTCGTTTCACATCAATATCGATTTTGTTGTTTTTGAGGTATTTGCATTAAGGTAAAAACAAATATTTCTTAATAATTCCAACGCCGTTGGTCGGATTTTGCTGATATTTAGAATGTATGTACAAAACGTTAAATAATAATAATAAATAAATTTATTTTCAGAAAAAATTCTATAGTGTGGGTTAGTAACAATAACTTAAGACTAGGGTTAGTAATATTTAAAATACATCTGGTAAAAAAATAGATTTAGTTGTATTTAACCGACTTTCAAAAATAGAAGGTTTTGATGTTTATTTCATATTTGTTTCCTAATAACACGGTCGTTTATAAGCTGATTTTAACAATTGTTTTCATATTTTAAAGCGTACACTTTCAGTTTTTTCTCCTGAAATTTTTAATGCAATCGGTTCGGTAGTTTAGTTATAAAATGTAAATCTACACTAATGTACACTAATATTATAAAGAGGAAAGATTTGTATTTTTGTGTGTATGTTTGTAATGAATAAACTCAAAAACTACTGTGCCGATTTCAAAAATTCTTTCACCATTGGAAAGCTACATTCACCCTGAGTAACATAGGCTATATACCGCAGGCGGAACTGCGGGAAACAGCTTGTAACTGATAAAATACGTCGATGATCATGTCGTCTAACTAAAACAAATAATATTTTTTTATTCAAATAACAAGAAAACATTTCTATTCATTTACTGGGACCAACTTGAAGATATTTTGAAGTCGGGAAGTTCATCTACAAGGGTGGCGTGGTCCCGGTTATCTTCGGCTAGACTTAATTAGACGGCATTGTTTCGGCTTAACCTACCGTGTAGCCGATCTCTGTTGACTAATATTAGGTGCAGGATAATTTTTACCGTATATTACTATTTATGATTGATTTTGATTTACCTACTCTCCAAGTGAATCTGAGACAAGGAGTGTCACTTGCGTGTTGCCAACCTTTAAATAATTTTGTAGGCAAACAAACATATATCTTGCCAGATGGTGAGAAACCGTAATAGCCTATAGACACCTGCAACTATTGGAATCTCACATGCGATTTGCCGACTCTTGAACAATTTAGTTGGCAAATTAGCATACCGCAAGCCTAATGGTAAATGTCGAAGTAGTACCTATCTATAGACTACTTTCGGAGTATGACTCCACATATATGTTGCCGGTATCCATTGACTTAGTAGACCTCTTACCATCAGGCAGGCCGAATGCCCGTTTTCCTACTAAACTGTTTGGGGGTCTGGGTAGTCGGTAATACGCATGTGATACTCCAGGTGTTGCAGGTGTCTATAGACTACTACGACGTCTTATTATTAGGCGAGCCATATGCCTGTTTGCCTACTAAATTGTTTAAGGGTTGGCAATGCGCACGTGACCTTCCAGGTGTTGCGGGTGTCTATAGACGTCTACAAATTCTTACCATCATACAGGACGTATGCCTGTTTGCCTAATAAATGTGACCATCCAGGTGTTGTAGCTCTCACTATTAGGCGGGCCTTATGCATACTTAACTACTAATTTGTTAAAGGGTCGGCAATGAACACGTGATACTCCAAAAGTTGCAGGTGTCTATGGACTACTTTGACCTTTTAACTGGCAAGTCGTATGCTTTTTTATCTACAAAATTGTTTGAAGGTCGACAACACGCAAACTCTAACGTCTATTTGAATCTTTTCTATATAAATAAAATTATAGCGAGGTCTATGTTCGCGGCGAACGAACGAAGTTAATTAATAATAACATTTCTTCAAAACTTAAACAGCAAATTCGAAAAGGCTCTAGAGTGGAATGTGATAAGAGCTTAGTAGGTCGTTATAAAGATCACGGCGAGGTGAACGACCCGAGATGTCACAGCCGCCGCTTTGTTACCGTTTGCCGCAGTGCACGTAGATGCGCGAAACAATTGGTAACAAACCAATTGCCATGCAAATCTCGAATCTCATAACACACTCATTTCCTAACAATCAATCAACCGTAAGCAATGACAGGTTGGCAAAACAACACCGCCACGAATAACTGTTACGTCTTCGTCCGTGCTATTAATTCTAATTGTGTAACATCTTCGTTCCATTTGTGACATTAAAAAGATGCATCAAGCCGTAAACTTTATAGTCTGTGATTGTTTGTGGGAATATTTTAATTTTCAAATAAATTACACAGCTATTTTTTTCTTGATCATTAAGTGTCACTTTCATTTTATCCGCCTTTACAGTTCATCTCATTTATATCTGATAGTGATACGAGAATATCTTCTGTTTTCGTTTCAAATAACTAACAAAATTTTTATTAATTGTATGTATGTATGTATGTAAAAATCTTTATTGTACTTAGTTTCAAATAACTAACAAAATTTTTATTAATTGTATGTATGTATGTATGTAAAAATCTTTATTGTACACAAAGAACATAGTATCAGAATACAGGTTACAACAAAAGGCGGACTTATCCCAAATAGGGATCTCTTCCAGTCAACCAAACTAACATAGGACATAGACATATGGGCACAGAAGAGGGCACAACACGCAAAGAAATCTTAGGTGCATAGACTAGACATACAAATTCAATTACACATAAAAACAGTAAGCTCAGCTCAAGTCCGATCGTTTGTAGTATTTCCTAACTAATTAATTTTGCTAAATGACGATAGAACTCAATTAGAGACAAGCACGTTCTCTTAATTTTTTGGCAACGCATTTTAAAGAATCCATCACCACTCATACAGTTCGTGGAAGTGGAATATTATGCGCACGAAATGTTTAACATTAACCGGCGAATGTAAGTAAGCTAATAGTTATTCAGAAATACATTTATTTGTTGAATGTTTTCATTGAAGCCCAGCTCGGATGGCCAGTCGTGTAACAGGTTCTTCGTAGAATAACAATATTGCGAGTAAATTTACGCCATGTGTATCAACTTTAACGCTTTATAGAGCATTGTCATCGTTTGGTCCTATTTTGGAATCAAGTTTGCTTTTATTAGTTATCACGAAATTGCTTCGAGAATTTTCTACAATACATTTTTAGTTATCCAAGAATTTCGGGTGTATAAATATAAATGCACTTAACATATGTTCCAGACAGCTGCAAGCGTTGTTATATTATTCGTTGCAGCAGGATCGTGAAATTTTATTGGCACAATCAAAACACGGTTTGCTAACAAAAACGGCAAATCACAGTAATAAAACGTCAAACTATCCGTAACCGATCATTGTGATCGCGGTCCGCCGAGCACGCATCGTAATACGCGCGTGCACATGAATATGATCGAGCTTTCGAAAATGGAACACGCGTGCCTAAAGTAATAGGTAAATAGTTCACTATGGGACTGATAATACGAAATTATTAAATTGAATGACAGAATACGGCGACTCGATTTATTCGCCCAAAACATTGAAGGAGAAGGCTTTCGGCAAAGTAACCAAGATCATCCAGTGGCTGATGGATTGATTATTTAGCAATAAATCTAAGTATTAGGTAATTTCCTCACATTTATATGGTCTGATACGGATTTAGTCAACAAAAGCTGGTCTAGTAGATAATGCGGGATCTATAGACGCTTTCATATAATGCTTATTTTAAATCTGAGAACTGGCTATTACGAGTATGATGTAAATCAGAAGTATTGTTTGCAAGATTACTTATTTCTGTAAAGAGCAATAGAAGGTAGTATGAATAGTAGTTGTTCATAAATTAGCAAGTTAAAGATTATGTTAACACTTAACACTGTTTCACAATCACATGTAGAAAGAAAGTAGTTTCCGGATTTCGGGTCGCAGCCAACCCACACACGTTTCCCATGATTTTATCAATATTTCTCATGTGATTGACTTCTGAATGCCCGTGTCACATCTGTAAATCATTGAAATGGTATGGCGACATCGTTTTTCAGTGTCAACAAGATTCTTTACAATGTTTTTGATAATGCTGCATGAATAAAGATTGTTGTTTAACCAAATCATCTTCAGGTTCAGTTTTCACTGTAAATATATGTGAATAGAATACACTACAGTTCAGTTACCGTACATGTAGTTGGATACCTACTTATCGTATTCTTAACTACTTCCAGACGATGTAACTAAATGAGGAAAACATACAGGAAAACAATAAAACAATACGACATCCGTTTTACGAACAAACATCGTGTATCCCTTCTTCCATGGTCCTTCAACTTTTTTATTCAGCTTGTCAACACCATTGTGATATGAGATGCAAAGCAAAGGGTAATCTTTCTAAAGACATTTTGGGTCATACTCATACTAAAGGACATGTAGCCCTTGATTCGATTTTCTGCTTTCGCTCATATTGTCAAAATATTCTTTTTTATTACGCTTGAAGAAAATCCAATGTGTTGCAGTTCTCAACTATTTTATAATCGGGCTCTGTGACTAACGTATAATCATTCATCGAATTACTACGAGTCAACCCAACTTATTATGAATTAAAATGAACATGTAATTTTGATGTTAATCTAACGGCCATTGCCACATGTTGTCGCTTGAGTCACTTAGCTTCTTTAAAGTCAATTAGGTTACATATGGACATGTGTCGTGCAAATATTATCTAAGTAAAATTTGATGAACATAACTCGATTTGATACTGTACCTATTGCTAGTTAAATAACTTCTTATACAGCTTAACAAACTGCAGTTTTTTATTACGATAGCTGATGACAAATATGACCATCTCCGAATACGATTTATGGTGACAGTGATAGTTCAATTAATCATGAGTTAGTTATTTGAGTATCTACCGGATTCCTTGAGTATTTTTAGCAATAAAACAAAGCTATTATAAATATAGATACGTGGAAATTTAGAATGCCATGTCCTGTCGTAAATCTGTCACCGGTGCTCGTTCAAATGTAGGGCTGAGTAATGAAATTGTTTTGCCATCTACGCGGTTCCCTTCCGACCCTCGCGTAGGAAATGAATCGATATGCTGTCGACCTTGAACCATCGGAGCGGAACGTGCGAATAATTTGCACTAGCCTACTCTATTATGAGGGGAACCGGTAAGGTAGGGAGTCATATAGTACTTTCTAATATGTGGGCTACACTATAACATAATTTCGGCATTTTCAGCTAAGCTCGTAAGTACACACGATTTCCAGTATGATAGAACTTGTGAGAATAATCGAATAGAAGATTCTTGTGTGTGTTATCTAAAGTCTTTCAACGCCGATGACCCGACAAAACAATGGATTTTCTTTTGTTCTGTCGGGTCATCGGCGGCGTACAATGTGTTAGGCTCAAGACCAAGATTTTAACTTAAATATTCATAATATCTATTTCAATTATCCGACTTATTGCTATATCTTCGTATGTTAAGTTATACCTACTTAGGGTGTTTTATAACTTGTTGAGTTTAAGAACTTGGAATTCTTTGACTAACTCTAGCCGGTCATTGCCGGAAATGACTGAGCACGTAGTAATTTCATCGCACACTGTCTTGGCGCAAAATCTATAAATATGTACTAAGAGCATTCAATGTAATACTTTGCATAAATATCGTATCCAGGCCATGGTTTCCTGTATTATTAAAAACATATCAAGCGCTGATCGAATTCATGAACCCAGTGTTCGGTACCAGTTCCTTAAACTCTAAATAAAACAATTTCGATGTTAGAAAAATGTTGGTGTGGATGGATACTTATGGAATTTTGAACTATTAGCAAGCAACAAAATCTGAAAATATGATGTAAGCTGTAGATGAAACTAAACAATCTCGTAAAACAAGACAAGATAACGAGGTATTAGGGAGTTCACTCCTCTCAAAAGATCCTAAGACAACATGAATCTTATATGGCATATTTATGAGCGTTAAGACCCTTTTCACCTCCTACTTCTAAATTATTTCGTTGGACGTTAGACGAGACATCGTCCCTTCTAGTACAAATGATGGGGTCGTAAGGTCCACCCTCAAACAAATGTTTCTAATGTTATTGTGTCTCCTAATTTAAGTTGGGAGCGGCAAGGTCATATATAGCTGTTTGCTAGATTGGCCGTAAAATTTACGAGAGAGCAATTGAAATAATATCACTAGTATGTTATCCAGTTTAGATTGAAATAGCAAGGTCGCTCTGATTCTGATTTTTTTCTATTGTAATGACGACTCATATTGATGTAAATTAATGCCAATCATAGCATGTGGTAGCTACGACAAAAGCAAGGATTGCTTGTATACTTATAAGGTTATGTATGAATCTTAGAGTGTCACATAAAGGAATCTACAATGTTGATGTTATAGCTGCTTGCATTAGTAATAAGTATAATTTAGATATTTGCATTTAAATACAATATAGGAACCACATTGTCAAATTATGCTGAGTGGTGCCATTGAGATATATCTCATTTCAGACCATTGTAGCACAGATGACTCGCGCACTCTCAACTCTTTGGGCTAGATAGATTTACACTGAATTACAATGAATCTATTAAAATTATGCCCTGTTATTTTACTGCCCTCTTTCTTGCAGCCTAAAAGTAGACTCCTAATAAATTACGAAACAAAGAATGTAAAGTCCTTAAAAACTGTGTTGATAAGGTGTCCCAATGGTGTCCATTTGTGTGGTGTACAGGACTTCCTCATCCCTTTTGTTTTTAGGTTTTCCTTATTTTGAAATCAAAACATCGAAATATTAACAGCATAACATAAATTTTTATACCATACAACAGCAACATAGGTGTTGTATAATTAAAGAGCACCATAATAAATACCTTCTTATTTAGCTATAACGTCGTGCGTTCACCTCGAGTCTATTTATTGATTCCTGGTAGATTCGAATCCAGTTTCTAAGTGTCTGATGTCTAGACTGCATGTTCTGCAAAAAACAACTGGCTTTACTGTAGTCTAGGCACAGGACAGATAATAGTCTGACATAGTCTATAGTTGACGATCCACACCTCACCTCATTGCATGATAATGAAAATTTTGTAATGAAAATATTTCGACCTTTCGCTATGATTTATGTCATAATCAGGCTGCGCTACGACAAACCTTATAAGAATAAGTTTTCGTCGACGAAACCCAAATGGCCAGCGAAAGTAATAATCTCCCAAATAGGGTAGGCCATGTATTGTATTCCCTCGGCGCACCCACTGATGTGCTTGCAAATTCTGCTGTTGTATCCTCATGGGTCCCATTAGCCTCGATTGTACGTTTATTATGCAGCTAATTTAACTGCAATTTAGTCAAACCTCGTCAAAAGTATAATTTATTTATCGCCTCTCCATCCACGTAGGTGGGCGGCATTTCGTTTATGAATACAGAAGCTGTTAAAAGTAAAATTTCCAATTATCTCTGCTCTAGTTCGCGGTACATTTTCTTGCATAAACGTGAAAGCATCTTATGTCGTTACAGTGCTTAAAAAGCAGGAAGCTGTAAGCTGAACAAATTAACACCAATGTTTACAAGTTTTCTTGGCACCGGCTCACGCACTATTAGGTTAAGCGGTGAGCGATTTATGTTCCTTCCGATCTAATTACGCCGCGGTGTTACCATAAAGTAGGTCCAGCCCACATCAGGAATAAACCTAGTAGTCCTATTGATTGCATGCATTTGTTTACTATTTTGTGCATTGCCTCTCCAAATACAAATATTAGTTAAAACACTTAAAACCATAGATCAAAGTTTATTGACCCTGGGAGAGTTGAAATACGATCATACATTACATGGGCCTGCATCTGTTAAAACAGTTATGTTACAAAATAGACGCGTGTGAGTGAAATGGTTACTCGTTTATTCTTGGGAAATCAAAATAAATCTATCTATATGGATATTTGTTCACAGTTCGAATCAATTGACGGAGCTACCTCGTGAAGTATGCCAAATGCCATTGCAAGTCCTGCTACTCCAAGACAACATGCTGTCGACGTTGCCGAAGGAGATTGGCAGGATGTCGACGCTAGCAGAGCTTGATAGTTCGAATAACAGGCTGACGCAAGTGCCCATGACCCTGGGCGACTGCGCTGGGTTACGGTCGCTGGACTTGAGCAATAATCAACTGGGGCTTCTGCCACTGCGTAAGTATTAAATAAAACATTACTCGGCTACTATTAATTTAGAGTATTGTATGTTATGTGAGTGAGATTTAGCGCGTTGTTTTATAGGCAATTAGTTAAAAAAAATTATACAACTAAGTAGGCAAACAGGCGTACGGCCCACCTGATGGAGTGGTTACCGTAGCCTATGAACGCCTGCAACACCGGAGATGTCACGACCGCGTTACCGACCTGTCCGCTGTCAGTACAGCGACACCTCTGGAACCTGGCGACCCTACTCACCAGCAGGAACACAATACTGCGTCACAGTGTTATTTGGCTGCGGTCTTCTATAGGGTGCAGGTACTTCCCCAGACGGACTACTACTTACAAAATGTCCTACCTCTCCTCTAATATTTTAGCAATTGCGTCAATATCTTAACCTCGCGAATTTCAAGACTTTGCCTAAATTCCGTGCCCAGCCGAAATTAGAACATTATATGTATAAATTTAATTTTTCACCTTTCAGAAGTTACATACCTTCGGTTGGAGCACCTGGACGTGAGCTGTAACTGCATTTCCTCGCTGCCGCTCGAGCTACGTAACATGACTACCCTTATCACTCTTAACCTGGACAACAATCCCCTCGTCTCCCCACCCACCACCGTAAGAATTTAAACTCTTTATTGTACTTAGACTCACGGTTTGATTAAATTTTGGCCAAATCGGACAACGAATAGATCAATCACAATGCTTTAGGGAAAATTTTCATCTTTGTGTCAATTCACAGTTCGTTCCGATTAGCTCCTAACATTTATGAGTCCTTTTGGACCACAATGTTAAATTCGCAAAATGTTGTATCCCAAAATGTAAATTGTATCTCGCCCACTTAAGGTTAAAGGGTTAGACAGAAACGACGTCTTTGATAGAGCTTTGAGAAAACTAAGAGCAGAACTTTTGGCTGGACGGAACTTATTGGGAAGGATGTTTTTTAGTACTATTTAGTAGGCAAACAGTCGTACGGCCCACCTGATGGGAAGCGGTTACCGTAACAGATAGACGATGAAGATAAATATTCAACAAAATGACACTTAAGAAAAACAAAGTTTAAGAAAACCTCAACCAATCAATTTTATTTATATTCAGTAAAACCTTTGACTTACACATGCGAAGTGTCCTGGCGCACTGCCAAAACTCTACCAAGTTGTGTGATAAGTTGTGCAGGAACATTGCGAACGATCAAAGAACAAGCCAGGATCGTCACTACAGTATTTATACTGTGCCAGGACCAAAACTTTTCCCTGCCAGCCGCTTTGACATATGAGATAAGACCCTTCTCCTCGAAACACATTCTGTGATACGCAGAAAACTTGAAAAGGGATAGGTAAATTAGGAGTGTAATCGAGCATGTGACTGTTACAAAGGCGAGCTCTGTAAGGATCCTAGCAAATCCTTAGCCCCTGCCTAACCCTGCAAGAAACAGGCTTGATGTTAGATAGTATGTGTGATATAAGATACGATATAAGATTCTCCATCGTTCAAGAGCCAGGATAACGGGGCCATGTTAAGGCAAAGCACTAACAGCGCCATAACCACACAAACTATACATTCCAGGAAATGATTTTATAATTGACATGTTATACGCAGTAAGGAAGTTTTTTTTTTTTTCAATGAAAATTGCGACAACTTTTGCAAACAGCTTTCGTTTGAAGGTGTCCTAATGTAATGAAAATTTCGATTCTCGCGCGTTTCGAGATAAAGAGTCGCAGTTCGAGAAAACTGACAAATTTTGAATTCGACGATTCGACGAGAGTGATTGAACAGAAAGAGAGAGTTAGAAAACAAGTTGGTTTATAATGTAATAATAACATACGAGTTTTAACTCAACTACAGTAAAATGATAATATCATTGATATAATAATTCAATTCATCACTGTTCTACCAACCTTCACCTGCTTTACGTTACAGGACGTGTTGATCATATCACTCACAATATAAGGGTCATGTTTAATGTATAATGTATTACGTTTATCTTCAATGTTATTGGATTGAGTCATTTACCGCATATACGAGATTTTTCTTTCTCTATAAGTTGTGTGCCTAAAGGAAGGAGTGCTGCACTTCCTTTTTTTAACATATACCAGGAAAGCTGTATTAAGGTATTAGTTATCCCTTGCCCTGCGTCGAAATAGGGTTCTCTGAAACTGCTAGTTATATAAAAGAAGTACAATACAATGTTTCCAAAATCACTACCTTACCTTACCTAAATGTGAAAAAGGTTGTTCTGTTAGAATAGGTACTGTCGATATGAACTAACTCCTTAATTTCAACGATGTAAATACGGATGTTATAAATTACAAAAAAAATGTGTTACGTTTAATTTTTAACAAACTCATGACTATTATCCCTCGTATTAAGAATAATTTGTTAAGCCCATGTTAGCTATAATATGTTGCGTCTCGTTCTTTCACGATAAATATCGAATAAGAGAGAAAGGGACGAAACATATTTTAGCTAACATGTGCTTAACAAATTATTATTACACGTAATACGAGAGTTTGTATTTGTCATGTTTGTAAATGATGAAATAAAGTGTTCATTAATTCATTACATTTTTTTATTGTAGGTTTGCATGCGCGGGCGCGTGCACATATTCAAATACCTAGAAAACATGGCTAACAAAGATTCACTGCCGGCGCACAGACGCGTGGAGGAAACCAGACGAACGACAAAACACAGCTCCTACATCGGAAGCCCTCCACAAACCCATCAGATAACTTCGGGAAACGCGACGTTAGACTGTCTGAGGCATAAGCCAAGGCATGTGGTCGATAGCGGGTACAGCACTGACGGAGTCGACAAGAGGTGGTCTAACGATGGTGAGTGTGTTATTTATATACATTGCTAGTTGATATTGTGACACAACACAGCGATGTTAGCCTGCTTGAGGCATAAGCCGAGGCATGTGGTCGATAGCGGGTGGAGCGCTGACAGAATCGACAAGAGGTGGTCTAACGATGGCGAGTGTTCTACTTTAAGACATTGCTAGTTGATATTGTGATATAACACAGCTCCTACATCGGAAGCCCTTCACAAACCCATCAGATCACTTCGGGAAACGCGACGTTAGACTGCCTGAGGCATAAGCCGAGGCATGTGGTCGATAGCGGGTACAGCGCTGACGGGAGTCGACAAGAGGTGTTCTAATGATGGTGAGTGAGAGGCACTACATTGTCGTGGATATTTGTTGCTATTATTTAAATGACCGAGAACAAAGAAGAAAATAATGGAAAAAAGAAAACCTTATCTTTTAGGTAGTAACGTAGCGTTTGCAGCAGGCGGCCAGCTAAATTGACGGCGGCTCCGGACGCTCCACGTTCATCATTCCTTCGACGCTTCGAATTATGTCAATCCTTCCTCGTTTCGTGTTGAAAAGCTCACATATTCTATAATTTTTTACTCCAGGAACGCTTGATAGGCTATTTGACTGATTTTGAAAAATTGTTTTAAATTATTCGTTGGTATATGATTAATACACCACATGTATATTTCTGCGAAATTTGCAGTATTTTCCGTAAAATATTAAGTTAAAATTTAAATTACAATATTCGCGCTAAAAACGCTGTCTGTAACGGCGGCCATATTTATGATCTGCGTGACGTCACAGACAAGTAAACAAAGTGTACATTCAGCGTGTTTATATTATTTTTTCTGTTATTTTACTAGAAAAATGGTGTATAAATGGTGTATTGTGCCACAATGTACAAATACTTCTATAAAAACTCCACAAAAACTGTTTGTTTCTGTTCCAACGAACCCTAAGAGACGTAAAAAGTGGTTACGGTTAGTTCGAAGAGACCCAAACAGCATTTTATCTCATACAAATGTTTTTATGTGTGAAGATCACTTTGATGTAAGTATGCCAGTTCGAATAATAATAGGAAATAAGTACAAATTGATTTTTGTAAAACCAAATAAGTATAGTACATATACATAACCTAAAACCTTTTGATTAGAATATGTGTTGTTTTGATTAACATTATAACAGAAACTGTTTATTGCTAGCTTTGATTGTTACATTTCAGATAGAAAAAGATACAATTAATTACATGAAGCACAAAATGGGCTTTAGTACGAAGATTCTTTTGACTGATGAGGCGGTACCAAGTAAATTTCATTGCCAAGAGGATCGTAAGCGTCGGTTGGGCGATCCTGATCACCAGAGTGCAGTAATTGCTAAAAGAAAAAGAATGGAGCTTCTCAAACAATTTGAAGGAGGAAGCCATGTTCAAAGTCAGGACATGACAGAGACTGTGCAAAAAGATGACAATATTGTACAGGAAGCTATTGAACCTGATGAAGGTATGTATCATGCATAACCTTACAACCAATAATCATAGTGCTATTACATTTCAATACTCATTTATTACTTACAAACTTTTTAATGTTCGCTTTGTTCTTAGGCTTACTGGAGATAGGTACTTATAGTGGGTTAAAAAGTAACATTAAAATTTGAAGTGTGGGAAATCAAAAATAATGTTAGATAGGTATATATATAAAGTACATATATGTAACTACCTATTTATTTACATTGTTTTTAAGTATAATAAATTTGAATATTTACCTTTTCAGAAACACCAAAAACTCAAGACAGAGGAACCACAACTGATCCTATAATAATGGTTGATAAATCTATTCAAGTAAAAGTGAAAGCAAATGTGCATTATAGAAGCAAGTTAGTGCAAACAAGATTAAAAAAGAAAGACATTTCAACCTCCCCGTGGAAAGTATCTACTACATCTCGATTTACTTCACCCTTCAAAATTCAACAGTGCCATCTTCGACCTTCTCTGTCCGGAGCTATTAAAGCAGTGAAAAAAAATATTTTTCACAGAGATGAAAATTCAGATAGTGATATTTCCGGTTTGGGTACTGTTACAAGTGGGCAATCATCACCTATTGTTACATCTTCATCAAGGGTTACAGACTCTGATAGCAATGTTACAGAAACTTATAAAAATATTGAACAAGAGATGTGCCTCAAAAATACTATGCGGATGATACAAAGAAAACCTTCAATGTATATAGGTATTAACAAAGATTGTTATTTTTTAATTAATCTGTTACATAAGCACACTAATATAAAAGAAGAATACATCTTGCTTTGCTTCAAGAAAATTAGATTAAACATAACATTTTCAGAACTAGAGGATAATTTTGGTATCTCATTATCATATGCAAGTAAATTATTTTTAACTAATATCCCAATAATAGCTAGTTTTTTAAAACCGTTTATTGTTAATATAGACCAACAATTAATTTAAAAAAATCTTCCAATTTCATTCAGACACAATTATCATAATGTCAGCTGCATTATAGATTGCTTGGAGATAGACATCCAAAAACCATCTAAGGCTCTTCATCAAGCTTTAACATGGTCCGAATACAAGAAAGGAAACACTGTAAAATATTTAATATCCTGCACACCAAATGGGTTAGTAAACTTTGTGTCTCAAGGCTTCGGGGGTAGAACAAGCGATGTGGCAGTAGTAGAAAATTGCAAGTTTTTAGATGGATTGCACCAGGGCACTGTTATCCTAGCTGACAGAGGCTTTAAACACCTTGAACAGATGCTCAATGAAAAGGGTATGAAGCTATTGAGGCCGCCCAGTGTCAGCACTGGTGAAAAGTTGTCCAAAGATGAAGTGCGACAAACAAAAATAATAGCTTGTTTGCGGATACACATAGAACGTGTAATAAGACGTATCAGAGAATTCCATATGTTAAAGCAACATTCTGTAATTAATTTAAATATACTTCGTGTACTTGACCATGTTATTATTATTGCATGTGCACTAATAAACTTGCAGGACTCTATTATTAGATAATGTATCTATGTATTTAAATAATGCATGAATAACAAATAAAACAAAAGACTTAGGATATACATTGGTTTTATTTTCTTATTTACACAACACACATTGTCACACACTAGTGTTTCTTAATAAAATAGGATAAATATTTGATTTCCAGAAATCAAAAAGCTTTTTTATTAACTTATTGACATAGTCAGCATCATAAGTGACTAAATGAATGTCAACTGTCTCATTTTCTTCAAATTTGCTGTCAGCAACACAAAAATAACATTTTTTTACACCAGCGGCATACATTTGTATTTGCACCTGGGCTTTACATTTTTCAGATATAACACCATTTTTTAAATATTTATCCATAGATTTTGCTTTACTAGGGCACTTTATTTCTAAAATGGCATCATCAGCTACACCATCAGGTGAAGCTGCAATCATGGGATAATTTTGGCACACATTCAAACCACACAAATCAATTTTGGTTTTTAATTTCTTACTGATTGTTTTCCTTACTATTTCCTCCAACTTTCTACCCCTTTTCATGGCAGCAGTGTCAGGTATTTTTGCACCCATAATTGCAGCAACTAATGAGCCATCTGGTGTACGGCAAACACTCACTTCATGTGCTTTAGAAGCAGTAATACGTCCATATCTAATTTCATACCACAAGCTACTCTTATTCTGGTTTCTTGTTGTTCTTTCAATCATCTGTATTGCAGTAACATCAAATGTTGCCTTCATGGCCTCTATAAGCTTCTTTACATCCATTTTCAATTCTTCACATTGATTTGTCATGAAAATGTGCAGAGAGTACTGCATAACACCAGTATGTTTAGAGTCATGCTGATATTTCAGCAGCTCACAGGTATCAACTTTCTTTTTCTTTGCCTCGGAAATAAAATCATCATAAACTACTGATGAACTTGGTCTATGAGGTACTTCTTTTTTACACAGCTGGGTAACTGTGATGTACTTGAGAGTAGTACCTACTCTAGATAGAATAGGTTTCTTCCAGTAACACTCTACTGATGTGCATGGAGGTTCTTCACTGCGACGATGAGCCCACATCAAAAAGGCAACTGCATGCTTACATCCACCAGCCGAAGCTGCACAATCATGGCACTTACAGCTAATGATTTCACCGTCAGTTTCGTTCACCATCATTGTAATATTATATGGTTTGCTTCTTACTTTATGCTCGGGACACATTTTACATTTCACTGTGCAAATTCCATGCTCCCGGTGCAGTTGTACATAGCCAACAGCGTCATCGCCATAGGATTCTCTGGAAGATCTGCAGAACAAAAGAAAAACTAAGGACAGAAATTTTTTTACATCAAATTTTGAACAGAATTAATAGGTAAACATAACCTAAATATTTTATGAAACCTCGACGCAAATTAATATAAAAAATTTCATTATAAATAAATAATTAGATACTTACACAGCAGTTTTTATATTTTTGAGCTCTGCAGCATAATAATCAGTATTATATTTAAAGAAAAGTGCAACCATAAATGCGTCTATCTTAGGTAGGTTTCTATTGTCGGCTTGCACAAAATTCTCGTCCATTTTGAGAGCAAACACTATTGTTTATATCACTAGTTAATAGTGTCTTGCGGAATATTAAAAAATTAGTAAAAATAGCACAGGAAACGATGGAAATACGATAAAATAGCACAAAGTGTATAACAATAAACAATGTTGACTTGCGTGTGACGTCACGCGAGGCGTAGCCAATCACAGAGCGTTCTTGTGGCTGAAGAAATTTAAAAAATAATTTGAATTTATTTTGTTTATTTTGAATAATCTTTAAATATTTTTGGATAAAACAGAGATAAATATGTTTTTTTATGTTATTACCTAATAGGATGACCACATTTCGTAGCATATTTTTAATAGTGTCAAATAGCCTATTATATTGTGTTCTTTTGTGCAGCAAGCAGGACGCGAATTTTAACTTTCATTGGAATTTTAGTTGATAATATTGATTGAGGTGAAAGATCAAGGTAGTAAAGGTAGAATTTGGTCCAGCAGGCGGCGAGGCAGCCGGGGGTTCCGGGCGCCCCACTCCCAGCACTCCTCGACGCTTATCTCTCGGTTTCGTACTATGTCTACAAAAAGTGATTACGGATAACAAAATGATACAGGCTCCTGGCGTTCCACTTCTAGCACTCCTCGACGGTCTTCTCTAGTCTACTACGTATAATTAATCTCCATTTAAATTTAGAGTCTTTAGGGATGCCAAAAGTGAGATAGACAAAACAAAACCCTGACGATAGGTAGTAAGGTATAATTTCGTCCAGCAGGTGGCGGCGAGGCGGGCGGGGGCTCCGGCCGCTCCACTCCGAGCACTCCGTCGACCCTGTCTCCGGGCGCGGCGCTGTCTCGAGCGCAGTCGCTCTCCAGTGAGACTCCTTTGGCGCCACTCACGCCTATACTCACCGGGTATGTGCTGCTTTCTCATTATGTGCGATAAGCCCGCGTTTTGTATACTGCAGGCCAATCGCGGTAATTGCAAATGACGTATTCACCAAAACAACCGCGAGGGCTATAATTGAGTATGTAGAATCAAACAAAAATCATTCGTTACACCGATTTTAGATACTCAAAAAACGCCCTCGCGTATTATTATTATTAGATTCTAATATCCTGTATTGTAGTGCATAGGAAAGTGTAAATAAGTAAATATGTTTCCTGGAATAAACAGGTTCATGTATAAAATTGCTGCTTTAAATCAGAGTACTTTTTATGACCCAAAAATTATGGTCTTTAGCCTGCTAAAAAAAAAGTTAGATATATTTTAGCTTGACAAAGTTATACATTGACAAACCAATCATTTTTAAAAACACTCATTTAACAAACTAATCTAAAGTTAAAAAATGTATTACATCATAACATTATTTTAAAAACTAATAATTTTATAACTATGCCAATTGAAAAACCAACGCATAGCATAGAATGCTTGAAAAAAATGCATTGTTTGATAATTTATTCAATTGCCACAAATATTTGTAAGAAATCTAAGGAATCTGTTTTCTTTGGCCTAACCAAAGTTCAGAAGGGCAGAAATGAGTAAGCGAATGAGAAGGCGTAATACAAGCTATAAGGCGACATCTCGTTTACTCACTCGTTTCTGCTCTGCTATTAGAGGTTATAGTAAGGGCCCAGGTCAAAAGACGACTTTATGGCAGAAAGTAGGTTAGGTTATGGTTATAAAGCGA
Organism: Euzophera pinguis; assembly: GCA_947363495.1. Classification (NCBI taxonomy): domain Eukaryota; kingdom Metazoa; phylum Arthropoda; class Insecta; order Lepidoptera; family Pyralidae; genus Euzophera; species Euzophera pinguis. The sequence continues at coordinate 4,484,614 of OX376156.1, read as the reverse complement.
GCGAGCGACAGGCTTTGTGACAGAAGTGACTGAGTATAAACAGACTACTTTATGTCAGAAAGTAGGTTAAGTTATGCTGTACAGTGACCATAACAGTGAGCGAGCGAGCGACAGAGCAATTGACAGAAGCGACCGAGTGCCGAAAGACAACTTTATGACAGCAAGTAAGTTAGGTTATGGTTATACAGTAACCATGTTAATTAATCTTGTTTTGAAAGTAGCAACATCTTACTTTCTAACACACTTGTTCTCGAACACTTTGCGAATAATAATCCATCATTATTATTTAAAAATATGTACTAAAAAGTAAATTTTGGTAAAGAAGATACAGCGCCAATACTGCTCTTCGCATCTTCCCGTCGAAAGTCCGATCATTTTTATCAAGTTACAGTGTTAATCTACTGTTTTTATAAAAATCACAAATTTTATAAACGTAGTACTTGGTCAAATAATAGTTTTTAAATGTTAGTTTAGCATTTGCAATAGTCGATAAAGAATACATTTGTAAAATTTTGTTTTGTCAAATGTTTACTTTTAAAGTAATATGTTTGGAAAATGTGAAGTTTGTCATATGATTGGTTTGTTTATAGTTATTTTCAAAAATCATTTTTCTATCGTTTTTTGACAAATATTAGGGAACCGCTTTTATCACTATTTTCCGTCTATGCAACTTCTCAAGTCTAAGCAACTAGATTATATGTCTACCCCATATCTTAAAAGATGAATGAAGCTGGCCCTAATCAACTGACGCCTTCTCCTTCAATTTAGATGCTTGGGTGCATGTGTATTAATAGTAAAAAAATGTAAAAGAGTGCTTTGAATCCCTGAAGAAATATTAAGAATTATTAACATAGCTCTTAAGGCCCATTTTATTTTTGTTATTTAAAATTTTATATTATGATATTTGTATCAAAACATCCTGCTAGTAATTTCAAATTATTTATTTGGTATTGTAAACAATAGGTTTACATTAGTATCCTTCTAGATACTTATTAATTTTCGCTATAGTCATATAGCTTGTAGTATGTACCAACAGGTTGACTTTTAAGTATGTAAAATTTTAAAAAAAATAAAAAAAAATATATATTTTCAAAAACCGTCAAAATTATACAAAACATGAAAATCACAAATAATAATTATGTAAAATGCTATAAAGATTACAAAAATCCTGCTGGCTTTTAACTACACCGGCTGATAACTAACCATATTTGTATGAGGGGTTATAATTTTTTTATCGATAATTTTTATTTAAAAGCCAACCTGCACAATTTGTAGTATGTATCTATATTATAGAGCTTAACATTTATTTGAATTTTCTTTTGCATTTGCCGCTACAGAGGTAAACGGGGACCCCGATCGTCACCATCACCCCTCATATTTTTTTATTTCTCCTATTTTTAATCCCGGTGTTGTCCCTTTCAGCCTCCGTATATCACCCGATGGGAACCTTTCGAATGGCGATGATAAGAGTAAACTAGCCCATCAACAAACCTACAGGTACATTCATTCATTAGCACCTACATCCACCTATTATAGCACTGGGTTTTAATTTTAATTCTTTGGTAACGCTTAGATTGTGTATTACTAACTTAAACTTATTTTGGCATCTATGGGTGTAGTAGTGTGATTATTAACTCATTCTAATATTTAAGTTAACGCGATATGTTCACACACTAACTCCGGTTTGTGTTCTAATTGATTTTTATTATTATTAATAATATATTTAGTATCTTGTAACTGTGTACATGACCATATTGACAGATTATGGGTACAATACAATACAAATACTCTTTATTGCACCAAAATTCAAATTTCACAAAATAATTTACATACATAAAAATTAAGGTACAAAGGCGGACTTATCGCTAGAGCGATCTCTTCCAGTCAAACCTAAGGGTGGATGGAAAAAAACGTTGAACAAGGCGATGGCGCAGTATAAATATATATAAATATATATATATATATATATATATACGACATACATATGACATGTGCATACAAGTCTACGTAAATACCACATACAATCAAATATAATAAAAATATATACATATATAAATAAAAATACATTTAATCCATATATCATATACTAAATAATGTTATATGAGCAGGGCTTTTTCAATGCTAATTTGATACTTATCTTTGCTTCTAAATATTCTGAACAAAAGGGTTTTACGTTACGGTTCATTAGCTGAAAAAAGTTTGGAGCTAATTTTTCAATGTCAAATAAAAAGTTTTAACGATCTTATGTCATATTTATCACCAAATCGAAATTAAAAACATATACAGATAAATTTGTTAATTAAAATTAGCATCAAAATTTTCACTTTTCTAATTGATGCAATCAAATTAACGTGAGAACTTACACTAGAGTACTTATATCTCATTACCTTTAATACATAGATCGCGTGTCCGGCACAGATTATATCACTTCGCTGAGCGTGTTCGTGATTATATTAAATGGCACATGTCACTCAGCTAATGCATCACTTAAGTAGGTCTACAGATAAAATCCATCTCGGTTAATTTGATTAGGCATTGATTAGCGTATTTTTAATTTTACAAAATAAGAAATAGCTAACCTGCCTGACGAGGATTTGCTTTATAATTTTGTTCATATAAGTACTCTCCTTTGCTGTACTTACGTGATAGCTTTCTCAATAAAGATATATTCTATTCTATTCTATTCTCTCCAAAATGAGGAGCTCGTTAGTCGAGCGCGATCCGCGTATCCGTAGCGAATGCGCGTGTCAAGCGACGACGTAACGCGACCACTATTGGATTGGTCGCCATTTTATTGGCATTTTCTATCTTGAGCCGTCCCGGTTGTTATCGATAGATAGCAGTCGTGAGGCTGTGTCAGATGCCTTAGGGCAGCCTGAAAAATTCTTACAGTGTTGGCCATGGCCACTAACATACCTCAGGCCATGTTCCTGTTGGTCTGGTTTCCCTGTAAAAAGGGTTACGGAGGTCAGACGGCAGTCGCTCCATTGTAATTACCAGTTCCGCCAAATCTAGGACCATGAATTACAGCGCACCCTAGGCTCCGAAGCGTAAGCTGACGACGCAACTAGGAATACAAGCTAGGATGATGATGATGATGAAGTACTCTCCAAAATACAGATTTATATTGTGATTAAATAAACTACAAAAAATCTAACTGATTAAACTTATAGACATTGTCCTTGTTCACGACTGGTTGAGTAACAAGACTAGATAATCTTCTACTAAAGCAACAACTTACATAAAACTCCTCGTAGACAACCACTTGCGAAAAACAGTTTCTGTAGCAGCCGAAAGGGATAATTCCTGAATAAATTTATATAAATATATAAATAACTGTCTTGTCATAGCAATAAAGTTAATTTTAATTGGTTAACAATGTTTCTGTTTGTTTGGGCTGTGTGTTTGTTTCTCCAATTGATCATATACAATCTAAGCGTTATTAAAGGTCCTTGTTGTTCACACGAACAGGCTTTAATTATACCTAACTAATTTTCCAGACAATACAAAGAAGCTTTAAGACAGCAGCGACAACAAGACATATACCGCCCTCGCACCGACCAATCCTCCCCCGAACTAGACGGCTCTCCGAATTCACAACACCAAAGTCCTGTCCACTCCAAATCGTCACCTCACTCACCAATCAACGGTTACAGTAACGTATCCCCATACAATAGATCCTTATCTTCCAATTCTAATATTTCTACCTCAACCCCTAACTCATCCCAAGTGCCAAACTCACCCATACACTCGACCCCTAGAAGATTTCAACAAAACGGAAATACTGAGAAAGAAGAGAATAAAAGACCAGTACAGAAAGTGGTGCCATCTAGGAATGTGAAGCCGTACTCGGCAATCAACGGCAACGTGGATTACAATCGTGTGAACGGCGACAACGTGTATATAAAACCGACTTCACCTACAAAATCGCCGACAAATACGCTAGGATGTAACAGTATGGGCAAGTCGGGTATACCGAGGGTGAATGGTGACGCTAAGTTGTTAACGACATCTGTGTCGTATTTGAAAGGTGCTGCACCGAAGCCGAGTAAGATGGCATGGAATAAGGACGCGCCGCCGGATAAACTCAGTTTCACTATGAAGAGGGAGTTTGATAAGCAGAAAGAGGAGGAGGATTTGTTGCTGCAGCTGAGGACGGTGAGTAGTTTTGTTGATTAGGTTGAAAAAGAAATTTAAAAGTAATCTACTAAATACCACCTATGGTGCGTTATTTCTGCGTCTATTTAATATTTTCCCGCGTATCTTGTATATGATCGTGGAGGAGGCCAAGACCCATAAAGGGTTGTAGCGCCCATAAAGTAAGTAAGTAAGTATCTTGTATGTTTGTTAAATTATCTAAGAACTTAAATCTTTTTTATTCGATTACAGCAAATCCATACATATTTCTTTCAGATAATAGAAAGTCGTCTAAAACTATCGCTGCCATCACAACTGGCGCCTGTATTAGCGGACGGCGTAGTGTTATGTCATCTCGCGAACCACGTGCGACCGCGATCAGTAGGTTCAGTACACGTGCCTTCTGCTGCTCAGGTAATTGCTGATCCCATAACAGTACATCATTGAAACATTAAATATTTAAATATTTTATAAAATATTCTAAGCTGAAACAAAACAGAATTAGGAAAAATAAGAAAAACATAAGAGCTAGTTTCACATTACACACGTTCACAGTCGAACGAAAAATGACGTAAACCCCTCCCTGCTTCCTACGTCACTGCACCGTTGACTGTAACGGAGCACCACTCGATACGCCGTCTCTTTGTAATTGCTCTATGGTCGTATTACATGCCAACATGTTTACTTGTTTTAGCCCAAACTCACAATGGCGAGATGCAGGCGAAACGTCGACAATTTCTTAGAGGCGTGTCGGAAAATAGGCGTCGAAGAGGTGAGATTTCCACATTTCTTTAGAATGTTTCATGTGGTGAACTTTGGCTCTTGCTTGCTTATTGTGTAATTAGTTAGCACATCATTTTGTCAAATCTTAATTACCTCGCAGTCTTATTACTTTGATACCTTTGCTCGTACAAATTTAGGTTATATCAAACTGTCATTTATTTTCCTAGCGGAAATATTTATTTTTCGTGTTAGGAAATTAGTGTGATAATAAACTTAATAGATATTGCAACATGCATCTCTCATCAATCATCCCTGCACTTGAATGCCTACAACAGCAGAAAAGCCTGCTACTTATTAGGTAGATCCAGATTAGGTAGAATCGCTCTCGAACAAGCCTATGGGGTCTTAATATGGCGAGGCTTAACTGTAGCACGCAGGTAACGGCCACATGGCACTTCTACCTGATCTTATTTCTGTGGTCACTACTAAATTCGCTGCATAGCAATATTGTTTGATAACTTGTCAGTATAGAAAAAAACCCTGAATTATCATTGTTCGTTTTCCATCTGTTCTGTGATTTTTGGTTGAGCCAAACCTGTAGTGAAAACGGCAGATACGTGGGGCGCACTATAAGTTTCCGGAATGAATATGAAAAAATACTATTAAAGGTACAAAATTAATTTATTGTTTTTCAAAATAATCTCCCTTGGCGTCTATGCACTTTTTCATTCGATGAAACCAGTTTTGAAAACTTTTGTGCCACTCCTCTGTGGTGACCTCTGAAACGTGTTTTTCATACTCCTCGACAGCCTCTTCTGGTGATGAAAATCGTTGACCGCGTAATTGGTTCTTAATTTTTGGGAACAGAAAAAAGTCACAAGGTGCCAGGTCGGGACTGTATGCAGGATGACTCATGAGTTCTACATTTTTCGCCTTCAAAAAGTCGTTTGTCTGTCTGGCCGTGTGAGAACTAGCATTGTCGTGGTGCAGGATGATACGGCGTTTACGGTTATTTTTACGGAGTTCGTCAATAACTTCCGGCAAACAAATGGTCGTGTACCAGTCACTATTCACTGTACGACGATTCTCTAAAGCAACAGTAGCCACGTGTCCAGTTTTATTAAAAAAAGAAGCAATCATCCGCTTAGATGCACTTTTCACGCGCGCCACTTTGGTTGGTTTCGGCTCATCTTGAAAGACCCATACGCTCGATTGCTGCTTTGTTTTGGGATCGTAGCAATAAATCCATGTTTCGTCACCTGTTACTATGTCCCGCACCTTCGTTGAATCTGGTAAGCATGGCACTGCACCAAGTGACGCGGTCCGTTTTTTGAGCCTCGGTCAAGTTGTGTGGGATCCACCGCGATCACAGCTTTCTCACACCCAAATGTTTGTGTAGGATTAATTGTATTTGACTCATGCCTATTTCTAAGGATGCGCGAATTTCATGGTAGGTCACATGCCTGTCTGTTTCAATCGTACGGCGCACAGCATTGATGTTTTTGTTGGTCACAGCGGTGGACGGCCGACCATCGCGAGATTCGTCACTGAGATTGATACGACCACGCTTGAATTCTGCAAACCAGCTATAAACAGTTGTCTTGCATGGTGCTTCATTGCCAAAAGCTGTTTCAAGCCGAGCGATGCTCTGTTGAGCTGTCAAATTACACTTAAAATCGTAGAAAATCATACTACGAAAATTTTCCCGAGTTAAATCCATGTTGATGCAGACACACAATTTTTTAAATGGCGCCATAGGGTAAAAACAAAAGACAGTCAGATGAAACAAACTGCATTCTACAGCCAAAGAGTTCTATTTTCAAATGTTGCAATAAATTTTTAAATATTGTTTATGTAAGTGGCCAGTTCCGGAAACTTACAGTGCGCCCTATGTATAACCCAGCTAAATATAAAAGCTATTTATTGACCGTTAGATGGTTTCTTTACGCGCTGTAAGGCATAAATTAATTTGGTATAGAATCAGGACCCCTATTTTGAAAAGACTTTACAAGTATGAGTCATTCAAAATCATTGAGTCTAATGAAACTCATTCGACTACTTACCGATTATCTCGAATTAAAATCATTCGACTCACGGGTATTTGCGTGAGTGATGCTTTTCAAAAATAGGCCTTCAGGCTTTTCTATTTTCCTCTTCCTAAAGATATGTGCCTTGCAATATATTGGTCAATATTTTTTACTGTTTTTGTATTACTTTTAGTGCACGTTTGTTAACTTTGTGAACGACTAATTATTACTCCATTAGGTTATAGACCTTCCAAACGGTATATGTGATTACATTAACACGTTAACGTTCCATTTCAAAAGAACGCATTTCTGCTGTTTTTATTGACACCTCAATCGATATAGGTAATTAGTGTAAGACGTTGACGTCCCAATTCTAAAGAACGCATTTGTCCTGTGTTTATTGACTCTATAATATCCTATAGCGTAAGCATCAAAACACGTGATTAGGAATAGAAAAAATGTAATTTTGGCTGGGTCCGATCCGATATTATTTCGCGAGCTATAAAATAATGAGACTAAGTCGGGTGGCGTGTGTTGCAGGAATTCATCTGCTCGCCCGAAGACATTACCCAGTTCGATGTCGGCGCTCTGCTGTGCACGGTCCGCAGGCTAGTCTCGCACGCCACTCCGCTCCGCTCGCGAAACAATATCCGATCCGACCTAGCGCTAACCGTAGACGTCTACGAAAACCAACAAGAAGCCAACTACTACAAACAACAACTCAGGAGATACTCCGAAGAGAGATACGTCAGCAATTTCAACTTCTCCGACCCGAACAATTATATAGACGAGGCCGAAGAGTATCAGATGAACTGCGATAATAATAATACCGAAACCCATTACTCGCCAGTTTATCACGACGGTGTTAGGAATAGACATTATCAAGCTAATAGGGTTCAGTTCGTCACGCCGTATTATATGAATGTGTTGAAGAATGATAACTTTGAAATTTATGATACTGATGAGGTCGACGCGCCTTTGGAATTGCAGAGAGAGATCGATGTGGAAAGGTATGATAGAGGGAGAATGAACCTTGATATACCGAATAATCATAACAGGGATTTGAATATTGAGACTGAAAAGTCGAAGGGTAAAGATGACACAGTATTCTACACTTGCCTCTGTTTGGGCACGTTTATCGTCTCTACTATTTTATTAATACTGTATCCTTTGTAAGGGGATGTAATTCAGTAATATATTGTATTTTTATCAGTAATGGTATTATAAATTGGCGATTTTTATGAAGGTTTTGGGAAGATTAGAGGCTATGTGATACGATTGATTATCAAGTTTTATAATCTCGCGCTTTATTGAGATCTTTTTTTGTATATCTAATTGGTAACATGGTATAACTGTGTTTAAAATTATCTGTCAGATAAAAATACGAAATGTATTGAGAGTCATGTCATAGCATAAACACTGCAATATGATTTCAATTTATTAAGTCTAACAATTCATAAGTAAACAGATCCCTAAGGAAAATTACAAATTAATTCTAGATTATACCGAATCACTGTATTCATAACAAAAGAATTAAATGTACGAGTACATTGACGTGACACCTTCTCTCTTTCGATTGCATAACATTTTTGAGCTACAGAATACACTGTTCGAATTTTCTAGGAAAATTCCATGGAATATGTAATTAATTTTATCTGACAGAAATTTAGAACTTATTACCGCTAATGCCTTAACTACAGTGTGACTGTAGACTATGAAAATTTTCGAGGCTTCCTGTCTTTTACATTTTGAATAGAAAAGTCTGATGAAAGGAATTTGATGGTATTTAGATAAGACTTTTTGACAGATGATTGAACATACGGTATGTATTGCCAAAGATTATGGGACTACAGACTTTCTAACTTTTACAATAACACATTGTACGTATTCCACTTTTTGTATTACTTTGAAGAATTTGATTTTGTATTTTTTGATTGAAAGATTGATGACGATTGATTACGAAATTCCAATTCGATTAGTCCATTTCCATTAGAGGCATTTAAATTAGGAATAAAATTTTACTTTAAGTTTTCTTTTCTGTAAATTTTTAAGTCGTGTTTCGTTGTAGTTCGTTCATGTAACTTGAATTTAAAGTTATTCATAAAACATGGGACCTGTTCTATAAGCAGATCTTATCAAGGTTAAATCGATACCTGTATCGGTGTGTTTTGGTTAAGTTATATCTATTTCAAACGTGTTCTGTCGTATTTGATATGTTGCTATGTAGAATCTGTCTCAATGGAAAAAAGACAATAATGTAAACAAACATGGCCGTCTGATATTTGTCGATGGTGTTTTTGTGAAAATAATTTCTGGATTCATTGAGATGTAAATGTGATAAGCATTGATAATCGAATGTAAGTGATTGATGAGTAATTTTAATAAATTTCCATTGTTTACATTATTGTTATTTTGTTTTTCATTAAGACATACATTAATTGCGTTGATGGTTGGCAGAAGAAACCTATTACTAGGTTTTGTTAAAAATATTGTCCCAACCATAATTAATTGATGAAGTGTTTTAATTTGATATATTTTTTATTGGTTTTCGCGTTATTTTACGGATCTCAGTTTTGTATTCGAGTGGTTTGCTTGTGTTATGATTATCTAGAGTTTAATATGTTTATGCTGTATCTATATAGATTATAGATTAAATGTTAAGATACTTAACACATCCAGTAGTATTTTTGCACCGATGAACATTTGATAAAATATAAGAATTTAATCGGTAATTAAATATGATTAAGGAACTAATTCCATATTGAAGTACAATATAAAAATATATTGGTGCATAATTTTTATTGAGAGAGTGAATGTACGCGAATTGTTTTGTGCAAATATATACAAATAACAATAGTAGCTTAGCTGTTTAGCGTACTTTAATATTTCTTATCAAATAAGAATTGTAATGCCTTAACCGAAAATTCATATCGTGATTGTATTAACAAAGCAAACATTTATAAATGTAAATTTATTTGGGAGGATCGTTTTTCACTATTCCGTTTTATCTCACTAGCGGTCCGTCCCGGCTTCGTAAGGATGCTTTTAAACGTCATTTTTTGACTCCTTCAATTCAAATTATCATACTTTACTAAATTTATGAAAAACCTCAATGATATACCATGACTCCCTGTGTGATTCATTGGTTAAGGTTTTTGCCTTAGATCTGAAAAGGTCGTGGGTCCGATTCCCACGCAAAGAATATTGTGTTTAGTTGTTTCCAGTTTGGTTGACACATTGTTAATTGAATCACCTGACTGTCTGGTAATCATGATTATTCAGCGCTTCGGACGGCACGTTAAGCAGTTGATACAAGCTAAACAGCCTGGTGGTCGTTCAAAGAACGATCAGACAGATCGAGAGGCGGTTTAGAACAATGTGACCCACACGATATGAATAAATGAATTATATAAGTACCTAAAGTATCCCCTAAAATCTCTCTATATTTTAGTAGTAACCGCAAGAAAAATAGTGTTTTTATATTTTATTTTATTTATTTATTTTTATATTTATCGCGAACAGACAGACGAAGGGCGCCCAAGTATAATTTATACATCTATCTGTATTAATATTATAAGTGCGAAAGTATGTCTGTCTATCCATCTGTCTGCCTGTTTGGGTTTAACCGGTAAACGTTTAATGAAATTTGCTATGAATATAGTTGTAGACCCGGGATCCAACATAGGCTACTTTTTGACGCAGGCGAAGCTAGGCGAAACAGCTAGTAGTATTAGGAATAGAAATTGACAAGCTTGCGAAGCTGGGATGGGTTTTATCAAAGATCTGGTCATCATAGTTATTGATCTATTGATTGTAATTAGTTGAAGAACGATCGCAATTAGGATTATACTTAGACTATTTTGAGGCTTTTTTTCTTTAGATTGGATAAAAGATAATTATAAAAGACATTTTTAATAATTGGACTGGAAATGAAGTTTTTAAAGCCAGACTAAAACTGATGCCAGTATGTTGTACGTTCCACTGAAGCTTGATTTTTCGAATATTTTGTTAATTTTTGCATATTGTATATCTGTCTTTGTTTGGCATGTAAAATCTCAAAAAATATGCGATTCATACATTTAGTTGTAACATTTGTGCGCTTTTAATACCGCCTTATTCACATAGGATTTAAGTTTTGGGCGATAATTTTTTTGTTAAGTTGGCAGCCATTACCGAATTTATATACACATACGATTTTACCATTCCAAAGATGTTAAACGATTTAAAAAGACTGCTTTATTCCTTTGTTATATGTGTGCACTAACTTTTCTTACAGTATTTAATTATACTGGAAGTCAGTGAAAATTTTAGATAAATGTAAACAATATTAATCTAGGCATTTTATTTTGGAATATTTTTGAACTTTTTGACATGATTTTTTTGAGTAAAAATGGTGTATTTCCTGTAACTATAATGCTTGAGCGACTGACAGCCTCACCCAGTGATGTTAATGATTACTTAAGCAAATTGGGAAAATTTTTAAATGTATATTCATGACAACAACTCCTTAGTATAGATTTAAAAATTCTTTTTCCGAGCGAGATTTTTTTCTAATTTGAAGCTTTTGCTTAAGTAAACATTAATGTCCTTTAGTGAGGCTGTTAAGAGTTACTCACAGAAAATATTAGTTTTACCTTAACGAGTATTTCCATTGAATTCTAGTGTTTTGCATTTTTCATTTTTACTAACGAGTATTTCCATTGAATTCTAGTGTTTTGCATTTTTTATTTTTACTAACATCTTTACACGTTTAAGGCAGCGAGCTACTTTATATTTTTTAAGTTTATCTTATAGTTATTTTCTGCTCATTATTTATTCTGCATGTCTGGTAATCTGGTTAAATGACACGATGCAAGTGGTTTGAAATGTTGTTTGCTCAATAGTGTGTAGTAATTTTCAATGCATCCAACATACATTTACATACTCAAAAAAACGAAAGTATGTAGGTGCCATTTTGTTCGATTACTTTTTGCCATCTTGTAGGTAGGGACATGATCCCATTGCTATAGAAATTTTGAGGCTTTGATCAAAATACCGCGACCAGTGGTTTTGGTAGTCCTCTCGTAATGGTAATCTGTGACACTGCCTAAAGATTCCGAAGAGACCGAAACAGGTGGGAATCTGAAGGTCAGGACTATACGACGAATGCATTAACACCTCCCAGCCAAACTCTCTTAATTTTTGCTGAGTGGCTGAAAATGTGTGAGGTCTAGCGTTATCATGATGAATTCCGACCGCTTTCTTTCAACTTCTTGCTTTAATCTCATCAGTTGTTCGCAGCAGAGTTGAGAATCGATGGTCCTGCCTGGTGGTAACAGCTCATAATGACTAATGCCCTTCCAATCCCACCACACACACAGCATCACCTTGTTGCGAGTTAACCCGGGTTTCGCCAGTCTGTGAAGCCTGACCGGCCTTTGACCTTTTTCGTACGTTCTTGTCGTACGTGATCCACTTTTCATCACCAGTTATCAGTTTCTTCAAAAATGGTCCGGTTTCATTACGTCGTAATAAAGAATCACAAATGAGTACACAGTTCATTAAGTTTCTTTCAGTGAGCTCTTGAGGTACCCAAATATCGAGCTTTTTTGTGTACCCAGTTTTTTTTCAAATGCGCCATAATTGTTTTGTGATCAATTATCAGTTCTTTAGCTACGTAGAAACTACTGATATGCCGATCTTGCTCCACTTTAAAAAAAAATGGCATCCATTTAATCAGTAACTAGCTGTTTCCCGCAGCTCCACCTGCGGTATATAGCCTATGTTACTCAGGGTGAATGTAGCTTTTCAATGGTGAAAGAATTTTTGAAATCGGCACAGTAGTTTTTGAGTTTATTCATTACAAATATACACACAAAAATACAAATCTTTCCTCTTTATTATATTAGTGTAGATAGGGCGACCAGAGCGACGTGCATCTTTGATACCAAAATTTCCGGATTGAAAACGCTTAAACCAAATTTGTGCTACTCTCACAGACACTGCACTAAGTCCATAAACAACGCATATTTTTTTTGCTGCTTGCGTTGCATTTTTACTTTTTTTTGTAGTAAAATTTTAAAATGTATCGAATTTCTTCATAAGATTCACTCATCTTGACAGTAAGAAAAACAAATGAAAATCACACATTTTCTAATGTGAATTTGGAATTATCTTCTTTAAAATGTAAACTTTTAATGATACTAAAACCAGCCAGATACAAATATTATAGCCAAAGAGATGCTATATGCGAAAAGACTTCCCCCAACCTAATATATAAAACAGCGTTCCTAATGGGTGTCTCACGACACCTTTCGTCCTCCTTTAGTTCGAAATCACTATTAAGCAAACAACTTTTCGACGAACCGCCAAAAGTACCGTGGTATAAGCAATTCAGGTGCCCTCTTTTTGAAATTTATGACTCGCACAAAACTGGTGAGTCTGAACATTCTTCGGTCGATACATATTGATTTTCATTCGATATATAATTCATCATTCATTTTTCTATACGTTATTATTCAACGCTTCTTATTGTTGTCGTTATTTTGAGCTTTAAAATTGCAAGTACAATTTATAATATAAGTGAGTATAGAGTAACTAATATATAATTTAAAACTATAATAGCATATATTTATTGGCTTGAGGTGCTTGGGTACTTATTTGTGTAGTTTATATTATTATAGGCTGGTTTTAATGTATCTGTAGCTTTTCTTTATGATCTCCTATCTTTTATTATTAATATTATCTTTTCTTAAATAATTTATGACCGATAATTGAGAATAATTGTTGATTGTTATAAGCTATAAGTAGTTTCGCTTATAAATACATTTTTAAACTCAACGAACACATGAAAATGGGCAATTAATCAAACTAAGTTCCTGTGTATTTTATATATTAGGTTTTTTTCAAAATTCGAAAATTTTGACATTTAATGAATTCAGATGCAAATAATCAGTTTTCACCACAATGGTGGTAACGTGAAATTTTTCGTAATTATAAAATTATGAGCTTTGATAACTCCGGACCCTAAATTAAATTCATACACATATATAGCATTTTCTGCCCTTGACCTTGTTATTGTTTGGACGAAGTTTTCATGTTATAAGAACACTATAGAAAGAAAAATAATCATTTGAAATTATTCAACTTCCTACAATTTGCCATGCTATAACTTCTAGTCTCCTTTAATCGATAACTTTTTGTATTCTCTTTTACTAATAATATTTTATTATAGTTACCTACTTTAGTCTTTTCTCCTTGCCATTTTGTAGAAGCGTTAAAATCAGTCCTACAAATATTCCAGTTGTTTGTATAAAATAATATTGATATAAGATTGATTTTGTGTTCTCATTTAAATCTCGAAAATAATTAACTGATTAATTCTAAAAGAATTATCTCATTGTGATTTGAAATTCTTTGAAACTTATTTAAGAAATGTACTTTTTTGTATGTACTTACAACGTTTTCGCTACTTTAAATAAACTTCATATTGGTATATTCATCGTTTTATTTAGTTTTTTTATCACAAAATTTTGCTATAAAGATCAACAATAATAAAATCAAGGTAGGTTCATAGTTTTTTTTATAAACAGGGTCGAAATTTTAAATTTTGTGATAGGTTTAGTTTCGAATAGAAACAAATCCACCATTGCACATAATGTATGTATGAAAATTGGATCTACCTTTCCGAAAACCTGGCGTGTTAGAAAGGAAATTTAATAATTGTTCATAATTGATTTTTTTTTTTCGTTCACAGAAACTTATGTGCTGCGCAGCAGACGTTCTTGAAGGTAAAGGCACTGTGCAAGTGGCGATTACGGTGACAGAACTATTGCGAAGGCACAACGCGGCGCGCATATCGCCCCACCATGTTCCTCTAGACATGCCGGCTAGCGCCACCTAGCGTCCAAAACTCGCACTAGCGCCGCAATCGGCGCTCTCGCTCTAACTATCGAAAAGTACCACGCGATGTGAAGTGGGACGGTGTCGTTTCTAGGTTTTTGTACCAAAAATGATAATTATATGGTTTTGTGAAGTGAAAGTTTTACACAAGTTGTATTACATGAGTAAGTTGAAGTGTTCAAGGCAGATGACCATTACAAGATGTAAGATGGTCGCTGGAAGGAAAGTATACACGATATAAGTATCGTTGCTGTATTTATTTTGACTTTCCAGCTTACGCTTTATTGATTAAATTTTTGACAGTATCAGAAAATTCGGCTTATTACGCCAGCTGAAAATATTTTTTACAATGTAGTTGTTAAAATAATGCGTCATTATCATTACTGTTTTGCTATGATTGAATTATCTAGCTTTTAAATACGTAGAGTAGTAAATTTACGACCAAAAATCCTAAATTGCCAACAGAATTCGACTAGAAAAATCTTACTAAATTTAGTCAAATATAAACTACATAATATAATTTGACATGTAGTAGTATACCTCAGTATATTGAGGGCAGTGGCGTGCGCTGAAAAAATCTCTGGATAGGCAAAAGTCCAGCTCGGATATTGAGGGTTTTGAACCGGATATTTTTGTTGTACATAGCGGCCATAGAAACACACACAATTTTAGTTCTCTAGTTATACATACTATTCGGCCTTTACAATTCTCTATGCCCTGTAATTAAATAATGACAATTATCATATTAAATAAGCCCTAATAATTACAATACCTACCTCAATATGTTTTCATGAAATTAAACAAAACAATATTTTGACTTACCGCTTCTCAGCTGATCCAATTTAGGCCAGCTTCGTCCATATTTATCGTTTTTGCACAAAACACACATGAGTGCAAGCATTTACGTTTAATCTTAATATTTTTCACTTTTCACATACGACATTTGTAACATTGTAGTGCAAATAAATCGAACGGAAGCAAATAGTATCTTTGTAAAGTTTTAAAGCCCACTTTTTAAAAATCATAATGAGCAAGACACCGAGCGAGGAGTATTTGTTTGTAAACAAACAAAATGGCGTCAAAAGATGCGTTTAAATCAAACAAACAATATATGCAATTAATGTTTACTAAGATGAAATAAAAGTAATAAGATTATTAATCACTCCATATTTTTGTATAATAATGTTTGCGCATTTTTAATCGTTGAGTGAACGCATTTAAAGACAGTGTCTCATAATACGGATTTCGGCTACATGGAAGCGCCGGCGTGTCTGTACAGGTTCCCGATATAGACAAAAACTTGCTGCCTATGTGTGAAATCTAAGACAAAAATCGGACTGCCTACCTTGGCGTCGACGCCGCGTTCGCTGCGCCGCACTATGGGACAAAAGCGTGAGTTTTGTCTCAAAAATCTGTAACTTCAGTATTAGTCATAGTAGCGGCCTGAAACTTTGCACATAGCTTCTTGAATATATAGGGTAAGAAATGAAAACACTAAATATATAAATATATATATGACATATATTATAAATAATACACAAAATCTTAAAGTGTGTTTTTTCATACAAATAAAATAAATTTTTATGTCTAAATACTAAATTGATTACACTTTTATTAATTTTAACTAACATAATTCTTACCTAACTCCTAATAATATGTCTCCAATTTTTTTTTCCAAAAGAAATAAGTAGTTCGCGGCCGTCAAAAAAACTTTTAATATAATTTCTAATATAAAACTAAGAGTAAATTTCTGTGTAAATGTTAAAATATAAATGTCAAATAGTGCATGTAGTAATCATAATATTTATTCATCGAGTACAAGTAAATTTTCGGCTTCATCTAACAACTCCTTTGTTGCAGAAACTGTAGGTTTTCTTATACTTGATATATAGGGGTCGGATGTATATAGAAGAGTATGAAACACGTCCTCATTTGTTGCTAATCTAGAGCATTTTCTTGCATGACTTAGTCTGAACTTCTTGTAGTCCTTGTTTCTTGATTCTTGAGCATCTTCTGATAAATTTCCAATTGGTAAAATAGCAAAATGTTTTATAATACTTTCGCCATGTATAAGAATTTTGTGTACGGAAGATGGCATGTAATACCATCTATATTTTTGGATATATAATTCAGCTGTTTGTTTGGTATATTCTCCAAATCTTTCAGGATTAATAGCTAAACCAGATGCCATAGTTTGAAGTATAATGTAGAATCTTTTTATAAGATTTTCATCGACACCTGTTATTTCTGATGAACACTGATAATTTTCGAAAAATCGGCGAGCTGTATTTCCGTCATTGCTATTACCACTTCCTTGACGTGGTTTATCAATATGTAATCCCATTTCGTTACGAAATAAACTCTGAACAAGCTTCTTTTTATCTTCTTTAAGTTTTTTGTTTTCTGGTGTTGTTGCTGCCCATTTTTGAAATGAAATGTTATAAGATATGTGCAATATCATTTCCATACACCTTATCCATGCATGCAAAGTAGACAACCCATATTCATAGGCACTCTCATTTTCTGGTTTTGATGATTTCACTTGGCTTGGCACCACATATGGTACACACAGCACCTGAAGTTGTGTCAGTTAACACTTGTGCAACCTTGCCATCAACCATAGTTAGAAATAACTCGTGCGTTATCTCTATAATCTGATTATTTTTGTTAATTTCGGTAGTTTCTAAATTATTTATTTCTGAACGAATATCATTCACCACCAATCGAGTTTTTTCTGGCGTTTCTTTAGCAAATTCGATTAATATAGGCCTACAATATCTGACAGAAGAGCATGCTGGGTTTTGCCAAATAACTTGATTAGTTGATGAATCTGTTAATTTGATAGGCACCAGTGAGCTTATGAACAAATTAGCGTCAGATATATTCACATTTTCGCCTGTTAACACCTGTTTGTACTCACTTTGACCCGAAGAACCATCACATCCCCATTTCGTGAATAATTGCAGTCTTCTTTGGGTAGGATTCCAAACGTTTTTAATCATCAAAATACGAGCAACAGTATGATTCAACAAATCTTGCAGCTTTACTTTAGCACCCGTTTCTGTTATTTCTTTGCTTGAAGATGGGGGGTAACATAATTGTTTTTCAGTAGATAAAGCATGATACGAAGGCAAGATGGGGCAATTCTGTTTGATAAGGCACGCTCTTAAGAATCC
This sequence comes from Euzophera pinguis, assembly GCA_947363495.1. NCBI lineage: Eukaryota > Metazoa > Arthropoda > Insecta > Lepidoptera > Pyralidae > Euzophera > Euzophera pinguis. Next base: position 4,466,670 of record OX376156.1, on the reverse strand, counting down.
ATATTGAGCCTTGGACAAATCTAGATCAGTGTACAAACCTAGAGCTTCTTCCGTAGAAAATGAATTTATTTCTACAGTTTCCCCAAGAATCTTCTTTTTTATAATTGATTTTTCGTCTTTGCTTAAACTTCTTATGGCAGCTACAACAGCAGCCTCTTCAGATTCACCTTCAGACCTCAAGCCTTGTACATATGCGTTACGTACAAAGTCCAACCCGAACTCCTGAACTAACTCCATGTTCTCTCTCTTTTTTGATTTGTCCGACAGGTCTTCATAGGCTTTTGATGGTCTTCCACGCTTTTCAGATGATGATGATGGGGTCGCGGATGTACTTTCATCAAAACTGACCTTGAATTCACCATCTAACCAAGTCGCATTTTTCGTCAGGAACCTCTCCTTAGTACGACTACATTTTGACCAACGATCGTTGAATTGGGTCAAAAAGCTTTTTTGAATGGTGGTTAAAACTTCTTGGCTTCTTGATGACGATAAGTTGTGCTGCTGCTCTAAATATTTCTTAATATCTTCTGGGTTTGTTCCAAAATTGATGAGAAAAACGCAGAGTTCGCGTCGAGTAATAACAAATTCACTCATTATAGAAAAAATAATAAAAGATTTTTTGACGGTCGCGAAGTAACTTGTTGTCGACAAATGCTATAGTGTTAGTGTTATTGAGGACTGGTGAAGAATCACTAAAATTAATTGTATATATTCAATTCGACTTTCCGTGTGCAAACTTGATAAATAATATTTCACATGGGAAATAAACTTATTATCTTTGAAAACAGAAACAATTAACCACTATCTAGAAAATATAAATACCACAATTTTCTTCCTTTATGATTTGTTGTTAATGGTAATTGATAAAACTTATCGAAAACAAACGTTTTGTGGTTATACAGTTTAGATAAGAAAATAAAAACAATATATTCTAACATTTTTAATTTTCTTATGTTTTTGACCTATAACACTAAAATGCATTTTTTTTCCAAGGGGGCAGAGTTGGGCAAGATTTTTTTTCTGACTCGTATTATTGATCAGTTACTGTATTCAAAATCATACATATCTCGACTTCGGCAAACTTCGCTAACACCTAAAAGCTTTTCTGAAAATTAAGGCCTATACAAAAAAACAGGAGTCTTAAATCTGAGTAATTACACTTTTCGTGCCAAAATCTTTATGAATATGATAGCATTTCCAAAAAGTTCAATAACAGACCTTTCTAATGATATACCACACAATAATTCAATGTCACAGAATCAGAAAATATCATAGTGCAAAGTTTGAGGTTTCTCCTATTCTGTGCTAGCAGGAATTTCATTGAACCAGTTCAAGCCTTTACTAAGCTAAAATAATATATTGACTAAAGGTTATTTAGTACAAATTTAGATACTTAGGACATTATTCTTCATAAATCAATCTAGAATAGTTCTAAATTCCGACTTATGTAAAATTCATTTTTGAGACGAAACTCACGTTTTTGTCCCATAGTGCGCCGCGCCGCTTAGCTGAGTGATACCTACGTACCTAGCGATGAGTGTGCCTGTGCTCTATGCACCTGCTTTGCGCTTGGCGTGCGAAAATTTATCGGGCGTTTGGCGGCGCGTTTACTAATTTTTGTTATGAATGAAAATTTAATTAAGTAGAAAAATTCAAGGTAGGCAATGTAGGATGTCTTTATGGAATGCACGTCACTGATTGAGGGTAGATTTAAATGCAGAAAATAGTCGTTCATTGTACAGAACACAGTCAATATTATACTTATATAAATAAAATACGATTATTTATTAATTATAAAATTTACGATGAAGTTATTTTTACTTAATTCATACGAATCGAGTGGATTACATGGTCAACCGACCCCGTGGTGACGTTTTGTTTCGGTTTGCCTTTAAGTAGTTTTGGGCACTTATTTGAACTGTTTTGTACAATAAAAGCCTGTTTTATATGTAGGATCAATGAAGTAAAATGAACATTTATATCTAGAAATAATTAGAAAACGTCACAATAAGGTGCTTTACTTATTGCACAATATCACGAATTTACTAGAATTTTCGATACGCCATTTACACGAGTTGTAGGCACGGTAGTGAAATTTGTTAATGTAAGTGCCTCATTCTTAAGCCATCCCATAGGCCTTTATGTCCACAATTCATTAATATATCTTCTACCAATTGATAAAATCCTACACACTTATTAGTGAAAAACAATAATTTTAAAATTTTCTTAGACTGTATTTATAAGATTTTTCATTTGAATTTAACATGCAGTTGTTTACCAATCTCGATTGTGTATTGGTATGATGACTTCTAGCATCTGACGTTACTTGCGTTATTTTTCAGAACTCGTTGATTATATTTACTTAAATTTTCATTTTTGTATATTTGCTTTATGCGTCGTAATTCAGTAAGTCGAGCTGCTCGTGTATAGGCATTTTTTCACGTTTTAACCTTATCATTAGGTGATTATTTGTAAGTTTGACACAAAATGTTGAAATCGCACAATGCACTAGAAATATTTTTTTATATGCAACAGCTTATATTTGTCATCGATTTGTCACATGTTTTTTTCGCAAGCGAGATAAATATGTCATACGAGATAACTAAGAATACTCCCAAGCATTTAGATTAAAAGCTTAATTTAGGATCACCTTATTTTGTTCGTGTATTTTATATGGTTGATACTGTTTAGACTGGATTAGACTTAACCTGGTAATTAAGACGATTAATCTAGTACACGCGACAAAATTAGACAAGCCGACTGGGGTAGAATTGAATAGAATAGAACTTTATTGATTGATCCATCACACACTGGAAAGATCTTACAAGTAAAGTACAAGATACATGAAGTGCGTGACGTGCGTGCTCAATAGGTGGCACGAGAAAAGTCAGTGATTTTTTTTCTTTGCGTGCGCTCCACGAATATCTAGTCCAATGTAAAGGCGCTCTAACTTGGTCTTATTGAAAGAAAATTAAAGCAGCTTCGCTATTTTCATATTTCATCTATGTGATCCTAAATAAACAGTCAGTAAATATTATTCACAAAGTCCATCATTTGCAGATCCAACATGAGTCTTTGATTGACTTAGTAGAAGGATCGTAAACAGATTCGGGGATTATTCAGGTATTCGCACTCAATATAATTTTTCGAGTTCAGAAATTATTAGTTTAAATACCTTCTATGTCTAAAATTAATTTTGTCGTGTGTAGGTACTAGACACTATTTGCCTTAGAAGTCCAAGCAATATAGTGTCTTGATGCGAGTCATATACGGCTATAAAATAAAGTAAAAAATGCGTGAGTGTTGGGCGGAACGCAAGGGACCATGGCAATTTCAAAATTGATTTTTTTAACTACTAAGTAGGCAAACAGACCTATCCCACCTGCTGGTTGTTCTAAAAATCTTATTTAGTTTTTTATGACATACCAGGGCTAAAAGTATAAATAATAAATAAATAAAAAACTCACGAAACTTCCTCCTACCGCTATGGCATTGTTTTCTCTCGTTACACAACTACTAACTCTTGCGCAAAAGACGCCATCTTTTTTCGTATATGACTTGTTGCAAGGTTTGTAACGTTTTCAAGTAATATTAGGTCGTGTTTTAATAAACGACACGGACATATTGTGATGATTGTACCATAATTGCGGCTGTGCGAGTGTCATAGGAATTTCTGGTTCAAATTAGTTTTGATAGAAACATTACTTTTACAAACATTTAGGATTTGTCTGTATGTATAAAATCCGTAAGATTTTTGGTTTTTAATTATTTTGTTCAGAAATTAAATGGAAAATATTCAGTTTAAAATGCCTTGAAAATTAGACTTCTTTTCGTTTTATGATACCTAAGGTATGTAAAACTCACAATAATAGTGATATTTAAAACAATTGAGCAACAACATGCCTCGTTTTATAATCCAATTTGATTGCGTCATTACTATTTTAAAGGCAAATCCTAAAATAAGCATACGATACTTAATAAGACATTTGAATATAAATCCGTCTCCTTACTTCATATCGAGAATCTCCAATGAGTAAATATTGTAAATAATTTGACATATTCTGTTCTTACCACCGAATAAGTACTCGTTGGAATAAAATACTCAAGTTATATATTTATATAGATTTAAGATTGTTTTTTCTCTCGTCACATATTAAACATAGTCAATTCTATTAACTAAGAATATATAATGTAATTTAAGATGATTTGATCAAAATTTCGTGCAAAGATTTCATATAAGTTGTTTTATTGTATCACAAATGAAAAATTGATATATTTTTGGTTGTTCACCGCCATATTTAATTTTTTGCTCTTGTAAATTTATTCGTAATAAATGGATGTATTGTAATTTCTTATTATTTATATTAGATTGTGTTACCACGTTGTGAGATACATAGACAATTATTATAAGTAGTGGTATGCTTTTTATTGGTAGTCACAAATTGTTTTGTCTTGTATGTATGGGCTTAAGGACACTACGGACGAACATACATATTATTCTTGTATCTCCGTTTAAATATCATGGGTCTATACAGCCCGGTCTTTTGGGAGGCTTGCGCGGGAATGTTGGTCCAATAGGTCTCTACCTATTGATAAAACTTCTCCAAAGGGTCTTTACCTTTTGAAGAAGTTTCATCCTTAAATTTTGGGGCCGTTCCCAATACCCTCTCGCTATTGTATGACTTGTACAGTATGCGGAACCAATAGATAACGTTTACTAAAAGTGCAATATACAATATTTATAATTGAAAATATTATGTGCGATTTTTTTGGTTTAAAGGTTAATTAGAAACCATAAAGAAAATGAGTTTAAGTTTTTACACTATGTAACATTCATTTTTTTTAAATAAATGTATTTTATTACGTATACTTACGTAATAAATAGTACGTTTCGTCCGTGTGTCACCCACTGGATTGTATAAAGTAGGTATAAGATTATTAAAGAACTGAAGAATCGAGTCTTTGTCCGATCAAAGATAATGTGCCAAAGACTATGGTTGAGGGAAATTTTGTATGTAACAAGCGTCTGTGTAATGCATTGGTCTCCTATGATAAGTTCGATGTAGCAATACCGTATCCTACACACATGTTTATATGTAGATAAAATAAAAAAAGAAACATTTTCAAAGAAAACCTGTTTTATTTTTCTCCTGTGACCGAAAATTACCTTAGTGTAACCCTCGTATTGAGAAACTAGCTAAAATATTTTATGTTTCGTCCCTTTCTCTTCTATAGACATATAACGTGAAATACCAAGACGGATAACATTTAAGCTAACATAGACTTAACAAACGTTTGTTAATACGAAGGTAAGCACTTACACGCATACAATATTCGACAGCTCTCCTAATCAATCTAACTAATCCCAGTCTAGGGGATTTTGAGAGCTGACAGAAAGAGACTGACGGACAGCGGAAGTTTAGTAATAGACTGCTGAATTAATAGATTTTAGATTAATTCTTAGATCGGGCTACTGCAAACGGATGATAATGTGTATCATGAAACCTTTCAAAATACTGTTAATATAGACTGCCACAATAACAAATTTTAATCTCTTGTTATGTAGACTAAAAACAATAATAGCCATGGCGGTATCAATATCAAAACAAATTCCCAACTTTCACGACAGTCTACTGTAAAAAAGTCATTTATTAAAAAGTTGCATTGTAATGGATATGGCATGTGATTACGATTGACGTAGGGCGTGGTCGGGTAATCGGCAGACGCTGACTAGCAAGTCGGGGCCACGCCTTGGACGCTCGTGGCGCCAGGGTTCGCTTCTGATGATGTGAGGTGCTATGTAATGATCGCCGTTTTTAATTTTTGCACAGGAAGTGCTAAGTTTGGATGTCTTGGCGCTTTTGGCTTCCGATGGAAGTTGCTTTGTCTCCCTGGTTATGTGTTTTTTAAGAGTCGTGTAGGGACAGGCTTCTACTTATTTTATGTCACCAAAAATATTGAACGAATTGCCTAAAAAAACTTAAATTCTCTACCTTAGACCGTGATATTAAAAGTCCCTTATTCCCACAAATTACGGTCGATGCAAAGGCTTATTTTGTATAAGAAGCTTTTGAATTGTTTTCCTACATGCCCTAGGGAAAGTTGTTGTATCACGGATTGAATTCAGTTTCAAGGTTCGTACCTTCAAAATCACGATGAATATACGATACTTTAGTAAGTACCCAAAGATTATCGAATTGATTAATATAGGCCTTTCACCTATACAGACCAATTTTAAATATTTCCTTTTCAAAATTTTTTGTTTCACCTGAACACACCCAAATCACTTCCTCCAGAATCAATCTATAAACACAATCACTTAAACACCGCCGCAGCCTAATTTCATTGGCTGAACAAAGAAAAGAAAGCCCCGCTTTGTTACAGAGCCGCCGATCGGAATTCATTCAACATTAACAATAAAAAAAGTTAGAAAACCAACTGGCATTGTTAATTTAAAGGCAACTGGTCGTATTATTTACATACTTTTCGTAAAATCATCGAGGTTGTTTACAGTAATTAATTAGGGGTATACAAAGAATTTGGGCATTTACAACGCGTAGCTTTTTAATTGTCTGGGGCATATCATCGGCCTTTTGTTATGGAGGATATACGTTTTGGGGTAAATCGAGCAGAAAATTGTAACTTTAGCGCCCCTGGTTATAGGATAGGGTGGCACGGTGGTAGCGGGCACCTTGTAAATGTAGACGTTTATCAGTTGATTACATATGTAACAGCTGTAACTTTTTATTATTTTGTTCTAGGTGTAATGGAGTAAGTACTAACGATATTATCAGATAAAGATAAAGAAAGACTCATAAATGTAGGCATATAGAAATATACGCCATTCCTCTAGGTCTTGCTTTTTTATTTAATTCCTATGATTATCGGTTTGTCTAGTATTAGATTTACCGGAACACCTGGTTCTGTTTTCTACTGAAGCATCAGTTTTTCCCTACCGTGAGATGTTATTAATGCAGACACAAACAACTGCGTTAAAAAGATATTTGGAAGTTTTTAGGTACAAAGGACAAAATTGATAGGTACTTAAGTATATGATGACTCTGAAGACACGGTCAACCACAACTAACTAAGTAGTTTAAAAAGAGACTAAGTAAAATAATTTCATTGCTTTTATTTCTTCTCCAGGTTATACAAATTGCATCGGGTCGTAAAATAGCACAACTGCTCAGGATAATACTTATTCAATAGATGCAATCATAAGATATGAGGACATGGCACCCATTTATTGTCACATTATGAATACAAGACTTGGCAGGATCGACGTAGGGTGACTAAGTGGGATTGAGTAAATGCTATTAATTGCGATTAATATTTCGCTTTGAACCAATACAATAGAAAGTCAAGTTCCTTAATATTAATTTTTATTTGTTCATTGTAATGAGTTGCTTGCTTAACTTTGACTTGGATTTTTAATACATCTTAGTGGATCCGAAAAGTGTATCCAATGCGATGGGTCGACGATCTTCACAACATTGTAAGCAATGGAAAAGTCATGAAGAGGCCCATACCCAACTATGGGTTGTACCAACACCGGGTTGAAGAAGAAGATCTAAAAAGTGCTCACGAGATCCTCTTAGTGCTAATCTTTTTGAAACAGACCATTTATACTCTTCTTAGCTTGTCGACGTTCTCATCATTCACATCAGACACCTATCATTGTTATCGTTTTGGACATTTAAGGCTTAAAATTAGGTGTTCGCGTCAAAATTTACCTTCCACCAAACTGTCATTCCCACCATAAGCATGTGTGCTGTAACGCTTTTTATTAAAATACATTAATAAAAGTTTAGCTTCAAATTTAGTCGCCCTATTTAAGGTTCAATGGTAAAGATGTTAGGCGCACAGCACACAGCAGGCGTCGGGTCAGACCACGCTCCCGTTGTCGTGTCGGAGTCGTGGGCAGACGCCATGACAATTGAATTAATAAAATTTATAAGTTTACTTGTAACCCACACGTCGCACAATCGTGTTCAGTGCCAGACAATTTGTAATGCAATTTTGCCTCGATGTTAAACGGTCGGGGATTCTGGGATCCCCGTATTAAAGTTTATATTTATAATTTTTGGCGGTATTACACTTGGATTTTATTACTGTTTTGAATTATAGAAATCGATCAAGTCGGAATCTAGGAAGTCAATGAAATCACCCCTAAATTCTTACAGAGCGCACAGAATACCTAGATAAATAATGGCCTACACTCTAGCGCCGACATGGCTACTCTACCAAATGCTCCCTTGAAACATAATCCCGTGGTAATATTTCATAAATTACAGAAAATAAGAGTCAACTAAAAGAATTAATTTCTATTAATTATATGAAACATTTATAGGACTGCAATTCATTCATATCGAGTGGGTTACATGGTCAGTCGACCCTGGGAAGCCTGGTGTCAGTTTTTCAGAACCGCCATTAGGCTGACTGCAATCAGAATTAAAATTTTTTTTTTTACAAAAACAAAAGAAATAACGGCAATGGCTTACTCAAGTTATTATAATTCAAAATGTGTTCTAGACCTTATTTATTTACAAAACGTCTCAATCCAGTCATGCATTTCTTAATTATTTAATCACATTACACTAAGCCACGTGGGCTGCGCAGGAGTGGGCGAGAATTCAAGCTGCGCTACACGGCCGCGCCACGCGTGTTTAGTGTTATTATTTGTATAGTTCACATTTAGATAGAATATCTCTCTTATGACTCAAGTTGGTTGGTTTGGTACTTTACCAAAGAATCATACGTCAAATCCCAGAAGAATGATCTATTTGTTATTAAGGATAAACTATGTTTGGGCTTGACTCTACCGAAAGGCGGACTTGACTTGTGCCTAAGTTACGACAAAGGCTAAAAACCTGACCTCGCGTAGGTATTCGACTGTAATAATTAAAGCTTAAATCTCAGTATTTGTGTAAATAATGAATTAACGCCAGTTATGTATATTGATATAAGTTATATTTATATAGATTAGTATCACGATCTGGATCTTTACCATGCTATTTATTGTAATATGCCTATTCAAGCTCAAGCATATTACCTATTCTGTGATTCAAGTATCAATGCAACTGAGTTTCTTATGTGCAATAGAAATCGATCATTTCGCATAATGGCGCTTTGCAAAGAACCAATACAGCTAATATATATAAACTATCGCCAAGCTATTTGTCACCTTCATTAATACAAACATATTTAAATGCAGACAGCCAGGAATGAGTTGCAAGTAAGAAGCGATGTCCTGATTGATAGCGATAAGTTTGAGCAGGCAACACACACCGCATGTGTCGTCTTTGTTTTTTTTACCCGCCTGCGACAGAAGGAGGGTTATGTTTTCCGAGAGTATGTTTGTATGTATAATTGTTTGGCACGTTCTATAGCCTGAACAGCTCGATGGATTTTAGCTTAAGAGGTGTCATTTAGATTCGTATTTTCTGTGTGAGTGACACTGGGTTTGGATTTTTCGGGGGGAAACGCAGTCGGGTGTTTTAGTATTTTAAATTACTGTTATCTTGTTGTCAGCTTCTTTTCAATTATATTAGTTTAAACACTTCCTAATTCAAAAAGCTAATGTCTATATGAAGCTTAGACTATGGATCCAATAGATGGGAAATGCGAAAGAGAAATATATAGGATATGCGTATGTTAGAACGAGATAGAGAGCGAGACCATTTCATATACACAATAATGTCCCATATCAGCCTTACGGATTTCTTGTCAAAAACTAATATTTAAATTAAAAACAAGTCGTAAGTGTTAAAAAAGTGTTCAAAAGTAACTCAAGTTACAAATAAAACCCACATAATTTCACATTTTACACATAAGTACCACCAAAGATTATCGCTGTATAAATCCATGATTTCATAAATGTTTCGATAGTTTTTCTGCACTAATATATTAGAAATATCATGTAGTTTTATCCCATAATTGTGTAAGATACATGAATTCAAATTTGGATAAAAATAAATACGTGAATTGTCACAATTTCTAACCTAATTCTTGAAGTTTAGGGATTGACATCGATGCTGTCAAACATTATATCGATAGTATTGCACCCAAACGCTAGGGAGGAATAAATACCTACCTACTGGTATGAAACGTACCTACCTATATATTTAAATTCAGCAATCCGACACGGTTTATGAAAAACAAATTCCGCTACGAACGCGGGTAAATGTTTCTCGCGTCTCTGAGATAAGTCGAATTCGAGATTTCTCAAAAAAACTCTCACGCCTTAGAGATATAGTCTAATTTGAGATATCGCGAAAAATGTGGCGGATTTAAACTGAAAAGTTTAGTGTTCGTATTCTCATTCATCTCTCGTTATTGTAATATTACAATTTCTATTAAATACTTACCTTTCAGATGTCTATTTAATTTAGATATTTGCGAAATGGTTGGCAAAGAAAAATGGTTTTCCGAAATATATTCAACTATATGTAACACTTTCAATACAGTTTTCAGTAGAGCGAGAATCGGCCACTGGTCTCAAAATTATAACAAAGTTATTACTGTCCACCTATTGGAAATCGAGTCGGAGTGCTCGTTAAAAATAAAAATACTAAAGTACGAGTAGCATGTTTATTACGTAATTTTATTCTCACTTATCTCAAAAAATACTGCATACTTAATTTGGCAATGTTCTCACGTTAAGAAAATCGATCATAGTGATGTCGACATTGCTCGGCTCAGCACTATTTGACAGGGAACACATGTATGACACACACACACAGTTTTTAAATTGGTCTCGTTTCTTTTACTTAGCAGCCAATCTATTGCCGTAGTCAAAAAAATTCTAAATCTATGATATGAAGCCATTTGGCCTCGCGAATCGACAGCCTGTTGCGACTAACTAATCGCACTTAATCTGACTTATAGTCCAACCAGGAAAATAGCAGCCTTGGCCATATTGCGGAAAAATATTAGAACTAATTTCTTTTACTGGCAACTAGGTATTCAAGTAACATTCCGTCATCTGCCAAAAAGAGACAGGAGTGAACGTTGTGTATTTTGATATTATCAAATAAAAATATTTATTAAAATGGTAAAAATAATATATAGTAATGATAGAAAAGTGATATAAAAGATGAAAACGAAGGATTGATTTCTATTTCATTAAATGACATTGTCAATTTTGTTGTTGACATGACACATACAACATGTTGCCAGTAGCGACGCCAATGCAGGGTTTTTATTTTCCTGGTCGGGCTATACCTTTCTCATTGATGCTCTAACTAATCACTGACAAATTATTATATAATATGGTTATAAAATTTTTCAATGACTGCGATTTTGGCGTAATAATCTAGACAATTTTGAGTCAATTTCGAGGCATGTTAGCAATTCTTTATCGAGACACATGTGATGTTTTGAAAATACATTATTATATTAAAATAGACTCTGCAAAACAAAACTCGCTATTAAATCATTTCTCCGCTTGTCGCTCTCGCTTCGGCCGGAGCCCTAGTCGCTTGCATTCTCCGCTGATTGTCCGAATGTTTGTTTTCCCAAGTTGATGTATGGCCACCATAAATTGTGGGCCTCGGGCTTTCCAATTATGTTCTTCACTCTCTACACTCTACATATGCGTACAAACCAAATTTTAACAGCTGCTCAGAGGGATATAGGTACCTATTTACAGGAAATATATCCAACTGATAAACATTTAGGAATTTAAATTAGGTATTGGCCATGTGAGTGTAAGAGTACCTACTAAATGAGGCCTAGTATTTTATGAGTAACCCGATTTTTCACATATAATTAGTTAACACTTAGGAATATTGTGACTGAGCGACGTTTAATTTTACGGCATCATGCTGTCTTGTGTTTTCGCGATTATTCCATATAGATTTTTTTAAGTGTTTATACAATACAAATGCGCCAGACAGCCCACAAAAATCTCCTGGGCTTTATCTGGCTATCTGCTCTTCTACCAGCGATGGGCATAGGTAACTGGAATCTAAGGTTAATTTTGTTACATCCAAAATTGCAATTATTCTACTTATTAAAATTCTGTGCTTGTTACTAAAATAAATATTCATAAACTATGTTTTAATTAGAATTCAATAAGATTGATTATATTTACAGACGAGACACATAATTAAAATCAACAGAAATATACTTTGACAGCAGCTTAGTGACATGGTAGTCATAACATAACAGCCAATAGACGACCGTTGGAATTGGTCAAGCGTGACCCGGTTTTAGACCGCCTACCTAGACGCCACGACATACCGGGCGATCATTTACGGGCCCTGTCATGAACACAAACACTGACTGATTTTCTGTCTAATTGATTGCTTGACTTATGAGATCACCATTAAAAAACTAATTAAACCACAAGACTTGGTATTAACCAACAGCGAAATTAGAAAAACTGTGATCTATGTATATTAGTTTTATGGGTGAGTTTTGAAAGAAAAGCAAAATGAAGAATTAGAAAAAAAAGTTGATGCTTATTAAACCCTTTTAGTATGCGGTTTGGTTTGTCCTAATTGAGTTGAAGGAAGGTTAATTTCTTGTATAGATAAATTATTGTTGTTTTATGCAAATGTTCACTGGCAGGCTTTGGAAATAATTAAATTCGTCCGGGCCCCGCGGCCGTTGAGATTCTTGACAATGTTTTATGTGATTAGTAAGGCTTTAAACTTTAATTTATTTACTTTGAAGATGGCACTTAATTTGCCATAGCATCTTTAGCACTGATGGCGCCATTCGAAATATTTTTTGGTCTCATTTTCATTTCTTGGCTCAGGTTTCCACTAATATAAGTAGATATCATCTCTCGCTATCGACGATGTCCTAACTCTAAGCTGACTCTCCTTCCTGCAAATCTGTTCCGACTCTTACAGAAATGTACTAACCCGTTTGATTGCCTTAAATAAGCCATGAAAACTAGGATTATATTAAAACTGTTAATCGATAGATGAATATTTTCGAAATTACATTCCATTCATAAATGTCTAATTATGGCGATCATTATTTATTTCACTAAAACGAACTCAATTACCACTAAACAGTGTGAACGCTTCATATTTGCATTCTTAATGAAATCCCCTAATGTTAATCGTATTTCCGTATTCAATGCCAACCAATCATCCCGAATTATTGCTTTTAATTATGTTTCATTTAGCCTAAGGCTGATTATAAGATCAGTAAATATATCTCAAGTGTAACAAAAATCGAAATGGTTTTTTTTTCTGTTTTGAACAAGCTAGTTTATGTTTAATGAATTTGATAACTTTACCATTAGGCCTTATTTAGCGTTACTTTTGTTTTAACTTGAGTCGATAAAACTGATCTACACTTATATTGTACTTAGTTGATATGAAACAATATCGATAATTGTCATATTTTAATTAAAACTGACATTACTGTGGCTTTTATCGGTGGCACATTATCGGTGCTTTAACTGGTCCATTTTCTCATTCCCTTTTTGGACTCGTTTATAACTGAAGTAATAAATACATATTATTGATATGACTTACACTTATCACACAAAACACATTAAATATTTCAGCACGAACCAAATTAATATTCTATGAAGTTTTAATAAAAATGATCAAGGGAGCCTCGGGCGCCAACGCATTTGGAGAAAAGGCGGATGAATGTTTTACAATCAAAGAATTTATGTGGAGATTCGAATAAGTGGTCTTCCATGCGCCGATAACGTATGCGAGAGCATAACGAACCTCCATTTAACAATTAACTTAACAAACAAACGTAATATATTGTGGTTAAATTTTAATCCAACATGGCGGCAGAAAACGCGCGCCGTAACTTGAAATAAAACTTATTTTTGTAAGTTATTGTATTTGTTCGTAAATAATTTATACGAATGAAATTAACTATTTTGTAGTGCCATTAAATTTCTGAACAATACGTGAATGTGAGCTTGTAAATTACAATAAAGGTAACGCCGCTCTGTTTAATGGATTTTGTTCTTGTTGAGTTTATGAAACGTAATCATTTGGTAATACATTAAATGTTATGTCAATACAACTGTTTTAAGCTTTACTTTAAAACACGCGCCCATAGTCATATCTACCTCTCTTACTAGGAGTATTTCTTTAGCGTAGTAGCGTCCTCCCTACATGGCCTACCTATCTCTACATGGTTTGTGGCGGGTGGCAGTGGTAGATATGCTTGTTTATGGTCTCGAAACTTAAAATGAATTATATAAATGCATTAAAAAAAAAACACATAGGGATTGTAACACCTTGCTTATCAGTTTGTGTGACCATTGATCTTATATTAACCCTAATCTCGCGTTTCAGTGGAAATGAAAGGTGGTAGATGGCTAAAACCAAAGATCACTCGTTCTATATCGTTGGTGGTGCGGCAATTTGTTGGCAACGCCTGATTGCTAACAGTGCGATAATGAGTGGCTTATTATAAAATTATTAATTGCGGACGACCCGCTGTGCGAACCAATTGGCGGACGCGAAATCTATATCTCTTCCTTTCATTATTGAGTTTTCTCGATAGTATCCTAAGGTATATTGGTTTGGAGTTACGGCTCCGTCAAAAAGAATTGAATTAAGTTTATTATGATAATCACACGCATAAATAATTACACAGAAACAGGCCTAGTGTAGTGATAAGAAAAAGAGATGGTATTTGCTAGCGACACCGCTAGCAAATACCATCTCTTTTTTCAAGTAAATTATTTATTTATTTTATGTACACATTGTAATAAATACATTGGAAACTTACGTAAATTAGAGACAGATCTTTTTGTCTTTATCGCCTTTTACGACATCCTTGGGAAAAGAGGCGGGGTGTTCTTCACTAAGTTCTCCACGTGATCGAGGCCTTACGTTGGATATTACAACACATAGCCATAACTCTTTTTTGCCAACTTGAGTAACCAAAACATATTTTCTTCTTCAACAACAGGTTGCGAAATCTCAGTTTCCTAAGGTTCTTTTCTTTCTTTTATATGCACGCCTATTACGACTCTACATAAAGAAAACTGTCCTATTCATCCATACTTAATATTATAAATGCTAAAGTATGTCTGTCTGTCTGTTACGTTTTCACGGCCAAACCGCTAAACGGATTTTGTTGAAATTTGGTATGAATATAGTTGAAGACCCGCGGTCAAACATAGGCTACTATTTGACGCAGGCAGAGCTGCGGGAAACAGCTGATATTTTATATTTCTAGTTAATTTTGAGTTGTGAGAATCAAAGTCATCTGCGTAAGTACTATCTTTAGGAGAAAAGGCTTATTGAAAGACAGGTATCTTCCTTAACCAGATTTTAAAATCAGGTAGAGACTTTGTCCATTCACCGAGTGATTAAAATTATAATTGCACTTGACTTGTTAGAATTAGTGATCTTTTAATGTCGACAAAAATAATACTATTTATTATTTATTCTACCTAAAGCCAGGTATTTGGTTTAAGTACCACTTACTCAAAGGTTCTGGTTTCTCACTTCATGATTTTTATCTACCGCATTTTAACTATTATCTTCCGGATTAAGATAAGCAGGGATTATGAAAGTTATTAAAAATTTATTTGAGCTCAGTATGCATTGTCGCAAAAGGTTACGTCCATACTCAAGTTTGCTTAGTGATGCTAGAAGTGACCACTTTTCAATAGTCGGCCCATGCTCATCCAGCTTTAGTCCAAACCTAATTCCTAAAATTTGAAACGTGGACGAATACAGATTTTACAAATACAATTCGCTTGAAATGACAATTCACATACAAAGCAACCGTTTCGTCCAATTATACGACCATAAAACTAATCATAAACCTTTACCGCCGCATACCTATGTACGTACACTTATAAAGATATTGGAACCTATTGCTATAACATGAAGGTTCAATTTGTGGCGAAACAAGGAATTTTTTTTAACCAAATAAATGCATAGAGTTATAATTGTGACAAGAGTGAGAACTGTTAACCGTTGCGACAAAACCATTTATTACTTAAGAAAAATAAAAATAATATAGTCTAACTAACAAAATTATTCAATAAATATCATGTCCAGTAAGCAGTTAAAATTACCTTTGAACAAGTTAAGTATTGATTTTCAAAAATGTAAGATTTCACGAAATACGACAATGAAAAGGTAGATTTTCGACATTTCCGCCGAAGTTTGCTTTCAAGATGTGGATTTTATTTTAAACTGGGTCATGCACATTATTGCACATGTGAAACGCTGCTGGCAAGGAATTTTTATTAACTTACTTAAACAATCCTCTTTTCATAACCATTTATTTCATTTCTTTTATTGGCTTACATAAGCGCATATCATCACAGTACGTATGAGAAAATGTATGTGTATATCTTAAAAACGAAGGCTACCTACAGGGTTAAAATTTTCTTTATCAATGGCTAACGGTAGAAACTCTACTAGAGTACAAGAAGAAATAAATATGCGCCATGGGCGCGGTGCAAAAATTTCATTAGGTTCATTGTAATGCGTTCGCTCTAGTGAATATGAACTCTGAGCTACCACGTAATATGACGACGAATCCTACTCCACTCATTAGAGAAAACAAATCAAAATAATTAGGTAATAAAAGCGGCGTTATTCCCATTGTGGCATAATTTCCTAGATTGGGCTTTATGGCCCATTTGATTGGTACAAATTTGTTTATGGCTGCTCATGTTTTGGCTATTAGTTTCTATGGCGGATTCGTTTGTGATTCGGGGACTGTTCAGGCATATTTATTGTAGTTTTTTTTTTATATTTACGTATTATTTCATAAACAAAATTTGATCGCAAAATATTTATTTATTTAACACTTTTTAAATATATTGCTTAAGAACCGATTTATGAACCCTTTTTTTTATTAAGTAGTACTTGAAGTTTGGTAAAGCTCTTAAGAAAAGGGGTAAAATACGGCATAAAGATTTACAAGTTTCTACCTTTCTACGACTTATGGACTTTTTGTTAACTAACATATCATGAGCACTTATAACTGTTCGCCCACAAAAGCATTACCAAGAAGAGACGTAACATAAATCTATTGCAGATATCCTGGGACTGAGAAAAAATAGCGGAATTGTATCTTGTTTTTAAGAAGCTCATAAACCCAAAATTGAGAAATTTATTTCGGGTTCAGAAAACTAAAATACTGAGAATACCACGTGATGGAATTACTAATTACACATCAGCCCTTACATTCCACTTATTGATAACTACCCTTTCATATCCCTTCTACGGTCATAAAATAAATAATAACATAGTTACCCAAAATAACCCGAAACCAACTGGTTAGCTTTCTGAAATCGTTTTACAATCGATTTCCGACTAACTGTTAAGTTAATGGACATCGGGCCTGGCGCCTAGCTTCACTAATTACATACTTTAATTACTTATAACAGAATGCGCCGTGAAAATCCCTAATAATCATCATCTTAGCGTTATCCCGGTTGCATTTCAAGCCATATGGCTTCGAAGCACATACATAGTTCTTTACCAAGAAAGCCGCTAACGATGGAATGGGCACGTCTTACGGAAAAATCAGCTAATTATGTGGGGAACAAGTGCTTAGCTATGCCGCCTCCATCAGGCCCTGGTAGAAGGGGTGCGATCAAAAAGTGCTGGCTTGAGGTCGCACGGACGGATATGCGTGTTAATGGTCTCACAACTATGGGATGCCGAAAACCGGGCGAAGTGGAGGAGAAAGAGCAGGAAAGCGGACACTAGGCTCCCAGGCAAACAGCCGAGGACGCAACCGGGAAGGCGTTGAGTTGAGAGAGAATAGTACAACTGTTCACCAATGAATTTCAGCTAACTTCCGAACCCATATAATACTTAATATTGAACATTTTTTTTATAACTTCGTGATCGAGTCGGATTCGCACAGCAATCGTTGCATATCCAAACAAGAAGCGTTGAGTGCAAAGGCTAGTAGAAAAAATGCAACAATGACCATTTCATGCACCTGCCAATTTCAACTCATTATCGTTAACCAAAATCACAACGACTTTAAATTATGCCATTATGTCTCTGTAGGGACCAGTCGAGTTTTTCAAGGGACTAAAATGTCAATAAATGAATCCTTTTGATTTCAACGATCACCGCTTCAGCACATGAGTAGGAAATAGAACAGAGAGAGGATCGGTTAACGCACTCATAAGTTATGTACTATGTGTAACACAACATGTGTACCTATATACGGTACGCTGCACACGTTCATGTTTTCATGAGTTAAGACCACTCAAAAATAATGGTCTTAACGTAGCAAGGATTTAAGGACCCTGACACCGATTTCAATTTTTTATCAAGTTAAGAACCATTATTTTTAGGTCTTTAAATACTGGTTACCATTCCTTCATTCTGTACTCTCTTGAATGACTAGTGTATGTCATGCGTGCGTGCGTGCGTGCGTGCCTCATGTGTTACATTTGTGAGCATGCTGAACTTGGCGCAGTACAAAATTAACCTTTTTCTCTGGTACGTTATCTACTCATACGACCTCATTTTGTTTTCTCACTCGGTGGAATAACTCGATTGATAAAGTTATCATGGCGCAAAAAGTGTGTACGGGATGAATCGGTCTTTAACATATCTGTAGAGAGCCGATTTTAAGATCAAGTCGCTGAGATTATCACATGGGATAATTTTATAATTTAACAAATATTATGAAATATCGAAAAGATTTGCAAAGCCATAAGTACGGCTTTGAATTTTACAATCAATCAATCAATATGAGCGAACGTGCGAGATAATAATATAGTGCACATAACATAAAAATAGTAAACTGGAAGATCTTAATACGTTTTTACTTAATTTTGATCTTTTTAATCCACCTGCCAGTAAAATTACCTCCCAAAACATTCTTAATTATGATTATGACTGCCATTTGACGATATTTATAATTGTTAAAAACATTACAATATCTTTCATAATATAATAGGTATCCAGCGCTACCACATCGACATACTAAATTCGATCAACCTATAAACTTCCCGTCAATTAGACAGGTGTGAAAGAATATTCTCCACAAATGCGAAAAATTATCGCTTGATAACAGAATACGATCTAAAATATCGTTTCTGGTGCCCTATTTTTGAAATGAATGACATGTCTATCAGATCAGCTACCAGCCGTGCAAGTTTTAAACGTTTCTTTTACAATTTCTTTCTCGAGAGGCTATAGGAGGCGGATTGTGACGCGTTAAGTAATTCACATTGACACTGTTGTTGCTTGTTGCTACAATATTTATACTGATAAAATTTAAGTCATATGTAGTATATTTTGTATTTATATATATATAATTATGTTGTATAAGTATGTATAGTTCATGTACGTTTGTAACATTTTGGTATTATATGTATGTAACTGTGTTTGAACACCCACATTTAAGATCTCTGCTTGACCCAAAGGTTGGCTGTTAGATAATGCTTTTAGCATTAAGTCCGCCTATTGTGATATACAATTGTATATTTGTACAATAAAGTTTAAATAAATAAAAAATCCTTCGATATCGAACAAAAGTTATTCGCCTGGCCAATTTTGCGTGACTCATACTTTTCAAAAATAGCACTACTGGGCTTCACCGAACAATGCAATTAACGGAACACCAATAAAAATAATTGAGTACAAAAAGGTATCTGCTTTTATCTACCATTTATTATTTTGATTACCCTGGTTATTGTTATGGGGCTGCATGTTTTTGAATGGTCTGGTTCGAATCCGAAGGCGCTTGGTGTCCTATTGTGTCAAGTCGCTGAGCTTATACATTGATTTTTATTACACTAAGATAGAGTGGGGTACTTCGAACCCATAAACGTTAGTATTTGAATTTCAATAATAATATTGATGTCTTATATATTTTCGCGTTAGTTTCACATGGAATGCTTCATCATCCATTTATAATTTAATATTGGGTTATACATGTCGTGGCCAGGTCGTTGAATAGACCATTTCATGATATGGCCAAAACAGAATCGACCAGATCATTGAACTTCAAACATTTCATGATATTATCAACTGATGCACGACTACATCATGATCTGGCCAAGTGATCATATGGTTCAATCAGTAGAAGCGCTAATGTTGCTATTTTTATGAGCATTATCAGGGCGGCGGGGTATCAGCTGTTAAAAAATCGAAGAATATTAGTTAAATAAAAAATAAAAGTAAAAGGATAAATTGATTATCGTTAAGCGTCTAGTAATATATGATAAACTTAAAACAAAACTTTCAGAATTTAAACACAATGTTTTGAGCGTGTGTAAACGTGGATGACTATATCATTAAACACTGACGTTTTATTGATATGATCGATTCTGCTTTGGCCATATCATGAAATGGTCGTATTTAATGATCTGGTCGACCATATCATGAAATGATCAATTTTATATTATATATATATATATATATATATATATATCCGTTGGATATATATATATATATATATATATATATATATATATATATATATATATATATATATCCAACGGAAGCAGTGTTTTTACCCGACTGCTTTTTGACCGACGAAAAAAATGGATTGCGCGTTTGACCGGTATATCTGTCATGATAATAAATGATATGTATGTCCTAAGATGTCACTGTGGTAGATCAAAATAGAAAAAATAAAGAGTGATGCTGATGGATGCCAATATGTAAAATATCCTAGGTATTAAAAAAATCAAACTAACAAAAAAAGAAAAGTCTACAAAAATATTTTGATGGGCATAATAATTGTCATTTCAGTGCATAACCAAAAGATATTCTAATCTAGTGAGTAGTCCTCCAAATAAGTCCGTGCCCGTAGTTTGATGGTAAGTATATTCTGTGGCTGTCTTTTAGGGTGATTTTATTGTTATCGTTATGTGTTTGTTTGTTCGTGCCGACGACAATAGCGCATGATGTGTAGTTTTTGATTGACTGTGGTATAAAAAAACTAAGTAGCTTTTTGACGTTTATCATTAGGCACTACGACTTATATTTAATTGAAAATGAACGGGTAGATTTTAAAATTTGCACAAGATACGTTGTAATAATAATTAGATGGTAAGTACTCGTAAATCATAAGTTAAAAAAAATCGTAACAAGCTGCTTCAGCTTGAAATACATATTATAATTATACTAAGATAAATCAATTTATCTTAGTATAACTTATGAAAATTCACTTCGTAATAAACTCTAAATAAACTTATTTTTTTTATAAAAAACAATAAAAAATGAAAACAACCGTCCTCTAAATGAAAATTATGTAAATATTTAGCTGGGAACTGAATAAAAATAAATCCCACAAAGGCCCCGGCGAGATTCGAACTCGCGATCTCCTGTTTACTAGACAGGCGCTTTAACCAACTAAGCCACGGCGCCGGCGGTTGTTATTGCGAAAATACCATTCTCATACCCGTCACGCTTCTCTACATTTTTATCTGTAATCCATTGAAAAATTTATTAATATACCTACCGTGATTATGTAAAATTATTACACAAATTAATAATTTTAGTAGGAATTATAAAGATGCGCTTGATGCTAATTGGTATTCTCTACCGATTATACAGATAAATTCAATTTTAATTAAATATCTCTTTACCTGTCTAGGAGTGTTTATAAATTTTGGTGCGATTTGATTTTGATAATTATTTTATTTATAGTTATACAAGCTGTAGCACCTAGCTTTTGTCATGTTGTTATTTTATTTCCAATTGGTATCTAGCTAGATATTTATAATTTTGCAAATAAATATAGATGACGCTATTTTCCTCACTCTCATGTTCTATAAATTGTTACGTCTCCGGCATATCCAGATTATATATTAAGAATTTTATTTTTGCTATGCGGTCAGAGAGAGGGTTTGGGGAACAGATTACGTTGTCTACAATCAATTTTAATTATGAGACTAACTAAACTACGACAGGAATCAATAAATTTCTCGAATCTATAACTTTCATCACAATGGCTAGAAATACAATACAATATTCGCTTGCATCTAATTAAGACATAAACTACATATTGCAAATAATTTAGCCAGATCTTGCCAACTTTATTACTGTTACAAAAGATTCAAATTCCAATGTTTTTAATGAGTTCTTTGATAGGCATTCAAGGCAGTTCGACAATAAACTCCTAAGCACGAACGCTAATGACTCGTTTAATAAAGGAATAATCAGCGGTACGTAATTACAGGGTAATATTGATTATTACGACCAGCAATATTGATATTACAACAGTAATATTGCAACAAAGTCGACATGATTCCATTATTGTTTATAACCTTCCGTGTTCGTGTAATTTTATTACAGTTTCAGTGGATTATTGTGAATTGCCCTTTAGTTCAAAACTCTAATCTCTATGATAACTCTCTACTTCTTTACTACCAAGAAGTAGCGATCCTAAGTGGCAATCTGTTGACATTTTTATAGGGTAGGGAATTAGATTATTTTTCACTATATAGGGCAACCAATCCAAGACCTGACGCGCTTACTGTCGCTTGTAAAGAATGTCCAAAAATTATTCGCAATAATAACAAATGTATGTTTTTATTAGCACTGTCTTTCTATACCTTTCATATCTAAGGCTGAAAGTTGTTTCCCTGTGAAATAGAGCGAATAACAATATTTTACTAGGCGCAGAAAAATGCCAAGCTGTTATCATATCCTTGACAAGATAATTGCAGTTTTTAGCGGCAATCTAGACAGAGTGGTAATTGCGAAGAATTAACATGTCTCGTAAGTTACCGCAGTGTTATTATCGCAATATGTTTTTAAAAAATAGTAAAATATTTCGTTCTTTGGTTTAGGATTACCCTCCGTCTCCCTAGGCCGGCCCAATATGAAGAGAACTGGCGAAATTTCATGTTTTTCTATACACTATAACTTTGACCTTAAGTAATTTTAAGCAATACATTTTTTTTCGTCTAGTTTGTAATTAAAAAAAAAATGTCATTAAAAATGTGTTAAGAAATGAAATCTAAAAATTATTTTTCTTCCAAAACTCCGTGAATATTGAGGAAAATATATTCTTACGTATAAAAAAATATATTGTGATTCTGAATGTGCCTTCTTTATTTTCGGTACATTGAAATGAATATAACAAATAATCGTTTGTACCCCTAACTTAACTGTTTCAATTTTCACCTCATGAGGGTTGACTGGAAGAGATTGTCTAGCAATAAGCCCGCCTTTGCTCATATTATGTTGAAGTCTTTTTAAATTTTATATTATTTGTTACTGTATGGGGGCAATATAGATATTTTGTATTGTATCGTTTTTATTACAAAAATCTCCAAAGTATGGGAAATGTCAATCGCTTCGTATTGGAATCTCGGGAGAGTGCGCTGTAACTTGCTCGAGACTCTTACAAGATTAAGCTCTTGCCAGTCGCATCTGCTTGATCTTCCAACAAGTTATACGAGTATGTTACCCCTGTCTCTGTGATAATTTTAGAGCACCTAAAAGCCCTTAAAAGAAGGGGTCTCCCCTTTCTATAAGGGGCGTGGTCATAGTACAATGACGCCTCTTGGTCATCTGCCGTGTATCCAGGACCGTGTCTAGGACGTCAGTAATATTCTCTTTTCTCTTACTATCCTTGGTTTTTAAACTCATTTTACGTCTTGGTATGTATAAATTTATTCTACGGCATAAAATAATAATAAACTCTCTTATTTTCCGCCATTCATTTCAAAATCGTGGTATTTATCCACGGAGTAATAGTAAAGTAATAGTAAATGTATTTATCGATAATTTTAGGAGTACCTTCTACAGGCCATTATTGAAATACTGCTATTTTTTTTAAATTTTCTATTAAAATAGTTGCTAACACAATGGCCAATACTTACTTTCGTCTTAACTTGAATATCTTGTGGTGTCAGGTTTTTTTAGAACAATGAAATATAACAACGGAAAAGTTCAAGATAGCTCTATTTTTAGGCAAACTATTTAACAACAATGGTAGGTAGATGGGTTAAATACGAATCTAAGATATCATTATTTATTGAGTCGAACGGGTTCTTTAAAGTACCAAAACAAAAGATAAGAAATGTAATAGAGGGATAATAAAATGTGATTAACAGTTTGTTTAACATCCCCCATTCTTAGTAAATGTTAACTGTAAATATATAGCATTGTTAACATTGTCCTATGATTAGTCATTAAAAAAAGTTACTTTTGACTCTGTAGGTAAATCGTCACCAAACTGTAGTCAACCCCGTTTACGATACGTGGGAGTCGGACTCGCGCGCGAAGGGTTCCGAATCATTTATAAAAACTGTAATAAAATCATAACTGATAAGTATAATTTTATTACCTTAATTTTTTATTTTATTTTAAATTATTTATTTAATTGTTTTGTATTTGTTGTTATAGCAACAACAGAAACATCATCTGTGAAAATTGACAAACTATCACGGTTCGTAAGATACAGAGCCTAGTGACAGACAGACGGACAGCAGAGTATTAGTAATAGGGTCCCGTATTACCCTTTAAGTACGGAAACCCTTATAATGGAATCGCGAGTAATGGCGTCGGCTTTACGAAGACATGCAAATTCAATTTGTTGGTCTAATTAAAGTTCTACTTATTCGTGTTTTATAGTCGGTTTGCATGTATCGTAATTAACTCTAGAACCGCGTAGCATTAAAGAAAGCAATGGCTCTACATGTAAACAATGTAAATATTTACGTCTCCTTTAAACAATTAATATTTATTGATTGATAACAAATGAATAAATGTATATGTAAATGCATTATAATTTATTCTGTGAAATTCAGTCTTTCCTCTGTAAAATATTGTTGCACCGAGAGGATCTCTAAAGTGGTTTTACCTTTAGTAGATTATTGTAGATGTACAATAAATAGACTTAGACGATGCGTTGTTCTGCGCCTTTTATTTCGACACAATAAAATGGACTTTATCTATCCTACAGTCAAAAACTACACAGCCAAAAAAAATTAACTACTTGGAATAAATAACTTAAACCAGCCATTTACTTAGGAAGGAGCTCGTGGCATCGCGTGTGGAAAGTTAAGTTAACTAATAGTTCCTAACTAAACCCTAACTAATAGCCCGCTAACTCAACAAACACGAAACACAATTAGCTCAAACGTTTCTTTGTTTCATTATTTAAAAGGAAAACTAACGTGGAATTGTTAAAATTAGATTTTCATTCTGGGGAAGGATCCCCAATGAAGAGTATGGCAACGCACGATTGGTGCCTATCTGATGTGATTCTATTCAATTATGTTTGTTTGAAGTTATAGTAAAAAAAGGGAAAGTACTAAGCAGGCTCGCACCAAGAATTCCGTATTATCTATCATAATTATTGAGACCAGCAAAAAAAATAGGTCTTCATAGTCCGACGATCGGACTCCGGATTTTGTAATACTTTAAATATTTCACAGCTTTTCTGTAAAAAAATAATTTCTTTTATTTTTATTTTTTTAAATTAATCGACTAGAAATTATGTTGAGTTAGCGGTTATGATGATGATACATGGATGTCAGATTTTATCCCATACACTTCAAGGTATCTTCTTGCCAAATTTCATGATTCTAGGTCAATTATAAGTAGGAAGGTTTTGATATGTTGGCGAATGAACAGGAAATATTAGTATGGATGCGCACAGTCAAATATAGTGATTCCTTTATTGGTTGAATTTTTTACAGTTACGAGAGAGACTAAGCACAGATTTTATTAATAAGTATTAATTTCAACTTTATAACTCTACGCGTTTCTTAAGTTAAACAGACGGGCCCTAAAAAGGTGGTACCTACCAAGTCATGGATAAATAAATATTGTCATTGATACCTTTCTCTAGCTATCTTACTAGTAAATATACTACTTGTCAGAAAGCAATAGAATCGGTTAGCGAACGTAAATGAGACATCAATAGCAAAATACGGCCCATACAGAGCCGGGTTGTTTTAATGGCGATCGGCACGCAACGAAACGGTAACGTACGCGTATGGTTACCACCTCACAGTTACTCTGTCCGTTTTTCCCCAGTCATCATTATAATAGCATCATCCTTGAGGGGTGGGTTAAAAGCTTGGTAAAAGGGTGGTCCGTTAATTAAGGCTTTTGTTTAAAGATTCGAGGTAGTGGAGAGATCTTTTGGTCTAGTTTTCCTGCACAGTGAATAACAGAAACCAGACGGCTGTAACTTCATTGTAATAAGCTATATCGCGAAATCTGGAACCATGATTGTTAAGACTACCTTCTGAATTTGGAAAGGCACAATGGGAAAACAAACGAATGAAGATATTATTGTAATGTTCAGAATGAGGTTGGAACACCACAATCCATTTTAAATGGGAATCAAGAAAACTGGTTTCCTTTCGGTAAGGGCTAGCCTATACATATTTATATAACATTATCAGACTATTACTATTAATAATACGTTTTACTTATAGTTGTTTAGCTGGCAAGAGATATCTCATTGTGCATTTAATTTTTGTGTTCTTGTGTTTATTAAATATGTGTGAAACTTTGCAGCACAATAAAGAAATTACAAACTTTTTAATTTGACAAACTTAAATTAAGTTTGAAATAAATAAATACATACGTATTTAGTCAACCCTACTGTCATGTCTCGATGTTAGTTGGTAAGCCAGCTAATAGCTGTTACCGATACACCGTCAATAAAACCGATCCAAGTATATTTGCTCTGTCTATTGTACTTATTTGCTAACTAGGTCGGCTTATCTTTAACGATGTTTAAAAACTTTTACTCGACACTTTTGGAACGGATATGTTAAAAACCTTTATCCGTTCCAAAAGTATCGACGACTCTACATTAGTAAGTTATTTCGTGATTTGAAACACAAAAAATAAAGAATAGAATAGAATATATCTTTATTGAGAAAGCTGTCACTTATGTACAGTAAAGGTCTAATAAACTTATGCTACATGTTTGTAAAGCTCATTTAATTAATTATTTTATTATATTTCGTTTAAACTTTAGACTAATTAAGTACTTACTTCCAAATTTTTGTGTATTCATACCTACTAATATAGTTAAATAAAATTACTTTTTGTTACACCAAACATATTTTATTTACTACTTTATATTACAAACCTCTCTGTTACATTTTCATATTCGGATTACAATTTGTATTTTACAGTCTTTATGTGCCTATATTACTTGATTGCAATTTGTTTTAATAAAGTAAGTAATAAACTTTATTTTACACCCACATAAAGCTATCTGCTTGACCCAAAGGTTGACTGTTAGATAATGCTTTCAGCATTAAGTCCACCTATTGTGCTTTACAATTGTATTTGTACAATAAAGTTTAAATAAAAAAATTAATAAATAAATTATAAAGTTTACTTTTTGATCACCCAAAACTTGATGTGAATGTGAGGGACTGATCTACACGCTACGCATAGACAACTTATACGACACGATCATCATTATTATTTCATGTAGGTTACATTTTCTATCGACCATGTACACCCTGGTGTCAGAGTTGTTCGGAATCGCCTATCGGCCTCTGACGTGGTTCCTTTAACGACTACCAAATGGCAGCCGGGACCAACGGCTTAACGTGCGACGATACGATATGATACGCTAGTACGATAGCTTGCCTTTCAGTTCAAACTTCACCCTGATTTAATCGACAGTGGCATCATAAACATCTATAAAAGTTAATAACCACTTCTTAGAATCATAAATATCCATTCTTGCAAGTGCTAAGTACAAAATAATTGCTATACAGATTGATACACAACTGTACTGTTTAGCCGACTGTGTCACAAAAGCGTAATTAAGGCGGGCTTGGCATGGGTTGGCTTGACAGGTGGCATTTCACGAACCGTCGTAAGACTACAATTTTTTTTATCACTATTGAAAAGGTCGACGTAGCCACTTGAGCAGTACAAGAAACACATTCTCACATAAACAATTGCAATTACATTAAATTATTCAAAAAACTTTCTTATTGTTCTGTTAATAAGGTGTTTTAATGCAGTTTTGTGATGGCAAAATAAGGATTGCCGACAAGTTTACACAGTGCAAAAGATCCTATAATTGCATTAAGTTAATTAACACTTACGATTCGTTTGACTGTATCGGCAGATAATTGTTTAGAAAAAGCTCTAGATAAGCTGCTGAATAATTAAGTTACAGGGTGGTTTCGGCTCGATCAACCGTTTCGTATTGATTAACTGATAAAGATATACAGGTGATTGAATATGTGGGTGAAATAATACGTGAAATGGTTAAATAATGGGCTTGAAAATATAGCAACTTTAATTATTTATACCGTTTATTTTGACATTCTTACTATTTTAATAATTTAATAAATTAAAATTGTTTGTTTTCTGTATTATATTATAAAATATGAAGTAATTTATATGGAAAGTCAAAACAAACATGAATGGAACCTGTAGCTCCGCTTTTTCTTTTTTGTTTGGTCCCAAGCTTAGACTATTTATATTAATCAAAGGTACCAAGTTTAGACACGCAGAAAATAGCCTTTGTATTTACTTCTTATGTTGTTTTCTATAAGTTTCAATTAGTAGATATAGACAAAATAATTTACACATTATTTAATTTGACATTGCTTAAATAAGGATTATTAGCTGTGTCCCGCAGCTTTGCCTGCGTCAAAAAATAACCAATTTTCTTCAACTATATATATTCATACCAAATTTTATCAAAATCCGTTCAGCGGTTGGGCCGTGAAAGCATAACAGACAAACAGATACACAGACTTTCGCACTTATAATATTAAATACCAGCCAGTTATACTAATGCATAACTTTTACCCATTTAACCTTTGTAACCCATCTCTCTCAGTGATAGTCGCAAGAAAACAATTATCAACTATTTGCAGAACCTTTAAAGTTGTGTTTTAACCGGTCATTTATGGAATCGAAACCGCCACCTTTGTAGCTTCACAAATACTGTTAATTAAAAATTAACAACTTTACTAATTAGACGTAGTTGCAGAATAATTAAGTGCCTGAGGGCAAACCAAATGTAGCCGTAGTATAGAAAAGAGTTATATATAGGCTATATTCTATTCTGGTATCAAAATTCAGAAAGTTTCCGTTCAGTGTCTATGTAATCTACACTTCTACTATCTACTTCTACTAATATTATAAAGAGAAAAGATTTGTATTTTTGTGTGTATGTTTGTAATGAATAAACTCAAAAACTACTGTGCCGATTTCAAAAATTATTTCACCATTGGAAAGCAACATTCACCCTGAGTAACATAGGCTATATACCGCAGGTGGAGCTGCGGGAAACAGCTAGTGGTACTTTAAAGTATTTATTCATTCATTCAGTGTTATTACACCTCTACTTATTAATAACTAGCTTTTTCCTGCAGCTCCGCCTGCGCCAAAAAGTAACCTATGTTTGACCTCGGGTCTTCAACTATATTCATGCCAAATTTCATCAAAATCCGTTGAGCTGTTTGGCCGTAAAAGCGTAACAGACAGAAAGACAAACAGACTTTCGCGTTTATAATATTAGTATAGATTCTATGCTTCTACTTATTTTAACTGACTTCATAATTTGGCTTTATGTTTAGCCGTTGATGATTATATTTGTTCATGTTCATATCTAGCGGATTTATTTTACAATGACCTGATGAAGCAAACAAATGCACAAAGCTTAATTATTGGAGTGACGTAATAAAGTGTATTCAAAACTATGGGAAAATGAACATGAAGAATAACTTCCCCATTAAGTGGAAAACGCAGGTAAAATAAAAATCTTGATAAATTACCCACGACCTTATAACTGGCGAAGATGATGCATAAGTTACCTATAAGAAGGGAAGGGCTAATTGAAAAAAAGCAAGCAAGTTTTTCTGTCTACCATAAAAACTACTGACATTAGATATGCAAGGGTTCTTGTTTTATCAATAATGTCAATAAGCCTGGAAAGGAAAACTAATTGACATAATAGGTCCTAAACAACATTCTTTAATGATAGACTAAGGCGTGGAGCATGCATTATGCTTATTTTGCGTAGGACTATCTATCTGTTGGTTTTATTTCAATGCGTAATTTATCATTAACACCACGAGGAAAAGTAAGCATTCACAGAGATTTTTTTTTTCTTTTCTTGGCCTCTAGAAGTTATGGACATCGAGGTTGGACATTTTACAACTTTTGACGTCAAACTTCGGATCTAAACAACCAATTTAATATGAAAATTGAGCTTTTTGTCTTATGAAAGATTATAGTTGATAAGATTTAAATGGTTGCTTCGGACCCTGTGCTCCGAAAAAAGAGATGAGATAAAGATATAAGAAAAAAAAGATGAGAGAGTGAAGTAGAAAATAAAAAAATCGTTGAATAATAATGAAACCGTCGTGAATGTTTTTTAGTTTTTGAAGATTACAGATGTATACAAATGTGTAGTCTTTAGAACTTCTTCACTAACCTAGGTTCTTAACATCTTGGAATATGATTCTATAGTAGGTATGCCCAATTTCATAAATAAATCATATCTAAATCTAAAACATAATTATTATACAGTTTAAGTAAATAAAATACATAACCGCGAACTGCGTCGCCGGTTCATTGTGATCAATTCGTAAAAACAACTACGGCGTAAATTGTATCTATTTATTAGGGTTGTCAAACATTATTTACCTATTAAAGTATTTTGTACGAGCATTCGTTTTTTAATCCTTTTTTGTGCATCATCCTTTGGTATTAAGGCATGCCCATGCCCATGTCACCGACAAGATTGGATTAATTTATCCCTGCTTTGGATAATGGAGTCTACAATTTGAGATATACCGTTTAATGAGTCAATGTGAAGCTACTGCGGTGGCTCTGGCATGAATAATTGGCATTTTGGCATCTGGAATCGGATTGCAGTAAGAGTACTTTTTTTATGACAATGTTGAATTTTTGTATTTCCTTACAAGTAGTGGGATTAACAGGGTCAATTAAGTTCGATTATATTGGTACAGTAGCAGTTTCGACAGCCCTACGTAATGGACACGCCGTTTGACCACACAATGAAGCGCGCTAGGTGTGAATCGCAGGTAAGCAAACAATCCCAACAGGAACCACGCTCACTTGGGAACGAATTACCGACCTCACATCGCTGGGGAATCATAACAAATTGATTCGACGACATTACTGTTTCAAGAGCATTTAGCCAGAAGACTCGATATGGAAATAGCGCAAACTTCAACGTTATTACCAAAACTAAACCACAACCAAAAGCACTTTTTTTGAAATCACACACTATCTAGTCGATTCAAAATCGGTCGAATCACTGATTACTTACTCTACTACTACTTATAGAAATTGGCTTGACGATACGTTGAATAAAAACGAATAAAGACGATAATTTAAATAAAAATATATATAAGGTTTCATTGCTTAAATAGGGGGCACGTATTAACGTAAAGAAATAATCGAGCAAAGAATCGATCACACAAAAACAAGGAAAAAAATATATAATGCGACAACAGTCTCTATATGCACGCTTATTAGAAATGCAACTGCACTGATTTTTATCATTTCGATTTTCATCATCATGCTACAATCACCTCGTAGAAATAACATGCTTTGCATGTCCATGGTTTTATTCTCCGTGATAATTATAAAATAACGGTGGTGATACTCCATTAGATACTGAGATGACTTGAGATAGAAATCAGAAAATCGCTTTAATAGGGGCTTAGGCCAATAAACACTGCCTCTGTGGTCCAGTGGTTAAAGTGTCTGTCTTTGACCCAGAGGTTGCGGGTTCGATTCCCACGAAGCATACATTGTTTAGTAGTTTCCAATTTGGTTAGGACATTGCAGGCTTGAATCACCTGATTGTCTGATAAAAAATAGATGATTCCGTGCTGCCGAAGGCACGTTAAGCCGTTGGTCCCGACTGTCATTTAGTGGTCGTTAAAGAACATCATGATTCTATTGGTCTGGTTTCCCTACTAAAAAAAAAGATTACGGAGGTCAGACGGCAGTCATTCCAATGTAATAACCAGTACTGCCAAATCTAGGAACAAGATTAAAGCGTACCCTGGGCCCCGAAGCCTAAGCTGACGATGCAACTAGGAATACACGCTAGGATGAAGAAGAAGATAACCAATAACCACCAAGATAAGTCATCACGGACAAGTAATATTCTTCGTCAAAGATTAATTGATGATCATTTGGGCGGATGTCAGGTATGGGTCAATTGTTAAGGGCTATTAGGATATAACCCCACTTATTGATTGGAAAAGGACGTTACTGACAGAATCATGTACTGCTTGTGTTTTGATAGGGATTAAAAGCTTTTGTAACTGAATTAATATTAACGTTTTGTAGCATCATAAAGATACAAACCATTTGCTGTCTTGTTCTAGATGTCCAAACACCAGCACCATAAATAATTTAAACTTGGCATCTGGCAGGGCTGTGTAGGTGGCTTGTTTCTGGGATATAATATAATACCATCGATACGCAATAAAGAAGAAGTACCCAATAAAAAACAACGCGTATTCTGACCCTGTATGAACCCTAATACTGCTAGTATAGCATTTATCTGTGCTAACACAATCACCCCAGAAGTAGAAACACAAGCGAAACAATTACAACGGTCCTTTCCTATTCAATATCAGGTTGCTGAAGTGGACAACCTAATATCATTATCATCAGCTTTCCATAACCCACTGCTGGACATATGCTCCCTGTCTACACCAACCATCTCTGTCCATTTTTGACAGACCTCCTTAAAAAACAATAAAAATATATTTGTATCTAAAACTTGTCGGTTTGTTTTCTAACTTGAGGCTCATCTTGGAAACTTTTTTATTGTAAGTCAAATAGTCCAAGTAGTATTTTATTTGTAAAACAGTCGGTAATCACGTCTTACAATTATGTTTATTGGACGCTCGGAGTTAATTAGCTTACAACAAACGAAAAAATAAATTAGCCGCATTTGTTTCAACAGCAAAAAATACGGTTTCAAAAAGTAAACCAAGAATCGAAATGAAATTGAATTTTCGGAAAGTAATAAGAGCCGCGGCTGTCCCGAATTATTTTTTATTACATAAAGCCGCCATTTTATGTCATTTACTTAACCTGTTATCGTCATGAAGCCGATGGGATCAACACAACAGGAAAACAAATGAGTGTAGCTCTGAAAATACCTGTAGCAGAACATCACTACCTTTAGATCTGGGGCATAAAGAACAAAATCGAATGTTATCGATTCCATCCGAAAATATCGAGATGTAGTTTCCAATTCACATGTCATAATGCTATTGTAATAACTAATAATCAGACACGACTATTCGATTCGTTTATCTCATTTTGGTAATGTGTATTTGACTCAAATAATTGTGGGTCAAAACTCATGGTAAATTGCTTTGGTAGTCTCGGTTTAATGTCGTTTTGTGAGCGCCATTAACTTATGGTTAGATTATAATCGATTGTTTAGTAAAATTTGGTTTGGTAAAAATAAAATATAATGACTGCATGATGAACATTTTTTGAGATATAACGGTAATGATAGAAATTTTCCTAAATTAATTTTTTTTTCTTATATTGCAAATTGAACACATTAGGGATACGAATTTGAAAATTATTATCTACACTACAATTTAAATTGAAATCGAAATTGCAATACGTATACACG
This sequence comes from Euzophera pinguis, assembly GCA_947363495.1. Lineage (NCBI taxonomy): Eukaryota > Metazoa > Arthropoda > Insecta > Lepidoptera > Pyralidae > Euzophera > Euzophera pinguis. The sequence continues at coordinate 4,433,124 of OX376156.1, read as the reverse complement.
TAATGACATCGTCTACGTGCGGCTGTTTAGCCCCAAACGGCGCAAGCGCGAATTGGAAATCAAAACAAGCATTGATGCTCAATCAAAACGAATCGAAACGTTAACGTCGTGATCGATAACATACCATCCGATTATCGAAATCACGATCATTTTGTGTTCTTTGAAGTTGAATTGATGAGTCAACCATACGCTCAGCACTACAGAGTTCTATTTTGAAGGCGTTCGATTTTCATATTTGAATCATGTTCCATGACTTTGAAATTCAGAGACTTAACGTTATTTATATTTGAGTGTGATTTTGCTCCTTATTTCGTTGTTTTAAAGCTGAGTTTTGATTGAGGATTTAAATTCGGAAATGTTTCCAATGCAGCTATTTCTTTGGATTATATTAAATTATAGCTAGCCGTGAAAATCGTCTCGTAATGTGTTGGTGAGATTGCCGTCCGTGGGACTGCAGCGCGAACGTATCATTTGGCTCGATTCGCTCGATATCTAAGTGCGTGTAATGAGGCGTAATCTTTGAATTAGCCGTTATATTGAATTTTATGTTTTTTAAACGACGTATTATTTGATGTATTCAGTGTTGTGTATTATATTCATTCAATCCTTTGCACTAAAATTTACAAATATTTGGTAAATTTTAGTATCATATTAAATCATATCATCATCATTTTTATATCATATTAAAGTACTAATAAGCGGAGATCATTCTAGCTGATTTTAGCATTGGTATGGGGTGAATTTTAATGTGTTTTGATCCAATTACCTACACATTTTCGCTCATAATAAGACTGCTATTGTTGTCGCGTTGACTGTCAACAAAAGTACCTATTATTCAAAACCAGGAAAGATGAGCGCGAAATTTCTAACGAGGTTTATTACATACATTAATATACAATTTATTCGTGGGTACTATTATTGAAACAACAGTCATTGTGATTGTGACCGCTCGTTCGCTCTTTCTCCGCGGAGGTCTGTGACATTAGCATCTGTTAAAATGACATTACGAGGACACGCTCACTTGCGTACACGACATTACAGTCACCGGTGTGGAATTACGAATTGAGGGGTTCGAGTTCCGTATGATTTTCATGTGTATGTATTTTCAAGAAATCTAAGATTTACCCAATAGAGATACAAAAGAATGGGAAGACTATATGGTGAGAGCGGGTGCGAAGTGGGAGAAAAAGAGAAAATACTAGCTCTACAATTATAAATTGAATACCACTATAATTTCATATTGAGTGGTCAATCGCTGGACATTTTAACATAAAAATAAATTGGTTAATAAACATCAAGTATATTTACACTGTTTGGTAATAAACTGTGTAGTCTAATTAGAGTTAAACATGTTACGAAATTAAATCAGATAGGTGTTACAAATCCGTAGTTCCATATTATACTGATATTATTTATTTTTATAAAAATAACAAATATACGAGGCCCTAATTATTGGTGTCGCCTCAGAACTAATCATAGATCTAATATTAAATAGACAAAAGAGACCATTTACGATCCAGTCTTTTATGATAATCAGGTTAGTAGTAATTTGCCTTCTGAATTTTGATAGATTATCCTTTATTTCATAGGATTGTCATGGAAATTTAACAGTCTCAGAATAAAATAACAAAACGTCGTAAGTATACGGCCACTTACGGATTACGCATCTTACGAAGTAACATTGGGAACGAGTACTACCTAGGATAAACGTGCAAATTCTTAGTTCTCCCAACCAAGGATGCTGCAGACGGGGCGGGTAGAGAATAATCAGCAGGTAAAGGGACACTGGGGTCTGAAGCGACCAGCTGGGAACACGACCGGGGAAACGCTAAGACGATAGAAATTAAAACAACGAAGGAACCCTAAAATATTATTGCAGCACTGTTTATTTATCTAGCTAATTAAAAGTCGATTTGGCGCTCTCTGTATGACACCTGACGTAATTAACTAGGTGTGTCCTATGATAGATTAGGTTTCGTGTAATTAACGGTATTGATGGGGGTTGTGAGACCGAGTGGAATAACTATATAACAAATTGTTGAAAAAAAGAAACAAAAACATTTGCATCGGGATCATATTGATTACAAGTTATTACTTCTGAAAACACCAGACTTCGCCAACATCGTTCAAATATGAAATACTAGCTGTTTCCTGCAGCTCCGCCTGCGTCAAAAGTAGCCCATGTTTGACCCCGGCTCTTTAACTATATTCATACTAAATTTCCTCTAAATCTGTTCAACGGTTTGGCCGTGAAAGCTTAACAGACTTTCGCATTTATAATATTAGAATGGAAGTATGGATATGGATATTCATAAAATGTTACTCTACGAAATTCTTATCCACCTATTTGAGATTTTTTACTGCCTGTGAGAACCCGATTTGCAATACGAGTATTGATTCCAAATATGATTAAAATCTCTTCAAAAGTAGCGCTACATCATAGTTTCCCCCTTTTGGTCCTCTTTTTCCTCTAATCAAATAAAATCGAATAAATCAAGAAACACGTGTGCTAAGGGACCTCTAGTCGGGAAAATACCCTCAGAAACATCGCCACAAAAGCAAAATTGGCCAGTCTCGAAATGCTCGAGCTCGTTTCGCTCGCTCAGTTCGCTTCGCTCAGTCAATCAGACAATAAGTCGATTTAAAACGGCAATGTCCTACACAAACTAGAAATAACTAAACCTTTATTATCCAAGTACTAGGGCTACCTGTAAGTAATGATCGCTTCATCACACCATAAAATAATACCATAATAAGTATTTTTTGTTACAGGATGTTACTACAATAGGCGGCCTTATCGCAAATGTTAACTCTTCCAGGCTACCTTAGAGTAATTAGAAAAGCTTTAAATGACTGTGGACCATGAAAAAAAAAAGAGGCTTACACACGAAAGTTCGCCTATTGTTAAACTTAGTATTTTTTATAAATAATAAATTAAAACTGTAAGCAGTAACTTAAAAAATAACGGTAATATAGTAAAGATAAGGCGTTTTAGTGACAAATATTTTAAAATAACTGTACAGGTATAACCGTCCTTAAAATAGTAGAGTCCGTTTGGAACAAAATTATCGCTTACCTCAGATATTGAAGTATACAGAAGGTTATATCGTTTATCCACGTCGGCACACAGTGTCTACTTTTTAAATTTTACACATTCCCATTTAGTGCTCTTTTCCGATATGTGTTCTCCTAAAATGTCCATGCATGTAATATGGTCAATCGAACCTGAAAACCATGGTGTCAGAGTTTTTGGAACCACTTTGGCTCAAAACAATTACCAGAACAACGGATTAACGTGCCTTCACAAGCACGAAATCATGCCTCAAGCCTGCAATGTCCTAACCAAACTGGAAACAACTAAACAAAATAAGCTTACCGCACCGAACTCGCGACCTCTGAGTCTTCAGGCAAACACCTTAACCATTGGATCACAGAGGCATCTTTTCGTCATCACTTAATACATAGGCACCTTTTACGTACAGTCGAAGGCAGATAAACATGACCAGTTTACAGTACCTACCGTAATGGCTAAGGGGTCAGGTTTATCTGTCTTCGCCCGTACATCGTCGCCATCGCAACACCTTCAAAGGCCCTGTGATAGTGATGAAGCTGTAAACTTTACTTTTATTGGCCAATGACCATTCTGCGATCATAACTTCGAGTAAATTGTAACTTCATTACTTACATTGTTGAGAGATTAAACAACTTTTGGAGTATAAGGAACTGGGAATGAGGTATAAATTTGCACCATTAAGTATAAAAAATAGTGATATACAGCTCTAAATTTTAGATGCATAAATTTTAAGTTCAAATTTAATTTTAAATTTTACATAGACAAAAGAAATATTTCATGGTGATTATGATAGTTTCCTTGAGATCCTTGTCAATTATCCTTAAATTTTAATAACCTCCTAGAGCAGTGTAGGTGTCACAGAAAGCATAACAGAGAAAGAAAAACATGTTTATTTGGTATTATACAGTTGTAAAGATAGCGGACAGCAACTGGATTCTCACTGCCCAGGATAGAGAGAGAAGGAGGAGTCTGAAGGAGGCTGAAAAGACGAAGAAAGGAGAACTACAGTTGACAGAAATGGGAGAGAGAGCCGTGCATGCCAAGAATTTAGTTGTGTACAAATTTTCAGGCTACCTAAAGAAACAGCCTAACAACTAGCGATAGCAGAGACCAATGGTACAACAAGATAACTGTAATTTTATAAAACTAAAACACCCGACTGCTTTTCTGGGCAATTTAGGAATGATAATACCCCGAAAAACCGCCATTCTGTTTCTTTTTTTATTTTGATGTACCCAGTGTCACTTACACAGTAAATACTAATCTAATGACACCTCTCAAGCTAAAATCCATCGAGCCCTTTAGGCTGTAGAGCGTGCCAAACAATTACACATACAAACGTGCATACATACTCGAAAAACATAACCCTCCTCTGTCGCAGTCGGATATAAACGCCACTGTGTCAGTAATTCAATATTATTTTTATTTACAAAGTTAGCATGACATTTAACATTTCAATTTTGCGTTACATCTGTCAAGATAAAGTCGCAAACCAGTTAGCATTAGTGATATTACCATTGTTATCTGACACCCCACATGTCCCGACAAACTGGATAAATGTAGAGTTTCATGTAAGAAGTCCCGCGGCAATTATTACAATACATTATTTTTACAAGGAAAAATACCGCGGGACGAATACACTAGCGCCACGCTTAGAGGACTTCATAATTTAGACGGTTTATACGATATTTTGCACTTGGTCTGGGAATGCAGTGGTATTAAATTATTAGTTTTTATATTATATTTACTTAGTATTAATGTTGTGACTGCAGTAGTATGTTTTCCGGCTTGAGAATAGACCACTCCATTTATTACAAAGTTGATTGTAAGTACATCAATGTATGTTGGTAATTGTTCTGTTTCTGTATTACACATAGGCAATAAAGATTAGGGTATAGAGGAATATATATATATATTTTTTTTCACCGATGAAATTACTTAAAAAGTTCAAAGTCATATCTTGAAATTCAGGAGAAAAGAGCCGGAATTACGTAATATAATTAAACTAAAAAGGGTGTCAATCGGAGTGATGTTAAATTTGAGAAGATAAAAACAAATTAAATACTACTTCAAAAACAGAAAAAGAAATATACCACCAACAAACTCTTTGGCTGAACAAACCCGCGGTATGACCTTATTTCTCACTTGTTTAATTTCCAAAGGCCCGACGTCCTGTCCGGACAAAAAACGTACGGACGTGGACACTGGTAATTTGAAAATGTCGACGAAAAATAACCATTTTGGTGCAACAGCGCGACCAATTGATTCCGTTACCAGCGCAGCACAGTTTGTTTAGCTCAACATCCAAAAAGACGAATCGTGGATTGAATCCCGGGATTCAAATTCCGAAAAATGTTAAAACGTTTATTTCACTACGCATTATTTACATCGCTGTTTTATACTTAAAGGATGGAAACGGTTTTGACGGGAAAGAAGCGATGGATAATGTTACTGACGATGAAATTGTAAACATAGATATTTTTGATGGTTTCGGAAGGATCTGAAAAACAGCATCATCACGAGCTGGTCGGGATCCGAAATGGCCGTGGTAATGGTGTTTGTTCGTCCATTTTCTCTGTTTTGCCCTGTAACTCGATTTGCTTTTTGTTCGACATCACAAAAGCAGCTAAATTTTGTTAGTACTGCGGTCGTGGTCGGCAACATCGTGATAGTAGTTTTGGTACACGACTGCACCGTACACAATCAATTATTTACCATTAAAACCAATATTAGGTTAGGATTGATCCCGAATTTTGTGAAGTAGAGTTGGATTTAAAAAACAGGTTTAAAGAAACGCCTCACTTAGTTAATACAATTTTAGTAAATTTTATTTCAGACACATTAATAAACACCGAAGATATATCAATAAACACGGAAGATAAAACTTTTTATAAATTATCCAAACGGGATATGTAGGTATGTTATGAATGTTAATTATGCAAAGATGGGTCAAAGATTCATATTCGATTTATAAATATTGATTATATAATTGGGTATTCTACTCAATTTATTTAAAATAAAAATTATCATTCATATGAAACATTTCACTACCAGAAACGGAAAACAGCAAGATTTTTTTTGAATCCGTTCTTAAATAAGCATGTTATAAGCCTTTGAAATTCGGTGAAAGGGGAAACTGTCAATAATCAAGAAAAGGATGCACTGTGTGAGCAGTGACGTCACTTCCATTTGGTTTCCTGCGTACAAAAGAGATAGCAAGAGGTCTCCAGCACGCTCTCACTTTTCTTCTTGAAAAAACTTTAAAATCCAATTACTGTCTTAATTAATTTTGTTGTTATTTTCAGAATCGATACTTTTTAGTGTATTTATTGTTTTGTATGCAAATATTGCCTAAGTATGAATACAGTCAAATAGCCTATTATATGTAAAACTACCACCACAGTGAGTGATGGTTTTTCAACACGGTATAAAACCAAAATAGTAGAATACCGAATAAACAACTGTTTTCTACCGGTATTATATTAAATCTACGGTTGAAAACTTTTTCATACATAATTCAAATTATTTGTTCCTAGGATGGGCTGGTACGTAATCCTTGACATACTAATCCAACTCCAAAATTAAAGAGAAAAAGTTCAAAAATGTATGGAAAGTTTTTTACCGTAGTTTATCGTAAACGAGTTTTTAACAATTTTGGTAGAATACCAGAGTATTCAACCGTTGAGAATTTACTCGCCGCCCATCACTCATCATCCGCGTGTGTACCTAGTTGCGTAGCCAGCTTACGCTTCGGAGCCTAGCGTAAGCTGTAAGTCATGGTCCTAGATTTGGCGAAACTGGTTATTAAAATGAAGCGACTGCCGTCTGACCTCCGTAACCCTTTTTTTTACAAGGAAACCAGACCGACAGGAACATTAGCCGAGGCGTGTTAGTGGCCAACATTGGCAGAATTTTTCAGGCTGCCCCAAGCCATCTGACACAGCCTCACGACTGCTATCTATCGATAACAACCGGGGCCGACGGCTTAACGTGCCTTCCGAAGCGCGGATGAGTTCAAGATAGAAAATGCCAATAAATGGCGACCAATCCAATACTGGTCGCGTCATGCCGTCGCTTGACACGCGCATTCGCTACGGATACGCGGGTCGCGCTCGACTAACGAGCTCCTCAAGTCTCGCCGCCCATCACTAACCACAGTTAAAACAGATTTACATTACAGACTTCATATTGTGACACTTTTGACAAACCATGTATGTACATAACTAACGTTGTTATATTTTAACAAAATCATATTCCTAAAAAAAATTATTTATAGTTTTGTTTTAAATAATTTAATAATATAAAGCTACTCAAGCTTAGGCCGTTATTTACAAATTTAAATGGTGACCATTTAGTTCCATATGAAAGTATGTAATTAAAACAGTTAAAACCAGTTATATCTAAATTGAGTACAAACAATCAATTCAAATTCTTGTTGTTACTTTACCTCGCAATTGTTTAACTTTTTAAAACACGTATCCAATCGCATTTCCTTTAACCGCTAATTCTGTAAAAGTCACTGACTCTGTTACGAATTAACTACGTTTGTTGAAACAAAGCAAATCGTCGGCGTGTCGATTAAAAGGCAAACAGTCATTCGAATCAACAAGAAACCGAGTGAACGCACTAAGCAATTTATTTTAAATTAAGTCTCAAAGAAAAAGAAAAAAAAACGGAAATGGTTGGAAACAAGAAACGACTTGGTTGTCACATCCGGAGATGCGACTGAGGTGACATTATTGGTGTAAAATTATACACCTATTGATTCCATCGACCGCAAATTAACGCAAACTCTCTCAGAAACCATTCTTTGAGCTTTATTGCAAGCGAATAAGATCGAAGAAGTATGTGGATTTCGGACGGCGATGACTAATTTCACAATATATCTTCATCGCCCTTCACAGCTTTTAATATCGGCACATTAAAAGGTAATGAATGTTCGACACTTTTTTAGCCCGAACGCTAATTATCGCTATCGCAATACGCGAAAGTCCATCGACGGATGTGCGTAATTTTTCTAACGCGTCCGTTTCCTGTCATAACACAAAAAACGTTATTGAATTTGAAAAAAAAATGTATCCCCTAACTGAATTTACGCGAGCCGAGCTACTAACGACGGTAAAATAACAATTATAGTGACACAGATCTTATCTGTGTAATTTTGTTCGTTCAAATTTCGTGCGGCCTGTAATAGCGGCGGGCAGTTTTATTGTGTTATTTACACAAATAAAAACGTTTATTTTTACATTTTCCCAAAATTAAATATGGGCCAATTTGTGAGCGGCGCGGGAATCACGTTGTTAGTCGTAATTTGTGTGATTTGAAAACCTCTCGTGGCAAGGACGATGTTTTATCTGCGCTTGTTTGTATTCACATACGATTACATGTGTAATTCTTGTCGCTCTTGTAATTACTGAGGAAGTCCTTGTTTCGTAATCAGCCGGCACTTAATGCGCAAGTTTCCATGCATGTGTTTATCTAACGTCATTACAGTGATTGTGATTCATTATAAAGCGTTTATATTTGTAGGTATGTACCCACGACACAAAAAGTGCCGCGGATACCAAATTGCATTGAATTAGTGCAATTTAAAACAAATTAAATGGACCGGATATGAAAACCAGCGCTTGTTATGAAAACCATGAAAGTTTTTATATTGTCATGAATATTTATTTGAAATGAAATAGGTTGTTATTATATACCATTGGAAAAGCAAAAATATATCAGAAAATTAATACCTAAAAAGCTTTTAGGCAATGTCAATGAATAGACTAAGGAGTAAGCCGACATAGGACCTTATCTGTATATATTTTTTCATACAATTTAGTAGGCAAACAAGCATGGCTCACCTGATGATAAGTAGCCCATGGACGCCTGCAACACCAGGAGATTCATATGCGAAAGACTCCATCTTGTAGTCTCTAGATTATCCATTGCAGGTCATTCCAGATTTCCAGCGTACGCCATTGAAAAATCTGTAAAGATTTTTCAGGTTATTGACAAATCTTTACGTATAAACAGGAACGATTAACACCCGGCGGTGGATTCCTATAACAGTAATTTAACTCCTTAAATTAAACCCTCCGGTTGACGGGTATAAGACATCATATAAAAGGACGTGGAGTGATATTTTTGAAAAGTATTCTACGCCCGTAAGTCATATGTTAGTATAGAGCAAAAAAATATGCTCATAGATAACTAATCTTACTTTCTAAATAATCATCACAACGGTTTTCAGCAGAATTACATTAAAATATTGTCAAAATAACAACCCGTAAAGCTATTTTGTGTTATTACACGCGTCTTGGTCGGCCATGTTGGGATTGCGCGCCAAATGTCATTTTAATAGTTTTAATTACATTGCCAAGTTGGAGCTAATTACGTCCGCGGATGACTGCTATTAAGCCTCGACGAAATGGATGTCTTATTTGTGTTGTAACTTTGTGTTTATGCGTATGGGAAAGTAAATTGTTTAAGGTAATAACGGTGTAAAAACGAATTGAATATTGAGAAATATTTTCAAGTTAATGTATTATTACTTACTACCTATATTACTTACATATTCAGTGATTATAGGTTATCAAGCGTAAATAGGATTCGATTACGTTATGTGAATTGTGTTTATATAATGGTTGAAAAAATGTTATTCAAATAAAAATAATTTGTTGTCAAACATGATGAATTACTTACTTACATTTTTTTTACTTTTGATTACAAGACTATTATCCAACCATACTTCCATACTGTCCATATCCATTCATACTTACTCTCATAATACTGACTCTGTTTGTCTGTTACGCTTTCACGGCCAAACCACTTAACGGTTTTGATGAAATTTGGTATGAATGTATGTTTATAATGTTTTTAACGCAGGCGGAGCTGCGGGAAACAGCTAGTTTCAATATAAAGGGATGCGTATATTTTTATTAAATATTATTATAGTATTAGACGAGACAATCATTGAGAAATTATAAAAAATAGACTGGTAGACGAACGAATCGAGCAAAATCACCATTTCAAGACTAGTCAATTTTGCGTTAATGGGGAGGTCTAGGGGCCTGGCAGTACTCCCGCCAAGTCGAGCAAAAACGCACAGCCGTACAATCCTTTTCTCGAAGCAATTCAGGCCATATTCGACCCTCTATGTTGTGGATAAAACTAGAAGCCTAAATTTTCAGCAACCAAGAAAACATTGTATGAACACAGTATATTTCTAATTTCATTCAATTTTTAACTAGTTAAGAATTATAACTTATCAAAGTTTCCACGGTTTTCCAGATACACCAGCTGTATAAATAACTTTGTAACCCCATATAAATATATAGAATTACAAAGTTACATTTACAGTAAATTTATCGTTGTACCTTCTTCATCCAAGCGTGTTTTTCCTAGTTGCGTCCTCAGCGGCCTATTACAATATTAGCGGCTCATTGTCTTTGATTTTCCAGACTGATTATTACCATGGAGCGACTGCCGTCTGACCCGAAATGTGTTATTCGCCTACACTGTTAGTTTTTTTAGGCTGCTTATAGGCGCCTGACACGAAACATCCTAACGACTGCCATCTATCGATAACAACAGGGACCAACGGCTTAACGTGCCTTCCAAAGCACGGAGGAGCTCGACACGCGCACTCGCTACGGATACTCGCGATACTTGGCAATCGCATGATTATCAATGTATCTCACAAGTAATAACATATTAATATTAAATAAGATTGTTTAGTGCGATTGCCAAGTCAATCTATTTATTTTATTTAAACAAAGGAGATTTTTAATATTGAATGGTTACTATAAAATGTTGTTTATTATTATAGCTTATTACATAATAACATAGGACAGATGGTCCCGTCCTTTGGGACAATAAATAAACCGACTTGGTATAACATGGATCTCACAACTTTTTACGGCAGAAGAACTAAGATGCTCGGCTTGGAATTTTTTATAAGTTTTGTTTTTAAAGGCATATATTTGTTCCGGGAACATTTCGGTCAACAACAACGCACGTGTTGCTTGATATATTTAATTTTTTAGTCGATAGCTTTTTAGATTGGGGGAAAATGAAGGCAAAATGGAGAAAAGTTTTCTTTAGCGTTATTTATGAACGGATTATCAACCATTTTTTGTGTCATTTGTCAGGTTCCATAAATGTGTTGTAAAAAAACTTATACAAGAGGAAGTTCGTAGTAGCGAGAGTTTCTTGAATAGATTTAATATTTTTAGAATGTTCGCGAACTCTACTGTTCTCAGTTCTTAGTACTACTAGGTACTAGTATAATATCCCTCATCTGATCATTTCGCCTTAAGGTACATAGAGATGAGAGACGCGCGCGTTCTGTGGATGTATGATTTAATAAATAATACTCTTGTTTCCGAAGCGAACTAGAATGGCTAGAGCTCATTTTCAAATTTCCGTCGGAGGACAAAAAACCTGCTTAGCTGTGCATGAGATTATATGGGAGTCCAGGCACACGATGTAGATGGAGAAGGAGGAAAGACAATTTCACTTATTTTCTTTTTATTACTTTTATAATATTTTCTACTACTTTACTTTTTTTTTTGTTACTCTATGTAGGCAATAAAGATATTTTGTATTGTATAGTAAAATAGAAGTAAAATAAAATTCAAAGAGTTCTTGCTCTTATGATGTGAGTATGAAGAAAGATGAGATGACGTGATTCAAGCTAAGAATAAGTTACACTTCTGAATCTGAACTTAATGCTCGTAATTAAAACATGAATGCTTTATTTACGTAATCTTATGTTTATTTACGATGTATTGATTCGGTTAAATTTTTATGTGTAGCTTTATTCAAATGTATAAAAATCTTACTAGAACAATATTTTTTGTCAGAGTCTAAAGATTTCCAATTGTTAAGAACCGTGCAGACCTCTCTAGCTTCTTTCGCGCTCATCATTCCATTATTAAAACTTTATTGTACCACAAGTAAACATACTTTTACAATCATATGTACGCTAGTCAAATAAAATCGTCGATTTTGTAGTGATTTTTGTATTAAATCGAGATTATTCGTAATTCGTGTTATATGAAAATATTTTCGAAACAAATTCGTAAGTATAACTTCTGAACTCTTAACAAAACAAATCTTAGCTCATTATTCATTGAATATGTAAGTGGACAAGAAAGTTTATTAAAATTGGATGTAAGTGCTTCAAAGGATAACGTTGACGTAGCACAATATCTCTTTAGCCCAAATCACCCATTAACTCGTGGCATACTTAATTATATTGGGCCACAGTTAGGCTTTTGACGCGTCAGACATACTCATATATCGTGACTTCGTCCAGCATGTCGGTCTGTTGATAAAGTCAATTAGTGGTATCGAAGTAGGGACCCGTATCAAGTGATTCTGGCCCACCCTCGTTCACATCGTCGGTATCACAGCGCTATCATTGGCCGGGCGTGCCTAAGGGGAGTGGCCTAGGCCCGCTATGTTTTTTGTTATGCTTTTTCGAGCGGTGCGTGGGCGAGCGTGCTCTGGCTGTTTATTCCTCAACAGTTGTTTAAAGGCGTTGGTGTGTTACAGTTTATTGCTTTGTTGTCGTTCTATGTCACGGGTATTGTTAATAGTGTTGTAAAGCGCCAGTTTCGTTGTTACGGTTTTATTGTGATTGAAAAAGAGGAGTTATTGTTTTTGTCGTTTTTAATTGGGTGAGTTATTTTTGATATAATTATTTATTTGAAAGAAATTTGTAAACTCTTAAACGCGCATGGATTTGATGGTTATAAAAATTATATCCATATTAAATCGTTTAATCGAACTTATTAATTGTTTTTAAATTAATTGTTTCATTAATGAAATATGAAATAAATTATCAAAGTAATTAATTAAGTTAGTAAAATGATATTTAAAATAATTGAAAACCGGAAATTTACGTAAGAAAGATAAATAAAATAAAATTTAAAATATCAATATTTCTAACACAAAGGTTGCCTGTATGGATGCTTTTAGCATTATTGTGCTTTACAATTTTGTAAGTGAAACTAATACATATTAAATAAACAAGTAAAAAAAAATGTAAACACTGGAAGTTATTACATAGATACGTTGGTATGTATATTATAACAGATATACAAAACAGTAATTTAAAATTTAAAAAGTTCAAAATAGTTAAAACTTAAAATGTGTTATAGAGTTATCTACCATAATTTTGCTAATGTTGGTAACATTAGCATGAGTAGTTAGAATTACAATATTAACAACTTAATATACAGGCTACTTCCACGATGCCTCCTGCCGTCCGGCTAATTATATACAACAATTAACTATTAAAATAACGATATTATTTTGATAACATGTGGACCGGTTTCCATTAATCAAAACCTACAACCTCATTTGACGGCTCCCATCATATTTTTTCCAGTCAAAAAAGGCATAATGCCTGATATTTCAAAGGCATTTGCATAATTAGGTGAATTTTATTGCTTTATTGAATTAGGGTCGATGTCAGGTTCAAAATTGAAATCAGCGGGGGTCCCTGTGTTGTTAATTTTGTTTATTGCTTGTATTATGGTCAGCTTTAAATGTTATTTCCATATCTCAAGCTCTATAAAAGTTGTTAGACGCGTAAAACGGACAACAATAGCGTATTTATGTTATTGATCTGGATTTTATTAGCCTCTTAAACGAGCCGTGTTTTATTTGTGTTTTATTCTAATTCTAAATTTCTATAAAATTTATTGATGTAATTGTATCTGATAAATATTTGTTAGTAACTTAGCAAATCTTAATTTATATATTCGTCAAATTTAATCAAATTGCTGTAAATTGCTATTTTGTTGAAATGGTTCATAATACTTATTAGTTTTCATGTACGTCAAGTAATTAAATTATATAAATGAGAGCTAGATAATAAGGAAGCAGAAACTACCAATTGGTACTAATGTATAAAGGTCTGCATTGTGTCATAAATTATTAAACTATATACTAAGCGGTTATATTACCGTCGGGGAAATATTATCGTCTCCCACTATTTGTTACTTTACATCAAATCTATAAGGTATATAGATTATATTTTCTATTATAATAACACTACTAATGAAGTTATCGTCTTAGTTATTTTTTACGGCTAGTGAAATGTTCACGAGTCTTGAAAAAATAATTATTCCTTGACGAAAAACATCAATGGTGTTTACTCTTGGCACTCGTTAATGTGTTGGTAATAAAATATTGTCTAGTTATTTTTTCTTGCGTGTCTATGTAGTTAGGAAGTGCAATATATGTAGTACAATTTGTTTCCTGGTAATTATCAAGTCTTTCCGTCTCTAGAACGATTTATAATTACGGCCAAACGAAAGATATCTTTATTACGCTTTCAGATGATCTCACGTCTATATCACTACAATGTTCACTAAATTGAGTTCTCACATCACAATAGGTTTGGGAAAGAGTAGTTTTAACCGTTTTTTTTTCTAAAGGGTTTACCGATCTCAATTCGATTATTGCTACCATTTGAAAGACCTCCTTTGATTATTGCGTCGCTTTCAAAATTGGTTATATTAAAAGCTATAGCAGAATAGGTCAGAGATCTTTATAAATTGGCCGCGTTTGAACCCTCACGATGACTTGCGGATGCCTCTGGTACGCGACCATCATTGTTGATTGTATTAGAGTTAATTAGATCTTAATTAACATTCTAGTTTCTCATTACACGCTTCTCTAAGCTACCAGCGGCGATTGCTGTTACAATAGAATAGTCGATCTACATCCATATGATTTTTATCTTGATTATTATTTTATAGGCTGATATTGAATAGATATTTCCTCTTTGTTATGGTGATGAATTTGGATTATGTTTTACTGATTAAGAAAATGGTAGCTATTTATACGATAAGATATTTAAAAATGCACAATAAAGCACATATATTTCATGCGGGCCGTAAAACTAACTTGATTATTTTCTTTTACCTTTTCCATATATAAGTTTAGGTTGATAATTAGTTAAAATATTCATGTAAGTAGATTCACATTGAATCGCTGCGCCATATTTTTAAGTTAGTAGATGATTTTCATAAATTTGTTGATTCAACAATTTGTCAAGTTCATTTGATCTTATATAAACGTCATCATATAGGTTATGTGCGCTATTACTATCAAACACCTATTCTGATAAGTCATAAAAAACATGAAAAAGGAAAGACATGAGTTTAAGTGACTGTAGTTAAAATTAACGTAGGTGCATAAAATAACAATTAGCATCAGCTCAGTAAGTAATGCTAGACGCTTATCTGATAGAACAAAAGAATAATTAGTCAAGCTATATAGATTATACACCTGATATTGTGTAATTCAATCTTATTTCTGTGCAGTTTTGATTGAGAATGGTTTTTCTCAAAAAGATTCAGTGGCCACATTCTTTTTTTTTTGCTTCTGCGGTAGATACAAAAAAAAATGTAGATTCAAAACCAACAGCGGCACTAAAACATTAATTAAATACTTACAATAAAATGTAATATTTTGTTGTACCTAAGTATTTAATAAATTTAATAATATAATAGTAATTAATATTATTTATTGTTTAATAATTTAATGATATTTATTAGAAAGTAATAGATTACTAATTGAATCATAAATAAAGAACCTACCTATTTGCTCCTAAACATATTTTTTTGCTAAGAAAATGTGCACATAAATATTTAAAAAAAATCAAAGTTATTACATTATTTATCAACAATATTTTATAAACAAGTCTTATGATGAATATAAATATAAACAATTCATATAATGATGAGCCCGCACTAGGGCAGTTTATAATCTGAGTGTAACTCCTTAAGTTCCTTTAGAATTTAGACGATTCAAAGACGTGGCATTTGAAAATGTCATGTTTATCAAACAACAGACTGCATCAGCCAAAGAAAGGATGAAACGAACACTTACAATCCTTATCTGGGAGCCCAAGGAGCCTAATCCGAAACGCCATTAACACTTAAGACCGCACCTAATGGACAAAAACTTTTAATCCCCTAATTCTTGGAGGTGATGACAAACGCAGTGCAAAACGGTAAACCCCCAAAGTGTTATTAATATAATTGAAAATAAAATAATCAAGAAAATTTTGAAGAATTTCAATGTATTGTTTGGAAGTCTCGAGAAAATATATTTGAGATCATTGGCCTAGAGATTAGTAATGTGGCATTGATGAATGACTTATTGGATGATAAATCATGTATGTTCCAGTGTCGGTAGCGTTTGGTAGAATATGTCATTCTAGCCAATGCTACTGACACTGACTGTAGATAACTCCTATTTACGGCGTAGACAAAAATAAACCTGCAGCCCATCTTAGAATCAACACTTGATATTTTAATTACCTTGATTTTTTAATAGATTAATAAGAATTTTTAACAAAAATTGCTCACATTCCTCCACATAGCTTTTACAAAAAAAATTAATGATGTAGAACTCTAAACAAATATTGTTGAAATAGTAAAAGCAAAAGTAAAATTTGAAACAGAGGATTATGCATATAAAAAAGAATATTATAGATTATGTATGGACAGGCGCCATCGGTATCGCGGCTCAAATCCTATTATAATATTTAATTCCTTCGCCATGCGCGGCGGTCGATAAGCGATTTGTGTTATCTAGTCAAAGGAGATTATTAAGAGCATTATTATTCCTTGTAAATGTAGCAACCAGTTTAAATGCTTTGAAAATATTATTACTTGTTATGTGGGTTGTTGCACCTTAATATATGTTGTTACCTACACGGAATGTTTGGCAATATATACGCGATATTAACGACACCCACTGCAATAAGGAATGATGATATTAGGGTATTGAAAATAGTTTTGTAAAATTCTTAAAATTTGTACTAATCATTACGATTTAGTGCAAAGCTCTGAGAGATACTGGAAACAATCATACGTTAATCAAAAACCCCAATTAAATAGATAATTTATAAAAAGTTATACAAATAGACATAAAATGTCAATTCCCGTAAATGTATTGCGATTAAAAATTCTAAAACAAGTTTGTTTGCATAGACGTTGCAGCAGAAAATGTAGAGAGTGCAGAATGGAAAGATCACGGAATAGCTCTGGGACGCTCAATATTTGAAGATATGAGATCCCTTGATCAGATTCGCTCTAACAGAAGTACAGTGGCTGATGCTTAAATTGGCGTCGCAGTTGCGTGGTCAGACATTTTAGGGCTCATTTGAGTCACTTTGCTCATCCATATGACTAATATTATAAATGCGAAAGTCTGTCTGTCGGTCTGTTGTAATTTCACAGCAAAATCGCTAAACGGATTTTGATGAAATTTGGTATGAATATAGTTGAAAACCCGGGGTCAAACAAACTACTTTTTGACGCAGGCGGAGCTACGGGAAAAAGCTATTTGAAAAATACGTGTACAAAAAATCCGTCTGTAGTATTTATATTTGCTGTTCTACTACACCTTTTTACTCCCCATCGCTGTTTGATAACTTACGCATTAAATTATTGCGATCTTTGCGTTAATTTATTACCTGGGAATTAATTGAAAGACTATACAACCGTTGGACTGCCTTGGCTTTGTAATTGAATAATTAGTTATTCGACATTGTCTACCACATTCGCATATTTTTTAGGTTCTTTGTCTCTCTATTTATAGAAACAACAATACGATTAACATTATCTATGTTTGAGTGTTGTTCTTCTATTCTGATTTTCAGCTCATTATCTTTTTAGTGTATATTTAACAATGTATCCTTGTTGTGCAATAAAGAGTTTTTGTATTGTATTGTATTGTATATTCTCACTAACTTTTCACTTCGCATGGTCAACATAACTAAACTTCCATCAAATACCTAAATTAACAAAACAAAAAAAAAAATTAAAATGGAGTTAAGTCACTCTTGTTTTATGAGTCTAAGGTTACAGTTTCTTTAAAAGCCATCTTAGCAAGAAAAAATGGAGCTTATATTTTTGAGGGCATCAGTAAAATTAGTTAGTGTTCATAAAAATATAATAATAATAAGGTACAAATATCTATCTAAAACAGTTTCTGCTAATAATTCCAGAATATCCAACTTTAGAGTATTAGAAGAAGTAACACCTCATCATAAAAAAATGCATTTTAATGAAGCCAGTTACAAAATAATACAAGCAATCATAGTTATAAATCGATGCAAATAAATTCCATTTAAATTAAAGTCTTGATAGAATCACCGGTTATGCAAAGCATAGCCAAAGAAACGTTTGAGACAGAGGCGAGTGTACTCGATCCCGCTAACTCGATACAAAAACTTCGTTTAACAATGTATCGATTACCCGCTCGAGAGAACCAATCAATGGCTAATATTTGAAATTCGAATATTCACAGTAAGAGCGCTGGAGCGTTAAAATCCGCTTCTTGGTTGCTTTATTTAATTTGCTCGAGTTTTTTGCAATTTGCGTAGAGGAAATGGCTGACCGTGTCTATAGTAATACAGTTTTTCTGAAGAAATTTGCAGAATTTCTCCATTTCAATTTATTTCTTGATACTTTTTTAAACAGTTTATGTAAACATGATTAAATTTGAAGGGAAATAATGTATTTTTGGTACACCAAAATAACTTTAACTTTTTGCAACCAAAATTAATGTACTAACCAATGTCTTCCCAATGACAACATGACGTGTACTTAGATGTATTGTCGACCTTTTTATATTAACTTTTAGAAATTATAAAGGTACTACAATGATAAATAGCAATCCATTACTATGGTAATATTGTTTGTCTATGTGAAAAATACAAGGTTTGATTAAACATTGCAAGTTCAGGATTCAACCCCTGATGTTAATGTACATAAATTGCAGCCAATTAATTATCACCACTCGGTGTCTTAGTATTTCATAATTGCTAAGTGTATGATTAATAATGTGCATTTTTTACACCGGTTGCATTTTGTATTTGTAATATTTATGAAAGAGTCATCTTAAAAACTTTTGTGAGACTTATTCTTTTGGTTCTCTTTATTTTACATTCAAAGTTATAGATTATTAGTTGCTGGACATAGATCTACTTCACATACTTTGATACACAATTGCTTGGAAGTGAATTCATTTGTATTTCTTCTGTTTTACTTACTTTAGTTTCTTTTACTTTGGCATGGTCTACCTTATGAACAGTGTCTTTTACTTATTTTATTTTTATTTATTTATTTAGGCACATCAACAATGTAAACACAATAATTACAAAAAACATTGCTTAAAATAATTTTATCCAGTGCTTACACCTGTTACAGACATGCACAACATTGTCAAATAATATTATTCATATCAGGAATTAACAACTCGCAAATTAATTTAAAATTAAAAGTTACAATTTAAAATTTTATACAATTTGAATGAAACCAACTTATCAGTAACTTGTGCAGAATTATTTAAATTGGCATATTATTTATAGTTACATTATATTGCAAAACTTTACTTTTAAATACACTAGGACTATCGTGAAATATGTCCAGTTCACATAATTTGTGTAACTTATTATACAATGACCCAAGTCTAGAAAAAGGTGCATGTTTACCCAACTTGGTCCTACTATAGTCTTTTTTATACCGTCGTCTGTTATTCATTCGTGGAATATTAATTTTTATTCGATCCAGCAAAGATGGACAGATCGATACTCATTGTACTATTTTTTGAAGAAAATATAGATCCAGCATACCTCTTCGCTGTGACAAAGACTTGAGACCGAAAAATGTAAGACGCTCGTCATAAGAACATCGCTTTGAAATTCCAGAAGAAATAAACGCTAAACGCCGTGTAAAAGATCTTTGTATTCGTTCCATTCTGTTAGAGTGATTACTAAAAACGGGATTCCAAACGACGCTGCCAAATTCAAGCGTGCTCCGTACCAGTGAATTAAACAAGATGATTTTAGATGATGGATTTCTGAAATTTTTTGTATTACGCCTAATAAAGCCGGTCATTTTCGATGCCTTCTTAAAAATAGATTCATAATGGGGAATAAAACTCAATTTGGAATCAAGAACCGCAGAGACAGAAGACACTCTCTCGCCGTCGATGAAATATCGAGTAACTATCGACTTACGTTTCCTAGTGAAACTGATGTGTTGCTTGCACTTGCCAATATTCATGCATACTTTAGCATAGTCTACCTTATGAACAGTGTCTTTTACTTTGGCATAGTCCACCTTATGAATAGTGTATTTTACTTTTGCATGGTCTACCTTATGAACAGTGTCTTTTACTTTGGCATGGTCTACCTTATGAACAGTGTCTTTTACTTTGGCATGGTCTACCTTATGAACAGTGTCTTTTACTTTGGCATGGTCTACCTTATGAACAGTGTCTTTTACTTTGGCATGGTCTACCTTATGAACAGTGTCTTTCATTTTGGCATAGTTTACCTTATGTACAGTATCTTTCTCCTTGTCTCCTTGAATTTACCATTACTTTAATTGTCCTACGATGATGAGGAACGACTTGTATATCTTGTTGCTTAATCACAACATTCCTCAATTTCACGATATTGGACGTAATAAATACTGATTTATCATTGAAAAAAAAAAGTTTAATGAATGTAACATATGTTTTACAGATCGCTAGTTTAAGTTTTATCAGAACGATTTTATTCAACAATCCTACATTGCATATTAAACATTTTAGATAGTATGTGAAATTTCCTTTAAGGACTTACAGAAACAAGTTCCATTTTTATTTGAACCATTAGATTTTTCATGGCCATAATTTCAAACCCTAAAACGAGTGGTCATTGCTTTTTCAATGGTCCCTCTGAATTGGGCTGTCGAATAGGCCATTGTGAAGTAATTAGTAGAAAGTGCGTTTACCGCGGTTTTCACAAGCAGCAGATGCGCGCGCGCAGGTGTCGTCACGCCTCATAGGTACCTACCGAACTCGACATACTGCACAGCTGAACTAAACATCGAAAACACTAGTTTATACTTTATAAAACGGATTTCTTTTAGCCGAAGCAATTACTCTCTTTGCCCTACGTAATCCAGAAAGACACTGAATGATATATATTACAAATATATGATATATATTAAAAAAACAATTTATTTAGTTTTTTTTATTTACTTTCAAATCTGTGTTAAGCTTCAATACTTGGTTTATACTCTGGATTTGTTAGTTTTTTGTCGAATTTAAGAGATTTATTGATGGCTTTATATAAATAAACAGTATTTATACTATCATATCCCATTATGTACCTCCCAATTTACAATTAATTCTGTTTTGTAATTACTCTACATACCAGCGATTTATTAGTTAACTAAGATCTAGTAAAGCTGATTTGGCGTTTAATTAACTCTGAAATGTAATTAGTTCTTTTGCCGGGTAAACTACCTAATTTGTTGCCGATTCAATCTGCAGTTAAAAAGGTATTACCTATATGGATATCTGCTGGATAATAAATAAAGTTATTGATGACTAAAAAAATTAGTGTACATATGTATAACTCGTACAGAACTTCCCCAAACGCCTCGGACACCTCAGCAGCTTTGATTCAGGCCACCTTGCGAGCGTCATTGTTAATTTGTCACAAGAATGTATATAAGTGACTAGATCTTCTTTTGGCTATTGTATAAGAACATAATGCTAACTTTCCAAGATGATTTCACAAAATTTCGTTGTCTTATGTGGAATAAGTCTATTGGTAAGAATAAGAGTCGGAATTTTCTTATATTATAACTGGCTTTAGTAGTTCAATACGGATTGGGTACCATGGGTCCTAATATAAGAAAAATTGATTTATGACAATTTCTAAGTGTTTGTTGACTAATTACACAGGTAATTCGGCGGATAATGCGGCGGCGATTATTTGCTTTGATTGTTTTCAATCAAGTCTTCTTTCGAAATGTCGTTTAAGGCACACTTTAATCTAAATGTGAATGAATGAATGAACAATTTATTGCACCATTTACGTACATATAAGAAAAGATACAGCACAAAAACCAATTAACATTAAGAGAAATGAGTACAAAGGCGGACTTATCGCTAATGCTATCTCTTCCAGCCAACCTTATGGCAGAAAGGAGCAGAGAAACAAAATAATAATCATATCTGTAGCCTCTTTATTTTGCATCAACAGTAAAATATCTTCTATTATCTTGATTAGTTCTTCATATAAAATAACATTAATTTATTCATTAATAAATTTACAATAAAGTATTTTTATGTAGATGTTTGTAGTTAAATTTTATCCGCTCAATCCGAACTTCTGAACATAGTGATATTTGCGTGTAGTTAGTACATTGGCTTATAATTAACATAACTATATGTTATGCCTATATAGTTATGTTATGTACCTATCTACACTAATATTATAAGGAAGAAAGATTTGTATTTTTGTGTGTATGTTTGTAATGAATAAACTCAAAAACTACTGTGCCGATTTCAAAAATTATTTCACTATTGGAAAACTACATTCACCCTGAGTAAAATAGGCTATAGCAGGTGGAGCTGCGGGAAACAGCTAGTAGAATTATAAGTCTGTTAAGTATTCGAAAATAATTGAGGAGTTTATTTTGCTTTTCTTTTTTTTCTGGTAAGCACGGCACGGGTCGTTGGTCCTGGCTGCCATCTGGTGGTCGTTAATAAAGATACAAGATTTCATTAAATGCGATCTAGTATTCATCATCTCTTGAACGGTTTACAATTATGAAGTGTGGGACTTATTTGATACGTAGCTATATTTGATTCTTTAAAATACTCTTTTGTTTTTACATTTCTACACTTTAAAATTTTTAAATAAGAAACCTTTGTAACGGTCATTAAATTAAAAGACAACGACAAACGATTCATATTTAATAAAAACATTATAGTTTTTACTATTTTTAATAAAATTAAGTATGCACTATAAAGAGTAATACAAGGATTATAGTTTAAATAAATAACCAACATAAAGCCAACTTTTATTTTTAATTACAATTTGAAATTATCAAATAACCGCACAAGACCCCTTGCAATTGTGGGCTGGTAAATAATAGAGTTACTATCATCAATAAAGAGTGCGAAATGCCCTGCAGCCCAAAACAGAAGAAAAGTCACTCATGTTCTCTTAGAAGTAGATGTGATAAAGGCAAACAGGGACAATTACATTAAATAGGTCAATTTTTTCTAAAAATAAAAAAAAAATATAAAAAAAAGAAAATCTAATTTTTAAAAACATTTACTAATAAAATAATAACAAATAACAGTTTCCGGTACCGGGCGCCACTAGCAATTATGACAAATCTACTAGTTTCTGTTTGTGGAGAGTCGTTTTTTTCACACGAAGCATCAGTGCCAGACACTGACATCGCTAATTAGTGAGATTCACAGCTTGTAAAATGTTTCTGCCATTCTATCCTTTCATTGCATGTCGTTTACATAAAATTTCTATTCCTATTTTCCTTAAGCGCACTCTACAATCTACAATAGTTACCTATGTGAAAGCTTCCAAGTAATCGTGAGAAAGAGTAATTAAATATTCTAAAAAAGTAATCATATTGCTTTTTCCATTAGTTTACATAAAACTTAAAGTTTACAGCTGGGAATTGAAACTCCGCTTGGGAAAAGGTACAGCGCCAACATTTTAAGGTTAATTACAATATAAGAAGTCATGAGATTTGTTTTAACATAAATTATGAAAAATACAGAAAAGAAATATAATACAGAAAATATAAAGAGAATAATGAAGAAACAAATATTATAAACATAAAGCATATTATTTACAATGTAACATAGTTTTAAGTTTTATGGATAAAATGTCAAATAAATTTGTTCAAATAAACATCAATCAATCAAATATTTATGTATGAATGTAAAAATCTTCATTGTACACAAAGAACATAGTATCAGAATACAGGTTACAACAAAAGGCAGATAAATGGGGATCTCTTCCAGTCAACTAGACAAACATAGGGCATAGACATATGGGCACAGAAAAGGGTACAACACGCAAATCTTAGTAGGTACAAAGTATACATAGACTTACATTTAACATACAAATTTAATTACACATAAAAACAGTAAGCTCAGCTCAAGTCCGATCGTTCGTAGTATTCCCTAACCCGAGATTTGAAAGAGTGAGAAGGCAGCTCTTTTATCTCCAAAGAAAGCTTTTTCCAGAGTATTTATTTCCATAAAATGTTAATTGTACTAATGGTATTACAATATAAATTCCCAAATACATTTTACTTTTGCTAAGACTGCAAAATTATACAAAAGACAATCAATAAAATGTACCTACTTAATAACATCAAAAAAAAAAAAATGGTTTGCTTTTAAAAAGATTTTTTAATTATTGATTGTGCTATCGAAAAAGTATTTCGTTTTAAATATTTGTATCCAAATTGAATAGTGTCATTTTAAAATTATTTATTCCAGAATAAAAATTCCGTAGTCTAATTACTTTATGCACCTATCTAACTTTATAGCACAAATTAATACCACTTCATTACGTCTACATAGGGCGCACTGTAAGTTTCCGGAACTGGCCACTTACATAAACAATATTTAAAAATTTATTGCAACATTTGAAAATAGAACTCTTTGGCTGTAGAATGCAGATTGTTTCATCTGACTGTCTTTTGTTTTTACCTTGTGGCGCCATTTAAAAAATTGTGTGTCTGCATCAACATGGATTTAACTCGGGAAAATTTTCGTAGTATGATTTTCTACGATTTTAAGTGTAATTTGACAGCTCAACAGAGCATCGCTCGGCTTGAAACAGCTTTTGGCAATGAAGCACCATGCAAGACAACTGTTTATTGCTGGTTTGCAGAATTCAAGCGTGGTCGTATCAATCTCAGTGACGAATCTCGCGATGGTCGGCCGTCCACCGCTGTGACCAACAAAAACATCAATGCTGTGCGCCGTACGATTGAAACAGACAGGCATGTGACCTACCATGAAATTCGCGCATCCTTAGAAATAGGCATGAGTCAAATACAATTAATCCTACACAAACATTTGGGTGTGAGAAAGCTGTGCTCGCGGTGGATCCCACACAACTTGACCGAGGCTCAAAAAACGGACCGCGTCACTTGGTGCAGTGCCATGCTTCAACGAAGGTGCGTCAAATTTGGTGTGGGACATAGTAACAGGTGACGAAACATGGATTTATTGCTACGATCCCAAAACAAAGCAGCAATCGAGCGTATGGGTCTTTCAAGATGAGCCGAAACCAACCAAAGTGGCGCGCGTGAAAAGTGCATCTAAGCGGATGATTGCTTCTTTTTTTAATAAAACTGGACACGTGGCTACTGTTGCTTTAGGGAATCGTCGTACAGTGAATAGTGACTGGTACACGACCATTTGTTTGCCAGAAGTTATTGACGAACTCCGTAAAAATAACCGTAAACGCCGTATCATCCTGCACCACGACAATGCTAGTTCTCACACGGCCAGACAGACAAACGACTTTTTGAAGGCGAAAAATGTAGAACTCATGAGTCATCCTGCATACAGTCCCGACCTGGCACCTTGTGACTTTTTTCTGTTCCCAAAAATTAAGAACCAATTACGCGGTCAACGATTTTCATCACCAGAAGAGGCTGTCGAGGAGTATGAAAAACACGTTTCAGAGGTCACCACAGAGGAGTGGCACAAAAGTTTTCAAAACTGGTTTCATCGAATGAAAAAGTGCATAGACGCCAAGGGAGATTATTTTGAAAAACAATAAATTAATTTTGTACCTTTAATAGTATTTTTTCATATTCATTCCGGAAACTTATAGTGCGTATAATACGACTAAAAGGCCTTAAAAACCATCCCTCCATAACGAAATAAGGCAGGATTAAAACAAAAAAAAAACTATAATATAACAGCCTCCCGCAGTTTAATTCCCTTAAGTAATTAAATTTAACTTTTAACTTTAATTATTTTCCGCATATTTTATACTGTATATTAATAACCAATAAGAGAATGAAAATTAAAGTCGTCATAAATATTAATAATAGCGTAATATTATACTCAAGTATATTTTAATTTCTAGAAAGTACGATGTATTTTAATTGAAATTAAATTTGTACTTTTATTTATTGTGTGTACTTTAAGTTTATATACAATTACCTGCTAAATTACCAAGCAATATTAAGCTTATAACGTACCAATAGAATATAGGCGCTTATAAAGAGTTTAATTTCTGTATCCTGAATTAATCGATAATGAAATTTATGCACAAACATTGTACCATTCGCCTTAATTTTATTTTCGCGAGACATATTACATTGGAAAATACATACTATTTGTCCAATGCAATGCGTGGACATTATTTCGACTTTGAGACAAAAGTCCGCAGAGCCAGGTTCAGTAGATACATTATCCAAAAATATTTAACGATTTGTGTTTTAGAGTCTTAATTTCAATGATATATAAATAATCTTTCGAATTATAATATCAGTGTCGGTACTTTTGACGGAAAGCTGAAAAGAGCTGTTTAGGCGTGTATTTATTTTCCAAGTGTTCCAAATTAGCAATGTTTTTCCCTGCTTGTTGCCAAAAGTACATAGAAATTCGACAAGTGTAGTTTTTCTCCCACTTCACTTCTGACCAACTTGACTTTTAGACTTTACTGAGACTGGACTAAACCAATTGGGTATTCTACTAATTTTTATTTTTTCTTCCAAATCAATATTTTTATTTTCAGAAACAGAAATATGAAAGATTTTTTGTAATCCGTTCAAAAATAAATAAGTTATAAGCCTTTGAAATTCGGTGGAAGGGGAAACTGTCAAAAAACAAGAAAAGGATGCACTGTGTGAGCTGTGACGTCACTGCCACTCGGTTTCGTGCCTACAAAAGAGATAGCAAGACGTCCCCACCACGCTTCCACTTTTCTTTCAGAGAAACCTTTAAAATCGAATTACTGCCTTAATTAACAACCAATTTTGTTGTTGTTTTTAGAATCGGTCACTTTTTAGTGTATATTTTATTTAGTATAACAATATTAACCAAGTGTAAACACAGTCAAGTAGCCAATTTGTTTAATGTTTACCTGCTACTAGCTAAATACGTAAAGTAAAAGCCATATTAAAAAAATATCAGCGTCACAAAGGATATAAAATAGCAACGCAGTTGTGTTTAAGGAAATATCTAAGGAAAAAACATTTACAATTTATTTTGAAATTTTATAAGAATGGAAGTTGTATTAGGTACACACCACACTTGCGCCTGTTTTTTTTTCAACAACAAAAAGCAGGTGTATGAAGACACTGTCAATAATTTTGCACGGCACATCAATAAAATTACACTTGTAATAGCTTTCCCTAATAACAATGTAATTTAAATGGACTACGTGCAATGGTGTGGTAAATACAAACATTATTATTAATGTACGACTAATTATTACTTAAAACTTATTTGGAGAATGTTTTTAAGTGTAGTAAGTACTGGTATAAGTATAACTAATTGGCTACTTAAGTTTTTTATACTTACTTGGTGTGATGGCTCAGCGACCCAGAGGATCTTGGCCTGAACACAAGAGATCTCCACTGTTTCCTATTCAGCGCAACCTCCTGCCAATCGACTCTTTGGAAAGCTTCCAGGTCCTTCACGACTTCATCCCTTCAGCGGTACCTATGGCAGCCGACTGGTTTTTTAAACAATTAAAATTAAATCATTAAAGGTTTTGTTTATATATCTAGTCCTCATCGAAATAATGTTTTTGCATATGATTAGCATTAAAATTAGTAAAACAACTTTTTGCAAGGATATCCTGTTTAAGGTACCGACCGATTTAACATTAGAGTAGGACATACTATGGGAACTATTGGGTGGGTATTTAATTTTAGTCTTACGTAAAATATTTTATCATGGTCGGTGTCTAAGGCGGTAGCTAATCCATACTATCCATATCCATACTAATATTATAAATGCGAAAGTCTTTCTGTCTGTCTTTCTTTCTGTCTGTCTGTCTGTCTTTCTTTCTGTCTGTCTGTCTGTCTTTCTTTCTGTCTGTCTGTCTGTCTGTCTGTTACGCTTTCACGGCCAAACCGCTGAACGGATTTTGATGAAATTTGGTATGAATATAGTTGAAGACCCGGGGTCAAACATAGGCTTCTTTATGACGCAGGCGAAGCTGCGGGAAAAAGATAGTATGTAATAAACAAGTCTCAAAATAATTTTTAATTACAATATATCTTTATTAACAATATTGTTATTGCAAAACAAAGATTTATGAACATGTTTCCGCAAAACTCTACCACCTGGGTCTGCAAAGGCCATTAACCATGTAACCCACTCGATACGAGTTAATAAATTGTACAACAATATCATTTACAATCATAGATAGGTACACAACTATTAAGCAAAGGCGGATTAATTTACTATTAAGTGTTTTAACCTTTCATTATTATATTTATCGTTAACTGCGTATTGTGTTCATAAAACTGCGTAAAGTAGATATAAAACAAAGATACAATATTATAATGCTAACGGACGGTTGACTGGCACTGGATGCATCAATGTTTATAATTTAAATAAAAATGTTATTTCAAAAACTCTTTATTTTATGAGCTAGGTGATGATATTCAGTTAGTTGCTAATTATAACCTCAGGCCTCACTGGCCATGGAAAGTAGTTATTAAGATATTATTAATAAGAAGTTATATCTAACATTAAGGTAATGTGGAATATTCTGTCTTTTACAAGTCACAATATTACGGACTAGTTGTTGTATTGTATTGTATAGTAATTGTGTTTATTTATTTTTTAAAACTTTATTGCACCACAAGAAAACATACTTATACAATAGGCGGACTTAATGCTAATATAGCATTCTCTACCAGTCAACCGCATGAAGAAACAGAAACTTTTTAACTACTTCTAGATAAATGACACAGTTATTTCTTGTGCATATATAGTCAAGTCGTTTGTCAGCGACTCTGTCCGCGTAAGACTCGGAAAAATTTATATTGTTTTCCGAAAAAGAGTAATCGAATTCCAACGAGGATGTAAAATAATTATAAACCTTAGGTGTATAATTCTCTCGAATTCAAGATTTGTTGAATAAAATGACATCACATCATCCTCTACATCCATTTATTTTGACAAATCTCGAATTACATTTTTTCTCTAAAGGCGCGAGAATTGCACCCCGTTGTTTTACTTGTTTTCATTAATCTGTTTTGCTGAAAGAGCATCGAAACCCGTCTCTTTCTCAATGGTTTTGCCCTAAAAAGCAAAGCGGTTGAGCTATTTCATTAATTTGCTTGACAAGTCCCTTTAACAAATTACCAAAAAAAATTTTCTTTGATGCAGATTTTTGGCTATGGGAGTGTCTGAACCGGGGTCATCATCCACTCCAGACCTACCGCCCATGGACCCTGAGCATCCTGGTGCTGGCAGTACAGATGACGAGGAGATCCCTCGCAGAAAACAAAGGAGATACCGCACAACATTTACAAGCTACCAGTTGGATGAACTGGAGAAATCTTTTGGAAGGACGCATTACCCTGATGTTTTTACAAGGTGGGTTTTTATTTTTTATTTACTTTTATGAATCAAATGACGACGTTGAAGCCTGAGGCTTTATCGACCTCTAGATTCTGATGTTTCTCAGTAACCCATTTGCTTCAAAGCCCAAGACATGCTTTGATCATGGTTCTAGGCTTCAGATTTCTCCGTGAGGTTAATAATCGCGAACCACGTGAATCAAATACTCATCGTCTAGCTATCCCACCTGCTGCTACCTCTTTCCTTTACGGTGCAGGCTGCTCAGTTATGGAATGCTTTGCCAGTTGAAATACGAAAGGCAAAAACAATTTTATCTTTTAAAAATCAAGTGAGATAACATTATCTCTCTTCAATTGAAGTTGATCTTGCTTATCGTTAGTCACTATTTTTTTCTCTTCTTTTATTAGTATTATTGTATGATGTGTGTACCTACATGATATGAAAATATACATATCATATGATATGTATATATCTATTTAAGAATTAGTATGTATTAATTGATGGTAGGTTTATTTATTTATTTACAGTTATGTAAGTATGATAGTTTTAGTACCTATTTTATTACTGTACCGCCTTTTGTTTGTTTTCACTTTTTATCCTATCTTCCCTAAGGTTGGCTGGAAGAAATTGCACTAGCGATAAGTCTGCCTTTGTACTCAATTTTCTAAATGTATTTCTTTTAATTTCAATTTTGTGATTGGTACAATAAAATGTATTTCCTTACTATCTATTTGTGCACTCATCTTCGTGTTTCCCCGTTGCGTCCTCGGTTTACGCTTCTTAGTCTAGGGTACGCTTATAACAATGGTCCTAGATTTGGCGGTACTGGTTATTACAATAAAGCGACTGCGTCTGACCTCCGTAACTCTTTATACAAGGAAACCAGAGACCCGAGGTGTGCTAGTGGCCAACTCTGTCAGGTTTTTTAGGATGCTTCAAGGCGTCTGACACAGCCTAATAACATATCTACAACAACCGGTACCAACGATTTTACGTGTCTTCCGAAGCATGGAGAAGCTCGAGATTACTTTAAATTATTTTGAATAGTGTACTATATACTATTTGTTTTATAAGTGATTTTCTTTGTTACAGAGAAGAATTGGCAATGAAAATAGGTTTAACAGAAGCTAGAATACAGGTAAGAATCAGTAATACCTAGAATTAAATTTAGATCTCGAGTTATTTTTTTGAAAAAGGTAATCTCATACAAAATTGGCGAGTCGAATGTTTTTTGTTCAATCTAAAATAATTTTCCAATTTTCGTACATTATCGAACGAATTTCATTCGACATATGAGTCAGACATTTTTAAAATAGCTCCTGAGCGTGTTCCAGCTACACAGTACAACGAAATCAAAAATTGGTATTTATATAACACTAAACACCGCTCTGGTATACTGGAGCGGTGTGCTTATGCTATTCATTCCTAAGGGCAAGAAAAAAACAGTCCTATCACAAATGAGACGACAGTAAAAACTCGCAATACAGCTAAGGCCCCCCGTAGACGCGCGACGTGACATCACTGCGCGCGCGCAGTGGGAATCGCCCTATTAACACATACCAATGGGGCTCTATTAACGGTATATTGATAGTAATATTTGGAAATATTCACACTTTCATATTATTTGAACTAGCCGTACTGTCTAACAAAAGAATCAATAAAATTATTTGTTTATAAAATAAAAATTGAATTTATTTGTGAGTCGCACCGTTTCTAATGACATGACGATGTATTAGCAGAAATGACACAATTTCGTTAAAAATGGCAAGAAACTAATATCAGGCCCATATAAGGAAAAGGCAAGGAGAGATGCTTTCACTTATATTTTCCGGTTGCCCTGGGGCTCTATTTTTGAAATGTATATGAGATATATAGCGAATGACAATCGTTGGATATCGTTCAACTCGCCGATTTTGCGTGAGTCACACTTTTTAATTTAGCACTCCTGATCCCTTCCTCGGATAAGTCCGCCACTGTCACTTTTGTAATGTGTTTGGTCCAAACAGTTGTACCTACACAGGAACAAAATTTATTTTTTTAAATATACTTAATATCGTAAATAACATAATTGAGAATAAGCACACGCTATAATTTTATCATTAATCTGTTTTTCTCGTTACGATTAAAACGATTAATTCTTGTCAACGCACGTCACATTATGGTCACCCTAGTAAACGAAGGTTCCATAAGTGACAATCCGGTATTCCCGTATTGGCTTAAGTACTTTAATGAATACTTTATCATTGTCGATCTAGTAAATTGACGTTTTTATTTAACAGAGTATAGTATAAGTATTTGCCGGAATCCTTACTTATTTTAACTAATATTATAACAGTATGTTTGTCTATATCTCTAAGCTTTATCTAATGAACACAATCATCCTGAAATTTTACATGCACATATATACTTAAAATTACTCTAATCGGAATTAGTCAATTAATTAATATTATAATACCCATTCAACTATTTTTAAATAACCAGTGGCTTACAATATTAATCTAGATATGAGAAAGGAATAACTCTCCAGAATCTACATTTTTACTACATATATCCATACGTGTGTATGAAGATCAAGATTGCTCGGTGCAGAAACTCGTTAAAATGAAATATGCTTAGCTTTATGACGCGTGCAATTAAAATTTTAACACCATATCAAAATTCAACACTGTTTTGCTAGGCAGAACGCGGTTTCTTCGTCTTTTCTTACAAATAATAGCTATCGAACATGGATCTAAAGCTAAAGGGATAGCGCGCGTGCATACAATACGCTGACGGCGGAAAATTTGACCTGAATGTATTTCGTTACCCACCTCTCTCTTTTTAACTCGTGATGTGTTAGGGTGTGAATCTGAGTTTCCATCACAGCACTTGATAACAACCCCAAAAGTTGTAAAAAAATATAAACAGTTACGTAGCAATATAACTTTTATTTTGAGGTAGATTTTTATTAAAAAATGAAAAATAATTATACTTGTTTTTGATATAGAAATATAAAGCCAAAGAGAAGGTTTAAAACGTTAGAATAATGAAGAAATTGTAGAAAAAGTATTAAAAACAACAATGTACTAAGTATTGCGGTACGACGTTCGGGACATTTATTTAATGAAAACGTTTTAAGTATGTAGGATACTTATAAACTCATAAGAGAGGTAGGACATTTTGTAAGGAGTAGTCCGTCTGGGGAAGGCGGTACTTCAGTACCCTACAGAAGACCGCAGCCAAATAACACTGCAATGCAGTGTTGTGTTCCTGCTGATGAGTAGGGTCGCCAGGCTCCGGAGGGGTCGCTGTGCTAATAGCGAACAGGTCGGCAACGCGCTCGTGGCATCTCCGTTGTTGCAGGCGTTCATAGGCTACGGTAACCACTTACCATCAGATGGGTCGTACGCCTGTTTGCCTACTTAGTTGTATAACAAAAAATATTAGTGCATTTGACATCCAAGGATCTTGGTAAAGATATTTTATCTTGACCCGCCCGAGTATCGAACCTGTGCACCTGTCGCCTGCACTGCATCTTATATTTATCAATGCATGTCAGTTAAAACATATATGGTAGTTATTAGTGATAGATCACGCGATATCGGTTTTATTGAGTAAATGTCGTACTGAATAATTCATTTTGTACAATTTTAGTGCCAGTATGATTACGTTATTAATACCTCTACACATTAAAACTTCTATATTAGGAAGTAATTAAATAATTGAAATTGCGTACTCCCATAGTTTCTGGTATTACTTTGAAAACTAAGCGTTTATCTAATACATTGTTGACCACGCCTTGAATAAAACCGTTATTGTATTGGCTATAGTATAATCTTTCATACCTGAAATAAATGAATTCTGTCATTTATTAAAAATTCTGAAGTTTTAAGTTAATAAACTTTTTAGTTTTATTTTTATTAGTTGTATTAAATTAAAACATTTTTTTTGTCAAAAGGTGTGGTTCCAAAACAGGCGGGCAAAATGGCGGAAGCAAGAAAAGGTGGGGCCGCACGCGCATCCGTATAGCGGTTACCTCGGCGGCGGACAACCGCTGCCTACCTCCGCCACGCTACCCAGTCCACCGCATCCGCTTTCGCAACTGGGCTTTGGCCTTAGAAAACCTTTTGATAACTTGCCGTCTTGGGGGTAAGTTCATACTGTTTGGATTTCTAAAGTATGTTTAATTCGTATTTCTTCATGGTTGTTTCTGATACTCTAATATTATTTGTAACGTTGTATATTCAGTTGCCAAGAATTTCTCTGGCTGGACATTTAAATTTATTTTAATTCTGTCTGTCTTTCTGTCTGTCTGTCTGTCTGTTACGCTTTCACGGCCAAACCGCTGAACGGATTTTGATGAAATTTGGTATGAATATAGTTGAAGACCCGGGGTCAAACATAGGCTACTTTTTGATGCAGGCGGAGCTGCGGGAAACAGCTAGTATGTTATAAATTCTATTCTAGACAAAAAAAATTGGAAAGAACGTGAATATCAATCATAATTTACTTAAGCTTTTTTTTATATTAAATTTTTACAAAATTATTTTAATTTCTACAGATACGCTGGTTCATCGATATTCCGGGGCCCATACTTCCCGCTGTCGCGCCCGCCTCTATTCGGCGCCCCGCTATACGCTACCTCGCCCGCTCACTTCCAATCTTTCTTCGCCAACCTAACCGCACCCGAACCACCACGACTATCACCCGAACACTCTCGTCTCTCCCCTGAGGCATCACGGTCGCCTGTTACATCGATTTCACCACCTATTTCCCCTGGAAGTGAGACCATACCTCCTCAAGAAGACGTTCGGTCATCTAGTATAGCTGCTTTAAGGATGGCGGCAAGAGAACATGAGCTAAAGTTAGAATTATTAAGACAAAGGGCAGATTTAATTTGTTAATAGTATATTTTAGAGTTTTAAAGACATTGTTAACTTATTACGTTAATAAATTTTCTAATTTCTTCGATCTTATTTCGCTTTTGGTCGTCTTTGCGAACTTGTGATAATACTTTTATCATAATTTTGTATAAAATAAAAATGTTTTACATAAAATACAATTATTGTCAAAACTTTGTTAAAAATTATATTGAAGAAGGAAATAGAGAATCAACTGTTTTTGTGTAAACCGCTCAGTATATAATATTATATATTTAGGTTATGTAGGAAAGTATGTTAAAAATATTGCAATAAATAAAGTTATTTTGTCACATTTTTATTATTTTTTATATCGATAAAATGCCCCACTAACGAGTATACTAAGCAAGTAATACTCATTTTACTGACCTTGCTAATACTAATACTGATATATTTAAATTAATGTGTTTCTTCTCTTTTGAGTAAATATTACGTAAACTATATTTAATCAAAAGAGAAACGCGAACGTAAAGACGTGTCAAATAATTACCGATTCTTAAAAACTTACGTACTTTTAAAATGTATTAGTTCTATGAAGGACAGATTCATGAATAGTTTAATTTGAGAAATGTGAAATTCTTAAAATTACTGTTTCTTCAAATATAAATGACGCTTTTTATTCCTGACACATTTTTATTTCTCTCCCTTCTGAGGTGAGGCTTACATCAGGGTCCCTCCAATACCCGAAGTATCGGAAAGGACATAGGTATCCCATAAAAAGTACATATCACATGGGATATAATACGCGAGCAAAACCACGGGTGAAAGCTAGTCATTTACATTTTTATACGATACATTAGCAGCATGCGGCACGCAAAAGTTGTATGCGCGATCATCGTAGCCTATTTACGCTCGCGATACCTAGTGTGTCACTAGGGCGCTGCCAACTCATGAACTAGCATGTTGTGCCAGACTTCTCAGAAATTTCAGCTGTTACTACTTGTAGCAAAAGCGACCTTATAGAGATGACAACATGGTCTTAAGAAAGGACGAAGACTTTTTTGCCCTCATTCATATCAAGTAGGTTACATGGTCAATCGATCCTGTACACCCTGATGTCAGAGTTTATCGGCTTAACTGCTCTGACGTAGTTCCTTTTACGACTACCAGACCAACGGCTTAACGTGCTTTCCGAAGCGTGGAATTATCATGATTTTCTGATATTCAGGTGATTCAAGCCAAATTCAATTAATCAATCCTAAGAAATCCGGGTCTAAGGTAAAAGGTGAATGAATAAAAACATTGTTATACAGCTGAATCCAATTCATACTTCAATACTATTATTATAAGCGTGTATTACGCTTTCACGGCAAAACAGCTGAACGGATTTTGATGAAATTCGGTTTGAAAATAGTTAAGGACCCGGGGTCAAACGTGCGCTACTTTTTAAGGTTCACTATCCATTTGCATAAAAAAATTTACCATAAAAAAATATGTTGGCATATGGTAATTTACACTAATGATATTTACGCATAATTTTTTTAACCACAACAAATTTAGCATAATTGTCTTAATCATAAATAAAATCAGCATAATCATATTTAAGCATAAAATTACAAGCATAATAACCTAACCTTACCTACTTTTCTGGTAGCAAGTCTTTTCTAGATAGATAGATAGATAGATTTGTTTATTTGTTGCTACAGACATAGTATTACATAAAACAAAAATAATTTACACAAAAAGATTACATACATTGTATAGCTTACACAATAATATTATTATAAGGTAATCTAATGTGCTGCAGCAAGACAAAATGGCCATAACTCAGCGAATATTCTGCACATAGATGGTACAGAAACACTGATTTTCAGTTATTGCCAAGTCAGTAGGTACGGGCACTAAATAGAGTAGATAAATAAATACAGGATTAACTGTTCAAAAGTAGGTAGTAGTTCAAAAATGGTATATTATCACGTGGTTTGTACACACTAAAAACCAAAGCGTTACGAGGATAGTTGATAAGTGACAAAATGCAGAATATATATAAGGAAAGACCACTAGGGTAATAATGAATACAAGGAAAGACCACTACGGTAACGTGCTGGAATACCAATTTTCTGTTTTTGTAGAAGTAAAGACTTCAGATGTTTTTTAAAAGTATGTATGGAACTTAATTCCCTTATTGGCGGTGGGATATTGTTCCAGCATTTTGTTGCCTGGTAGCGGAAGCTTCCCTCAAAGGCTACCGTCCTATGCTGCTGCATTGATAACAAGGGTCGGACTTTCCTAGGTCTATTGCGAAGTTGGAAAAAGCTCAGCTTAGAATACAAATATACGGGGTTTTTAAACCTCATCACTCCACACATTAAGCTGGCCAAATGAAACTGTCTGCGCGATTCCATATTTAGCATAGATGCATCATTCAAAAAGGGGCTGATGTGACTACGGGGTGGAACATTAAAACAATATCGGGCACATGCGTTCTGAACACGCTGGATAAGACGCTGGGTCTTGACAAGTAGTCGCGGTCCATATACAATATCGCCATAGTTAAGCCTCGAAAGTATCAATGTTTCACATAGCCGTATCCTAACGGACTCGTTGATAAGATTACGGATCCTATACAATAATTTTAGTCTATAAAAACAACTTTTTAGAAGATTAGAGACATGTCTTTCAAAACGTAACTGAGGATCCATTATCAGTCCCAAGTTTCTTACTTCATCAACCCTTTGTATTGTGCTATTTCCCAACCTTAGACTTAGCAATTCACTGTCTACGCATGCAAGTTGAAATCTGTTGCCAAGAACTATAAATTTTGATTTGTTTGGATTGAGAATCAATGAGTTATTTGTTGACCATTGGGCAATTGCATTCAAATCCTCACTCATATTTTCCATTGCTTGAGTCATATTCGATGGAACCTCCGATATGTAAAGTTGAACATCATCAGCGTAAATGTGATATTTACAATGTTTTATGACTTTAGAAATGTCGGCACTATAAACGATAAACAATAGCGGCCCAAGAATAGAACCCTGTGGTACTCCATGTTTTACAGGTTGAGATTGCGAAATCAACACCGTCCCATTATCTTTTGTCAGCTTCACTGACTGCGACCGGCCACACAAATAAGACCTAAACCACGCGATGGAATCAGAGTTAAAACCGTAATAAGACAATTTACATATTAGAAGTTCAATATTGAGGCTGTCAAATGCACGGGAGAAGTCCAAAAGTGTTAAAACAGTTCCCTCCCCCCTGTCCTGAGCAACAAGGATATTGTCCGTGACGTCAGAAAGAGCAGTTGTAGTCCCATGATTTCTACGAAACCCAGATTGCACCGACGGCAAGATATCATTCATGACCACGTATCTCTCCAATTGTTTCTGAACAGCCTTTTCCATAATCTTTGACAGGTAAGGCAGTATACTTATAGGTCTTAGATCACTGTAGTCACTAGGATTAGAAGATTTGGGAATCGGGGTAATTAAAGCCTCCTTCCACTGGCGCGGGACATTGCCGGTTAGAATGGACTTATTAATAATATTAGTTAAAGCAGGTAATGAATTTGGAAGAGTTAGCAATATCATATCCCTAGAGAGACCGTCGGAACCAACGGCGTTGGATTTAATGGAGATAATGAGGTTCGCTACCTCCCTTTCCGAAACCGCTCTTAAGTGGAAAGTCGAGTTACAAAAACGCTCATTGTTGTAGAAGGAAAATTGACTATTCGGAATATCTACGCACGGTACATTCAAAAAATGGCTATTAATACTATCAGGGTCATCAAAAGAGCTAGGCAACGCATGACTTTTGGAAGGGTCAACTAGGATTTTTTTTTGAAGGTTTTGCCAAAAGGTTTTACTATTGCTTACCTGGGAATTTATAAGATGATTAAAATAGGCGCGTTTTTCGTTGACAATGCTAGTTCGAACTATTTTTCTTAACTCAACGTAATTCTGTTTATCCCTCTCAGATTTCGTTACTTTAAACTTTTTAAGAGCGACATCTCGCATATTAATCATTGCCCGGCATGTATCAGTCACCCATGGTAAAGAATGATTGGCGACTACATTCCTCGACTTTAACGGTGCATGCTTATCAAATAGAGACGTTACAAGACAATTAAATCTATCAACCATCAGATCCACAGTAGGCTGGTTAGACACAGAATCCCAGTCTATCTCATTAAGGTCGATGTTAAATGCATCGATATCAATGCTTTTAATCGACCTATATGTTACATATCTAGGAGGAGCTTTAGATTTTGCCAGAAACAATTCTACACATATCATATAATGCCCAAGCGAGTCAGTTATGTTTGTGACAGTTATATCACGAACTCTTACGTTTGTGCAAACAAGGTCAATAAGAGTTTCTTTATATGTTTTATCTGGAAGACGTGAAAGATGTGTGGGCTCACTTACCACTTGCTTAAGATCCAAATATTGCAAAAACTCCGTAACTTTAGGACGATCATTATTTGAAGCATCGAGCATGTCTACATTAAAGTCGCTTAGGAGTACAACATAGTCAAAGTTAGAAAAGTACATTATTGAATCCGTCATGGCATCCAAAAACACATCAACTCCAACCCACTGCGGTCTATAACCTGTACCTATCAAGAGATTAGTGCCATTTACTCGGGTAGACAACCACAACTGCTCTATGTTACCGGCTGGATGTTTAAGGATTCGGACACTAATATTACGTTTTACATAAAATGCTACACCCCCTCCCCGACACTTCTTCATGTCCAGCGGACGAGGAGCATGATGAAGTCGATAACCAGGAGCCGCAGGAGCACAAGCTTCCTGTCCATCACGAAGCCACGTCTCATTTATTGCAATGATGTCAGGTTTAAATCTATCAACTGCTAGAAGGAACTCATCCTGTTTTGTATTAAGAGAGCCTGCATTATAAAGAGCTAATTTTAAATATTTATTTTTCATCACTGTGATTAAGATATAAACGCAACACCTTGAAAATAGAAAATTCATTAGTGTGTTCAATGCATACAAACAGGCACATGTAATTATTGTAAACTGTAAAATAAGGATGAGTGGACCAAAGTTGCATTGCCGCCGCACAATAAAATACCAAAAAATCGGGAAACAAAAAAAGATAGACAACTATGCAAGAAATAATAATTTGTCTTAAATAATATTGTGAAATTTTCTTATCCGACTTCGCCATACCATAATAAGAAGTAAATATACGACAGCATCGCAAGACTATCATAAAAAAGAGGATATAAAGAAATAGAATTGAATAAATTAAAAGATAGACATAAGATTGCCACATAGTAACACAGATTATTGAAATAAATAGTAACATAATGTAACACGAAAATATTGATTCATAAAACCCTAAAAGTATACAATTTAGAAAAAGAACAATTTGAAAAAACAATGTCCACATATATGAGAAGGTTCGAAAATGAGTCAACGAGCAAACGCGATCGGAAAGCACTGACATTATTAATCTTTGGTAGTGCCAACTGTTTTTAAACCAAAAATTCGCGAAATATCTTTTTCTGACGATATACGATGACGTGGTGCGTCACCATCTTGATGCTGCCGAGCATAGATTCTGCCCTCCGAGGTCCATACATATCGCCAGTTTTGTTCCGATGCGACCTCGCGCGCACGGCGAAAGAGCTGCCGGTTAAGCCTAGTTAGCCGTTCATTTACGTAAAATCGGCGAGGAGCACCAGAAAGTCCAAGGCCTTCAGTTGTAGCACCACGACGAACTCGAGCGGCTTTTAGGATTTGGTCCCGTAAAGCACGACGGATCAACCGTACCACAATGGGACGCGGGCGTATAGCACTAGTCGTTTTAGATGACTCTCGTGGTCTCGGCCCGACTCGAACGGCACAAACCAAATCCTGTTCAACGATTTTTACTCCCAATTTCTCACATAAAGTAATTGCAATGTGCGAGAGATTTTCACCGCCCTGTTCATCTATGCACGAGATCTCAATATCATTAAGTAGGATCTCCTGGTCTCGCTCGTTCAACTCCGCCTTCAAATTATCAATGGAAGATAGCAGTTTTTTATCTCTTTCGTCACACTCAACGCTGCAGTGTTCAGCAATCTTTTTCTCCATGGTCTCAACCCGCACCGTCAGCTTCTCCATACGATCCTCACAGGCTTCCATCCTTGAGCACAGACGGGCAAGGGTGTCATCTGTTTGTTTACGTTGTAGTCGGCTAGCCGACATCTCAGCCCTGAACACCTCTCGAAATTGGCGCATTTCAATTATGTAAGTCTGTAAATCTGACATTTCTATGGTCTCATTGAGCGCTGTGGTGTTAAGGTTCGAACATGAGTTGTTGAGACATTCTTCCGGGCTCATAATTGCCGCTCCACGCTTACATGTAACTCCCTCTGCAGCAGCACGCACTGGGGTGTTGGTATTGTCTGTCCGTGGCTGTTTGCTGGTGCAGGGAAAACATTTCCAGTTAGCCTTGTGCTCTATGGACATGGTATTATAAAATCTCTGAACAAAGACGTTGGCACATATAAGGTCATATTTATGTTCACACAGGGAGCAACATAAATATTGCCGATTATCTATTGGGTTAAAACAACCGGAACACACCTCCTTGTCTTTTTCCATTTCAAGTAAAAAGAAAAATTAATCGAGAAGAAAAAAAGTTATAATTGCAATATAAAAATATTCAGCCCAAAAAAAAAAGATGAGAAAAATATAATAAGCGAAGTGGGGCTTGAACTCGGGCATTCGGGTGGCCGAGACCGCCGCGATAGCCACTCTTCCACAGAGCTCGTTGAGGTAATAACGAAATTTAGCCACTAATGCGCTTCTCCGCAACAACAATAGGTAGGTCAATGGAGTGCAATGGCAGTGTAGATTTATTGACGGTCACTTTAATAAAGCGTCTGAGAAACCACCAGCAGAATGTCACTTAAATTTTAATTTTACGACCACACAATAGCACTTGAGAACTAATTTAGGCACAGTAAGAGAGCCTGTCACTTAGGCTTTATTATGTGTATACTTGATAGGCGAAATGATTAATAAATATACTTTAAATATTAAATTAGCGTAAGCGTAAACAAAACACGTCTGTTGCGTTCAACAGCGCACCGCGCACATCATTCACACATTCTAACTTTCCTTTGTTTAACTATACATTATGCCTAAAAACATTGTGCAAATTATAACTATGTATAAATATATTAGACCTAAATATAATTATGTAACAGTACATATACTGCTAAAAATCAATTATGCCCAAGTAATATTATGCCAAAAAAAGTATGCCAAATTCGTTGTGCCAAAACATTTTAGGAATAAATACATTATGTCAACGAAAGGGATTCCACTTTTTAATGCAGGCGGAGCTGCGGGAAACAGCTAGGAGTACTGTGTAGATTATTAATAGGTAAAATTCCAATAAAACACTGTGTAGTGGTAATTAAATAGAAAAACTATATTTTTGCAAATCTACAAATATTTTCACAGCAATCTAGAAAGAGCGGGAATTTTCAATCACAAGAAAAGAAATTCAAATTCGAAACGTATCAGACGATTTATTTTAACATTACTATTTACAGATGGCCAATATTTTTATACTGGCTGCAATCAACTATTTAATACAAAGGCGGATATATCCGGCGTAAGCGCAAGCGCCTTAACCACTGGACCATGGAAGAAATATGCTATATAATATAATACAAAAATGCACAAATTAAACACATTTTTATATCCACGCCCAAAGTGAATCCCAGTGACTCATAACAATCACACATAATCATCGTCAATTTGGTTGCTCACCAAGGCTTAGTGAAGGGATGACTCTGATTGTCTGTACGTGCGTAATTACGAGTGACCTCAGGCCGAAACTGCGGTCGGTTGACCTGGATGTCGGTCTAGATTCACTCCTATA
Source organism: Euzophera pinguis (assembly GCA_947363495.1). NCBI lineage: Eukaryota > Metazoa > Arthropoda > Insecta > Lepidoptera > Pyralidae > Euzophera > Euzophera pinguis. Next base: position 4,390,881 of record OX376156.1, on the reverse strand, counting down.
ATAATTTTATTTACCTTTTTTTTATCCATGGGTATCGTTGATGTCTTTTGTTTTGACTGAACTCTTCGTCCATATTTCCAAACCAAGCGAATATACATACATAATATATTAAAGGTACGAAAGTCTATCTGTTTATCTCTTATGCTTTCACAGCCAAACCGCTGAACAGATTTTAATGAATTTGGAATGAATATAGTTGAAGACCCGGGGTCAAACGTAGGCTACTTTTTGACGCAGGCGGAGCTGAGGGAAATAGGTTGTTTGAAAAATTTGAAACTTCTTTGTAGTATTATTGGCCAACAAAGACCCAAATATATTCTTTTTCTGCCAAGCGTATTTCCTATTGACATAATTAGGAGTACTGAGGAGAGTACAAACGACTATTCTTGTGGAATTTTAGAGATATATTTAAGTACGCGTGTGAAGTTGCGGGTAAAAAAAGCTAGATGCTATGTTATCCTAGAAAAATGATTAAATCATTAATTGTTTAAGAAATAAATATCAAATAATTTGACAATTCAGTTATGCTTAATTTTTTTTTTGGTAATGGATTTTACGGCCATGGATACAAGTCCTTTATAGCTCTTCTTAATTTTTCTATCTTCTTCAGTCCTACAGTGTGGTTTCGTCAAGCCCTAGTCAAGTTTAAAAGTCTAGTCGGTAGTCAAATCTAGTCAGAAGAATCAGGCTAAGTGTAGTGGTAGAAAAACCGCACTTAGCGATAACTAGGAGCTTTTGGCAACAAGCATGAAAATCACATAAATCAAACTCTGTATCACTTCCCAACACTCCCGCTTGTTATCGAACACTTTGCGAATAATAATCCAGCATTATTATGCACAAAAACTCAAAAAAACACAAATTTTGGAAAATATAACATAGCGCCGATACTGGTATTCACAGCTTCCCACCAAAAGTCAGTTAATACTTAAATCATTTTCTTCCTGTCAAACTATAAGAAAAACAGAAAAGTTTGTTGAATATATTGCTATTTTTATACTGTTGGTTTTGTCTACATAACAGTACCCACCCACGTGTTATATTGTAATTTTAAAGGAAATAGTTCTGCATTTATTGCTTATTAATAAAATAATTAGACAATAATATGATGCTTTTTAATATCTGTTTGAAATAAGGCCATATTAAAACACGAATATTTAATTCCTAATTACGTATCTGTCGTGTAAATCATACGAGTTTAAATTACGTATCGCATGTCCTTAACTAATGAAAAATACGATAAAAAAATCACTAAAATACTATTACAACAATCAAGAAAGCATAAAAGCAAGGTCCGTTTTCAAAATTATATTTAATAAACATCAAAGTTTTATTAGTATTTATTTGACAAACAATTACACGCATCCTTTGTGATGATAATGGCGCTTATCATAAGATTTTACGAGCTCTGGGTAGGAGAGCCGCAGGAATGCCGGTTATCGATGTAAAGTTTCTATCGATATCGACTTTATTTATATTTTTGTTATTTTGATTACATGTATGGTCATGCATCAATGCAATTATTGCATTGAAAATTATTAAGGTATGTTAGAAATGAGATCCTTAGTTCGAATTTGTTTTTTTTTAAATATTTCAAACAATTAATAAAGTGAAATGATTATTAGTTACAATAATTGCAATTAAAAGTTTGAATTATTTAAATCTTAGGCACTATCTTTTGAAATTGTAAATTAGCATATAGTTTTTTTTTTATTTAGGATTCTATTAAATACGTAAATTGGTACGTACGTTGTGAGGTCTTCCAATGAACAAAAAAAAAATGCCATGTAGCCTATTCTAAGAGTTCAAATATAAAACACAATAATAAGTAAATTAGAAAAATAAATAGTGCAAGCATACTTTTTTATATAAACATCGATATCGACAAAACCCCAGTCCTGTCCCATGTCTACGAGAGTATATTCCGATTTTAGTATAACACGATCTCAATGCTCGGCGCTGGCGCTTTCTGGCTAACTTTTATACCATCTTTTGGTACAGAGTTTATGACGTATCGTAAATTAAACGAACGAATAAAGACGTTTTGTGAAAGCCTGCGATGTCGGGACGTTTTCCATTTAAATTATTTTAATACTCGCGTAGTATACGCTTTATAATAAGCTTTGTTGAATCAATTCTGCTTTAATAAAGAGATTGGCAGTATTTGTCAGTTCTTGTGTTATAGCGATCGTTAAATTTATCGACGTTGCACTCGTATTTTATGTCGATTGAAAATATCCTTTGCCTGTTTGCGTATCTTCAATATTTGCCTATTCTGTGAATGTAAATATTGTCATATTTTTTTCTTACAATATAATTAAATACATCGCAAAAGTTACAAAATTCAAAAGCGGAATATTGACGAATTGTGAACGCGGATGCGATTAGGTATTTTAAAAGAATAATAAAGAAACTTTAGAACTACCATTTGGGAAAAATCCAAAAATTGGCTTTGAAAAAAGCAAAGAAAAGAATACACTTACCCTTCTTGCACTAAATCACTTTACAATACATTTACACTGGTATGGTAAGCGAGCGATACAAGCTAAATTTACGCGAATGGAGCTGCGGGTTAAGCTCAGGAATGTAATCGCGGGCTGTCGGTACGAGCTACAAACAACTGATGCAAAAATGGCGGGTTTTTTAAAAAAGTGATATTGAATGAATGATTGAACACTATTGCACCATTGATATTGTGGGTAGGATGAGGGTAGGTGCGGAAACGACTAATTCTAAGAGCTAGTTTAGACTTTCGTGGTTTAGATGGATCTAGTGCCGGTAATTTAGTAGCGGTCATGGACACGAAATTCACCCACACACACAAAAACGTGTTCATGATCGCGCCTACAAAGAAAATTTTGCTATTGGATTGCCGGCACTGGATCCGTCTAAACCAGCACTGATCCTACATCGTTTCTATATTTATTATATTTTTATTGTCTATATTTATGTCTCATAATGATGAAGCTGATATAAATAAAAAATATATGAATGTATGTCATTTGTAGGTGCGTAAATTGACCCTTATATTATGAAGAACAAAAGTAGATAAAGTAGTGTTTACGAAGCAGTAGTCACGCAGCAACCCTTCAAAATTACTTTTTTAAGTAACCTAATTAGAAAATACAATGATAAAACATGTTGGTCCGGATTTGCGGCATCTGTTTAAAAATCACATAAAACATATATTTCATCACATCTTTATAATAGTTTGATTTTAATTATAAATTGAATAAAAATGTTTTCATTAAGATGACCAAGTTCTCATCGCCACATTGGAACTTCATAAAACATAAAAACCAATTAACTAGAAAACTAATAATTTTAAATTTAACATATGTACCCGGTCCAATTAATCTGAAAATTATTTATAACACAAAGACATAAATTTTTATAGCGCAATACATTGATTAGCCTAACGAGCACGCGGACTGTTTGACGAGCGAATTAACATTTAGAGAAATTAATCGATTCAGTATCGATTATGGCATTCGATGAATCGAGCTGTAAATGTCTCGTTATCTCTAATGGTAACATATGGGCGTAGGGATGGGGATCGAAACGACTGGTTTCCTGTTTATTTTTAATTAGGCTTAGTTAATAATTTCTTTAAAAATGTAATTCTTATTTTAATAATTTAGTAGAAAGTAGCTACTAAATAACAATTAAAAAATATTATTGTTGTGCATAGGTTGAAATCACAAATAATACCTAAACAATAGTGAAGTCCGTATCGAAATGCATTATGATATTTAGAATCTGGTTATACCTATAACCTATAACACTTCTACATCTACACTTTTACACTAATATTATAAAGAGGAAAGATTTGTATTTTTGTGTGTAATGAATAAACTTAAAAACTACTGTGCCGATTTCAAAAATTCTTTCACCATTGGAAAGCTACATTCACCCTGTGTAACATAGGCTATATACCGCAGGCGGAGCTGCGGGAAACAGCTAGTATTAAATAAAAAACGCACACAGTAAGGGAATTCATTTACACTTAATAGGATGGTGCAGCGACCCAAGGTGGATCCTTGGCCTTCGACACGAGAAGTCCCTATTCTTTGTGGTTTTGCACTAGGTTTCGCCGCTCCTAGGATCCGTTGGTCCTTCAACTCCTCATCGCACCATCGATACATAAGGCGAGGCAAGCAAGCGACGTCCTACTTGACCTGCCTCAATAATTATATTGTGTGAACATCAATTTGGCTTATATGATGATGAAATAAAAATAGAGCGATTCAAGAGTTTTAATTAGTTAGACATTTATTATTATTTAGAATATAGAATTAGTTTTAATATTCCCAAGATGATTTTATCTCCAATTAAACAAATCACGCACCATCACCACAATTATTCGTTAATTACAAAACAGTTTATTAAATAACAAAATTCTGACACCCAATTTCGACATACTAAAACCAAGCTTTATAATAGCATGTTAAGTTGGTATGTAATTTATATGCAAAATACAATTAAAACATAAAGAGCTTTGCCGACGTTTTATAATACGGCGGCTTCTTTGATCAACGAAGGGAATTTTCGCGCGTATCTATCAAACTTTCTAGCTTCTAAAGCTTGGGTTGCATGAAGTACTGTTTAGGCTTACGAGTAATTAACCCTCTAACCCGACCGACCGTTTTGTCCGATATATAGGACGACGTGAACATTTTGTTCCTAATTAACCCTTTGAACGCCGTACATACCTTTTGGAGTCCGACGAAAACTGTCGTGATATATCCGCGACTTCTTAAGATGTCCAATTGCTTGAAGCTGCGTAGTATTGGTCAGTTTTTCTTGCAGGGCGTTTAAAGTTAATGAATGTTTCGAGAAAGATTATTTGGAAGCTCGGCAAGAGACCAGAGAATCAAAGCAAAATGTGTTTTTTTTTACAAATAGAACAAAAACTTAGAAATTCTTGGATCACGCGCTTTTAATCATAACTTTATTGGAATGAAATAATATTATAACAAGTTGGAACCTTCTCTAAAAAAATTGTAAAATACACTAATAGATTTCTGGTCCCTTTTTTTGATAATTATATATTTAGTAATAAGTTTTAACAGTTGTAATAAAAATATCAAAGCATTAAGGGAAACGTGAGTATTTCGAAATAAATTTACCTCTGTTTAAGTTTAACTTAATTTGTTTATAAAATAATAAAATTTGAAGATTTTAAGCGAGTATCCTCCGAATAGAAATTTATATTTCCTTCTCACGAATTACTTATAATTAATTTTATTTTAATTTGTTTTTTTTTCACATTTTTTTATACACTAGCGTCTGTAAATACCTAGATGATATCATAGTCATAATCACTGAATACGGATATTATGTTATGCATAATCCGAAAAAAAAGTTTATTTTAAATTTATTTACAACACCTATTTACATACTGCACAAATTGAAAATAACGAACATTTATAATTAAAATAATTAATATTTTAAATAATAACAAAATTAAAAGATTGCTTGAATACTTATTTAGAAGACCCAAGTCGAAATGTGTACCTACTAGAAAAGGTTGGTCATGAATTGATCATTCATCATGTCGAGTAGGTTACAAGGTCAACCGACCCTAAACACTCTCATGTCTGAGTGTTCAGAACGGCCTTTTGGTCTTTGACGTGGTTTCTTTAACGACCACAATAGCCATATTGATCCCAGCTGCCAAGCTGGGATCAACACTTGACGTGTCTCCGAAGCACGTCACCTGATTGTCCGATAATAATGATAATTCTATCATTATTATCGGACAATCAGGTGATTCAAGCCTGCAATGTCCTAACCAAACTGGAACCCATGACCTTCGCGTCTCAGGCATGCCTTAACCACTAGACCACTGATGCAATTAGCTTGAAATTATTTAAAGTCAACTTCTACCATCTGTCTCTTTTGACTGTATTCCTGTATCGTCCCGGTTGACTGGAAGAGATCTCTTTATGGGATAAGTCCGCCGTTGCAATTATTTTTAGTTTTGTATTTACTGTAATGTATTTTTCTGTGCAATAAAGTTATTACAAACAAAACAAAGTTTTTGTCAAGAGAAAAATGCGAAAAATTCACTAATAGTATTCTTCATCCCGAAATTTCAACAGGAGTGGAACATCAAATTAAAGCTATTGTCTAATAAACGAATTTATGTTGACTAAATTTACCTATTTTTTATTTAAAATAATGTACCTATATTAAAGAAAACCTATTAAGTTTACATCGAAATGTGTTTCATACATAAACAGCGTAGAACAGATAGATAAAATCTCCATAAATATTGCCTTTGGTTATGCGAGCGACACCTGGTGGTGCTTGCTAGTCTTACAAAGCATTATCTACGAAATTACCAGGGTCTTATTACTCACACAAATTGTAAACTTTAACGACTCGCCGTGGGTAATTTTATTACCAATAAGTAATCATAAAACATATAACATACTTACATTGTTACATCTGAATGCGAAGTAATACTTTTCGCAATATCTATGGACTACAAAAAAATAACTGCAATATTTCATACAAATATATTATTTTTATAATTATTTATAATTACACATAATTAGTACATCCAATAAAATATATTTACTTATATATTTATGAAATAAAATTAATTCCACCTATTAAAACTTGTTGTTTACAAGAGCACCACACGCTAACTTATAAATATAATAAGTCGGTTAACGCAATATAAATTAGTCTTATTAAATTTAATTTATTGAAAATAAACAAAAAATTGATAATTCTTAATCAAGTAGGAATAACAAAAGTGAGCCGTCGTTTTACGGTCTAAATCCGTGCTCAAAACGTCACTGACCAAATTAAAACTAATATATGTTGATTGAATTCATAATAGAAACCTATCAATAAGTAGGTACTTACATTATTAGACCGGTAAACATTTATACCGACTGAACCAATGTCCAACAATTGATTGTGATTAATCGATAAGCACTTTAAACTCGCTCACAACACGCAAATAATGTTTTAATTCGAAACACTCTGAAAATTTGATAAAAGGTTTAAAGGAAACATCAGAACACCAAGCAAATAATGCTGGCTGATAACGTTAGCACGAATATCGGTAAAAACATCAAATCTAATAATAATACACAATGTAAAATAAGCTTTAAATCCTTCAGATAAATTTTAAACTCGCATACATATAACATTCGTGCCAGTGCTCAATTTTTTTGAAAAAGGAATCATTCGGTAAGGCTTTCCATTAGCGGGCACGCGCCGAAGTCGACAAACAAATGACATTTAAAAAGAACTCGATTTGAATTTGTTTGAAATTGGAACGTCTCGGCGGCGGCCAATATAAATGACGTCTAGACTTTTGGTCGATAACGTGAGGATATACGGTTTTGTGTGTAAAAGGCATGTGACAGAAATCGATAAAATAGGACCGACCGAGGTATCTGGAATTTTACAAATGTTACATGGACGCAATCAAAGATTTTATTAAGATTGAGTAGTAGTGGCAAAATATGGGAATGCTTCAACTATTTACTAAAAATAGTAATTCTTCAAAATTATGTAAGCCCAATACACTGCAACTCACATCCGTGGTTGCCCCCATAAGGTCAGCCTCAACTACATGTAGCCTTGATCTTAGAACTATCCTACAGGTGAAGCATCGTTTGCACGCCTGTCTACCTCTATTTTTCTGTATATTTTTGCAGCGACCAAGCTGAGCTTCTACTATAATATGACGCTAACAACTGCGTTAAGATTTTTCATAGGATTTATCCACCAGGATCGCTATACAATATTGATAATATTGATTGAATATATAAACTATTTGACATACAAAATAGTTTATAAATATTATTAATACGCAATCGCTAGCATATACAATAATACAATTTCAATTTCATGGTAGAGAAACTTAGCCCAAAGTTGTACATTGGGTGGAACATGCTCTACAATGGGGGCATTAATTGAGAGAAGGGGTTTGAGGCTTTTTTGTGACTTTATCTGGTGGGTTTTAGAAGAACAGTGCATCTGAAAAATATTATAATGTGGCGACTCTAACGGGGTGTGAATATTAGAGTCGCCATAGTGCTTTTCAAATGCGCACAAGCGTGTTTATATTGGAATAGTGGATGACACTCATCTGTTTCCTGCTTATACTTTTCAACCGCTACGTCACGGAGCACTCTTAGTGGAGCATTGCTCATGTTATGACTTATGTAATTCATGTTTAATTCAAAGGGTTTTAGGCCAGGACACTCAATAACTCACCAAATTACATCAACAGGATGCTGTACAATATTTGCCGGATGATTTAATCTGAAAATGGCTGCGGAGTCGCCAGTCGTGCGGAAGTCGCGTGCGATGGCAACCGCGACATTACAGGCGCAATTGGAGCGGGCTCTCGTTGTCATTGAAGAACTTAGAACCAAGATATAATTGTTTATTTATTTAATCTTTATTGCAATTTATACCTACAACAAAATACAAAAGGCGGACTTAATGCCTTATGGCAATCCTAATTACCTTAATATACTTTTCACCAAATAATAGTTATTTTATTTATGGTCGTTTTTATCATTTACTAGCAGACCCGGCAAACTTCGTACCGCCTCCGAATATATTCACCTTTTAAACTTTCCCTGGACTTCCATAAAAAATTCAAAACCGAAAATAGCCAAATCGGACCAGCCGTTCTCGAGTTTTAGCGAGACTAACGAACAGCAATTGATTTTTATATATATATAGATTCATTAATAACATTGCATTTCACAATGAAGGATACTTTTTAGTCCAGGATCCAATACAAAGTGATGTAATTTTCTTATCTATCAGTTAAAAGGTTTTAAAGATATTTATAATTACATTTAGTCATCTGCTTGATTTCAATCGTCATTCTCAGCATTAGCAAATGCCCAATAAAACGCAAAGACCAAGTAATTACATTTTATTTATTTTTTATTCTTCTTAAATTTTATTTTCAGGGCGTGAAGGCCTAACGGACGACCAGCGCTTGCTGTTTTTCTAAACTGCCAAATTATGTGGTACCTTTTTTGGGAAACGCTGTGCACTTACTTTGTAAACTTTATCTGTATTTTTTTTTCTTTTATGTGATAGTGTTTCTTGAAAATATCTAATTTATTTTCTTTTATAATAAAAAAAGTGAATATCTATAAATTTCTAAACTCTCCGATCAGTCAGTCAGAAAACCGCAATAAGATATCCATCCATCGATAGGAAACAATTACACTGATCTCGCCAGGCTCGGATTTAACAAAACAAACAAACAAACACATTGATCTTGGATATTACAGAAACCGCAACAGCCATTAGATAATGTTTATTTGTAGTGGTATTGTATGTTTGTACGTATCCAATCACCAATTAAACTAAATTATGAAAGTCTATGTAGAGAATAATTCTTAAAACAAACTGGGCGATAAAAATCTCAGGTTTCGCTGTATGTGTATTTTGGTTAAATAAAAGTATTTAGAGAAATAGATAACTCTCATTTTGTTCACGAATTTTGATATTTTTTTTTTTATAGTTGGCTACGCTATGACGAATAAAACTTTATTAATGGTAGGGTATTCAGAGCGAGAAACAATAAAAGGATACTCCTTTTATTGTTCGGCAATTGTATCGGCAAGTCTGCATATTAAAATTTTAGGTAAGCAGTTAGATGGGTATTTTAATAAGTGTCTTGCAATTAAAGATAACTTACTGTGCCGACCCCACATAAAAAGCGAGAAAAGGTAAAGGAGAAGAAGATGCATTTATGAGACATATCACCATAACAAGGACGTCTACTCTTCTAGGGAACAATTTAAAATGCGATCGAGTTTACAGCGGTAAATGCATCTCTGTGAAACAATAGCGATATAATAACAACTTATGCAAGCCGTTACTCAATGTTGGCATTTCAATATTTCACTTCCATTTTATTGCATAACCTACGCTACTTAAACTCATCACCCTATTTTAAATCATCACCCTAATGAATTTCCTTCGTGGTTTGGATTTCGCAAATTGTTATTTTTAATGATTTCTTATGTTTTTTAAGATAACACTAAATTAAACTATTTAAATACGGCGTTTATTACTTCTATAGTACTACTTACTGATATGAGTGTATTTTGTTATTGCCACTTTTGATATTGGTAACACCAATAATAGGGTAGGGTTTTATACCGAAGAACCATTGAAAACCTCTTTTTTATTCGATCTTTTTTAAAAAATAAGTCTATTTACCTAATCGATGTACTTTTTATACTATTAGTAGGCAAACAGGTATACGGGAGCGGTACTAAAGTATCGTAAATAACCTCACCCAAAAATCACCTCTAGTTGTTTTAACTAGGTATTTACAACTCGAGTAGACTTTGTGGTTTGTTTCTCAAATCACTGGTTATTACAACTGTGGTTGCTGGTAATAACGGTGATTTGTGATTTGAATTCCGCGACAAATCCGTGACTGTCAAATGTGAAGACGAAATAATTCGAGGCAAATTGTAGTTTCAAATCACAGGGAAGTCTATCACCGAGCGTATTTTCAGTTGCGTCCTCTTTACAACAGACTAAATAAAATACAGCGGTTGAAATCTTCTTCTTTTCATGGCGATTAGTTCAAACTCAGGTATTGTTTTTCCAGAAACATGCCATCTCTATGCCGCTTTCAGTGAAACACAAGAGATTAATGTATTTAGTTTTTCAGTCAGACACAGACAAGATGAATAATTTTTAAAGGTGATACATCGTACCGAACCGTTTCTTTTTTTAAACATCAAAATATTTATTTGACAATTGTATGTGGCCAGCATTTCAACTACAAATATGTACCTAAGCGTCTAACATCCTAGCAGTCAGTCCACTTCTGAACATAGGTTAGCTTCTAATTTGTAGAAAGTCCAGTTCGAAACGGCCTGCATTTAGAGCTTGCTATCGACCTTCTACAGGTCTGACCATCCCCTTATTTCACTTAGATCCACCAGTGGATCTGAGGATAGGTACTTTTTTCTCCTTTTCGACATACTGGTCGATCCGTGGAAGCTTTTATTTCCATTTAAATCCACTAGTGGGGTCACTCCTAAATCCACTGGTGGATCCGTGGATACTTTTATGTCATCTTGAATCCACTGGTGGCGGAGTACATGATCTTTTTGATTTGAGAACCTTTTCAAATCGATACTTAACCTAAATTCCTGAATTGAAAATACATATTTCTATCCTTTACATATTGTTCCTGTAGCTAATAATTGAGGTCTTTGTGTAAATGAAATTGAATAAAGCATCGAAGAGCCAATTTTAATTTTACACAAAGTCATCGAACGAGACTCGAATTGGAATCTCAAAGTTATTAAAGAAATTCAATTAATGCCTATCAGTGCGGTCAGTAACTTAAACTCGGGAGGCGCAAATTAAAAATGTCACATATAAGTCAATAACGTTCCATTTCTTAAAGTTCATTTGATGAGTGACTATGGGATGGGTTACTTACTCGTACCACGTTTACCTGACCGCCGAAGTAACACAGTGGTATCGGCCTTTACCAAACGATTTGGAGCTTGGTGCAAATCCCAAGATGAATTTGACAAATCGGTGTTTTAACCATGCAGAAGTTGTGAAAAAATTTGTTGCTGAAATGCGATATTCGTACGTATATCTTATGTTTGTTAAGTTCTGTGCAAGTAAACTAAATACAAGATTTCCAAACAAGTAACTCACTGTATTTGTGATTGACGTTTATAAAAAACTATTGGTAGAGATACTGATCGCTCCAAAGAAACGTTATTATCTATGTAGCAAGACGTACGATAATTTCTCAGCGGAGCTCTAACAAGGCGCCAAACGATCCCAAAGTTCTTGTAAAACTCAAGCTAGTCTGTTTGAAAAACGCACCTCCATATGTTTAGTCGGACTGCTATATTATTTGCTTCTACCAGTTTTCTCCAGGACTTTTTGTAAGGAGTAGTCCGTCTGGGGAAGTACCTCCACTCTACAGAAGACCGCAGACAAATAACACTGTGATGCAGTGTTGTGTTCCTGCTGGTGAGTAGGGTCGCTGTGCTGACGAGCGGACAGGTCGGCAACGCGCTCGTGACATCTTTGGTGTTGCAAGCGTTCATAGGCTACGGTAACCACTTCCCATCAGGTAGTTTTGTCGACAGGATTGTATTGTAGGAGTGCATATGAATGTTTCCACGACAGGACATTTCGACTATGAACTATTCCGCCAGAGAACCTTTCGTCTTTTCGCTCAACATGTAATAAAGAAGCGGACCCACTCATATACAGCAGAACGCTAAAGGTCAGCGTAGTATTTTCTGTACTGTTTATATTTTGTGTCGATGATCAGTAGGGCAAAGCCCCCGGAGCTCGATGACTAGCGATTCTGATACAACCCTTCTTTGTTCCGCAAAAAAACCAATGAAGATCGAATCCGATAACTCAATTTGGGATTTATAAAGTTAGTAGAAACTTCAGTCCAAAAAAGATTTAAAAAAATTGTGATGATATTTTTTGAACTTGACATATATTATATTATTTTTTATATTATGTGGAAAACGTGGTTTATGAACATCTTGAAATAATTAAGAATGTAAAACAAAATTAAAAAAAAAAATAAGAAACCATATAAAATAATTTGGTGAGTGCTTTTAACTTTTAATTTCACAAAGCACAATACAATACCCTTTATTGCATCAGAAAAAATAAGGTTGCATACAATCAAAGTAACGCCTGAATCAATTAAATAAAATAAAAATTTGAATAAAATATCTAGTCAGTATTTTAAATTTTTCGATAAGGTAATCTTCTATCTTTTAATTAATTCCAGTCATCAAGGGATACTGACTTTAAATATCAAAAACTTGCATCACAGTTATATCTGTTAGGCAATTTAATGTTTGGTTAACATTTAAATTTATGACTGGTTTGTTATTTAAATTCATTATAATGAAATGCCAAAGAAACCTTGCATATAAGCATATGCCATCGATATTATATATAATAAACCATTTGTCTACAACTAGCTTCTGCAGGATATAAGGCCCTTTCGTGCCAAAAATATATCTTCGCTCTTCCGCTTGTGTCAATCTATGCTCAAATCACAAACATACAAATCTAAATTTGCGTATGAATGTTTGTAGAAAACAGTCGATAACAATCTCCTTAATCAATAATGAAACAAGGACGTAGCGTACCATATATTTTAATCTAAATTATTATTTGATTAATAAACTGAAACTAACCTGTGGCTACCGGAGGGTCGCAGGGCGGGCCGGACCATCCAAGTAATTACAGAATTTAATACGACTACTCAACCTCCTTGTTTCGCAAATCATCGTTGCTCATTAATCCAGACAAGGTACTGTCGAATACTAAGTGGCTTAACACTTTTTTCTGTTTCCTATAAAAAAAAAATAGTATAAGTTTTTGAAAAAAAAAACATATAATATGAACTAACTGAGTTTGCATTTTTATTTACACGATCCAAGTACCGAAATTAACTGCATGAAGTTGGGGCAAAAGCCTATCTCTCTTTCAATGTGACCAAAAAATATAATTAGACCATTTATTTTTCATGCAGAATTTAAATTATGTTAGCAGTATTTATGACAAAAATTTGTCACCTTCGTTCACGTTGAAAGTAGAGCCCAAAGATTCAACCGCGCCATGCAATAAAAGAACTAATTTTTTAACTTAAACTTTTCTGCTCGAATGTCCCAGCATACAGTACGATGTAAATTGAATTAGTGGGCGTGCACACGTCGTCGTGCGCTGTTGTTGCTGACTGTACATTTTTGCCGCATGCGACGCCAGAAGTTAATCACAGCAAATCCTGATTAATTATAACATAACTGTGTTGTGTGTCACGCCCTTTATGGCAATTTATAGAAAATGCGGTAGTTAATTTATGAGTTATTTATTAATTTTCCTGCTAATTAATTTTGTGAAATTGCAAAGTGTTTAGAAAGACTGGAATAGGCTCTTGTTTTGATCAGTTGTAGATGAGATTTTTTATTTATTTCATGGTACAAGATTTCTTTGTTTGGCCAATACATGTTGGATAATTAATCAGCATGCTATTCACCTTTATTTATACGCGTATGTATATAGTTAAGGCCAAAACTAAATAAAGAATATATCATTTTATTTCTAAATTAACCGACTCCACGACTCTTCAAATTGTATTTAATCAGGAAAATTTGTTGGCATCCTAAAAAAGAAATAAATAATGGCAACAGGCCTCCAGTTCTCTTCCCATTAGGAGTTCGGCCATCTTCGGCGCCGCGTTTGAAACAAAGCGATGATTGCACGCGAGTGACTTGCACATTGCGCGTGCGCACGACGCACACAAATTAAGGCGACAAGTACTTTAGGGGTTCTGTATATTCTTATTATTTATTTCTTCTTTGGGCCAGCTGAATATTAGCTTTGTAAGACCCCAAGAAAAGGCACTCATGATGTAGGTGTTTGGACACCTATGCGCCATAGTTTGAGTAACCACACTCACTATTCACTATAAGCTGTGGTCAGCAGGAAAGGAGCCAGAGTCTCCTTTCCTCGATTTAGAGCAATCAGCTGAGAACGCGGCATATATTTATATATTAATTTTTATTGTTCCACAAAGTACTCAGATACTTACAACAATTGGCGGACTTAATGCTAAGTGCATTCTCTATCAGTCAACCATTGGGAAGTCGAAAAAAATTCTGACGCCAGGGTGTAGAGTGTCGATTGATCATGTGACCTACTCGATGTGAATGAATGCTTTTTGTTTCAAATTCGCCTATATTTTGTACAATGATTTTAAATAAATAAATAAACAACTTACTTTCATTTGTTAACTTACTTACATTGTTGAATTGTTTTGATTGTAACCTGTTGTGTATACCTACCTTAAATAAATAAATATACGAAAATGAGAAAGCATACCACGACACCCGAGTAGACTTATATAGCAAACGTCCGTTTGAAAACTTGTTAAAGTCATTTGGCATGAAGTTCACTTAATGTACGTTTTATTTCAATTTATGTAAAAAAAATGACTTAAAAAATATTTACTAGGGTATGAACATGGTCATCATAGCTTTTAAACGATACACGTACGTCTTCATTGGTCTTTTGTATTTTATTCTGACGTAACGTACATACTACCACAAATTTGATATGATTTCACTTCATAGATTAATTAAAATAAAGAGTAAAACTTCCCAACAAATATGAAATCTAGCGCTATACATTTTTAATTTAAATTTTATAAGAAAATAGCTTACGAATTTCCACATCATTGGCTACAATTTAATCAGCGACGCGTCACATAAAAACCATAAGATTTAAGAACTACCGTCGGGCGAGCCTTCGCCTACACGGCTATAGTTTTAACTTTTAATTAAATAACTCCATAAGCGATGAAAGGTTATGTAATTTATTTTGTTTTCTCTTTATATTTAGTAACATTAAAATTGTATGTGAATATCCAAGTTAATGCCACAAGGAATTTTCATTAAAAGCATTTTTTGTTGCCATTCGCCAATTTAAAAGAGTTTTGGACACCATCCTCAATACTCCTCTGTCGTAAAGCCATGTATTGCTCTCATTTTATTTTCTTTTAGTCTTGAGGTTTATCTTAGCGACTGACACAGAACAGACGTAAGACTCGGTCGGGGAGCAGATATATGTATTTTACGGTTTCATACAAAATGTATAGAAGCGTCATAATGAGTTCGCCACACATGAGTTACTTTCTTTTGCTCTTCTGAGGCTCCTTTTGCTCCTAAGGTTATTGTATTTCAAAGCTACAAGGAGAGGGTTAGTTCAATGGATTGGTGCTTTGCCCTTGATCTTGTTCTACACTTGCAACCATTACGGAAAAAAAGAGTAACTACTGTTTTAAAGAAATTTGTACAGACGACTGCAGATAAATTTGATCTCATCCCATTAGCGACTTTTGTTGTACTGTTCCTTGGTCAGATTTCTCAACAGTAGTCCATGTATAAAAATCCATTTACTTTATGAACTTTTCACCGACCCCCAAAAACTTTTCCAATCAAAGTCGGCGTATCTCTTACAAGGTGCTACAAGCTAATAATCTTTTTATTGAATCAATTCACCCATAACATGCTCCAAACAAACAACAGTAGTACATGGAATCCATCGTGTACCGACATCAAATCAAATAGAGGATGACTAGTGGTTCTTAATACACGCCCACTAAATTTTATGGGCACAGTAGTCGGCAGTGATACCTATCGGATGTAATTACTTATATCTTGAATAGATGAAAAGTTAAGTCGGCCGACTTCTTTGTGTTAATAGTACATGTGAAATTCTGGTTTAGTTTTATTAACTGTTTGAAACTATACAACGAAGACTATGTGACGACGGCTGGTTAAGTGGTCGCAAACGGTTTTTAAGAAACATTTATTTTGTGTCACAAGTTTTTTGGGCTCGTATTATCATCAGGTAAAGTTCACTTAGATATAGACTTAAGTACACTGCTGGGTAAAGGCCTCCCATTTTGTTACCATTCGTATCTATTAAGTATGCGCAACATGCGTCAAATTCTGTAGGAAGCTAACCATTACGTCATGCCATACATCCTCCTAAGTCTTCCTAAGACTAACAGCAGCAAAAAGGTGTAAAATTAGATCAATATAAATTTAATATTCTAAATATTTGGCCCAATGACGAGTTTAATTTTTAAAGTAACAGACAGACAAAGACCGAAAAACCATTACCACAGATAACAAAAAACCCTCAAAGACATCCCGTGACGTGGTTTAACAATTAACCCTTTCGGCCGCTGCTCATAAATTCGTGAAGATTTCTACCACGCCCTTTTTGTCTTTGTAATGAGTGCATTACCATACAAATAGAATCAGTTTTGGGCTTCGGTATAATTGAGCCAGGCGCCCTGCTGACTCGCTCGCTTTGAGCGCGCCGGCGCTAAACTTTTGATCACTGCGTGCTGTAAAAGCATGCTTTATATGCGTGTGAATAAGTAAAACACTTTATTGCACCGGAGAGGATTACATAAAAGATATATATGCTGTCTGTAACAAAGATTTACATATATTCGCATATACAATTTAATATACAATTCGAATCATTACTGGTCCAATTATTTAATAGTATATTAATAGTAAATTGTGTAGTTAGTGTTAAATATTGACACGTGTTTTTTTTAAATTTCCAAATAAAAAAATAGAGAGACACTCAACGAGACTAATTCACCAAACAACTAAATATCGTAATATTTTATTTGACATTTTTTACTTATGTATATTTAATTTATTTATGTTGCTTTTTCAACTAGACCAGTGATTCCCAAAGTGGTCCAGGTGGACCCCCAGGGGTCCACGGGAGACTTGCTGGGGGTCTACGTAGGCGTGAACAAAAAATGGGGGTCCATAAGATGTTAATGGGGGTCCACGAAAATTTATCTGCTTTTGATAGTAAAGAGCAAAAATGTAAGCATAGTTTTTATAAGGGCCTACCTACATTGTTTTAAGTACCTATCTAAGCAGATAATATTTTAATAAAGCAAGCGACTGTTACTTGTCCAAACTTGTGTATTCGATATTACGTACAATTTCGTGTACAGACTTGCAAAGCGCTATCCGCCCGACAATGCTTAATGCTTGTTCAGACATGAACTTGATCAACACTATAAATACTTGATGCCAAAGGCAACCAAACGCATTCATTTGTTTCCGGAATTTCGAAAACAAGGCGGAATTTGGAAAAAAGTTGTGAGAAAATTTATATCTGTGTTTGCTAGTGCCGGAGAAAAGTAAGTAACCTACCTTTTTTTGTTATAGTACTTAAGTATTTTGTTTACGTGTACTAGTCGGTTGATCACAACGGCCTGTATAGATAGGTAACTTAGTAACTTACAGATATTTTAATTGTCCTCTTTCGATTTGAAGACAAACACAGCACGTTTTATTCAATTGTTTTTTCACGAGAGAAGCACTGCCTCTCTAAAAAGGCCGAATAAGCAATATTGCAGAGCAATTAATTTTGTAATTTTTCTTGCAAATAACTACTAATTTTATAAAACAGTAATTTCATAATCATGTTAAATTGATTTTGAAGTAACTATTTTATCAAAACTATTCCTTTTCGGAAAGAGCGAGCGGTGCGCGGGCGACGGGAAAAGGGCGGGGCTTGAACTTCGATGCCTGTTTGTCACGTTTTAACAATGAAGCCGCAGACAAAAAATACGCAAATACACGGAGCGCGTGAACTCATTGATTTAATAAAATGTTAGTTATCGTTTTTATGGACAATTTTGGGATTTCGACGTTTATTTTTTCCTACACAAATATGATCAGTATTCGATACTGAGTACACTAATTTTTATTTATACTATTAAAAATTAGTGGTAAATTATGTACTTTAAAATTGATACCGTTTTGTGAAAACGTTTGTATTTGTCTCAGCGGTTTATTAGTTGGTCCCTTTACAAGCCGTAATTCTATTTCCGCGTGCTGACAAAGGCTGCGGTGTGATACCTATATTCAGAAAAAAACTTGGTTACTAAAACATTTTTTTTACAGGTAAGGTAACTGACACGAAACATGGCTACAGCAAAGAAAAAATGTCGACAATATAGTGTCGATTATTTGAAATATGGTTTTGTTCCATCAGAGGCAGACAAACAATTGCCCATGTGCCTATTATGCAACAAAGTTTTGAGCAATGACTCTATGAAACCATCAAAGCTCGAAGATCATCTAAAAAGGTGTCATACTGATAAAATAGGTAAAGATTTAAAATATTTTCAAACATTGAAAGAAAAATATGGAAAGAGACCATGCACAGTATGTTCGCTTCAACATCTCAAAGTAACGATGATGGCTTGCGGGCATCTTACAATATCTCATTACTTATAGCAAAATCTGGAAAACCGCACACTATCGGAGAACAATTAATTTTACCCGCTGTTGAAGAGGTTTTAAAAACTGTTTTGCACAAATCTCCATTTGACGTACTAAAAAGAATTCCATTAAGTAACAATACTGTACAAAGACGCATTGATGAAATGAGCTCTGATATCGAAAGCTTTTTGTGCAATCATCTGCAAAAAACTCATTTTTCTATACAACTGGACGAGTCAACGTTACCCAGTAATGAAGCATTACTATTGGCATATGTCCGATTTATTGTTGAGGAAGAAATTCACGAAGAATTGCTATTTGCCAGAACTTTGGAGACTGACACTAAAGGCGAATCAATATTTAATGTCCTGAGTAATTTTTTTACGGAAAAATCGATCCCATTTACAAACATTATTTCAGTGGCAACAGACGGAGCTCCTGCAATGGTCGGGCGATATCGTGGGTTTATAAGTCATCTCAAAAGAATTATACCAGGACTTACAGCTATTCATTGCGTAATCCACCGACAACATCTTGTGGCAAAACATTTAAGTGACAGGTTGAACCAATCTCTTCATTTTGTAATAAAAGCTGTCAACAAAATCAGAAGCAATGCATTGAATACACGTTTATTTGCTCAATTGTGCGACGAAAATGATGAAGACTTCCAACGACTGCTCTTACATACTGAAGTACGCTGGTTGTCGAAAGGTGCATGCTTAACGAGATTTTACTCTGTTTTCGATTCCATATTAGAGTTCTTAGAAAGTAGAGATCCAGATTTAAAAGAAAACTTGATCAAATTCAAAGCAGACTTTGCGTATTTGACAGATTTGTTTAAAAAATTTAATGATATTAACTTGCAGTTACAAGGGGACAGCCTGAATTTAATAAAAACAAAGGGGATAATTTCGGCTTTTCTTGGGAAATTGAAATTTATGAAGCAAAACATTAGTCGGCGCGAATTCTCTCAATTTCCAAACTTGTCGCAGGTAGAATGTATTGATGAGGATATCCATACCTACAGTCAACATTTAAGTGCCCTGCATGATGACTTCAAAACCAGGTTTGAAGATATACTGACGATGGATATACCACCATGGATAATAAATCCATTTGATGAAACGGAAGTGGCCAATGTTGTATTACAAGAGGAGCTGCTCGAGCTAAGCACTAATGAGGAGCTGAAGGTGAAATTTAGAAAAGGCTACCCAACATTTTGGCTGCAAGCAGAAATACCCGAAAAATATCCTGGACTGTGGGAAATCGCAAGGAAATTTTTAATAGCTTTTCCCTCGTCATATCTTGTCGAAAGGAGTTTTAGTGCCGTTACAAACCTCTTAACAAAAAAAAGGAGCAAATTAAACATCACAGAGCGGGGGGATTTGCGGTTATTGCTCACAAAAATAAAGCCAAACATTGATCGTTTGCTGACACTCCATCAGATACATCCTTCCCATTAATTAAAATTATGACCTGAACCTATATTACCTTAATATTTTTTTCTTGTAATTCTATTCTTTTAATAAATAAAGTGATATAAAATGTACCATTTTTCGTTTTTATTTTACATATCGAAATATAGGGACAGAACTCAGAAGTGACACAATTTTTATTTTTTGGCGACTTTAAGAATGTGGTAGAAATGTAGCAGCAGGGGGTCCACCGAAACCAGTAAAATTTTGAAAGTGGTCCACGAGAAAAATAAGTTTGGGAACTACTGAACTAGACGAAGAACACTTAACAACGTTTTAAATATGTTGTCACAAATTCAAACATGGCGAAAAATAATTGGATCGCTTTTGTAATTTCTTATGTTATTAGTACTAACTTTATTATATAATAAGGTTAAAGTCATGCCAATTTAATTAAATTATTGTTAATTTTAATATTCACGAAAGAACTGTAATATGTTGCAATAAAATCCTGCTCTGTAAAACACTGGCACGATATACTTACTACACTGTAAACTAACCTTTATATTCGCTGCAATTTATATGTGAATGTTGGTTGATTGCTCTACAAATATTGGCCCGTGGTGATTAAAAGCGGCCATATTGATTTTATATTTGATTGTTGGAAATTACAAACGTATTAATTGCTGTCTGATTGTTAATAGAGTTAGTGGAACTACGTGAGTGATTTCAGCGGAAGGATATAATATAAATTTTGCTAGGGTTTTTATTTACTATTGATTTTTTGTAACGTGCCATAGAGTATGATAGAGGGAAGTGAATAGTCTAATATATATGCAGCGGGTACTTGATAATTTACACTTAGAATTACCGTGGCGTTTTTTAACTATTCTGAAGAGTTAGCCATTTCTACTCGACAAGAAGAACTTATTAATAGTAGCTGTTTTCCACAGACCCACCTGCGTCTAAAAGTAGCCTATGTTTGATCCCGGGTCTTCAACAATATTTATACCAAATTTTATCAAAATCCGTTCAGCAATTTGGCCATTAAAGTGTAACAGAGAGACAGACAGACTTTTGCATATATAGTATGGAAGTATGGATTTGTTAACCTATTATAGATTATCTCTCTTAGAGAAAGTTTCTTCTGAAATAAGCAATGCCCATAAACGTCTTTCAAAGTCTTTTAAATTTTCTTTGTTTAAATTTAAAATGCCTTTAGAGAAAATTATAAATTTTGGTCCGTATTAGTATAGTTTGGTTTCCGCTCTGTACTTATTGATCACATTTTTTAATTGTAAATTTGTCAATAATACCGTCCGTAACTACAAGTTATGTGAAAAGTGATATATTGTCAACATAGAAAGCGTTTTATTCCAGGTTTTAATTCTAACACTAAACATTAAACAAATAAAATATAATTCTAACACCGAAGGCTACCCTAACGAGCTGGGCCATCATCACTGCTATCAGAATATATTGTATAATAAAATATATATTTCCATTAGGTGTAACTGTAGCAAGACAAATAAATAAAAACCATAAATTAGCTAGACCCGCGGGCGAGCAGGAGTAACTAACTAGAATTTATTACTCCAAATGCTACTAAGAAAAGCTCAGAGTAAGCCTTTCGGATTCGGAACAATTTCAGGGCTGTCCATTTTTGTTCTTATCTACGAGTAAAGTGCGTTTGGTTTCTCTGCCCCGATTTTCTTAATCGTCCGAGGGTGCTTCGGAGAGGCACCTATATATATATATATATAACCTATGTAGCGGTACTGATATTACAATAGATCTATTGCCATAATATCTCATCTCAGTAACCCTTTTAACAAAGAAACAAGAAAAAGCAAATCTATCAAATTAAAAAAAAAACTTTCTTAGAAAGAGATTCCTAAAATTTATGTTCATTTGTGTATATTTTTGTTTTATTTCCTTATGGTTGATGTAAAATTAAACGATTTAAAAAAATCCAATTTCATACCATTAAGTTGGCAACCCTACAGCCTCTTCAGAGATACAATCAGCACCAATTTAATAAATAGTACGACTTCAAGTTATCTCAATTTATAGTACTGAGACTACGAGGAAATAATTAGTACCACAGATTAAATTTATGCACGTTGAAACTAAATTAATGTAAGAACATGGAACGTTTTGTTTTTTCAATCAAGTTTTAATAAAAACCAACTATTTAACATATTTGGTTATTATTTTTGAAAGTACTAAGTAGTTATTAACCATGTTAATAAACTGAATTAAATGTATGCGATTTGATAGGTTAGATAATTATTATGTGTCTCCGCTTGGGAATCACGGGTTATCCCGGTCCTTGGAAAGGCTTGCGCGGGGATATATATCCAACGCGTAAAGGCCCTGTGGAGAGTTGATGTCATGTGGTGCTCCTGCCAAAACCATATCCATGGATGCCATGCCCATGAACAGGTCTTGACAGGAGTAGGAACAATTTCTAACGTATGAAAAGGATATATGGGATTTGGTGATGAAGTTTGGGTGGAGATGAAACTGGGCTATTGTAATAGAGATTCGGACACCTGTCATAATCAAGATTACTGACAATTAGTGGCAGGCGGTGACTCGCCACTCAGTGAATGGGCCCCCCAAATAGTCGCCGCGTTTGGCAACAGAGGGGCAACATTGGAATGAGCGGCTAAGGGTGCCGAGAGGTGCAGCTCCGGTTTCGCCATCACGAGTTGCCTCGTGAGCGGGTTTCCCCGTTATTACGCCATTACGTGCAATACACTTCCACCCTCGAGCATATAGCTCTTGCGACTCCACTCTGGCCGGCCGGCTAAGGCAAGCCAGAGGTAGGGGTCCTGTCCCTCATCGGCGTCCACTCCGACCTTGGCTAAGGAAGGCCGGAGGCGAGAGACGGGGGCCTCCCCTGGGAGCACTCAGGTCATTAACAGCTCGCCACAAGCTGCCCTGCGAAAACTGACTGCACCGGACAGGGAACCCAGCGATGGGGTCGTCACATCCCTACGCCACATTTATTATTATTGTTTTTGAGGAAAGTACCTATAACATTAGATGTAGTCGCTGTTATTTTATTCAAATACTTACAAGGTAATTAAAAAGTCCAAGTACAATTATAAATTGAGAAAATGAAATTTAAACAGACATTAACAGACAGTTTTTTAGAGTGAATACAGTCTGGTCATATATTACTAAATGCTTAAAATAATTTAAGCAAATAGTTGATAAGCGAGATAAAAATACGTCTAATATTAAGTCAATGGCGTTTTACCTCAGCATTCGTATTCAAAATATACATTACTAACTACATGATTCATTTCAGGTTTTGATAAAATTACACAAATAAATAAAACCACATTTTAGGTGTTTAAGAAAAAAGCTCATTTATTTATATCAAAAACATGCAAATAAATTACCATCTCCGCATAAAGGTGTGCAATTTATTTGAAAACAGAAAGCACATTAAATTAAAGTCTGAAACGCATACATTATTAGTAGTCATTACAACACTACAAGCTTCGCAAGCGCAAGCTAACAGTGCCTATCATATCAATGAGCAATTACGGCTCATTAAACCAAATCGATTGGCGGGAAAAAGTCTCCGGTCTGCGGTAATTATCGACTAAAAAGTCGCAAGATTCCAGCAATTAGCCGGTCGGATGTGTGGGCGGGGAACTCCGCCTTTGAGGCGTAGGGAGGGCCGCGCGATACGGCCGTCGCGGGAGGAAAGAGGACCAGTTGCAATCCTCGTCGCGTTCTCGACGCGTGTCTGGTAAACAACGCGAATCGCTTACCCGACGGCGAATATCGAAACGGGTTAATATTTCCTACCATGACTATATCAAGTGACCGATGTGATTGGACTATGTGCTGAAAGCGGGAAATGCAAATTTTTTCGATCAAATCATACTGGCAATTAAGACTATTTTTAAAAATGTATTCTGATTTTGATTTGTTTACAAAACTGTCCACGCGGGAATAATGTCAGTGAAAAGGATTCTTATTTCAAAACTTAGTGCTGGCAACTTTTGCGAAAATGGACTTGACTACTCGCCGCGGAGAAGGAGAGGGTGTGCGATCGGATTCGGTACATTTGAACGGAACGGAACAGATGTGCCGTGAACTAGTGAACGGAACGGAGAGCGGTGACGTCACGGGAGTCACCGCGGAAGTGCCGGCTCCGAGGAAAATAAATTCGTTCAGTATAAGGAACTTGGTTGGCGCCGAAGATTCCGACCGGCCGACTTCCGACGGCAACGTGAATGTGGGCGATGGTAAGTTTCATGAAAAAATGCCCATTTTATAATTAAAGGTATTTTTACCAGTAAATCTGTCGATTACAAGACTCAAAAACTTTTCAGAAAAGCTTCGCTGAATCCTAAACATTTATACCGAATTATTTGTCACCTACACTTGAAATGAAATTATGGTTTATTAACTGAAATAAAATTAAAAATGAGTTACTTAAGTATCGTGCCGCAATATTTACTGTCTAACTGATGGACAACTACATAACAAAATTATGGAAACTTCAACTCTGTTTTTGTTTATTTATTATTTATTTTTAAAATAATCTGATATAAAATGACATAGAATTTAAGTGCACTGTTATGTAGATGTCAATAATAAAACAACAATTGCATAACTGTATTATTTATGATTTTTTTTACAAGTAATTAATATTGACTTATAATCGTAACATGCAGAAAGATCCAAAATATATATCATGGAAAAGCTTTTGAATGAGAAACCTTCAATAATTTTATGTATCTTCTAATAATTGATTGGTAGAGCCGTCGTGAAATGTGGCTGAGGAAGAAACAGTGCGATAATTTTATTGTTCTTCTTCGATATGTGGAGGTTATCCTCCGAACCGCATCACCTTGAAAGTTCACCTCAGGTCACTCTTCTGTATAAAATTATTTCCGTTGAACTAAATATTAGAATAGACTTTTTCTTTAATTTGGAAAATCTGATAAAGTTGTATGTACTTACTTAAATAAGATAAAATGTTGATGGTGTCAAAAAAAAGTCACCCGGTTTTCATGGACACTGGCCCCCAAGTTATACAGCACTGGATTCACCTGGGAATACGCTAAGATAACAAAGTGACTCTTGTCCTCCGATAATAAGGATGTTAACTTAGAAACATGCGACAGATGATAATTAAAATAAAAGTATTTACATAATTTAATCGAAAATACTACGCGTAGATAGATAATTAAGCTATGATATATAAAAACACAAGTGGTTTGTCCAGATACTCACATTCTTATTACTGGCATGATAATCTATGAGAGTTCCACATATAAGTTTAAATGATGAGCTCCATGCCATATAGACTCAATACTTACTTTACTTTTATTTTATGTAACATATTTAATTTGTATTTCACTGTGTGCAAAGAAGTGTTAAATAAATAAATAGACTAAGGAATAGATTAAAAATATCTGTGTTGTGTCCTTTACGTGCTTCGGAAGGCACGTTAAGCCTTTGGTCCCGATTGTTATCAATAGATGGCAGTCGTTAGGCTGTGTCAGATGCCTTTCGGCAGCCTGAAAAAATCTAACAGTATTGCCACTAACTTTTGGCCTTGGGTCATGTTCCTATTGGTCTGGTTTCCCTGTTAAAAGAGTTAGGAGACGGCAGTCGCTCCATTGTAATAACCAGTGCCGCCAAATCTAGGACCATGACTTACAGTCTTTATGCTTCACTACCAACTTGGCAATACCTACATTCTTAGATTGTAAAGAATAAAAAAGTACTGATAATATAGTATATTGTCAGTACTGTATATGTCATAGAATACAATAATTCAAAAACATGCCAAATCCGGAATCGTGCGCAATATTGTTTCAACACTGATTTTATTGCCAACACATGAATACGAATAACAATGTTGCCAGCAATTAAAATAATTTGCTTGACAGTATTTTCACGACGCTCGTAAAGTTTTATATGTATTTAACGATACTTCCAATGCAATTAGTGTTACAACTTATTCTAGAAAATGTAATAGGGTGTCGGTTGTACCTATATTTCAACTTTGTAGTCTCTAAGTATGATATAAGTACTCTTTACTCTGCGGTCAATTCACTTCTCTGTGGTACGTTAACAAGTATAATTTTGATGTCTTATATAATATTTTCGCGATTGTTACACATTGAATTTAACTATTCTATTTAATATTGTGAAAATCAAAAAGTAGCTAATTAAGTGTTGCCATATTTATTTATTAATCACTTAATAGCGTTAATTTCACCCTGTCCACGTAAGACTATCCAGGAACCAAATAAACTCAAAAAAAATAGAAACAGTAAAACACATCTTTTGGCTTTTCCGACCCTGAATCGAAAGGCGATAAAAATATTTTAAAAAAATCTATAAAATAAATCGTGATTCTAGGACTTTACAAAAATTTACAAAAACGGACTTTACAAAAAAGGTTGTTGACCCCTGCTTTAGTCGAGGGGTTTAACATTATTTTTGTACCATTAAATATATTTTTTACGGGACAGACAAATAAAACAACCGCCTTTTTTTTAATAAGCATATCTGACAACTAGTACTACAAATTAATCGTTCATAAACAAGGTCATTGCACCGCCTAATCTTATTTTTTTTATCGCAACACCGTACCCTCCCCGTGCCAGCCGATGACGTCACGCACCCCTAACCAGGCACTTCCGGGACTAAATCGAAATAGGAGGCTTGTTCGCAGCGAATCACCGGTAGTGATGGGTAGTGGGTAGGTTTTCAACTGTTAGAATTCTGGTATTAAACCAGGTTTGAAACTCGTTTTTAACCATAATGCCGTCTTAGGTTTTTGCAATTTTTATTACTAACTTAATTTCTGCCATTTCAATATAAAAATAGCAATTTCTTTTTGTTTTTTTATTTAACGAGTTGCTGTATTTTCATGCAACAAAAATGTTGCTTTTGTAAGCAGATATATGAATTATTTAAAAAATTAGAAACCATAGTTTATTATGAAAAGGATGTTTTGGTTGAATACCAGTAGAATGGTTGTAGGTAGGTATAATGGGTAATGCATGCAGCACCAAAAAAAATTCAACAACTTTCCCACCGTAAATCCCCAAAATTCCGCAAATTTCCCAAAGTTTCCGGAAATTTCCGCGAACAGCACATCATTTTGGTTTAATATCAAGTTGAAAACCCATCACTAACCGTCGGTAATTCAATACAAGGGTTGAATACCATTATCCAATACAGGTGTACTCGTATTGTGCCGGTTAATTGCCTCCTTTGTGCTGTAACGTTTTCATTGCGTCAAATTTTTCCGAGAAAAGGCTTTAGGTTATTAAAATCATATTATTTGTGCAACGTAATTTGTAAATAACGTAGTTACGAGCAGTGAATTTAAACTGTTAAATTGTGTCGATTATGTATATTATTTTTTGAGTGTGTCTTGACTAGATGGTCAGATGATCTGAAGTAGGTCACAGGCGAACGCTGGATGCAGGTTAATCGGTCTTTCCGAAAATCCGGAGGCGACGCTATGCCCAGCAGTGGATTTATTCCGTCTGAAATTATGTGTGCTGTTTATGAGTAACAAAATTAATCTTAAGACTCTAAACGATTAACAATAACTTTGTCAGATCTCCAATCACAATATTTGCCATCTAAATTTCAAGCTTTCTGAATTAGTAGTTTATTTAAACTTCACCAGGTTCCAAGTTCCATAATAAATATAAGGAGTCATCATTAAGCCACGCTTTTACCGACCTAGAAATCTAAAATCCTCCACCTTTTTGGAGTTTGAAAGTCTGTTGAAGATATCTAGATTTTCCCGTGTGATAGGACCTACAACTTCCGCCTCATTAGGCAGACGCCTAAGCAGACCACATAGGCAGTTGCAGTCTTCTCACGCTGACATTGTAGGCTTAGTACTTATTTTTTTATAATTTTTAAGACATCAACATTGTAGTAGTTACATTGGTAACTCATTAAATTAAAAAAAATTAAGAAGTTTTTTTTTATTTATTTTTTAAATTGTATTTATTTATTTATTCATTTTATACAAATACTAACAGCACTTACAGTTTCCCAATGCGTGCTGTGAGTTAGGACAGGACAAATTACACAGGTTTATGAGACACATACATTATACATGAATGAACAAAGGATTTCAGCTTATCATAAAAAATATCTACGTTTGGCAAATGAGCAATCAAGGCGCATTTAATTGTATCGCGTTTATTACCTACTAGCTGGTTCCAGCAGCTCCGCCTGCTTCAAAAAGTAGCCTATGTTTGACTCCGAGTCTTCAACCATATTCATACCAAATTTCATCAAAATCCGTTCAGCGGTTTGGCTGTGAAAGCGTAATAGACAGACAGACTTTCGCATTTATAATATTAGTATGGATTTATTTACACATAATGTTTCAAACACTTTGCAGCGTTCACGTTCACCGTCTTTGATGTCACAAGAATACAAAAATTCAAATTTACGGAAAACTTTCTAGATTCACGCAGTATTGGGTCACAGTATCTTGCAGTCATCTGCTGAATTTGAGATTTTATTATATTGATAAACTTTGGTGGTGGTAACTGCCAACCATGCTCTCTATTGAAATTAGGATGTTTTTTTAATTTCAACAGCTTCACGTTACATCATTGGCATAACTCCGTTTCCTTTTCTACATTTAGTTTCTATTCATACTCTATTGTGAATTTAAATGGCTTATAGAAACATGTACCTTTTTTTCTTACTGACAACTTTGATGGTACTTTTCCATGTGAATGGAACTTTTTTAGGTGACTGACCACTGTACCTACTACTTTACTAACAAATGCAACGGCAGATTTTTCCCATGAAGAAAGATCTTCCAGTTGACCAACATACTACTTCATTATCATCATTTCAGCTGCAGTCAGTTCACTGCTGGATATAGGGCCCACCTAATGTATTCCAAAATGACCGTTTGGAAGCGGCCTGCGTCCACCGTTTGCCTGCGCGACCTTTTTCAGGACATCTGACCATCTGTTACATAATATGGATTGATTTTAGTAGGTGAGCCCTGAGTTTGCACCAGTCTATGATATAGCTTGAAAACTAGTTTGATTTTTTTAAACGTCCGACAAATTTTTACAATGTAAAAATTGTAATGTGAAATTCAATTAACTACTATAAAAAAAATAGAACAAATTTTTCGCATTTGTTTAGGACATCGAAATTTCATTTTCGAACTTTACTTAATTGTATATGAAAAGTAGTCGAGTTTCAGATACTGAATATAAATAAGCAAACACTGTGTAAGTTTGTTTGTTGTGTAAAATGTAATTTTATATTTTCGACGAGAAAGTCTGTAATAATAGACACGACATCATTTTTTGTGTTATGATTAAAATGCCCAGTTAGGTAGACTCCTTGACCAAAACAGGTTCATATTTACACAAATATTTTTTTTAATCCTTATCTGACAGTTCGCACACGACACTCCTTGTCGTAATGAGTACTATACATGATAGTATACTTAGCTAGCAACAAAGTAATATTTAACAAAAACAAGCTTCACGACCATTTAGAATTATCGGCTAATGTACAGACGTGAACAACGATGAAACTTTATTATCTCCTCATCCAGTAGATCGTAAAAAAAGAGTTATGAATATTAATAGATTTTTTTTTACAATAACGAGGTATGATATCGGATGTGACCAGGGTACTGAAATTTTACTTATATAAAAACCAAACTCGACTCTTCGACAGCTTAATAGCATGGGTAATAATGTTTTTAAGTACATTAGTAACACTAGATCCCCTATCTTTATAGGTACCATGTAATTATGTTGGAATTGTTGAACACTATATTAGATAACGGTGGAGTGGAGAAATGGTATATCTTTTAATTGAAACGAGGCACAATTTTTTATTGGTTTTTAAAAAGTAGGACATATTTCGAAGGAAAATCGTTCGACTTACCGAATATGACGAATTAAAATTATTCGATAAACCGATTTTGCATAGTCATAAGTACTTTTAAAAACATAGCACTTCTGTACATTATTAAAAAATTATTAGCCTTAATCATATTGGTAGATTATTCAATGGATGTTAATTAAAGTAACTTTCAAATTGATAGAAATAGTATTATAGTACAAGTATATTAGCTTGATTTGAATGTACCTGCTATTTCTAAACAAACCTCAGTGGTTTTGTGAAATGCATCTTATGTTAATTTGTTTGTTTAAATTTTTGGAAAATGTTAAATAAATAGTGAAAACTTTTTCAAAACTATTTATGAACATAGGTGTGTGCGTTGTGACCGCCGTCATCCATATTATAATATTATAAATGCGAAAGTCTGTCTGTCTGTCTGTTTGTTACGCTTTTACGGCCAAACCGCTGAACGGATTTTGATGAAATTTGGTATGAATATAGTTGAAGACCTGGGGTCAAACATAGGCTACTTTTTGACGCAGGCAGAGCTGCGGAAAGCAGCTAGTTATAAATAAAAATAGCTGTTGGAGCAGAGGATCTCCAACAAAAACTGTGTAAATAATTTTGTTTGTTTATTTATAACCCGTATCGCCTGAATAACTTTTTGCAATAAATCAGCCGTTTGACGCACATTCTCAAATTGGATTGCATAAATAGACAGATATTATATATGTAGTTATTTACTTGTTTCTGGTAATATATTTTTATACTAGCTGACCCGGCGAACTTTGTTCCGCTTAACAGTCGATTCTTTAATTTTTTAGTTGTGTTACTTTATTTTTCTAAAATAAACGTAGCCTAAGCTACCTGCCAATAAAAGTCCCGTCAAAATCGGTCCAGCCATTTCAGAGATTAGCCGGAACAAACAGATAGACAGACAGACAAAAATTGTAAAAAATGTTATTTTGGTGCATGTACCGTTATATATCGTATGCATGTAGTAAAAAACGGTTATTTCAATATTACAAACAGACACTCCAATTTTATTTATATGTATGTATAGATGTATAGATAAACATTTGTTATTAAGTATCTGCCGAAAGACGGTTCCGAAAAACTCTGAGACCAGGATTTATAGGATCAATTGACCATGCAACAAACTTAATATGACTGAATTCTTCTTCTATAAAAACTAACTCAACTTATATTAATAAAAATTAAGGACAGGTATGAATATAGTTGAAGACCCGAGATCATAGCTATTTTTTGACGCAGATAAAGCTGCGAGAAACACAAGTATTCATTAAATTAAACTATTTTAATACGGTTTTTAGGACCCAGTCATAAACTTAATAAAATCGCAAACTATGAAGCAGACTGCAAGACCCTTAGATACTGTGAGCCAATACTGCGTGAATGGGAATAGTTCCCAATAAAAAATTCAGGCGGTAGTTTGTAATCTTATGACATCAAAGACAAATGTTAACTTAGTCTGCTTGCGACCATGAACGCTGTAAAGTGTTTGAAACGTCAGGTGTAAATAAATAAGTAATAAACGCGATAAAACCGTATTAAAATAGTTTAATTTAATGAATAACAATCGCGAAAACATAAGAAATCATTAACACAAGTATTGATAATCCATACTAATACTAATATTATAAATGCGAAAGTCTGTCTGTCTATCTGTCTGTTACGCTTTCACGGCCAAACCGCTGAACGGATTTTGATGAAATTTGGTATGAATATAGTTGAAAACCCGGGTTTGAACATAGGCATCTTTTTGACGCAGACGAAGCTGCGGCTAGTGTACAATAAATTAATAAAATCATCGTTAAGTTTTAAAAACTTAATGAAACGCATTTTGTTCACTAATTATATATATTTCACCTCTTTGAATACATTATATAATTATTATAAAATATAATTTTAATAATAATGAGTAACTGTTCGAAGTTAATGAATTCAATTTCAATAGACATGCCACGCAACTAAAGCGTATTAAGATTATCCATGATTGGTGTCTAACTTAAGTGGTTTTTTTTTTTATTTTACGCAAAAAAGGGTTGATTACTATGCTTTTGATAAATTTTCTGTTTTTAGTGAAGGTTGCATCTTTGGAAAATATAATTTTGAATTTCTTCGAGTTACGCAAATATTTATTTTTAAATTTGGAATAACCAAATTTCCCATTTCGTTTAGTTAATCTAAAACACTTCAAATTACAATTCCATACTTTCATAAGTATCTAATTATTTTTTGCATTGTGCTATTTTTTCTGATATAAATTTGTCATCATTTCTAATTAATCATTATTATTAATCTGTTGTGTTAATCTTATTTGTCTTCACTTTTTATCCTATCTACCCTAAGGTTGGCTGGAAGAAATTGCAATAGCGATAAGTCTGCCTTTGTACTCAATCTTCTAAATGTATTTCTTTTAATTTTGTGATTGGTGCAATATTAGTATGGTTAATTGTATTAGTAAATTTTAGTCAACATTTTAGAAATTTTGGTCTATGTTAGATTTGTGATTTGTTTAAATACATAGCTAGTAGATTCTACTTTAGATTGTCTGATTTTTTACTCTAGATTGAATATACTTTTGATACACAAAAGGATCATAACAAATTTTTATTGATGTATCTAAATTTTATTATCCAAATCACTTGTGTATACCACATAGGCGAACTTAATGCTACCATGATACCCCTTAATGAAATAGTGCTTTGACGACATCGATATAAGATAACAACTAGAAGCACAAGTATCCCAGCCAAAAGTCTGTCCATTTCGCCGATTGGTAGAGTTTTAGAACAGTCTTTTACAGAGCGAGCTCAATGTGTGTGTCGTGTTTTAGAATTTTCGTTCTTACTGAGAAATAATACTATTTATTGTGTGTGTTAGTGCTACAGTCCCCCAGCCTAACTATTAATGTTGTAATGAGCATACCTATGCAAATGGGCGCACATAGGTAATTATACCCTACATGGGTATATTAACTCAAAGATACTAATACATTCATAATATCTGAGAGAAATTGTATGCCTATTAATGTTAGTAAGTACTTATTAAGTTTCTTCAATATAAACATAAAATGCATTGTAATAGTTGCTTGATTATCGAGTCGAGAAATACAAGGGTCGATTGAACTTTCGTTTCTTACACCTATATGTGCCTAGTTTCAGACCGCATTATCTTTATGGACAGCTAAGGTAATTATCCTTCAGTAGCTTATTCAGAGATCAGATAATCGTGACTGAGAGGCAGCTTAGTTTGCGATCTGGAAAACGGTAAGAGAAGAATGTCTAAAATAAAATCTGAAATTCTTTTGTTTTGACCTCATCTTAAATCAACCCCCTGTTTTTTGCCGTTCATGACAAGAACATTACCACTGCGCTACCGGCAGTATAAATAGATAAAAATTGATAAACATGGAGAGACTGGCAACTGGTACCCTCATGCGGACTTTCTCGCTGCCTGCGCGATAGGAACTTTGCCTAGAGAACTTAATTTAGATTATATTTAGTTTTTAATAGATAGTTAGTTTTTACATTTTAATAGATAGTTATTTTCTTAAAATAATAAAGTTTTTTTCATGTCTACTGTGACTCCTTAGAAGGTGGTGGGTGAAAATCAGTGCAACACTAGTGTAACACTGAGCCGCCACCTATTTTGACGTCTGTCACGTACTTTATCTAGCTGTACCTTTGCTTGTAAGACCTTTCCTGTAAGTGATCAATGAATGAATGAACACTTTATTGCACCATTGACAAACAAAAGAAGCACATAGTTAAAACCAATACAACTAAATGGGTACAAAGGCGAAGGATGAATCTATCAATTAGGTTATTCTATTCTAAGAGAGACTGGTAATGTAGCAAGGTCTGTTTAGTTGGCCACGTGTAACAGAAAACAAATTTTTGATATCTTTACTTCCAGTATCAATATAGTCATTATACTATTCGAAGAATCCGAAGCATCCCAGACACACGTAAAAAATCAAAAACAAACCTTTACAAATACTACCTCTAAATAAAGTGCTGATAACTTTACAAATGACTTACCATTCTGGAATTTAAAAGTACAAATTGGCACATACAAGATTCGACACTATTTTGAAGTGATAGGGTTCATTGTAAGTTGAAAACAAAAAGGTACTTTTACAGGGTGACATGAAATAAAAGGATTTAAAAGTGAGAGTTATCACAGCGACCCATTAGGACGCACGCGCGGCCCCACGGATTGAAAAAAGGAAAGAAAAAAACTTAAAAACAAAACTGAAACGATTTGTATGCAGTCGTAAAATGATGTACAAAGTTATGGAGCTACTCGTGTCCTATTTGATAAGAATATAGAGTAGGACTTTACGATTTTATGGAATGTGCCCGTAAAAGTGCGTGACTCATCGTAGGCTAATATCGCTGCATTATTGGTCCTTGTAATAGATATATTTAAGAAACCCTTTATCCCTTTACTTTTGAAAGGCTTTGTCCGGCAGATGATTTGTTTTGATTGAAATTATTTTTTTAACCCCGTTGTATCAAACTCAGTATGAGTTAAAATTGCGAACTAAAAAAAAAATTATAACGTTTTAACCCCTTCATCAATGTTCGTATCTGAAACCACCATGGAAAAATGAGAAGACATTTTTTCGCTGTTTGGTACTAAACTTACGAATAAGCTGATCTGAAAGTGTAACAAATGAAGAATTGTTAATAAGAGTTGGAGAAAAGAGAAGCATTTTGAGGGGTGATTGAGGATAGAATTATCGGAGGAAATATAAAGGGAAGAAGGGGTCCAGGCAGAGCAGGACAACATGAAGCAAATAAAAGTGCAAGTAAACGTTGCGTCATATCAACAACTAAAGGATCTCGCTTATAATCGAGACGAATGGAAAAAGCTCCACTGACAAGAGCCCAGCTCTTAAATGTATGATGTCAACATGAAAATATCAAACACTTTTCCTAATTAGTTTAGGTATCATATTCTCAGCACATTTACCATCATTGACTGCCTACCTGATCAACTATCTTTGAAAATACTTCTGTTAACACTCTGAAATTATTTAGAAAATTACTCTTTACTCTTTACTCTAACCACACATTCGGTTAACATTTACCAAAGACGACATTTATTATGCATTACTAAAAAGAATGGTGATCGCCAATTTGTTCAATTAAAAAGAGAATTTCCCGCTTAGAAATGTGGACTTAATATTCACAATTTCATAAATGTATGCGCCAATGCGCTCGTGCGCAAGTCAAATAAATCAAAGAACAAATAAATTTCATTAGTCGTTGATCAATTTTGAATTGTTTACGCGATGAATCTATTGCTTTTTATGTGAGAAATTCCACGTACAGATTCTCGTAGTTTGCTTTTCTTGATTTTATAATTTAATTAGATATCTTGCGGATAGTGTGTATTAAATGGTTTTTATTGACATCAAAACAACTTATACGTAACAAACCATAATTATTAAATCTTCCAACGAGCCCCGTCGAGGCAACGTACCCAGTTTACTAGTAACATTTCCCCGCTGTACCGCTAAACTGATGCGTTGGGCGAAAAAGCTGCCAGACCTGGGATCTCCAGTATCCTCGATGTATTATATATCTAGCCTTTGTTTTTTTGATGTTTTCAGGTAAAATTATTTGAATATTCGTGCAGCAGATTTAAATTAGCTTTGTTAAGTACTCTATACAAATAGAAAATTTCTGAAAACATCACAAAATAGGCCAAAATACTAATAATAAAGGATAACAAAAAAACACTAGTACCTAAGTAACGAAGCCTAACTTCAAATGACCAGCATAATGTCATTGAAACGACTAAGGACAATGTAATGTATTCATTACAAAATGTTAAATAATCAATTATTGTATAAGTAACTATGAAACAATACGCACCCCTCCAAAAATAACACTCGTGAACGAAATTGCGATTGGTTATAGACGCCACCGCCATGTATCTTAGATACTTATTATTCTGTTTGGTGGTACCATTATTAGTGCAACAGTACTTTAACAAAAACCGTTTATTACTTTTTTTATTTTAAAACATTATTAACGACTCTTATAAAAGAACGGTATACATTTTCACTAGGGTGAGAAAGTAGAAACAATCATTGCGCCTGATTATAACATCCAAGCCTAATGATACATTCATTAATAACATCATTAATTCGCAAGAAATTTCCTAGAACCCTTGATACCATCAGTTCAGGTGACAATATAGCAGACTTCATGCCAAATCGTATTTTAATTAGCCAGATAAGGCCAGTCATTAGCTAGCAAATTGCCCGCGGAACTGTTTGTTTTATTATATTTTTTCTTATCTGCTAATGTTACATCTTGTCGGTAAAATTACCGGAACACGCTAATCGGCTGCCAGCGAGGATTGCCTATGTATGTTAACTATGAGGAAATTGTAGAAATCTTTCAGATTTAATGACGTGAAGGTATTTTAGTTAAGTCACTAGCGTAGAACCTCAAAAAATTGGTTTTAATAAGCGGGCCGGTTGAAACCTTGTATGACATTACGAGATTGCCTTTTTCGATAAGTCTTTGTGTCAATGGTATTTGTGTTTGTTCATGAGATACAGCCTAGCGACAGGCAGACAGTGAAGTCTTAGCAATAAGATC
The DNA here is from genome assembly GCA_947363495.1 of Euzophera pinguis. Classification (NCBI taxonomy): domain Eukaryota; kingdom Metazoa; phylum Arthropoda; class Insecta; order Lepidoptera; family Pyralidae; genus Euzophera; species Euzophera pinguis. Next base: position 4,354,056 of record OX376156.1, on the reverse strand, counting down.
CCGTTTTTAACCCTAAAACGAACAATTGACCATTATTTTTCAATGGAATCTTCTTTGGTCGAATAAAAAAAAATCAGCCTTTATTGTTCTATTAAACTTTTTTTAATTTAAGATTTGAAGTTACTTATAAAAAATGCCATGCTTGCTTAACTTAACCCACCTGCATAAAAAGTGTATTTAACTTAAGCAAGGCAAACTATTATTATTAGCTATTTACAGCTATAATTGAAGTAGCGATTTCCTGACGCGTCCTTCCAAAAAAACCTAGAAAGGGGTTGAATGATTTCCAAAAGCAAGATAATTCAAATATGATTACCACAAAATTAGGACAACCCTTTCTAATGCGTGAAGCGTCAGGGATCCCATGTGGAACCCGTAATCAAAATCAATTAGTTCACACATGGTGTTGAGAGTCACCCTACGATGCGACTGGTCGGACAGAATAATAGTACTTATTTTACCTGACGACCTTTGCAACACTCCTTGTAGGTACTTTAAAATAAAAAATTATTCAATCTTACTGTCCGTCTTTGCATGTGACGCGATTTGATTTGTTGTAAAGATTGTACTCATCATCATCATTTCGTGTAGGTTACATTGTCAATCGATCATGTACATCCTGGTGTCAGAGTTGTGCGGAACCGCCTCTCGGCCTCTGACTTGGTTCCTTTAACGGCCACCTAATGGCAGCCGGGACCAACGGCTTAACGTGCTTTCCAAAGCACGGAATCATCTTTATTATCAAAGAAAAAATAATATCTAAAGATTGTACTTACTCGTAATAAATGTTGTAAAGGTTTTTATTCCACGAAATTATTTTGAGCAATTAGAAATATCGGCGTCATAGAACCAGATAGAACAAACTCGTGTTCCCTCGAGCAATAGCAGTAGTTTAGTACCTATTCGAACCTTACCCAAAATGGGTGAGGACAGCTTAGGAAAACCATTACAGTCGTGCAGGTACAAGGACAAAATGTGACCATTAACCAAAAAAATATTTCACATCTAACGTCCACACCATGCTTGGTCAAAATGTAAATACTTACAAAAAATATTTCAGCAAGAAGCTTCGTCAAAAAAGTAAAGATATTTAAATAAAGTTTAAGGACAGACTTCAAAATATCGACTACTAATACTATTTGGGATAAATCCGCCTTTTATTGTACCCTGTATTCTGTTTCTACGTTCTTTGATTAAAATTTTTACATAAATACTAATTCTTTTATTCAAAATCAATCATTTCCCTTATACTGAAAAAGCAGGTGAAGAAAAAGTCGCAACAGTGTAAGTTTTAAAAAAGATGTTTGATTTTTTTATTATCTCATATTTTCCCTATTTTATGCGAGTTGAAACTGTATTGTTGTAGTCTGTTCCTTCTGTGATTATCCTAAATCTTCATTTTTAATTTCTTTGTACTTTGTACTAATATAACTAATTTAGCATAAACAATGTATTATTTTAAATTCAAAGACTAATGTTTTAAAATCACCCTAAATTTATCCTTGCTCATTAATATTCAAAACGCTTCCAAAACACTGCCATCCATCCTCAAGCAATCCAAATACATCAACGTCTGCAAAACGAATGCGATATTTTTTTAAAATATTTAACCCTTCAGAAGGCGACGGCACGTCAATAATTAGTTTAACATTAAGCCCACACAGTGAGTGGGCAAATCGTTTTTTGTGGCCCAAATTGCTTTGCGCGGCAACCGCTTGTATTAAAACGTCATTAGTACGGTAACCGACGATTAAACAGCTTCTGGTCTAGTTGACGGCTGAATTTTGGTAATCGACGGCTAGTTACATGAAAAACTGCTTCATTTTAGCATTTTGAAATTATAGAGCTGATCGCGGCGTATACCATTCCTTAAGTTTATCAAGAGAGTTGTAACATTACATACGCTTGTATTCGATGTACTTAATCATTTAAGAACATATATCAGTTCAAGTATTATGTGCATATTATTAATAATATTTTTATATTTTCAATAGACAAACAATCATACGGTTTACCTGATGAAAAACGATCACAGCAGCCCATGGACTCCTGAAACAAGAGAAGTATCATTTTCTCTCTAATAAATATCAAATTCGTCAAAAATCCCCCATCGTTTTAACAAGTGTATGTAATTTATTTGTAAGTAGCTGCTTCCGTTGTTAGCCTTAAACCCGAAAGACCTGGGTTGGATTCGCAAGGGAAGCATACTTTGTTTAGTTGTTTCCAGTTTGGTTAGGACATTACAGGCGTGAATCACCTGATTGCTTGATTATAATAATGATTTCGTGCTTCGGAAAGGACGTTAAACCGTTGTTCCCGGCTGCCATTTTGTGGTCGTTAAATGATCCACGTCAGAGGCCGAAAGGCGGTTTCGAACAACTCTGATACTAAGGTAAACACGGTTGATTAACCAAGTATCTCATTATGAATGAATGAACAATTAGAATAAACAGTTACAACAATCAAATCAGTAAAAGTCGTTACACGATCGTCGATCAAAATAAACAAGACCACAATCAAAGTTTTGTTGGATTGTTATTAGATTAATGTTACCAAAATTGTTCGACAGCGGTCGTAACAAGTTATTTGGCTGTAATAACTAGATCAAACTCAATGATTCAGTAATTGACTGTTACAGCAATAACTTTGAAATGTTTGGTGATCGGCAATCATCTAATGTGGTATGCATTAATAACGATACTTACAAATCGAATAATAAATGATCATGTAATAATATTCGAATAGGGTAACTGAAAATACATTATTATTGACGTTATGATTTTCGTAAATGGCTTTCAAATTCGTATGATAAAAGGCATAAAATTATTAGTGAAATGAATTCATTATTTGAATTTCATCACATGTTGCTAGAAAAGCTACAGAGGTTTGATAGTTTTAGAATTGATCATCAATAGAGTTTTGACCCTGTAAGATTACAAAAATAGTATTTTTTACAAATATTCTTGAATTCAATGCAAGAGAAGTCCAAACAAAATATTTTTATAAAAAAAAAACTGGTAACCTATCAAATTTCATAATTTTGAGACTGGATAATTGTATAGATAGAAATGGTGACAAACTTAGATATAATGATGTCTTATATTTTCGCAATTGTTTTGTTGTTGAAACCCTATTAAAATTGTTTAATTCAACCTTCTCAACTAGCATTATAAGGCTATGCTACACATAACAAAATGCTTACAGATATTACATTACCTACACAGCCTAGTCAAATTAAAAAAGCAAATAATGTTCATACCACTCGTTCAATAATAAAACAGTTTACAAACAACGCTAGCTAAATAAGCTGTTACGTTGTAATCGTGAGTAATTTCTCTTCACAAAATAACCCAATTCCATCGCAGTGGGGGACCCAAATGACCCATTACTCAAGCTCTTGCCTCCTGATTATGTTGTGACCACATTAACTTTCTACGCAACAAAACTGGAGTAATAATGTTAATTAAAATGTCACTGGCCCGAGAAGGCAGCCTTGGGGCACCTAGGCGTTAAATAATTATTGTCTGTTAATGATTTTATCAATATTTTTTTCGTATTGAAGGGAAAATAAGAATTTCGTGTTTTATTCATTAGATATTGAAATGTCAGAAGGGTTGTCTAAGAGATAGAGAAAGATGTATAGAAGTTTAATTTTTGTTTCAAAATTAAGATGGATTTTCAAGAGCATATACTTAATATTTTTTTTTGCTGGAAACGCTGTAATTGTTGTGGTCAATTGAGCACTTTTGCCTTAAAGACGTGAAGAAGAAGCGAAGAACTCTTTTTTCATGTTTTATTTAATTTTAATAGTTTTACTTTTTATATTCAACCAGTATTCATTACTTCTTTGAAAAAAATCTTTTCTTTTTTCCAAGAACATTTCGCTTTCCATATTACTATGATTATTTATTTATCAATTCATACACATATCCAATCCATACGTAAAATTATCAAGCGTATATTTATCTACTTTTTGCGACCAATTTCACGCAGAATGAAATAATGCGTTTTATAATGAAAATAACGTATTTTAATTACAGTCTTTCATAGAATTCCCGTTTTATCATGATCATTAAAGTCGTATGATTGATTTCCTTTAATGATACATTACTGTCATTGGCTTCATATAAATGAAATAAAACAGCTAGTACGAACTATCGAATAGAATAAATATCTAAAGAATAGACTAAAATCATTTTAACTTTCACCCAATTTAGAATGACCTCCTGTCGTCGTATTTTAAGAAGAAATCTATCCGTTTTACTACAAAAAAGTTAGATAACTGTTTAAAAAAACTGCTACCATTAAACTACGTTTTTCTATAGTCTAAAGTTAAACAGAGTATAGACATGGTTTTTAGCTTTATTAAACAGTAGTCTTAGAGTACTTTAGGTTATAGATAAATGTAATTTCGCGATATCATTTTTTTTAGACACGTGTTGAACAGATGTCTAACTTTTTAAAGTAAGACGATATATCTTTATTATTCAAAATTTAATGAAATCAATAATTAATTACCTATATTTATTTACAAAACTTTATAGCAATTGAAGCTTCTTATAGGTATCTACACGAAATTTTATTGATTGATGAGTTTGTCTCTGTTCTTTTAGACTATATCTTGTTATGTTTAAAAAGGGATATTCATACTAATATTATAAGTGCGAAAGTCAGGTTACGCTTTCACGGCCAAGCCGCTGAACAGATTTTGATGAAATTTGGTATGAATATAGTTGAAGAACCTGGGTCAAACATAGGCTACTTTTTGACGCAGGTGGAGCTGCAGGAAACAGCTAGTTCTAATATAATGTAGGACAATTATACATGAATGATCATAGCGAAAATAATTTCTCACGTCACTCTCCAGTACTTCGGTGCTAATGTTGATACAAATATAATGGCCCATGGGATTATAAAGTTATTTACTGAAAGCAATTAACTTGAAATTAAATAGACATTACCGTTTATAAGGCATCATAGAGCATATGATGCGTATAAAGAAAGTAAGGTTAAGCATTTGTATAATTTTTCTGTGCTACTCGGAAAAACAAATAAAATAATTTAAGTCACTTGACTTGATGTCATTATAAATCTCCGTCTATGAATCTTTACCATACTGGCTTCTTGTCGAGTCATAGTGGCTAATAACTGCACATATTCATCATCATCATTTAGTGTAGGTTACATTGTCTATCGACTATGTACACCCTGGTGTCAGAGTTCTTCGGAACCGCCTCTCGGCCTCTGACATGGTTCGCTTTACGACTACCAAATGGCAGCCGGGACCAATGGCTTAACATGCCTTCCGAAGCACGGAATCATCTTTATTAGCAGACAAACAGGTGATTCAAGCCTGCTAAGTCCTAACCAAACTGCACACTGCTTACTGCACATATTTTTTTTCACACACACTTTATTGTATCTATTGTACATATTTCAGTTGTATAGCACAATTGGCGAATTTAATGCTAAAAGCATTATCTAAAAGTCAAACTTTGGGTTAAACAGAGATTGTCATAAAGATAGGTACTAAAATAAAACTTGGAATGATAATAAACTTACTTATGGTACATACATAATATGCTTAAATATATACGATGGTTTCTTATGTTTTCGCGATTGTTATTCATTAAATTACCGAAACGCGATAAAACCCGTATTAAAATAGTTTAATTTAATATATACGATGGTATAATAAAGGAACATTATTTATTATTTTAATTAAGAAATGAAAGTTTATTTTTTCGATGCTCTTTGACTACACTGTGTTAAATTTGTCTAATACTAAAAGACTTCCAAAGTACAAGAGATGGGACTACATGAGGTGCACAACAGGAATGCTTGTTATTTTTGCAAAAGCCTTACCTAGTACCATAGTTCTTCTGGCATCAATACAATTTAATTCGTTTATTGTCTCCATGATTCCAATACCAGTTCGGTTTCTGTGACTTGAAGAGCGCCCCGGGAAAGTGATCTATTACCATGATTTTTTCTTTTGATCGCTTGTATTTGACAAATGTTTCCTAATGTATAGTGAAAAGTTAAAATATTGTATTGAACAGTATTGACTCAATATAACACAAGTCTCTTACTTTGGGCACAGAAATATTAATAGTCCTAACCTTTGGGTACTTTAGTACTACTACTTTAGTTATCTATGCTGTGCCTTAGGGATAATTCAATATGTGTGATTAGTCCTCGCATTGACTAAAATTTCATGTGCATGCACACATGAATGCAAATACACACATTGTCAATTTTCAACTTTGGAACTCAAAGTACAGTGACTCGCATATCTTTAGCTACACTTATTTGGAAACTACATAAGTATGTTAGTAGCTGTTATTAACATATTGTTGTAACAGGTAACTTTTCTGAGCTTTGCATTATATTTGTCCTATACAATACTATTATCAATGAGTGTTAAGTGTATCCCAATTGCCAGTACATTTGTCCCATACAAAGGATTGCATTAACCATAATTCAATACAAATTAAGCATTTATTGAACATTTAAACCACTAAAGAATGGGTTGTGGATTTTGTCGTAAACTTCTAATAGATTCTATGAAAAATATTCAAACCTGCTTTTTTTTTGATTCGGCACACCAGTCAAAGCTCGGTACAACAAAGCAAAAATATTAGACAATCGTGTCTTTGTTAATATTAGTGGGCAAACAAGATTTGACATTTTGATAAAAAATCAATAGCGATTCAACCCGCATGTTTTCTTTACGACTAACAGGAAATTCATTTAGAACATGGTTTTTCATAGAACCAAGTCTTAAAAATTTTCAGATGAATAGATTAAGTTGGTAAGATAAGTTACTATTTTAAGATTTAAGTTTGTTCTAAATAAGTATACTTAAAAAAAAGGTTATTTTTTTTATTATAAGAAGATAAAATTTAACTCATGACAAAATTGTGAATTTAAATATGTTAATAAATTTAAATTTCCACAAATAAATTATTATAACACTTTCTGCACTAAAGAATTCTGGAAACAAGTCTTATACAATACCTACGATAAGTAGTATCCGTAGCGAATGCGCGTGTCAAGCGACGACGTGACGCGACCACTATTGAATTGGTCGCCATTTAGTGGCATTTTCTATCTTGAGCTCCTCCGTGCTTCGGAAGGCACGATAAGCCGTTGGTTCCGGTTGTTGTCGATAGATAGCAGTCATTAGGCTGTGTCTGATGCCTTGGGGCAGCCTGAAAAATTCTGAGTGTTGGCCACTAACACACCTCGGGTCATGTTCCTGTTGGTCTGGTTTCCCTGTAAAAAAGGGTTACGAAGGTCAGACGCTCCATTGTAATAACCAGTACTGCCAAATCTAGGAGCATGACTTACAGCGTACCCTAGGCTCCGAAGCGTAAGCTGATGACGCAATTAGGAATATACGCTAGGATGATGATGATGATGGACTATTTTACTCAGAACGAGAACCGAGAAACCACAGTATATTTCTTGATACAAACTAAGAATCTAAATCAAAATCAATGCTGATAGCAAATCGTGACGTAATAGTAAAGACATTGAATCAATAAGATGGACGGACAGACACCCTAATACACTTGAAGATGCGGTGCCAACCACATCCGGCGCACGCGCACAAAAAGTACCATCGTAGGCATGGATGTAGGAAATTAGACGAATGGCGCACCGCTGCGGCAGGGACGTAAAGCCATTGTGTGGCGACTCCACTCCATTCTCTCGCTCTCTCACCTGAAGTGCTATTTTTAAAAAGTGTGACTCACGCACAATCGTCTTTTCGAATGATTTTTGAACGATTTCGAACTATTTTCATTATAATAACCAGTGCCGCCAAATAAAGGATCATAACTTACAGCGTACCCTAGGCTCCGAATCGTAAACTGAGAACGCAAAGAAGTAGGAAAGCACGTTAAGACGTAGAAAAACATCGAACGATTATCATTCGACATATATGTCATACATTTCCACTATAAATACAATAGAGCTCCTGGTCAGCGGGCACAGTATTATCGGCTTCATTTTGCTACTTTAAATTGCGCCGTCCGCTATTTTTCTACATCCATAAAAGCTACTCCGAGCTCGGAGGAAACCTCAAATGGAATTATTTTCTTTCTCGATTTCTCTTGATGGCTATTTGTCGTTCTAATGTGAAATGTATTTGTATTTCCGAATGATTGAGCAGACAGAGCTGCGTAACATTTTAATAAAATTTTCTCTACATTTTTAGAAAAACACGTTAAAAATTAACCTTTTAACTGAAGCATCGCTTATTAAAATATTTAAATATGTATCAATAAATATTGGAATACTAATATCAAAAAGAAATATAAATATTAAAGAACTAAATGTTTTCTAGGAACTCTACATTTCTTCTAAATGTAAAAGTGATATGTTTATTACAGAAAGTAGATTGAGAAATTAAATAAAGATTTAGGTAATCTAAGGTAGTGTCATAATTTATGCATTATATGAGTATCCATTTATAAACATAAATTATTTTTAGTAAAGGATTTAAGTTTTCACACCATTTTAGGTGTTTCGGTATAAAGTATTAAGTTTTAGTCTGCTAACTGTAATATTATAGTGATGTCAAGGGCGTAGACCGTTGTGAGCTAAATTTATACGAATTTACACAATACATATATGATCATGCCTGTTTCCCGTAGGGTAAGCACTACGGATTTCCGTTTGCTATGATCCTTGTAGCGTATTTTATCCTCGATTGATTATATCAATATAGTTGTGTAATGATGTCAAAATAGGAGTGGGCAAATTTCATAAACTAAGGATGTTCTAAAAAGCCTACATTTCTCGCAGCTTTACATTATTTATAAATCTAAAGTCCAAATGTTATCAACAACTGGTTGCGGCCGTGGCTCGTGTCCGCGACTCCTGTGCGCTCTAGTTCCACAAATCAATGACAAATTGACCACCATTGAAATTGGCTCTCAGTACTCATCGCCATTTTGTTTTTTGTTCGCGCTGTTTCCGTTCTTTCTGTAATCGTTTTATCGTTTACAAACTCTAGTACAATGAACCCTCCGTTTAAATTTGTAATTTTCAATTAATTAACCTTCCCCAATTTTCGCCTTCTTCAAAAACATAAATAAACCCATTTCGCTATGCTCTAAGTGATTTCTTTTGTAACGAAAATTAGTTAATTTTTTCATAAAATCCACCAGAACACCAACTACCGTTACCCTTAAAAGGATTCGACTACGCCAATTTTGTAGACAAAGATGTTCAACAGAAACAATGCAGAACAAATTCAACTATAATGAATTTGTGAGTTAACAGATTTTCTTACCTATCTAAATCCTGAGAGCGCAGCGGAAACAATAATGTCGATCTACTATATAATTTCATAGTCGATAGGCTAACAATATCTCGAAGGCTGATAAAAAAGTGATTTAGTATTATTAGTCGGCGAGATGCGAAGATGCGATCGAACCGAATCGATTTGGCGCTGCGTGAAGTTTGTTTAGCGGAACGGTAGCGGGCGGCGCGGGCGCGGGGCGCAAGCGTGCGCTCGCTCACCGCGCTCGTACTAAGTATCTATAAACCCGATCTCATTTAGTGACGCTCTGAGTAAATAACCGATATTTTTTCCTTCAACAACCAACCGAGCTGGAGGCTCGTCACTCACCAACGGTCAATTTTATTTGTTCATGTCGTTATCCAAAGCCAGTGAGGAAATGGCCGACGTTACCGAGATACCAATCTCAAATGTAATTTGGAAAATGAAATTATCATGTTCGGCAAGTGCCTGTCGTGTTGGGGTTGGTTCGGTAGTAATAAAACGAGGCGTTCATGTAACTAAATTTACGGAGCTAACGACAATAAAAATAACAATTATGAACGCAAGATGTTTATCTGTGTAATCGTTTCGGACTAATTTCGTGGCGTGCCCTGCAATCGTCTACTGTTTATTGTCTATTTACACGTATAAGTTTTAGCGTATGATGTGATTCCTTTAATGAAAAATTTGTCTATTGTTTATATTTCTGAATAATATTTTTTTTTTCGTTAGAAATCAAATAAAATATATAATTGAAATGAACAATCATAATAAATTACAGACTGAATTTTCCTAACATTAGCACTGATTCATGTTTGATAGTTTTAGGTTGTTCCAAAGATATTAAGGTTGTAAAATCATTCAGCTTATCATCTAATGCAGCTAACAGAGATCAAATGACCATACGATGAAATGAAAATGTTTCGAAAACGCCTAATGATGACAATCTTGACTTCCGGACCACACCGTGGGATGAACTCACTCTGTTATTAAGTGCCGTATCCACGATCGCTGACCGACACGTGTCGTCAACAGTGTGACCACAAACGAACCACACCAAACATAGCGATCTCCATCAAAATTTAATGACTCCTCTATATCTACCGGCGTAAGAGTCAATTTTATCACAAAACCTTTCATCAAAAATTGGATGTATTCTGGTACCTATACCGTGTAATTCACGCTACAGACACAGTAAAAAAAACCAAAGCTACCGATGGCGCCTTGTCATTAACAACTTCCGAAAAGGAGCCCACTTTTTGCAACGTCTAGCGGTGGGCCCAAAAGGGACAACAAACTGACAAATTGAACCAACAAACAATGTAACTGAAAAAAGACTTTTTGGATGACTTGCTATTGAGAATAATGAATGCCTTTACGCAAGAAAATGACTACTTACTGGAACTCTTTTGTACCACTCAAAGATGAGAATATGTAATCCTAAATCGAGGATTTTAATGTTTTATAGTTTTTTTTAATGTATATTGTAAAGTTAGATTGGTATAGGTTAAATTTAATAAAACCCATGTAATCGTAGGTACTTAGATGGACAATCCTTTCTACCATTCCGATTTCGTTATCAGCGAGAACAAGTCAGACGTCAGTTGTCAAGCAAAAATCTCCGAAATAAATTACTTAATGTGCATAAAGTGGCCAGGCTCGTGACTGGTTGTCCGCTGACCCCAAACCAAAATAAACATCCCATTTTTATCGCCACCTCAAATCACTTTCGTGAAATATTGCCAGAGATAAAGCAATAACGCTTAGAATTTCCGGTTCAACACACTAAACTTGGTAACAATTTTTGCCAATTTTTGATGGTTTGCTTAACTAATTTGTATTTAAATAAATCCGCTACTGTACTCCGCACCATAGTCGTTTTTTTGTTAGTAGCCGTAAGAACCTGAATTGATTATTCGCTTCCAAGAACACTGGAGCGTTGAAACCGGCCTTTACATTTTCCAAGAAAATCAATTTATCAATTAAGTTAAGTTATTTTTAAAATGGTATTGTCGCAGTTTGAAGATGTAAGCGGTCGTGATCGTGGAAATCACGATGCTATTAATCGAATATCGCGGGCAATTAATCGGCACCCACAAGCAATTTAGACTTAGCTTTTGATAGCTACGACCACGCTTCGGATAGTAATATTGGCGTGTATTAATTTATTTGTTAAATTGAATAGGGTTAATTTAGTCTAGGAAAGGTGGGCAAATAAGTTTATAGCAGGCGGAGTTGTTGACTGTGCCGGTTTTTGATGCCATTGGCCGTTGTCCCCCAGGGGCGGGGTCTGGGCCCCATGTTTTATTTGAATTATGGATGAGGCATGCGGCGGTCGATTCTTCAAACCAGTTGTGAGAGCAGCAGCCTCGCGCCTGCTCGCCTCTCCTTTTCTAATTAATTGATGTATTCATTTAATAGCTTGTTTTGTAATTAGCCAGGTACTTCTTCTGGAATTGAGTGTGTTATTTGTTAGATTTAACTTGTGCTATTCCATCATAATTCACTTCAAGTGTTGCTGGTAAGTTTTGTTAAATAATCTGTTTGTTTTTTTGCACCTACGTTAATTAGTTTATATTTGCCTCATATTAATAAAGTAAGTAAAACCGCTGTATTGCATCATAGAAATCACATACAAAGATATGTTGTCTGTTACAAAGATGTTCAATAGTTGTCCTTATCATGTTTATTAGTTTATACAGTTTGGTAACGTATTTGTACCTTCCTGACAGTCGTTTGCGTTTTATCTGGTGTGTCTCGATGACATATCAATCTTGCCCGATACGTCCTTGCTATATTTCTAGTTTCTTGGACTAGTTTCCTTGGACACCTTTGAACAATGCCATCTAGCGATAAACTTTTAGTGTAAACAACTAAACAAATTATGATTTTCTGGGGAATCCAACCGACGACCTTCGGGTCTGTCAGGCAAACGCCTTAATCACTGGACCACGGAGGCAGTTTTTACAGTTCATACAGGAATATCGCTCCATACGGTGTAGTATGAGAATATATTCATTCAATGATAATCGAAAATATTTTACGAATTCATCTGGCAGTTCCAGCTTTTTAGTTTTCAGCTTCATTATATTAGTATAAACTAGCTGTGCCCGCGACTTCGTCCGCGGGGAATAGTTATTTTGGGAATCATATTTATTTTTTGTTTACAAACCTACCTCCTCAGCTTTATTATAAATTATCTATAGCTGTTACCCACGACTTATTTTAGACGACTTAGTTACATAATTAATAGAATATATTTTAAAGTAGTTTTAAAAAGAATATATTTTAAAGTACTCCTGCGTAAATTATATTTCTAGTTTTATTTTCTTGTGGCAGAATGAATAACACATTTATTTAGATAAAGATAAATATTATTATGTTGATACAACTCTGACAAATAATTTGCAATAATGCATTAATTTCGACCAAATTTGATTATCATAAAAACTGTTATTGTAAGTTAATCTTAAAAGATAGACATATACTGTCGCAGACATTTTTTTAGATAATTTAAAGAGGAATAATTCTTTCATACATATTTTTTGGGTATCTCAAACGGTTTTCGCAGCGCACGCAACGGAAGCCCTCAAAGATGAATAATTTTCCCCGTTTTGTCCACATTTTCGACTGTTTCTTCGCTCCTATTAGTCGCAACGTGATGTTATATAGCCTAAAGCCTTCCTGGATAAATGATCTATCCAACACAAAAATAATTTTTCAATTCGAGCCAGTAGTTCCTAAGATTAGCAAACAAACAAACAAACTCTTCAGCTTTATAATATTAGTATAGATAGAGGCTTTTAGTCAAGTTCATAATACGTTTGCAGCCCACAGAGGCATGATAGCAAATTACCCAACCACGTTAAAAAGATTTATTATTGTCTATTATCATCGCACTTAGAGAAGTTATGGTGCTTTAAAATTATTTATTATGACAATAGCCATCTTGCTAATGGAACTAGGTTTGATTAGGGCATAAACTTGAAGCAGCAATCTGAATTTCTCTCATTAAGCCTGGGAACTTAATTAATAAAATGAACAAGTAAATGCATTTAATTTTTTCATATTACTCCTTTGTATAACGAAAGAAGTCAATGATGATAATGACAATCTGGTGTTCCGTAGACAAAGTATAGTATAAGTACCCTATTACTGAATTGCTCCTGTCGCTGTCCATCTATCGGTGACTCAGACGGAAAAATACAATTGTTTTTGTTATTAAACCCCAATAATATACAAGTGTCTTTTAGGTTAGGTAAAATAACCAGAGCTCTATCCACCCCTTAAGGTATTAAAATATGAAAAATCTGTAAGTATGTGCATAATAACCTAATTACTAATTAATTTAGATATATTGGCTTTGTGAAATTCACCAAATATTTATCTGTCGTATGCTCAAAAGACAACATCAGCTTGGCTAAAAAATACTTATGGTCCATTAAATTGATTCGCGAAACATGAGTCTCAAAAAGTCGCTTGCGTGGGGCCTGTACTGCGAATTCTTACAATTCCACTTAATCATTAATTATGCCAATACTCCTTCAGTATTCATTCCCACGCATTTCACATTTATTGGCATTTCTTTATATGCCCTTTAAAGGGAGCCGATGTAATGGCTTATACAGTGACATTGATAACATTCCGATGTCAAAACCGCTTCAGTTTATTTAGAGCAATTAACGAGTTGCTGTCGTATATGCTTATTTTTTTCATCGTTTCATCTTTTGTTAGTGTAGCAGTAGCTGCATGCGATATCTGTATACTTAATAGCTACGCCCTTGTTAATATCGTTACTTCCAGTTATTGCTATCTATGACTAACGTTTTTACAACCTTACGACACAACTGCAGACTTTTCCTTTCCCCTGTTTATTCTCTATCGTTAGCACGGCTATGAAGTATCTTTCAAAAAACGTTACCAATTCTGTTTAGTGATTCAGGTGCTAAAGTTGACTGTTTGTAAGAATTGATTAATTTACTTTTATATTTATTGAACTTTGACAATGATTCGGAATGCAGACTTTAAGCTAAAATAGTTTTTTCTACCAGTCTACGAGGTGGTGCAGAGGAAATAATAATTTTGCGGGCTAAAGCATAAGTAAAGATTTCACATTTGACTACTTAGCCATTCTAGCACAAAGAATTTAACAATTGTTGTATGGACCACCTTGCATTAAATTAGAACTGGATGTTTTTATGATTTTGTTATTTATTACATTAGGTAAATAATTTACCAATTAATGATATGATATTTTTACGAGTTTCTCTTTTTATTCTAAGAATATAATTTTTTTAAAGAAAATTCTTAAAACTTGAAGGTATTTTGAAGTCGTGAAGTTAATCTTCAAGGGTGGCGTAGTCCCAGTTGCAGCCTGTTATCTTCGGCTAGACTTAGGCGATTCACACACTGCTCCACTCCACGCTGCGGGGTGCGTGGCGACGGAGCCAAGCGCGTCGTTGCGGGAGTGCAGATCTACATGATCATGCAGCAGGGGCTGCAATAAAGTATGCGGTGGCCTAGAGGGTATCATTTTACAGCAGCCTATGGTGGTGATAGTACAGTGTAGAGTATTGTTTTCTATATAAAAATGGTTATTAATGCAGAACTCATTCAGGATGCTGCAGTTTTATTATCTATTTGGTTTTTTTATAATCAAATTAGAAGAAATCGTGTCTATAGAATATATTGAATACATCCCTTTTTAAGAACAAGATAAATGGGTCATTTGTTCGAAATTACTTAGATTAAATAAAATATGAAGATAAATTTGTCAATTATACGCGCATATCAACTACATCTTTTGATTATTTGTTAAGCAAAATTCGAACATTAATTACTGGAACAGAGAAAAATTTTCTGCACTCTATTGCTATATTCAGTGCATTTCATGTTCCAAATCGCCTCTCGTTTTTCGATTTCTAATATAAATCGATCGATATCGAGATCCATTATAAAATGTCACTTTACGTCTCGCTCTTTCAAAATCACGCACCATACTGCAGAACTCGGTGTGCCATACCCTACGTCTTGCCCCGCACACACGCGCGGGAGTGCGTGTTTCTCCGCATGTAGGCGCGTGATCTGTAACACTGCGCATGAATGCGTGTTCAGTGTGTTGCACTACGCGTTTTTCAATACAAAGAGTGATACTTACAAGCAACGTGAGAACACGCATTCCCGAACTACGCTGCGTGGTGCGGGACAGTGTGCGAATCGCCTTAAGTTGACCCGGCATTGTTTCGGCTAAACCAAGGTGTAGCCGATTTCTATTGACTAATATTATTTTTACCGTATATGTATTACTATTTAACACTGATGTTTTTTATTTACCTACTATCCAAGTGAATCCGATCTAATTGGTCTGTAGAGTCTACAGTGTAGACATTTATAAGATAAGGAGTGTCACTTGCGCATTGCCATATTAAACAATTTAGTAGGCAAACAGGCATACGGCTCGCCTAATAGTAAGACGTCGTTCGACCTTCCCGGTGTTGCAGGTCTCTACAACTTCTTACCATCATATAGGACGTATACCTGTTTGCTTTATAAATTGTTTAATGGTTCGTGACTATACTGTGAAATCTCACCATTAGACGGGCCTTATGCATAGTTGCCTACTAAATTGTTTAAGGGTCGGCAATGCGCACATGATACTACAGAAGGTGTCTATGGACTATTCCGACTTTTTAGCTGGCAGGCCGTATAGTTTTTTTTTTGTCTACAAATTTGTTTGAAGGTCGACAACACGCAAACTCTAACGTCCATTTGAATCCAATCTATATTAATATAGTAAAATTATCGCGAGGTCTATGTTCGCGGCGAACAACTAGTCATAAAAAAACATAGAAAACAAACAGTTCCTTAAAGTAATCTGCTCATCGTCAGACACACAAAAACAAAATAGTATACCAGACAAAAATATGTGACAAAGGCATGCAGCCTACCAAGATAAACTTAAAATGAGGACGTAACAAAAACCATACGAAATTAAAAGGAGCGACGAACAAGCAACTAACACAAGGTAACGTTTTATGATAAGCCAAGGTTTTTGGGAATGACGCACTGACCTATATTCGTTCTTACTAGACTACGTCTATTTTTTTGTCGCGTAGTTAGCCTTATTTTCCATGGAATACTAGTATGAAAAAAATACTAAGTACAGTTTAAAGATCAAAATAAATGATCACATCAAAATATTTTCAAAAAAGTATTTAAAACCTAGCAAAATAAAATAGCAAAAAAGCTATATCCTGAGCAATAACTTAATGAGAAAGAGGGATACCTAAAAAAATTACAATATTTGGTTATAATTAATGCATTATTAAATTAAAACTGAAAAATAACAACCGAGTACGTACTATATCAAATATCGCGATATCAAATACCGAAAGGTTGAGGGATACAGCACCTTAAAACGTGATCGGCAGTTTTATGATGGGATGGGATTTCTATTAATATACGAATACAAGAAATCTAGCTAGTCACTGGGTACTAAGTAGTAGGGTTTTGAAAATAAAATAACTATACTTCAAAAATTGAAAATTATTAAGAGTAGTTTACTCTGTAGGGTGGTTCTCTACCATTAGAATTGTTTCATTATTCTAATGGTAAAGGTAACCAGGATTCCGATGGTGGCTAAAATGGGAACTTGAAGATCCAGGATACAGCAGCAGGTGGAGCCACCAGATCCAGTTTCCATGGTTCGAACCCCCTGGCGGATAATTAGGTAACGAAGGATAACCATAAAATCCTTGAGCTGGTGATAGAGCATGTAGCAGCAGTCATAACCGAAGCACGTATTGCTACAAATTAATTCTAAATTATTTTGGTATGCCATCTTGACTCTACAAAAACAAGAAAAGAAAAAAGATTAAAATTAAGTATCTTGGATTCAGCCAGTAACTTGTTATTGCAATTATTAAACTAATATACTTTTATGGACAAATCACAGTTTGTGCGTTGTAAGTTCGAGAGACTAACTCAATACTATATTTTATGAAAATTACATAATATAGAACACACACCCAAACCCCAGGACAATATAAAAAAAGTTTTTTCAACTCTCCCTGACTGCTTATCGAGATCAAACCCAGGAGCGCAACTTTGGAAATGTATGACATACTTATATGACGAATGAAAATCGTTCGATATTAAACAAAAATAAAAAAGAGAGGTAGGACATTTTGTAAGGAGTAGTCCGTCTGGGGAATTACCTCCACGATACAGAAGACCGCAGCCAAATAACACTGTGATGTAGTGTTGTGTTCCTGCTGGTGAGTAGGGCCGCCAGGCTGCAGAGGGGTTGCTGTGCTGATAGCGGACAGGTCGGCAACGCGCTCGTGACATCTGCGGTGTTGCAAGCGTTCATAGGCTACGGTAACAACTTACCATCAGGTGGGCCGTACGCTTGTTTGCCTACTTAGTTGCACAAAAAAAATCCTTCGATATCAAATAAAAATTATTCGACTCGCCGATTTTGCGTGAGTCACACTTTTTAAAAATAGCACTCTTAAATCCTGAACCTCCAAACAAGCAGATTAGCGTGTTCATTACCCCAAAGAGGTCGTTAAAGGTCAAATTATATCCAGCCAATGTGTATAGAAGTCAGTGGAGCGGCGTAATTTGTCGTAGGCGCCGAAGATAGGCAGCAATTTGGAGGCATGTCTGAAGAATGTCGCGAGGGTCAGCTTGGCACGCAACGGTTTCCAGTGATTTAATTCTGTGTGCATGTATGTGTCACTTATAAGTGCCGTGGTTCATACATGCAGACATCTTTGGGGCACTGCTCTCTGCTGCCTTAACTTATTTAAATTTCTAAACAAGCTTATTGGCTCCAACTATTTGTGAAGGATTAAGCGTTGGAGAGTTTTAAGGGTAAAATGCCAGCTACTACAACTACCGGCAGGTATTATTAAAATTTTGAAAAGATTATTAATTTAGTTACAACAGCATTCACATTTTTTACAGGAATATTAAAGCAAACTAAAAAATATTAATCGCGCACTTATTTTAATAATGAAAAACCAAATACAATACCAACCCCTTTATTGCATCAGAAAAAAATAAAGTACATACAATTTAAAAATTAATGCGCAAAAGGCGGCCTTATTGCTAAAAGCAATTTCTTCCAGGAAACCTTGAGAAAGGACCATGGGCAAAAATGTATGAACTCCGGTCCAAATACTATGAACTTTGATCAACAGTGATACAAACTATGCCAAATGAAAGCATTTGAAGTAGGTATAGATCATTTTATTCTACTAGCACCATGCCGAAATCAAGCGCCAACGTGGTGTTTTTTTACATACATTGAGTCAATTATTACTTATAAAAATGTACTTACCTAATAAAAATGACATCATGTTCGCGCTAGATATCAACATAGCCGTCATAATCCATACTTCTATATTAATATTATAAATGCGAAAGTCTGTCTGTCTTACTGTCTGTCTATCTGTCTGTTACGCTTTCACGGCCAAGCCGCTGAACGGATTTTGATGAAATTTGGTATGAATATATGTGAAGACCCGGGGTCAAACATAGGCTATTTTTTGACGCAGGCGGAGCTGCGGGAAAAAGCTAGTATAATATAAAGTGTGTTCCAAAACCTATCATTTGGTATAACTTCAAACGTTGTTGAGGGGTTAGACCAAAATGTCGCAGTGTCCTTTCACAAATGAAATAGCTATGATGGTAGTGCGGGCTATCATAATTACATAATTAATAAAAAAACACTAAGTAGGTGACTTATTTTGCCTTTCATAAAAAAAAAAGGTTACTCGTACCTCTAGGAAATTTCGTATTTAATTTCCATAGTTCAAAAGCTACACTTCAATTAATAAAGTTTTGACATTTTTAAATGATATGATGCACAATAGTAACAGATACCACGGTCGTGTCCCATCACTAATTACGGCCTACTTATCGCAGCAGCCTCCTTTTATTGAGGCTTTTAAGGACCTCCGTGGCCACTATAAATCAGTACACGACTGCCTGACGCCAGCCCGTCGCGATCGAAGTTATGAAATGCGAAAATAAACCAGATTTTCGTTAGATATCGAACATAAATTATTCGACCCGCCTATTTTGCGTGAGTCACACTTTTCAAAAATAGCACCCCAGAGGCCCTATTTTTGAATGTATGTATTAATTTTTAAATGTATGACATATATGTCTAATGATTTTCGTTCGATATCGAACAAAAATTATTCGACTCGTCGATTTTGCGTGAATCACACTTTTGGAAAATAGGGCTCCTGTTCTAATGTATTAAATAATCTATATCCATACTTCCACACTATATATACTTATACTACATATCCATAGTAATATTATGAATGCAAAAATCTGTCTGTCTGTCTGTCTGTTACGCTTTCACGGCCAAACCGCTGAACGGATTTTGATGAAATTTGGTATGAGTATAGTTGAAGACCCGGGGTCAAACATAGGTTACTTTTTGTAGATCTTTAATTTTAACCGATTTTGACTAGGGCCGTAGTAGCTTTTACTTAAATTTTTTTGTGTGTAGTAGGAGTAAAAACTTTGTATACACCGTATAATTTTAATAACACCTAAAACTATTTATGATAGGTATTTGCTGTAACATAAATTAAAAAAAAAACTGATTTTTACGCTCCGGACGCCTAAAATTAAGAACAGACTTTTGGCGTTAAGTTCTTCTTCATCCTAGCGTGTATTCCTAGTAGCGTCGTTAGCTTTCGCTTCGGACCCTACAGTACGCTGTAAGTCATGGTTCTAGATTTGGCGGCACTATATATTTATTTCTTAACAATAAAGTTACAAAAATTCTCGACTCAGCACAAACATAATGCAAATATTCGCATGAAAATATCTCAGAAATTTCATTCAATAAATTAATTAATCAGCTGATGATTGAGACATTTATCAAAATTCAAGTTCTATGAGAAGTTTATTATATGTATTAAGTACCTATAAAATGTACTTAAACTGTTCCTCAGTAAACAAAATCTCGTAATTTAATCAATCCTTTCCTAAAATAAATGGACACAGACAATAAATCCTCAAAACCTACAAAGACACGTGTTAACCGCAGTCTAATTTGTAAACAGATTAAATAAATTCCGCATGCAAATTAATCTAAAGTCATATGTATTGGTCCTCTAATGGCCGAAATGTAGATAAAGACTAATTGCGTCCTTCCGAGAATAAAGGCGCGGAACTAAAAAGCGTGCCATGAATGTTTTCTTTAAAAAAAATATCCAGTATTTCTATCGACAAAAAATGGTGGTAATTTTTGCAAACCAACTGCCGCTTCCAACCGGTAATTCTGGGAAATCTTGGGCAAGGCTTGTGTCCAGTAGTGGTCTGGAGCCTATTTTTGAATAACTCTTCTTGAATGGTTCTCTTTCAATATCGAATGATTTTCATTCGACATTATCACAATTTTGGGTCGTATACACCGTGAAATTTTAGTCGTTTTGGGCCCACCGTCCAGTGACTCCATTCATGCAACTGAACAACTTTCCCCGAATACATGGGTCGAAATATGGAGTAAATTTTTGAACCTCCCATACAAAATGTCTCATCACGTGACCTAACTTACTATGGGATGTCCATATTTCGAGCTATGTTCCTTGGGGAAATTTGTTCGGTTGCATGAATAGAGTCACTGGACGATGGGTCCAAAAAGACTAAAATTTCACGGTTTATTTAGCTCTTTTCAAAGAGTTCCTGACTGCAGCTGAAATTATGATGATTTGCAAACTACTTATTTGTTATAGAATGTATAAAAATCTTTATTGTACACAAAGAACATAGTATCAGAATACAGGTTACAACAAAAGGCGGAATGAGTCGTTTTAACTACCTTTCTCTCCTCACAATACCTATATTTTTCTTCCGGTCGTAGATACTAAGATAAGTTAAGACAAAGTTAATAATAATAACTTAAGACCACAGATTAATAATTGGCCTCGCGCGCGCTCGGCTAGATACCGTCGGCGTACTAGACAAATGCGGCAATTAAAACTACGCGAATTCGGCGTACTTGCAGCATACCCGTGTCAGTCACGCCGCACCCGATAAGTGATTTGGACGTCGAGATAAATTAAAAATTTTAGTTTAAAAACAGAAGGAAAATGCCAGTTTGCGTATTTAAACTATGTAAGAATAATAGTACAAGAAATAACTCTTTCTCGTTTCGTCTTTGCACATTGTCTTGCACACTACAACATAAAGTTGCCGCATTCTGGAAACTAATTTTTCTTCATAGGGCGGTATCTAGTTGAGCGCGCGCGAGACCAATTATTAATCTAAACTTAAAAACTTAGTCTCTAAAGGAGAAACGACTAAAAAAATGTAAAAATGTTTGAATCTTTTAATCTAAAGACACTATTGGCGAAAGCTTGCAGGATCGGTGTTGTTGGTAAATTTGTTTTGAGAATTTAACTCAACTTTAATAAGTTTTCTGGGATACACTGGTGGATTCAAGTGGAATGAGGGTTTAACTAACAGTTAATTATTAGATCGCTTGTAAAACTGACAAAATCAAATTTTATCCTATAAATTTCATCTACAGGGAATCGGTTGATAAAATAGTTTTATTTGAAATACCCATATTAATTGAGAAAACGTAAATAATAATCGAAGATTGAGCAATTTTTTTTTGCCTACTGATATTTAGAAAGATGATACCTAAAGAACTTTAATTGCTTTAACTTTAATTTAGACTCAATTTCTATTTTAAACCTGTAATTGAATTAGATCATATATCAAGATAAATATAAAAAGTTGTAATTTCTTTAAATTTAATTTTAACTTTTTTGTATAAACGTGCGAATAAAACATGTAACAAAATATTTACAAAGAGAAAATCAGTATAAATCAATTAAACAAAATTTGGGACGGTACAGCTACATAGTGGAATTAACTTATCAGCAGATCGTCTACAAAAACTAAATTCCGGATTAATACTTAGCTGATTGATTAATTCTACCTAAATATCTAATTAGACAATCCATTTCTTTGGAAGTCTCGTAAAAAAGTAATAATTGGACGGCCATTAAAGACGTTGAAAACGCTTTAACACAAAACATTGAAAATATAGAGAAACTCTTTCTTATTAAAGTCATTGCCATCTATCTTGAAAGTTATTTATTTAAAAATTCAACAGTTTTAGATTACCGTATTCAACATATTCCTAGTTCGAAAAGTCAATTACAGGATGTAATAGACAGGATGATTATTGAACACATACTAAAAAATAGTTTTTTTTTAATGTCTCTGTATTGTGAGGCCACAGCCAATTTACTGATAAACTCTCTGTATCTTATCTTAACGCTTTCCCGGTTCCGTACCCAGCTGTTGACCCTAGGTTAGGTACTCCATGGACCATGGGCCGCTTTTCTGGTTTTTCTCTTCTATTTCAATCCGTCAATTAGTTAGCATCATTGGTTGTATTGGGACTTTCGAGTTTTATACTTGTCCTTTTACTAAAACATTACGTAATACTAAAATGTGACAATTACAATATTTAATTCATTCATATCAACTGGGTAACGATAATAATCCCTGCATACCCTGGTATCAGAGAGTTTTGGACGAACCTATCAAAGAATTATGAAAAGTGAAATAATAATACAAACAATGTAGTTTGTATAAATATTTGTTTCTATACCTTTCCTATTTTGTGTGGAAATTATTAAATTAGTTTTGTTGTAAACAAAAACCGGCTGTGAGACGACAAAGGATGGCTGGCATTGTTCACAGATTTTAAAAATCATCCATAATTAAATGGAATCTCTTTTTGTGTCCAAAACATTTCGCCATGATATAAATTCTTGAGTCAAAATGACGGAGATATTGCAAAAGGAATATATCTTTAGTTTTTATGAATATATCTTTGATTCCAGTAAAATTATATTTGATAGAATAATAATCAAGTTTAAACTAGTATTTGGTGGATAAATGTGTAAAATAAGAGCCCACTTGAATGCACCAATGCTTATATGTGGTATCATAATTCTGTGGGTTATAATAAAAACGCTATTCTTACATTTTCAAAATTTGTAGAACTTTTATTCTATTGACAAAGGTTTTGTTGTAATAGGCTAATAATGCAGTGTTAGGTAATATTTAGAAACAATATGGTATTAACGTCATACTTTTAAAATAGGATTGTATTTGTGACGCAGAACTTACTTTACAATTATCGATAGCTATCTATATATATTACAGATTTACTACTATTGGTAAATATTCATTAATAGAAATTTAATATGCCGGTTTTTTAAAATACCACCCTGGACAGTATCCGGTTCAAAAGTACCCTTTACACTAGCTGCATTTCCTCTTTGGATAGCAATGGATATATTTTAAACCAGGTACCATCCAGAGCGAATGTTAAAACCTCGATCCCTTAAACGACGCCCTAGAGGTATCCCTCACCAAATCTTTTGCTTCCGCACACCATGGCTACCGGTGGCCAGCTGTCTCAACGGGCACCGGAACAAATTCATATCCGCGGGATAAAATCGACTATTTGTTAAACTTCTGGTTACATTAGTTCTGCGTCCTCAGCAAATAAGAAATATAAATCGAATCTCAATCATTATTACAATAGGACAAAAACAAAATAGTACAGAGAAAAAGTAATCATCAGATGGAAACATCAAAACAGCAGGCGACATTATATGATCTGCAATTGAGCGTGATAATATAAAAACATATTGGGTTAAAACATTCGTATGAAAGCTGGACGCAGCATGCGCTTAATTATGCCATGGGATGATCGGGAATGTTTTTGCCTGCTCCCATTCCATTCTCCATTATAACCCTCACCGCGTTCCGATGCAGAATTGAGTTTTAGTACGGCATAACATAAAATTGCATTTTTGTCACCCACCGCCGGGAGAGCGGACTACCGTTTTTGCCTCTTGATTACCACTAGCTTCTCCGCTTCAGCTCACCGGGGAAGAAAATCTTGAGCCGTCATGGGAATTTCGACCTTGAGTCGGAGCGGTCGGTCTTAATTTGCTAAATTACATTTGATAGGTCGACGAGTTTATTATGCGTGCACTGGCTAATTTTAATAAGCGCGTAAGTGATATTATGATACAGGCGATTATAAACAGTGTTTTGAGTAGCTGATGATATGTTTTTCAATGACGGCTACATCCGTTTCTCCTCATTGAGAACAGGATCCATGTTCTTCTTGGGAACCAGGCTGCTGCTCATGTTTATTCCGTTGTCTTCATTATCTGTTCATTTGGTTTCTTGCTCAGTAATAAGAGGACACAATGGAGATCCAATGTGATTATGTTAATGCACATCTTACTGTAGATTCGATTAGATGTCTTTATATTTATATGGGGTACTTTATGGCTGTTTTATGGGGATGTCGATATAAATAATTTAAAGCTTATCCATTTTGAGACATTTTAATGCCAATGAATAAAAATACTGAGATGCTGTACTTGGAGTTCAATGCAACAGTTAACAAACATAAGGCTAAGGTTCTTCTGTTCTTCTGTAAGCTAATTTTAATATAGTTTTTTTTATAATAATATCTAAAAGAGTGGCCAGTTTTATAACATATTTCAGATATGTCGTTTAATAATAAAAAAAAAGTATTCATTAAGAAGATACTGGAGATGTTGGTGCCTCGAGTTCCTAAGTACTCCTTACTGGCATGCTAGTATTTTATTTAATTAATTGTAATTAACTTCTACATAACTTAAGTTAATCTAATAATTATAAATATACTTCAAACAGTGGACAAATAAATCAAAATTATTTCAAAGATAATCAAATTATATTCTTACATTTTTAAACAAGAGTCAAAAAGCTTTTTTTTACAAAATATTTTTAATCAATTTTCCTCGCTACGTTTTCTTATTTATTCATATGAGTTAATTCACCTAGGCGAATTAAATATACTTTTAGTAATATTTAATTCAAAATTACTTTCAAAAAACTTTATTCACTCCTATACAGAACCTTTTTACAAGTTTTGTTATGTACGCATTGCTCAGTAGGTCTAAAATCACCACTTTGAGCAATTCATCAAAACGAATTCATTTCGTGAATTCCTAGCAATTCCTCTGCAATTCTTCTTTTTTTTGTAAAATGGACACGCATCATTTGCAATTTATCAACAATTCAGTTCTTTTAGTGAATCATTTGTCGTGTTAATATTGCCATAGCAATAAAATGAAAACCGGTTCTTCAAAAACAAAACCGATCCATTATTTTTTATATAATTCTTAGTTATTTTTGATGTTTGTTGGAAGAAATTGCTATTGCGATAAGGCCGCCTTTGCGCAAGGTTATTTTTCTTGTAATTGCTTGTATTTAACAATGTATCCTTGTTGTGCAATAAAGAGTTTTTGTATTGTATTGTATGTTAGACGTAATGTCAAACAGGAAATTAAGATTATTGTTTATTTTATGTGCGTACATTGGGATTTGAGTACGCAATAAAGAAAATAGAGACTACTTGAATAATTATTTTTATTAGTGGCAACAAAGTTAAGACTATCATATCAGTCAATGTCAATCAAGTGCAGTTATCTGTCAACAAAAAATGGGTTTTACGGCCGTGAATACAAGTCTTTTAGGCTTTTATTATTTTTTGTATCTTCTTTAGTCGCTTTAGTTTAGTTTAGGCTTACTATCAACTCTTTATTCTATATAAATAGCTATATAAATATTTTATATATCATGGTAATCCCCCTTTAAGTATCGATTTGCTCGTTACATTCGCACTGCGACGACGGCGATGTCTAACTAGACGCGTCTTTCCTACCTTTAATCCATGTTCCTACCTCATCATATAAGCGCATGTTCCAAAAAAGTTTTCGGACAAACCTAGATCTTTACACGAATAATTGTGAAATTTGGAGAAATGAACTGTAGATGTTGCTGAAGAGTAACTTTTTATGATTCTGCTATTTGACAGTAACGCAATTCTGTATAAAAGTGACCCATTTTACGAAATTCCATAGAAAACTGTCAAACAGCAGAATTGCATAAAATGAATTGGTCGTGATTCATTTTATGAACTGCCAAATTATGGCCATTTTAGGATTTTCAATGACATTCATATTGTGATCATATTGTGATTCGCGCAAAGTGGCGATTTTAGACCCGCAGTTCATGATTATCCATTCATGTTGATTGACATTAATAGGTAATTTTTTTTTGCGAAAATGCACTCCATTCAACATTCAGTTAAAACTTAAAATTGTAGACCGTAAATACCATTATTTACATATTAAATAACATACGCATTTCGCTTATATATACTTAGCAAAAATAATAAAAACATTTTTACTTCGTGTACCGAACGAGTAATTCGATTGAAAAAGGAATAATGCATGGACGGCATTTTAATGCGCAACGGACTCTGGTATCGGTGTTGAAAAACACATATTTAGCTTGTCTTGTGGGCCTAGTGATGGAACAACCAACATGGTAGAATACCAAATACCGGTATTATACCAAATCTACGGTTGAAAACTTATTCATACAAAACTCAAATGATGTATTCAAAATTTATAATATTTTATAAAAAGTACCCTAATTTTCTTATGATAGGCTAGCACGGAATCCTCGACATACGTATCCAACTCCAAAATTAAATAGTTAATGTTGAAAAATATATGAAAACTTTATTTACAGAAATTTTATTATACAAACAAATTAACCTAAAAACTTGAAAAAACTAACTGAAAGTAAAAACTTAAAATTAAAGAAATAAATACTATAAATTAAAATCTAAGCAATATCCGTGTGGCATGGCGCCAAGAATACTGGCTGCATCCCCGCGTTGAATTGCAAATGCAATTCTTTGCGCTAGTAATGAGCCAGCCCTCTTGTCACCTACGGCGTCAGCAAACTTAGGAGAAATTTCCTTAAAAAATTTCTTCAAGTTAGGACCCCATGGACCCAATGTTTCGACACCAAGCGGCACAAATATGTACTCACTATTCAGAGAAACATATATGCGTCGCTTGGCATCTTCTGCAGCCTCCGCCGCGGCTCCAGCCCCATGGACCGTTCCCCCGAGGCGAGAAGGGGCCACTGGGTCGACGCAGGTTGCGTCCCACACGAGAGCCCTCCCCCGCGCCCAGGGGGAGTTTTTAACCATCTTGGTTGAATACCAGAGTTTATTTATTTATTTAAACTTTATTGTGCATACAATTGTATAGTACAATAGGCGAACTTAATGCTAAAAGAGTTTTCGACCGTTGAGAATTTACTCGCCGCCCAACACTACTTGTGGCTGTACACGACTGAGGCACGTTGATTACAACCCTAGCTTAATTAAATAAACCACTTCTTGGTATAACTGCATATTCTGTGGCTAATAGAAAAGAGGTTCTACATAATAAAGGCTTCATGCTTCTGTAATTGCGCCGTTTCTATAATTGTACCTCATTTGGGTGGATGTCTTTGTATAATATTATGTCAGGTGTGTATACAGGGTGTTGAAGTTTTTATTTCACATTTATACTGTGTTTTCAGCAATATGTATATTATTTAAGGATTGGCAAAATTTTTAGCGAGCTGACTACGTTTTAATAAGAAAAAATAATCAAGAGAAAGAATATATGCTATCGCTTTCTTTGCCTATTATTTTATTTTTATTTCTGGCCTTAGATATTTTGTTGCAGATGTAATATAAATATATAGTACATAAATACATACTTAACAAATTTCTTTACGTTATTAAATGACCATTGAACATTTTACTTGGTTTTTCATTGAAAATAATAACAAAAGAACTGAAATGAAAAAATAACCTTATTATGATTCAAAAGTTTCAAAACTCTGTTTCATCGTGATAAATATCTGCTCTCCTCTCTGAGCCGGTCTGTTTGAATGTATTTTTACCCTTTTTACATTAGCGATTATTGGCGTAACGTTAAAGGAGTTTCTATTTTTTTTTACTTTTTGTAAATGACAGAAAGAAAGAAAATAATTTATTTTACAAACACGCAAAAAGAAAAAAGAAACACAAAAGAAAAAAGGATGTATGTTCCCATAAAAGATCCTAACTCAGCATATTACCATCCGATGAAATTGACAGCGCTGATCTTCCGTTAGGACATCGGTTGACAACACGGCAACCCGTGCACAGGTCATACTTTGGACACAAATATAAGGCAAGATAAGGCAGAAGTGTCATGTGGGCGTAAATGGCCTTTTATTCTAGACTTATACAAAGTTATGACACAGTTCCATTATCAATTAAAATTGACTTGTCATCCCCACCCTACATTGCTCTATATTATTCTGATCTCGTCTTGCAAATGTCCCAAGTCACTTTACATTGAATAATTAAAATTCCTATCTGTTATCCACTTTTATCTGACGTCAAACGACTGATTGAGAGATCTTTCTATTTGTAAGCACTTTGAGGTGAAAATGATGCAGTAAGTTACAGTACTTACAGCACAGATATATATAAAAGCAAGCTAATATCGTGATAGCAAAACGTTAGTCGCGTGCTGAGTGAACTGGTACTA
Source organism: Euzophera pinguis (assembly GCA_947363495.1). NCBI lineage: Eukaryota > Metazoa > Arthropoda > Insecta > Lepidoptera > Pyralidae > Euzophera > Euzophera pinguis. The sequence continues at coordinate 4,325,247 of OX376156.1, read as the reverse complement.
AGTTATAAACTGTAGCGGTTTTTGTCGATATGACTTTTTTATTTATTTGAGGCTAGGTGGTCAGAGGTTGCTACCTCTTAAAAACTTCCCTAAGTTGGGAAGAAGATGGGGAGACTTATACACAGTAAAGAAACAACAAAGTCTAAAAAATTATGTAGAGACAACTCTTTCTAAAATTTGTTACTTGTTTCGGAAAAACTTATGAATTTGATTATAACACTCGTATTTGAGTATTTGCAAATTACCTTCAGTTACAAAATTGCTAGCAAATGAAAATATTATAAAATTTTATAAAAATAGGTTAAAGTCTCAAATATATTTAGAAACATTATTTTATGTGAAAGACGATCTAATTCAAGAGCGGTAACGATGCGCTAATAATAAATATCGCTACCGCTCTTGAATTAGATCGTCTTTAATCTCAGCGTTTGCTCGAAGCGGAGTCGGATACAAGCAATTTCCTATTCATTATAATTGATTGGTATAATTGCCAGTGGATTCTTTGGAAGACTGTTGAGACAACCGCAAAGATGCGGCTTCTGGCTGTAAGTAAAATTACTTTTATGGAAAACTAACAACATTTTATTTTTTTTACATTTGTGGTATAAGTATTTTATATTACTCGCCTTGTACAGGTTGATAAGTCTTTTCGTACGTTTAAATGTACTCTCTTTCGTACCTTCTTTACATAATCATAGATTACTTCATATTGAGCGACTGAAATTAGGATAGTAATAAAATAATGATTTATTATCAAAATAAAATGTTAACAAAATGTTTGCTAAGTAAAATTTTATTGGCATGCCGACGTATTCGAAGAGTCTTCTTGTTACATTTAAATTTAATCATTCGTTTGTTTATGTTGGAATTACTATATGAAAAGAGACCTTGAATGCTTAACTATTGATTCGCCAAAAATATTAAATAGAAATCAGAGAAGCTTTCCTTACATTTAATTGGAAAAAACTTATTTTTATTACGTAATATTGGAATAAATTAATGTCTATAAGTAGGCAACCCCTCTCCATATACGCCATGGGCGGCAAACGTTTTTACTACTAACCCACTCTGCCTTTTATACCACACGAGAAACATAACAACTTATGGCAGTAACATGCATAATGATAAAGGTTATTGGCACTCGCTCACATTTGCACTAATTCACCGTATAATCCGCTTACCTGCCCACAAAAGGCATTATTCAAAGTCGATCAAAACAAACAAGGCAAAATGAAGCCTTGATACTCTGACTGACAAATCCCTTCATCAAGGAATACACGTTTCGAAATTTGAAAAATCAACCTTGAAGCTAGTGGATAAAATTGAATTTTATTTGATGAATATTCCAACTCGGCCCCCCAAGTGTAATCCTTTTAGGACAAAAACGCGCCTGTTATAAGATCGCGAATAAAGAAAAAGGGCATTGTGCAGGCAAGTGTAAAAAAGTTTGCAAACAATTTTTTATTAATGAAATGTAGTCACTTAATTATCGTTTGTACTTAGTAAGTTAAATAGCTTTTTTGTAGCTATTTTGTATCCCACTGTTGGGCACAAGCCTCCCCTCTTTACTTCATTTTTTCTCTGTACAGGGCTGTCTCTTTTCAATTTTTATCGAACTCTCTTTTGTCATCGAAACATCTCGTCAAATACTTTCATTAGGAATATTATATTACGAATGTAACAATTTATATTATGGTACTGCAGGGCTTTAAAGTGCAAAACTAAATAACAGAACCACCTTATTTTATTTTGTCTCTATTTTAAATTTATTCAACAATTTGCTTACGAAACAAGTTTAATACAACTATTATCAAAGTGTTGGCGTCAAGAATTACTGCAAATTGGCGATGATTGGATTAACATTCGTAATTACACGTCATTATTCAATATTCCATGAATACCATTAACTGTTCGATACATCAAGGTGACATGTATATATTTTGAAGGCAAGTACATATAAACGGCTTCACTTTTTTATTTATGGATGGTATTGGATGGATCAGTTTGAATTGAAATTCTGATTAGTAAAAATTTTTTACAAGCCATATATTTTTTTTTTTTAATTTGATAGAAGAGTATAAGAAGCTTATCTGGTTTTGGTGGCTTCTTCTGTCTTGAGATCCAACGGACATGAAAGGATAATGTTAATAACATAATATTAATAGGTACTTAGCGCCTTCCTGGTGGCATCCTCAGCTTACTTCTTCAGATCACAAGAAACTTCAGAAAACACTTGAAAATTCCCCCTACCATTACCCATTCATGCCCTAGAGTCAGCAGCAGGTCTAAAATGGCCACTTTGAGCAATTCATCAAAACGAATCATTTCGTGAATTGCGAAGCTTAGCAATTCTGCAATTTTGACATTGACGTTTCAACTCTAACTCAATTCATTTCGTGATTCATTTCGTGATTCATTTCGTGATTCATTTCTTGAATCACTTCTCGTTTGAGTATTGCTATATTAATAAAATAAAAATAGATTTTAATATTTTTATTGATATTTATAATTCTACAGTAAATTAATGATAGTAAATCAACATTATTGGTTAAAAAAACTTGTTTAACTAAATAAATCGTAAAAGTACGCACGCTATGCGAAAATATAAATTATTTTTACGCCTGGCAATAAGGTAAAGCAATTCACGAAAATTAAGCCATTTTGCGACTTTCCGTCAAACAGCAGAATTGCCATGAAATGATTCATTTCATGAACTGCCAAAATGTGGCTATTTTAAGATTTGCAATGATTCATAATATGATCATATTGTAATTCGTGTAAAGTGGCCATTTTAGATCCACTGGTCTCAATCCATGTAGTCCAGGAATGCTTGTAAACGCAACTTGTTATAATTGACACCCCGCATTACCGCAAGATTAAGCGCACCTCCTCACGCTATTCACTGTATGTAACAACAAGGCGCAATGCACACAAATACATATTCTGTCTGTAAATTCTGTCTTTTACCTGTTGTTTAGAATGAATGCAGTAGAGAGCGACTTAGAAATAAACTGAAATATTAAATGTACTTGTATTTCTGTCCAATTGGTGACATATTCCATCTACATCTTCATCGTCGTATTTGAATTACCAAACATTACCAGTTTAGTGGTTAAGCCTGTAAATGTAATGTAACATAGAGACAGACATAATTTCATTTTTGACATCATATAACCTCTAATATCGCGGGTTACCTACATGGAAAATCGACCCTGTACAACCTGGTGTCCGATTTTTTGGAACCACCTTCTCATTCGACTTGGTCCCTTTAACGACGACCAACTCTGTTATTACTAGTACAAAATCTATGTAAAAAGTAATATCATACAGTAACATCATCATAAATTTAAGAGCTGGGCTCCTGTCAGTAGAGTCTTCCATTCCTCTCGATTATTAGCGAAATCCTTTAGTTATTTACCAGTAAGTAATAAAGTTATGTTTTATTGTATTTATATTATGATGGTCGTTAAAGGTACCACGATACAGGTCAAAAGGCGATTCCGGAATAATTCTGACACCAGGGTCCACAGGGTCGATTATGTAACCTACTCGATATGAATCAATGAATATTTTTATTTGTCGATTATTACTTAGTAAGCATTTATATGTCTTAATGCATACCTTGTTCATTGTTACAAATGTGTCCAAGATTTATGTTTGTCATGAAGTTGACGCACGATTGTGATAAGCGTTCTGAAATCTCAGTGTGAGTAACGAATCGCATATTGACACAGTTGTGCGACTTGTGGATTGATTGAATAATTTTCCGAGAACTATACTTCATTGTCCTACTTATTTGGTAACGTGTTATCCTTATTTGCACGCGATTTTATTCACTAGTTGATGCAAGTGTCTATTAATTTGTTGTTGACATCAGATAAGGCCAAATTTCGGGATAAGAATCAACTTGTAAAGTTTTCCTGTATATATGTAATTCATTTAATACTAATACTCTTTTTCAGGAGTTACCCTATCTTTTGAAAAAAATGTCTTGCAGGAAATTTGAGACTATAAGTACTTACTTAGGAACAACTAGGTAGTTTATCGGACAGTAATCTATTGACCCTAATGTAATTAATACTTTGTAATAGAGTAAATAATAGGAATATAATGTTACATACGATGCAGCCTAAGGTCCTGCTGTTTTAAGGTTGTGTTCATTACTAATGTCTGTACAAATTTTCCAAATATTTTTTTTATATCGGTTTTATTTCCATTTTTATAACTAACTTTCGTCCGCGGCTTCTTCCAATCCTACGGGAATAGCAAATTAGTTAAAACACTTTAAAAGCTTTTACAAAATTTGTTAAGATGTTCACCTTATCAAATAGCCATCGCATTAGTTTATCAACTTTTCCTGCGACTATAATTTGACACTTCGCCATAGTATAAACAATAGCAATATAAAGTCGGTTACATACGTTACAGCTACAGCCTAGAGGCTCTACATGTAAGGCCGTGTTCACATCTAATGTCCACTTAAAGGTGCACTTACATGGCACATAATTATGGGTGTAGCGGTGCACAGGCGCGAAGGGCGATATTTGTTTGCAATTAGTACCCGCACGGGAAGCCAGTGTCCATGTGAGTAATTTATGGTTGCTCCAAGAGGTATCGGTTGGGAATAGGGTTTTCAATTAACTAAAATTATAAATTTAACTAATTTATTGTTAACTATATTCGTATTTGTGGTATACTGGTGTGGTATACTTGTATTTAATAAATATAGCACTCAGCCCAACGGGCACTTCTACCCCCACCACCTCTCACTTGTTACCTGTTGGCCGCCGGGTGCGGACGCGTCCTTTGAGCTGTGTGCCTGCTTACTGAATTACGTTTTGTTTTATTTTTATTCGGTCGTAGTTACCTATACACGACGTAAGAGGATATAACAGTATGTTATACAACTTTGAGTAATATTTAATTATGGTTTTAATACAATATAGCTGATATACACTCTACGGTAAAAGGTTAACGTATATAAACAGAAGAAAGAAATCAAGAATTTATTACTCATCAATCTATACGTTTTCTTTATAAGTATCTTTATAAGGGTTTCGGAAGATAAGATCCACATAAATACGATTTGCAATCACTTTTCCTTCTAGAGTGTAACCTACTCGTACTTAGAACATTAAGAATTTAAATTAAGTATTTATGACTAGACTAGATTATGTTAATTTAGTTCTTTTGTTTCTTTACCTCTATTGCCAAAAGAGGCTAGACCATTGTCTACTCTAATGGTACACTGCTCCAAAAAAGTTTAAGGTGTAAACCCTGCAGTCTGGAAGAGGTTGCCGCAGCTGCGTTGAAGCGACGACTGACATTTCCTCACGAGGGGCTAAATTGCCTCAAGTTAATGCTCAAACTTTGTTGATGATGTGAGATTGTAACATATAAAAAAATCGTGTGCGAAAATTAGAAATTATTTAATCATTTCATTTCATTGTAGCTTCTTTGCTAATTTCTTTTTCTTAGTATGAATACAGGAAGAGATGTACTTAGTTCGAAAACGAGATGGTCCGATAACTTAAAAGTGTTCAGTAATAATTGGAAAGAAAAACGATGTGTGAAATAAAAGAGGGGAGGTTTTTGTTCAGCAGTGGGATCCAAAATAGCTTAAAGAACAAAAACAGATATGAAAGTTACTTGAAATTATGAATTCAGGTAAATACAAAAATTCGTTTAAATTGATAAATAGATGAGTGTCCATCATTTATTTATTATTTATTGCACACAATATTATATTTTCTATAAATAAAGATGCACAATAACCTTGATAGGATACGTACATCCACTACATTTGGTTATTACATACTCTGTTTCCAATTTAATACAAATACAAAAAGTCACGTATATATATATATATATAACTGCAAATTGTGTGCAAAGGGGGGTTTATTTCTATACATCAGTTTTCGCAGTAAAATCTACTATGTTCTTGTAGTATTCTGTAATAGTAAGTTTGCAAACTGTCAAATATTTCTTAAGCTACATAATATTGTTTTCTAAATTAAAATTCTAATTTTCAAACAAACTGCACTATTTGAATTTCTACTAGAAATGTACTAACTAATTATATATTAATATTGCTTAACAACTTATAGTAATAAAATAATTAACACGTCAAATGAAAATAAATTAACAGCCAAGGATATTATTTAATTGAAGTCTGTTAAAAAGAAACGGAATGTCGTTACATTACAATTACTTTCACATTATAACAGTTTTAAATAAAATAACAATGATTAACGGCACGTGACATTCTTATCATAGCTAATAACTAGCATTAACCAATGATAATTAAGAAAAAGATAAGCAACTAGCTAATCCGAGTTTTAGGTTAGTTTTAATTTAAATGTCTTTTTTTTTAATTTTAGCAGCTAACTATTACGACTAATTTAATAGCAACTATATTTTTAAGCATTTTTCCATTTCTGTCTCTACTTTGCAAACTGCATCTTGGGACCTGGAAGCCTATCGCTTGGTCCCAGCTGCGATTTGGTGGTCGATAAAGGATACCACGTCAGAGGCCGAAAGACGGTTCCGGAAAACTCTGAGCCCATGGCACACATAGTACATTGACCATGTAACCCACTCGATATCAATGAATGCCACTCCATGACCTCTTTGACTTTTGACAATTCCCTAATCAGGTTGTTTTCGTACATAAATATGAAAAAGTATTGAGAATTTTTAAGAGTTACTCGCATGCTGGGTGCAAAAATAAAACTTATGTCCATAACAGCGCACATAAAATTGTCATTACTACAAAAGGTAATTCTATTACTCCTTTAGTGTCGCATATAAAAAAATATTGAACGATCTCTAATTGTGGAGGGCTACGATTGCGATGTTATCCTGAAGGCTATATGAGCTTTTTGTTTACCGCCATTTGTACTCGCAATTGAATTGAATTGAAAATGGCTCATTAAACCTAGAATGCTTTCAAAATTATGTGTAAAAGTACGTAGTTGCAAGCGATCTAAACGATAGTTGGTAGCCCAGTAGTAATTAATACCCTTAATATTTTAAAATGAGCAACTTTAGGCTTTTGGATATATCAATAATATAATATTTATATGTCTTATATTCTGTAAAATATCTAAATTATGTATCTATGTTTAACATCTAAATTAATGATTGATTGATTTTTCTAAGCTCAAAACTCCAGAACGTTCAACAGATTCAGCTTTCGAAAGAAGAGCAATTTCCTGCTAATGGGGAATGTAGAAAATGGGGGAAAATGTACAGATTTTTTTTTTTTTTTTTTCATAAATTGAAAAGCTCTATCGTAACCCACATCTACATACGAGGGCGACACTGAAAGTACCACCACTTATAAACAGTATAATAAAAAAATAAGTTTAAATTTTGAAAATGGAACTCTTTGCCAATATTATTGAGTATTTATTATATATATTTTATTAATTTGTCATTTGTTTTACGATTTGGCGGCAAATTGAAAATTGTCTGTGTCACGTCAGCATGAATTTAACGCGAAAAAATTTTCGTGCAATGATTTTTTATGACTTTCGTTGTCATTTAAGTCAATAATAAGAAAGTTATGATAGACTTCGATTGGCCTTTCACGATGAAGCCCCATCTCGTGCCACTGTTTACAACTGGTTAAATGAGTTCAAACGTGGTCGCACTAATCTCACCGATGATCTGCGTGAGGGACGGCCTTCTACGGCGACGACTGAAGATAACATCAGTGTTGTGCGACGTATGATAGAGACTGACAAAAGAGTGGCCTATCAGTAGATTGGGGCAAGTTTAGGCATTGGTATGAGCCAAGTGCACAAAATCCTGCATGAACATTTAGCGGTCAAGAAGCTTTGTGCCCGGTGGATACCTCACGATTTGACCGAGGCCCAAAAAATCAGTCGTGTTGATTGGTGCCGTGAAATGGTTCAAAGATTTAACGCAGGTGACTCAAATGCTGTGTTTGACATACTTACGGGTGACGAAAGCTGGATTTACTGTTATGATCCCGAAACCAAAAGACAGTCTGCTCAGTGGGTGTTTTCTTTCGAGGAGTTGCCAACTAAAGTGAAGAGAGGTCGAAGCGTGGGAAAAATGATGGTGGCCTCGTTCTTCGGAAGGACCGGACATTATGCGACAATTGTTTTAGAGGATCGAAAAACAGTTACTGCAGAGTGGTATACTAACAATTGTTTGCCACTTGTCTTGGAAAAAGTTCGGGAGAAACGACCTCGCAGTAGGATCCTCCTTCACCACGACAACGCCTCGTCGCACACCGCCAGACAAACGATCGACTATTTGGCGACATCAAACGTGGAATTATTAGGTCACCCGCCATATAGCCCCGACCTCGCACCTTGCGATTGTTATTTATTCCCGAAAATAAAAGAAAAACTTCGAGGAAAACGTTTTATGGACGCCGAGGAAGCAGTGTCTGCGTTTCAAAACGCCGTCGTAGAGACCCCTAAAGACGAGTGGGCAAAGTGCTTTTCTCAGTGGTTCCATCGGATGCAGAGATGTATAGACGTGAAAGGACACTATTTTGAAAAGATGTAATAAAAGGAATAACTTGCTAGTGTGCTCAGTTTTTGATTTTCTAAGAACTTTCAGTTTGACCCTCGTACAATATCAGGTTGGATCGTGATCAATCTACGTGGACATTAGGTACCTATTACCGTTAGAACTATAAATAATTATGTGATATTACATCAAATAAAAGCATGATAGCGAATCCAATTCGTAAAAGTAAAAAATATGATTGAATTGAGTATGTATTTACACTTTATATTTCAAAGACATCATGTCAGTTGACCAAAGGATTCACCACACAGGTGCGCCAAGAAATATTTAAAGATATTATCGTAAGTGTTATTGATAGATATTGACTTGTTCATAGTAACGTTGTATAGGACACTGTGATCTAAAATACTATTGTGATTATCAATACTTATCAGATCCCACTAGAATCCACGACTTATCAGAAAGAGATAATGTAAAACACTTCGCAGAGGGACTTCTTTTGGAATGGAAATACATATAGTCCAATGAAAATCGTTATAAGTATTTCGAACCAAAATCCTTTAATATCAAACGAAAATCATTCGATATCCATCAAAAATTATTCGACTCGGCGATTTTGCTTGGTCACAACATTAGCTTACAGAATGCAGGTCTCGTAAACAATTGAGTTATTATTTTCATACAAATAATGTTTTATCAAAGTGGATAAGTTTTCAAAAAAGTAAAAGTAAAAGCATCGTGACCTTTTGATTGCAATGAGAAAAAATTTTACTACTCAAATTATACATCCTAGCAGTCCATTTAACCAAGCAGTAACCATTGGATATATACTTATCGAATTAAAAGCAAAACATCGTCTGTTTCAAATAACAACTTAATTAATCTTTATTGCATTGACATTTCATAACTCAGCTACTTACATACAAATTCATACATATCCGATCACACTGTACTTTCGTGATAGTAAGCAATTACAGTTAACGATAATTTTTATTGGCAACAAGGTTAGCGCGACACGACAAAGACAACATTTGCAATTTTAAAGACCGTCACTGATAATGTAACTGATAGACTACGATTACGCAGGTGATTATGAGCGGCAAAAATAAGCGTTGTTTTTTTTTAATTGTGTTGTGTGGACTTTGCTTTGTTCTAGCGATCTTAATCGCAGTCAGTAACCACTTTCTTATGATACATTTAGGATATTGTTAGTACATTAATTAAGATGTGTTGTTTATATTATTCTTGGGCAATATTTGCATACAAAACGATACCCACACTAAAATGTTACCTTGGAATCGGTAACACTTTAGTTAGTGTGACACAACAACAAAATTGGTTGAAAATTAAGGCAGTAATTGAATTTTAAAGTTTTCTTAATAAGCAATTGGGAGCGAGGTAGGGACGTCTTGCTATTTCTTTGTGTTTTGTGTGCATTGACGTCACTGCGTATGACGTGTGACAGTGACGTCGCTGCACACACAGTGCATCCTTTTCATGATTTTTGACAGTTCCACCGAATTTCAAAGTCTTTTATCTTATTTATTTAAGAACGAATTTTGAAAATCTTTCTGTTTTCAGTTTCGGTAGAGAAATGTTTGTTATGAAGGATAAGACTAGATTGAGTAGAAGACCTTATTGCACATTATTGAAACAGGATAGAATCTCATGGAAGCATTATTTTAAAAACTTTAATCTCCGTCAACCGTTTCATAATTCAATTAAGTAACAAGTTTAATATTCATAAATATTAAGCCTTATGGGGGATTGACTGGCTGTCTAGTTGATTACCAAAGCTATATCATCATCATAGCATAATCCAGCTTGAATTATAATCTAAAGCTAAAATATGAATTAATTCTTTACTTATCTTGTTTTATAACATGCCTGACATTAACCCTCTTTACTATACAATTGTTAAACAATTTTCCACCAGTTATATAGAGGTACAAAAATACCCTTTCTTGATCCTTTGGTGAACTTTAAGATATTTTTTTTTACTTTTTAGCTTTTTACCTTTTAGCGGGTTACTATCATATCTTAGTTCCATTCAAATGCGGCTGAGTCATTAGCATTTGAGTGGAATTAAGAGATGATAGTAAGCATACAGCAGGTCCATGCTCAAATCTCTGCAGATTCGAATTGCTGTAGTAGGCTCTGTGGCGAAGTGGCTGGCAGCACTACTGCCTAGAATTTACTTTTTGCATAAAGTGCTGTCTCTATTTATTAAGTATTCAATGGGTAAACAACTCACACGATTCTTAAATACACTAATTGTTAAAACATTGACAGTAAAATAAGTTGCACCTTACTGCGGCTTTACAATCCATAAAAAATTCCCACTTTCCAGCTGCGTGAGGTAAGATTATATAACATTTACTATAATCAACTTTTTACTTATCGAAGTAGAAAGTTTAAAGCTATTGTTCGATCTGTGGAACTAAACACAATTTCTAAAAACACTGTTGAGATATTTTTAGTTCAAGCAAAGGATGGAAAATGCGCGCATTGATCATGGTTTTGTTTTATACAATTACGTTAACAATTAAGCATACGGTCTGCGAAAATGGATAGGCGACATGGGCAATGTCATGTGCCAAATTTCTGTTGAGTTAGAGCAATTACTAAAGCATCAACGAATATGTTGAGTAAGAATGAAGATATTTTCTTGAAATTAAAAAAAAATAATTATAGTATAACTGCAGCTAGTTATATATATATATTACTAAATTTGACCCCAATAACAAACACGTTATATTTTAAGTATTTATACAAAGCTGTTTTATGTATAGTAGCGCCACCTTCTTTATAAAGCGCCATTGACTATCAAACTTTTGATGAAATCCTACGGGTATCGTGTACTTTTCAGGATGAAAATTACCTTAAGTGTTCTTTCAAGGTTTCAGCTACATTCATATATTAAATTTCATAAAAAGTGGCCCAGCCGTTTGCGCTACAAAAAGTAACAAACATAATCAATCACAAACATTCGCCTTTATATATTAGTGGGATATACCTACGTATAGAATTTCTATATAATAAAATGTAAAAAAAAATATATGTTTGTAATGTTATCTATAACACAAAATATAGCAGGTGACGGGTAACTTAGTTGTCCTATGCTCTATACTTTTTCGAGGAATTTTAATTTTTTCGTACTGGCACACGAAAATTAAATTGCGATAATGTCACAAATAAAAAAGTAATAAATTACGTGTTCCAATATTACACGATAAATTATTATAGACACGATTCAATTACTTGACGAACGCAAAAACATAATTACGGCAGACGCAAAAAAAATTACAATGAAACTGTTTCGCGCGAACAAAAACCCATAAAAAGATTACGTTATTTGATTAGGCCTAATTACATTTCTGGCCGTAATTAACTCTATATTATTCCCTTTGTTTTATTACAAGAGATACAGATTTATCTTGCTTTTGAATTTAGAATTTTCGACTCTATGTGTGTACGTTAAGTGTTAAAATTGTTTTTTTGTATGTAAATGTAAAGTTGTTAGCTCGTAGATGTCTTGGGTTCAGATAAGCTGCTGTGTTATTATGGCATAATTTACGATGTAAATGATGTAGATTTGTTAATTTATCCATTGGCGTAGACGGGGGAAGTGTGGACTGTTTTATCTAGCGGTGGAAACTGCCCGTGAAACTAATTTTGACTGTAATCGCCTTGGAGTAAATTCACTGACTTAGAACAATAGACCAAATGATTCAATATCTGAACTAAAATATTGTGTTGTATTTTATAACACAATGCATACAATACTTATTTGTTTTATCTTGCACTAGCACTAAGTAATTAAAAATATTACCTATTTTATTATTGATCTTATTTTACTAGTATTTTGAAATTTTATAAGGAACTGCGGTAATCAGAATTTATTAGTTATTAATAAATAAATTTCAATAAATAAATATTACTCCTAATTAGTAAATTTAACAGGTTCTCTTTTAATTAATCGCGAAAACATAATAAATCACTAATTCAGTAGGCAATGACAAGGTATTAAACATAACTAAGGTATAATTTTAATAATTGGGTAGACGACAGGGTTCAAAAATTAAAAAAGTAATGTGATGGCATGATAGCATACATGTATTTAAATTCATTGTTGAAATTTTTACTTCAAAATGTTGCACAGACGATGTTATATAACAATTTAAAAATCGATGGGAAAGTCCATTTTGATAATATAAAATTACTAAAAAAACATTTTTTTTTAAATACTTTCATTTAGGAACTATTTACATAAACGCAATATTTAAGGTAGTTGTCGAACAAATTTTAGTCTCACCCTTGTAAATTACCTAGGCGTGACGTCACCGCTAGGTATCCATTAGTATGGAGCGTTTGGTATCGTCCAAAATGCACGTGAGCTTAACTTCGTCATATCTCAGTTAGTTTAAGTTTTATCGACGTGTTTTTTTACCAGTGTGCCTATTATAGTAAGGTTTTTCATTTAAACATGAAATCGAAAATTATCTCGTATACCTTATTCTTAGTGCCTAGAAGTAATCTTTTACATTAAAGCATTTAAGTTGTAAGAAAGTATTGATTAATAGAACGATTACGATAGATCATTGGTTTACATTGAAATGTAGTTAACTACTGGAGAAAATAACTAAACAGGTCAACTTGCCTTTAGGCGCAAATTAACCCCGTATTTGTACAAACGTACGGGCAATTCTCATAAATAACTTAAAGGTGAGGTATAAGTATACAATTCTATCATAATACCATGTTATTTTGTATGGCAAATACATTAATCGTTTGATTCGAGAATTGCCACTGTAAATGTTGTTTCCCTGCAAAAAATAATGTATTTCAATATAACCTACAAGTCGTCGGTTGTACAAAGTACTTTTAGTACTCTGCACAAATCTTTATTTAATTGATATTGTTGTCACTAGATAGCAAATAATAATATACAACTATCAATAATTTATTTAATAAAAATAGAAGACATTTTAGGCTTGCTCAATTAATGATAATTTATCAATATGACTTATTATATATGTAGGTTTAATGAAGAGATAGAGAGAACAAAAGTCACCGACATAGCCCAGCGGATTAGTTCTTTGAAGTGGCAGTGGGCGGGGCACATAGCGCGGTGAACCGATGGCCGATGGGGCAGAAAGGTTCTCGAATGGCGACCGCGTACCGGTAAACGCAGCGTTAGACATCCACCGACCACTTGGTCAGATGACCTGAAAAAGGTCGCAGGCAAAGATGCAGACTGCTGCCAACCGATCATTTTGGAAATCATTGAGAGAGGCCTATGTCCAGCAGTGGACTGACTGCGACTGAAATGATGATGATGATATGTAGGTTTATATAATAAAAAATTGGACACCAAACTGACATTTACAAATTTATTTTATTTACGCATAGAATTTGCACAATTATTCTGACTGTAAGTGAATACAGACCCTTACTTGAACTACGAGTATAATTAAATATGTAACCGATAAACACATGCTTGCATTTTCTCGGAACTGGTACAATGAATGTAAAAACCATAAAAAAATATGTAGGGTCGTGTTAATACCACGACCTAACCGATTGAATAATTTACAAACAATTGTTCTGTACGCGTCTGAAGGCAAAGAGTGACAAATTGTCTGTAGAGCGCACCTGTCACAATTTATTTGAAAAAAACGTTTCCCGAAATAAAAATACTTTTGTACTTACACACAGTCAATCATTGGAAGAAATAGTAAGCTTGTGCGGCGAAAAATAGTTACAAAATGCATTTCGTATGCAATATAAAATTAATACCTACCATTAGCGATTTTTTATCTTTATTAGATGAATTTACTTTATGTGAGAGAGCGTGGGAGAGGCGTGGAGCCCTGAGCCACAAGTCTCATAAAAACAGAGACGCTAGACCAAGTCCATAGCCGGAAACTTGCTGCCCAGGTACAATATTTATACATATATTTTCCCTAAGTTTATAACTAGTCATTATCATATCTTTCTCTCGTTTTAACATATATACAGCTGTATTGTCATAAATATTGCTCTGAAGCCGTCTTGGAGCGCTCTACTATGTTGTAACACTAAATGATAATTTGCACTGATATTTGACCGTACGCTAATTATGAGTGGTAATTATATGAATGTTATTAAATTAGTCAACTTATGTAATCACACTTATGTTAAAAAATATTTATTATTATAATGCGCATAATTAATTCATAAGTAAATTATCATAACTGCGAGTGGTCTCAAAATAAGTATGAGTCGATGAATTATTTCATTGTAACTTATAATCATCACCACAATACTTTAATTTTTGCAATGAAATACTCCTGAGGAGGAGTAGCTAGGTACTTACCAGAATATAAAAATATTGTCATGTTTTTAGTTCAAATGGGCATTCGGAATTATTTTAACTTGACCTGCCTGACGCCAAGTCTCATGTCATGTTATTTGATAAATAGAATTTGTACAGCCAGACTTGATTTGACATTGATGACTCCAATGTCCTTTCGGCCGCTACAGTTGCAGTTGCAGTTGCATTTCGCAAATGGTTGTCTACGAGGACTTTATTACCTTTTTCACCTCTTACCTACTTCACGAGAAATGAGAACACACTTCCTTCTATTATTCTAGTCATTCTTTTTCATCCTAGCGCTTTCCAGGTTGCGTCCTCAGCGGTTTGCTTCGAAGCCCAGGGTCCGCTTTACTGCATTCTCGTCTCCACTTCACCCGGTGTTCGGCATCCTTTACAGAGGGTCCATTGGCACGCATATCCTGCTTTATGACGACGTCAAGCCAACTCTTTTTAGGCGCGCCCCTTCTACCGGGTCCCGGCGGAGACAGCATGGCCAGACACTTGTTTCCAACATATGTTGCCACTCAAGACGACGTATTCTAGTCATTATTAGGTCATAGTATACTACACAACAAATTATTACTATTTGCAAGATAATGCCTAAATGTCTGTATGGAATGCACGTCAATGAGTATAGGTAGGTATAGTACAACGGTACTAAGCCCATACAATCAATGAGCTAATCAGCCAACTATCTCAGGAAGTGGTCTTATCGTTATCAATCCGTAGTTCCGTTCGTTTCCTTCAGTTCATTCATTCTCGCACAAGCCTCTGTGAAAACGTGACGTTTATTTTTTTTATTATTATGGGTGCTTTGAATGCAGACTCATGTAAGTAGAAGTTTATTTGGCGATTTGTTTATAAAATTCAAACGTGGAACGTTTTTCTTTGGTTATAATTTCTTTTTTTTTTTTTGCTGTCGTGTCATATGATATAGTAGGAACGACTTTTGGCGGGAAGCTGTGAGTGAAGAGCAATATCGGCGCTGTATTTTATTTTCCAAAATTTGTGTTTTATTGAGTGTTTGTGCATAATAATGGTGGATTATTATTCGCAAAGTGTTTGATAACAAGCGTGAGTGTGGGAAGTAATACAGTGTTTGATTTATGTGATTTTCATGCTTGTTGCCAAAAGCTCCTAGTTATCGCTAAGTGCAGTTTTTCTACCACTTCACTTAGCCTGATTCTTCTGACTAGACTTGACTACCGACTAGACTTTTAGACTTGATTAGGACTTGACAAAACCACACTGTAGGACTGAAGAAGATAAAAAAATTAAAAAGGACTATAAAGTACTTGTACTATCTATGGCCATAAAACCCATTACTAAAAAAAATATAGTAGGAAGGTAGAAAAAATTACATATCTTGATGTGTTTCTATATAGTATAATAGCTCATTCCACCAAAAAAATCCTGGTGTAAGACTACTTAAGGTCCATTTAAACTGACGTAAATCCCGCGCGACCTGCGGGACGCCCATAGAAATAAGAACATATGTGTTACAATTATTTATAACATGTGTAAGTTTGTTTCCATTATGCCATCCATAAAAAAGTTACATTTATTGGTAAATATAAAAAGTAATATAATAAAATCAGTGGGGTCACTGTGAAAGGCTTATCGCTAAAGAAATCTCTCAGCCAAACGTAGAAAACGTAAGGACAAATATGCATGTAAATATAACTATATGAAGGTATAAGTAGTTACGTAATTGGGTATTCGGCGGTCAATACAAATGAAAAGCCTATGTCGGCAGAAGTCTTATATTTCATACAAAGTATATAGTCATACATAACCGACAAGAGAATGACATATACGATCATAATAAAACTTTACCTAACTTTATTTTTAACTAGATGTTTCCCGCAGCTCCGTATGCGTCAAAAAGTAGCTTAAGTTTGACCCCGCGTTACGTCAACTATATTCATACCAAATTTCATCAAAATCCGTTCAGCGGTTTGGCCGTGAAAGTGTAACAGACAGACAGATAGACCATTATAATATTAGTATGGATGGATTGTTACATTTTAAAGTTATAGATTTTTTGTTTATATTCACGGTTCAGTTTTTACTTAATTTAAGTTTATTTTTCACATTCTTTTGATTTGATGTACTAATTCTAAATAAAAGCTTTACCTCCTCAATAAAGGTGAAGTTTAATCAATAATTACCTACTTAGATCGTTTGGAATTGATACGATTTTATATCTAAATCAGCACAAACAAATGTGCTATTATTAAAAAAAAATATAGGTATAGTTACTGATAACGAGCCGTTTTCCGTTATATCGCGAAATATGTTTGTTAATTTCGTTACATAACACTAATACATATAAATGTCATAGAAAATAAAGTATTAAGAGATCGAATTCGCATTAACTCGAAAATACTTGGCTTGATAGTACTATTTATGTGCTACTTATTATAAATCTATTACATATTCCTCATCTATACTTTTAAAAGTCCAACTTTAGAAGTCCGACTGCGGGTTAGCGATAAACCTGTTAAAGTTCTTTTTGTTTTTCGCTCTACGGAAAAGCTCAGCTGCGGTTACTATCCCGGTCCATTCCTGTATCTTCAGCAGACATGATTTCTTTCTTTCTGACGCCTGAAAAAGAGAAAACTCTTTTCAACATCCATCATGATGGGCATAATAAGTTCTGTGAACAGTAGACTTCGCGAACATCCTCCAAATATGAGATTTATTCAAACAACGGGACTGTGTGCCAAATTTCATAAAGATCCGATTAAGAAATAAAAATACAGCAAACATTCCCCCTTTTTGTCCTTATTGTTCCCGCAATCAAAATAGCTTTGAGCAAAAAAAAAATAAGTAAATTAAGGAACACGTGTGCCAAGTTTTGCAAGTATCCGTTTAGAAATCCGACCTTTAGCCCGGATCATACATGTTTTCATACAAAAGTAAAATTGGTCAGTCTCTAAATGGACATTTCGATTACGCTCAGTCAGCTACTCCATGATGATCCATCTAAATGACTACAATTGCTTTAAATTCAATTATATAAATCAAATAATTAAAACTTAAAACATTAATTTCATTGGTTGATATAGGATATCGAATGAAATTATTTACGTAGGCGTCATATTCAAATTGATCTGACATTTTGGCAAACATGCTAATCTGAGTTAGGCATAAAATGTTTTCACATTATTATTTCAAAACAACGATAATTGACATGCAGAAGAAAATCACTTAGTACACTTTTTATGGGCTACTTAAATAAGTCATTATCCTTGCAGCTTCGTGGTTTAAAATGGCAGCTTGCATCTAGAATTATTGACATTTGTTTTTGCTGTTTAAACTAATTATAGATCACAGACTCCATTACAAACTACCAGAGTACAGACAGGTTCCTACCCTATCTCATGAACTTATTAAAATTATTATTTAAATATCTTTTTCGGCCCATCGACTTTATCACTTCATCATTTCGTGTCGGTTACATTGTCAATAGACCATGGTGTCAGAGTTGTTCAGAACCAAAGAGCAAATACAAAGAGGAGTACGCGTATCGACTGGTGCACCGTTACGGTCATTGGCGTTATTCACGTCCGAAGTGGCATGGCTTACGTCATTTTTCGTTCAACTGTGAAAGATGTGTGACGTGGAGCGAGCTATAATGTTTTTCTTATTTTTCTAATTTACGTTTTGTTTCAGCTTAGAATATTTTATAAAATATTACAAACCATTTAGTTACTGTTATGGGATAACCATAAACATAAGTAAATAACATATTTCCGAATTTATTTTCACAAAATATGTTTCTGTTTTTAATGTTCAAAATATTTGTAATATAAAGAATTATAAATATATTTTCTTTATGTTGAAATCTTCGATTTGCTAACGACATCTATTGGTAAGTAGAGGGGATCGTCAATAGGGGCGAAGCCACGGGCAAACCGAGCTCCCCTCACGTCTGCCTTCCGCCCCGCGTAGCCTCACTCAATTTTTGTAAGGAAGCTCTCGATACGCTATCTCCTCTTTGTTATTACTCCTTGTTCGGAACCGCCTATCACTTCTCAGTGCCGTCACTATTAATAATTCTGCGGTTCAGTTTCGAATTCGTGCCTTTTCTACGCCTCTTCTCCGTCATTCTGTTTTCTAGTTTGTTGAATTATTCGAGCTTATGGTAGAAGTACTTGTGGATGTTTCCTGTGTGTCAAAATTAAGCCTCGTCATTATTCATAATAAGACTCCAGAGGCTTAACTGATCAACAATTGGCACTTCTACCTACCTAATCTTATTTCTATGTTTTATACCTACACCACGCAATGTAATGCCAACCCTTTGCGGACGCATCTAAAGATGGGCCTTCCCTTTTAAAATTTCCCATTTCATCCCGAAATTTTTAAAAACGAATGGGTATAACTTAAATCGCCTTTTTTCTCTTCATTCCAACTGGAATGGAACTCCTCCCGCTGTCCATCTCTAGACCCTGCTGAATGTTTTCGTTTTTTAAAAAAAGCGTCACTTCTGTCGCGCTCTTTATTGTATCTACTACATGACGCAGGAATGCCAACATTTCAATATTGATCAATTCAAACCAGTATGAAAACAGCTTCATCAGTGCAAGCAAAAACAAAACGCAATAAAGTAAATATCCGTTGCTATAATGTCATGAATCTTTCAAAAGTAACTACAATTTCGTTTTGTTCTTTCGATTCCGAGAACGAACGTTGGAATGATCGCTCAATATCTCAAGAATTGTTTGTGAAGGCCTGCACTAAGTACTTAGTGGGTATTACCAGTGTATTATGTTATGATAATTATAGATAATCGTCTGAATCGATTTGTCCGCTCATTAATCAGTAACTTGCCGTGACTTTAGGAATTATAAGCCGGTTGATTTAATTAGTTTGCTCCCAGTCGTCTTAATCGATGTTTTTGTGACATTTTTTGGATTATTTGTCTAGACATCTGCCACTCTCAAGCATCTCCGCTTTCCACAACTACTTACAATCCCCGCAAATCGTGACTAGACCCATAGGTTTTGGCGTGAATTTATTAAAGTTACTAGCTGTTTCCCGCAGCTCCCCCTGCGACAAATAGTAGCCTATATTTGACACCGGTTTTAACTATATTTATACCAAATTTCACCAAAATCCGTTCAGCGGTTTGGCCGTGTAAGCGTAACAGACCGATAGACAGAAAGACAGACAGACCTTTGCATTTATAATATTAGTATGGATAGTATGGATATGGATATTTCAATAAAAAAATAATTACTATTCAATAATAACTTTTTGAAATTTAAACCACGTTACAAATCCATTGCGTGACGTGCCTTTAGTAGTTTATCATCACTATTGACTCTTTATTCAACTTTGATATCCTGATAGATTTCTATCTTCAGCTCTTCAGCTGTTCTATATACCTCTTGAAAGGCATCGTGATAGCAAAGCAATTCAGCTGTCGTCATCTAGCATTTTAAAAATCAAATAAAATTACAAACAGATTAGGAATGCTATTTTGAAAAGTGTGAATCACGCAAAATCGGCGAGTCGAACGATTTTCATTCGACATATGATTCATACATTTCTAAATAGAGCTCCTGATCTTGAAGGCCCTTTACTCGAAAAAATGCTGACATTTTAATAAAACAAGTCGTATTATGTCATTGTAACCTACTATGTTTTCTTGTGCATTAAGGCGCTGTGCATCAGAGGAATACCGTAAAACGTCTATTTTTTCGTAGCGCAGTTAGCCTTATTTTACATGGAATACTAGCATGAAAAAATATGAAGTACAGTTCAAAGATCAAAATAAATGATTACATCAAAATATTTTCAAAAGAGTATTTAAAACCTAGCAAAATAAAATAGCAAAAAAGCTATATCCAAAAAAAGTTTCGTCGCGAATTACATGATATTTTCAGCGACAACTACCAACTTTTTTACATCTTTAAAAAGTTTATCTTAATGAACAAGAGGGAAACCCTAAAAAAATATTGAATAATTAAATTAAAACTGAAAAAAAAAAACAACCGAAATTCCAGACACGGGTTTAAAACGGAGACTGGAGACAGACCAACCGGTATGGCCACTTTCAACCTTATTTCATTACAAGTACGTACTATAATCAAATATCGCGATATCAAATACCGAATGGTTAAAGGGTACAGCGCTTTAAAGAGTTTCTTATTGTGGTCTATTCTTAACATGGTCAGCTAAAAACTCAGTATAAAGCTATTATTAATAGGTACCGACACAATTGCATTAAACTAATTCGAGAGCAAAGTTCAAAATGGTAATCCTGACCTCAGTTATCAATTGTAATTTAATAGATTAATGTTATTAGTGTAATTATGCTCTGATTATGGTGTTATGTCTTAATTGGTGTTCGTAGGAAGCTGGGCACATGGAATGCAGCGCAAGTCGCAACTCTTGCAATTAGTTATTTGTGTAATTTTTCTCCCGGAAATAATTTTTTTGTGATGAAATTGTAGGAATTTATAAGAGATTATATCAGGCTTCATGGAGTAATGACATGATTTTTAAAGGATGGTTATAGAATGGTTACAGAAATATGAAACCAAAATATTACTTCTCTTTTAATCTTAAAAATAAATGGCGTTTAGTTTTAGAAAATAAAATAAATTTAAAGAGACACAAAATTTAAGGAACTTTGCAAGCTCTTATTTATGCGATATGTTATTTTAAAACCACAAATTATTTTAGTTTATCGCGTTTGTCTATTTGTTGTAGAGTGCGTATTATTCCTATGTTCAGTCTATGATCTTAAACAACTTTTTTGATTGGATTAGCCAAATCAAAAAATAAAAACGATATGCCCGAAGATTATGAATGTATTTCTTTTTCTGTGAAACCCATTAAAAAAAATTATCTTTACAGATTACTACACATACGACCAAACCTACAAGTATACGAGCATGGGTATCTCGGATGCTCCTAAAGACGACTCCCCTAGAACGACACCAGAACTATCAAGATCCGACCAGTCGCCATCGGAGCGCCCCCCTCCAGGGTCGGCCGACAGCGACGACGCTGACGACTTCGCCCCCAAAAGGAAGCAGAGGCGGTATAGGACTACCTTCACGAGTTTCCAACTTGAAGAGTTAGAAAAAGCCTTCTCGAGGACGCATTACCCTGACGTTTTCACGAGGTAAGACTCTTCGTCTTTTTATGGAGTCGTGTCGGATCTTACGTTGTTTTCTACCAGTTTTTGACCATATTCACATTACAGCTCTTTTATTTGCCACCTGTTGAGTATTGCTCATCTCTGTATGACAAACTGGTAGTTACATACATATCATCACGCCTTTTCCCCGTAGGGGTAGGCAGAGACTACGGATTTCCATTTGCTACGATCCTTACAGGCTTCCCCTAGCTTCTTCTACGCTCATCACTCTCGTCATATACGGTCGTCGATTACTTGTACTCCTGACATCTCCCTTTATTAATATGTCTGCGATTTGGTCACAAACTGGTAGTTACGTATTCGAAAAGGAACAAAGCATCTTAGCTTTCTGCACCGCTCGCTCAAGTTTTTTTTAAATTCTCGGCTCCTTTCTACCATAAGGTTGGCTGGAAGAGATTGCATTAGCGATAACACTACAACACAACCCTGACAGTGCGTTTCTGTATTCATTCATTCATTAGTATCGTGTGAATATTAAGTCAGTCTACACACAGCATTTTCTAAAAACCTCATAAGTTCTGACATGTTTTTGAGTCAAACAACTACTGAAGTAGTACATTTACAATTTAGGTATTTAGTTTAAATTTTTATATTACACAAACATCATGTAATTTAATTTTAATGGATATCTAGACTAATAATTTTTTTTTTAGTAGTACATTATGTTGTAAAAAAATCTTTAATTTAGTGTTACCTGATAAAGTATAGCGATAATATCAATAAGTGATTAATTATTGAGAAATATGATGTAATAAATGTACGCCAAAGTACTTCTACTACTATCTTGAATATAAGTAGGTATTAATTTCTGGAAAATCTGTGGGGAAATTCATAGATGATTCATTGATGAATCAGTAGGTGTATAAGTATAAATTCCTAATTATGTATGGTGACTGACAATACCCAGTAGAAAGCTTTTCCCGACTGCACTAAAAGAAGGGTTATATGTTACGAAAATTTGTATTTATATATGGATCTATGTATGGATAATTCTTTGGCCCGTTTTGCAGCCTGAACCGACGACGGATTTTAGATTGAGAGGTATCGTTAGATCTCGTATTAACATTGAGAGTGAGACTGGGTATATAAAAAAACGAAATGGCGGATTTATTTTTGAGTCTTTTCATTTCAAATTACACAAAAACGCAGTCAAGTTTTTTGTTTTTAAATTACCTTAATCATGTTCAAAAATATTAAGTTGTAAAAAGTTTGAAAAGTGATCAGCTGACCTGACATGAAACTATACATACTGTTAAAAATTTAGCTGATGTTTAAATGTCACCTGTATAATATGTATAACATTTTGATATCGCGATTTTTTATACGTATAGACAAGAAAAATATTTAAAACGAGTGTGCTAATATTTTTCATAAAATTACATGGCAGGATGTTGATGCAATCGAAGCATGTTATTTATAATATATCATGAAATTGAAAAATTTCAATCGATTAATTAGGTATGATTGTCTAATTTAATTATAATATCATTCTTAATCAGAACATAAATAATGTCACGATATCGGTTGTTGTTTATTGATTTAACGTTGTTTAGATATCAATACCAGTTAATTAAATTAATATAAATAGTATTAATGCGATATCGCTTTCCTACTAAAGATAACAGAAAGATAAAACTCGCGACAGACATAGCGGGTTGGATAGATATTGGAGCTCGATAGCCTAGAGATGCGTGTTCGAAACAAACATTAAAAATTAACATATGCTTAATTTCATTAAATATTTTTTTTCTTTGTTTCAGAGAAGAACTTGCAATGAAAATTGGGCTAACAGAAGCCAGAATACAGGTAATTTTTAAGTTATTTTAAAATAAGCTTATAATTTAAGTTGTTTTTGCGGTCTTTTTTGCGGTCTAAAAGGATAGTTCCTAGATTGCACATTAATTTATGAAACGAAATCGTTTATTTCAATGTAAAATATATCACTTGCTGACATAACTTAATACTTCAAATTAAGCCTCTTCAACAGAAAAGATAATAGTACTAAAGCCACTTCCTTAAACTTTATGGGCTTCCCTACATTCTCGTCATTTTAGTTATCTTACATCTTTTTAAACCAAATAAAACCAGCTTTGTATCTCTCATCAGCTCTCATTATCATTTGTCATTCTCCTTACCATTTCTTATTGTCTGGATTCGGCGCAATATTTATTGTTAAGATGAATTTCCGCCAAGACCCTATCATCTCCTACCATCCTCATGCCCTATGCAATCTATCCATCGCTTCCTAGGTCCTTTTGCTTCCTGTTTAGGGCTGAATTTAATCTCTCAACACTCACATATCAAGAATTTTCTTTAAATAGAGTATTCCTTCCATTAATACGACAGATGCGAAACCACAGACGTAGCTGCAAATTGCAGAGCCTCGCTTGAAATAACACCCACGGCCCAAGCTAGCTAATTCCCATGGCTGCAAGGACATGTCAGCCAACCTCTAATCATCCAAACCGAACTGTACTTGCAGCGATTACTATAATAAACTGCTTTTTCGTGGAGTAGGAAAAATGGAGAAGGCACTGAGAAAAGTAGTGATGAAAGGTGTTATGGATACAGAGTAAAAAAAATGTCCTTGAAAATTTAATAAAGTGGAGAAAGGACTTCTTTGAATACGTGCAACAGTTATTTTATGATAGATTTAACTTAATATACAATAACATAATAGGGAGTTTTCTTTAATTGATATTTTTGATAAAGACTGGTCGTCTTTCTCTAGACCTGAACATCTTATATCTGAATAATGTTTGAATCCTATTACTTCATTACCGGAGGTAGACCATTGTGTTTGTAAGATCGTCTGCTTGGGCTACCTTTCAACTGTCTCTGCTCATTCATGATCAATCGACCCTGTACACCTTTGTATCAGAGTTTCTGCTATTAAAGCAGCATTTGCATTGTTGTCTCTGGTGCGGTATCAGAGACCGTGAAATTATTGGTGAAACATCGTTGGCCATAATTTGGCTGCACCTCATATCTCCATACAAGTATCATATTTGGTCCATAATTGGGCTTGGATGATACATTACTTTTAAAATCTATAAATTACTCTCTCAAATTGAAATAATTCTTGAATGGCCAACAACTGGCGCCTTGATTGTTAAATAAAAATACATCTCTTAACTCAATTATAAAGCTATTTGATAATCGATTCGATGAAATGCAATCGAACAATGGTGAAGAGTTCTCATAATTACGCTTGTCAACTCCTGTATCGAGGCTATATTTTAGTTTTTATGATACTTAAACGATGTATTATCTGATATAGCCTATTGTAGTGTTTTTTTTAATAGGATCACTTGAACTTACACTCGATATATCGAAATAATTTAATTGAATATTATCAATTAGCTTTAATAGATAATATTAATTTGCTTTGTAAGTTATCGTTATCAATAAGAATGAAAGTCTTATCTTTGATATTGTTTATTGTCTGACTATTTTTTGCATCCCAATCAATGAAATATTTTGATAAATATTGATAAAAAGATATATAGAACCAAGGGGAAGTCCTAGCACTCATAGTGTAGTTCCACAAAGAACAAGCAATTTGAAGAAGGTATTTTTTGTTAAAACTTACCAAGTACTAGTAATGAACTGTTTTTATTAAGCGCGGCTAAATTACTTACACACATAAAAGGCCGATAAGCCAGAAATAAATATACTTAAAATAAAATTATATGTTAAAATAGGTATCGGAAAAGAAAACCAAAAAACAGGTTTATACAGTGGACCACACATATAAAAGTATTCCAACTTACACTTACATATTTTTATACTTTAATTACACTTACATATTCGTATACATTAATATTTAAGATATTTTTTTCTGTTGATGTTGTATAAACTGTTTTCTTTTATGTACAATAAAGAATTTTATACATACTTTTATACATACTATGGATAGGTTTTCACATAAGTTCATGAAAACATAATTTGGATGTATTAATAGAATATTATAGGACAGAGGGAAGCTTATGCCCAGCTATGTTATGGAAAGCTGATGACGATAGATTATTTGCTCATCCCATATAGAAATAACGTTTAGTTCACTGATAGATTTTTTCCTATCAGCAAAAGAGCTATTTACAAATATTTTTCTATATACAATATTGTTGATGCCGCCTCCATTCTCTTTCCCAAGTACATCCTTGTAGATCTTTTAATAAGAGACGCTGCGCCAGATCATTACGAATCGCAATGGTTTATTTTGCTCAATCGATTTGTACGACTGTTGGAATACAAATTAATATAGCTCTCTTAAGGCGAATGCAAGTGGAAATGACGAAGTCAATGGAACTATTTTGAAGAGATACTCGGTTGTGAGTTTTTTTTAAGTTTATTTGTCATATTTATAAATTTTAATGAAATTAGTACAGAAATTAGGTCAGTCCCTCAATAAAAATTTTAACATATTCCGGCCAAGTATACGATTTATTAATTATTTACTTATAGGTTTAAAACTATTTAAAACTAACTCCGTTTATATCTTAGCTTATTTCAAGCATTTTTCTGGATTGTAGTGGTCGTTCTGATGGTTTGGTACCAAAAAGGCTTTCAATAAAATAGAATAGCAATAACATGAAAATTTCGAAAACGCTTATGTTTCTGGTGGTAGGAATAAGGTTATTTTCTTATCAATTCGCTTGGTCGTCCTATGAACGAACGCTCTCTTAATTGCCTGATACTCTTCCATCTACTTCACGCGGTCAAGCCATATTTCTTTTTACTATATTTTAAGACTTTAAAAATATACAGACTGATTATCGTAGAATCAACAGTGAAACCGGGATAGTCACCTATTATGTGTCATCGCAATCCAGAATGTTGTTCGCGATGTCACAGAGTTGGTATAATAGGTTACTTGACTGTATTCATACTGGGGCAATATTTGCATACGAAACAATATGTACACTAAAAAAGTAACCGATTCCGAAAACAACGATAAAATTGGTTGTTAATTAAGGCAGTAATTGGATTTTAAAGTTTTCTCAGGAAGAAAAGTGGGAGCGTAGTGGGGACGTCTTGCTATCTCTTATGTATGCACGAAACCAAGTGGCAGTGACGTCACTGCACCCCTTTCACTGAATTTCAAAGGCTTATAACTTGCTTATTTATAAACGGATATAAAAAACTGGTAGTGAAATTTTTCATATGAATGATAAAAATAAATTGAGTACAATACCAAATTGTGTGAGTGAA
The DNA here is from genome assembly GCA_947363495.1 of Euzophera pinguis. Classification (NCBI taxonomy): domain Eukaryota; kingdom Metazoa; phylum Arthropoda; class Insecta; order Lepidoptera; family Pyralidae; genus Euzophera; species Euzophera pinguis. Next base: position 4,297,987 of record OX376156.1, on the reverse strand, counting down.
ACCCGTGTGTGACAGACTAGGGACCAGAATTTGGGTGCTTCATTTATGAATGGATGTATGTGTATTGTGTAAGTGTATGTGTATAGCAGTTTTGAAATTTCTGAATTTAAAAATAGCTTTTATAGGCAATTATATTTTCACCCACAATAAACATAATTATCTCAATAAACCTAATCTACAAAAAAATAATCAGCACTTCCGGATTATTTTTATCGTATCATTATAAAATTAGCAACAATAAGCTGATTGGCAGACGGTAATGTGTAATGATTGTAAGGTGGAGATATTTTATAAACCTGTGTTTATTAAATGGGACCATTAGCTGTTTTCTTGTATCTCTACCTGGTGCATCGATCAGAAGGCTGGCAGATAAAACTACGCTTTTATAAGCTTCACCTGTATTTATTTTGTTTCTGTAATCTTCAAAATTCAGACTATTTTTCTGGAATTTTTTCTGGATTGCAAACGTCAGAATTTTTTTTTAATTTCTTTTTGTTCATTATGATTTGGGAATTCTCGAGGCTATTTTAAAACAGGCTCATTTTAATGATTTAAATAAAATTATTAAGATTAAAAAATGTTGTTAAATTGGCCCAAAGGTTGTAATATAAACTAATAAAGTTTGAATAAATAAAATTACAAATGTAGCAATTTTGGAGAAACGTGCATATTCTCTATAAAATTGAAACGTGAAATAAAAATATCATAGAATAGTTAATTAAATTTTCTTGTGAATCCATAATAAGCCAAGTTTAATATAAATATTTCATAATTGTAAACCAAGGACTGTGTTTGAAATAAAATATATTTACAACTTATCGATATAAACACTGTAGCCACTAAAATTAAAAACTATTTTAATCGAGCGCAGTTTTAGGCACCCCGATTCGAAACTGGCCATTACCTCAATGCTCTCTGTAAAGCTATTAAACTCAGCACCTGAGCTCAGTCGGCTTTTTGCAGCCTTCATACCAACATACCGCTGCCTTGTCCACCTCCAATTACAACATTTTAAATTCGCGATGAAGTCATATTTTATAACCTTAATAACTTTCATACAATTCAACAACTACATACAACAATAAACTCTATAATATATAGAATAAGTTCTACAATTGTTATTGCATCGCACACAGCTTCCACTAAAACATTTTCAGAATATCATATTTTTTACTCGCCCGCATTTATCATAAGTGAATTAATTTAAATAGCCATAAAATACCAGTTAGCATAACGACGCAGTAGTGTAATGCCTTTTTTCGGTCATATTTCTGGATATCATAAATATTGCATGCGATATTGTGGTATAAATCAACATTTGTGTTGCATTCCTGCAATATTTTAGAATTATCAGTTTTTCTAAGTCACAAAACATGGAGAGCGCAGAAGTAGAGACTTTGTCAGTGCTGAAAATCGTTATAAATCGCCCCAGCTGGTTTTGCTGTGGTCCCGAACTCGGCCGTGGATATTGCGTCTTACTGAGCCAAATTATATAGTTCTATGCCATGACACGTTATAAGTTCCGATAATAGGATAAGTTTAGGCTAGATAAGAAATCGAGAAGCCATCCTAGATATTCTTACTAAACAAATATTATCAAAGCTATTAATTTTTATTTGTAGGTAAAAGTAGATGTGTGTACTCAAAACACTTAATTAAGGACTAAAAAAATTTGCCGTTAAGGTGATACTTCGGTGAACACTAGCGCCACCGTCATTTAAAATTCATTATTCTCTGAAAACACAAGTTATCAAAAATCCCTCTGCTGTAATTAATGTTCTGGATCTGATGTTAATTTAAATCATATTCAATTATTAAATTATAGTTCCATATAGTTACAAATTGCAAAACTGCTAAAAGTGGCCGTTTTAAGCAATAATGCAATTTGTAACTATAGGGAATTATAATTTAATAATTTAATATGTTTAAAATTAACTTCAGACCCAAAACCTTTATTACAGCAGAGGGATTTTTGATAACTTGTGTTTTCAGTGAGTAATGATTTTTAAATGACCGTGGCGCTAGTGTTCACCGAGGTATCACCTTAATAACGATTTGACTTATTCGGAAATAGCCCCTTAAATAATAAAAAATAATTTGAGATTAAAAGCCCCCTTCTACTGAATCGTAACTAACATGTAACGGCCAATTTATTATCTATTGACCCTGCTCTGAATTTATTTACCGATTGGACAAATTTTACTGATCTTAAAGATGGATACTGTTTAATCTCTTAACAAACTTTAATTTGTGCTTAAATGCAACGTAAATTGATAATGAGATTTTTTATAGCAATGATGAGATGCTCTGTATTTCGAAACATATAACATTAGTTTGTTGACATTTTTCCGAACCTGTTTCGAAGATAATTAGATAATGATTATGACTTTATCATTGACTAGTGACGTGACGTAGTTAATTCACAGAAAATACTAATTACGCCATATATTGGCACTAAACAGGGGTAATTACAAATTGCAATGTGCAAATGTAAATTATGAAGCTTAAGCTAGGATAAATTGGATAAGTAAAGGTCGGTAATGGGATATTTAATGATGTTATTTAGTGTTATTAACAAACATTATAAATACATAGACTTTTTGAGCTTCAGATTAATTTGGTAAGTGTATTCAGTGTAGAAATCTTAAACATTAGCCTTAAAATCTGCTGAAACGAATTTTAATGGGAATTCAAATCTAGAGTTCAGCTAGCACTCTTTAGCATTTGAAAAGATTTAGTATGTTTTTATTGATAATTTTAACTGTTGTTGGATGTGAAAGTGAAGTTAAAATCTTATAAACCATAATTAATACTCGTTGAGGTCCTTTTATAGAAAAAGTATCAAATTATTTTCTATAGTAAAAAATTGCAAATTTGTCACATTGGAGGGGTTAATTCTTTATTTAAACTGAGATCTCTTTAGTATTTATTTCATTTAATCACGTTGGCAATCACACATACGGCCCGCGAAAGCGCACCTGTCACCTATATCTTCATATTATATTATTAACTAGCAGCCCGTCCCGACTTCGTCCGGGTTATACAAATTATGTAGAAGTAGGTTGAAGCTAACCTCTTCATTTAGCATTTCTTTCAAAACCGGCTACATAGATCTCCATAAGGCCGAGTCAAGTAGTCCTATTAACCGATGAATACCATATGTATCCATCTCATGATATGGTGGTGAATCCCGCCACCGAAAGTATTTATTTCCAAGGAAGATCGAAACATAAAATAATCTATATTTATGGCTTTATGGGCCTATGCCACTTCGGAAGGCATATCAAAATTTAAAAAAGTAAATGTCAGTGTCAAAATCGAAACGGTTAAAGGTTTGATAGGTACGTCTACCGATGTGCCCCATAGAGCAGTCAAGATCGATTTTATAAGTTCAAGTTCACTTTCAGGGGAATCAAATGTGATCATTTTTTTAAATTCGGAGTTGTTCACCACTTCGTCTCTCCAGCGATACCTGGGACGACCGAGTGGTCGCTTTCCACTTGGTCGTCCCGTGTACGCTTTCTTAACATCTGTCTACCCAGCTGACAGTATCAGAATATCCCCTTTTGAGACATCCACGGGAAAAACACGTAAAATTTAACCGTAAATATTTACCTACTACAAAATTTTTGTACACTCCCTCAGTTTCGTCATCAGCTCCCGCTTCTATGACGCATGCCTTCCGGTTGCTTCCATTCCTATTATTTTCTTGGCATGTTTTTACGACTAGCCGCCTGCTTAACGTCAACCCTCCTTAGGAATGCGTCCTCAGCTCCCGCTTTCATGACGCTTTTCTTCTGGAGCTCTATTTTTAATACAGGTTTTTATTAACTTAAATAGTGAGCCCCTACTACCTGTTTATTATAGTAAAAAATTAAATGAATAAATGATTTGATTTGATTTTTGAAATGTGTGTCGAATGAAAATTATTCGACTCGCCGATTTTGCGTGAGTCACGCTTTTCAAAAAAGCACTCCTGAGTGATTCCATTCCTATTATTTTGGCCTGTTTTACGACTAGCCGCCTGCCTAATGTCAATCTTCATTGGGAACGCAGAATGTACGTTTAGATTGAAACCGCTGGTTTTTTCCTCATCGTATTTGACAACACCTAAGCGCCACGGGAAGAAAGCGTGTACTTCGTACCGTTTTGCCACGCGAAGGGATTGCAACACAAAACAAAATCCGATTTCATTAATTCAAAGAGTAATTTACAGGTATTAAACCATCCTTGAATATGGAATGATTTATTTGGATAAGGATCAATATCGAGAAACGAATAATATGGCGAAGTTTGTACCGGCGTTACTATTGCAAATTTTAACATGAAAAAGTAGTTGTAATTAGACATATGGCACCAGGGACTTTTTTGTAGATCTTTTTAAGATGTACAATACTGAACATTAGTTTGATCTATCTATTACGGTATAGTCAGCGTTTGCAATGTAAGAGCAAAAAATGTGTTCATTTACGACATCACATTAGAAACTTCTAAAATTATCAGTGTTCCTCTACTATATTATGCATGTATTATACATAACCCTTCCTCTTAAAACATCTATAAAAATAAACCCCATTTAAATCCAAAGCGTAGTTTTAAAGATTTAAGCATACATAGGGGCAGACAGATCGGAAAGCTACTTTGTTTTATACTATGTAATGATAATGATTTTTAAAAAAAACAAAAATTCAAAGATTCTGTTCCTTTGCAGGTTTGGTTTCAAAATCGCCGAGCGAAATGGAGAAAGCAAGAGAAGGTGGGGCCTCAAGCGCACCCCTACAACCCCTATTTGGGGGGTGCAGCCGGGGCGCCCCCTCCATCGGTGGTGGCGTCCATGCCAAACCCTTTTACGCAGTTGGGGTTTGGCTTTAGGAAACCTTTTGATACGAATGCCTTAGCTTCTTTTAGGTAAGAGCAATTTTTTTTTTATTGTTAATTAGTTCTCATAAGTAGGAAGGGTTAATATAAGGGAATAAACAGTTTTCATAAACTTCAAAGGTAAAAGTAAAAAAAAAAATCATTGCCTACCTTCACTACACGACCCTCATGTAACTGTCCCATTTGGAAAGGTTTGTCACATCAACGTTTGCACACAGCAAACGATTGATGTAACTTAACAATGTCCGGTCGGTATGAACTACGGCTGGTGTAGTTTGCAAGAACTAACTGGTAGAAGAAGCGCACAAAGTAACTTTTACATAAGCCAATACAAATATGTCCGCCCATGGAGCAATTACAAAGAGGAGATGCCGTTTGAAATTGCGCAGTGATGTGGATCATTGGCGCCTCGCCGAAACAAAAGTTGGCGGAGCTTGTCATTGCTCGTGCTCCATGGTTGGCGCCACGGCCGAAACCAAGCACCCCGCACGTCTGCCTTCCGCCCCGTGTAGCCTCACAAATACTTTCTTACAAAACGTTTATTACGGCATCTCCTCTTTGTAATTGCTCCGTGTGTCCACCTCATAAAGCATACCTTCTTTTTGTTCCTCTTGCCACAATAAATTAATAAACACCCCCTTCTTTCACAGATACGCAGGAGGACCAGTCCTCGGCGCGCAATACCTAGGCGCACCATTACCCCGTCCGCCTCTGTTCAGCACACCTCTCTACACCACCTCTCCTCCTTTCCACTCCCTCCTCGCAGGCCTCGCGGCTCCTCCTCGGCAATCACCCGATCCTCCCCCCGTTTCCCCTCCTATTTCCCCCGGCAGTGAATCGCCACCAGCTCAAAATGCCGCGCCAGAAGTAGAAAGACGTAGCTCCAGTATAGCAGCTTTAAGGTTGGCAGCAAGAGAACACGAGTTGAGGCTGGAGATTCTGAGGCAGCGACACCAAACAGACCTGATTAGTTGAGCTTCGTATGCCCCAATGTTTGGAATTAGAAAAATTGTGATTGCTCGGCTATGATCATGGGCGGTGAACCTATGTTTACTTGTTTTTGTGAAATCCTGTTTGATATCACGATGGTCACCTAGGTATGGGACTAAATCACTTGTGAATTCGGTTTGTATTATTGAATGCATTGATAATTAAAATTTTAGCAAAAACGTGCCCTCTCTGCCTAGGATCGTGGCCGAGGTGTTAGATGGTACTTGTGGTAGAGAACCTTGAATGATAGTATAAATGAGATTTGATATTACACTTATATATTAGTTTGAACAGAAATAGTTACTCATTAAAACCTAATGACCACATAATTATTTAACATTTTTCATTTTTATCAAAAACGAAAGTTTGTAAACACGTTTCCTTTTCGCAAAAATATGATCATAACTACCATAATCGAGAATTTCAATTATCTATGTAATAAACAATAAAACTCCCTGATTACTTCCATAATTTAATGAAATAATGTTAATTCGTAAATCCGATGGTTTCATGCTATTGAATTAGCTTTTTTTATGAACATAAAAAAATATCTTTTAACATTATTTTTCTTTTTCAACAAGTTTTAACAATTATCTGTTCAAATTTTTAAAGTTATATATTTTAGAGATAGCTTAGTACTTAAATCCGTCCAATATAGGCCTTATTGTTATTTATTGTAAAATTAAGTTAGATACTTAAAAATATTATAAGTTATAATTTAATAAAGTGATAATTCTGTTATAAAAAATATTTGGTGCCTCTAGCGTGCCTTTCCTATTTATATAACTTAAATAAGGAAAAATCATAGATCGTTTATTACAGTTTAGATAAAATTGGTTTTTCATACAGTGTTCAGTACTCGTTACAGAAAAAAATAGTTATTATTAATATATTTTTACGTGGCTTACGTATATTTATTCTGAAGTATTTGTCAATAAATAGCACCCGAGCAAGGGACATGAGGCCCTATTTATGAAATGCATAACTCGAATATGTCGAATAAAAATCATTTGATAACGAACAAAAATGAGATCGAGAGAGAATCGAACAGTCGAAATTTTCAAAAATAGCGCTCCTAATAATAATATCCGTAATCCTAATACTTCGATTAATGGTTTTAAATAAACAAAAACAGGCCATGTTCTCTTGAAAAAAAAAAATTAGACCTCTCTTTAAAGTGTCCAAACACTAGTACGTAATAACCCGTAGGTGCCATTTCTGGAATTGCTCGGGTGTCATTTATTGGAGTGCCCAATGTGGCATGGTTCAAATTATGGTATTTCTTGAGCTTATCCTTCAATGAACTTACTTGTGCAATCATATTTTGGAATTCAATAAGTTTTATGTATTCCGATCCTTCAAAATTATATATTTAATCTACTTAAATGACATTGACCTCCGTATTCTTAAACATAACCTTATGAACGTCCTTCAGTCAAACTCATTCGAGGGGGCCTTAAGGAAGTCCTCGAACTTCCCTTGAAAACGACATTCTTAGTTGATTGCTTGAGCAAACCCCAATGAGGTTATAATAACAATTTTAAACACAAAAATTGAAAATTAAAAAAGAATAGAGTAAAAAATTAAATGAATTAAGTAAATACCTAGGCCAAAATTGGCAAAAACCCGTTTTTTTACTATTTCATTTCATTTTAAGGACGCCCCAAGGTACCTCTCGACCAACCTTATAATTAGCAGTTCGATACTCACCTCCAATGAGAAATCATCTCAAGTCAAGGAAGCTTGTGACAACTAATTATACCAATGAGGTTGAGTAAGATTGAGTCGAGTTTGAGTGAAGGTTTAAGAATACGGGTGTGAGTCTTGATCGCCGTCCTATTATTGTATTCTTGAATTAGAATGTATATTTTTTATTGGTAAAATGTATTATAGAAACTATTCTGTAAAACTTTTATGTTAAGTTGCACCAAAGAAACTAATTGAATACCACGAAGAATGCCTACCCAATATGGATGTTTTCTGAGCAAAAAAGAACAGTTTCATTGATATATTATTTGTAAACTTATTTCATACGAAGCCTACAAGATTAAAAGGGCTGCTTATTGAATATTTTTACATTAGTGAAGAAAAAGCTTATTAAACTTAAGGCTATATAGAGATCTACATATTTAGCTACTCTGTGGTCGTGAGTTTGAACTTTTAGCTACATATTTAGTAAATTTATTTCCATCCGTATTTGTTTATTTTACATAAAAAAAGACATTTATAAATATTCAACCATCTTATTAAACCTACGCCCCGTCGATGTTTTTTTTTTTGTTTTCTTATTTATAAAATACAGACATAAGAAAGAAAAATTCCGACCAAGTAGTTATAAATTTTAGTTGTATACATACAAAAACATCCATAATGTACAATGATCAGTAAATATCAATTGTAAAAAGCTGCACTATTAAAAAATTTTTACTTGAAACTTTTACTTTCATCAATATTGTGTAAAATATACGAAATATGAAATCTATAGCATTTTTTTCATTTAAATACCTACCTACGGAACAACTTATCTTGTCTGCCTTAGTATGTGTTTGTACATATAACACAACGACTCTCAAGATCCAGGCTATAACTAGTATCAATCAAGTCGTCATTGCAGCCGCAATCAGTCCACTTAGGCCTCCCCCAAATTGATGGGTTGTTGCCATACTCGCCACGCTTGGCAGGCGGATTGGCGAGCGCAGTTTCAACGGCTTATTTTGCTGCTGCCCATCGGAAGTTTTCTTAAGCTAGGGAAGGATGGGATGTGGTTGGGTTAGGGGAAAGGATGAGGTACTATGATGCTACTGACTCGGATGGACATGGGTTGACTCAGTAGCAGCTCGGCTAAGTCGGGCTCGCGTACCCGTGTGTTATGTATCCAAGCCATCGGACAGATGCTTCAATCAAGTAACTCCAGTTATTTATGTAACACTTTTTTTGCACACAGTAAGTATAATAAAACAAACATAGGTAAATAAATATAAGCATTAACCATGCATTATCATAGTACGTACACAAAAGGCGGCATTATCGCATAGGCAACCTAGATAGTTTGAAATTTATAAAATAATGTAGATAAAAATAGGTTAAAAGGCATTCAAAAAAACTAGAGGGTAGTTTACTTCGACAGCCTCCAAGATGATGATTTAGCTATAAGTTGAAGGAAAGTGGACTTTATAGGATGTGCTTGGTAAAAGTGCATTGCTTACATCCTCAAATAATAGGGAAATGAAAGAGCCTTACATTGTATTGCTCAACTGGCAAATCAAATCAAATCATTTAACTCGCTTAAGTGTGGTGTGTACAGATGTCATAATACATTTGGATCTCGCAACAAACTGTTTCAGCATGCAAAATTATAAAGTGCAATTTATGAAGGGATAAAGTCACAGCCGTTGGTTTTCCCCAATAATATTTTTTCCCCTACCACAGACTTTTTATTATATTAGCATCAGATCGCGTATCAAGTAAGGTATAGAAAAAAACGTCCTATGACACAAGGAATATCAGGATAGTGGACATTTCTGTAGTGAGTTCTTTGCAGACTGCGTGACTGGGGGGTAGAACGTGCAAGGCATATTAAACTACCTTCCCTGATATAAATTTAATTGAGGATACAAAATATATCTTTATTGCCCACATACAAAAATAAATATTATTTAATAACAACAACCTAAATCTTTTTTTAATATAATTAGATTATTTGCTTTATACCAAGGAAATAGGGTTCAGTTAATTTGGGGTTCGATAATTCCTTTCTATAAATCTTTGACCAAGAAGTTTGCGGGTTTAAATCTCACAGTAATTTTTGTAGAGTTGTTCTTAATTTGGTATGTTTATAGTGCATAGAACGCAACTTTTAAAAGACATAACAATATTCACAATTTGGGTTGAAATGTTTGACGCGACGAATAAAACCTCAGTTATCTCACAAAAATACATTTATACGGCATACGGAGCAATATAATGAAGATGCAATAGGAAAAACGATGAAAAAACGAATCGAAAGCAAGGCGAAGCATAACATAGAAAAATAAAATGAATGTAATTGAATTTCTTTTGAAAACACTCCGACAGTACACATACAGATATAACTAATTGCAATAAACACCGTATTTTAGCATATAAATAAGCATGTTGTTACATCTCCCTGCTACTTGATCCCATGATTGATGAACCTGCCGATCATGAGCTCTCAAAGACAGTCAATTTTATATATATAATTATATTTCAGTGTAAGCAGCCGCTAAACGAAAACACTAAACGATGAGTTATTAAAGAAACCAAAGAGAAATAATCCAATTTCGGCTTTCAACAGTCGCAAGTCATCAATCATATACTTATTACATGTCATAAGTTGAAATATATGGCAGCTAACTGTTGGATGGTCATGCCATCCATCACGAAACAATACTGGCCTCTCATTAATTACATAATCGGAGTTAATTACAATGTAATTCAATAAGAAATTCAATTATAGGGAATATCGTGGGATAGCAGCGTGGGCAGATCGCATTGTGGATTTGTAAGCAATTAATCTCAAATTTAATTATAAAATGTAACGAATGAGAGGATTATCAAAAAATGCGTGACTCACGATCGGTAGTCGAGAGGTATTGATGCATAATTATTTTTATCGGGCAAAATATCAAACTTTTTTTTGTGTCTGATTGTATAATGTATAATAGGGTACTCGCATCGTAGTAGCAAAGACTCCTTTAACACAGGGTTCGGAATCCTGGTCAAAATAATCAACCAGTTTATTTTTCTGCCCATATATTTTAGAGAGAGTTCGGTCTGCTGAACTGGTGTTAACCCGAAAATAACGGTCTCTTTGGTTTCCCTTTAAATTCCCCTTTTGCTTTGCATAATCCCTAATCATATTACGATAAATGACCTATTTCTATCTACTAATTTAACAAAATGTAGCATACAGTAACAAATAATTTAACATTTACAAAGACTTAAACATAATATGAGCAAAGGCAGACTTTTCCGGTCAACCCTTACGAGGAGAAAGAGAAACAGTTAATTGAGGGTGGGTATAGCAACAGATATAGTTGAAAATTATAAACACACACAAATATGGCATATAAATAATCATACATAAATAACTTACATATTGCAACATTCATAGGTACAGTATGAATATCTAAGCAAAAATAACAACAGTGTCAAGTCAAAGTGAGAGGTATTTATTTATTTATTAAACTTTTTTACATGACATGTAAATAGCGGACTTAAGCCGTTTTTCTACCAGTCAACCAATCGGTAGTGCGACTCTTGAAACTGGCTATAGTCTGAGCAGTGCGAATATCTTCAGGCAAAGCAATCCAGAGACGTACTGCTTGTACAGTGAAAATTTAGAGTATGCAGCAGAAGTATGAGCTGGTGTTTTAAGGCGAAGGAATTGTTAATTCACCGTTTTATTTAACACAAATACTTGATATAAATTATTTATAACAGAATGGAACTTTATTAAGGTAGTTGCGTGGTCAGTCGACCCTGTCCTTCTAGTAAGTGAAAATTTAAGACTTTACGGTTTCTCAAATCGAATATTTGATGATCGACGATATCCTGGTCTAATAGAGAGAACCATCCAAAATGCGTAATCATAATTTTAGATAATTAGCAGATAGATTTCAAAATAGAATGAGCAGCAAACTGAAAGAGCTCAAAATGTTTATACAAAATAATTGAAAGTTATTACGTAGTAAATAAAATTTCTGCTATCTTAACTATCATCCAATTAATCCTTTCGAAACCACAGTATCATTCGTTAATGAACACAGAACATTTATCTGATATCTATTAATGCAAGATAAATAGGAACATACTAATTTAATTGTAATCGAATTTTTATCCTGTGGAGCTCATCTGCTGTCCCGCCTCCCGACAGGCTCTCATTATCGACGGGCTAAGTCATGAAAGAAAGCGTTTATTATAAACGGAGCAGCGGTGAACAGTTACGTGTCCATGACGTGCTTTATGATCTCGGCATTCACCTGTGTATTTATTTATTTACTTACTAGCTTTTTCCCGCAGCTCCGCCTGCGTCAAAAAATAGCCTATGTTTGACCCCGGGTCTTCAACTATATTCATACCAAATTTCATTCAAATCCGTTTAGCGGTTTGGCCGTGAAAGCGTAACAGACAGACAGAAAGATAGACAGACTTTTGCATTTATAATATTAGTATGGATACCATGCTAAAGTATCTATATATACCTAAGGTGTCAAATTATCCACGCCAAATTTCATTTAAATCAGGCAAACAATTACATGAATTGGTTGAGATAGACAGAGTTGCTGATTTTAACATAATGTACTGTTTTTTTCTTATATTACAATATAAAATTCTACTACTTATACATATACTATATATTGATGGTACAAGTTACACAATAATCGAATAGTAAAATGAAAGAAACAACCTAAAAACACAGAAAACATTATATGTACGATACCTACAATACAATACAAAATATCTTTATTGCCCACACACAGTAACAAATAATTGTTAATAACCTACCTTGTTTTGTAGAGTCAAATTTATTACGCAGATGTTTATCCCAACTTGTACCACACATCCAGTGATTGTATGGGGAGGTTCTTCGCCAAATCTAATTATGATTCCGAACAAAAACAGAGAGAAGCCAAACATTTTTGTATGTTTTGTGTGTCTAGAATCCGTGTGAAACGCATTTCATCTGTTATGACAGGTAATTAAATTAACTGGTTGGAATTTTAACCGTTTTTTTTTTCGTTCATTAATGCGTCCAACTGGTCGAATTCAACAACCGTTTTTACGCATTCTTTTTATGAAATAAATAATAGAATAACTACCGCGTTGCGTTCTATTTCACATAATTTTCTATTGCATTTTATTATGATTTCGTTTGGCACGTATATTTATATTTTTTTTTAAATTAGTATTTTAATTAATTGATATTTGTTTCCTTTGACAAGAACTCTTATATATAAGTTTAACTAAAACTTATATAAATTAAAATAATAAATTAAATCGAACCTGAGAACGCAACTAGGAAAAAAGGCTTTTATGAAGAAAATGTTTTTTTTTTATTTATTTAAACTTTATTGTACATAATACAGTTGTGAAGCACAATAGGTGAACTTAATGCTAAAAGTATTATCTACACTATTATTAATTTCCAGCCTAGTGAAACAAAAAATCTATAAAATCTCAACATTTTCCACCAGCAGTACCTGGCTATCAGAACTGCGGAGGCGTACTCACGCAATTAAACAAACACAAGAAATGCCGGCCTCGTTAGCCCTGCCACGCCCACTGCTAATCAATTCCAATAATCGAATAATTAATCGATACCTGGTCATGCACCCTACCTACCCAATACATCGATTAATGAGAATCGAGTCACTGTCTTCCGACAGTAATTGACATCGTTTCAAATGTTAAGTCTGGTGAACTTCTGAAGGACGAAACATGTGACGGTAATGATGGATGATGATGCCTTAACAAAGGGCTTGTATAATTTTTAGGCTCAAATTAACGAACATCAAACGCTTTTTCTGACATTCGGCTTGAGTCAAAGGTCCGTAAAACGAAACGACGTAATTTTGACCTGAAAGGTGAAGCATTATTTTTATAACCAGGTTCGAGGTCAATCTTACTTGGAAATGCTTTTGATTGTGGCAAGTGATATCCATACTAATATTATAAATGCGAAAGTCTATCTGTCTGTTACGCTTTCACGGCCAAACCGCTGAACGGATTTTGATAAAATTTGGTACGAATATAGTTGAAGACCCGGGGTCATAGGCCACTTTTTAAAGCAGGCGGAGCTGCGGGAAACCGCTAGTATAATATATAGTGAGTGCGTTTAAGGAATAGCAAAATCCTTTTCTGAAAAAAAAAAACATTTTGACTAAGGATTCGAAAGTCAGAACGCGCCTGATAAAGACATGCTGAAATAGTGACAAGTCGCGCTTCATCCACTTTAGCTCCACAGTCTAGCGCTGTGCGCATATTCATAACGCGGCCCGTATTGGATTGGTCACCATTGTTGCATATTCTATCTCGAGTTCCTAAGCTCTTGGTGATGATGAAGCCGATTATCGATAGATGGCAATCTATAAGCTGCGTCAGATGCCGTAAGGCAGCCTGACTACTCACATCTCGGGCCACGTTCTTGTTGTTCAGGTTTCCCTGTAAGAAAGATACAGAGGTGAGACGGCATTCACTTTAACCAGTATACCAAATCTAGGTCCAGGATGAACAAGGTACCCTAGGCTCTAAAGCAGAAGCTGAGGACGCCACTTCACACGAAACAAGCGTCGACGAAAACTCCTCATCACAAATTAGACTTCGTGTTATTCTATGCCCGTTTATACTAGTAGAAAAAAAATCCAGATCTTGTTATTTACGCATCAAAATTTATAACAAAGACTTGAGACGAATTTTTAACGATAATTGCCGATTGTAAGCAATTAATATAATTTAAATAGTCTCGCTTAGTTGGACGCTCGTTAACTTTAGTGAAAATAAAATAATACTTGTCTAACAAAGCAACATTAGTTCCGCGTTAAAAACAAATTAAATAATTATTTATCCTTACGTCTGCCGCATGGATAACAATCGTTGTTCTCAAATATCCACCATTTTGGAAATCTTTAGGGGATGCCTAAGTCCAGCTGTGGACTGACTGTGGCAGTCGCAGACGAGCGACTACGTCATCGCTGGAGACAAGGAGGCCAGCCGGCGGCAGTCGCTAGTAAAAGTCTGAAATGATGATGATATCATAATATACCTCTACTGTCCCAAAAAAGGCTCAATTATGTCGCTTGAGAAAAATACCTAAGTCCATTTATTTGATCGTTGACATTAAAATCGACTATTGAGTGTATTTAATTAATAAATTATTATTAGACGAAGACTTTTTATCGACAAATTTCATTTCTCTGATTTAGTGAGTTGGGAATATAGTACCAGTAGAGATATGTCGCATCTTAAAGCTGTTGATAAAAATGGCGGCTTACTAACAAAGAAAAGAACATGGAAATCAGTGTAAACGCAGTGGCTTTTTCAAAATTTCCTATTATATTAAAGGCAAAGAAACCAACTCAAGTTTAAATATCAGAGATAGCCACAACCACAAACAAACCCATACACCGTGTTACGCCCACGAACCGGCTGGACCTTTCGCGATGCGGCTCCATCAATCACACATCAGCAAGGAAGCGCCACTTTGATTTATCTCGGCTCACCGATCACGACTGCTGGCTGCTAGATGGGAAAGGCGGACTTTTTCTTATTAGATAAATTAAAGAGTTAGATGAGGTGGGATGAATAGTAAATAGTTTTTGTGATAGTAGTTAGGTAATTTTGAAAAAAAAAATTGTTATGACTTGGACCGGTCGTGGAATTCTCTTCGTTGTTCTTAGTCTCACATTTTTAGGAACTTTCAACCGCGATCCTAGATTTGGCGGTACTGGAGCCAATTTTTTTAAAAGTATGACTCACACTAAACATATTGTGAGTTTCGAATGATATTAGTTTAGATATCGAATGATCGAATGATTTTCTTTTTTCAAAATCGGTGAATTGAACTGTTTTCATTTAATTTTGAAATTTTATTTAATTTTGCTGGATATTACAATGATCTCAGCTGCTCTTTAACTTCCGGTTACAAAGGTTTTTTACAAGGAACTAGACCAATAGGAACATGAGATGACCCGAAACCTGTTAGTGGCCTACACTATCTAATTTCAGGCTACTCCACACAGGCATTCAACACAGCTCAACGAAAACCATCTTTAGATAACGTCACTAATGGCGATCAATCGAATACGGGCCGCATATCGCCGTAGCTTGACACGCGCTTGAAAATCCTTTAAAATTTCAACAATTCAGTCAATTTGCTTAAGGTCATTTAAGATCCATTCGTCTATACGTAATTCAAACTGATATAACTATAAAAATAGAAACCCTTTTTTAAACACACAGTTTAAACAGTAGGTATAATTTTTCATTATGAGCTTTAAGGTACTTTTGTGAGATTTTTGGGGACCGGACAGATAAGTTGAATCACCTAACTTGAAATATGAGTCGTCATTTTTCAGCCAAAAGACTGACAATCCTCACTTGATTATCAACATCCGCCTCCACAAACGTTTTTAATCTAATAAACAACGAACAATGCTTTAAAAAAATCTGAACTATTCAAACATTAGACCTTTTGAGCCGTAAATTAAAATAACAAATTAGATTCCATTTCTCAACGTAAAAGCGAGGGCACATCATGAGGTTATGACAAATGAGCACCACGAAATTGAATGGTATATTCTTAATTCGATATTTCTGTTATAATATCCAATTATACTTTGTTCAAAATTATTTTGACTTTTTATTTCGTTTATGGGTGCGTCTTGTGAACTAATTAATGATTTCTTCGCTGTTGGATATCAGGGATGCCAACAATTCAACTCTTCTTAGATACACATTGTTAGTAGATTAAATTTCAAGTTTTGAAATATACTGAGAGCTCGCTAAATACTAATATGCTCGATAAAATAACAATTGATTGCCTGAGACTAGTCATATTTTATTGGATACTCCTATGTAATGAAGATTTAACTATTAACTTCTTCTATAACCATATTAATTTGGTTTAGTAAGATGCAATATTTTTTACTTAAAACCTGAACTTAGTAATGTAATTTAATAGTTTTTCTTAAACGATATTTGCAGACTACAACGTAAAGTTAAATAATTGTTTTATCAATTTGATTAAACACTCACATATTTACATTTTCAATTATCAGGTATAAGTCAAGATTAATGGTCCACAACAACAAGATCGAAGCGTTTAATATAACAGTTATTCAAAGCAATATAATTAACATATAAATACCATTCTATCGACTACCTATTCGGTGTAATTTCTAATTGAGAGGCAGCTGTGAGCCAAAGAAAGTATAATACTTGAGTTAATGTTAGAACACGCATTTCTTATGTTTTATATTACCCAAAGAATTTGCACTGTAATTTTGCATATTTGATGAAATAAAACGCCTACTTAATATTATAATCTCGAAAGTAGATTTCAATTTTTTTGCAATATCAGTTATGTAGAAACTCTTTATGGTACGTAAATAGAACATTAAAGTTTGCGAGAATTTAACACAAAATTAGATCGTTTTTATATGAACATAACATTGCATGATAAACGTATTTTTGTTTCAATAAATGTTAACTTATGATTTTCGAGAGTCAAAACTTATAAAAAAAACAGTCAAAAGAAATTCTTTCTTGTTTTTAAAAATTTACAAATGTTATAGATGATTTTGTTGTTCAACCCTGAACTGACCCAGAGCGTTATCCCAGCAGGAGTCAACAGGCGTTTATCGTGCCCCACCGCTTCCCGCCCTCTGACTGCCGACTATACTCAATACACAACATCATCATAATAGCTTTAAGATGCTGGACATAGGCCTCCCCCATAGATGAAGAGTTATTGGCCAGAACGCTTTTTCCTTTAAGGACTCTATTTTTGAAAAGTCAACCCCACGCATCAAATGATTTAATTCGATATAATCTATGTGTCAAACGATTTTTATTTTACATATTCTTTTTTTTATGGGTCGAATCAAACATTTCAAAACAGGGCTTCCAATATAATTTAGCTTACGGCTTTTTTTATAAACCGTGAAATTTTAGTCGTTTTGGACCCATCGCCCAGTGACTCCATTCATGCAACCTAACAAATTTCCCCAAGGAGCATAGATCGAAACATGAAAAAAAAATTTGGACTTCCCATATTAAGTTAGGTCACGTGATGAGACATTTTGGAGGTCCAAAAATTTACTCCATATTTCGACACATGTATCTTGTTCAGTTGCATTAATGAAGTCACTGGACGATGGGTCCTAAACGACTAAAATTTCACGGTGTATACAACTAAGTAGGCAAACAGGCCTACGGCCTACCTGATGGTAAGGGGTTACCGTAGCCTATGAACGCCTGCAACACCGGAGATGTCACGACCACGTTGCCGACCCTACAAAAATTGAATCGGCTTACGGGAAATCTTGCATTTTATTAATTTACTAATTCACAAAAGATAAGTACAGGGTTCTGTGAGATTTTTCATGCAACCAGTCATGGACCAGGTTAGCGCAGGGCAAATTGCAGCGGAGAGAATTGGAGGGCTATGTCAGCTGACAATCATCATAATCATTTTAGCGCCTTACCGGTTGCATGTCAGCCGCAAACCCAGGCTCCGCTTTCCTACTTTTACGTCTCCACTTCGCCCGGTCTTCGGCGTCACTGATAGATAGTCCGTCACACAAAAAGAAAACTAAGTGTAAATAAAATAATTACGGACTTATTTAAATATTTTTTGTGCAAAAGAAAGCCTTTTTATTTCTATAAGCTATTTCACAAAATGTTCACTTGATATTCGTTGTGAAATATTTTTTTTCTTATTTTAGTGGTACTTTCAGTGATTAATGTTTAAAATTCCGAGAAATGCTAGCCTCTTCTCATTGAGAAAGGAACGTTAATCAGTGTGCGGTGTCAATGCTCTTTGCCTCTTCTCAATATGCACAATATTCAGTATTGCAAGTTCAGTCCGCATTCTCATACAAATCATAATATTAAATTACAACATACACTAAAACGAATGATATCAGATTGTTTCCCAAATAAAAACAAAATGCAATCGACGACATAATTTATGTTTTCAATTGTTATTTATTTGTATTTCTGCAGAAAAGCAAGAAACATTGTGAGATAGACTAATTCAGATTTCTGATGAAATCTTGGAACCAGCAGGTCTAAAATGGCCACTTTGAGCAATTCATCAAAACGAATCATTTCATGAATTGCGAAGCTAAGCAATTCTGCAAATATTGACATTGACGTTTCAACTCTAATTCAATTAATTTCGTGGTTCATCTCCTGAATCACTTCTCGTGTAAGTATTGCTATAGTAATAAATTAAAAATAGATTTTATAATTTTAATATTTTTATTGATATTTACAATACAGTTAATTTATGATAGTAAATCAACATTATTGGTTAGATAAACTAATTTAACTAAAAAATCGTAAAAGTACGCACGCTTTGCAAAAATAAAAATTATTTTTAGGCCTGGCAATCAGGTTAAGCAATTCACGAAAAGTAAGCCATACTTTCCGTCAAACAGCAGAATTGCCATGAAATGATTCTATTCATGAACTGCCAAAATGTGGCTATTTTAAGATTTGCAATGATTCATAATGTGATCATATTGTAATTCGTGCTAAGTGGCCATTTTAGATCCACAGAAACCCTATTTTTCAAATATATGACTCATGAAATGATCTTCGTTATCGATAAGAGAGAAAGGTACCAAACATATTTAAGTTATATTAGACTTATCGAACGTTTGTTAATTTTTAAGATGTGGGGGTTATATACTTATATTTTGTCTTACCCCATATTATTGAACGTATTTTGAACATAATGAATTAAATAATAACTTATTAAAATACTCATTTGTTTGACGCCTCTTTGTAAGTAATTTTAAGTTCTCTTAGGAATTAGGGACATGTTTGAAATAATTATACTTAAAGTTCTGGAAAATAACAAGGAAGTTAGTCTATTTGTTCATAGCCCTGCAGGCTTTTGTCAATATTTATAACCATTGACTTTGCTAATTATCTATACTAATATTATAAATGCGAAAGTCTGTCTGTCTGTCTGTTACGCTTTCACGGCCAAACCGCTGTACGGATTTTGATGAAATTTGGTATGAATATAGTTGAAGACCCGGGGTCAAATATAGGCTACTTTTTAACACGGGAAAAAGCTAGTCTACAATAAATTTATTTATTTTAATAAATCGCTATTTCCCTAGGTTATGGCATCACGCGTGAACGGTTGGGACAATTTAGCTTATTATTTTTTTGTTGTATTTATTATTGTCAAAACAATAAAATTAAGAAAATATAAGACATAAATATTCAGAATAAAACAAATAAAGCGATATAGTTGAACAGCATTCAAAGCATTATCATCTTCAGCCTAGCGTTATTCAAGTTGCATTCTGTTTGCTTCGGAGCTGAGGGTTCGCTTTCCTAGTTTTACGTCTCCACTTCTTCCGGTCTATAACAATGCGAAGCATTCAAAGTACACTCTCTCAAAAAAGAAAGACGTTATTGCAGAATACATTATTAAAGCTATATTCACATTGAAATAAGGTAAAATTATATGTAGAAAAGTTATTAGTTCATAGCAAAAAGGCCGTTAGTGACACCCGTCATTACCGTCATTCCTGGATGGAGTTGTCACTCAACATTCATACATTGACAAATAAAAGTCATTAAGGCAATAAAAACCACCATAGCATCGTGAGATCACAGTGTAAATAATACTACCTACAGAAGTTAGGGATCATACAACGAGCTTGATAAGCCTGAAGATATTGTGTCCCACTGCCTAGGCAAAGGCCTCTTTCTCCGTTAGTCTTTTATTAGAGCTTTCTGCATCCAATCCGTCTCACTATAATTTATTTTTTATTTTATTGCAAGAAGGTCAATTACTCTAATTTTATCATTATTTACCAAGAGTTATCCACTACCAAGACAGCTATTTATGAGATCTATGATTCACTCAAACCGGGCGACGGCGGGTATAATGATTTTCATTCGATTTGGAATGATTTTAATTCGACATAAAGGTCGTGTTGAACGGTTTTCATTCGTCTCACCGATCATTTCGAATGAAAATAATTTGAAATCGATCGGAAATGTTCCGGTGACAAAATGAGCGAGCGTTGTTATTCTGACAAAGCTAGTTGTCAGTCTTGCGCGATGTATGGATCTAAACTTTTGTAGGTAGGTAATATTATTCTGTGGTGAGATCATATGAATGAGCCAAGGAATTATTATATTTAGATTTGCAGGAAACTCAGCAATTACATCGTGTGTTTGTATCGAATCAAAGTCAATTAAATTTTAAGCTTCCAGTCGGCGAAAGCTGATTTTCATTTTAAAGTAATTAATGTCATTATTAACTGACTTTAAAAAAATCACTTGATTTTGGGTAGAAGGGGGGGTTGTTTTAAAACTTCACCATATACGATGAGGGGGGTTAATAAGACGCTAAAAACATCACTTAAAAGGTGGTGCGTCCTATGTGGGCAGTAATGTAGAGTAGCAGCGACTGCATTCTAGGTAATCGCGAGTCGAATAGACTGTTTATACATACGATATACATCTCTGGCGGGATGATGCAGGAAAGGATCACAAACTAAAAATTACTATTTTAATTTAGGTAACATTGAGAAAGAAACGTCATGTTTCGATGCTCTGTGGTAGGTAAGTGCCAACATCCATTCTATCCATCCATCCATACTTCCATACTTATATTATAAATGCGAAAGTCTGTCTGTCTGTCTGTTACGCTTTCACGGTCAAACCGCTAAACGGATTTTGATGAAATTTGGTATGAATATAGTTGAATACCCGGGGTCAAACATAGGCTACTTTTTGACGCAGACGGAGCTGCGGGAAACAGCTAGTAGAATATAAGTGCTACTAACAAGTTTCTTGAAGTAAAATTATATCCATTTACTGAACATGTTTCTTCAATTACAGTAATATATTTATTCCAATTTGAAAAAAAGTCCGATATGTTTCGTAATTAATGCAAAGTGTGTTTTCAAATAGGCATAATAATTGTGTAAAGAAAGCGTTGCTTAACACTCAAACATATTTTTATCATATCTGTCAACACAAACTGTGAGAGCAACGCAACAAGCCAATATTTATAACTAATAAAAATTATAATATAACTATCAAAATATCATTTGTCGCCAACCATCAAATAAATACGTTATAAGCATACAAAATACTGCATTAATATAACCGTGAAGTAACCAGAATTCAATTATCAAATATTTTTCGTAGCGTTTATTTTATAATAGACTTATGATTAAAAAAGAAAGGTAATCAAGTTTGGTATTAAATATAAATAACACACGGTCAACAAAAAAAGGTTTGAAACAAGCAAAGTGGCTGATTAGTGGTGATGTCACGCCGATAAAGGCCGCAACGCCGAAAATTGAAAAGGCTGGTTCATTAAAAATGCTATATCTTAAGGGTTTTAGGCGGGCAGCTGTGCCCTATGGCGCTTGTGGGGTGACCATGACTGTAGTAATTGATTGATAGAGATCTCCTCAAAAAGATTTATTTATAGAGAATATAGTTTGTATGCCAAATTTATATGTATAGTAAGTAGTATAATTAATTAATTTAAACTTCCTTGCACAAATTTAAAAAAATGTACAAATTGTGGTATTTCCAAAATAAAATAAAGGCATTCTGATCCCATTTAATTAATTATTTATATTAATTAAGACTATTATTCTCATCATATTTCAAAATTAAATATACTGACATTAACGTACATATTAATTAGCGAGCTAAAATTTAATCGATTGCCATTTATTTTGCCTCTGACATTATCCTGTATCTTAGACCGCAAGGTCATAATCGGAGTCAAAACAACAAATGAAATTCGCCGGCATCACACATTACACTACATTCCGCCCAAGAAGGTTGATGTGGCCACCCTACAAGCCCAGTGTTGGGCATGCCGAGTGTCCCGCGGCGCAACCTAATGAAATAAACTGAAAATCAACACACCAGCGCCGCTCCGCACCGCTTTGAACTCACGATATAATTAACGCTTAAATTTATTATAATATTATCCCGAATGCGTTACGATCCATGGTCACGCTATTCCTTTGTTTAGTTGTTTGTTTAGCTGCGAGCAATTCATTAACGATTGCAGATATATTTAGGCAGTTAAATCGGATATTTTGTTCTTAATTGGTAAACCAATATAAGTATCATTACGAGTGTATGTTTCAAACCAAATTGCCATGTATTGCAACTCTTACCAAGTCGATATTTGTTTATTTTAACGCCTATTTTTCACCTTATTCAAATAGTACATAAACACGAAATTGAATAATTTAGATGGTAATAAGACCTTATTTTTCATTACCAATCATACATTTCCAGTATCTTTTATCAGTCTTAGATCATGAAAAGATGAAGATATACACAGACAGAGCATAAGTTAATAGTTATACTTATGTAACAAGTAATTGTTGTTATCCTTTTCTCACGTATTCGGATCTATATGGCGACATCTCTTTTTTACACCTGTAGCAACATTCACTCACACATAGATATTAAGCTACGCGTGGCAATTTTTGGCCGTGACGCCATTTTGTAATCTATGTTGTTGGATCGGTGAACACTAAAAATAATAGAGAAGAATACCGTATAAATGATCTCAGATCATGCACTCCACACAACATTCATACATTCCTTGAAATCATGAGTAGCATTATCGTAAACATCTTACCCTAGACTAGATGTATCTAGTACCCAGGCTGCATAGTTTTGCATGTGTGTGTTTTTACTACGCTAAGTAATAGCATACCTTCCGTCTGTTTACGTCTTATATGTCTGTGAGGATATAGCTAGAGGGTCTCAAAGTATGGCACAAATAAAATATGACTTTCTTATTACTACAGATGTAAATTACATTCGAAGATCGTATAGCCCTACCAAGAACATAAAAACCCTGCATTGGCGTCGCTACTGATCGCCTTTATGTGGCAACAACTTGTATGTGTCATGTCAACAACAAAATTGACAATGTCATTTAATGAAATAGAAATAAATCCTTCGTTTTCATTTGCATCAAATATGATAACATCTTTTATATCACTTTTCTATCATTACTATGTATAATTTTTACCAATATTTTTATTTAATAATCACAAAATACATAACGTCCACTCCTATCTCTTTTTGGCAGGTGACATTAAAATGACGGAATGTTACTTGAATACCTAGTTGCCAGTAAAAGATTTATTTTACTCTACTCTAGTTCTAATATTTTTCCGCAATATGGCCAAGGCTACTATTTTCCTGGTCTGGCTATAATAATCGTACTATGTACCAAAAATTATTTTCTCTCTCTCTGTGTGCATAATCAAATGCAACTGACATCTTAACTAAATATAGCGATCTTAATCATGTTTTTTAGTTTTGTATAAATTAAGTCGCAAAATGCCAGTATGATGCATTGCATTAAATGCATGTAGCATTTTAAACTTAAAAGTTATTAATTAACAACCTAAGTTAAGATCTTAAGGATACTCAAAAAATTCAAATATCTCCTTGAGTCTTTTATCTTTGGTAATACACAGGGGCAGTGTATCCATTTGATTAAAGATGGTAATGAGACGAGTCCCACACTAGAACCATAGACAACATGAAATATGACTTATCTATGATTTATAGTTACAAATTATCTTTTTTATACAAACGCCGCCTCAAATCTGTAAATGTAAATAAAGCGCACGGACTTTGATTTAATAATAGTTCGTATAGAAAATCAATTTAGTTTTTATTTGAATACGTAATACTTGGTTGTAGTAGATAACCAAGTTATGTTGTGATTTGTTTTTAATCAATATTCTGTTTGATATGCCTTTAGACAATAAGTGAAGGATTAGTGTTTCAGTAGCGTTAATACGTGCTAGATAGCTTAGTGGCTCAACTAAGTACCTACTTAATTTGTCCATTTATTTATTGATTTTAAAGAAAAAAATCATAATAGACTGAACAACTGAACGTAAAAAAAATCATAACCCTACTTGCCACTATGCCGAAGTCAGGTAAAAATAGATCAACATACAGCTGAAACTTAAAAAGGTTTTTATATATCAATAAAGAAGGGTTTACATTTTTTTAAACAAATACAGAGCAAGCAACTTGTCATGTCACGATTTCAGGACTTCTGTAAATCTTATTCACTAAAACGATTTTAGGGTTTTATCACCGTGAAAAAAGTGTATGTTTTTCATTTATTAAACATAAAAGATGTGGTTATTATTTTTATGTATAGAAGTTCAAAAAACTCTACCAATCCACTTTCATACAAGATTACAAAAAGTCGGAATCATCCCAATTATTAATTTTAATAACATCATCAAATTCTGGGTCACCTGTCTCGGTTTTTGTCGTAAAAAATGCTTTATTTGCACCTGCATGAAATCGATTGGTTTCCTTTCTTCTCGAATCGAGAATAGCGACAAAGATACCATGCTGCGTGCGCGCGCGCATCCCGCAAATAATCACCACAACGGTCCTATTCGATTTCACCGATTTAAAGGTGCATAGAATTGATTCTGATTAAATTTTCATCGATTTGAACAAGCTGGAATAGTGGTGGTAGAATAATTTAAGTACGAAACTTTATCTACAAATTGAATTTGCCTAAAAAAATATGTTTTTTTTTAATCTACCTTTAAATTGACATAGCCTGATCAAATAACATCTAGATAGATATGTGTAATACTTAACTTACATAACTCCCACGCCATGACATGGCGTAGACGTACAGGCATATAAACATTAGAATCTGTTATGTTGTATGAATTTTTATACTACATCATCAAAGACTACTTCGTATACCAATTCAATGCATGGTCTACTAATATTAATGTGACGTACACTCCAATTCCGACGCAATCCACAAGCAATTTCAATAATATTTTTTAAACATAGAATTAACCGAGAGAGCTTCACATCTACGAGTACCAACACACAAAAAAAAAGATAAAGTTTTTGTTTTACACATTTAAATATTCGAAATAGAATAAGGACGGACGGACAGAAGGTCGAGCCCTCATTTACATGATAGATGCTCCTAATTCAATCATCCGATGAGCAGTGGTAGCTGATTGACCCCCAGGCGAGTGATATATCGAACTTATCAGCCGTTTGTTACATAAGATGAGGTTTTAAATTGAACTAATTCAATAGTGAATGATATTTTCTGAAGTTTAAAACACGCCTGTAAGTGATAACTCTAGCTGTGAATGTCTTTTTGCAAGTTTTTCTAATATTTTTCGCTTTAATAACTCTAAAATCAAGAAAAATATTCCTTGATATAATAATGTCCGTTAGGCATAAACCAACAAGTAAAACGCTCCTTTCTTAATGGGTAAATATACAAGAAAATACAGTACTAGGATCCAGGCTAAATTGGTGACAAAAGTCAACACGACGAAATCATAAATTGCCTTTTCGTTGTTTTAAAAGTTAAACAAAAAAGTACAATTTAGCTCTTTTTAAGTCTCTTGTTAAATTTTAGAAAAATGAGGCAGCCGGAAAGTTCATTATAAAACTACAACGGAAACCAGACAGGGGAAAATAGTAACAAGTGCAGATTAAAAATGCTAGTTTTTGGTAAACGTAGAGCCTGAAACTTTTTAGATCTTTAGTCGTTCTCTAGAAAAGTAATTAGTCAGATCATAGCATGCAAGTTTCATTACCTAACCTTAATTATTGGATGGGAGTAAAACCGCAGTGCACAAATGAAAATTACTTCATTTACATAATTATTTAACAGTAACTGTCCAACTGAAACGATACAAATTTCCCGCTAACAGGCGAGGAGTGTAATTTCATCTAAACTGCGTGTCCACATCGCTTATTAACAGATGTTAGTGAAACACCAATTTGTTACAGATTTCTACGTTCTGCCTCCAGCTAGGAGTACTATTTTTGAAAAGAATGACTCACGCAAAATTGGTGAGTCGAGTGGTTTTTGTTCGATATGGCATCAATTTCATCAGTCATAATTGGTGATTTGAATTTTCATTCGACATATGAGTCACGCATTTCAGAAATAGGGCACCTGCCTCCAACCAGTCCTGTAATGAGTATACCGGACAATTAGTACTCCGCCGTTAATACGTTCGTGAGCGATGGCGCGCCCCGGGCATCTGTCATTACCAACCACCCAAAAAGAACCCTTTCGTTCCCATACATCTCTGAAATTTACTGTTAATGAAATATTTTCATAGCTCTACTTATTTTGGCCGCGTAATCTCTATGCCCTATTCATTTGCGTTGTTAAAATGATTGACACATTCAATTAGCTAGGTGACCGACGGACCTCCCACCAGGTTCTTAGTTATTAAGCAGACCAGATTAAATAGGTCTGCCTAGAAAGAGAATTTTCGTAATTCTGTATTTAATTTGCAGGTCAAGTTATGGTGGTAGCTTTTAAAGGAAGGGTAAAACCGTGGTGTTGTGGTTAGAGTGTTGTTTTCTGCAATTATTGTATGGATAGCGTGTCTTTGGATTAATAGGCCTTTCAGTGAGGTCGGATGAGATGTTGATTTGAGTTTAGGGGAAACAGTGTCAAGGGTTAAGCAAAATGGTTAAGTCTTTACCATGTAATAACAAGGAAATGAACGTATGACGTTTTAATGAGAATGAAATTTGCTTAGGTTGTATGTAACCTAATGTTACATCGACGTCAAAGTTATGGGTATTGTATTTTTTTATTAATAAACTGTACACCGATGGAGAGGTAACGCCTTAGCCCAGCAGTGGGCACAACAAATGTGACAAGGAAAAGACAAAAATATTAATTTAAGCCATGGTATGTGTGATAAGTAGCTTTGAGAAATATTTTCTAGCGTTTTCATGAATAGTTCCAATTTCTATAAATAAAATATTTAAAATTAATAGTGACGTAAACTACGTGTTAATACTAATATTTTTTACTATTTTCATCAATACCAACAAATTCCCATACCGCCATGCCAATTGAACCTGTGACCTTTGTCCATAAACTGTGGGACTTAACCATCAAACCATCGCCGTCAGCACATAATAGTGTGCATCACTTACTGTACAAAGTTCACATTAATCGAGTTGACTCGCCTACGCTTGCCATTAGAAATCCGTACACCCACGCACTTTTTTGTTATTTTTCATATTCCAACATTTTCCACTCATTACTACTGGTGTAGCTCCTTTATTTTTCATATTGTTGCAATTATTAACCAAAACTTTGTCGAACGAAATTAAAAATGATATTAAGATGATGTGAAATAATTCCGAAATAAAATTACGGTATTATGCAGAAATTTTGGAATCGGTAATTTTGGAAATCATTAAGAGGCCTATGTCCAGCAGTGGACTGACTGCGGCTGAAATGATGATGATGATTATGCAGGAATCAAACCAGGATAAGAGTTGATGAATTCGGTATAATATATGCCTGATCAGTCCAAACAAATAAAGCAGATACCTACCAAGAACATTCTTCTTCTTTGCTACTCAACTCTGGCTGTTATTATTACACTTCAGAGGATCAAAACTCCGCCACCGACAATGCATTGTCGGTGGTTTCGTATAGAAGAGGTTCGAGAGAGGGAGATGATGTTATAAAATATGTATATTCTCAAAAAAGTTCAGTAGGAGGCAGGGTTGTCAGCCACATTTATAGCTTTTAAAATTAAGCTTCTTGTTTTAATACCTGCTCTACATTTGCAAAATTGTAGGATTTTCTTTTTTACTTCGATTTTTAAATTTTCCAGCTTTACATTTTGAGCAAATTTGCGAGATGCTGCTATCAGTTAGTAATGCAAACTGCCTTTTGGAGCCACTACTTATAGGCCCAGTATCAATCAACCACGAATTTTTACCTAGAAATGTCTCTTTTTCGACTCAACGTAAATATTCTAGACTGAACTTACGCATCGTTTATAATCTTATTTTATTTTTAACGAAGTACACAGTTCCCTAACTCGCCCAATATGAAATTCCGTAACACTGGCATATTAATAAATGTAAATATAAATGTAAATAACCTCGCGGTGGGTCTGTCTGTCCGTCGACTTATCTTATTATCTGTAACGAATGTCTGTGTGATTAGCTGTCCTAAACATTACTAGTTATCGAATGTAGTATTATTACACGGCGATTATTAATCTTAAATTATACTAATATTGCGTATATAGATAGCTGATTGGTAATCATTTTTAAGTAATATTTTCTCTCTACAAGTTTTATTTTGTGAAAATTCCTATCGAGATCTGACCCATCGGAGTCCATAAAGACTTTATTCTAAAGTACTAAAACATGAACCTTTTCTTACAATAATGATTTTTAAGTTCATTCATTAAAATTGTCGGCATATTTTAGCCTCTGAAATACCGTTCCTTTTAATTAAGCAGCAATCTTATTTCTTACATTCATTGCTTCTACTACATCATCACCTTCTAAAAAGTCTGAACAGATCAACTACAATTGAATGAAGATAGCTCCCAAACCATTATTCAGAACATCTACATTAGAAGCCATTCAATTATATGGGGCGTTCTTTTTTTAAATAAGTTTACCCCACAATGGCGCTGTGGGGCGACTAATCTATGTAGTAAGAGAAGTAAGATGACTAGTTTTTGTGCTGTTTTTTTAATTAAGAATAATAATGGCAAAGGGTAACTTGCCGACAGGCAAAGATTAATTGTGTAGATGTGTCGAAATGCCTACGAGAGTTTCTAAATTCTACTAACTCGATGATTCTTAACTAAATTTAAAATACTGAACTATTCAAGGGAATTTTGTCTGTTAATAAAGATAATTCAGTGCTTCGAAAGACAACTTAAGCCGTTGGTTCCGTCTGCTATCTGGTGGTCGTTCAAGGAACCTTGTCAGAGCTCGAAGAGCGATTCCGAAAAATTCTGACTCTGTACAGGGTCGATTGACCATAATCATACTAATATTATAAATGTGAAAGTGTGTTTGTTTGTTTGTCCTTCCTTCACGCCCTAACCAAGCAACCAATCGACTTGATTTTCGGCATAGAATTAGTTGAAAGGATGGAGAGTAACATAGGCTACTTTTGGTCCTGGAAAAACATCATGTTCCCAAAGGAGGTTTACACGCGGGCGAAGCCGCGGGCACAGCTAGTATCCATTTATTAATAAGTGATTAAGCATAAACAGTCTCCTCTAGAATTACTCTGGTCTATGACGGAGTGAGACGTCGGAACCCAGCGGGGGCAGATTGCGCACATGACACAGCGACAGGGCAACACAAAGCGAGCCGCTGTATTGGCAACACTGTTATAATATCTTACTGAGTTACCTACGACGACATAATAAGCTCTCCGGGCAGCCGAGCTCTTCAAACTGCGGGATGCACAGCACTTCTTAAAGTTTTATTTATTTTATAAGGTAGTAAAAGAGTAATATCAAGCATGAAATGAGTGTTGAACTTGTGTGCGCCTAGATGTGGTAACGAAACATTTGTATTTTAACAAATCCATACTAATATTATAAATGCGAAAGTCTGTGATATGTCTATTACGCGAATGTCTGTTACGCTTTCACGGCCAAGCCGCTGAACGGATTTTGATGAAATTTGGTATGAATATAGTTGAAGATCCGGGGTCAGACATAGACTAGTTTTTGACGCAGGCGGAGCTGCGGGAAACAGCTAGTAAAATATAAACAAATATTTGTACCTATTCCACCAAAAAAACTAATCTTCCGCTTTATTTTATTTCAACTTAAACAAAACATTATTAATTCTTAAAAATCGATTACTTATTAAGCTTATAATTTTAGCTTCGGTGAATCTTATAGAAGAAGGATACAATACGAGTACAAACGGAAAAACGCTAAGACACTCTTACTAAAACTTTGAGGCTAGCATATTTAAACAACTTGAATTCTTTCTCAAGCGAACATTTTCCAAATCCATCCAAGATATAAGCTCAAATAATCAATCTCTTCAGTTTTATTAAAATACTCAGAGCAAACCAAAATCTGTATACACAGTGACAGTTTAAAGACATTACACGCAAAAAGGGCTGTTACAAGTAATTATCGACATGAATTTCATCATAAGCCTGAAGTGCTATTTTTGAAAAGCGTGACTCACGCAAAATCGGCGAGTCGAATAATTTTAGTTCGATATGGAAGGATTTTTGTTCGATTTCGAACGATTTTTATTCGACATATATGTCATACATATCGAAAATAGAACTTCTGGCCATAATAAAGCCAATATGGCGGGCATGTAGCGGCGGCCACTTTTAACAATCTCATTGAAAATGTTGATTAAACCGAGAAGACGCCTCCGCTTCATTAATAGGCTTATGATTGCGGCCTCTATTAAAAGTTATCACAGCACCGCGGACGGGTTAGCGAGATAAAAGTCAGTTGAACAGTAGGTACAAAGAGTTGGGACGCAGAAGGGTTAGCTATTAGGCTTATCCTATTTCTCCCCTCTATTAATATATCGCGAAGAGGTATTAACCTCCCAAAAAGGCTCCCATAATTTGGTTTGTTATTCTTCGGACATGTAGTTAAATTCTTTATCTGTTGTTGCATTTAGCCAGTTAGTTAACAGTTACATAAGTTGTCGATATTTGTATGATACCTTCTTTTTCGGAACCTCTACCTTTGTTTTTGATTTTTGTCATATTTCTCATTTTTATATTTAATATCATTTTTTTCAATAGTACAAACGCACTAATTGTCAAATTGACAATTAGTGCGTTGACAGACAGATCTGTCTACGGTACAGAATTTACAACAATTTATCAATGGCCTTCCATTCTCCTGCAGTGTTGTTTTCTTTTCAGAACACACATAGATAACTCTATGAAGAAGGTTTACTCTCTGATTTTTGTCTAATCTATGGCATGACGCGCCTCGAGTGTGTCTGAGTGATTGAATGCGAGAGCAAATTATACACTGCATGGACACCTTATTACTGCCCAGGGACTGTTAAAGCAATTTATCTGACATTTAAATAATTCTCGGCAATGGGAGCGTAATGGCGGCTGCTGACGTTCGTTACCCTGGTATTCTGGTAAGCTGGAAATTTGAAGGACGCTGGCTTGTCACGTGCCTGTGTTTTTGCAACTTTGTCTTTAATTTTGTGTTTTTCTTATTCATTTGTTTCTTCTTTTGTTATTTTCACTCGAGCTGCTGGGTTCGTTTTTAAGGTCTTTTATCAGCCCCTCGTGGTGAGCATAGGCATTTAGCTTGCTAGAACTCGGTAACGCAATCTAATAAACTAACGTACGTTTAATTTATATCTCACATCCGGACTTAGAATAACTTTCTATTAATCTGAATGAAGTATTATAAATATAAAGCCTTTTAATTGTTTAACAAAACTTTTTAACGGTTGTTACATTGATCTGAGTTCCACACATTAACTAAGTTTAGTAACATGGAGAGTTTCAGTACGGAATCCAAGGGAGCTAAAAGTTATTATTAAGATCTTCAGCAAAGTTAGAGTGACAGGTTAATTAGGAGATCGTGCATATTAGTATCTGAGTTGTCAAATTTACACCAAAGCTATAATTTATGTTTCAGAATTAGTTTGGTTTTCATATCAGTAAATAACATCCATTTGTAAACTATAAATTTTATGTGATTTATATTTTGTGAGTAAGTAGATAGTTTAAACAAAGGAATATACTTATTTATGGTAACATCTGTATAAAAGACCTAGTAATTACTTGCAAGTAAGACATTTTGAAATTGATAAGCAGGAACGTTCTCGAACGTATTGGAACAATGCGGATTTAAGATCAAAGAGCCAACAACAACAGAGTTGGCTCTGTTTCTACCGGGTGATCCAATTAATAACGAACCAATTACAAGCATCTCCGATACATTAGCAGCGAACTTCCCTTAATGGCAGTAGCATGTTATGAAACATAATTACGACGGTCGTATGAAATCCGGTAGTTAATTGTCCTAAATTGTTTAAGTGGTGGTGCGGCAGTCGCGACGTAATTGGACCACAGATTGGACCATCCATTTGCTTGCGGCCTGGAGCCCTTTTTAGGGTTCCGTGCCCAAAGGGTAAGATGAGACTCCGCTGTCCGTCTGTCCGTCTGTCACCAGGCTGTATCACATGAACCGTGATAGTTCGACAGTTGAAATTTTCACAGATGTATTTAAAGGGGGGGGAGAAAAAAATATTTAAGGAGGCTTATTTGCGATTTTTATAGATAATGGTACGGAACCCAATGTGCGCAAGTCCGACTCAAACCCAATATAACAAACAAAACGCAAAAGTCGAAATACACTTGATAACTTTGATGAAGGAAAAAAATATGGATTTGATTGAAAACTTTTAATCAGTGTTATACACCGTGAAATTTTAGTCGTTTTGGACCCATCGTCCAGTGACTCCATTTTTGCAACAATTTTTCCCAAGAAACATAGCTCGAAACATGAAAAACAAATTTGGACTTCCCATAGTAAGTTAGGTCACATGATGAGACATTTTGTATGGGAGGTCCAAAAATTTACTTCATATTTCGACCCATGTTTTGGGGAAAGTTGCTCAGTTGCATGAATGGAGTCACTGGACGATGGGTCCAAAACGACTAAAATTTCACGTCGTATAAACAAAAACTTTGATTTAGTAACGCTTACTCCTCTAACTTTCTCAGTTTACATCAACGACCAAAGTGGAAGGAAAATCACATAATATTGAACTGTATTTACAATGAACAAATTAAATATATTTAATTGATTAAACATCAAAATTTATTCTACTAAATTGCGTAACGGTAATGTTTAAATAAAACAATATCTACATACATATACATTTTAACATTTCACCTCTGAAATCCAAACAAAGAAGTCTACTAAATCCAACCTACACAGAACTTTATATCACTGTAATAGGTGCTAAATTCCAACGAATGTGGACTCCAATACTTTCGATAGTACCCTTGTAAAATTCATTAATCACCTATGATTTGTTATCACAACAAAGTAAGTTCGATTTCAGAGATTCAGGTGATAAGCAGGTCATTTACTTGCTCTTAATGAGTTGATTTGTATGCTAAACAAATGCTGGGACATACTAATCTACTCTATTGATGGATTGTTAAAACTTGTTTGCATTGTAATTTGTATGGGAACTTATGAGCCTACTGTAAATTGATTCTAGAAATTAATCCAGATTGCACATACTGGTGCTTATAAACACCAGCCCAATAGGGAACAGATGAAAAATTCTACAACATCTGATATTTTTTTCTGATTGTATCAATAAGTTTCCTTATTATCCAGAATAAAAACAGATTTTTAGGATCAGCCAATTAGTTTTAAAAACAAATCACATTTCATTCCCCTGAAAAATCGATCTTGATGGCTCTATGAGCCTAAGCTCGTGCTACATCGGTAGACATACCAACAATCTATAAACCAATATACAATAAAAAAACATACCTATGAAAAATAATTTTAAGAGTTCTTAGACACGTTTCCAGATTAGTATTCGCATAAGCTATTTTCTTGAGTGTACAGTGGATCTCTATTTAGGTATGTCAAAGAGTAAAGCAGACTTTGCAATGAAACTACTACGTAACAGGAAAGATTATACAAGAGCTAGAGGAAGAGAGTTGCGGGTAAAGTCAAAATCCGCCCTTGGCTAAAGTTGTTCAACATAAATTTGTTTCTGTACGTGGGTAAATTTTTTTATTTTATTTTATTTGGTTGAGTTTTTACGGTTATTATTGTTTAAATTTGAATAAAACTAATTGCCAAGATTCTTAAGCCTTTTTAAAAAAAACCGGTCAAGTGCGAGTCAGACTCGCGCACTAGGGGTCCGTACCATTATCTAAGTATAAAAACCACAACAAATCACGTCTGTTGTATGGGGCCCCCTAAAATATTTATTTTATTTTATTTTTTAGTATGTTGTTATAGCGGCAACAGAAATATGCCAGTACATCATCTGTAAAAATGTCTACTGTCTAACTATCACGGCACATGAGAAATTCTTCAAATTTTTTGCATATCTTTATCGGTTAAATAGGGCTCTAGCTACTAACAGATTTTTAAGTGTTCATTGTCAGCTATTATGATCCGAATTTCACTTCAACTTTTGTTTATTTCTTGTGTAACTAGTATCACTTTATTTTACTGTCTTCTATTTTCTTTTAATAAAAACCTTTTAAAAATAAAAAAGTTTAAGTAAAACATAAAAAAGCATTATTAAACAAGTACAAAAAATAGGAGAAAAAAAATATATTGTAAAACGTAATCTACTGGGACCGAGATTTGAAGTAAAGACCATTGCATTGATGGACTGCACTACTACGACATCGGCTAAGCCTTTTTTGCATTCATTGCGAAAATATCATTGGTATGGAGAGAATATTACATATTATAACTCATCATCATCATCTGATGATGAATCATCTTAGCGCCTTCCCGGTTGCATCCTTAGCTGTCTGCTTCGGAGCCAGGGTCCGCTTTCCTACTTTTGTATCTCCACTTCGCCGGGTCTTTGGCATCCCAGACAGATAGTTCGTTAGCAAGCACACATATCCAGCTTTGCGATGTCAAGCCAACTCTTCTTGGGCGCGCCCCTTCTACCAGGCCCTGGCGGAGGCGGCATGGCCAAACACTTGTTCCCAATGTATATGTCACGTGTGATATATCAAACCCTTTCGTTTGATATCACATGGTACAGTTCGAAAAACCATATTTGAATATTTCTAATCTGTGTTCCCAGTTCCCTCCTTGTGAAGTGAAAAGTGATCATGTTCATGATTTCAATAGTACTTACACTTACATAAGTTTTAACTATTATTGCCACTATTTGAGGTTTATTTTGAATAGCAGCAAGTATTCTCAACTTCTTACTTTTTAATGACAGTTAAAAATATAACCGTAAACGTATTTCGATGTACAATCGCAGTAGCTGTCCACATACCTGGGAACCACCTACAGACAGGCCGAGAAACCAGAAAGCGAAGACTATACAATCTTAATGCGATTTAGCGATAGCCCGCGGCGTTGCCTGATGCGGCTGATGGACGACGTGCGATGCTGCAATTACCAATAAGGACCTGAATAAACATGCCTCTTTTAATATAAGTTTAATCTAAAAAATCTTAAAAATATCTAATGCTTAATCGATAAGTCCGCCTCTCTGGGTAGTACTGTATTTTGTTATTAATTCTCTATTGTGTTTTCGTTTTGGTGCATTAAAGAGTATTAGTATTATATTGCTCTTTCGTGAAGGTAGCTTTCAAAGAGTTCCCCTTTTTCTTACTTCATTAAATTTTACTTTTAATATGCTTCATTTATTAAAAATGATGATTTTTAATAGCTTTTTACTCATTTTGTTTAAATCTAATTAAATTATGTATTTATCATGTTTGTAAATGGCGCAATAAAGTGTTCAACCATTTGCTCATTCACTTCCTTGAACAATATAATTTAATTAATGAGCTTAAATCTAACATAACGTACCTTACTAATAGTGTTAAGAAATCTTGGTCAAAAACAACAATTCTTAATACGAGGGTAAGATTATTGACAAAAAAAATGCTACTAATAATTTAGCATCTGAGAGACACAATCGTTCGTACCTCTGTCCAACTGGTCAAAAATTCCTTCAACAGCATCATAAGAATTGAACCGACATTTATGTCCTATGATTTGGAATCCTAGAATCATGATGATGAGTGCAGCTTAATTTACTCACCAAAACAAATTGTAGTGTATCATCTGTGTAGCACGTCACTCATTCATATTAACTACTCTAATTTGTAAAACATTTCTTTAGCTGTTATCACTAAATTCTTATCATATTTATCTTTGTCCCCCGGGAGCATGTACGGGACACGTACATAGCCATCTCAGCAAATTCACTCGGGCGACATTTTTTTTCACATTGCATTCAGTCCGTAATTAGCATTCATTCATATCACTCATACCCATTTTAATCTAATATTTTGGAACCAATAAATCAAGTCTTTAGAAAGTTCATTTCTATCATTTAACTAAACAACTAAAATCTAAGGTGTTCGGTCCTGGACTGTACAATAATAGTAAATGTACGTACACATTATTGTATTTCAATGAGTTTTACCAGGGCATATATTGTGTGCTCTAGCCCTAACTTCTTTTGATTGCCATTCAGCTATAAATATCGTGTAACGTGAAGACAGATCGACAGCCGACATCCTTCGTATCATTATGATATGGTATTTAAAAATTACAAGGCCTCTTTATAAGGTAATTGAACATTAAACAAAATTAAGATGGATAAACGACTAGAGATTCTTTTTAAATACAGAGTTTCCGACAACAAAAGTAAGTGTAAACTTGGATTATCAACGGTATAAATACATATATTCAATACAACATACACCAGTCAATTTACTATGTCTTTAAGTGTCATGGATCCTTCCCTTTAGTTCGATTACTTAGTCCGATCAATCTATCTTTAATGAACGGGAAAAATTTCGTCTTCCATAGAAAATTGTTTTATCTCATTACCTGATTTGTATGTTCAGTTTCAGTACCACAGTGTGGTTCAGGCAATAAAAAAAATTAAAACTAGGTAAACAGATGATTGAAAAAGGTAAGTTTAAGATATCCCTTAGTTGTCTGGTAATTTTATAACCGTGATCCAGCAGAATCCTATCTTTCGTCGAATGTTTTTTTTTCGCCCGCCGATTTTGGCTGAGTCATACTTTTAAAAAATAGGCCTCCCGGTTGTCGCGACCTGCAACCTGTAATTACTACCACTTACTGCACTTGTTTATTGCTCGTAGGTCGTAAATATATACAGAATACCGCGCTAATGTTATGCCAATATGGGAAAATCAATAAAATATGGACAAATTACAGAATTAAGTCAGAAATAGATCTATTTCTGTGAGATAGACTCAATGAAAGTTTGAAATTTGAGTAATACCAACTTAATAAAATTGTATTTTATAAAAATTCAGGAAAAAATGCAGTATGCCCGCCAAGTCGAGCAAAACAAAAGACGGGGACGCCGTACTATTTTTTTTCTGATACAAAAACACTAGTAGATAAAAGTCTAATGCTCAAAGCAATTTAAAAATACCAGGAGGCTTATTTTTAAAATGTATGACATATATCATCCGATATCGAACAAAAATCCTTCGATATCGAACAACAATTATCCATCTCACCGATTTTGCGTGAGTCACGCTTTCAAAAATAGCAATCCAGTTCCTAAAAACTTCTATTTTCGGAACAAGGGTGTTAGATTTTAACCACAAATTACATAACTTTACAAATACGTTTACACGGAACATCAAGAAAAAATGTAGAAATAATCGCATTGGCGGCAACTTTCATACGTTTTTACTTAATTAGTCAATTCGACTTAATAATTATCTTATAAATAACATTTTCACTAGTAACTCAGGCACCTTTATTGAAAACTAGCAATTACACGACGCAATTTTATCTCGTTAAGAATAAATTCCTTGAAGTCCTTATTATAGGCAATTAACACTAAATGCTTGTTTACAACTTGTTGTAAATGTTGCATAAGTGCTTAATTACTATTCAAACTCATTTAATTTAACCTATGAGAATCTCTTTATTATACCACTACGAGGATTATCATCGGTCATTCAATTAATATCTTTAAAAAAAAGTATGTGAATTACCTAGTGAGTATCTTCATTTAAACATTTACCCTGTTACCAAACACCTATGTTCGGCAAAATTTTGTGACCTGAGTGTAACTTTCATAAGCTTTTTAAATACATTACGATGTATAACGGGAGTAATAGATTTAGGGAAAGCGAAGATCTGGTAAAAAGTTGATCAGTTCTCTTTCTGTCCATTTCTGTACTTACAGTGTTGCCTGGCAGGCTGCCCAAAAGTCAGGGTAGTCTCTCCCATCTCGGGTAGCCAATGTCACAGGCAAAGTAACCTTGACTCCCGCAAGGGAGCCAACAGGAGAGCCAAGTCTACGTTACGGCATTATGATAAATATGCATGATTGAAAACAACATCATTTTTTTTTTCAAATATACTTCGAATCGTCAATACATATTATTGTTTTTTTCTAATACTAGGTATATACTTCTTCATCTAAGCGTGTTTTTCAGAGCTTACGCTTTCTAGCTTCGAGTACGCTTTTAATCGTGGTCTTAGATTTGGCTGGAGCTGAAGCTGATTATTACAATATGGCAACTCCCGTCTGACCTAACCTATTTAACAGGAAACCCAATCTGACAGTGTGCTCTAGTCACACACCTAGGTATGACTAGAGCACACTGTCAGATTTTTAAGGCTTTCTAAAGCCAACTGAGACAGTCTAACAACTGCCATCTATCGATAATAACCGGAACAAACAGTTTATCGTGCCTTCCGGAACATGGAGGGCTCGAGATAGAAAATACCACTAATGACCACCAACTAATTCGGGGCGCGTTTCGTCGCCGCTTGACATCCGCAATCGTCCGCGCGCCTATCGAGCTCCTCATTGTAAATTTTAAAGATGGTTTACTTATACTATTTTATTTCCCTCGCTTCATCATCGTCGGCAACAATACGCATTGCTTTAAAACCAACTTATTTAACTTATTTTATTACTTACATTTATTTTATGGTCCCTCTCCGATGGGTATTAAAAGGCCACCCTTGCTAGACTCATAATAAAGACACGCAATGGCAGGACGAATTAATTTAAATTTTTGGCTTTATCAATGAATAATTAAATTTAATTTAATTATAAATATTAAAATAAAAAGCAGACGACCCAATATTAGAACTGGATACGATCATTTTATAGGTAATTCTTACATGTAATATTTATTTAACATACTTAACGTTTATTATAAAAATAAAAATATTGATATGATCCAATCGAGAGTAGATTTTTTTTCTACTTATAATTAATTTAGGGATTTTTGTCTTTTAGTCATATCAATGCCATTGGATGGGAATTGTTCTTGTAGAGTTTTTATCATAGAGTTTCACCCATAATTACTCATCATCCTTCGCAAAGTTGATAGTGACCGCAGTCGTTGAAACACAGTTGATACGTGGGATGCCTGAACTTATGAGTTCAGGCATCAAGTCTTTATTCGCATTAATAAATAAATATATTAAAAAAAATACTTTATTCTGAAATATTATCTTAATAACGAATCCATCTCTGTCATATACTCATATGTTTTAATTAATTTTCTGATTAAAAAAAATCTGATATTTTTTTAAGTAAAAAGGAACTATTCCTACCAGAAGAAAAAAAAATCAAGCGTTTTTGGAATTTTCATATATACTCTTTTGTTGCAACGACTTTTAACATTTTAAATACATGAAATAAATATGTTAAAGGTGTCACTAATATGCCAACTCGTGACCTAGGATATTTTGCCTCAGAACCCAGTAATTTAGCAGCCTCTCTGACCGTTTTAACCGTAACATAAAGAGATTATAGCCCAAACTAAAAATAGCATGCCGCAAAAATAAAATGATGCCAAGTAAATCGCCGGTGAATTACGACGTGCTAACACAAAATTACCGAAACGATTACACATTTAATGCAGACATGGACCCCACATTACGAGTATCTGTGAAATCGGTAGAGCGAATCGAAAAGTGCGAGGCGGAATCAGTCAGCGGATTATTTAGCATAGACCGTGCAATAGCAGTTTAAATAGCATCATAGTAGTGCATAGCACACAACGCAGCTAGCAACTAGAATTCTACATGATGATGATAATGATCTCCAACGGATTTCGGCCACAGCGACTAATCAATGCTCCTAGCCCGTAATTTAGGGCCCATGCGCCTTAAGATGACTTGTAACCTATGTTTTTGCAGAAAACGTCAACATTGACGACATTGTTTTTAGAATCCCAGAAAGCGACAAAGCTTATTTCATTCATATCGAGTGGGCTATATAGTCAATCAACCCTGTACTCCCTTGTGAGGTTTTAGGCACCGCAATTGCAGTCGATTGCAGTAATTCGAAACTTGCTATTATGCGTGTATAACCAATGGACATCTGATGATTACTTTTGCCTCGCCTTGTGTATTAATTGTGTATGAACTTTCCTTTGTGGCTTCAAAAATGTTTACTGCGTGTGAGAAGGTATTACCTTCAGGTTTTT
Source organism: Euzophera pinguis (assembly GCA_947363495.1). Taxonomy (NCBI): domain Eukaryota; kingdom Metazoa; phylum Arthropoda; class Insecta; order Lepidoptera; family Pyralidae; genus Euzophera; species Euzophera pinguis. Next base: position 4,257,321 of record OX376156.1, on the reverse strand, counting down.
GACAATTATAATCCTTCATGCAGCTTTCTATTCCTATGGAAAATATACCTATTATAAATTTATTAATCAATAAAAAATATGCAATAAGTTTCGGGTTGGAAACAAATTAATTGTTGATTAAGAAAACATTAACACTGCTAGATAATATTTAATTAATTGAAAGGTGTTTATGGAGAAACTTTTAGTATATAAAAACATTGAGTAAAGAAAATTTCCAAATTCGACCTACAAATATTTTGCTTTCGCCAGAAGAAATGAAAATTTATGATGCCAATGGGAGGCCAGAAGTATTCTTTTCTATGAATAAATACGGGTAATTTATGTAGTTTTTACTTATTGACAGAACTTTTCTGTTGTCATTTCTGGGGTCGACGTACACTACACTGGTTACGAATTACGATACTTTAGTCGCTCATCACTCTCACTCGTCAAACTCTCGCCGATTACTGGTACTTCCAGCATCTTCCTTTTACAAGAGGTTTGCGATTTGGCCTTTAGTCACCTTTTACCACAAGCTCGTAAAGACAGGAAGTAGTCTAAGGCAGGTTACTCCATTAGTCCCGATTATTATCGCTAGATGGTGTCAGTTTCCATAAGGCGGCCTGAAAAATCGAACATTGTTGACCATTAAGAAAGGAACGTTTACTTCTATTTTTAAAAAGTATGACTAACGCATGGTGAGTCGGAACTATTTTTATTCGCTATTTGAATCATACATTAAAAAAATAGAGCTTCGGGCTTCGACTCCGATTCCCCTGTAATGAGAGGTTGGGAGTCAATCGGAACTCAAATTAAATCTAGTAATGTAAGAGGGAAATATCTCATAAATCTAGAGAGAAGCATAATAAAAGGTTTCAAAACTATATGATTGTAATAACATTGTATAACCGTTGGTCCCTGCTGCCAATTGGTGTTCGCTAAAGAAACCACGTCAGAGTCCCCGAGGCGGTTCCGCAGAACTTTGACACCAGGAAGCTCATGATCGATTGACAATGTAACCTACTCGAAATGATGATGATGATAACGTTGTGGGCATAATAATTATGTTCTCCTTACAAGCAACCATATCGTCGTTACAAAGAGGCAAATCAAAATAGATTACAGTCCATCGAAGACACTTACAGCCTATTCCCTTAAACGCTGACATAAAACTGAACACAAATTTCATTAAAGCAACAAATAAACTTGACTCGTCCGACAGATTCACGTTAAAAAGTTAACCAACAAAGTAACCATCGCCACACATTTGCAGCGAAGTTCAGATTTGTCGAGTGCACTTTTCATTTTTTGGATTTTCTATCTGTTAAGAAGGAATATGAGATGGCTTAGAGCTAAATAGTCGAAGGCATTCTCATAGTCCACAAACGCTAGATATATTGGACGGTTAAACTCCTTGGTCTTCTGTCTGCCGCAGCGTATGGATGTGGTCTATGGTACTAAAACCGTAATAATCTAAACCGAGAAACTGTTTCATTTCACGGTATTCTGCATTACTTTATTGAATCGGTAAGTCGAAGGTAGCATATATTTGACTTATCACTTTACCTATAATACTAGAGCAGCGAATAAAAATAATAAATTTCCTCTTTTTTTTATTGGGTCCGTGAAGAGCATGCGAAAACTGAGATAAGATATTCCGGCCTCAAATCAATGGCCTTCTTAACTGCAAAAAATACTTCATCGACACGTATAGCTTTTCGATACTCAAATATTTGGGTAGCCAGATAAACTTTTAACTAAATCTCTATAGGCACTAGATGCTGGCGCAGAGACAAGAACCCAGGTGAACCTTATCTAGCGTTGTAGAGGCACTATACACAGTCATATATAATTTCGATCAAAGTATTTTAGGTTGTTACTCATGGACTATATATTTATGAAATTATATCTTACAAAATGAGAGCCCTTTAAAAATGTTTCACTACCCGATTAATAAATACCTACTTACGACCATAGACATACCCAAACTGATAAGAAATTGAACGTACACTTTTCGTACATTATTCTTGGCCCATAACAAAGTCTTAATGTGGAATACTACTTATTGAAATATATAGCCCCCGCTAGATAGAATACTTCCTGGCGGTGAAACTTTGATTATTGTTTCCTGCGAAATCTATATAGTACTTTTTTTTTAATTTTACGTACGGTTTCGTACATATTTCGTACATGTTTTAGACATTAAACTCAAGTTCGTATAAGATCATGTCACCGCTAGAAAGTATGAGACAAAAAAAAAAGAAAAAGTGTAAAGAATATTCCAAGCTATTTGTCTTATAGAATAATAAGATTTAAGCGTGTGACAATAAAATTTATTCCGTTGAAGAATTCGCTAGTTACTTCTTTATAAGTATTAGTCTTCACACTCGATCAAACAACTCATCCAGTGTAAACACTATAATACCGCGCTCATAAAAGGTTATGGCGACCACTTCCATTATCCTTCATAAGCTAAACCTCCTTATAAAGAGCGGTGTAAGTTATCAGCTCCTGTGCCTAGTAACTGTAGCCCTCGGCTTCGTTTGTGTTGTCTTTGTTTTAAAAGAACATATTCATACTTCCATACTTTTCCTATAATCCATACTAATATTATAAATGCGAAGTCTGTTACGCTTTCACCGCCAAATCGCTGTACGGATTTTAATGAAATTTAGCATGAATATAGTTGAAGACCCGGGGTCAAACATAGGCTACTTTTTGACGCAGATAAAGCTGCGGGAAACAGCTAGTTAAAAATAAATACAGTTCACACAATACAAAATCATATATCAATTTAAAAAACACAGAAAAATATTAATCGAAAATACCGCCGCCGGTTCAAAGGTACCCATTATGCTGGCACCATCTTTGAACCAGATACCATCCTGAGCGGTAGTCAAAACCACGATCAGCTTAGCGGCGTCCTATGCAGTTTAAAAAGTCAAACAAACATACAGTTCCACATATGTACCAGTATGGTTTATTACCACTTATGTTGTTGAAGTTACACACTACAAACTGCTCGTAATTGTTGGCTGACTTGCAGTCGTCATATAAATTGCTGTAAACCTTTTCTTTTCGAAAGGAAAATAGCTAAAAAAAGACCAAGTGTATATAAGTTTGATGGATTTAACTCTGTTTGTGTATAACTACTTTAAATCATTTATTTACATGACACATTACAAAATTTGCAGATAAACAGGTCTTTGTAGAGGATTTGTTTCCCAAATTTCACAAAAATCTGTTTAACTTCTTCGTCTAAGCGTGTTTCCTAGTTGCGTACTCAGCGTGCGCTTCGGAGCCTGGGGTACTGTTAGTCCGCTTTCGCGTGGCTAGCAAGCTCCTATAAAAACATGGGTTTATGGGGTAAGAATATCTTTACCAAATTTCATAAAAATGTGTTTTCTTCGTCCAAGAAATCGCGTATCAGAGGCAAAAACAGCATAACGTATTACAGCGGGCCCGTTGAAGCTGTTCAAAGTAACAACTTATTTATTGGAAAATCTGTGGAATTTTTATTTTCTTTTTGAATGGGTTATACGGCCATGGATACAAGTCCTTTAAAGCCCTTCTTAATTTTTATATCTTCTTCAGTCCTACAGTATGGTTTCGTCAAATCCTAGTCAGGTCTAAAAGTCTAGTCGGTAGTCGAGTCTAGCCAGAACCAAGCTAAGTGGTAGAAAAACTGCACTTAATGATTACTAGGAACTTTTGGCAACAAGCATGAAAATATTATAAATCAAACACTGAATCACTTCGCAACACTCACGCTTATTATACAAACACTTTACGAATAATAATCCACCATTATTATGCACAAACACTCAAAAAAACAAAAAATTTGGAAAATACAGCGCCGATATTGCTCTTCACAGCTTCGCGCCAAAAGTCCAAATCTCTGGAAAGAAGTGTATGAAAGTCGTATGTTTTTTTTTTCAACAATTTTATGAAGCTCTAAACGGAAGGATTCATATCAACGAAATGTACCAACGACAATAGAGTGCTTAGAATTACTTAACAATATCACCTACGCCCCCGTAAGCTGGACCCATTTGTTTGCCGTTTAAGGCTTCACGCCCTAACCAGATTAAGTTATCGTCCGAATGATGTTGAATTATATCAACGAGAGCATGAAATATGCGTACGAGGCTTATCAGAAATGTCATAGCAGCGAGATTCAGGATTTATTGTATGCATCTACATTCTTTGGATATTGTCGTATGTATGGGTCAATTTAATGTTAGTTATTAGGTAATTTTTTTTTTATCTAATCTAATAGATCTCATACTAAAATGTAAAAATCAAAAAAAATAGAACTTAAATGTCAGTCATTATACATGTGCCATCAAAATTAAATTATGATACAACTCTTAAAAGGACAACTGTATCCCATGACTGTATTGACTGTATCATAATATTACTTTTTTATATGGCTTTTACTTTCGTATTTAGCCAGTAACAAGTAAAAAATAATACAATAAAGTCGTTTAGTCAAAAAAGTCTAAAGTACGTAGTTAAGTCAAGTCAAGTCGAGTCAGAAGTATTCGTATTATGCTAAGTGAAGTGTTAGAAAAACTGCACTTAGCGATTTCCAGGAGCTTTGGGCAACAAGCAAGAAAATCACATAAATCGAACATTGTATCACTTCCCAACACTCACGCTTATTCTTGAACACTTTGTGAATCCACCATTATTATGCACAAACACTCAAAAAAACACAAATTTAAAAAATATACAAAATTCTAATATAACTTTTTCCCCAATAAATTAGTAGTATTTTATTACTAAGTAAATAGTAATAAGTTTTAGAATGATTTTCGTTCGATATGTAAGTCTAACGTTTTAAAAATTGCATTCCATATGTTAAGCTCAGAACTACCGTCTGATAGTAAAAACATCAAACACGAAATCCGTCATCAGTGCAAAATAAACTTCTTAAAGCGTGAATCAGTAAAACTAAGTGCCATAAATCGGCACTCTAGGCCAATAAAGTTAATTTGGAACATGGGAGCTGTGGCGGAGGCCGACCCGCTGTAAAGATTGTACAGAAGTATACTTTAACGTAAGTCAACAGCGCATAAAATTGAAGTCCTTCCCAGGCTGTCAGGATTCTGAAGATTCTCATGAGGTCATTTCGCGTCTCTACATATATGTATGTATATACCTAGGTATATAACAAAAAAGTGTAGCATATTATTTAAATATCTCCAGTGCCCATAGTAAAATAGAATGTCGATATTGACATGTTGTTTTACTTTGATTTTGCTATGAAATAGATAACTTTTTAATAAAACCAGAGGTACTTATTCTTCATCGGTCTCTCACTGCTGATGATCATGACCATATGTCAGTTTTCATGCTAAGCAGTCCTCCAAACCATGTACTACAACTTTCCTCGCATTGACGATCCGTCTGGCTGGAGGATACTATAGTAATTTTTGTTATCCATACTAATATTATAAGTACCTACAAAAGTCTCCCGATCAAAACTTTTAGAGTCGTCTCAACTCCACAAAGGATAGCAAAGGAATGCCAGCCATTATGCTAACAGGTCTACATAAAATTGCCTCCCCACTACAGCTTCCCCACTTAAAATTTACTTCAAGAAATCAGTTATCAGTGCTAATCGTTGCTATCACTAATTTATTATAATTATTTGTATAAAATATTGAAATCATGACAAGTGCATTATATGTCCGAAAAACCTGAAAAACTTTTCCTACCACTTATTACTTCTATGTTAAAACCCCATCCTAATTTTTAAAAAGCATAATGTACTCAAAATTATTTCATCATTTTGAAATCAATTGATGTACTAACAGCTAGACAACATTTTAAGTTTCAAAAAAAAACAACAAGAATCGAGGAGAAGTACCTAACAGCAATAAGCTTATTTGATTAAGCCCAATTTTATGATGCACCATTTCTATCATCATACGAGTAATTTCAGCCGCAGTAAGTTAACTCAACTGCTGGACATAGGCCTCTCCCAATGATTTCCAAAACGACCGGTTGGAAGCAGCCTGCGTCCAGCGTTTGCCTTCAACCTTTTTCAGGTCATATGTCTATCTGGTCGGTGGATGTCCAACGCTGCGCTTGCCGGTTCGTTTGTTTTCTGTGCCCTCATTAATTTGCACCGGCGGTGAGGTCACACAAGGACTGGGTAAACGCTCGCCCATCAACTTTACAGCATCTGGCTCGTAATTTAATTAAAAAATTCACAGAAAACGAGCCGCGCAATCATCCAAATTGCGCTCACCGGCAGCCAACAGCCTAATTCCCTTAAATATTATTTTTGCCTCCTTTATCGTATATTTTGAAATTAACCTGAGACGAGTAATGACTGTAATACGCTCGCTTTTGATTAAATTCCCTCAAAACCAATACTTAAGCGTTATCAAGCGTTATCGATGGAGGTCGGAGGACGATTTGCCAAGTAGGTATATATATCCATACTTCCATACTCCATACTAATATAGTATATACTAATACTAATCTATAATTCCATACTAATATTATAAATGCGAAAGTCTGTGTGTCTATCTGTCTGTCTGTCTATCTGTCAATCTGGTTGTCTGTTACGCTTTCACGACCAAACCGCTAAACGGATTTTGATGAAATTTGGTATGAATATAGTTGAAGACCCAAGTTCAAACATAGGCTACTTTTTGACGCAGGCGGAGCTGCGGGAAACAGCAAGTATAGATTTAAGGTCTGATCACCTGGTCCCGCCGATTCTGCACACCTCCCCTTTTGTGTCCTAATAACGAACTTTAAACTAATTCTATGGTTTTATGTAAATTTTCAAATTTCAACGTTCTCATCTTCTAATAATATATTATCTTAGGTTATGATTTTAATCGATACATGTGGAGCTTACTATATTTTTATTTAAGAAAATGTTATTGATCAAATGGATTATTTTTAAATGAACTTGCGCGTGTTTGCTCACTTGGTGACCAAAAACTAATTCAAACTTTTGATTTCAAAGCCTACTAGGTACTTTGTTGTCTCAGTATTCGAATTGTTGCCATTAAGTACTTAACAATAAATATACATATAGAGGCAAAGTTAAATAAGCGTAAGCCATGCGTAGGGTGCAACTGCGGACAAATTATCGATACTTAATTCGTTTTGATCTGAGGTTTTGATATACTTGCATTATTTACTAAGTTGTTTTTTTTACTTCATATTTTTATCGGATCAATGTCAATACCTCCTTAGGTCATCATCATCTTAGCGCTTTCCCGGTTGCATCCTCAGCTGTCTGCTTCGGAGCCCAGGGGCCGCTTTCCTACCTCTACGTCTCCACTTCGCCCGGTCTTCGGCATCCCTGACAGATAGTCCGTTAACTAGCATATTCTGCTTTACGACGTCAAGCCAGCTCTTTGGGCGTTCCCCTTCTACTACGCCCCGGCGAAGACGGCATGGCCAGACACTTGTTCCCAACGTATGTTGCCGGTTTACGCAAGACGTGACCGTACCGTTGCAGACGACTCTCCTGAAACTTATCTGCTATGTCACGGACATGAAGACTACCCCGAATGCGGGAGTTCCTTATGCGGTCCTTCCGCGACACTCCGCACATCCAACGCAGAATAGGTATTCTAAGGATGTCCTTAGGTGCTCTTACAAAATGGTTGACTTCGCAACACCTCACAAGGGTGTTAAATTGATTCATCATATTAAGCATGAATACGAAAATTAATACTAAAGAATATGTAACACGACAAATAACGAAAACACGCTACAATGAAGGATTGACTTCTAAAATAGTGGCACTTTGATACCTACTTTTTACTTTACAAGTAGGCACCAAAAGACATCTCTTGAAACGGATCATGTACAGGTAAGTAATCCAGTTGCGTTCATGGCAAAGAACATCGAAAAAATAAACGTTTTTTTTTCACATTGGTTCATGGACACGAAATTGCTTGCATGTGTGCCACACACCCAAGCGCGTCTAGACAAATTCACTACTGGATTGCCAGCACTGGATCCGTGTAAACGAGCCCTTAACCTTAAGCCATTATGTCCGGCAACACTTTATGCCAAATTTGCATAATAAAATTACGAACAGCCGTCAGTGTGGCATCAACGAGGAGCCTCGTAAAAAAACGTCGGACATTTATGGTATTACCATGGTATTGCCGCGTAATCGATTTGTTGGTAAATCGAATTCGCTGACACGGAGATGTGTTTTCGGACAGATGACATTATTTACTTAAGAATATGCTCGAGGGAAGAAAGGTGAATGACGGACAATGTCGAGAGAATGAGGCTTGCTAATTTATCATTTGTTTACTTGCAATTTTTTTTTTTTGCTGGTATTTTTTCCTGATTTATAATTAGTAAGTAAATATAGATCGTTTCACGTAAAAAGAGCGCTGAGAGTGGCGCTTGTGACTTCGTCTAGCCAAATTTTTTTCTTTAAAAATATGTAGGCCCACTAATTGACGTCTCTATTTTTATGTGAAACGGTCTATCTATATACGTCAAAGATATTGTTTACTACCATTTTACTATATATTAAATCTAAGTAACGACATAAAGAGCTTTTAAAAGACTATGTTGTGCCTCTACTATGTGAAATTTCAAATGAAATCGATAGCGACAGAGACTTTCTTCATAAAATCTCGTGGTAATACTGTCTCTACCACAGAACAGATTAATCTGCCTCAACCATTTTAAAAACAGAAAATTGCTAGCAACTACGTTAACAATTTGGTATTATTACTATCCATATTTCCATACTAATATTATAAGTGCGAAAGTCTGCCTGTCTGTATGTCTGTTACATTCATGGCCGAACCACTGAACGGAAATTTGGTATGAATATTAGTTGAAGACCCGGGGTCAAACATAGGTTACTTTTTGACGCAGGCGGAGCTGCGAATAACAGCTACTTATAAATACAGATGAGACTTATTCGCTAACAAAAACTCAAAAAATCGTTGAATTATATAAAACATTTCGCAAACCTATTTTAATATTCTGAGCATTTAAGAAAATTGAACTCCACTAGCCAGCCCTATTTTTAAGAAGTATGGTGATCCGAATGAAAATCGTTCAACTCACCTATTACGTCAAACGAAAGTCATTCGGACTCACTGGTTTTGCGTGAGTGCTAATATTAAAAATAGGGTCCAATGGTTTATATTGGATATCGAATAATTTTCGTTCGACAACGAATGATTTTGGTTCGATATCGAATAATTTTCATTCAACAAATTCTTTTTATTTATTTTTAATTTAATATGAATTAATTTATATAGGTAGTTTTAGCTTGGTTTTATATTATGTGATTTTTATTGTATTCCATTTGATTTAATTTTAATTAATATTGCTTGATGTTATTTAATCAATTTCATTTTATGTATTATATTTAATTGATTGATAATGTTTCAATTGTAGTTTGTTAGTTATAGTTTTTTTTTTTTTATACATATATAATTGTAGTCTGAGTACAGTACTATGACCATGATGGTACTCCAGCGTTGATGTCTGTATTTATTGAACCTGTTAGGCACACATCTTGTGGATTTCAATTTAGATCAGTTCCTACTATCATGCTTATATTTAGTTAATAGTTCGATTGTAATCTGTTTTGTGTGTTAATGAATGAATAAATAAATAAATAAACATAATGAGTCATACATTACAAAAAAAATCTGCTGGTTCCTGCTTGTGGACTTGTGGATTATAAAAACTGCGTCGCGTGCTACAATATATACAAGTAACTATAATCCTTGCCTTAAATAGTAAGTGAATAAGTCATATCGCTATTCGTAATAATCAATTCCACATTGGCTAACATTGTTAGAAATCTTTATGACACCACAAAGGCTGAACAATTAAAACGACGATTAATTACAACCAATAAACGTAATTACACCTAGAAACCCAGAGATGACACGTAAAAAGTACATTGTTGCTGCAACACGGGGATCATAAATTATAGTTTAGTATAGAAAGTTATCCCTTCGCTATCATTGAGAAAGACAACGCATTAGTAAATGTCGAGCGAGTTTTGTTGAAACTCACATAGCAAGATATTCACCACGAAAAAAAAAAAATTACTAACACAAACAAACAAAAAAACAAAGAGGACAAATTTTCGTCTTGGTGTGATTCTTCTGCTGGCGTACCGCAGGGTGGCGTGTTATCTCCACTTTTATTCGCTATTTTCATTAACTCTATTACTATTAATCTTCAATGCTCCTACCACCTTTCCGCAGACGATCTTCAGATTTACACACAAGCTGCAGCTGGTGATATTTCCTTAGCCATCGATACCACCAATAGGGATTTGGAATCAATATCTGCTTGGAGCAAGTCTAATGGACTTAACATAAATCCTTCAAAAACACAAGCTATCATTGTAAGCAGTTCTTGGCAGACAGGTAAACTGAAGAATGTTGATATTCCTGATCTTGTTTTTGACGGAACTATAATTAATCTTAGCAGTCAAGTTAAGAATCTATGAATTATAATTGATAGTAACCTTTCTTGGTCTCCTCAAGTATCCGAGGTAAGTAGAAAGATATTTGCGGCTTCAGCTTCTCTCAGACGGCTAAATAAATTCTTGCCAATGGCAACCAAAATTGCGCTTGCTCAAACCCTTCTTTTTCCTATCCTCGATTATGCTGACAGGTTTTATCTTGATCTTACTCAAGATCAATTAAGCAAGCTTGAGCGTCTCCAAAACCTATTTATCAGATTCATATTTAGCCTTCGTAAATATAATCATGTTTCTCAATTTCGTACGCAATTAAAATGGCTTCCTATTCGACTTCGCCGCGATTGGCACATTCTGTCACTGCTGTTTTCTATTCTGTTTAATCCTTCCTATCCTCAATATCTTAGAAATCTATTTACTTTTCACAGCGAGTTTGAAGGGCGGGACCTTCGCAGCTCCTACAATCTTCGTCTAGTGATGCCTGATTACAATGGCCCATTTTTTCCTCAATCCTACACAGTGCAAGCTGCGAGACTCTGGAACGCTCTGCCAGCTGAAATTCGGCGTGCTCAAACTCTTGCGAGTTTTAAAGCACTAGTGAAAGAGCATTTTCTAGATGGGGGTGAATGATGTGAGATGTTACGTTAGGTCTTAAAATTTATCTTACATCATTATTTGAGGTATTATAGTACATTTATTTATTTATTTCTGTATACTATATGTGTACTGCGATATGTAATTTTAAGTAAGTTTATTTTAGTTTATTTTATGTAAGTTTATACTATTATACTTAGCTTATGTTTCTGCACCATACCTGTCTCTTTTCCTGAAATGTTTCCTACAAAAAGGGTTGCCTGTAAGAGATTGCTATTGCGATAAGGCCGCCCTTGCACACCATTATGTCTACATGTACATGTCTCAAAATTGTATTTTCCTGGTGCAATAAAGTGTTTATTATTCACTTCATTTATTTTATTATCTTAAATATAGATATATTTTACAATATTATATATATAAAAATATTATAAAAAACATCTATATTTAGCAGACCGACGGCAGCGGAGATGTGCTCAAGTTACCGGCAGTAGGGTTCACAGAGTGAGGAACCTCCTGACAATGCGGGCCGTGTCGAGGATAACCGCCTTCTGTATCCGACCCCTGATCCAACCATCAAGCGAGAGTCTAGAGAGGTGTTGGTTTAGACTCTTCGCTATGAGACCGTTCGCAGATACGATTATCGGCACAATAATCGTCGTATCGACATTCCACATGGCGGTAATCTCGTGGGCTAAGTCCAGATATTTACTAAGTTTATCTTTCTCAGCCTTAACGAGATTCTCGTCGTGCGGGATGGCGACATCGATAAGCACTGCGCGGCGCTGGGATCGATCGACTAACACGATGTCAGGCTTATTGGCGACAATAGTCCTGTCCGTGATGATAGATCGATCCCAGTAGAGCAAAGCACGACCATTTTCGAGAACTGGCGCAGGTAAGTATTGGTAGTATGGCACCTCAGAATCGAGTAGGCCGTATCGAAGAGCAAGTTGCTGGTGGATGATCTTGGCTACTTGGTTATGTCTGTGTAAGTACTCGCCGTTAGCAAGATAAGAACAACCAGAAATAACATGTCGGAGAGATTCTCCGGGACGGTGGCATGCCCGACATATGTCGACCGTACCGTCCTTTATGATGTATTTCCGGTAGTTATTAGTCTTAATAACTTCGTCTGCAATCGCACAGGCAAAACCCTCGGTTTCCCCAAAAAGGTCACCGAAGCGTAGCCAGTTCACCGAAGCAAGCAGATCTACATCAGGCCCTGTCAGAGCCCGGTAAAACCGCCCGTGCAACTCCTTGCTCTTCCATATACCTCTCCGATCTTCATTACTTAGTACCACTGGCCTGCGCCAATTATCGTTTGCCAAGGAGAGAGGGGTGAGGCCCATGTCAGCCGCAACCACTTCTCGATGCATCCCACATCCACTGCTACGGAAGTAATTCCTGAGACTGCACACTTCACGATTATGGAGGTTCTTAGCATTTAAAAAACCACGACCCCCCCACTTTCGCGGAATGTACAGTCTCATAACAGTTTATTATTATTATTATTAACCCTACATCCTAAACGTGGTTTCTAGCAATTGTTTTCTTCTTAGTAATTTACAAAACGACTTGCAGGGGCGAATATATGGAGGTGAAAACGAATTGTAGTATGCAGTTGACGACCATTTTGAGGGCAAAAAAAAATATTTTTTTGGATGGGTTACTACTGGATGTAAATTAACTCAGTAAAAAGTGTATTAAACTCGGAAAGGACTATATTGATTACAAGATTATTTTTAATTTTGTTTATTTATAAGTTAAGCTCAAAACTTTTCAGCCGCCCCTCGTATCATAGGTTTTCATTCTAAGTAAGCGTACTTAACAGTAACAATTATGTAAGTAGGTAGGAAGTTATTTGAATTATGTGTGAAGGTAGAATTTTGATAGAATAGCAGCACATTGCAAATAGAATAATCCGTAAACTATTCCACTCTAAGTAGCTACTGGTCCTGGAGACTTATTTTTAAAAAGTATGAGAAGCTACCTACTTATGATGAAAATAGGTAGTTCGTTTCACTTTGACAACCAATTTTGAGTGAGCGATAATGTTCATAAATAGAGCTCCGGATATTATTTGGTAAACTAATTAATGTGACATTTGTACATAACATTAATTTGGTCCAACGTTGACACAGTAAAATATAATTCATTTTTAACGAGCAACACAATTAGCAGATGTTGCCAGCATAATCATTTTACAATATAAAATTGACGCTTCGAAAGTAGTAAGTTTCCAGTGTTTTGTGCCTTGTGCAAATAATTATTAAAATAACATACGAAAAAAGGTTATAGGTTTTTGTAGTGTAATTAAGGTGCCAAGTTGTCTTAAGTTTTACACCGAAGTAATTTCACAATAGTATGCTTTATCATTACTTTTTACACGTGTAGACATTTTTAACGGTGGGACAAATACCTAGGGCGAATTTACATAATGAATGAAATTTTAATGTTTTCCGATTTCAAAAAATACCAAGTACTTACGCCAACTTATTTTTCATACTTTTTTAAATTGCATAATACAAGAAAAACAAGCTAATTTAACTTGATAATGTGACTATTGCTTCAATGATTATTTAATATTATGTATCTATATGAATATGACACTTCTAAACGTGGGTAATACTAAATTGCATAGATTAATAATTGGTCTCGCGCGCTCGACTAGATACCGCGCTGTAAAGAAAAATCAGTTTCCAGAATGCGGCCACTTAATAGGAAAGTGTGTGTAAAACAATGTGCAAAGACGCACACTAGCGTCGATTATGGTGTTGCCAGCTACTTGACTGGTGCCCGACCAATGGGAAAAATATTAATTGCTGCGGTCTTGTTACGTATTATAAAAAGTAGCTCAGAAAATTTTTTAAACTTTTAACTTTAAAATGAAATTAAAATAAAACTGGCCAAGTGTGAGTCGGCTCGCGTGTAGAGGGTTCTGTACTATTTTTTATTTTTCTCTATTTTGACCTCCTAAACAAATTTAAAATTATCTCATAGGTTTTCCTGTAATTTATGAATCGAAATTCTGGAATCGATAGTTTCGGAGATAAGGTAGGGGAAATGGTTAGTTTTTGTCTACTTTATTTTATAATTCTAATATTGAATCCTAAAATTGCAGAAAAACTTTCTTTTGATTTATTATTACACAGTACAGTATGTTAAACGTTACTTTAATTTTCTATTTAGCTTGGAGCTAATTGATTACTGACCTCTTTTTAGTTGTAACCCGGGTTTAAATACAGATAAATAAATAGACATACACATCCTATTAATATTATAAACGCGAAAATTTGTAAGTATTAATGGATGTTTGTTACTCTTTCACAACTAAACCGCTGAATTGATTTTCATAAAATTTGGTACGGATATAGTTCAAGACCCGGAGTCAAACATAGGCTACCTTTTGATGCAGGCGGAGCTGCGGTAAAAATCTTGTACATACGAGTAGATATTATCATGGCCTTTTTCCATACATGTTGCCGGAAATTACATTACACATCGAATAATAATCGATTCTTTGATAGTTGAAAATATAATCTAAGGTATCGATAGTGATCATATATCGATAGTATCGATATGGATACTATTGATAATATATTTCTGTAATTTTTTTCTGTATGAGTTGAATGACGATGATTTGTGTTATGCCCGCTGTACATCCCGCCGCCGAGTTCTGGTATATCTGTATAGTATCGGTGCCTGAAATGCTTGGTATTGTTGTTAATACATTAATCGATTATTTTTCATAAATTCTCAAAAATCAATACTACAGATTAGATTATATCGATACTACAGATACAAAATCGATTAATAACCATTGATATGAACTATTACCTTTGTTGATTAAATCGATATAATTTATATCAACCCATTTCAATAATCGACTAATTGTTTGATATTGCAGTTAATAATAGATTAATTGTCAAAATTCGATTAAATTAATTATATCAATACTTTCGTCAATACTATCATAGATAATTTAAAAAAAAAACCAAATTCGATTAATCAATTATCCGGCAACAATACCCTACGGGGTACCAACTACCTAAAGGCCATATTTAGAACGTTGGTGGGCGTAAAGTGGAAATGGAATCAAAATAGTGATAGGTTGCTAGTCGCATCGCCTACTGATAGGTATGGTTCTTCGATTTTCGCCCACTTCCTCGGCCGGCTTATATGGTCTGCGCGGGAAGAGAAGCAGTAGTACATTCCACGTATTTACTTTTCTCCCAGATCAGCATTAAAGAAATAAGATGTTTGTGGCGTGCGTCCACGTCTTTTAATTAAAAAGGAAGCTATAGTTTTATTAAGTTGTATAGTATTAGTATTAGAAGTTTTTTATTTTGATAATTACTTGTAAATATTTTAAATAAACTGCAATACTAAAACTTGTTAATTTTAGATAATTTAACTTAAAAAATTGTATATTTTTAATGTCAACGAACAAGCGGACAAGTGTTGTTGTTTTATATAGATAGCGAATGCGATGCGCGCGCTTGCATGCCAGCCCGTGCAACTCATTTCCCGCTTGATCCGTTCCTTCACTTTTCTCACCTGTATTTTGTGCTTATCATAACCTTCTGTTAATCTTTAAGTTGTCGGTGTGCTTGTATTGTATTTGTTCTATTTAATTGTGCTGAACTTTTAATTATAGTGTAAAATTACATATTGACTTTATTTAATTATCCCGCCTCATAGCACAATAGCCTAACACTTATCATACACATTACGCACGCACCCCGTTTTATGTTAAAGACAGACAAAATTGTCAGAAAAAGTCAAAATTACAACATCTCTCTTTTGGAGTCGGGAGTTAAAAAACAAAATATCTAAATAATAAAAGTCCTAGATTATTTTAAAAAAACCCAAATTCGATTAATCGATTATCCGGCAACAATACTCTACGGGGTACCAACTACCTAAAGGCCATATTTAGAATGTTGGTGGGCGTAAAGTGGAAATGGAATCAAAATAGTGATAGGTTGCTAGTCCCATTGCCTGCTGATAGGTATGGTTCTTCTATTTTCGCTCACTTCCTCGGCCGGCTTATATGGTCTGCGCGGGAAGGGAAGCAGCTAGTACATTCCACGTATTTACTTTCCAGATCAGCATTAAAAAAATAAGATGTTAAAGACAGACAAAATTGTCAGAAAAAGTCAAAATTACAATATCCCTCTTTTGGGGTCGGGAGTTAAAAAACAAAATATCTAAATAATAAAAATCGAAACCTCGGGAAATTTGGGATTATTTAATACACGGCAACATTGAGCACCGAGCGGTACTTCGCGCCATATTTTAGGGTTATATTATTTTCGTGAGTAATTTATGTCCATATTTCGAAATAATACAATACTTATTGATGGTATGTAATACCAGTATCTTCCTTATTTCTTTTAGTATTATTCTTACACAGTTTGACTACGCAAACAGCACATTTTGCGTCTACTTTTACATTAAATTTTATATTTATCTAGACATCCAACTCACTCATCGGTCGCGGCATGACTGACGCGGGTATGCCGCAACCATGCCGGTTTCAGCATGGTTTTAGTTGCGAATTTATGTAGTATGCCGACGGTATCTAGTCGTAGCGCAGCGGAGACCAATTATTAATCTATGACTAAATTGGTTATTTTAATAAATGATTCAAAGAGCGGATCGAAGGACCATAGTTGATATTCAAAATGACGCGAAACCCGCGCGACTGGCGGGACGCCCACATAAAAGAATCGGTGATGGCACTTCTATACATTCAGTCAGTTTGAATAAAGCTTTACATTGAGTTAGATTTAACAAAATATAAGTAAGTATATCGAGAGCTGGTATAAAGAAATGAACGACTAACCTTTTTATTCATCTAGCAGCGCTGCAGCGGCGATTGGTGCTGAGTACTCAGTGTAGGCACGCACGATAGGAGAAAGTCATTAAAAAATGTACTGTACAATGTGATTTGCATTGAATTTACGCGAATATGGAGCTATAGGCTAGCTAAAAGAAAAGATGACGGGGTATGCGTACAAGCTCCAAGTTATCAGAATTACGAATGTAGCGGTATCCTAGAAGTGTCAAACTGTTGAGAAGGGGGTAGATATAGAAACGACCAATATACAAACCTGCGTTCCAATGTCTTTTTAAAATGTCTTCGTTGTATTTTTTAACCGACTACAGAAAAATTAAAGAGAGGATTTAGGATTTCAAATATTATTTGGCTTGTGTGCGATCGGCAGTAGGTAGAACCTACTACTTATATAGACCGTATTTAATAAGCTGCCTCCAGCTGCTCTCCTTAAGCTGTCGACCCGTCTAGCTGAAAGTTTCCCTCTGGCAAGTTTTGCCCAGGTTTATGATTTTTTCCTAGGTGAACGCATGATGTGACCGAAAAAACTGAGGACCCTTTCATGGCAGTGGAAAGAAAGACAGGTATGGGCATCAATCTTTTGCATGTTACCAGCATATGTAAGAAATTATTATTATTCTGAGTATTTAATAATTCATTCATGTACCTAGTTACTTAAATATGAATGAATTAACGTACCTATCTACCTATGTTTAGTCAAATATGATTTTAAATTTGAGATCAATGTTGCGGTTGCGATAGCTGGCGTAACACCATTATTTTTTAAATTAGAATGACAGAAATAGAAAAAAAATCTGTGGATATTAATGGCGCCAAATTGTATGCCCAATGTCTGCGACATCTCATTTCCTTTACATAATGACTTTATTAAAAGAAATTATTTTGATCTCAAATTATTATAAGTAAAATTATAAAAAACTCTACTTTGGACTGTGAGTCTGCACGCAATGTTCCGCCTTTGACAAAATAGTATGTTTTTTCTTTCCTTCGTGCACCTGTGTTTTGTTGAGTTTACAACTTGCGACAATTTTATTTTAGCTCCAATTTATCAAACGCGACAATAATTATTTGGTTGTGTCGTTTCGTTTTCTAGGCTGCTCGTAGCCTTGTAAGTATGTCTTATGTTTACCTCCGTAAAGATAGTTAATTGGCTTTTGGCTAATAATTAATAAATAAAAATAATCCAGTCCGAAAAAATAACTTAGGTGCCTACAACATTATTTAGAGGTAGGTATGTTTGTCACATAAATTTAGATTTTTACGCGTTCCATAGTCGCCTTTACAACAGTCACAGGAAAGGAGGGTTTGTTGCAATGGTTGAAGGTCAGTGGACGGGGAACATAGCGTGTAGATAGAATTGAAGGCCGTTGGAAAAGAAACAGTTCCGGAATGCAGACTACTCAGCGATAGACATTTGAACCACCCCCTACCCGGATGAAATAAGACGGGGCTTTGGAGTGCTGTTTTTAAAATTCAGAAGGAAGGATTCCAATGAAAGTCGTTTGACTCACCGATTTTGACTGTTTCCATGGTTCAGTGGTTAAGGTGTTCGCCTTCGACCCAGGGGTCATGGGTTCGATTCCCACGGGAAGTATAAAGTATACTTTAGTTTTTTTGTTTCCAGTTTAGTTAGGCGACAGGCTTGAATCACCTGATTGTCTGATATGATGATTCCGTGCCTTGAAAGGCACATAGCCGTTGGTCCCGGTTGCCATCTAGTGGTCGTTAAAGGAACCACGTCAGAGGCCGAGAGGCGGTTCCGAAGACTCTGACACCAAGGTGTACACTGTCGATTATTGACAATGTAACCTACACGAAATTATGATGATAACCGATTTTGAATGAGTCATAAATCTCAAAACTAGCACTCTTGGTGACGGGAAGTTTTTTTTTAATCAGTCTGTTAGTTCAAGAGTTAAAGCGTTCAAAAAACAATCAAATTTTCTGCTTTATTACATTATACTTAGTATAGATTACATAAAAATAAGGATAATGTATCCTGCTTCACTTTTTCACTTCTGTGTATCAACACTATTAAGTTATTTGTGGTACCTATCTAATTAGAATAATTAGGGTGGCCGCAGGTAGGCGCTAGCCTTTGTCCGCAGGACATTTTATTAAGTTTAATTTGTAAAGTTAACGTACGTTCTTTGAAAGCAGTGTTAATTTTCAAAGTGAGTAACGTTGCAATTATACACATTTGTAGTTTGCCAAGTTACTTGGTTACTTGCTTGGTACTATTAGTTCTAAGGTACTTGATGCAAATAAGGCCTACCTAATTTCAAACACATCTAAGGCGATAAATAAAAGCATGACATTATACTTTTATTTGTTTTTTGTAATTATGAAAATATATAATCTTGTTCGAGGCTACGCAATCGAACACTTTTCTGTCAATCAGCAGAATCCATTATTTTAATTTATAATACAATTTTACTTTAGTACGCAACCAATTGTCAGCCGATCGACATCTATTTATTATTTAACCATTTAAATCGCGTATTCAATAACCATTTTTATTACCATTATTCTTTTATACCATTTTTCCATTTTATTACCAATTTGTAGTACAGTGTAATAATGTTACAATAAACTTTATATAAAACCATTAATTGTGTGTAACTCTAACCAAAGACCAATAATAACCATTATCAAATCGTATAGCGGTGATCTCTGATACGTTAGGGCAAGCCGCTACATGTGGTCCTTCGAAAAACTATAAAAAAGGGCTTCGTTTCGTGAGTGAAGTGAAAATAAGACTTTATTTACGTTAATTGAAGTTCATAAACACCAGTGCCTAAACTATTGGATTGCAGTGAGTAGCTGTACGTAAGAGTAAGTGAGCTGGAAGGAAATATTAAGGTCAGACCAAACCAATTTTTTTTACTTCTTTCTTTCTTGTTTGATATATTACCATTGTCAGCAAAATGGATAACTATTTTTTTAACCAAACTGAAATTTATGAAGCATTAAAGAAATTGTTAACTAACTTCAAAAAAGATGGCGCCGAAAGGAAAACCATGGATTACTGTAAACGGAAGTTGGACTTGTTGGAAACTTATTGGAAAGATTACCAGGATAACCATATTAAAATGTGTCAATTTGCGGAGTTTAACCATGTTTATTTTACCAAGAATTGTAACGAAACCACTGAAGAACTGTACTTGACCATTAAGAATTTAATTGAAGATACCATTAACAAGTTATCCGTGTCGCTGAAACCAAGCGATCCGGAACACCAGAAACGAGACGTGAGTCCACGTAGACCAGAAGATGAACCAGGAACGTCTGCATCAATTAATACGAAAATACCTCAGCAGACAATCTCGTCATTGCCGACGGAAACCACTAAGATGAATGATTTTATAAGAAAACAGTATATTAATTTTAAAGCCTTTATGCGAACAGTAAGTACCATAAATATAGACCAAATTGAGGATAAATGGGAGTACGAAGATGCTTTGAAAAATATACAAACGCGTTGGACTACAATAGACAATTTACACTGGGAAATAGAAGGAGAGAATGGAGAAGAAAATTTATGGTACCAATCAGAGTTTGTTAAACATGAAAAAATATTTAATGATTTAAAAAAGTCCATCAATACCAAAATGTGGTCTATGGCCCACCGTGAGAAGTCTACACCAAAGATGGATATCCCAATTTTCAATGGAAATTATCACCAATGGACATCCTTCAAGGATTTGTTTACCGAGACCATTCACAAGAATCCATCATTACCAAAATCTCAAAAAATGCAGTTTTTAAAGGGGAAGGTTACCGGAGAGGCAGAACGTCTTATTCACCATCTTCAAATAAGCTCAGACAATTATGATGTATGCTGGGAAATTCTCAACCATCGATATAATAACAAAAAGCTCATATTCACATCCCACATCAACACCCTATTCGGCCTTCCTACAATGCAACACCAGTCTTTAATTATGATAAAAAAATTGCATGACGTCACCAAGGAGACACTACATGCCATAAA
The DNA here is from genome assembly GCA_947363495.1 of Euzophera pinguis. Classification (NCBI taxonomy): domain Eukaryota; kingdom Metazoa; phylum Arthropoda; class Insecta; order Lepidoptera; family Pyralidae; genus Euzophera; species Euzophera pinguis. Next base: position 4,236,432 of record OX376156.1, on the reverse strand, counting down.
AAATCTAGGAGTAGATATAACCACATGGGATCCACTACTTGTTCACTTACTTCAACACCAGTCGCCCTATCGACATACTTCTCGGTGCAGAAGTTTACAGTAAAATTATTTTAGAAGGAATATTGCGAGGAGATATTGAAAATCAACCAATACCCTAACAAACGCAGTTAGGGTGGCTATTATATGGCTCAGTTAGCATGTCTTATAAATGCAACGTAGCTTTACACAACATTGACGATTTAAAAAGATTTTGGGAAACCGAGGAAATCGCCAACCAAACCAATGAGATGTCTACGGAAGAAGAAGAATGTTACAATTATTTTATATCAACAACCAGAAGACTAGATAACGGAAGATACGAAGTGAGATTACCTTTTAAATCTGACCAGAAAGAAAAATTAGGACTAACCAAACCATTAGCGCTTGCACAGTTTCGGAGTTTAGAAAGAAAATTAGATAAAAATGTTGAACTGAAAACTGCTTACCAACAATTTATGAATGAATACTACAACCTTAACCATATGATACCATCAAAACCAAATACTAAACCAGAATGCTACTTACCACACCATGGTGTTGTTCGACCTGAGTCAACGTCATCTCCATTACGCGTCGTCTTCAATGCCAGCGCGAAGTCAACAACTGGAGTCAGCTTGAATGATATCCTACACAAAGGTCCTAACTTACAACGGGATCTTCAGGAACTTATCTTAAAATGGAGACAGTATCAGTATGTTTATATGAGTGATCTTGAAAAAATGTTCCGAATGATAATGGTACACCCTGAGGACCAAAATTATCAAAAAATTCTATGGAGAGATTGTCCTAATCAGCCATTACAATCATTCAATCTTACAACGGTGTCATATGGCACAAAACCAGCACCATTTCTAGCTATGATGTGCTTACGTCAGTTAGCTAAAGACGAAAAACACAACTATCCACAAGCCGCGAAATGTTTAGAAGAATTATTCTATATGGATGACTTTTGTGGTGGAAGTCACTCTATTTCAACCAGCATAAAACTGAGGGATGACCTCATAAATTTGTTGCAATCTGCCGGATTTAATCTGCGCAAATGGACTGCAAACGAACCAAAATTGCTAGAGGGCTTAGACAAAAACCAGTGTAACCAAAAGACATACGCATTCAAAGAATCGGATTCTACCAAATCGTTGGGTCTAGGATGGAACCCACAAAAGGATACTTTTATTTTTGACATGAAAATCGAACCAAAATCAAAACTAACCAAAAGGATATTACTTTCGAATATCTCAAAATTATTCGATCCACTAGGAAATTTGACACCATTGAGTACTACCATGAAGCTACTGTTCCAAAAAGTATGGATATCAAAAATGGAATGGGATGAAACATTACCAGATGACATCATCAAAACTTGGACCAACTTAAGAGAAGAATTAAAAGATTTAAAAACCATTGAAGTCAAGAGATGGCTAGGAATCAAAGAAATTAACCAAAAATTTCAATTACACTGCTTTTGTGATGCATCTACAAAAGCTTATGCCTGTGTAATTTACAGCAAAGTTACCAATCAAAACCATTCTACCATTACTTTAGTAGCGGCAAAAGCAAGATTAGCACCGCTCAACAAAATCATTTCCACACCTAGATTAGAGTTGATGGGCGCTCTACTCTTATCTCAGCTTGTTAAGAAAGTACAAGGCTGTTTACCAGACAATTGTAATATAGAACTTTACTGTTGGACAGATTCCACAGCAGTATTAGGATGGGTACAGGGAGATCCGGCACGCTGGAAACCTTTCGTATCCAATAGAGTAAAATCAATAACCAAAACCACATCACCCGACTGTTGGCGTTATGTCAGTACTAAGGAGAATCCAGCTGACTGCGCAAGCCGCGGGTTGACTGCTAGTCAGTTGAAGAGTCACGAGATTTGGTGGCAAGGACCGAAGTGGCTTTCAACATTCAAAAAACCAACAAATAAACCAGAAACCGTATATCAAACCAGTCTAGAAGTGAAACCAGATATTTTAAGAAAATCCTACGCTATAAATAATCAAAATAATTCATCAGAAACTACCATAATTGAGAACTTATTAAATAAATTTAGTTCAATAAATAAAATAACACGAGTCATTGCATGGATATTGCGATGTAAAACCAAAGTTCAATCAACCTTTCTCACCTTACACGAGTTACGCCGCGCGAAACTGCTGATCATCAAAACCATTCAACAAATTGAATTTGAACGCGATCTTGATTATTTACAAAAACACGGAAAAGTGCACTCAAAAAGTAAAATATTAAATTTAAATCCAATATTAGATGAAGACGGAATTCTGCGTGTCGGAGGAAGGCTTCGAAAGGCTCAGATAAACATGCAGATGAAACATCCTATCATCCTGCCACATAACCATCGTCTTACAACTCTTGTTATTCAAGAAGCACATAAATTAACTTTTCACGGAGGAGTGCGCCTTACTTTAGCTAATATAAGACAGAGATATTGGATCATCAGCGGTTACATGGCTACCAAGAAATTTTGCAGACAGTGTGTTATTTGTAAGAAACAAGACCCAATAAAACAAAATCAACTTATGGGAGATTTACCATCATGCAGAGTTAATCCTGAGAAAGCATTTTTCCACTGCGGGGTTGACTACACAGGATTTGTAGACGTAAAGGCGAACAAAGGACGCGGAATAAAAACAACCAAGGGCTATATAGCAATATTTGTATGTATGGTTACCAAAGCTGTACATATTGAGCTAGTGTCTGATCTTACCAGCTCAGCATTTCTGGCCGCTTTGACCAGGATGGCTGCCAGACGAGGAGCACCACGTCACATATATTGCGACAATGGAACCAACTTTGTGGGCGCGAACAGAGTTTTACAGGAGGAGTATAATCATCTGCAGCAAGTATTCAGTGATAGTTTTTTAACTGAAGTTACAGAAATGGGGATAGAATTTCATTTTAACTGTCCATTTAACCCAAATGCTGGGGGTTTATGGGAGCGATCAGTAAGAAGTTTGAAGCACCATCTTAAAAGAGTCGTCGGTCACCAAAAACTGACCTTCGAGGAGTATGCAACTCTACTTACCAAGATCGAGGGTTGCTTGAACTCTCGTCCTCTGTGTGCACTATCTGAGGATCCGGAAGATCTTGAATTCCTCACACCAGCACATTTCCTATCAGCTCGACCAGGGTTAACAGTCATAGAAACGGAAACTGATGCTAGAACCAGATGGCATCTTACCAGCAAAATATTTCAAGATTTATGGGTCAGGTGGAAAGCCGAATATTTGTCTCAACTTTCAGCGCGAACCAAATGGATGAAAGACCAGAAGAATCTAAACATTGGAGACTTAGTAGTAATTCACGATGAAAATTTACCAGCAGGAAAGTGGGCAATGGGGCGTGTAGTCGATACACACCCTGGCAATGACGGTTTAGTACGAATTGTCACACTAAAAACAAAAAATGGATTTCTGAAACGACCAATCAATAAGTTATCATTATTACCGATACCACAAACAAACCATTCATCAAAACTAACACCAGAACCAGAAGAACCAACTAACCAAAAATATGATGAACCGAAACCAGAAGAGAGAAGACGACGAAAGAAGAGATCTACTTTTATAACCATAGCATCTGCCTTGTTATATTTTATTACCGTATTAATTTCGCCGACTAATGCATCCTATAACCTTCATGAATTGCCTAATAACCAAACGCTGTACTTTGATCCCATATCCAAAATACAGCTCATAAGAGACAAATGGATTTTAGTCGTCTATTACGACATGGTACCATATTGGGGAGGCATAGCTGCTTATATAAAAATAAATGAATATTTAGAAAAATTGTGTACAACCATTGATAAACAATCACCATGCAATATGATAATATCCCAGTTACGTCACGATTACCAGGAGTTGAAATACTACAATGAACTTTTACTTACTCAGCATTTTGACGCTCACACCAGACGGCGTCGGCGCCGGGGCCTTATCAACGGTGTCGGCTACTTGGCGAACGAACTGTTCGGAGTACTAGATTCTCGTTTCGCAGAACAATATACAAAGGACATTGAAAACATAAAAACTAACCAAAACCATCTTGTCAAGTTGTGGAAGAATCAGACGTCAATTATAGAGTCAGAATTCAATTTGATGAAGAAAATGGAAGAAACGATTCAAACACACCATAAATCAATTTACAAGAAGATTATTAGTTTAGAAGACAATATAAAATCGTTCAAAGGAGAAATCCAAGACATGTCCTATTTCCAAGATTTTACGTTAACTGCCATGGCTGCTAATAGTTTATTACAAAGTTTGAAGAGCAAAGCACTATGTTGGACACCATAACGGATATTTCTCATGGTCAGATAAGCCTACATTTATTACCACCATCTTTACTAAAAACCGAACTTCAAACCATCTACAGTCAGCTGTTGAATGATCTCACCTTACCAGTCAGCAATATTGAAATAGATTTACCATATATCTACAAACTATTGAAAGTGAAAGCGAGAGTTACTCAAAACTTTATTATATTTGAGATTACCTTTCCTCTTGTTAGCAGAGACACTTACCAATTGTACAAGATTCTCCCACTTCCTCACCAAATAAATAATAATATGATCAGCATCGTACCCATATCAGATTATGTTGCAGTAAATCTCAAGAAAGATTCATATTTTGTGATAACCATCAACGATTTAAACACATGTCTTCTCCACGGAGATTCATACATGTGTCGATTGCTCAAACCAATTCTTTCAATTGAAAATGATAGAAGTTTTTGTACCAAGATTCAACCAGATGAGAAATGTGAAATTAAAACTTCAACATGTACCAATAGATGGATAGAGTTACATCATACTTCACAATACCTATATTTCTGTTGTGAAACATATTCTATTAAAATCATATGCGACGATCATGTTTCCGTCCGCCAGCTGAGTCAATCAGGGGTCATTAGCATGGATCAAAAATGCATCGTCAAAGGAAAAGACTTTGTTTTATATTCTTTACAACATCAATCTAACCAAATGAATATTACACCAGATATCACCATACCGAAAATCGACCAGATAAACCACATAATCAATATTAAGGTACCTACAATTTAAGATCTACCAGAAAATGATGGCTTGAACGTATCTTTTAACAATCTCTCCCATCTGATAAAAAACTTGAAGAGTGTGGATATAGATGATACATTATCTTTACATGATGTACACCATTACATTATCAGCTATGTCATAATCGCGGCAGCCTTGTGCGCGCTGCTCGCCTGGCTGTGGAAGACCGGACGATGTCGCCGTTGTTCAAGGACAGCTGCCGCCCGTCCGAGACCACCCTTGGAGTCGACGCGACCAGCGCCGCCCCCGAGGCCAACCAGAAATTATAATGTTACTAGTGTTGCTGGTCCGAGTCAGCTAAAAGAACCACATCGTACAAGTGCCTACTTTGAAGGTCTAGCCAGCCGATGGCCCAGTGTTAGGCGCGATGTTAATAATGGACAAAGAAAGATGAACAATCCAAAATTCTTTCTGTAGTTTAAACTTTCATTTTAGTTAAATATTTTTGTTATTTTTCTTAATTTCTTGAAGTATATTTAAATACCATTTTATATTTTTATAGTTTACCATTTAATGCTTATTTTATTCAGGCTTTTCTGTAGTTGCTTCATAGATATTTAAGATTTAATTTCTTTATTTTATGAGATGCTCTCATCTCCTGCTCGGGAGCATGTTCGAGGCTACGCAATCGAACACTTTTCTGTCAATCAGCAGAATCCATTATTTTAATTTATAATACAATTTTACTTTAGTACGCAACCAATTGTCAGCCGATCGACATCTATTTATTATTTAACCATTTAAATCGCGTATTCAATAACCATTTTTATTACCATTATTCTTTTATATCATTTTTCCATTTTATTACCAATTTGTAGTACAGTGTAATAATGTTACAATAAACTTTATATAAAACCATTAATTGTGTGTAACTCTAACCAAAGACCAATAATAACCATTATCAAATCGTATAGCGGTGATCTCTGATACGTTAGGGCAAGCCGCTACAAATCTAATATCGAAAATCATATAAAAAGGTTATTCGTAAACCTTAGCTTTAGGCCTTTCTAAAACATAGTAACTTAACAAGGCCCATATAAACTTACAGAAATATTGTTATTATGTAAAACATAGTATTTTTGTAACTTTTCTCATGTGTTACCATGAGATCCTTGCGCGCATGTGAAGTATTTTTTATTTAAATATATTCTTAACGAGTTTTCCGAACTATATAGGCTTTATTTTAGCATAGACCTTATTTGTATCAAGTCCCTTATTATTAATAATTCTGTGGTACTAACTTGGAGATGATGAACCAGGTAAATGATTTTAGATTTTCCTTTTATGAATTAGCCATTTTGCGAATTAGGCATTATGCGACTAAATGGTTTTTTGGGCTTCACAAACATTTAAAGGGGCCTAAGGCTACTTAAACTGCTAGCGTTGGGCATGTTGTTTGACTGACGAGGTTCTAGCGACAACTGAGGAGTCAGGATGTCGTCCCCATAAAAGCAAAACTTTTATGGTAAGAACCAACTCACTGTGAAAGATACCGAAGACCGCGCGAAAAGTAAAGTAAAAGTAGCAATGCAGACACTTGGTTTGGAAACAACCAGCTCTCGATACAAGTGCAAAAAAGCTAGGATGAAGAAACAAAACAACAAAATTATGACATCACACATTTATTTTACCAATTACAAAACCTATGGAGCTTGCTTGGATTCTTTAGCATTCTGCATCGCTTCAGCCAAGTACAACTTAGCGAGGCTCTGCGAACAGAACGAGCTGATGTGCTGGCTGTAGGTGTTGATTTGTCCGGCAACAATCATAGGATTCAGTCTAAGAGGCACCGGGTGCGGCTTGAAGAGTTTGTTAACGTCTTCTTCTGGTAGCGGGGGCTCGTCTTTAGTGGCCCGGGCTGCGTTCTCCTGAGCCCGCTTGACCAGCCAGCGGTGCTTGTCTTGCTGTTGGCGGACGACCAACTGTTGGTAACGGTTGAACTTGATCGCTTCCTGGTTCAGTTCGTCGACGCGTTCCATCAGACCGCGCAGCTGGCCTGGAATGTACAAATGTAATGCTCAAAACTAACTAACTGAGACTGAAGATTTCTTTACATTCTAGAAATTATTGAAACAAACAAACTTCTTATGGTCTAGAAATCAATTTGTGGCTTAATTTTACCTCATGCTTGACTGGGAGGCAATACAATGGTGATTTGAATTGATAAAAGGTAGCCATTTCTAAACCAAGAGTTCACAACAACATTGCAAAGTTTTCCACATTTTTTATTTCAGAAAATTAATAGTGCTACATTTCAGGACCGCCTTTCAGTATCTGAACTGCCAGCACTTGATAGAAAATACAAATATTGTATAAGCACATTTTTAATTGAAAAAATTATTTGATTTGCTTATAAACATATCTTCAACTTTGACCTACGATACCAATAACCATGACTGCCTCTGTGGTCCAGTGGTTAACGCGTCTGCCTTTGACCCAGATGTTGCGGGTTCAATTCCCACAAAAAGCATACTTTATTACCAGTTTGGTCAAGACATTGCAGGGTTTAACCACCTGATTGTCTGATAATAAAGATGATTTCGTGCTTCAGAAGGCACTTTAAGCCGTTGGCCCAGACTAACATTTAGTGGTCATTAAAGAACATCATTTATTCTTATTTTTATTACCTTCAAGAACGGACGCAGTGCCCAAATCTAAGAACTTGGAGCCCTCCTCCTCGGGCATCATCTCCTGTAGTTCAGACATCATGATGTTGGTTAGCGGAGAGTTGCGGATCACGATCGGCACCTCGATGAACAGGCTCTCATAGCCGATCTTCAGATTCCGCAGAGCTTCCGGTGTATAATCACCCTCTTTGTACATGGCAATTGCCTGTTGGGGACAATATTTAAGATTGAGTTGCATGGTTTTACATATTAAGTACCTATAGACTAATCTCCTCTAAACAAAAGCATTTCTCAGGTCTTCCTGGACCTCAGGAAGAATAATACAATTTTTAAGGCTATGGATAGTATAGCTAGTCATAATTAGCGGTTGTAATCCGTCCAAGGACATTTTATTTTTTTGGAGAATAGGGTCTATGTCCTTCTGCTGGGCAAAGGCCTTTCTTTTCACTCTCCTGTTTTACTACCAAATGCTGCCTGGTGGCATCCACTGTCAAATTTGTTCAGATTTTAGTATAAAGTTAAAATATCTTAATTGCATTACATCCATACTAATATTATAAATGCGAAAGTCTGTATGTCTGTCTGTCTGTTCTTTCTGTCTGTCTGTGTGTCTGTTACGCTTTCACGGCCAAACTAAACCAAAGTACAAAGTACTTGGATTTACCAGGTATAGTTTCCACTTAGACATACTCTCTACTTTCAATAGAGAGAGACAGAGCAAAAATAGTTTTATTAATGCCAAATACCTGAGGAGTAAGACGATACGCCTTCAATGTGAGGAATCCCCTAGCCGACTTTTTCGTGTCGTAAATGACAACCACACTCTCCTCAATGGAAGTCTGGTAATGGTATTGCGACTCGAGCAGAGACTGACTGAGGAAATTACCAACATCTGCACTCTGGTACCTGAAAAAAATAAATGGGTCAAATCAATAAAGTGAAATAGAAGGAATCAAACTTTTCTGCTTCATTATATTATACATATTATATTTATACTTAGTACTTAGGGTGGCCGCAGGTAGGCGGTAGCCTTTGTATGCGGGAGATTTTATTGAGTTTTATTTTTTGTAAATTTCTTTGCAAGCAGTGTTAATTTTCAAAGTGAGTAACGTTGTCATTTATACATTTGTAGTTTGCCAAGTTACTTGAGGAGCTCGTTAGTCGAGCGCGACCCGCGTTTCCGTAGAGAATGCGCGTGTCAAGCGACGGCATGACGCGACCACTATTGGATTATTCGCCATTTAGTGGCATTTTCTATCATGAGCTCTTCCGTGCTTCGGAAGGCACGTTAAGCCGTTGGTCCTGGTTGTTATCGATAATTGCAGTCGTGAGGCTGTGTCAGATACCTTAGGGCAGCCTGAAAAATTCTGACAGTGTTGGCAACTAACATAGCTCGGGTCATGTTCCTGTTGGTCTGGTTTCCCTGTAAAAAGGGTACCTTTTCTCATATCTTTTCATGAGATCCTTGAACAACTTTTTTAAGTTATTTTACTTACTATTTTGCTTAAATTGCTAGTCACATTTGACGTTGCATATTAACAGGAAATAAAAAGAAAATAATATCAAATCAATAAAGTGAAATAGAAAGAAATGGCTGCCTTCTCGTATCAGAGGCAAAGATCCACTTTGGTTTTCTGCACTAGAAATGAAACAAAAGCTACCCTCTCAAAAGTAACCATGGAAAAAATTGAGTTAATAATAATAAAATAAAATATCATTCACTCAATAAAAAAATATTTTATTTTAGAAAATTTGTGTTTCCGTTTTTTTTTTTTTGAAGTAGTTTCCTCATAGCTGAGAATTGTGAACACCGCAATCCAATTTGACAGTTCCTTTCATGCAGATCTATTCTGGATCTTCTGTATGGTCTCTTGGATGTTGCACTTCATAGCACATTTTTATATTAATGCTGCTGTGCAAGTAATGTCAATATAAAGAACAATTTACTCATTCATTATATTGGTAACCGGAGACGTGACGGCCGCGGCGCGCGCGACATCTGTTAGCATTTCGCGCCATTTTGAATAAATTACGTTTGACAGTATAGAGGTTATGTGTTATGCAAGATCTGAATTTATTCTAAGAAAAGTGGAATGAAATCTGTACATGTTCATTTTTATAATTTTATATGATTTACTAGCTTTGGCTACAGCTTTCTCTGCATAAACAGTACTAGGCTACTGTTTATTACTCTCTAATATTAATTACTACTACTTCTTATCTTAGCGCCTTCCCGGTTGCATCCTTGGCTGATTGCCTAGGAGCCCAGAGTCCGCTACTATATCTATATAAAAACAACCACATATCTCTGTTCATTTTGGCATTTAAATCCTTAAGCCAATAATCAATTTCATCTTAAAAACTCACCATCCGACATGGAAATGATCAACGTTGACTCTCCTGAGCCTTCTCATCATGTCAAGTTGGTATTCCTCCTCATCCATGGTGTCATCGTGCTTGGGGAACGGGAAGCAGTTGGTAATCTCCAGTCTATTCTCCACCACAAGACCAAGCAGTGCCCCCTGGGCCACGTCCATGTTGCTGCATGACTCTTCATGACAGTGCTTGACGATTTTCATCACCGCCTAAAATAAAATAAAAGTTCTAAGTTTAATAATAGGGAAAATAACTTTGTATAGGGAACTACTGGTTTCCGCGCCTTTGTTTGACCCCGAGTCTTCAACTATATTTATACCAAATTTCATCAAAATCCATTGTGCGGTTTGGCTGTTAAATCGTAATAGACAGAGACTTTCGCACTATAATATTACAGTAGTAAAAGGGACATTCCACGGTAACGGTCGGGACATTTTGTCCCATTTTTCGTGAAACTTTTTCAAATATCTTGGTAAATAATACAATAATATGTAAATAACAAATAAGGTTTGATAGCTTATTAAATGTTTAATAATAAACCCAAGAAATAAGTAGACATTTTAGTTGTTTTCTATGTCAAATTAATTACGAAAACAGTGTGAAGGTTGAGACACGCACTCTGCCGGCTACCACGCCTTTGTACATAATGCACAAAATTTCAGCTAAACTAATATAAATGTCTAAAATATTTGATTCTTGAATATGTTACACCTGAAGAATGATGTTACAATATGTGATAAGAAATTACTCTTTTCTCTCAACTGTTTTTAAGATCAAAACTTTTAAAAGTCTGTGACGGTCGGGACAAGTAAGAAATCCATACAACTTAGTCCACTTTCTTTCATGTTTTTATTAGATATTATAACATATAGGTTAAGGCATACGTTGTTGCATAAAATAAATGACATAAACTTAGCATTATTATAAAGGCTTTAAATGATACCATAAATGGTTTAAAGTCATCACATAGACGACCAGTAAATTCTATAAGAATTTCCAATTTTTTTTTTATAATACTTTGGGGAAAAAGTTTCTTCGCATTTTTTAAGAAAATTCAATAAGATTTTTTAATATATTTTATTTGCATGTAACTAAAGTATGTAGGTGCCATTTTGTTCGATTACCTTTTGCCATATTGTAGGTACATCATTCCATTGCTATAGAAATTTTGAGGCTTCTGATCAAAATACCGCGACAAGTGGTTTTGGCAATCCTCTCGTGATGTTAACCTGACACTGCCTAAAGAATTCTGAATAGACCAAAACAGGTGGAAATCTGAAGGTGCAAGGTCAGGATGGATGCATTAAACTCTCTTAATTTTTGCTTGAGTGGCTAAAGATGTGTGAGGTTAGCGTTTTCCTGATAAAAAACCACACCCTTTCTGTTGATTAATTCCGGCCGCTTTCTTTCAACTTCTTGCTTTAATCTCATCAGTTGTTCGCAGTAAAGTTCAGAATCGATGGTCCTGCCTGGTGGTAACAGCTCATAATTAATAATGCCCTTCCAATCCCACAACACACAGCATCACCTTGTTACGAGTTAACCCGGGTTTCGCCATAGTCTGTGAAGCCTGCCCGGCCTTTGACCACGACCTTTTCGCACGTTGTCTTACGTGATCCACTTTTCATCACCAGTTATCAGCTTCTTCAAATATGGTTCGGTTTCATTACGTCGTAATAAAGAATCACAAATGAGTACACGGTCCATTAGGTTTCTTTCAGTGATACCTAAATATCGAGCTTTTTTGTGTACCCAGTTTTTTCAAATGCGCCAAAACTGTTTTGTGGTCAATTCTCAGTTCTTCAGCTACGTTGTAACTACTGATATGCCGATATTGCTCCACTTTTTCAAAAATGGCATTCATTTTACCCGTAATAGGGCGACCAGAGCGACGTGCATCTTTGATATCAAAATTTCCGGATTGAAAACGCTTAAACCAAATTTGTGCTACTCTTACAAACACTGCACTAGGTCAATAAACATCGCAAATTTTTTTCGCGGCTTGCATTGCAGTTTTACCTATTTTGTAGTAAAATTTTAAAATGTATCGAATTTCTTCATTAGATTCACTCATCTTGTCGATGGTAAGTGGTCAAGTACTGGTCAAATTTAATTTAGGACCTTTTTAGCTATATAACTCGAAAGAAAAATAATCTTCCAATCCCACCAAAAAACGCACTGACTCCAAAGAAAATGCCTAACCGCGTTATATACCGACTTTGATTTGTCATAATTTAATCAAAGTCTTCTCTTTCAGAAAAATCTGATACAGACTCAGATGTAACAATATGTTTTTTGGAGGTAAACGAATTGAGTTTTGATCACAATCTAAATCGATATCTTCATCACTCACGTTACCATCACCAGGAATAGTATTTACATGCTTCTAAGTATTTTAGATTCTACATAACCAATGTCATTTAGGATGCTGCATTGCGTGCGACTCCAACACTGAGCTTTTCCTCTCAAAGCAATAATACTACTACTCATCTTAGCGCCTTCCCGGTTGCATCCTCGGCTGATCGCCTCGGAGCCCAGGTTACGCTTTCCTTCTTTTTCTATTCTCGAAGCAATAACATACCGCTGGAAATACGCAACAAGTTGAGAGAAAAATGGAGACTACGAAGACAATTACATGCAAGCAGATCTGACGCAGATAGGACAGAGTACAATAGAATATCTAGACAACTAAAAGAACTGATTAGAGAGAACCGGAATGAAATCTTTCAAGAAATACTTTCTACACTCTCACTTCGTAAAAAGGACAACTATTTGTTATGGAAATTTACTAAGAATTTTAAAAAGACCATGCAACCATGTGATCATGTGCCTCCTTTAAGATCGTCTCTCAATGATCCGTGGGCTAGGAGCGTTGGCGAAAAAGCCGAACTCTTCGCGAAACATCTCAGTTAAATTTCAACACCAAACCATCCATGACAGAGTTTGAAGTAGACAGAGTGTAATAAACAGTAATCAACAGTTATCCCCACCGCTGAAACCTGTCACCCCACGCGAATTAGCACGTACTATTCGCTTACTAAAAAACAAATAGACCCCGGGTTTTTATCTTATAATGGCCTCCCCATTCTTAAACAACTACCTAGAAAAGCTATATGTAGTATTTTTAACAATGCTAATCAATGCCGTATTTAGAATACAGTATTATCCAAAGTTGTGGAAAGTATCACAAATCTGTATGGTTGCAAAACCACGGAAGCCACCTTCGGAACCTAGCTCGTACCGACCTATCAGTTTACTCCCTGTATTAACTAAAGTATTTGATACATAGAGACATAGAGTACTTCACAAAATAAGGTAATCGCTAGAGAAAAAAAGAGTACTGTTCCGCCGTATTCATAGACATCCAACAGGCTTTTGATAGTCTGGCACAAAGGCCTTTATTCAAACTGAAGGTCCTCCTACCAAATTCATAGTATATATACTTAAATCATACCTTAATCAAAGAAGATTCCAAATAAAATACTAAGATGAACTCTCAATGCTGTACTATATCACTGCCTCGGTTCCTCAGGGGTCGGTGCTTGGCCCTGTCCTCTACTTGATATATATGGCAGATATGCCTTTGACTGAAAATGTTCTAACAGCAACATATGCTGATGACACGGCATGCTTTGCAAGTGATAGGGACCCGAACCATGCATCACTAAAACTCCAGGCACAGCCCGACAAAGTCGACTTGTGGCTGCAGAAGTGGAGAATTAAGCCCAGTGTAACAAAATCGTCACAAATAACATTCACACTCTGAAAAGGTGATTGTCCACCTGTGACTATGGAAGATAAACAGTTACCAAACAATAACATCATGAAATATCTTGGCTTGCACCTTGATAGAAAACTGACATGGGCTAACCACATCAAGGCCAAGAAAACAGAAGCCACTTTGCTATTCAAGCGAATATCTTGGCTGCTGGGTCTTGTAATTCATTACATGGGTGCCTCTGGCGAATGCAACTTTACTCATATTACCTAAATATGCACGAGAAGAAGAATTTTGCAGTTTGTACAATGACGCACAGTCTTCAAATTGATAAAAATCATCACTTTCATTGCTTTGATCGTTATATTTGCCCTCGTGCTCAACACTGCTTGATGAAAATCGTCGATATGTTAATTTGTCTTCCTTTATCAAGAGTTCGACCTGATGATCAAAATCCATCAGCTGCCATATGGGTATGGCCACCTTCTTAATACTTTAATTTGACCGTTTGAAAATTTACCTCGGTTGAGTTCACCACATGGAATAAATAACTGTACAAGGTCCAGTTTTGATTTTGGTTTGCACAGTTATCTAACCTAATGACAACATGCTTCAAATCTCTAAATGACATCAAAATAAATCTAATGCAGCTTATCAAGTATATCAAGAGGCCGGATGGGATTTAGTTTTTATCCTTGGAATATGGGCAGGGTGCTGGTGTGGGATATCACATGTGTGGACACACTAGCTCCTCATCTCCAGGGAACCTGTGCAGCAGCATCCGCAGAAGCGGCCGAAAAGGAAAATTAACAAATATAGCGGTCTCGGCGCCGAATACATTTTTATGCCATTTGGCGTTAAGACTCTAGATCCATGGGGTGCCGTGGCCAGATATTGCTTTATGCCATATTGTATATATGCTGATGATTTTAAAAAATCATCAGCATAATAGACAGTGTCCGCAGAGTTTGTGTTTTTCTGCTTTTCTACATCACTTTAATATGCTTGTCTGGCTGAAATATGTTTGAGGCGTTCGTAATCTAAACAGTTTTTACGTTTGATATGTCTCAAAAACTTGAACTATCACCTCAACTGCCTGGAAGCAACTGATTGGACCGACAGCCTGTCGCGATTCCCGCTTCACCCCGCACATCTAGCGATACTACATAAAAAAGACGCTACTGCCACTTGCGTCTAGCTAATAGTGTATATTGCTAAGATGAAGGGGAACATCTCCCCAGAACCGACTTTTCTTGTTATTAAGATGTAGAAACGCCTTTTCATTTTATAAAACCATATGTATTTTATAAGTAAATAAGACATTACTACTTAAATGTGATTGTGTGTGTGTGTTTTCATTTTAGTATACATCAGAAATGTCTATTCAAATTAGTAATACAAGCGATATATCGCACATGCGTCATGAAAAATGTGAGATGTGTCTTTTTCCCGTATGACAGCAGCATTTATGGCTTCATATGCAGTAAGGGGTACATATTTTAGCTAACATAGGCTTAACAAAAGATTCTTAATGTACATGTACATGTTTAACTATTCTAACATACAATAGTATAATGTACAATTAAGTTTAACCCTTATACATAAAATTAAATGAATGTTTGATAAGTTCGAACTAAAATATGTTTTGTCTAGTTCTTTCACATTAAATATGGGTATGACAGAAAGAGGAACATATTTTAGGGCATGTAGGCTTAATGAATGTTCGTTAATTTTCATGAATAAGGGGGGTAAACAAATAAAGTATACAAATGTTTATCTACCTTCAGACGTGTTTTTCACACAAGTATGAAACTTATGGCCACATACTAAATTTTAATCCGTTCAATTTAGAAAAACGTTTATAAAACCCATTGCATAACGAATTCTAGAAAGGTACCGCAAAAAGCCTTGTTTGAAACCTTATGCAAAACATAACCTAGAACAAATCATACTAAATAATCGCAACTGTTATCTTGTTTTATAAGCAGAATTATTGCTAATAATATTTCCTTTACATAAAATAGATAGAATGCTCAAAATTAATAATAAATCATTTGAAAACTAGGTGAACGACGACGTGTCGAGATTGTGAATATCTCTATACTAATGTCAAAATTTATTTTTAGTAATTATCATCTTACGCATATAGGTAATTACTCACCAATCCATCGCACTGAACATAAGTAATAGCTGCTTCAGCTTCAGGAACTCGCCGAGAAGAACCACTACCGCGACTCGCCATATTTCAAAAGAAAGAAAAATTTCTCGCTTCCCTAAACATCAAACAAAAAACACATTACCACAGATACCAAATACTGTGCTGTGTCTACGTCTAGTGTTCTTTTTTTCAATATGGCTCTTACTTTCGTATTTAGCCAGTTACAAGTAAATTTTTTTAATTAAGTTGTTTGGTCATGCAAGTCTAAAATCACGTCAGTAGTTAAGTGAAGTCAAGTCGAATCAGAAGAGTCAGGCTAAGTGAAATGGTAGAAAAACTGCACTTAGCGATTTTCAAGAGCTTTTGGCAACAAGCAAGAAAATCACATAAATCGAACGCTGTATCACTTCCCAACACTCACGCTTGTTCTTGAACACTTTGCGAATAATAATCCACCATTATTAAGCACAAACACAAATTTTGGGAAATAAAATACAGCGCCGACACAGCTTCCCGCCAAAAGTCCCACGTCTAGTGTTGCTTATCGATAGTCATGAATCTAAAGTTAAAAGGGATAGCGTGCTTGCATACAATAGGCTGATGGCAGAAAAATTGACCTGAATGCATTTCGTTACCCACCTCTCTCTTTCTAAGTCGTGATGCATTAGGGTGTCCATGATTGTACATCATTCCTGGAATACGTGGTACGGAATAACAAATTCCGAGTAAACAAAATATTTTATTTGCAGTTTATACATTTATTAATTGTGATTGCAATTGGCTAGTAAACTTTTTCATGAAAATGTCTAATTCGTAAACCATTTCGAGGAATAGGCTTAGGGAACAGATTACATTAATCAGATCTTTAGATAAGCAAGTATTTTTTAAGAAAATTGCAGAAAACCCAATGACTTTCATTTTTTAGCAAGGTTGACGTATGACGTAGCCGGATAACTTCCGGCTATTCACATTTAATTTTTTAGGTTGGCAGCACAGCGTAGTGAATAAATATTTTTTGTTTGGTAGCGCTAATTAAGTGCTTCACGTACTTGTCACCCATGTCAAATGTCATCTCTGTTCAAGTAAACAACCTAATTAGATTCATTCATACATTATAATGAAGAAGCGGTGTCCAATTATTGAAAAATCAGATGTAAACGGATGAAGAGACTGCAGTAAAGTCCAATAAACAGGCCAATATGCAATAGATACGAGAAATGGGGTACCTAAATATTTGGCGATTGTAAACAAACAAAAAACCAACTCGACGCTCGCGGTCCATCTTGACTTTGACATTTGACACTGACATATATATTTTTTAATACCTTAGTAATTTTTGCTTTCTTGCAGTTCGAAGTGGCCATTATAGCTGCGTGACGTCATCACTATAAAATCTTTAAAATTAAATAACAAAATAAATATAATTTTAAGAATTTTTTCGTTTAAATTGTATCTCCGAAATAGTCTATTCTATTAATAAAATATATAATATACACAATTTATTTTTTAGTTTACTAGCCAATTAAAAATTATCCGAATGATCTATGAATTTCGTTATTGTTATTCAATATAAATTCAATATTATACATAATCTTTTCGTTACACCCTTTCTTCAAAATAATCAAAGTCATCATCATTTCGTGTAGGTTACATACATTTTCAATCGACCATGTACACCCTGGCGTCAGAGTTTATTTATTTATTTATTTATTTACTTTATTCATGTACACAATAAAAATGTAAAGGATTATACATAAGAGGAAAAAAAAGTACAAGGGAGCTGCTTATTTCTAAAGAAATTTCTTCCAGCAGACCCAAGAGAGGAAAAGACAAGAAAAGGGTAATTAGCGTGTACAAAAAAGAAAGGAAAAGTATACCTAATTACCTAGGTAAAACTTTTTTTAAATCCTTATAATGTAAACATACATACACAAATACTATTACAAATAATACATACATAATAAACTTACATATAAAATACATACATAATAAACTTACATATAAAATACATACATAAATATCTACTGTGCTAAGGACAGATAATAATCTTTAACTAGTTTCTTAAATATTGAGATAGTTTTAGAGTCACGTATATCAGCTGGCAATGAATTCCACAATCTTACTGCTTGGACTGAAAAGGAGTGAGTGTAGGAATCGGAATGATGGATGGGAATATTGAGGAGGGTTCTAAGGTGGGAACGGCAAGGTGCATCAATCGGACGGGAGAAGGAGAAACGATCCTTTAGATAAGAAGGATAGGAGGGATTGTACAGGACATTGAATAGGAGACAGAGGATTCTCATATTTCTGCGAAGTCGGATAGGGAGCCACTTGAGTTGGCTGCGGAAGTCGGAGACATGGTCGAATTTTTTCAAACCATAGATAAATCTGATACATAAGTTTTGCAGGCGTTCAAGTTTGTTCAGCAGCTCCTCTGTAGCATCCAGATAACAGGCATCGGCATAATCAAGAAGTGGCAATATAAGGGACTGACATAAGTAAATTTTAGTTTCCAGAGGAAGGAAAGTCTGAAGGCATCTTAGATTGTGAAAGGTAAAGTGAACTCTACGACTAACTGCAGAAACGTGCGCATTCCAGTTTAGACCCGAGTCAATAACAACGCCTAAGTTCTTAGTGGTCTTAGCAAAATTGATAACGGTACCATCCAGAAGAAGTGATGGAATAGCGCTTAGATCAAGTGAATTCCTCCAGTAACTACTACCTATGATCATTGCTTGGGATTTATTTGGATTTACTAGTAAACCGTATGACTCAGCCCATACACTCAATCTCTGTAGATCATCATTCATACGGTTAATGGCTGAATCTATTTCCCCTGGTAAAAACTGGCAATAGAGCTGCAGATCGTCTGCATAGAGATGGAAACTGGAAGATAGAATTTTAGTAACAGTATTAATGAAGATAGAAAAGAGGAGAGGTGAAAGTACGCCACCCTGAGGCACACCAGCCGTGAGCTCACACCAATCAGAGGTCACCTCCCCAAGGCGGACACACTGCGAGCGACCCCGAAGATACGACTCAAACCAAGAAAGAGTTGATGAAGTTACCTTTAGAGATCGGATAATTTCCAGCAGAACATCGAAATCGATAGAGTTAAAAGCACTTCTGAAATCGAGAAGAACAAGTAAAGTAAGAGATTTATTTTCCATAGCCCAGCGGATGTCATCAGTAACATTAACAGTCACTGTGCTATGGCCTGCACGGAAGCCTGATTGGAATTGACTAATAATGTTATTGCGCAAGAGAAAGGCAGATAATTGACTGTGGACAATTAGCTCAAGAACTTTTGAAAGAAAAGATAAAATAGAAATAGGCCTGAGCTGGGAAAGAGAGGTGGGATTAGAGACTTTAGGCAACGGAATAATATAAGCCGATTTCCAGGCCGAAGGAAATAATCCTGACGAAATGGAGAAGTTAAGAATATGAGTGAGTATTGGAAGAACTACAGGAAGAAGAAGAGTAATCATTTTTGCAGAAATTTGATCATTACCCGCCGCATTAGAGGACACATGGAGAACCCATTTCTTAACTTCATCCTCTGTAACTGAAGATAGTTCAAGTGGAGAATATGGTGGAGTAGGTAGATTGGACAGTTGTGCCAGAGTATCCAATTTAATATTAGGAGATAGTGAGACAGGAGGAAGAGAGAAATATCTATTGATGTCATTTGGGTCTAAATTATTGTGATTAAGTGAAGAGGATTTACCGATACCAACCGACTTAAGGAATTTCCACATTTCCGCGGGGCTTTTACAAGTAAGAGAGTTATGGAAGTACTGTCGCTTGGCATCTCTACACAGACGATTACAGCGATTGCGGAGTGTCTTAAATATGGTGCCATTGTGTTCTGTGGGGCATCGCTTGAATCTATGTTTAGCTCTGTCTCTTCGCCTCATGGCCTCTTTGATCTCAGTTGTAAGCCATGGTGCAGGGTTACGTTTTGCCTTAATGCGTTTCAAGGGAGCATGTTCGTTAAATAATTTCAGGACATTACTATTAAATTGTTCAACCTTAGTGTCCACGTAGTCACTAGTGTATATTGCTGTCCAGTCAATGTGTTTCGCATCAGTATAAAATTTCTCCAAGTCTATGGCATTAAAGTTACGGCGAAAAATATACTCATGTTCACGCTTCGGGGGAATAATAGAGTAAGAAAGATAGAGAAGATCGTGATATGAGAAAGGAGCAGTTAGTTGACCATGCATAGAAACAAAGTCGAGAGAGGACACTATAATCAAATCTAGGAGAGAAGGGGTACGGTTAGGTACATGGTGAGTTGCTGAGAGAGGCAGGACATTAAGATTATAGGAAGTTAAAAGATGTAAGAGTTTGTGAGTGCGCCAATCATTTTTGATAAGGCATGTATTGAAGTCACCCATAACAATAATATGTTTATAATTGAATAATATGTATATAATGTTTAGAGTTGTGCGGAACCTCGGCCTCTGACGTGGTTCCTTTAACGACCATCAGATGGCAGCTGGGACCAACGGCTTAGCGTGCATGGAATCATCTTTATTATCAGACAATCAGGTGATTCAAGCCTGCTGTGTCCTGACCAAACCGGAAACAACTAAAAAAAAGTATGCTTCCCATGGGAATCGAACCCTCAACCCCAGGGTCGAAGGCGAACGCCTTAACCACTGGACCACGGAATCAAAGTGAAATTCATAGGTCCAAATAGTTTTAAACTTGCGATTCTAAGCTAATGAGCGAAGCAATAAACACGCAGCGATAATGAATCTTGCAAGGGAATCATAATCGGAGGTAGAACCTAGGTAGGCTCAAAACAAAACAAAAATTTTCTGCAAGTTTCACAGCAAAATATTTAGAGTCCGACCGAAACTTGTTTTACTACCGAAACCGAATTTCATGAACGGTCTCATTTTGGGTCTAAATCGAGTACAAAAGGATCATGTTTTGAGGGAAAAATAAAGAAAACGTTACATATTAATATCAGTCAGTTTCATTTTTTATCTTTAAATCACATATGCAGTCTTTGACGTTTTCACTTATTCATAATTAATATGTAACAACGTCTCATTTAAAAAACAAGTATTAAGCATATGCACGAAGTTTAAAGTTTTCAATACTTTAAAGTTTCATTTATTTTCCCCATCTGAAGAGTAAGGAAGTATTTATTCCCCTGGAACTTCAATATCCACCAAATTCGTGCCAAACGAATCAAAATTTCTTCCAAATGTAGTTAGTGGTTGTAGTTTTATAAGCAATGATAATTTACGTGGAATAAAGAACCCGGATCATAAAATAATAAATGCAATAGCTCCATGCTTTAATCTCATTCCAGATACTAAATAGTCTGTAGGTTTAAAATGGAGACTACCATATTTTGGCATTTATAAAAATGGCATGTTCCAATTGACAACCATTTCTCTATATGTTGAGTTTGATAGGAATCTGAAATAAATATTGTATTCAAAACAAGCTTGTTACGTCATTAATATTAAGTATTATTTATACCGTAATAACAAGCAATTGTCACCAAAACAAAGAGGCGAGCTTTGCACACACCATCCATATAATAATAGGAGACGAAAACAGATGTTATCTTTAAAAGAAAATAGTTCACTTCAATACGTAATGACCAAAATCGAAAAAATACTCTCAAATCACTTTTAAATATAACACCCCTTAGGTAAATCGGTCACAAGGTTCAAAAACAATTGATGAGTATAAAATTGAAGGTTAAATCGATAAATTAAAGTATGATAAAATACTGCAAAATAAATCAGTTTATTGAACAACTTAATTTACAAAGTTTAGCACTTACTTGTGAAATAAGATAAAAGATATTAGATCCTTGATGCCACTCACTCTTGCAATCATCAACAATACACTGCACCACCATTTCTTTAAAATTATTACGATAAATTATAAAAATATTGCTTGTACGTGGGGCGCAATATAAGTTTCCGGAATGAATATGAAAAAATACTATTAAAGGTACAAAATTAATTTATTGTTTTTCAAAATAATCTCCCTTGGCGTCTATGCACTTTTTCATTCGATGAAACCAGTTTTGAAAACTTTTGTGCCACTCCTCTGTGGTGACCTCTGAAACGTGTTTTTCATACTCCTCGACAGCCTCTTCTGGTGATGAAAATCGTTGACCGCGTAATTGGTTCTTAATTTTTGGGAACAGAAAAAGTCACAAGGTGCCAGGTCGGGACTGTATGCAGGATGACTCATGAGTTCTACATTTTTCGCCTTCAAAAAGTCGTTTGTCTGTCTGGCCGTGTGAGAACTAGCATTGTCGTGGTGCAGGATGATACGGCGTTTACGGTTATTTTTACGGAGTTCGTCAATAACTTCCGGCAAACAAATGGTCGTGTACCGGTCACTATTCACTGTACGACGATTCTCTAAAGCAACAGTAGCCACGTGTCCAGTTTTATTAAAAAAAGAAGCAATCATCCGCTTAGATGCACTTTTCACGCGCGCCACTTTGGTTGGTTTCGGCTCATCTTGAAAGACCCATACGCTCGATTGCTGCTTTGTTTTGGGATCGTAGCAATAAATCCATGTTTCGTCACCTGTTACTATGTCCCACACCAAATTTGACGCACCTTCGTTGAATCTGGTAAGCATGGCACTGCACCAAGTGACGCGGTCCGTTTTTTGAGCCTCGGTCAAGTTGTGTGGGATCCACCGCGAGCACAGCTTTCTCACACCCAAATGTTTGTGTAGGATTAATTGTATTTGACTCATGCCTATTTCTAAGGATGCGTGAATTTCATGGTAGGTCACATGCCTGTCTGTTTCAATCATACGGCGCACAGCATTGATGTTTTTGTTGGTCACAGCGGTGGACGGCCGACCATCGCGAGATTCGTCACTGAGATTGATACGACCACGCTTGAATTCTGCAAACCAGCTATAAAGAGTTGTCTTGCATGGTGCTTCATTGCCAAAAGCTGTTTCAAGCCGAGCGATGCTCTGTTGAGCTGTAAAATTACACTTAAAATCGTAGAAAATCATACTACGAAAATTTTCCCGAGTTAAATCCATGTTGATGCAGACACACAATTTTTTAAATGGCGCCACAAGGTAAAAACAAAAGACAGTCAGATGAAACAAACTGCATTCTACAGCCAAAGAGTTCTATTTTCAAATGTTGCAATAAATTTTTAAATATTGTTTATGTAAGTGGCCAGTTCCGGAAACTTACAGTGCGCCCTATGTATTCTTTTAGATGATAAGAAAAAATCCGCCATTTTGGACTGTAATACATTTGACACATGATGATATTTCAAATCTAGGCTTCCTTACACAGCACTAGATAACAACCCCAAAAGTTGGAAAAAACGATAAATAATTACGCAGCAATTAAATCTTTATTTTGAGGTAGATTTTTATCAAAAAATGAAAAATAATTAAACTTGTTTTTGACATAGGAATATAAAGTTCAATTATATTAAGCGCACTGACATTTTTATTCTACTGTTTTTCTTACTTGGCAAAATTTTTGAAGTGTTGGTAAAACTTTGGGGAAAACAGGGGTTACTCCAAGTCAAATTTTCTGCCATCAGCCTATTGTATGCAAGCGCTCCTTCCATCTTTACCTTTAGTTCCATGTCGATATTTGACTTTTGGCGGGAAGTTGTGAAGAGCAGTATCGGCGGTTGTGCTTTTTTGAGTGTTTGTGCCTTGTGCATAATGGTGGATTATTCTTCACAAAGTGTTCGATAACAAGCGTGAGTGTTGGGAAGTGATACAGTGTTTGATTTATGTGATTTTCATGCTTATTGGCAAAAGCTCCTAGTAATCGCTAAGTGCAGTTTTTCTACCGCTTCACGTAGCCTGATTCTTCTGACTAGATTTGACTACTGACTAGACTTTTAGACTTGACTAGGACTTGACGAACTCACACTGTAGGACCAAAGAAGATAGAAAAATTAAGAAGGGCTATAAAGGACGTGTATCCATGGCCGTAAATCCCATTATTAACAAAAAACTTATCGATAGACTATCGATAGTTGCAGGAAACCCATGGACTTACTTTATTAACCAGGACTGAGCTAGGTGACTTAAAACCTGAGCAAAAAAAGATAGCTATAGTGGAGGTTTTTAATAGGGTAACCATGATAATGTTTTTAATTGGAACAAACTTCTTTAAACTTCGTAAATACTGAACATAAGTAGCTAGCTAGATAGCTTAGCGTGATTATTGGTGACGATTACGCGAGTTAAGCAACAGCAGATACAACCTAACTTGGACACTTGGCGTATTACGTTCAGCCATTAGTCCTGCTTGTATAGTGGAGCCAAGGCCACTAGTAAAGTTTCCTTGTCTTCCCCGAGGGACCCAATAGGCGAGATATATTTCGTTTATATCCCTTCTTTGTATCTATACTTCTATAATAATATTATAAAGCTGAAGAGTTTGTTTGTTTGAACGCGCGAACTTTAGAAACCACTGGTCCGATTTGATAAATTAATTCAGGATAGCCTATTATTTATGGAGAAAGGCTATAGACTACGAAGACGGGCTGCTAGTTGTTTCATAAAACAAAGTTTTTAAGCATAATTTTTACCTACCTTTCTTTGTGCTAATTTTTACACGAACGTGTTGTCACCACAATAATACGGCTACGCCAGAGGCCTTACAAAAAAATTCTAACACCCGTATTCTTACACCTTCACTCAAACTCGACTCAACTAAAAAATTAATTGTGCATTTTATATATTTTATTGATAGAATAGACTATTTCGGAGATACAATTTAAACGAAAAAATTCTTAAAATTATATTTATTTTTTTATTTAATTTTAAAGATTTTATAGTGATGACGTCACGCAGCTATAATGGCCATTTCGAACTGCAAGAAAGCAAAAATTACTAAGGTATTAAAAAATATATATGTCAGTGTCAAATGTCAAAGTCAGGATGGACCTGAGCCGCGAGTTGGTTTCTTGTTTGTTTACAATCGCCAAATATTTAGGTACCTACCCCATTTCTCGTATCTATTGCATATTGGCCTGTTTATTGGACTTTACTGCCGTATCTTCATCCGTTGACATCGGATTGTTCAATAATTAGACACCGCTTCTTCATTATAATGTATGAATGAATGTAATTAGGTTATGTTTACTTGAACAGAGATGACATTTGACATGGGTGACAAGTACGTGAAGCGCTTAGTTAGCGCTACCAAACAAAAAATATTTTTTTCACTACGCTATGCTGCCAACCTAAAAAATTAAATGTGAATAGCCGGAAGTTATCCGGCTACGTCATACGTCAACCTTGCTAAAAAATGAAAGTCATTGGGTTTTCTGCGATTTTCTTATAAAATACTTGCTTATCTAAAAATCTGATTAATGTAATCTGTTCCCTAAGCCTATTCCTCGAAATGGTTTACGAATTAGACATTTTCATGAAAAAGTTTACTAGCCAATTCGCGCATCCTTAGAAATAGGCATGAGTCAAATACAATTAATCCTACACAAATATTTGGGTGTGAGAAAGCTGTGCTCGCGGTGGATCCCACACAACTTGACCGAGGCTCAAAAAACGGACCGCGTCACTTGGTGCAGTGCCATGCTTACCAGATTCAACGAAGGTGCGTCAAATTTGGTGTGGGACATAGTAACAGGTGACGAAACATGGATTTATTGCTACGATCCCAAAACAAAGCAGCAATCGAGCGTATGGGTCTTTCAAGATGAGCCGAAACCAACCAAAGTGGCGCGCGTGAAAAGTGCATCTAAGCGGATGATTGCTTCTTTTTTTAATAAAACTGGACACGTGGCTACTGTTGCTTTAGAGAATCGTCGTACAGTGAATAGTGACCGGTACACGACCATTTGTTTGCCGGAAGTTATTGACGAACTCCGTAAAAATAACCGTAAACGCCGTATCATCCATCCTGCACCACGACAATGCTAGTTCTCACACGGCCAGACAGACAAACGACTTTTTGAAGGCGAAAAATGTAGAACTCATGAGTCATCCTGCATAAAGTCCCGACCTGGCACCTTGTGACTTTTTTCTGTTCCCAAAAATTAAGAACCAATTACGCGGTCAACGATTTTCATCACCAGAAGAGGCTGTCGAGGAGTATGAAAAACACGTTTCAGAGGTCACCACAGAGGAGTGGCACAAAAGTTTTCAAAACTGGTTTCATCGAATGAAAAAGTGCATAGACGCCAAGGGAGATTATTTTGAAAAACAATAAATTAATTTTGTACCTATAGTAGTATTTTTTCATATTCATTCCGGAAACTTATAGTGCGCCCCACGTATAAATTAGTTGTCACAAGCTTCCTTTACTTGAGATGATTTCTCATTGGAGGTGAGTATCGAACTGTCAAATATAAGGTTGGTCGAGAGGTACCTTGAGGCGTCCTTGAAATGAAATAAAGTAGATAAAAAACGGGTTTTTGCCACTTTTGGCCTAGGTATTTACTTACTTCATTTTATTTTTTACTCTATTCTTTTGTAATTTTGAATTTTTGTGTTTAAAATTGTTATTATAACCTCATTGGGGTTTGCTCAAGCAACCAACTAAGAATGTCGTTTTCAAGGGAAGTTCGAGGACTTCCTTAAGGCGCCCTCGAATGAGTTTGAGTGAAGGACGTTCATAACAAGAATACGGGGGTGAATCTATGCCAGAGGCAATCGGCGCAAGTCAGCATTGGATAGGAGCAAGTCAGTGTTGGATCGTTGGGGCCCGATCCAGTACTGGATTGCCTGCACTGGACCCATAATGACCAGCCGTATAACCACCGTATAACATTAAATTAAACTATTTTAATACGGTTTTATCGCGTTTATATAAACGTTTATTTTAAATTAATGAATAACAATCGCGAAAACATAAGAAATCATCACCGTATTATGATATGTGCCGTATTACATGTTTTCTGAGTGTTGGTCAGACGGTCAGAAAGTAGATCTGTGGTTGGTAAACTTGCTTTTATGTCACTTTGACATTTTGCAGTGAACTTTACATTCTGCGCCTTTGATTGGATTGAATTTTTATTTTCAATACATACAGTAAAGAATTAGGTACTATCTGCGAAGTCGAAATTTATTTTAATAACTAACACAAACATTTCTTATCGAAGATAAAAAAAAAGTGTTTTGACTATATATTAAAAGTGGAAATATTTGATCACGGCAATCAAATTGTTTGTTGCTGTCGATGAATTTTCTGCTGTTTATTATGAACACGAATAAAAAACTTAATCATTAGATAATGAGTCGACATAAATTCTGGAGAGGTTTAACACTTTTGGAAATTGATACATCGCCACAAGTACCTGAAAAAATTGTAAAGTTATGCACCCTTGGCACTGATTTCATTGTTTTGGGGAACGACCATGGCCTCTATCACTGCGACATTGAAGAAGGCCGCTTGGGATTCAGCAGAATAAATGGAATCACTGCAATAGATATATCATATCACAAGGAAATACTTTACATAATAGATGTACACGGCCGCCTCTATAAAACAAACAATAACTTTAAGAACAAAGAAGAAATTATAGTTAAAGAAGATGCTAAGTGCTGCCCCCACGGTTTCAAGAGCTCCAGCTACAAGGTCAAGTTTAGGAATGTAGTGTCAAGTGATTTTGGACAACTGTTCATTAGTAGTGATGGGCAACTGTGGGGGTCAGGTGATATGCCCCAAATATCTATAGACAGAAGCAGTATTAAGAAAGTGCCATTTTTCGAAGGGAGGACAGTGTATAGTGCATCAGTTGGGGATAATTTTGCAGCTGTTATTGTAAGAAAAAATGTAAAACGATCAGGTAACTGTGATACTGACAGTGATAATGATGATGAGGAAGTCTTTGCTTCAAATTGTTCACAATGTCAGACAATAATTGGCCTAGCTTCCCCCGCTTCTGTTCCATCCTTATCTGAAACCTGTCCTCTTGGAGTTCAAATTAGCAAGTCCAGTGAAGACTCGAGTAGCACCACTGCCCCTCAAACGGATGTCCATGTTGATGCTCATAGCTTTACTGAAGATTCTAGTCCTTCATCTGAAGAATCAAAAGTAGCACAAAATATTGTTGTTGAAAATAGTCTTGTAGAATTAGATAATGAACAAGGCAAAACAATTGAAGATGATGAGAATACACAAGCAGAAACAGAGACTAATATTAGTAATGAAAAGATTAATAATATTTTCATCAACACCGATTCAGCTCGACAGTTTTTGAGTCGTCAACTGTCATGGGTTTCTGCTGGTGAGGATTACTTAGTAGAATGCACAGAAAAGCCAACAAGAATAATAAAAGAAAATGTCTCAAATCTCACTAACCTAGTTTATGAAGGTGTTAAAACTGTAGGAGATAAGGTTGCTACTCTTTCTCGTCATGTGAGTGGCAGTAGTGACAACAATGAGGTCGTAGAGTTACAAATGAGAAACAATAATGACGAAATCACATCTCTTTTACACAGTTGCACTTCCAACTGTAATTTAGATGATTTACATATCTCAACGAGTACAGTAAGCAGTGAAAAGCCATTTGAAATGTCTAGGAAAAATGAGAATGTCAAAAATATGATTAAGCTTGGCAAGAATATCCTTGCAACTGAACTATGGACTTGGGGAGACATATCTTGTGGACAATTAGGAGTAGGGGATACAATTAAAAGAGTAAAACCTATGCTAGTGATGAATTTATCAGGGTTTGGACTCCAGAAGGTATCCTGTGGCAAATGGCATTCCTCAGCTCTGACTTTAGATGGGCGCTTGTTTATTTGGGGCTACAACCATTACCATCAAGTTAGTTTTGACTCTCGTGAAGACAAGAGCGGTCCCAAGCAGTTTACTGAAAATTCTGATAGTGATAGAGTTAGAGATATGATTGCCACTGAACATCACACTCTGGCCTACACACACAATGAAAACATTTTTTATATGGGCAAGCATACTGATGGTTACACGGAATTGATAGTTAATTTAAATAACAAACCTGATGAAGAAGTAACTAAGAATGGCAAAGATGAAGTAAAAATTGACCTTCAAATTCCGAGTAAACCCCAAAATATGTGCTACCATTGGAGGATATTATCTTCTGGCAATATCAGCTATTGCTCAATTGAAGAAGCCACAAAAAGCCCAGAATTCCAAGATCTGTCTATTGCTCAAAGATACCTAGAGGAAATGCTCTTGATATATCATTCTCTTGTGAAACCATTTCTCAAGAAAAGCAAATCAATTATGTTACATTCCATTATTTATGAAACAGTTTGTGATATATTTGGTGACATTTTAAATATAACTGCTCTCAATGTGCTGTCGATATGGCAATATGCTGAGAAGCACATAAATGAATGTGATATTTCTTTAATAAAAAATTTAGAAGAGTATATTTATTTGTACAGAAAGTATTATGTAGCTGTAAGCAATTTGATTGTTATTAGTGGTTTCACGCAGATTAATAGTATTGTTGATGTACCATCAACTATTTATAATTTGTTTAGTGATCAGCTGCCGTCAAATAAGCAGAAAAACAACAAGAAAACATTGGAAGCCATAGTAGCATTGGCTTTTGTTCAACCATTAACAAGATTGAGTTCATACAAATGCATAGCTCAATCACTATTACGATATAGAACAAAGAGAAAAAAAGGTGATGCGAAATTAGCCAATGAGGAACGATTAAGCAAGGTGGTGGCAACATTAGATACATTGATAGAGGAGCAAGAAAAAAAGAGGAAAGATGCTGAAGTGACAAAGTTATTTTGGGAAACTATAGGAAAATCACTTGAACAGTATAGGACTCCTGAGCGCAGATTAATCCGGGAATCTAAATCCCGTGCATTAAACTTGGTTAATCCTGGAAGATTCTCTTCCCATTGGTTTGTGTTATTTAATGACTTATTCATTCATGTTAATGGGAGTACTCCAAGCTTGCACCCTTTAGAGACACTATGGGTTGAATCTGTTCCAAATACAGATTCTCTTGCTAATGTTATTCATTTGACAACACCAGAGGAAGTTATTTCAGTGGTCACAACTACAGAACAGGAAAAATCTGAATGGATACACACATTCAATACATCAATCAGATTGAGATTGAATAAGGAGTCAACTTTTAAACCTCCTTCAATAAGATCAGCCAGTTATACATTTTCGAATAAAAGTTCTTTTTACAAAGATGCAACTTATACTGGAAGGTGGCTGGATGGGAAAACTCATGGGCATGGGAAAGCAGAATGGCCTGATGGGAAGCATTATGTCGGACAGTTCCTGCTGAACGCATTATGTGGCCATGGCAGGATGGAATTACCTGGAGTAGGTAAATAATAAACCATACTTTATTATTGTCTAGTTTATGTCTTTTGTGTGTCTGACGATGTAGTTTATGTCTTTTTGTGTGAACCATACTAGATGGGGTTCATGTTCAAAAAAAATACGATACCCTTTCTGCCTGTGGGTATCATAAGAGGCGACAAGTGAATAACACAGCTTTTAATTTATTTATTTATTTTTTAAATTGAGACTTGGTTTTGAGCAGCTTGATATACAATCTTTTTTATTATAGATGCACCTTGCAATCAGCCTTCCTGGCTCTGAGCAGAAGTGAAATATAGAATCTAAAAATGAGTAGTGCTCCCATCTTGTTATAATATCTAGTAACAAAATTGGCCTTAAATTGTATTTTACAGGTATTTACGAAGGCCAATGGAAAGACAATCTCCAAAACGGATTTGGGGTCCTAAAATACACGAACGGTGATATTTACGAGGGCTACTTCAAAGACGGGTTATCCCACGGCCATGGGATAAAAAAACAAGGGGATTTTACATCATCATCTGCAACTATTTATACTGGCGAATGGATCAATGGGGTAAAACAAGGGTATGGAGTTATGGATGACATCGGGAAGGGGGAGAAGTACCTTGGGAATTGGAGTGATAATAAGAAGCACGGTTGTGGCCTGATAGTGACATTGGACGGGATTTATTATGAAGGTCTTTTCATGCAAGATGTGCTCACGGTAAGTGTATTTTTTTAAATAAATATTTGTCATGCGATTAGTGGCTTTTTTGGCAAGGTCATATAGATAGCAATGAGTCGAAACAGTTGGATTTTTACGCCAGATTTTTATAGTAACCATTGACGGCGGCTACGCTTGCGTAACATGTACTTTTTGGACTTTTCTAATAAATATAGTTTTTGGAAGTTACATAAATCTTTATAATTTTTAAAAAGAATTTTTAGAAAGAATTCTGTCTCATAGGCATCCAGCCAATCATACATATCATTTAATTATATAAATTTATATCATTAAATTTTATCTAAAAACAACCTTTATCTAGTAAAGAGCTATAATATTAATTAATAGGGATTACCGAATTCATTTCAAGTTTTATCATTTTAACGTCATCTAATTACTTACAAATAAATCTCAAAATCAAGCAAATTAAATTCGTTGATTTGGGTTCCAGCTGTGGGTGGACTTGTGGTTGAAATCAAGTTTTGTGACAAATAATTTCTATTTTCCGGTCACAAATGTTTACGAATTCTCACTCTGTTTTGTTAGTTATCTCGCTAATCCTTTAGTCACACTGAACAATTTATCGACTAACTTTATAAATATTATGCAAGCTATACATAGGGCGCACTGTAAGTTTCCGGAACTGGCCACTTACATAAACAATATTTAAAAATTTATTGCAACATTTGAAAATAGAACTCTTTGGCTGTAGACTGCAGTTTGTTTCATCTGACTGTCTTTTGTTTTTACCTTGTGGCGCCATTTAAAAAATTGTGTGTCTGCATCAACATGGATTTAACTCGGGAAAATTTTCGTAGTATGATTTTCTACGATTTTAAGTGAAATTTGACAGCTCAACAGAGCATCGCTCGGCTGGAAACAGCTTTTGGCAATGAAGCACCATGCAAGACAACTGTTTATAGCTGGTTTGCAGAATTCAAGCGTGGTCGTATCAATCTCAGTGACGAATCTCGCGATGGTCGGCCGTCCACCGCTGTGACCAACAAAAACATCAATGCTGTGCGCCGTATGATTGAAACAGACAGGCATGTGACCTACCATGAAATTCGCGCATCCTTAGAAATAGGCATGAGTCAAATACAATTAATCCTACACAAACATTTGGGTGTGAGAAAGCTGTGCTCGCGGTGGATCCCACACAACTTGACCGAGGCTCAAAAAACGGACCGTGTCACTTGGTGCAGTGCCATGCTTACCAGATTCAACGAAGGTACGTCAAATTTGGTGTGGGACATAGTAACAGGTGACGAAACATGGATTTATTGCTACGATCCCAAAACAAAGCAGCAATCGAGCGTATGGGTCTTTCAAGATGAGCCGAAACCAACCAAAGTGGCGCGCGTGAAAAGTGCATCTAACCGGATGATTGCTTCTTTTTTTAATAAAACTGGACACGTGGCTACTGTTGCTTTAGAGAATCGTCGTACAGTGAATAGTGACTGGTACACGACCATTTGTTTGCCGGAAGTTATTGACGAACTCCGTAAAAATAACCGTAAACGCCGTATCATCCTGCACCACGACAATGCTAGTTCTCACACGGCCAGACAGACAAACGACTTTTTGAAGGCGAAAAATGTAGCACTCATGAGTCATCCTGCATACAGTCCCGACCTGGCACCTTGTGACTTTTTTCTGTTCCCAAAAATTAAGAACCAATTACGCGGTCAACGATTTTCATCACCAGAAGAGGCTGTCGAGGAGTATGAAAAACACGTTTCAGAGGTCACCACAGAGGAGTGGCACAAAAGTTTTCAAAACTGGTTTCATCGAATGAAAAAGTGCATAGACGCCAAGGGAGATTATTTTGAAAAACAATAAATTAATTTTGTACCTTTAATAGTATTTTTTCATATTCATTCCGGAAACTTATAGTGCGCCCCACGTATTAGCGTGATTTATTTTTCAATGAGAATTACAAATAAATTGAGGTCAGGATAGTCGTAAAAGATTTATCATCAGTCGCAGTCAGTCCACTTATGAATATATGGTATATAAGGTAAAAAAGAGAGCAAAACAATGAGAGTATGACGCTTCGGCCGACCGGCCGCTGCGACGACTATGACTCAGATACGGTAAATAAACACGTGTTCCCTACGAGAAACACACACATTGACGCATGTGCGTACGCGACTGAATCGTAATAGTCCTAATAGGAGCTTTCGGATGTTGCCATTCTAGATCCTTTCTGCCCCATCGGGCAATTAGGCATTCTCCCTGGTCAATAGTGTGGGACATCGAAAATAGACAGTCGGTAACTTCCTACGAACCTCCTCATTTCTGATTCATTATCATTGGGAAACGAAGATCGCACTCTAATGTTTAGGCAACCTTAAGCTTTCTTCAGAGGCCCATTGTCAGAAACAGATTACCAGGGCAAAACCAATAGAACGTATCTTAACCCTTTTCCTTTGAACTGCCGAAATAAATAATGATATTTATTAGATTAATAATTCGCACTGCTCAGACTATAACCAGTTTCAAGAGTCGCTTGAAAGAATACTACCGCTCACTTTGACTTGATACTGCTGTTATTTTCGCTTACATACGAGGGTCAAACTGAAAGTTCTTAGAAAATCAAAAACTTAGCACACTATCAAGTTATTCCTTTTATTACATATTTTCAAAATAGTGTCCTTTCACGTCAATACATCTCTGCATCCGATGGAACCACTGAGAAAAGCACTTTACCCACTCGTCTTTAGGGGTCTGTTCGACGGCGTTTTGAAACGCAGCCACTGCTTCCTCGGCGTCCATAAAACGTTTTCCCCGAAATTTTTCTTTTATTTTCGGGAATAAATAAAAATCGCAAGGTGCGAGGTTGGGGCTATATGGCGGGTGACCTAGTAATAATTCCACGTTTGATGTCGCCAAATAGTCGATCGTTCGCCTGGCGGTGTGCGACAAGGCGTTGTCGTGGTGAAGGAGGATCCTACTGCGAGGTCGTTACTCCAAGTGGCAAACAATTGTTAGTGTGGCTACACCATTACCTTTGTACTTACCTAATTACCTTACCTTAAAGTACAAATTGAGATACCTTACCATCACATACAGAAAATACCTTGATAGAACAACCTTTAGAAACAGTTACAAGTACCAGCTCTAAGAAGAACTCTTTTAAGGATAGCAAGTACCAGCTCTAAGAAGAACTCTTTTAAGGATACCAAGAAAGAAAACACAACACACACATCATGCAAGCATTTTATTTATGGCGACGCATTGTCAAAGAAACGGCGAGTTGTCATAGAAACAAGATTTGGTTGAACATGCACGTGCTGTACGGAGCTTATCACACGTCGTTGTCAAGAAACAAGAATAGCACAGCACACGACTCTTCACTTCAAGCAGCACATCACACCGGTCTTCACTCTTCATCAGTTCGTGGATGAACACTTCACATCACAACACATGGAAACTCGCCGCTCGCCGCACGTCCGCACCGTTCCGAGCGCCGCCGTCGAAAAGGACTGCGAGATTGCGCGAGCTAGTTTTATTGGAACGGCCAAGCACGTCACGCGGTATCCAGTTCGTCCCGCGCTCCCCGCGCGGATCATCGTCAAAATGCGCCACCAAATATGGATGTAAACTGGAATACTAACTTATGATTGGTTATCATATCGCAACAAAAATTCACACTTGTAATGTTTGAATGTAAATAATTTTGTATAAATACGTGTCAATTTTGTAAATAAAGCATTCCATTCCTTCTGAACAATTGGAGTATTATTCAAGTATCTCTCTCACGCCAAATTAGTATACCACTCTGCAGTAACTGTTTTTCGATCCTCTAAAACAATTGTCGCGTAATGTCCGGTCCTTCCTAAGAACGAGGCCACCATATTTTTTCCCACGCTTCGACCTCTCTTCACTTTAGTTGGCAACTCTTCGAAAGGAAACACCCACTGAGCAGACTGTCTTTTGGTTTCGGGATCATAACAGTAAATCCAGCTTTCGTCACCCGTAAGTATGTCAAACACAGCATTTGAGTCACCTGCGTTAAATCTTTGAACCATTTCACGGCACCAATCAACACGCCGGATTTTTTGGGCCTCGGTCAAATCGTGAGGTATCCACCGGGCACAAAGCTTCCTGACCGCTAAATGTTCATGCAGGATTTTGTGCACTTGGCTCATACCGATGCCTAAACTTGTCCGAATCTGCTGATAGCTCACTCATTTGTCAGTTTCTATCATACGCCGCACAACACTGATGTTATCTTCAGTCGTCGCCGTAGAAGGCCGTCCCTCACGCAGATCATCGGTGAGATTAGTGCGACCACGTTTGAACTCATTAAACCAGTTGTAAACAGTGGCACGAGATGGGGCTTCATCGTGAAAGGGCCAATCGAAGTCTATCATAACTTTCTTGTTGACTTAAATGACAACGAAAGTCATAAAAAATCATTGCACGATAATTTTCTCGCGTTAAATTCATGCTGACGTGACACAGACAATTTTCAATTTGCCGCCAAATCGTAAAACAAATGACAAATTAATAAAA
Source organism: Euzophera pinguis (assembly GCA_947363495.1). Taxonomy (NCBI): domain Eukaryota; kingdom Metazoa; phylum Arthropoda; class Insecta; order Lepidoptera; family Pyralidae; genus Euzophera; species Euzophera pinguis. The sequence continues at coordinate 4,200,890 of OX376156.1, read as the reverse complement.
TACATACTCAATAATCAATAATATTGGCAAAGAGTTTCATTTTCAAAATTTAAACTTATTTTTTTATTATTTACTTACAAGTGGTCAGTTCTAAAGACTTTCAGTGTCGCCCTCGTATTCATACAGTACTTATGAATGTTGTATGTAAGTTATTTATGTATGTTTATTTTATATGCAATATTTGTGTATGTTTATAATTTTCAACTATATCTGTTGCTGTACCCACCTTAACTTAACTGTTTCTCTTTCACCTCGTAAGGGTTGACTGGAAGAGATTGCCTAGCAATAAGTCCGCCTTTGCTCATATTATGTTGAAGTCTTTGTAAATGTTATATATTTGTTACTGTATGTGGGCAATAAAGATAATTTGAATTGTATTGTATTGTTACGAGCTCGGGGTTCGCAATTTGGAGAAAAACACCTGATGACTCTTAAAAACGTTTATTCCAACAAGGATGGTCGCCGACGTCACTTAACTTCACTTATCACTAACAATGTCCCAAACACTTGCTAATCACAGTCACTATAACTTGCCGAGGTCGCTTGTATCACTTGTTATTCGCTCCGGATATCGCTTCTTGATCGCACTTGTAGCTCAGTTAAATTAGAACTGCTCTCCTGAGGCACCTTCCGATATTTATATGGCCCGGGAAACCCGCTCCATAAGTTTCTAGAAAGATCACAACTACTCCGGAATAGAGAGAGAGGGATACTCTCTGTCTCGTTCCCTTAGTACAGTGATTCCCAAAGTGGTCCAGGTGGACCCCCAGGGGTCCACGGGAGACTTGCTGGGGGTCTACGTAGGCGTGAACAAAAAATGGGGGTCCATAAGATGTTAATGGGGGTCCACGAAAATTTATTTGCTTTTGATAGTAAAGAGCAAAAATGTAAGCATAGTTTTTATAAGGGCCTACCTACATTGTTTCAAGTACCTATCTAAGCAGATAATATTTTAATAAGGCAAGCGACTGTTACTTGTCCAAACTTGTGTATTCGATATTACGTACAATTTCGTGTACAGACTTGCAAAGCGCTATCCGCCCGACAATGCTTAATGCTTGTTCAGACATGAACTTGATCAACACTATAAATACTTGATGCCAAAGGCAACCAAACGCATTCATTTGTTTCCGGAATTTCGAAAACAAGGCGGAATTTGGAAAAAAGTTGTGAGAAAATTTATATCTGTGTTTGCTAGTGCCGGAGAAAAGTAAGTAACCTACCTTTTTTTGTTATAGTACTTAAGTATTTTGTTTACGTGTACTAGTCGGTTGATCACAACGGCCTGTATAGATAGGTAACTTAGTAACTTACAGATATTTTAATTGTCCTCTTTCGATTTGAAGACAAACACAGCACGTTTTATTCAATTGTTTTTTCACGAGAGAAGCACTGCCTCTCTAAAAAGGCCGAATAAGCAATATTGCAGAGCAATTAATTTTGTAATTTTTCTTGCAAATAACTACTAATTTTATAAAACAGTAATTTCATAATCATGTTAAATTGATTTTGAAGTAACTATTTTATCAAAACTATTCCTTTTCGGAAAGAGCGAGCGGTGCGCGGGCGACGGGAAAAGGGCGGGGCTTGAACTTCGATGCCTGTTTGTCACGTTTTAACAATGAAGCCGCAGACAAAAAATACGCAAATACACGGAGCGCGTGAACTCATTGATTTAATAAAATGTTAGTTATCGTTTTTATGGACAATTTTGGGATTTCGACGTTTATTTTTTCCTACACAAATATGATCAGTATTCGATACTGAGTACACTAATTTTTATTTATACTATTAAAAATTAGTGGTAAATTATGTACTTTAAAATTGATACCGTTTTGTGAAAACGTTTGTATTTGTCTCAGCGGTTTATTAGTTGGTCCCTTTACAAGCCGTAATTCTATTTCCGCGTGCTGACAAAGGCTGCGGTGTGATACCTATATTCAGAAAAAAACTTGGTTACTAAAACATTTTTTTTACAGGTAAGGTAACTGACACGAAACATGGCTACAGCAAAGAAAAAATGTCGACAATATAGTGTCGATTATTTGAAATATGGTTTTGTTCCATCAGAGGCAGACAAACAATTGCCCATGTGCCTATTATGCAACAAAGTTTTGAGCAATGACTCTATGAAACCATCAAAGCTCGAAGATCATCTAAAAAGGTGTCATACTGATAAAATAGGTAAAGATTTAAAATATTTTCAAACATTGAAAGAAAAATATGGAAAGAGACCCACCATGCACAGTATGTTCGCTTCAACATCTCAAAGTAACGATGATGGCTTGCGGGCATCTTACAATATCTCATTACTTATAGCAAAATCTGGAATACCGCACACTATCGGAGAACAATTAATTTTACCCGCTGTTGAAGAGGTTTTAAAAACTGTTTTGCACAAATCTCCATTTGACGTACTAAAAAGAATTCCATTAAGTAACAATACTGTACAAAGACGCATTGATGAAATGAGCTCTGATATCGAAAGCTTTTTGTGCAATCATCTGCAAAAAACTCATTTTTCTATACAACTGGACGAGTCAACGTTACCCAGTAATGAAGCATTACTATTGGCATATGTCCGATTTATTGTTGAGGAAGAAATTCACGAAGAATTGCTATTTGCCAGAACTTTGGAGACTGACACTAAAGGCGAATCAATATTTAATGTCCTGAGTAATTTTTTTACGGAAAAATCGATCCCATTTACAAACATTATTTCAGTGGCAACAGACGGAGCTCCTGCAATGGTCAGGCGATATCGTGGGTTTATAAGTCATCTCAAAAGAATTATACCAGGACTTACAGCTATTCATTGCGTAATCCACCGACAACATCTTGTGGCAAAACATTTAAGTGACAGGTTGAACCAATCTCTTCATTTTGTAATAAAAGCTGTCAACAAAATCAGAAGCAATGCATTGAATACACGTTTATTTGCTCAATTGTGCGACGAAAATGATGAAGACTTCCAACGACTGCTCTTACATACTGAAGTACGCTGGTTGTCGAAAGGTGCATGCTTAACGAGATTTTACTCTGTTTTCGATTCCATATTAGAGTTCTTAGAAAGTAGAGATCCGGATTTAAAAGAAAACTTGATCAAATTCAAAGCAGACATTGCGTATTTGACAGATTTGTTTAAAAAATTTAATGATATTAACTTGCAGTTACAAGGGGACAGCTTGAATTTAATAAAAACAAAGGGGATAATTTCGGCTTTTCTTGGGAAATTGAAATTTATGAAGCAAAACATTAGTCGGCGCGAATTCTCTCAATTTCCAAACTTGTCGCAGGTAGAATGTATTGATGAGGATATCCATACCTACAGTCAACATTTAAGTGCCCTGCATGATGACTTCAAAACCAGGTTTGAAGATATACTGACGATGGATATACCACCATGGATAATAAATCCATTTGATGAAACGGAAGTGGCCAATGTTGTATTACAAGAGGAGCTGCTCGAGCTAAGCACTAATGAGGAGCTGAAGGTGAAATTTAGAAAAGGCTACCCAACATTTTGGCTGCAAGCAGAAATACCCGAAAAATATCCTGGACTGTGGGAAATCGCAAGGAAATTTTTAATAGCTTTTCCCTCGTCATATCTTGTCGAAAGGAGTTTAAGTGCCGTTACAAACCTCTTAACAAAAAAAAGGAGCAAATTAAACATCACAGAGCGGGGGGATTTGCGGTTATTGCTCACAAAAATAAAGCCAAACATTGATCGTTTGCTGACACTCCATCAGATACATCCTTCCCATTAATTAAAATTATGACCTGAACCTATATTACCTTAATATTTTTTTCTTGTAATTCTATTCTTTTAATAAATAAAGTGATATAAAATGTACCATTTTTCGTTTTTATTTTACATATCGAAATATAGCGACAGAACTCAGAAGTGACACAATTTTTATTTTTTGGCGACTTTAAGAATGTGGTAGAAATGTAGCAGCAGGGGGTCCACCGAAACCAGTAAAATTTTGAAAGTGGTCCACGAGAAAAATAAGTTTGGGAACTACTGCCTTAGTACATACTAGAAGTGCGAGAGCGAGACAAAGCAATATGTCAGAGCGAGATAATCGATGTACTAGATCGTTCGCGATATTATTCCCGTATGGAAACACGCGACGATTGTACGAGAATTTTCCGCGGACAGCGCTACTCAAACTTCCGCGGGCCGCATTTTATTTTTATTTATTTTTGATTTCGTAACACTGCCCCCTTCTTAGAGATGCTCGTCCCGAGCATCATCATTACTTCCGTGATATTTCGCCAAGCGGTCGATGTGAACAATCTTCATTGCTCCTCTTGGTTGACGCTGTATCCGATACGTCACATCATTTAGTCGCGTTACCACCCACTTGGTTTGTAACTTTGGCGATTTCCCTTTCCGGCGAGTCGGGTTGTGAAGCCAGACTAGAGGTCAGTCCCTTTGATGGCTTTCCACTATTTTTGCCAGATGTCTCTCGATCGTCTGATTAAACCGTTCGACCATCCCGTCTGACTGAGGATGGTAAGCCGTGGTTCGGGTTTTGTTCATTCCCATAATCCTGCAAACTTCTTGAAAAACCTGTGACTCAAAATTCCTGCCTTGGTCGGAATGGATTTCCAAGGGCACGCCAAAGCGACAAATCACTTCTTCCACTATCTTGGTTGCAACTGTCGTAGCTTCTTGGTTTGGTATGGCGAACACTTCCGGCCACTTAGTGAAGTAGTCCATGACAACCATGAAATACTTGTTCCCTGAGTCAGTGACAGGAAATGGTCCAGCAACGTCGACTGCAATGCGTTCCCAAGGTGCACCGACGTTGTACAGTCGTAGATTCCCTCGGCTCCTGGTATGTGGCCCTTTTACGGCAGCACAAGTTGTACACTTGCGGCACCAGTCCTCCACATCCTCCCGACAATGGAGCTAGTAGAACCTTTCGCGGATTTTCGTTAGCGTCCTCTTGACTCCCAAATGTCCACCGGACACGCCGTCGTGTACTTCCCGAAGAACATCACGTATTTTTGTTCTTGGAACCACAATTTGCAGTTGAAACTCTCTGCCGTTAGGTTTATCCCATTTCCGGTAGAGTATTCCGTTTTGTACAACAAGGCTATCCCATTGCGCCCAGTACGCCTTGGAAACAGTGCCTGTCGGTGCAACTTCACTCCACTTTGGCTTATCATTACTTTGTGCCTTCCACCTGATGATGTGCCGTAGGTCATCATCATTCTCTTGCTCCTTTCTCATCGCATCGTTCTCCCAGGTCTCTAATGGTTCTGTCCGAGTTAGCTTTACTGTCATTTCTTTTAACTCCTGCCTGATACAGTGCTTACAATCTTCTGGGCAGGGTCTGCGTGACAGCGCATCGGCGTTTCCATGGGCCTGTCCTCGACGGTGTTCGATAATGAAGTCATATTCCTGAAGTTGTTCAATCCATCGAGCAACTTGACCTTCTGGGTTCTTGAATTGCAACAGCCATTTTAACGCTGCATGATCCGTGCGAAGTAAAAACTGCCTACCGATGAGGTATTTGCTGAAGTGTTGTAGCGTCTTCACTACTGCCAGTAGCTCCCTTCTTGTCACACAATAGTTCTTTTCCGGTTTAGACAGCGACTTACTGAAGTACGCTATAACAACTTCCCTTTCTTCCTGCTTTTGAGATAGTACCCCACCGATTGCGGTATTACTTGCATCCGTATCCACTATAAATTGACCTTCTGGTTGAGGGTATCCCAAGACTGGTGTTTCGCATAGATGTTTCTTCAGTTTTTCGAAGGCAATTTCGCAAGCTTCATCCCAACTAAATTGACGTTTCTCTTCAGTTAGTCGGTGTAATGGCTTTGCAATCTCCGAGAATCCTTTCACGAAACGTCTATAGTACGAGCAAAGGCCAAGGAATGCCCGTACTTCTGTCTTGTCCTTGGGGGTAGGCCACTTCTGGACGGCTTCCACTTTCTCCGTGTCAGTCAGGATTCCTTCACTGGTAATGACATGGCCTAGATAGCTCACTTCGTTCCTGAATAAGCGGCACTTTTTCGGATTCAATTTTAGGTTGGCTCCATGAATTTTCTCGAAGACTTGCTCCAAGTTCCGCAAGTGGTCCTCAAAGTCTCGGCCAACGATGATAACGTCATCCAAATATACTAGACAGGCTTCTCCTACCAATCCTGCTAGTACACATTCCATCAGTCGCTCGAAGGTAGCTGGCGCGTTACATAATCCGAATGGCATGACGTTGAACTGCCATAATCCCTTGCCCGTCGAGAATGCAGTCTTCTCCTTATCCTTCGGATGGATTTCCACTTGCCAGTACCCAGATTTTAAGTCCAATGTTGAAAACCATTTCATGCCACTAAGGGTATCCAAGGTGTCATCAATCCGAGGCAGCGGGTAACTGTCCTTCTTGGTGATGTCATTAAGTCGTCTGTAGTCAACACAGAACCGCGTGCTTCCGTCCTTCTTCTTTACTAGCACGACTGGTGAACACCATGGACTTGCTGATGGTTCAATAATTTTATTCCTTTCCATATCCGCCAGCAGCTCTTTGACTTCTATTTCTTTGGCTATAGGGATTCTTCTCGCTCGCTGTCGGATGGGTCTCTCATTTCCGGTGTCAATCCTGTGTTGTACTAGCGACGTTCTTCCTAAGTCTCCTTCTTGGCTGGTGAAGATGTCGGCGTAGCGCAGTAGAAACTTCTTAGCTTTAATGCTCTGCGAGTACGTTAGATTGCTTTTGCAGTTACTTAGAAGCTCCTTGACTGTAGAATCACTGGTACTCCTTGTATCTGAGCTTTGTGTTGTACTGCACTTTTTCAGCCAGACAACTTCCTCACATTTTCCAATGATGTCGCCTTTGTTTAAGGTCCTCTCTTGGTCGCCTAGATTAAATACTCTTACTACTGCGGTGTTTCTTCCTTTCACGAGAGTCCTCGCGGTCATGAGTTCTCGAGCCGCAGGTTTATTAGCTATCTCCTCAATCAACACGCATCCGGTAGATTTCTTGTTCCTTGTTATTGGTAACTTTACTAGTACTTGGGCTTCTGCTTTCCCAGGTATGACCGTTTGCTTTAAACATGTCACTCTCCCGTTAATGCCTCCTAGGATGATGATCTCTTCTTCACCACACTTGAATACACCACTAGCAACGTCTATTCTACAGTTGTACTTTTTCATGAAATCTAATCCCAATACACAATCGTCCATAATTTCAGCCACGATGACGTTGTGGGTATATGTGGTTTCTCCCATAGACATTTTTACAGACACTTCTCCCAGGACGGGTATCGGCTGGCCGGAGGCAGAAAGAAGCCGACAGTCCAGTTTCCTCATGCTTCTCATTATGGTCCTTACTAAGTGAGGTCGGACTATTGTTCTTGATGCTCCGGTATCCAGCGTCATCCTGCAGTTGATCCCATTTACAGTTCCAGATATTACGAGACTATTTCCGTTGCATGCCTGAGAGATAATGGTTGTCGGGGCTTCCTCCGCGCCAGCCAGTACTCGCCCCCTAGTCCTGGCTCTTACTCGTTTCCCTGGTTCCTCTCCGATGATAAAGCCTCCTGCTTCATCTTCAGTTCCTTCACGTCGTCTTCAAGCTTCTTGATCTTTGGGCAATTCATTTGTAGGTGCCCTCGGTCGCCGCACCTATAGCACATGGATCCAGGTCTCTTCCTTAGTGGAGCTTTTATTTCCCTAACTTCCTCCACTACTTCGCGCACTTTGTGAGTCGCGGAATGACGAATGTCATGTCTGACGGCTTCCACCTCCAAAGCGTGGCCCAGTGCATCTTTTAATGAGGCATGATGGTTTAGCCTTACTGCAGCTCTGACTTCCGAATCCTTGATGCCGTCGCCGAACGCCTGCACGGTGTTGGACTCAAGCATCTTCAAATCGGCCCCTGGATACGCCTTGCGGACGAGTTTTTCTATTTCCAGCGCCCATTGCTGCAGACCCTCTCCTGAGCGCTGGACTCTGTCGCGGAGTTGAGCGCGGAAGACGTGCTCCAAATGCCGTTCCCCGTATCGCGATTCCAGTGCCTCCAGCAGGTCCTTGAATCCACTGCCCGACGGAAGAACCTCCAAGACCGTCAGAGCCTGTCCTCGGAGTGCGACGGTGAGAGCTGTCAGGCACTGTTCATCTGTCCATCCGTTAGCAGCTGCGATGGTCTGGAACTGTTGACGGTATGCGGTCCAGGACGAGGTTCCGTCATATGGCGGCAATTTCACGCTGGGTCCGTGGTGGGCAATGACTGTTCCGCCAGATGCAACTGCTACTCCCGTTGTTTCAAGGCGCACGACCTTCTTCTGTAATGTGGAAAGGTCCGTCTTCATATTTTCCATGTCGTTCCCAAGAGTCGTGACGCGTTCCTCCACCAAGTCAACATCCTTGCGTAATTTGGTAACCACGCCACTAACTTCACCAATAGCTGACAGGAGTTGTTGTTGAGCCTTTTGTTGAAGCTTCTCCTGCATTGTAAATTTGTTGTCCAGCATTGTAAATTTGTTGTCCAGCATTCGCATCAATTCCCCAAAATCAAAGAAAGGCGCAGCCTGGTGGGCGTTGGACTTGTCCTGGTGGGCGTTGGACGTGGCCTGGTTGGTGTTGGACGTGGCCTGGTGAGGGTTGGGCATGGCCTGGTGGGCGTTGGACGTGTCCTGGCAGGCGTTGGACGTGTCCTGGTAGGCGTTGGACGTGGCCTGGTTGGTGTTGGACGTGACCTGGTGGCCGGTGGCCGCGGTGGGAGCGGCCTGGTCAGCAGATCCAGTAGAACTGGCTTCCGCAGCACGCTTCGCCCTCGTCTTCACACCCTCACTGGTGACGTCTTCTCTCGGAGTCAATGGCATCTCCAAATCCACTTATGACACCAATTGTTACGAGCTCGGGGTTCGCAATTTGGAGAAAAACACCTGATGACTCTTAAAAACGTTTATTCCAACAAGGATGGTCGCCGACGTCACTTAACTTCACTTATCACTAACAATGTCCCAAACACTTGCTAATCACAGTCACTATAACTTGCCGAGGTCGCTTGTATCACTTGTTATTCGCTCCGGATATCGCTTCTTGATCGCACTTGTAGCTCAGTTAAATTAGAACTGCTCTCCTGAGGCACCTTCCGATATTTATATGGCCCGGGAAACCCGCTCCATAAGTTTCTAGAAAGATCACAACTACTCCGGAATAGAGAGAGAGGGATACTCTCTGTCTCGTTCCCTTAGTACATACTAGAAGTGCGAGAGCGAGACAAAGCAATATGTCAGAGCGAGATAATCGATGTACTAGATCGTTCGCGATATTATTCCCGTATGGAAACACGCGACGATTGTACGAGAATTTTCCGCGGACAGCGCTACTCAAACTTCCGCGGGCCGCATTTTATTATTATTTATTTTTGATTTCGTAACAGTATTAATTATTTCAGGGCCACGGCGTAATGGTGTTTGAAGATGGCACTCATTACGAAGGAGAGTTTAGATCTGCCGGCGTTTTTTCCGGAAAGGGAGTCCTGACATTCTCCAGCGGCGACAAGATTGAGGGGTCCCTGTGCGGAGCGTGGACTGAAGGCGTCAAGATCAGTAATGCTACCATGCAGCTAAATGTATCCAATCCTGCCTTACCATCGAATTCTAAACCAAAGTATGTTGAAAATTAGGTTAATTTTATTAGAACAATTTTTTGGCAGTGGGGGTAGTTGTAATATTTTGTAGTAGACAAGATTGAGGGGTCCCTGTGTGTAGCGTGGACTGAAGGCGTCAAGATCAGTAATGCTACCATGCAGCTAAATGTAGCCAATCCTGCCTTACCATCGAATTCTAAAACGAAGTATGTTGAATATAAGGTTATTATTACCATTTTTGGGCGATTTGGAGAAATCATATTTTGAGATATTCATAATTTCAAATCACAGTTACAGCAATTTGTTGCAATAATAGCTCCTTTAGAACTGAAACTGATGTGCCATTACTGACATTTGATCAGTGTTTTTCTGTTTAAATAATAATCCTATACTATTAAACGAGCAATATTTGTATGTATGTATATTTATATATATATTTGTCTCGCGTTTTCGAAAACGGCTCTAACGATTTCTTTGAAATTTTAAACATAGGTTCTCATAAAGTCAAACAATTAATCTAGCCAGGTTCCATGTCTGGGAAAATTCGTTTTTCCCATATTTTCCAGCAAAAAGATTTTCCGCATGAAATTGTAGTTATAGTACAATAATTTCGGCGCCGGCGGGTCTGCTTCGATAGCCCAGTGGTTAAGACATCTGCTTTGTACTCTGGTGGTTCCAGGTTCAAATCCCAACTAAAGAAAGTTTTGTTTTTCTTTTTTTTGTGTTTTTTTTTGTTTTGGAGTATAAAAGTATTAATCAGTATAAATCGCGCATATATTATTTTAAAATGGCTTGAAAGAATTATTAATTCGGTTATAACGTATTAAAATATTTTCCTAAGAAACATTATAGTTTCAAATCACAAGTCATTAAAGTATCACCATTTTCTCAGGATTCCGTCATCAGAACCTGTTGAAACTAATATGGGACCAACTAGACGGTCCAACCTTTCAGACAAAAAAATGAATTTCAAATCGGTTCACGCGTCTTTGAGAAATCGAGTAACAAACATTTAAAAAAAAGATTCCGACGAATTGATAACCTCCTCCTTTTTTGAAGTCGGTTAAAAATTGAATGATAAATTCTACCACTGACCCAAAGAAAATACTTACCAATCCACGGAGTAAATAGTGTACCTACCAATTCAAATAGGACTGAAACGTGGAAAGTACTTAAGGAATGCAACTAACAACGATTAACGCTAGATGGCGGTAATCTATTTACTGAAAAAGTACAACGCGCTATCGTTGTGTTTTCAAATCGCATAGGTGATGTATGTAAGCCATACCAAATTTCATCAAAATCCGTCCAGCCGTTTGGCCGTGAAAGAGCAACAGAAAGACAGACAGACAGACTTTCGCATTTATAATATTAGTATGGATGGATACCATAACTACCGAGCGGAGCTCGGTCGCCCAGGTACTATAATTCAAATTCGTCATTCTCTTCCAGTTCATTTGGCAAACTGAGCGTCGCACCAAATCAAAAATGGAACGCTCTGTTCCGCCAATGTTTCCAATGCCTTGGCGTTCCAGAGACATTATTGACCCCAACCGGAAACCACTTCGCAAACGGGCCTTCCCCCACCATAGACAACGTGAAAATCTGGCAAAATGTTGCTGTAGCCATTTCGTGTTCGCACAAGGAAAAACATAAAAGCTCTATAAAAAAGCCTAAAGGGTTTGAGATGGAAAAATCGGTGGATTGCTTGGAGGTTATACCGCATTTTGGGCAGAAAAATTTGGATTTGGATAGCTATTTTGAGTTGAAGCAATATTTGCAAAATGTAAGTTATTGACTATATCTTGTATTCAAAATTGTACAATCAATAATAAATATCTTTATTCACGAAAAACATGGTATGTATTGGAGATGGACCGAGTACTCGGTTGGTACTCGGCATACTCTGCACCTTTTTCAGTACTCGTACTCGGTCGAATAATTCGGTTCAACTGCCGAGTGTTGGTGCCGAATATTTTAACCTTTTCAATGGTATATCTGATTTAAATGACATCATATTACATGTATTAATGACGTCTCATATTTGCGTTCAAAGGGTTCATAAGTAATAAAAACAACTTTAATAGTAGAAGCCAGTTCTTGGAAGCAGCTTTAAAAAGCAAAATGGTCGCATGTCTTGAAATGTTCACATTTACATTCGGTTTATTTTCGTCTTTTCGGTACATTTTACAGAACTGAGATACCGAACTCTGCCCATCTCTAGTATGTACATTGATGTTACAATTATCATTTATTGGATCACATCTTTTGTCACATTTTATGACATGCGAATAATTAGGTAAGTATCTTCATAATTAAATTTAGCATAATTGAATTAATTAAACATGAAAACATAAAACGCAAAATTAAAGATCTTTGAAATAATGCAATATCAAAAAATATAATAAAAATAAATACTTATGGTCAAAAAATTGATTAATGTTTGCATATAGACTTTATTGGTACATTTTAAGAAAGTCATGAGGTTGTTAGGTCAATATTTTGTAGAAACATTTACAGTAAAACAAAGCAAGGAACTAAACTTCTGTAAAATAAAAGTGACATTTAATTTCGCCGTTGGTCATGTTGGTTTTTATCGCGAATTGACATATAAAATAAACTTAATTTTATTGATTTTGTCGCAAACTTAAATTCAAATATCAGCTAAATTCTTCTCATTTTCTTTCAGGCATGCGAATCAAAACACCATCCGCTAGGCCAATTAGTTCTAGGCCTTACCAAAGCTTTCAACACCACATACGGTGGTGTCAGAGTTCATCCGTTACTCCTCAGTCATGCGGTGAAAGAGTTAAAAAGCATTACCAGTCGGCTGTACCAAGTGGTCAGGTTGTTGTTCCCGGCGTTGCCGATAGAGGGCGCTGACTTGGTGTTGCCATATACCACGGAGGAGACTGCGGACAGTAATCCTGTTGAAGGGTAAGTTTTTTTTATTGAAAAGCAAAAGGTTTTTTTGACTTCCTGTCAAACAGTTACCGTAATCTGCTATGCTTAAATTTGAATAACAGTTTAGATTACCATGTATATAAATATAGTTACGTACACCGACAGGTCATCTTCTTCGTCCAAACGTGTTTTCCTAGTTGTGTCCTCCGCTTACGTTTCGGAGCCAAGGGTACGCTGTAAGTCATGGTTCTTGATTTGGTGGTACTGATAATTACAATAGAAATGCACCGACACTTCTTATGTCGGATTGCAGGATGAACATGGCCGATTGACAATGTAACCTACACGAAATGATGATGTTGATGAATACTAGACTAATATTGACTTACCAGATAAGACGTAGGTTATAACTTTTACCTATTTCAGCCGCCAAAAAAACGATAGTAGGTACTTATTACTTCATTCCATAAATTTTTGGGCTATTTTTGAAGGAACTTAAATATATTTCATTACAGCGAGGTGGTATCAGCAGCTTCGTTGCTCCAACCAACATTACTGCCCCGCGTTCACCCGGCTTTGTTCGTGTTATACGCGCTACATAATAAGAGAGAGGACGACCTCTACTGGCGACGGCTGATGAAGTGGAACAAACAGCCGGACCTCACATTAATGGCTTTTCTAGGAATTGACCAGTAAGAAAATAATCTACTAAAATTCATAGGATTTTGTGATAGATTTCTCACCAGTCTAGATACAAAATTGGCACTGTATACATTCTATACAATAAGAGAGAGGACCTCTATTGGCGACGGTTGATGAAGTGAAACAAACAACCGGACCTCACTTTAATGGCTTTTTTTTGGGGATTGATCAGTAAGTCAATATTTTATTTCATATAGGAATATATTTTTTTAACACCTGACCACTGAGTTCAGAAATTTAATCCTCAAGGCGATTCTTCTTCTTATCGTAGACGTTTATCTCAAATACCCTTCGATTTCCAAAGTTAAGCCGCCCATACAGCCCTGTATGAGGGCATGCTATAATGAGAATTAATTCTTCATTATAAATGGTGGATTTAAAGCCGTGGGCCTTTTCTACTAATCAAATAACAGGTTAATAGTTAAAAGTAAAAAGAATTTTGTTGCCAACTAATAAGATTTTGTTACAGAAAATTCTGGATCGGTTACAATACCCAAAAGTCTCCTCCGTACTCGCCGCTTAAAGAACAACTATTCCAAGAAGCCGTAGAGACTTTACAACAACTCAAGACCACTTTCTCACCAATCGAGAAGCTTCTAGTGATAAGAAGTACTTTCCAAAAGATGACGACTGCTGTGCAACAGGAATTAGGTAAATTGAGTCTTTTGTCAGTTTCAATAAGGTCTATTTTCTCTTGATTTATTAAAGTTAAAAAAAACACTAATCTCCATTCCTTAGAAGTAGTAGAGACGTTACAACAACTCGAGACCACTTTCTATCCAATCGAGAAGCTTCTAGTCATACGGGGTATATTTTAAAAGATGACGATTAATTTTTAAGTATGGGGATCGTGGCACAATCAAACATACCCATAACTCGAAATTGTGAGAATTAAGATTCTATAGGATATATTTAATGAGGTAATAATACTGTTAACATTTAATATGACTTTTACCAAAATGTGTGTCAACCATGGAGTAATTACAAAGAGGAGAGGCCGTTTGAAATGGCGCAGTAACATGATCATTGGCGCCTCGCCGACACAAAAGTGGGCGGAGCTTGTCATGATTGGAGCGACGTCTGAAACCAAGCACCCCGCACGTCTGCCTTCCGCCCCGTGTAGCCTCACAAACACTTTCTTACAAAACGCTTATTACGGCATCTCCTCTTTGTAATTACTCCACGGTGTCAACATCTTGTATTATATTCCATGTGAATATAATTTTAAGTGCTAATATTTTCATCATGTCACAGTGTTATTTTACGTTAAGCAAAAAAAAAAAGATTTGATCCGACACTATTCGCCGCGACTATCGCCCGCACCCCGTGGCCGACACCACGCGGTATATTATGTCAGTTTCACTCGCCCGCCGCCGCCGCCCGCGCGATTCGCCCGTTGCCACGCCCCATTCGCCTCGCCAGACGCGCCAGACGCGCCAGACGCCAGTGCGCGTGGCTTGGCTAGCGCGTCAGTATGTTTTAGTTTTACACGCGCGGATGTACGCACGAATAGTCGTCGTAGCGAATTTCTCCATGGCCAAGTTGTTAATCGTATCGCCTCATCTATAAAGAATTTCGTACGTTCGTTATGCTACTTTAACTAAAATAGTTTAGTCTCTTTTCTGTGTAATCTATATTTGACGTAAAAGAACTAGACGAAACAGATTTTAGTTAAAATTAGCTAAACGAACGTTCTTTAATTGTTATGAATAATCTCTGCACACACTTTCGTATTTAATATTAAATGGACATAGCGATTATTTTTTTTTAATTAAACTTTAACTACTTAGCTACCATCAAAACTTATATTTATTTCACAGTAATAAGGTTTAGTCCAAAAGCAACAAGTCAAAACTACTTCGTATTCATAGACTAGACGAGTTGTATGACAAATTATCTAAACTGAACTTCATGTCACGGTAATAAGGTTAAAATATTCAACAGGTCAAAACTACCTATGGAGCATGGATGAGCTGTTCCCAGTATTTCATTTCGTGGTCGTTCGCGCTCAAATACTCCAACTCGGCTCAGAGATACACTTTGTTGAAGATTTTTTGGAACCCGGCATGCAGCACGGGGAATTGGGTCTAATGTTCACTACGCTTAAGGTAAATATTTCTTAGAATGTTTGTTAATAATATCTCTTTTTAAAGCCTGATTCCAAAACAAATTTTAAGTATAGCCCGACCAGGAAAATAACAACCTTGCATTGACGTCGCTGCTGATAGCCTTTACATGGCAACATGTTATATGTGACATGTCAACAAAAAAATTGTCAATGTCATTCATTTAATAAAATAGAAATCGATCCTTACATTTTATTCGCATTTAATATTATAACATCTTTCTCATTATTATGAATTATTTTTGCCATTTTGATAAATAAATAGACAGTGTCTACTCCTGTCTCTTTTTGGCATTAACGTTGAGATGACGGAATATTATATGAATACCTAGTAAAATAATTTAGTTCCAATATTTTTCTGCAATGTGGCGAAGGTTGCTATTTTATTAGTCGGTCTATAAGTCAGTCTTCTTAGGACACTGCAGGTTAGAATCACCTGATTGTTTGATAGTTAAATATAATAAGGCACAATAAGTCAAAGGCCCCTGCTGCCATCTGGTGGTTGTTAAAGGAACCACATCAGAAGCCGAAAGGCGGTTCCGAAAAACTCGGTCAACAAGGCCGATTGACTAAGTAACCCATATCGAATATGAATGAAATGAAGTTTTATTTATAGTAAATAGAAGATTACATGTATATAGATTAAATTTTATCCCACAGGCCTGCTATTTTCAAATACTTCAAGAGAAGATGTCCATTAATTAAAAAAATTACAAAATTAACGTGAAGATCTCGCAATACGTAATGGTGCGGTTAGTTTTAAATGCTTCAGCAATATTTTGCGAATTTACTGCGCTAGGTGTTCAATTAGTAACGTATTATATTGTCCTCTTACTAGGTACTACAATTGGTTTACACAAACTTAGTAGCACTTTTGTTTATTATTATTATTTCTCAATTTTGTTTTCTAAACTATGTTTAAAACAAAACGTAAAAAAAAAATGTATAAAGCCTGTATCAATGGAAAAAGACAATAAAGTAAACAATGGCAATTTATTAAAATTATCAACCACTTATCAATGCTTATCGTATTCAAAAATCAATGAATACACAAATAATTTTCAAGAAATACACCATCGACAAACCTATCTCAATGTCAGACGGTCATACTTGTTTACCATAGATTAATAATTGGTCTCGCGCGCTCGACTAGATACCGCGCTGTGAAGAAAAATCAGTTTCCAGAATGCGGCCACTTAATAGGAAAGTGTGTTGCCAGCTACTTGACTGGTGCCCGACCAATGGGAAAATTATTAATTGCTGCGGTCTTGTTACGTATTATAAAAAGTAGCTCAGAAAAACCTTTAAAATGAAATTAAAATAAAACTGGCCAAGTGTGAGTCGGCTCGCGTGTAGAGGGTTCTGTACTATTTTTTATTTTTCTCTATTTGGACCTCCTAAACAAATTTAAAATTATCTCATAGGTTTTCCTGTAATTTATTAATCGAAATTCAGGAATCGATAGTTTCGGAGATAAGGTAGGGGAAATGGTTAGTTTTTGTCTACTTTATTTTATAATTCTAATAAAGAATCCTAAAATTGCAGAAAAACTTTCTTTTGATTTATTATTACACAGTACAGTATGTTAAACGTTACTTTAATTTTCTATTTAGCTTGGAGCTAATTGATTACTGACCTCTTTTTAGTTGTAACCCGGGTTTAAATACAGATAAATAAATAGACATACACATCCTATTAATATTATAAACGCGAAAGTTTGTAAGTATTAATGGATGTTTGTCACAACTAAACCGCTGAATTGATTTTTATGAAATTTGGTACGGATATAGTTCAAGACCCGGAGTCAAACATAGGCTACCTTTTGACGCAGGCGGAGTTGCGGTAAACATCTTGTACATACGAGTAGATATTATCATGGCCTTTTTCCATACAGTAGTGTTGCCGGAAAATACATTACACATCGAATAATAATAGATTCTTTGATAGTTAAAAATATAATCTAAGGTATCGATAGTGATCATATATCGATAGTATTGATATTGATACTATTGATAATATATTTCTGTAATTTTTTTTCTGTATGAGTTGAATGACGATGATTTGTGTTATGCCCGCTGTACATCCCGCCGCCGAGTTCCGGTATATCTGTATAGTATCGGTGCCTGAAATGCTTGGTATTGTTGTTAATCCATTAATCGATTATTTTTCATAAATTCTCAAAAATCAATACTACAGATTAGATTATATCGATACATAATCGATTAATAACCATGATATGAACGATTACCTTTGTTAATTAAATCGATATAATTTATATCAACCCATTTCAATAATCCACTAATTGTTTGATATTGCAGTTAATAATCGATTAACTGTCAAAATTAGATAAAATTAATTATATCAATACTTTCGATATCATAGATTATTTAAAAAAAAAAAACAAATTCGATTAATCAATTACCCGGCAACAATACCCTACGGGGTACCAACTACCTAAAGGCCATATTTAGAATGTTGGTCGGCGTAAAGTGGAAATGGAATCAAAATAGTGATAGGTTGCTAGTCGCATCGCCTACTGATAGTCGATTTTCGCCCACTTCCTCGGCCGGCTTATATGGTCTGCGCGGGAATAGAAGCAGTAGTACATTCCACGTATTTACTTTTCTCCCAGATCAGCATTAAAGAAATAAGATGTTTGTGGCGTACGTCCACGTCTTTTAATTAAAAAGGAAGCTATAGTTTTATTAAGTTGTATAGTATTAGTATTATAAGCTTTTTATTTTGATATTTACTTGTAAATATTTTAAATAAACTGCAATACTAAAACTTGTTAATTTTAGATAATTTAACTTAAAAATTTGTATATTTCTAATGTCAACGAACAAGCGGACAAGTGTTGTTGTTTTATATAGATAGCGAATGCGATGCGCGCGCATGCATGTCAGCCGCCGCGATCGGCTCGGACGATGCGCGCGCAGCCCACGCCACGGCGATCCGTGCGTCTCGCCGGCTCGCCAGTCCGAATACCATCTTGAGACTGAACGCACGTTGCTTGCGCTCGCATTCGCGCGCTTACGTAAACTCATTTCTCGCTTGATCCGTTCCTTCACTTTTCTCACCTGTATTTTGTGCTTATCATAACCTTCTGTTAATCTTTAAGTTGTCGGTGTGCTTGTATTGTATTTGTTCTATTTAATTGTGCTGAACTTTTAATTATAGTGTTAAATTACATATTGACTTTATTTAATTATCCCGCCTCATAGCACAATAGCCTAACTTATCATACACATTACGCACGCACCCCGCTTTATGTTAAAGACAGACAAAATTGTCAGAAAAAGTCAAAATTACAACATCTCTCTTTTGGAGTCGGGAGTTAAAAAACAAAATATCTAAATAATAAAAATCGAAACCTCGGGGAATTTGGGATTATTTAATACACGGCAACATTGAGCACCGAGCGGTACTTCGCGCCATATATTAGGGTTATATTATTTTCGTGAGTAATTTATGTCCATATTTCGAAATAATACAATACTTATTGATGGTATGTAATACCAGTATCTTCCTTATTTCTTTTAGTATTATTCTTACACAGTTTGACTACGCAAACTGCACATTTTGCGTCTACTTTTACATTGAATTTTATATTTATCTAGACATGCAACTCACTCATCGGTCGCGGCATTACTGACGCGGGTATGCCGCAACCATGCCGGTTTCGGCATGGTTTTAGTTGCGAATTTATGTAGTATGCCGACGGTATCTAGTCGTAGCGCAGCGGAGACCAATTATTAATCTATGTTGTTTACATTATTGTCTTTTCATTGAGATAGACATTAGTAGGAGGCATTCGTCGTAATGTGTCATATCAACAAATCAAGAAACTAGACAAAAATTGTAGCAAGAATTGCAGACTACCAACAATGGTATGATGTTGATATGGACGCTAACATCCGCACTCAGAGTCACTTCAAATAAATAAATTCTATACTAATGAATGTGTTTGTGTTCCTGTGAAGATTTTTTGCTTTCAGAGAGCGGTGGTAATTTACTCTTAATTAAAGTGCCATCTTATAACTTACGATTGAAAGCTACCAAGTTCGTGTTAGGATAACATAAGTGAAAAAGGCATAACTTATTAAAAATGTGTGTCCGATATTTGTGTCAAAATTTTTTTTTATTAGTAGACAGCCAATCAGGTGGTTTTTGCGGTTCGCCAAGCTATTTTATTTATTAACATTGTTCTGGCTTTTTATTGTTTTCAATTTTATTAAACCATTGTTAAAACAGAATGCAAAAAAGTTTTCCTTTCCTAATTTCAGCAAAAATAAGAACAGCAATAGATTTTTAAGATAGGTATGTGTAGGAAGATTGATTTGCAAATTAATTTTTAAATAAGATAGTTTTCCGTTATCAAAAGACTTGTTATTTTTTGTAGTCAATTAAATTGTAAGCCCATGATCTTTATTATAATAAAAAAGGTACTCAATGTAGCGCATCTATGATAAAGTTATTTTTGTACGTATTTAATTTGCTTTAATTAGATATATCTAATATTTAGGTAGCTACATATAATTAATTTTGAATTTGTTTTGAGAAAGGGCATTTTTTCTCAAAAATAAGTTAATGTTATCTGGGAGTAAAAATAATTTCAGGAATTTGTTTGAAATCGTCATTTTGTATTTAAAAATTGTTTGAACTATGACAAATTCCAAAATTAAGTAGTTTTGCCAATAAATAGGCAAACTGAGGGAATATTTTGTTACTTTTCTGTAAGGCTGTGAAAATCATTTTCTTTGTATGTATATAAATGTAGCAAACGCGAAAATATGTTTTGTTCAAAATTCAAGCTAAGGTGCCAAAATGTAATTAGCACAGCTATGTATAATGTTTTTGCATTAAAATGCCAATGAATAAAAAAAGATAAATAAGTGCCATCGGAAAGGGTAAAGAGGATTCATGTTGGACACATCAGAAAATTTTTAACCAATCACAGACCTGCAGTAAGTCTTTGAATTTTGATGAGTCTTATTCTTGCCATGTATGTTTTTACATTTAGTCCCATATGAGCAAACATGATAGTGGTGGAGAGATTCGCGTTGAAAATAGTCTTACTGATTAGCGAAACAAAATTCAACGCAGGGTAATTTATTTTATTTATGAAACAATTATTGTTCAACATACAAAATTGCAAAGTATAATACTTTATGCCAAAATCATTATCTAATAACGTGTAATACCTTTTTAACTAACCAAACAGAGTTGTTCATAAAAGTTAACAAACGTTTGTTAAGCCCATTTCAACAAAAAAATAATTTAGTCCCTTTTTCTCATCAAAAGCGTGTTAACTTTTTTATGAATAAGAGGATTGGCATTTAAGGAAATTGGTAAAGAAATTCAAGAGTAAACCATACTAAAGATAATTAAGTATAAATTTCAGTTCTAAAAACTGATGTTTCTTAAGTCTCTTATATATATTTATTTAACTTTATTACATGACATATAATGGGCGGACTAAAAGCCGTAGGCTTTTTCTAACAGTCAACCAATCGTGTAACCAAGTAGTCTGCTAGGAATCATTTTTATGAAATGTTATAAATCAAAGTTGTTAATTTAGTACAAATCATACGAGTTGAGAGTAGTATTCAATTATATGCCATAGTTAGTTTTAGTTTCCTAATCAAATGATATTTTTTATAAGGCATTAACCAAAAATATTAATAATGTAAAATTAATCGACTTTTAAGCGATATTTAACGTATTTCTCGTTGTTGTCGTGCAAAAACAACAATAACTGTCGAGGCTCACTGACGCAGCGTTGAAGCAAATTTCCAAAAAGGACATTCTCTGTAAAAGAGAATGTCATGAAAATGTCAAGAAAATATACAAAACATTCAAATATGGAGCTGAGAAAATGACAAGTGAGCTCGTGTTGCCAGCCGACAAAAAAAAAATGTGGTTAAGTATTAAAAAAAAAAACAAAGAAATATGCTTACGTACCAACTTAAAATTGAAGATGAATACACTCATAGAATATATTATACATATATTCTATGCAGTTTCAATTGTGTAAACATTTGTTTCGTCTATGCATCAGTGAGAATGGACCCTTACCAGCATTAAAACTGTTTGACTGTGTGAATATAATACAAAGAACCTTATAGTACCATATCATAGTAGATAATTAAGAATGTTACATAATTATAATATTTATATATCATCTTGTCATATTGTGTATCTGAAGTGTGTTTAAATAATTGGAAAATGTAATGTTCAATAAAATTAGCTGGATGAGTAAATAAGCCTTTTACTCATCACTGTCAACGTTTACAGTTTGTCACTAGTTATGATTGTGACTATGAGTGGTTCGTTACTAAAAGCCTATAAGAATTGTCAGGATTTCATAAAAATAATACAACCAAGCCTATAAGAATTGTCAGGATTTCATAAAAATAATACAACCAGCTTGTTTATTAAAGGCTATTTATTTCATTCCTATAAAATAACATACCAAATTTCTCTTTTGTACAACATCATATCAAAAATGTACACCATTATATAAATTTCGTCACAGGTAAATGTTACCTAGCTACTCACGTGATTTTTCCTATTTTTCATGGCTATTACACATCATAAATATAATAATTATAGTCCTCTCACTTGCCTTGTATCTGTTATGTAGGTACACAAATTCATAATACCGTCCTGTAATGCTGTACAATATATCTACAATAAGCAGTGTCCTCTTTTTATATATTTTCGCTTATTTTCATTATTTTGTTGACATGCGCATAATGCAAGAAATAATTGTTCTTAAAGCAATCGCTACAAAGTCTTTTCGTATGTTTGCAACTGTCAAAAATATAATGATGGGTACAGATAAAATATTACGTATTATGGTCGAAAAATCAGCCCTAATTATTAATCGAGAGGTAAAATTGCGTGTTAAAGACACATGTTTTTTTCATGTTGTTACCAAATCTCTATTATTTTGTTATGTAATCAGAGAGCTATCAAACCAAATATTATTTTGTTTTATATATTTTAGCTTGAGGAAAAAATTACCGTCAACATGTATAAAACTGTTTCAAACCATAGACAACGTTAATCACAATTACATGTTATGGCTTTTGATTAATATTTTACATTTTTTATATCCTAAGCATACCCTAAGCTTTTAGTAAAGTTTATGATTGAAAGACTTTTAGTTCTTTTGACAATACATTAATATGATATGTCCAATGTAATGGACTCGATTATGTAAAGTAAATTAACATACATAAGGCCCTGACGTGCGCTGTGGCCAAGTTACAGATATTTCTGAATGAAGGAAGATAAAAATTAGCTACATGGCATAACGGGCGAATTCATTCGTCACAAAATTAAACAATTATTGATCTGACGTGCTAACCACAGCAAAAGGGGTAAAGGCAGTGAATCAAAGTTCATTGTTTGTGACAGTTAGGAACGGGATCGAAATAAAACAGTTAATATTACACTATCGGCTAAATATTGTTCATGCATTATAAAATTAAATTAGGGATAACTAAGCATTATGTTATCCAAGCCCAGTGCAGGCACAAATTAGAAACAGTACCGGCAAGAAATAAAGGATTTCATTACATAAACTGTTTTAGTATCAAGTCTCATGTCATTTCAACTGTCAATGTCAAAAGGTATTGTAATTTATACACTAAAACTTTATGCATAGAGTTCATTTCATCCTAGCCGCCACAAACTTCTGAACGGTCAATAGGTGGGTAGCTAGTTAGCCATGTTAAATTTATTTAAAAACATCGAGAGTATTTTCAGAACTTATTTATCTTCTATAGGCAAGAATTTTTCTACGATCATCAGATAATGTATTTGAAAGATATGTAGTACAGCATAAGCACAACCTTAAATATAAGAAATTATATTTTAATACTTTTGTTCGCTATTACACGAGCCGCTATTGTATTTGTACTTTGTTTACAAGCAAATTATAAAAGCGAGCTAGGGACGTTTACTCGTTTCGAAGATAATCAGAGGCCATCGTCAATCAATGACGGCCATATTCAAGCAAAAATACTAATTTAACTAAATATGACCATCAGCACAGATAAATTTGACTATAAAGCTCTATTCAAACTGACGCGAATCCCGCGCGACTTGCGGGACGTCCACAGAAATAAGATTCGGTAGAAGTGCCGAAGTTAACTGCTTATGGCACTTCTACGTATTCTTATTTATGTGGGTGTCCCGCAAGTCGCGCTGGATTCGCGTCAGTTTGAATAGAGTTTAAATTCGATGGAACATTGTGTTATCCACGAAATATATTTTTTTTCTGGCGTAATATACAATTTATAATTGCAAGTAAAACACATTGGCTATGACGCCATGGCACAACGCTAAATAACGCATGTTCCACAAATTGGCGCATAAATTCGACAAAAGCACCTAGGTCTAAACAAAATCAATTTAACAGTTCAAAGACAACGGCGAAAATTATTAAATTATTGCGTTAATTACATCTCCCCGTAATAATTTACACCGATTTTCAATTATAAAAAAAAAATATTCTATCAAATTAATGATACAACAATTTATACCCGAAACTCGCAAGTTAGGTAATGTTAGAGATAAAATAAATGTTATTATATTCCATTAATATAATACGATATTAAGAAAATATCAATCAAATTTTATTGCATGCATTACAATTTCAAATAATATTAACAATATTACTTAAATAACACTGTTGGACGATTTCTAGTCAAGTTACGATAACGTATAATAAACGTCTAAGTTAAGAGTCACAGGGTGTATCGCTAATGATCCTAAGTTACAGTATGTTTAAAAAAAACGCGTCACTAAACAACAGAATGCTTACAACTAGAGAAATCAACGTATATATTACTATAACATTCTACGCTACATGTTAATGCTTACAAATAAATGCCGTCTACTGTGGTCAATGGGTGCGACACCTAGTAATCCACATTGCGAAGCCACAACGAATACGTATTGCTTGCGTGCAGTCGCGTACAAGGCTCACATGGTCGAGTTCAGAATATTGATCCCATTAGAGATTGTTTAGAGAAAGCACAGTTTTTTCACAGACTAACTCAAGATCGAGAATAAGGATTCGATCATTTCAACTAATACGTAAGGGTAGGAGCGTTTAACTTTCACCCACGTACGCTCCTAACTTTGGGTGAAAATGGGAAGTAATATTGGAATCCGAGCTTGTGTGACTTTATGGCCTAATTTGTGTAGGAGAGATTGCTTGTGATGTGGGTAAATGCTAACCCAAGCAATATCATTAAACGAAAAATTCGTGATTCTATTTGTAGCGCCGACAAAACCTTTTATGTTCATATATGGACAAATTCACGACGTATGCAACACGTATACACAGTAAGTAAGTGATAATGTCGTCATCCTGTAAACATGCTACAAATAGAATCATTTTTATAAATAATTTCCGCGACTGCAATCACAAAAACATAAAAAAGTACAAAACAACATACAAAAATTACACATTAATTTTTATTAATAATTTCATATTGCCCTTAAATAATAATTCATAAGATTAATTTCTACATTTGACCAATGCAAGTTTTCCTTATCCAATAAGCCATTTATAATTTTTCGCATATAAATAAAAGAGTAGGCAATGTTAATAATAATTATTAATATATTTAATTTCTTTCTGTCATAAAAATAGACTGAAGTGTATTTTCCCTCTTTAATTTGTGGATTACCGGCCGGTAAGACTATATGTTCTAGTGTATGGAGTTGGGTAAACTAGCGTAATCATACATCTATAAAATATACGTTTAAGGGTATGTACATACACCGGCATAGTTACTAAATAACAAACTAACATGTACACTACCAAAACATTGGATCGTATCGAATATTAAAATCGAGCTTTAAGTTAATAAAAATCTTATTTACACGTCTGTTATCAAACAATAATATATCGATATTGCTCATAATAAAAAAAAAAACAAACTACTTTTTGCTAAGCAATTAAAACAAATAAATAAGATGGCATAGTCAAGCCAAGATGAAGGTGTATATCGATTGTATAAAAGTATAAATTATACTCGATTCATATTAAATGTCCGAATTAGTGAAACCAATTAGAGGCCAATGTGCGTTAAGAGTGCTATATAGTTTCCATAACAGTCAATCGATCGAGTTGCTTAATCAACTAATACTGAAAGCACCATTTTATATTACCTAATTAATTCTTATATAAATCCGTTAGGTATAAATTTTGAATTTTGCCTTTTTCATTTCATTATGGATTGCCTGAAGTATTTTCTTCGATGATTACGGGAGACTGGTTACATTTAAAGTTCACGAATAACATTTAGACTTATTCAATGTTTCCGTATTTATTCTTCGTTCAAACTGAGGCAAATATTGCTCGAGAAGCGAATCTAAAGTCCTATTTTTGAAATCTAACACTCGGTTATGTAGAATGAAAATCATGACGCGACTCGCCGATTTTGAGTCTTAGATTTTAAAAATAGGAGTTCAAATTCACGTCCGCTTTATTCGCCTCAGTTTTAACAAAGCTTAAGATAAGAGAAAAAGAGAGTCTGATAGATCGGTAATGAATATTTATGTATGTTAATCTATGGAACTATCGATCTCGATAAAAAACATCTGCATTTGATAATAATGCAACTTCTATAAAATAAGTCTGATGTTATTCCAAACTTCATAAGTCATGTCGCGTGTATGATTTTATTGATATATTTTTTCACCTTCCATAGTATATAATAGCAAGGTAAAATCCAATATTAGTATAGTAAAGAACACTTTAAAAACGTAGCTCCACATAGTAGAATTGTGTATACAATGGCATCGAATACTATAAAACTAGTATAATACTGAGATAATAATTATCGTAAAATTATGTGCAGCATATTATAATATCGATCACTGAGAGAATAATCTTTTCTTGAAGTACAAGTACTTGAATTAAAGCTGGGAAACATTCCAAAAGGAATAAATTTCTAAGACGACTTTACAATGCAAAATCGAATGCAAATTTCTACAGAAATATACACTAACCATTTATATTCCAAATACTTAGATTTTTAACATAGAAGTTTTGTATACTATTTTAAATGGACTGAATTCCGCATTAAAAATAAATTTATGTTGTGATTACATTTCTTCTCTCAGAGAGTGACATATTGATATATAGATGCAAAGTCCGTCAGAAACTACATCCACCCGTGTTACACAATTAACATTTAATCACTAAACTCATATGACACTGCCGCGATTGACTCCTTATTGTCACCAATAATTACGGGAAATAATTGTTAATATTTATATGTGCACACATTAATACGTGGGTTATTACAGCTTACGCACACATGTGCACGTACCATAGACAGCTGAAGCTACGCCGTTTCGAATATAGAACATGGCTGAATGAACAGATCGTTCTCAAACTGTGATCGCAGCGTAAAGCAATAAAAAAATATAATTCGATAGTTATGATTCAAACGGCGTAACTCCAAAGTGCGGACCCTATTCACCTTAATTTCTATACGTTCTGTCGCTTTTCAATCGTTTATCATATTTATAATTATTATAAAATATGTATGTACAATAATTAATCCATATTCGTTAATTCTAGACCATGATTCAATCGTTTCTCTTCGTTTACTGTAAATATATTTATTTACACGTTTCACTAGTGACGGACACATTATACAGCAGTCGAAATGTAATGGTGAAGTCTATCGGATCAACCATACTAATAAAGTGGATACACAGTGTGGGTAGTGCGATCAATTCCGGGACTTGCGGCAAAACTTCGACACGACAATGATTAAAGCGATCGTTTTGACGAAAGTATCCTAACTTATTTTATTTGATCCCAAGCATGATATAAAAAAATTCGAAAGAGAACTTTTGTCACCGAATCAGACAAGGTATAAGAACACACGCACATTGCCGCAAGCGAATAGGTTAAATAATCACAAATCCATCATATAGACTTACGCACTAAGAGATACCTAAAATGTAAAATAGGTACAAATAACGTCCTTACTATCCAGAAGGCAAAATTGGCACTTATGACGAAGTTCGCTTTACTGACGATCGTTTCGAGGAAGTTCGCGACGTGGTTTGGGGGATTCTCGAGCGATCCGGTTTCCTTAGAACTCGTAAGGACGTCCGTGTTTGCACGCGGTCCATTGCTGGGCGTGTTCTCGTTATGGTTTACAAGGGACGTTGTGAAACGTTCGTGTATGTGACGCAGGTGTGGCGGCCGCTATGTGGGCGGCGAGTTGTTCTGTGTGGGGTTGTATGGATGGTTGGAGTTACGCAACACTGTGTAAACACTGTCCACCTTGCTCAGTTTCTCGAAAAACGGTATCAAGTCTAATAGTTCTGAATCTGTCATGTCGTCGAACCAAGACGCGACAGGTACCTGGAAAAATAAAAGTGAGTTAATTTTGAGAAGTCGATAGTCTAGCGAAGCATGTGTTTTCGCAACGATCGGGTGTGTCAAGCAACACGAGCGTGGCCTTACTTAGGCAACCTGACAGTCGTTGGTTGTGTCTGATGTCTTTGGGCAACCTAAACATTCTAATAGTTTTGCCCAGATATACAAAATTATTAGCCGTAAGGAAATCAGACGACAATCGTTTCATTGTAATAACCAGTGCCCCATATCTAGGACTATGATTACAGCGTCTCTGAAGCGAGAGGAATGAGAGATGAAAAGAGAATCGCGGAGCACCTATTGCTCCATACAACCAACATACATAACAGTTAAACAAAGAACTTGTAAAACGTAAAACAAGCAACGACATACATTCCTAAACAATGTTATCTCTTCTATGCTGGACAATGACATTCACAACACGAAAAGTGTCATTTTATCACGTTGACCGTGTTTATTCGTTTATCTCTTCAACTCAAAATACAGTCAGTGTTAAAAGTGCTAAGTTTTGTATGTATATGTTTGTGTGTTTTTTTCAATTTTGAACAGTTTGAGTTCACCAAAAAAACAAACAATTTTGTAGTACATAATTTACGACAGATTACGCATGCACTTTTACAACCGACTGTATGTACATGAACATTTTAGCCGGCAATAACGTGTAATTTTCATTTTACCGTTGAACATTTCCATCGAAGCATCTATTTAAATGAATTATTGTCAACCGTGGATGTTGCATGAGTTTATTTTCTTGGCACACAAACACAAATTGTTTACAATCAAACATGCCTACGGCCGACAGGCACTAAATAGATGATGATGAACTCCGACCGATTTCGGCTATTGCGACCACTTACTGCTCCTAACCGGTAATTTGGCCTTAAGATGACTTATGTAGCCTATCTTTGCGAAAAACGTTCGTGAATATTGACGGTATGTAAGTACGCCTAGGAAGAAATAGTCAACGGCAGCAGGTTGTCGGGCTTTGAGCTCATCACGCTTAGCGTCGAGATCTGCTTTGCGTTGGGCCTCAAACCTCAGCACTTGATTTTCCACTGTCCTTTGCCATCCTAATCGCAGTATCGCCAAACATTCCAATTGAGATGGTTCTATGATTATAGTTCTCAAATGATTTAAGGACATCTTTTACCGGAGGAGCTGTCCTCTTGTGTTTCCGATTATCCTCCACCAGTTCCCGTCAGGCACGGTGGACACTTAATTTCTAATTTTGATGGAAATTAGTTACTACAGCCTACAAACGCATGAAACAGTCTGTGTCAGATGCCTTTAGGCAGGCCGTACCCTACTGTTGTTAACTTCTTTTTCATCATCCACACGTATTCCCGGTTGCATTATGAGTAGTTTGCTTCGAAGCCTTCCTTCCTTTTTCATATTTCCAGGTCCCCACTTCACCCGATCTTCTGCATCCTTGACAGAGTCCATTAGCACGCATATCCCGCTTTGCGACGTCAAGCCAGCACGAGCGCCAATCTCCGGAGGAGGTGAAAGCCCGGTATTATACTCACAGCGTTGTCCGGATGGAATATGTATGAGGCTGGCGAATTGTCCACTATGACCACACGCCTGAGGTCTCGCCCGAGGCTGTTGAGGTCCTTCACGTAGTTCCCGCGGTGGAACACGCAGCTGTCGCGGAACAAACGCGCGCGAAACACGCCCCATCTAAAATTGTATTTATAAATACTATTTAATATAAAAGCTTATCACAAACCATAACCACACTGAGTCGGGACCAAGAAAGTCATTAGACTCGTAAGAAGTGGCAGAACGGCGAAGAATTGACAATGTTTATGTGTTAAAACTTGTTGAGCAGTGAAAACGGTTTTCATATTTTCACGTTCGTTTCGTTCGCAACGCGCGCGCTGTGCACTAGTCATCTATGGGATGAGGTTGCTTACTTCTCTTTTTTTCAATTCTCAAGGAGCCTCGGTCCCCGGAGTATCTAAGGTGTAAGTTGATACTTGAACTTCTGACGGTCACGATAGGCAACTTAGATCTTCCAAAAAAAATACCCTTTCTACTCCCCTATTTCGGTCCACTCGGCTCTGGAATGCTCTACCTGATGACATCAAAGAGACCATTACTAAATTCGCTTTCAAAAGAAAAGTCAAAATTCACCTCACTAGCATAATATCACCCTAAATCGTCATCTTTTTCAGTTTTCATCTCTTCTTTTATGTATGTTTATGTATGTATATGTATAGTTATGAATACTGTATGTAAATCTATGTATGTTTATTTAGCAGTTAAGTGTTTTTTTTTTTCTCTCATTGTATTTTTAAAATAATTCGCGCCGCACATAACTTTTCTGTTTTTCCTAATGGTTGACTGGGAGAGAATGCTTTTAGCATTAAGTCCGTCAATTGTAAACTTGTGGTACAATAAAGATTTATAATTGAGCGACAGAGAGAGAGAACTAATTCTCTTTCTCGCATGCGGTTAAAGCTCCATTCAAACTGACGCGAATCCCGCGCGACTTGCGGGACGCTCACAGAAATAAGAATACGTAGAAGTGCCATAAGCAGGCCAGTTAGCTTTGGCACACGCTACTACTTCTCTTATTTTCTGTGGACGTCCAGCAAGTCACGCGGGATTCACGTCAGTTTGAATGGAGCTTAAGCCTTCAAAATATTGCTAGATTGTAATAGTGTAGTCAACACGCTTGTTCAACAAATCAGCCACAGGGTCCGCGTACTTGGCGAGCAAAGCAGTGAACAGCACACATTCGTACAGCTCGGAGCAACGTGACAGAAACTCGTCCACGTGCGGTCGTTTCAATACGCACACACTTGCGAAATTAAACCCATGCATACAGAACCATAAGTAATGATAATAGTCAACACAATCACTAAAAAATGGTAGAAAACGCCTATGGCTTTATTAAGTCCGTCATTTACATTTGTAATTAAGTCTTATAAATGAACTAGTTGTGCCCGCGACTTCGTTCGCGTGGAATAGTTATTTTGGGAATCATATTTATTTTTTGTTTACAAACCTACCTCCTCAGCTTTATTATAAATTACCTATAGCTGTTACCCACGACTTATTTTAGACGATTTAGTTACATAATTAATAGAATATATTTTAAGGTAGTTTTAAAAGGATATATTTTAAAGTACTTCTGCGTAAATTATATTTTAAGTTTTATTTTCTTGTGGCAGAATCAATGACACATTTATTTGGATAAAGATTAATATTATTTAGTTGATACAACTCTGACAAATAATTTGTAATAATGCATTAATTTCGACCAAATTTGATTATCATAAAAACTGTTATTGTAAGTTAATCTTAAAAGATAGACATACACTGTCGCGGACATTTTTTTAGATCATTTAAAGAGGAATAATTCTTTCATACATATTTTTTGGGTATCTCGAACTGTTTTCGCAGCGCACGCAACGGAAGCCCTCAAAGATGAATATTTTTCCCCGTTTTTTCCACATTTTCGACTGTTTCTTCGCTCCTATTCGCAACGTGATGTTATATAGCCTAAAGCCTTCCTCGATAAATGATCTATCCAACACAAAAAGAATTTTTTAATTCGAACCAGTAGTTCCTGAGATTAGCGCGTTCAAACAAACAAACAAACTCTTCAGCTTTATAATATTAGTATAGATAAACACACCTGTCCAACAAGTCAGCCACAGGGTCCGCATACTTGGCGAGCGAGGCTGTGAACAGCACACATTCGTACAGCTCGCCGCAACGTCGCAGGAACTCGTCGACATGCGGTCGTTTCAACACGTACACTTGGTGAACTGCGCCGTCTATTTCTACCGGGACCACGAAGTCTGCGTTGTTTATTGGCTGGAACAATATAGGATAGATGTTTAGGTATTATATCACTTACAGAATTGGTATTATTAAAAAAATAATTTAAAAAAAGATAATAATTAGTTTTGGGAAAATAATTAATTGCTGTGGTCTTGTTACGGATTATAAAATGTAGCTCCGAAAATCCTTTAATGTTATATTAAAATAAAACTGGCCAAGCGTTAGTCGGCTCGCGTTGAGAAGGTTCTGTACGATTTTTTATTTTTCTCCATTTGGACCTCCTAAACAAATTTTAAATTATCTCATAGGTTTTCCTGTAATTTATGCATCGAAATTCTGGAATCGAAAGTTCCGGAGCTAAGGTAGGGTAAATGGTTAATTTTTGTCTACTTTATTTAATAATTCTAATATAGAATCCTAAAATTGAACAAGAACTTTCATTTGATTTATTATTACACAGTACAGTATGTTAAACGTTTAATTTTCTATTTAGCTTGGAGCTAATTGATTACTAACCCCTTAGTTGTGACCCAGGTTTAAATACAAATAAACAAATAGACATTCACATGCATACATATTATCAGGGCCTTTTTCCATACGATAATGTTGCCGGAAAATCGATTGATTACACATCGAATAATAATCGATTCTTTGATAGTTGAAAAAATAATCTATTTCTATAATAGTATGAATAATATATCGATTTATATTGTATTTCTGTAAGTAAAATATTTTTTTCTGTATGACTTGAATGACGATGATTTGTGTAATGCACGCTGTACACTCCCGCCGCCGAGTTCCGGTATATCTGCATATAACCGGTACCTTAAATGCTTGGAATTTAAATTGATAATCCATTAATCGATTATTTTCGATAAATTGTCAATACCACAGTTTACATCGATACCTACTATTGATACATAATCGATACATAACCATCGATATAAACGATTACCTATGTGGATTAAATCGATATAAATTTTTATCGACCCATTTCAACCATCGATTAATTGATTGGTATTGCAATTAATAAACGATTATTTTCGATTAATTGTCATAAATTGATTACCTATATCAATACTATCGATACCCTAGATTATATGTACAATACTTTGTAATGACACTAAACTTGACGAATAATGAATATTTTCTGGGCGAAGGATACAGCTATCATGTTATTTTTTTAAATTGTCTCAACCTTAAAGGCCCAAAATTGATTAGAAATTGTAAATATTAATAATAGGTCCATATATCAAAATGCAACTAACATATTTTAAATATAAATAATATATACCAATATAATCAAGTGATTTCAAATAATAAGGATTGACTAATCTTCATCGAAATTAAAAAATAAAACTATATCTAAATAAATTGCAAATATGCATTTTTATCAACAAAATTCCAGATCTTTTTAACGTGTGATTTAACCAATTTTTCAGTGAGTCGCCATAATAGACAGTCGTTATTTTTACTATTAACTAGAAATCCGTGAATATGTGATATGTTAACTCTTCCTCTGTACTTAATAATCATCATAAAACGCTGTCTTTGTCCATGAGAGAATTAAGTAATTATTAAAATATGCGAACAGGAAAAACAACATACTTTACATTACTAAGAGCGATGTCCAATATTAAAACACGAATCTATGTCTATGATATCAATGTCTCCTCGAAAGGGCGTACTTTCCTAGAGTTAAAGAAACCTACGTTCATTTGGATAGTGAAAGTCCGGCAAACTTACTTTTTTGTTTCAAAACTTTCACTTTTACCGCAAACATTCAAATATCTCATGATTGTAATGATCAACGCAGAAAACTAATGAGTAAAACATCTTAATTCTCATTTCCGAGTATTAAAGTAATTTTGCATTATTACGTCTAACCAGACAATCCTATAATTATATTCGCTGCTAGTAAACCAGATTCTTAGTTTTCTGATACTTTTCGAATGAAAATGCCAAAAGATATAGAACAGACGTTACTAATATTAGTTTAATGTCATTTGGAAACATGGATTTCGCAGACATTGAGTACTTAAGTATGCAAGTCTGTAAATCATTACGAAATACATGAAGCATTTAGACACAATTTTGACAAAAAATAGAAGTTGTAGGCGATCTTCAATATCATCATGGGTCCATGATCGAAAGACCGTGTCTTTTTTCCAAAGGAGAGTTCCTAATTTAACCCATATTTAATGGTTTGCAAGTATTATTGACTCATTCCGTTAATACCCAATCTATTCTGCGCCCAAACGATTGTGTTTTCGAAGTTTGAATTCCCAAGATATTTAGTCGAACAAATCGATACAAATATTATTACAAGTATTCAAACATATTACGATACGATAATTATATGAATGGCAGACACGGTAATCGATGTTAATAATTTTATTGACATCGATGGACAGAAAATATTGCAAGGTCGCGATAAAATATGCGCGTGGGAAGGTTGTGTAATCGGTTACATATTTTTTAGTTGGGGGTCTTCAAATTTACAAATCCGCAAAAAAAAATCAAATACTGCTTTATTTATCTCCTAGGACTTTTATATTTTTACTATAACTTGTGAAATTACTATTTTTATCAGTTTAATTTACCAGTTCATTGGCTTTATATTTTTGACTCTTTATTACACTAAAACAAAACTAAACCTAAAACCCCGACCTTAAACATAAAAGTTAAACCAAGATTGCACCCAACAATTTATGTGAGATTTTTGCCTTAATTTTAGAGGAATGTTATCTATCTCTTATTTATTACAAACAAAACATAACAAACTTCGTGGGAATGACCTAGCTAAAGCAGATAAAGCAGACTTCTAGTGGTCGAAATAATAATGACGATAAAATAAACATGCCATAAACTCCACATTGTAAATGAGACCACAGACTAACGGCCTGTTTAGTACATTTGTTATGTATTTCTTTTACTCGCCGGTGGCATCGCGGCTAAATTCGCCGTGGCGAATTGTACCGTGGCCAGGCTGTATGACATTCCATATTATACTCTTATCATTTCAGCCACAAAACGTCCATAATGGACATAAGATTCAATTCCTGCATTCCAACGATTATAGTTTTTTTACGATTATGTTGACAGTAAAGCTTACGGTTCGCGAAAGATGCTCTAGCCAGGGCACTTGGGCGCTGGCGCTGCCAACCCATGGTCACAGACTATGGAAGAGATACTATTCTAGCATGGCTTAAGTACACATGACGTGTGAGTTTCCACAATACAATTTATTTCATGTTATTAAAGTGCACTAACAATTCACATTACAAGGTAATCTTCTATCATGTGACAGATAACATCAAAATCAAACAAGACCGTTAAGCGCGGTTACTGATACAAAAGAATTGATTCCCAAACAAATCAAGGTTGAAGCCTTGACACGCGTTAGGTTAGAACCAAAAAATCGTTCACAATGCCATATGCACGACACATGGATTATCATACAGTACAAACAGTAAATATAAATTACCAATCATAAACTCTGGTGTCAGTTTGTCGGCGTACTAGGCACTAGCGAACCTACCCGGATTCGTTCGCTTTTAATTGATATAAAACACGTGAAAGAATATTTTTAAATGGGGGCTACACAAAATTTTGACATTGCACTGCCCATGTCACAGATAATCTGTGATCCATGCCAATCGAAAACAATTGCGCAGTTTAGAGTTCATTCGACTAGCAACGTTAGTTCTCTACAGTAGATTTTCTCGTATAATGGTAAACATACACTTTATACACAATTTAATAATTTTATCAGTACTCAATATTCTCTCATTTCCTTGCTACAATGTTAAAAAAAACTCTAAGAACCACATATGACGTCGAAAATAATAGTATTTCCACGTAAGACCATTTCTAAAGAAAAACAACGTCAACGTTAATTGCGCACATATTTAACCTTTTTTCCTGATAATTACTCGAGATTGTTGATACGCCCCATAACTTTATTGTGAAACTAATTATAGAATGGACGCGGCAAATGTCATGAGATTGAATTCAGCTGCAGTAAAAAAATTGCAAGTGGAATCTTTCAGTGCTTGAAATTTTATTTTCACCAGAACAACTTATTGAAAAACAAGAAAGAAAGAAAGAATGAAAAGCAAGAAAGAGGACTAGTCGTGGCCACGACTAGTCCTCTTTCTTTCTTTGCTCGGTGGCCACCGAAGCAATCAGCTGAAGAAAAAACCGGGAGCCGGGAAGCTTCAAGATAGGATAAAGATAGATCTATGCAAGTGGATCTTGTTTATAAAATATTCTTTTCATTTTTGAAGAGTTGATTGGGTATCAGTGATCTAGCAAGTATCTTAGGATTTGCACTTTATATCAGGATCGTCCACAAATATATAGGAGGAATATTTTGAACCAAGAGTCGCCATTGGTGGCATTTGATGGATGGTTGGTTTGTTAATCAGTCTTGAGGTGTAGAGATGTAGACGGTATACAGTAACATAAGCGGATGGGTTGAATCCCTGCATGGGAAAATTAAGAAGTACCCATAGTTCGCCAGAATCGTAAGAGTAGCAGCAAGTGGTACTCCTCTATCCCTGCACGAAATCTACTACTAATGTAGAAAATCTTTCTGTTTGAAATAATCATTATTTTATAAGTCAGCAACAACCACCGACCTGCAGACATTATTTTTGCTGATATGAAAATACCACACGCTATTTGCCGATTTGCCAAAGTTCACCGCACACCCTAAAGCTTAACATAAATAAATGTTATTGTACACATTGCAGTTCATTGCACATCTTCGGCTTCTCGTTTAAACAGATCACAAAGACTTGTTATCAATTGAATACTTCAAAATATTTTTATAACACTCTTCACTGGCTACGTATAAGTGTTTGTTAGATCTGTTATTTTTTAATTTGTAAATCTTGTCCTGCTCAACAATTCTGACAATGAAACACAGCAGAATAGCCTAAGAAGTCTAGAAATCGATTTAAATAATATTTGGAACTATTCACGGCTGTAGCCTGCACGAAATTTCAAACTACTCTGCTAACTAAAGCTTGAAGACGTTTTTTTTTCAAAGTCGACCAGAATACTATCGATTGTTTGGAATATTTCGAAGGAACCTAGACAGTTGCTTGAATGAACATAAGGAGTATTTTTAGTATGTTAGTGGCTAAGCAATAGACGCCTGGCGTTGTCGGGCTTCCCTAAGAACGGGCTGGGATATTGATACGTAAGGGGTATTCGTGTTCCTTTATAACAATATTAAGTTCTCTCAGTAAATGCGTTTTTCTGTATGGTCACGTATGATTTTGTTATCCATTTTTCCGTTTAAAGGCCTATTTTAAAATACAAAAATAGACACGGAACTGTGATAGACGAAAGTCGGGCGATTGCAATAGAAAAAGTTTTTTTCTGCTGTTCAGATAAGGCTCCTTGTAATGAGAAAAAAGTAATTTAGAATCAGCTGGAATTTGACTCGAGTCACCAATTACCGGTATAACACTTAGCATTTTTGGAATGTTTATCTATATATTTCTTTTATGAGTTGCGATGCTAGATACATATATTTCGAGCTCTTCTGTGATTTGGAAGGCACGTTAAGTATGTCCTACGGATTTGCCTAGACTACGGCAGCTGTCAATCCGCTATAAATATGGGTACCAAATGTAAATCCAAAATCAAAATCGCCAGTCTACACCAGACGACATCTTATACCCCAGTTATTCCCGTTCCGTCATATCTCAAGCAACTCCAAAAGACGAGAACACCGGTGTACGCTCTAGTTAAGCCGAGATGTTCAAAAACTGTCTAAACCGGAAAAAACTGAGTCGTGAGTGGCACGTTTGTGTAATTATAGCATCAGGAAGTCATCACTAGGTGTGATGTACGCACTGACAGCCGTTACCTAAAAGGGGTCGCATTGTCCTGCATTGTCATATAATAATATTTGACGGAAGCAGAACCTCAATACTACTAATGTCTTCAGCAACAATTATGGGTCAACATCATTCCATTTGCCATGTTTCATGCGTTAGTATCTACTAAAATTTTGAGGCTTCGGGCTTACTATTTTTCTTAAATGAATTACTTTGTTGGTGGAACCTTTTGTTTCAATGAATTATTTTGATGGTGGGTATGGATAGATCCATAGGACAGTCGGAGTAAATCGAGGCTTTCTTATTCCCTTGCACTAAGATTTCATCGACTAAATACTGTCCTTTACTAAGTAATAAATAGTAAGTCGTATTACAATCAAGTGCTCGTGACGGTAACGAGCATTAACATGTAAACACATTGGTTCAAAAACCATTGAAATAAGTTCTAAAATTGAATACTTCTAATTGTGCACGTATTAATGCTCGTGACTGTACACTGTATAATACTCAGGCTATGAGAGAGTGGTCTATTCTTAATCCGAATCACACGGCTATTTAACTTTTTAAGCTTGAAGATATTTTTTCTTTATTCCTATCCCTACTTTAAAGTTGGTTAAAAATATACATTTTGAGGATTCATTCGGGACTGAGCCTTCTCATTATATTGGATCCGTGTAAATCAGCTATTAATCCGTCGATTCCACTTCCGAACTTGTAAATTTCAATTATTATTATTTTTTATTTGGAAAGCCATACAGATAACAAACACGAACTATATCACATTCTTAAATATCTATAATGATTTTTACTAAATAATTATGTTCTAACGTTTCAAACTTTTCTGATAATATCTAAAAAGATAAACATCTATCGCCTGCGGGTTACTGACATAAGACATAATAGTCGTGTTACTTAATATTACCTAATTCACGAAACAAAAACGCTAGTAGCGATAAATTATCCGAACAAGGTCAATGAATTGATTGGCCTTTCGTGTTTAATTCATACTATGTACTACTAATACTAGCTGATGCCCGCGGCGCCAACAGGTATTCTGTTAATCTCGCGTTAAATAATCTAGGTCCAATCTAAATGTGTATAAAAAAGGCGAGCAAAGATAACAGTGCCCTACTATGAGTTTTTGCAAACGCAAACACCAGCGTCTGAACGTGTAGGATAATAAATCGTACTAATGCCACTGGATGAAACATATGTAGCTTAAGAATGGATAAGCAATAGTTAGTACTTGTTAATGTCTATAGTTAGTTTTTTTTTAAATTTTAAAGATGTTTACCACACGCAATTTATATGTATAAACCTTAGATTATTAAAACATAATATTTTATTTTTATCTTAAGCTCATTCTACAAGACTTCTTTTCCGAGGTATATTGTTAGCATACATTTCAGCTACTTTTAATTATGGTCCTAGATTTGTCAGACTGGTCATGACAAGGGAGCGACTGTTATCTCTGTTATCCTTTTTTATCGGGAAACCAGACCAATAGGAACATATATATGTAGATTTGCAAGGATGAATAAAATAGTCATTTTATTCAAGCAAAATCAGATGTTATTTCAAGGTTATTGAGATAACAATAACTTTATCAGTAATGATAAAATATCTCCACTCAAAACATACATTATAAGAGAAATTAGTACATATTATTTTTTTCATTATGTGTCCTTATAATTTCACAATTTTACTCTTATCTGTATGTTTAATTTTGTCTATCTGTGATTTAGTCATATCGAGGTGTATTTCCAAAATACTCGTATATTAATAATTAACCCCTTCTTTTCTAATAATTTTGTTGTTACTTTCAATGTTTTTGAATTCACAGAAAACCAGTGCATGTGTGGTTTTTCCCCTCAAACTATGGCACATCTGTTGTGGTGTTTAAGGTGCTCAAACACCTGCACCATATATGACTAATACTCTGACAGAGCTGTTCAAGTTATACAAAGAAGAAAGTTCGAGTAACTAGGACTACATTCATTTCTTCTAGAAAAATAATTAAATTACCACTGGTAATGGGTTGATCCCGACCATTTTGGCTTTCCGGATGTTACCAGGAACATTCTCAGTATTTTGCCAGCAATTTCCAATGGCCAAGATAGTTAATTGAATTGCAGTTAATATTGGATATATACCATTGGAAAATTCCTGTACTTTTATATGGGATATTTCCAGTAGCACATCATAAATTATCACCATATACAAAAATTGTTGAAATAGGTACAGTAAGAGTACAAATAATTCCGCAGGCAATGGTGATCTATTATTGATCGATACTATTTGAAAAAAAAAAAACTATTGAACGCCTGTAACTATTTAAACATATTTTTGCATTTGATAGCCCTTTTGTTGAGGAAAGTTATAGGCATAATCCATACATTAGTTCAATGGGTTAGAGTGGAAAAGAGACAGTTTACATACTACTGTTGGGTAAAATTGCGGAACCAATCTAGTAATCTGCACTAATATTATAAAGAGGAAAGATTTGTATTTTTGTGTGATGTTTGTAATGAATAAACTCAAAAACTACTGTGCCGATTTCAAAAATTCTTTCACCATTGGAAAGTTACATTCACCCTGAGTAACATAGGCTATATACCGCAGGCGGAGCTGCGGGAAACAGCTAGTATATAATAAAATACTAACTTTTATTCTGAGGAATTATATGCACTAAAAATTGCATAGCAATATGTTGGTAATTAAAATAGATAAGAACACAGGGTACTTAAAATTGATAAGGAAGTGGCAATTGACATATTTTTATTGGTGAAAAATATATTACAGTTAAGAATAATGATATATTTCATATTTTTTTTTCTACTTCATTCTAACATGCTTCATCTTTGACTTAAATAATAAGTACTTTGTTTAAGTCAATGGGTATAATATAATTTCATTAGTAACTGCAGTAGTATAATTGAGACAGACATAATTGTGCATTGTCTGATTGTTTTTAACTAGTGTGACTCATCGGAACTATAAAAACATTAAGTAGCTTTGACGATCTACAAGGTGCATGCAGAATAGAATGATGCCATTTTTTTTTGAGAATATCTACTGGAGTGCTTTGTCCAGGGACTTATGTTGTTTAGTTTGTGAGTTTTTTTATTTTTAATACATATTTGAATTGGAAATGAGCATGTTCGGGGTTCATCTAAGGTAGGTCCTATAACAGAATAAGTCAAGGAGGCTGGTATGGACATGACGGAATGATGCCTATTTGGATAAAATGCAATGAATATTTATACCCAATTAAAAGTAGGTCCTTGGCTGGTGGTCCAATATAAAGAAAGATGTAAAGAACCATTCTGTGACAATCCTGTCTCCTTATTACAAAAATGCCCGCTCCCATATGAAATGGGAAATGGGAAGAGAAAGAATATTGTATTTGAATTGATGACTCTATTATGGACCAAATAAATATTAACTATCTCTTTTTCAGCAAAACACAAGCATTCAAAATACAACTGGGTGGTAGAACAAGATACTTATCAGTATGTTATGATTACACACACCACAATCTGCCACTTCCACAAAATTCATGCATTTAGAAAAAGTATACCTGATAGCCTCATGTCGGTAGAATAAGTTTCTGATCATTTAAGTCTAATAATAATAATTAGCAATCGATATTCAACAAGACATACCTTGAAAGAGCTGTGCACTAATGTTTCATCAAGGTCAATCACCATACACTTTTTATGCATGTCCTGGTGTCTCACTGGTGGTAAAAGCGGTCTAGGGGCATGGTCGGCCATGACCAGGAGAGGTGGCGAGGCCCGGCCATCGATGCTGTTAGTGCTGTTACCACCAGGTGGACCCTTCCCTCTTCCACCTCGCCAGCAGCATAACAGTGAGCGCAGAAACCCACCGCCGCCACTCGACTTCTTACTCCCCAAGGGAGTTGAACCTGACACTGGGGTCCCATCCCCATCGTTATGTTGTCCGCCAGGGGATGAACCTAAAACAGACATGTCACTATCAAAAACACAACATTAAACCATAACGCGGAAGCCCAATACACTATGTGGGACTGGTGTAAGGAAAGACAACATCTCAAGGTTGCTGTTAGGAATTTATCATGTTCACACGCTCCAAGTGTTTACCTCGCGCCTCGCACTCACGGGAAACACAATCTTAGCATACGAAACCTTCAATAATCCACTGATTCAACTTCGATCACGAATAACAAATATTTACGATTCATGAGGAGGTAACACTATACGCTCTAATTTGATGCCAGTAGGTAACAGGTGTATACGGTTTAGATTTACCTCTGTCGGATCCATAATTGTTTAATTGCTCGTCATCCCGAGACACCTGAGTTATAATGGACGATGCGTCCATTTAAACATTTGTTTTGGGCCTTAATAAAAATGGCAACGAAGTTTTTGTTTAATTTTAACACCATAAAACTATTTTTTATCTCCCTTCTATCTTACAAAATGGCAGGCTCTTGGCAAAACCGAACCAACTTCATGTTTGACCAACATAAAACAAAATATTGTATAGGCATCCTTGTTTTACACAATTAGTTAGAAAGAGCCAACTATGTTTTGTTTGTTTTTTAATTTTGTCAATCCCGTCAAACGCTAAAAATACGAACGTAAAGGATTCATTCCGAATTGAAAAATTTTAAGAAAAATTATGAACGTACATGGAACGTACGCGCTCGGACATTCGGATAATCCACTCTTACCATGACCGCATAAATCAAATACGAAATGAGTGAGTGAGTAAGAGAAGGCTAAATGTATCGTCGGTCTCATTGCCTTTGTCGCCACCTAGCTAAATTACCAACTATAATTTTATTACTACACGTGGAGCAAAGAGCTACATCAAAGAGCACCAAAATCAACAAAAATCGACTTCTCAACGGCCGGACACACGTTTTGAATCAATACAAGCAAGCTGTCGTGAAGCTGTCGTCGTCAATGGGTGGCTCGCGGCAGTGACGGCGTGACGAGCGTGATGCGTTTAATTATTTAATAAATTTATTTCCATGTTTGTTTTATACAAAAACAGCTTCTTTTTTCCTGTGTTTTCTATTCACCTTCCATAAAAGCAAACAGCGTCAACGTCAATTTTAGTCAACCGTCACAAATCAAGTGTCGTCAAATAAAGTGTCTGTCAATTCGTCATTTTATGAAAGCGAAATCGGAAGGAATACAATACAATGACTGTAAAATAAATAGTTAATACTTATTTTAAGTGCATCTTGTAGAATATTTGAAGAGTAGTTATACTTTAATCGTGATAAGCATATTTAATACCATTTTATCATGTCGCAAAGGGACCCAGGTCCAATACCCAATAGGTGGCTGAGGTGTCCACGAAAAGCCACTGGCCTGATTGCGGACAAGTTCATGGCATTCAAAGCGCCTTTAGGCCATCAGTTCAATGAGAAAGTACCTGAAGAAAACCGATTCACACCATCTATGCTCTTTGTTTACATGAAAAGTTTGAAGGTAAACAGATTTGTTTGTTTCTATTTCGTGTAGTTATACTTATCTGATTTCACCTGATATACTTTTTTATATATATATTTATATATAATTAAGTAATTAAAACATTTTTTCTTTTTAGGTGAAATTGGGATTATGGGTTGATCTGACAAACACAAATCGTTTTTATGACAAGAACGAAATAGAGAACATGGATTGTAAATACATTAAGCTCCAATGCAGAGGGCACGGGGAAACTCCTACAGTAGAACAAACTAGGTTATAATAATATATGTAAAATGTTTGAATAATTTATTAA
The DNA here is from genome assembly GCA_947363495.1 of Euzophera pinguis. Classification (NCBI taxonomy): domain Eukaryota; kingdom Metazoa; phylum Arthropoda; class Insecta; order Lepidoptera; family Pyralidae; genus Euzophera; species Euzophera pinguis. The sequence continues at coordinate 4,157,690 of OX376156.1, read as the reverse complement.
TTAAGCCATGCTTTAATGTGTAGTGTGTCTAGAAAGCTGAAGTCTTTGTTTGATTGAACACTTAAAAATTACTTAGTTGGATTTTTAAAAAAATAAAAAAAATATGGCCTGATTGATGGCGCACCGTAACACCACATGGAACAGCTAGTGAGCTAAAAAGCCAACTAACATATAAAAATATCTTTCAAATCATAAATGACTATATTTTGTACTTATAAAGTTTTAAATTGTCTAGTACATTTTGTCATGACTGAATAATTTGTTACTTTTTAATTTTTTGTAGGTTATTCATAAATCTGGTGTCCAACTTCATAGCTCAAAACCCTTTGGAGGTTGTTGGTATACATTGCACCCACGGGTTCAATAGAACTGGATTTCTATTGGTTTCCTACATGGTGGAGCAGCTGGACTGCAGTGTCGAGGCTGCTGTAAACGAGTTTGCACGAATGAGGTTTGTTTGCACACATTTTTTATGTGAATAGTTTCTAAAACAAACATAGTAAGTAGTCTTCTTCTCCATCGTAGCGTGTATTCCTAGTTGCGTCGCCAGTTTACACTTCGGAGCCTAGGGTACGCTAAAATAAAACATAGTAGTAATACAAATTTTTTAAAAAGTAGTTCATATAAAATTAACATATTGTATTACGGTTTTTTTCACGTTTATTTTTTTACACCTAACATAACAAACACTTTACAGTGTTCATAGTTGTCACTTCATTCAGAATACCAAACCCAGCAATTTTATTATACAGAAAAAAAAAAATAAAAAAATAAATCCTTTATTTTCAGACAACATGGGTCCATATTTGTTAGTACATACTTAATCTATGTTAGTAAGATTTGTGACCACAAGAATGACCACAGCAATATTAAAATAAAATTAAAATATTGATTACAAAGGTGATCACAGAGGTTGAGCCTCCATTATCACCCTTCTAATCAGACATCGCCATAGCGGGGACGTGTATCTGTCCGCTAGGGTGCTCAGAGAGAGTAGCAGAGATGTAGTAGGAATGATAGTGATTTCTTCACATGATCTTTTGTGTCTTAAGTGTGTGTGATAAACATATCTATAAGTTGCATTGTAAAGTACACTATTTTATATCATCATTTGTTCTAGGCCTCCTGGTATTTACAAGCAAGATTACTTGCAAGAGCTGTACAGACGTTATGACGATGCTGAATTTACTCCGGCAGCTCCGATTAGACCAGATTGGTGCAATGGTAAGTTTATTCATATAGTGTGATTTAATAACCCTTTATGCAGAATTGGTTATTTTATTTGTCTTAAATAATAGGTTTTTCATTCTATGTGGGAGATTACAACAACACATATACCTATAAAAGTCTTAATAATTAGATCACTGAATAAGTTCACTGAATTAGATCACTGAATAAGTACATCGATGAATTAGTATCGCCAACATTCAACTCGCCACCATGTCCTTCTCAGTCGGAACCGGTTAGTAAGTAGGTAGTTGACAATTTTGTTTTGGTAATTGAAAGCTACATACTATGAGACCATCTTAACATTTTTCCTTGAACTAAATTTTGTATGCCGATTTCAGAGGAGGAAGAAATCGACTATGATGATGATGATGAAGCACCAAGTAATTCTCGAGCACAGACTGAAACTAGCAAAAATAGCAATTCAAAGTAAGTAATAAAGACTCATTCAATTTCTTCCTAAGACAGTTTACGTACAAACTAGCTATCAAATTACGTCTGTGCTCATTGGCAGGTTCGATCTCCTAGGATCTCCAACTTTGTTTAGTTGTATCCCAGTTTGGTTAGGACATTGCAGGCTTGAATCTCCTAATTGTCTGATCGTAAAGATGATTCCGTGCTTTGGAAGGCATGTCCTGACTGACGTCAAGTGGTTGTTAAAGAACATCATGATTCTGTAGTATGGTTTCACCGTAAAAAAGGTAGGAGGTCAGACGTGCGTCGCTGTTTTGACAACCTATACCACCAAATCTATGACCATAATTAAAGAGTGCCCAGGGCTCTGATGAAGTGCAAGAGGAAGGTGCAATTGGAAAAACATGCTTGGATGAAGAAGAAACTTGTCGTCGAAGCTGAAGTCGTTTTTGAACACATAAGAATTTCATAATCTATATATTACTTGTTTCAGCCACAAACGTAAGGGAAGGCGGGAGACTACACACAAGAAAGCAGTATTTATGCCAGGCGTGAGTAGACTTAAGTATATTTGTATTAATAAAACGAAGTTGGAGTGCTATTTTTGACAAGTATCACTCAAAGCCAGTGAGTGAAATGAAAATCATTCAACTCACCGATTAGACGTGAGTCAAATACATACTTCTCAAAAATAGTACTCCTAAAGCCTGTCTCATGTATTCATTAAGTCATTGAAATAAGGTATAAGAGCTTTCTAGCTACTGTCCTAAAGAAACTATGACGAATTATAGTAATATCGATTTCCCAAACTTTAAACATTTTTTAAATGAAAAAGTCGAAATAATATAGCGGACGTTTAGGGTTTTCTTTATAAGTCCGCATATATTTATTTATTAATATTGGATGTTTTATTTGTTCAAATGTATAATTAAGTAATTATAATTAATAACTTTGCACTTACTTTTGTCTCTCAACGCCACCTGTTGGTTGACTGGTAGAAAAAGCCCACGGCTTTAAGTCCGCCATTTACATTCTTTGTAATAAAGTTTAAATAAATAAATAAATTTACAGTGTGATTGATTGATGTGAAACTAAACCGCTTACAATAAAATTAATAAGTGAAATCCGAAGCAAAATGTCGATATCTAGTGATAAGCTGACAGGATTTAGTATATCCTAGATATTGTAGGTTGAAAAATTATTTTTGGATTACACTTATTTATTTTTTGGTGCATGAAAGTCAGTCTTATTATTTTAAATCTTGAAATACACTATAGAAATAACGAAAACAAATATTTTAGGTAAGAGGAGTAGAGCCGTTCGACACGCAGCCTCGTCTTAGCCAAGTGCAGAGAAAAACCCAAGAGTTCTGCGAGTGGGAGAAGACCGGTTTCCCGGGCTCCCAACCTGTGTCTATGGACATCATGAACTTGAGGAAACTGCACGAGAAACCGTATAGGGTGTCTTGGAAAGCTGATGGAGTCAGGTGAATCGAGAGAAGATTATATATTTTTAGTACGAATAGTCATTGTCTGGAAAAATTTATAATCCTGAGCAAAATAAATGGAAAATGTGCCAGAAGCTCCAGCTAGATAGAGGTACAGAGTGTGAAGAGAACAGCTGGAGACAGATTATTATATTTTGATTGTACTGGTAAGCGCAGCGTTGGACATACACCGACCAGATGGTCAGATGACCTGAAAAGGGTCGCAGGCAGGCGCTGGATGCGGACTGCTGCCAACCGATCATTTTGAAAATCATTCGGAGAGGCCTATGTCCAGCAGTGGACTGACTGCGGCTGAAATAATGATGATGATGATTGTAGTGTAAAGCTAAGTCAGTTGATTGGAAAGAAAATTGTGTAACTATTATACGGTCACGGTCTGGTAGCTTTACTTGGCAGACGTTCTGTAAAAATACAGTATGTTAGTAAAGGAAAATTGTGTATATTCTAACTCTATAATATCTCGACTATATAGTTCGACATTCTCTAAATTCGCGTGAATTGGCCCATTGCACGCTCCTTCAGATGTGTTGGTTGGACTTTCTCTAAAAGCACGAAAATTTGCCATCTTACAAGCTCCTTTCAGATGTGTTTTTTTTTAACATACATACATACCATCACGCCTTTTTCCCGTAGGGGTATGCAGAGACTACGGATTTCCATTGGCTACAATCCTTACAGACTTCCCTCGCTTCTTCTACGCTCATCACTCTCGTTGTTTTAACATAGTATTATAATTCCAGATATATGATGCTCATTGACGGCGACGACGAAGTGTATATGTTAGACAGAGATAACTGCGTGTTCAAGGTGCGAGGACTCAAATTTCTGCACAGAAAAGATCTAAGAAGGCACTTGACTAATACTCTACTTGATGGCGTAAGTTTTCTTTACTTATTTCATTAAAAGAGATGAATTCGACCATTTTTAAGGTTTCCGTGGTTCATAGGAGTGGAGGAAAATCATTTATTAAAAAGTGAACATTACAAAAACAAGAAAAAAAGAACATTTGTGATGCCACTGGCCGTCTTACCTCTTTTTACAGAAAAACCATACTTACTACAGGAGCATGATCTGAATGTGTTTCACAATACTGTCCGGTTTTTGGCTGTCTAAATTACTCTGACACAGCGGGTTGCCCTGGTCCTTTGAGAGGCTTGCGCGGGGATATTGAACCAACGCGTAAAGGCCCTTAGGAGAAGTTGATGTCATGTGGTGCTTCTGCCAAAACCCGTTCACAGCTATATATATCAATTGATCACATTTCCATAAACAGGTCTCGGCTGGAGGAGGACCTATTTCTAATGAGTGAAAAGAATAAATAGGCTATGATGATGTAGTTTGGGTGGTTTAAATATGGGTCAATATTATAATTATTTATATTCCTTTTATTTTCTCGGATTTCAGAGTGGAAAGCCAGTATACTGATAGGCACGGGCCTAAGCCATGTGTGTATCAGGGGAATTTATGTTTACCGTATCAGTGACTCTATATTGAATACTTGACTGCGTATAATTATTATTAATATTTACTACTTGCGATATTTTACTGTTATTATAATGTAAAAAACAAGCGCAGAGATATAAACGCATCAACTCTAAGCTGCTAGTGTATTAATAAATAATAAAAGGCTTAAAATAAGGTAATATTGTTTTAGGAGCTCGTAATAGACAAAGTGAATGGCAAGGACACCCCGCGGTACCTGTGCTACGATATCATAAGGTTCGAGGGTCAGGACGTTGGGAAGATGCCTTTCCATCCAAACCGACTGTCGTATATCGAAAATGAGATTGTTAATCCAAGGTTGGTACCCGCTTAACTATAATACTCTGTTGCAGCCTCTTGGATGTTGTTTTATAATAAAATGTATGGAATATACATTGAATTTAAACTATTTCAATACGGTTTTTATCGCATTTATTAATTATTTAAACTTTATTGCACAATACAAAAATTTGTACAAATGGTGGACTTAATGCCAAGTGGCATTCTCTACCAGTCAACCATGGGACCAAACAGAGAAAGAAAAGTTGGCGATAAAGACGAAATCACGAACACACAAGAAAGATAAAATATATGCAAAAAAAAAGTATTAATACATAAGATATATACACCTTATGTTTCAAACACTTTACAGCGTTCATGATATACATTTAATTTAAACTATTTTAATACGGTTTTTATAGCATTTATTAATTATTTATTTACACCTTATGTTTCAAACACTTTACAGCGTTCATGGTCGCAGCTATGGTTATAGTTAAATTAGGTCTTACAATACAATATAATATAAAACCCTGTATTGCATAAGAAAAAATAACAAGTAAGTTACATAGAATTATTGCGCAAAAAGCGGCCTTATCGCTAAAAGCAATTTCTTCCAGCCAACCTTGAGAAAAGCCGAATATACTTACAAAACAAATTAATTTAAAATTGATCCAGCTATCAGACACCTAAATCTGTGTAGCAATTATTAAAACATTTATTTAAAAAAATGGACGCAACCAGGTGAACGCTAGGATTGGGCTAAAAGTGGCTTCATATGACTTTGCACCTCTTTCTGCTCTTATTTATTCTTTTGTTAATCGTGTCGCCGCCGCGCCGTGCCGATCTCGCCCTAGCTTCTGGCAGAGTAAACGGCGTCGCGGCTCGACCCCTCGAACTGATACTCATTATTTATTTTACACTTTTTTTTTTTGTTTTTTTTTTTTTTTTGAACCGGACTTACATTTCTAGCTACAGAGAACTTTGGAAATTACAGCGGGACAGTTTTAGGCGAGGGTTTTTGGCCACTCAGCCTCTTCGGCAAAAGCGCAAGGGGCTCCCAGTTGGGACGAACCTCGGCCATGGGCTTTGCCTTTGAGCAATGCGAGCAATGCAAACTCGTTTATTTTACACACATTTTAAACACTTTATAGCGTTCATGGTCACAGGAAGACTAAGTTAACATTTGTCTATGATGATAAAAATACATAATATAGGCGGTAGCTATAATTTTATATCTTTATTAAAGGATTATTAATGAGAGGCTAATCTGTAAATAGACTATTCTACTCAATTATTTTTTATTATTCAGAAATATTTTTTTCAATCCGTTTAAAAATGAATAAGCCTTTGAAATCCTGTGGAAGAGGAAACGTTTAATAAACAAGAAAATGACGCCTTTGGAGGGGAGTGACGTCACTGCCACCTGGTTTCATGTGTACAAAAGAGATAGCAAGACGTCCCCGCTACGCTGCCACTTTTCTTCATTTGAAAACTTTAAATGCTAATAACTGATTTATTTAACTACCAATTTTATTGTCGTTTTCGTAATCTGTTATTTTTTAGTGTATGTATTGTTTCGTATAAAAATATTGTCCAAATACAAATAGTCAAGTAGCCTATTAAGGTGTATTTTTCCAGACACAAGGCGATGATGCAAGGCTTGATAAACAAAGAGAGTGAGCCGTTTAGCATTCGTCTAAAACAGTTCTGGGAAGTGACGATGGCTCAACGACTGCTCGGTGAAAAGTTTGCTAAAACTCTATGCCACGAACCAGATGGACTTATATTCCAGCCCGCTAAAGAGGTCAGTCATTAAAATTTATTTATTTCATCATCATCATGCTTTGTTAAGTTGTGTCCACTTGGTTAAGACATTACAGGCTTGAATCACCTGATTATAATAAAGATGATTCCGTGCTTCGGAAGGCACGTTAAGCCGTTGGTCCCGGCTGCCATCTGGTTGTCGTTAAAGGAACCACATTCAGAGTTGTGCGGAACCGACTCTGACATCAGGGTTTACATAGTCGATTAGCTATATAACTTACACGAAATGATCATCATCATCATGATTTCAGCCGCAGTCAGTCCACTGCTGGAAATAGGCCTCCCCCAAAAATTTCCAAAATGACCAGTGTTTCAGTAATGTCTTTTCCTTTTGGTGCAATAAAGAGTATTTGTATAGCTGTTTCCCGCAGCTCCGCCTGCGTCAAAAAGTAGCCTATTGTTTTACCCCAAATCTTCAACTATATCTATACCAAATTTTATTAAAATCGGTCCAGAGGTTTAGCCGTGAAAGCGTAACTGATAGAGAAAGACTTTCGCATCTAAATATAGTAAGTTATAAATAGTAAATGTGTGTATTTATACTTTTTGTTTCAGCCGTACATGCCCGGTCAGTGTCCCGACGTGTTGAAATGGAAGCCAAGTCACATGAACAGCGTCGATTTCAAGTTGAAAATCGTCACTGAGGGTGGACAAGGGTGAGTGAGATTTTTTATTTGTATTTCTCCCTACCATATATGATAGGACGGATCAATGAGAAAGAGCTGAACATACTAATACTTTAATTGCAAATATAAATAATTTATCGATAAACATCATTTTATACTACTAACACCATCTATTGTTATTTTAAAAGAAAATCTTAAATTGTTCATCAGCTGTCTGGTTTCAGTTTTAACTGCCTCTGAAGTCTAGTGGTTATGGCGTTTGCCTGAAGACCCAGAGGTCGCGGGTTCGATTTCCGCTGAAAGCATACAATACACAACTCTTTATTGCACAACAAGGATACATTGTCAAATACAAGCAACTACAAGATACTTTTACTTTGTTTAGTTTTGTTAGAATCTCCTATACAACACCCCAAAATTGCAAAATAATGTATGGGAGACCCCATACATTATTTTGCAATTTTTATAGATAACTAGCTGTTTCCCGCAGCTCCGCCTGCGTCAAAAAGTAGCCTATGTTTGACCTCGGGTCTTCAACTATATTCATACCAAATTTCATTAAAATCCGTTCAGCGGTTTGGCCGTGAAAGCGTAACAGATAGTATGGATGGTACGGAACCCTACATGCGCGAGTCTGACTGGTCGACGACCAGTTTTTTTTATTAAATTTCGATTCTCATTAATTTACTTGATACTTATATCTAATTTCAGAATGCTACCAACAAAAGTCGGTCAGCTTTACGTTGGCCAGTTGGACCGGCCGTTCGCCGCAATGCGCGTGACTAAAGACATAAAGAACCTTAACAACAAGATTATAGAGTGCAAATTCGAGAACAACCAGTGGGTTTTCATGAGGGAGAGGACGGACAAGTCGTACCCTAACAGTTATAATACAGCTAAATGTAAGTATGTCTTTTGTACATGAAAAATAAAGGAACCATAGAAAGAGATTGACTGTTGTGCCCGCGAAATGCGACTTGTATTGTATTGCCATTTAGTGGCAATTTCTATCATGTTCCTATTGTTCTGGTTTCCTTGTAAAATGGGTTACGGAGGTCAGACGACAGTCGCTCCATTGTAATAAACAGTGCCTTAACTATACGCACGTATTGTGACGCAACTAGGAAAGCACGCTTAGACGAAGATTTGCGCGTGTTGTAAAGTGCAAACTGTTTCTTTTTCTCATAAAGGGTATTTAATAATATTTATTTATTTAACACTTCTTTGCACACAGTAAAATAAAAATTAAGTATGTTACATAAAATATGAACACAGTATGTTTACAAAAGGCGGCCTTAACGCTGAAGCAATCTCTTTAAGGCAACCTTAGGGTAGTTTAATTTTAATAATACCTGTCAAAGGCCAAACCCATTCTTTTCGTAGACGCACTAAATGCGACGAAACAACACAGGTCTTAAATTTCTTAATGCACTGTACAAATAAAAACCAAGGATTGATTTCTATATCATTAAATGACATTGTCAATTTGTTGTTGACATGGCATGTACAACATGTTGCCATCTAAAGGCGATAAGTAGCGACGCCAATGCAGGGTTTTTATTTTCCTGATCGGGCTATAGTCAAAGCTAGTTTCAAAACGTACTTATTCCTTATATTTCCAGCGGTGTGCGAAAGTATACAAGTGCCCGTGACCAGCGAGCGTCTCCTGGAGTACATCGAGCATAATCGCTTCCACGACGACTCCGAAATGATGCCGCCGCCCAAACGCCCGCGAATGTAAATACTTTGTAATTACAGACAATAAATTGATCATATTATATGCTTGTATTTTATTAATAAATTCACTTTAGGCACAGTAATGTACAGTACGGACACACACCAACCCACCTAAAACAGATACTGCACCTCACTGCGCAGACTATGATATAAATGCGGTAAATAACCAATTCAACTATTAACACACACATTGACGAGTGTGCGTACGCGGCGGTTTTAGGTATCGAGCTCGCCGCTGTTGTATGGAGTGTCCGGGGTGTGACGAAGCGTCCTAATTTTACAGAGCCCTCATTCATACCGAGTGGATTACACGGTCAATCGACCCTAGCAACCTGGTGTCAAGAGTTTTGAGAATGGCGATCCACCATTCGACCTGCATACGTGGTTCCTTTAACGACCACAAAATGACAGCCGGGACCAACGGCTTTACGTGCCTTTAGTAGTACGAAATCAACATTATCACACAATTTGGTGATTTAAACAATTACAATATAGAGCCCTGATAATGCATAAATGTGCATTGTAATGATTCCTAGTTATTGTAGATTTTCCTGTAATTTCAAAACAGATTTAGATTAAAAGTCATGTTGTTTATGCAATATTTATTAACAACTTTTTTTTTAAAGGTAACAATAAGGATATATTCTTTCATGTAATAATAAATCATAACCAACAAGTAAAATCCTACAAATTACATTATCAAGATTATAAATTACAGTTGCATGTCCCATCAAACTGCCATCGGTTCTCACCATCGATATTCACACATTTCACTTTGTTTTCTTTGGTTAACTTAGTCAGATGATGGTTAACATTATATGCAGCGGCTGGCCAGAGGTGCTCCGGTGTTTCTGTGTATATTATTTTGACAACGTCCATCTCGTTGAGCTGTTTAGTAGGATTATCTTTTAATGCTTCTAGTATTTGTTCTTCTCGTTTGTTCCTATGCTCTATGTAGTATTTTATTTTTTGTAGAGGATCCTGTAAAAAATTGATAGATTTTAAGAAAGAATACAAGTCAGGAATAACCAAATTGGTAGTATGTCCAGTAATCTGACAGTATTGGCCACTAACACACTTCGGATTATGTTTCTATTGGTCTAGTTTCCCTGTAAAAAGAGTCAGATGGCATTAGCTCCATTCTAATAATCAGTACCACCAATCTAAAATAGATTAACAGCATACCCTGGGCTCTTGAAGCGTAAGCTGACGACGCAACTAGGAATGCACGCTAGGATGAAGAAGGGAAGACTTGCCAGTTCTTGAAACGATACGACGACGGTTACTTTATGAAACATAAAAGAAAAAAGGGGTCCAGGTAGACCAAGGCACAGTTACATAAAGTAAAGGAGAAAGTAATCGTACTGGCAGAAGTACTGCCACAGCACTATTATCTGTTATTGATGATCTCTTGGTCGGAAGGGATATTGATGATGGTTCTTTACTCGTGCGTCACAATGAATTGACACAATCAATTCCACCATGCTTATGGCCAAGCTCACGTATTATGGAGCCGATAGCCTCGCATTAAAGTGGTTTTCAAGCTATCTGACCGGATGTCATCAAAGGGTTGTAATCACCAGTAATGATGGCAATAAATTTATTTCGACATATAGGCAAATAAGTAAAGTAGTTTCTCAGGGATCAATATTAAGGCCAATATTATTTATACTCTATACTGCCGATCTACCAAACGGAATTAAAAATAGTGAACATCATCTGTATGCGGATGACTTTCAAATCTACAAAAGTTTTTAGCAGTATGATACGAATGATGCCACTAATAAGTTAAATGAAGATCTTGGACGAGTAGTCGAGTGGTCAAAGGTTAATAGTTTAGTTTTAAACCCTAACAAATCTAAGTATATTGTCATAGGCACAAAAAAACAGATGGAGGATATCAAAATACACACCATAGAAATTGAACTTCATGGAAATATTATTCAAGAAGTTAGCGAAGCAAAAAATCTTGGCGTGTTATTGGACTGCAATCTTAAATTTGAAAACTATATAACAACTGTGTGTGAGACATTGCTATTATCGTTTAAAAGTATTGTATCAGATGAGGATCTTCGTGTGGAATCAAGAATCTAAATAGATTTGTACTTGATCTAGATAGGACAAAATTAGTGTCTCACATAAATATGTGACACTCATTTTGTCCAAGGTACATTATGCAGATGTTGTTACTGCAAATTGTTTATTAACCAGAACAAAGGAATTAATTCAACGAGTTTAAAACTCTTGTGCATGATACTGCTTTTCAATTCCACACAGAGCTCATATTACTCCTTATCTTAACCAACTTACTCTACACTTCGTTTTCATGTAATTAAAGAATCAGGATGAGAAAGTTAACTGGCCCGCTAATGACACTTCTTTAAATCCTAATTTCTGTGGGCGACCCGCCAGGCGAGCTGGATTCGCGTCAGTGTAAACGGTCCTTTAAGCATGGCATGAAGACCAGCGTCATGGTCCACACCATGCCATTAAGCTGAGTGAATACCAATTTCGACATACACAAAAATACTTTTTGTATTCTTTTCAAATTGTAAAATATTTATTATATAAGAGTTTCGTTGGTAACAAATAAAGACTTTCTTTCTTTCTTCTTAAACATCTCATGTACCATCCTTAATTACTTACTTCAATAATAGGGCCATGACCAGGATAAATGACACTCGGTTGTAAGTCCAATATCTTTTGCAAGCTCTTCATATACATATACAAATCTTCAAAGACCGCAGTGCCTTCTCCCAGTATGCAGTCCCCACTAAACAATAAATTATCTTCCAACAATGTTAATACCACATGGTCCGTAGTGTGTCCGGGAGTGTAATGGACTTTTACGGTAGCCCCTTCTACGGTGATCTCTTGGCCGTCAGATAGCCAGTTGATGGGAATAGACGGTGGTAGTTCATTGTCGGGGTTATCGTCTTTACTTTTTTTGTGTTTCCATATTTTTGGTTGTTCTGTTGATAGTAAAAAGTCACAATTTTACAAACACTTTCCTTCATATTAAGTGGGTTACATGGTCAATCGACCCTGGTGTCAAAGTTTTTCGGGCCACCTTTAGCCTGTAACATGGTTCCTTTAAGAAACAAGTAATGGCAGACAGGACCAATGGCTTAACATGCCTTCTGAAGCTTAGAATCATTCAATAATAAAAACTTATAATTCCAAGAAGAAAGAATAGAAGAAATATTAATAGTTAATACTTTGACTGCTCAATAATGTTTTGCTAATTAATTCTGATTTTGTGGTTATAACTAATGCTTCTTTTGATCAGCTGATTTAATTGAGAATAGTTTTGTTGTATAGTACAAGGCTAATTAGATACTAACTTGCAATCCTTCCATAAATATTCTCAACACCACCTATGTGGTCGTGATGCCAGTGTGTCACCACAATATGCTCAATATCCACCTGCTCTGTCTTCACCACATCACTCAAGCTCTTCTGATACTCCTTCACATCTTTATCGCCCGTGTCTAAGAGAATCCGACTGGAAATTTAGTTCATAAAATATCTATACATACCTTTATGATAGAATTAGCTACTAACTCTTCCAACTAGCCTATGAACCCAGGTTATATTTATTAAGTCATGTTTTGTTATTAAACTGTATGGTGTTCCAATGAATAAAATAAATGAACAATTTAATATGGGTTTATTCAGTTGCTTACTGGCAAGTCATGAACATGAATGCTGTAGTGTTTGAATTGTGAGGTGTAAAATAAGTAAGTAAAAACTCTTTATTGTACCAAAGAAAATACATAACAAATATATACATAAGTAATAATATGATAAAACCGAATGATATTGCATAAACATTAAACAAATTATATTGCATAAACATTAAAGGGGCTGGAAATTATGAAGTTGTTTAGTTTATTTGTATAACAATAGCGAAAACATAAACATCATTATACCCTTCAAGGTTTTTTTGTCCCATTTTAAGATAATTATAGAAATGTATAAAGTATTCTATGAAACACTTTCTTCAAAATTGTGGTGCGCAATGGTGCGGCTAATAGCGAGACAGTATTATGTGTGTATCCCATGGAGTGTGTATCCACTTTTAACTATTGAAAAATAAACATACATACTTACTTTTTTCCAGTACCAATTAAATATGTGTTAGTGCCTTGCAAAGTCATAGGACCAGGATTAAAACCAAGAATTCTAATGACCCTTCCTGAAAGTTTGGTAACTGCTGGTATTACTGCTGACATGGTATTCGATGGTCAAACATACCATATAGCAACATAAAAAATTAAACGCAAGTTTTATTTTTATCACTGATAAGCTGTTAACTGCTGATAACACAAATTAGAGATATATGTCGCTTTGTGATGTCGCTGATCTAGGTATTTTGATCCGTCCATTCTCTGACGCTGACTTTAGACCATGGATCTAAATTTAAAAGGGATGCGCGCTTGCATACAATAGGCTACAGCAGAATATTTGACCTGAATGCATTTCGTTATCCACACCTCTCTTTCTAACTTGTGATGTGTTAGGGTGTCCATGATTTTACATCATGCGTGGAACACATGTGGAACGGAATACATTTATAATTTGTGATTGGATATGAAAATAATCCAAATGATCTACTAATTTCATTAATGATATTTAATATAAATTCAATATTAGACACAATGTGAAATTCATAGAGCTAAATAGTCTAAAACTTGCGATTCTAAGTTGATGAGCGGATCGATAGACACGCAGCGATACTAATTCTTGCAAGGGAACCATCATCGGAGGTGGGAACTAGGTAGGCTAAACACAAAAAAATAAATTGCTGCAAGTTTCGCAATTAAATTTTTAGTGTCCGACCGAAACTTGTTTTACTACCGAAACCGAATTTCACAAACGGTCTCCTTTTGGGCCTAAACCGAGTTCAAAAGGATCATGTTTTGAGGAAAAAATAGAGAAAACGTTATTAATTACAGTCAGTTTCATTTTTTTCTTTAAATCATTAATGCGGTCTTTGACGTTTTCACTTATTCATAATCAACAAGTAACAACGCCTCATTTAAAAAAAAGTATAAAGCATATGCATAAATGTTTTCAATACTTTAAAGTTTCATACATTTGAGGTTAGAATTAACAAAAACGATAATATCTCGCAAACCATCAATTTCCACATCTGAAGATTGAGGAAGTATTCCATAGTGGTTGTAGTTTTTTAAGCAATGATTATTTACGTGGAATAAACCCGAATAATATCTATGATAAAATAAATGCAATAGCTCCATGCTTTAATCTCATTTCAGATACTAAATAGTCTGTAGGTTTAAAATGGAGACTACCATACTTTACCATTTATAAAAATGGCATGTTGCGATTGAGAACCATTTTCTCTATATGTGTAGTTTGATGGGAATCTGAAACAAATATTTTATTCAAAACAAGCAAATTTCATCAAAATCCGTTCAGCGGTTTGGCCGTGAAAGCGTAACAGACAGACAGAAAGACTTTCGCATTTATAATATTAGTATAGATTATTTATACCGTTATAACAAGCAATTGTCACCAAAAGTAAGGGGCGAGCTTCGGGCACACCATCAAATTATTCAGTTGCTAGGATTTTCTTTTATAGATAACATCTGTTTTGCTTTTTTTTATTTATTTAAATAATAAAAACATTATAACAGTATGCCATTTTGCCTACTTAATTGTATAAAAAAAAAAAAAATCTTATATATACGTAACAGTAAACTATAAACTTAAATTAAGTTTTTTTGTTCATTATTGTTCATTTCATCCTCCTATTATTATTGACATGGATGGTGTGCGCACAGCTCGCCCTTTTAATGTTTTGGTGACAGTTGCAATAATAATTAATATTTGTATAATTGGCTAGTCAACTAAAAAATAAATTGTGTATATTATATATTTTATTGATAGAATAGACTATTTCGGAGATACAATTTAAACGAAAAAAATCTTAAAATTATATTTATTTTGTTATTTAATTTTAAAGATTTTATAGTGATGACGTCACGCAGCTATAATGGCCATTTCGAACTGCAAGAAAGCAAAAATTACTAAGGTATTAAAAAATATATATGTCAGTGTCAAATGTCAAAGTCAAGATGGACCGCGAGCCGCGAGTTGGTTTCTTGTTTGTTTACAATCGCCAAATATTTAGGTAGGTACCCCATTTCTCGTATCTATTGCATATTGGCCTGTTTATTGGACTTTACTGCAGTCTCTTCATCCGTTTACATCTGATTTTTTAATAATTGGACACCGCTTCCTTAATAAAATGTATGAATGAATGTAATTAGGTTATGTTTACTTGAACAGAGATGACATTTGAAGCCCTTAGTTAGCGCTACCAAACAAAAAATATTTATTCACTACGCTGTGCTGCCAACCTAAAAAATTAAATGTGAATAGCCGGAAGTTATCCGGCTACGTCATACGTCAACCTTGCTAAAAAATGAAAGTCATTGGGTTTTCTGCGATTTTCTTAAAAAATACTTGCTTATCTAAAGATCTGATTAATGTAATCTGTTCCCTAAGCCTATTCCTCGAAATGGTTTACGAATTAGACATTTTCATGAAAAAGTTTACTAGCCAATTACGTCAGATGCTTGTTCTGAAGAAAATATTTATTTTCGATTCTCATTAAACTACACATACAGATAAAAATGGTTGTCAATAATACCTTTACAAAGTGCCATTTTTATAAATGCAAAAATATGGTAGTCTACATTTTAAACCTACATACAATTTAGTATCTGGAATGAGATTAAAGCATGAAGCCATTGCATTTTATCATAAATATTTATTTATTTATATATTTATTTGGAAAGCCAGGACTTAAATACAAGAAACATTAGAAATTCGGTTTCGGTAGAAAAACAAGTTTTGGTCGAACACTAAATATTTTACTGCGGAACTTACAGCAAAATATTTTTTTTGTTTTGCGCCTAGTTTCCTCCTCCGATGATGCGTGTTTATCGCTCATCTTAGAACCGCAAGTTCTAGACTACTTAGCTTTATGAATTTCACTTTGATTATTTTTAAGAAAGGGTGTAACGAAAACATTACGTATAATATTAAAATAACATTAAATATCAATAATGAAATTCATAGATCATGGATCATTTTCAAATGCAATCACAAATAATAAATGTATAAACTGCAAATAAAATCTATTTTTTTACTCGCAATTCGTTATTCTATTCCACATGTGTTCCACGAATGATGTAAAATCATGGACACATTGCACAAATGCATTCAGGTCAAATTTTCTGACGTCAGCCTATTTTATGCAGGCGCGCTATCCATCTTGATCTATATATCCATGACCATGACCATACAACCATAAATGAACCACATGGACTTAGTACAATAATCAGGACTGAGCTAATTAACCTAAAACCCGAGCAGAAAAAGATAGAAATAGTGGAGGAATCTATCTCTTTTTAATAGGGTAACCATTATAATATTTTTAATTGGGACAAAAGGGCTAGGCAAAAGTGGCAAAAATCTTATTTATAACCACTTTCGAGGCCGCCTCAATGCACCTTTCGACCAATCTTATATTTGACAGTTCGATCGATACTCACCTCCAATGAGGAATCTCCTTAAGTCAAGGAAGCTAGTGTCGACTAATTATACCAATGAGTTGGAGTGGGGTTGAGTGGAGTTTGAGGATACGTTTGAGAGTATGTGGGTCAGTCCTGTTTAATATATTGATATACATGGAACTAAAGGTAAAGATGGAAACCAACCAGCATGATCGTAAACAGCTTACCCTAGCCTAGATACAGCCCAGGCTTGCATAGTTTTGCATGTGTGTGTTTTTATTACGCTAATTAATAGCATACCTTCCGTCTGTTTACGTCATAAATATCTGTGGTATAATTATTTTTCATTTTTTAATAAAAATCTACCTCAAAATAAAGATTATATTGCTACGTAACTGTTTATCATTTTTTACAACTTTTGAGGTTGTTATCAAGTGCTGTGATGGAAAGCCAGATTCACACCCTAACACATCACGAGTTAGAAAGAGAGAGGTGGGTAACGAAATGCATTCAGGTCAAATTTTCTGCCATCTGCGTATTGTAGGCCTACGCGCTATCCCTATAAATTTAGATCCATGATTAAATATCACTTGTTTTTTTTATGTACTAGTTGTCATGCATGTGTCAAATCCATGTCAAATTGTCAAGTCAAATCAGAAATTGGCAACGTGACATTGACAAGATAAGACAATCAAGATTCAGTAAAAAATCAGAAAAGAAATATTTTCTACGAAAATGGCTGGTGCGCTGGCTAGAATAATAAAGGGCGCAAAACTCCCAAAAGCCAATTTAGGTGAGCATTCTTTACCTAGTAATAGCCTATTACCACAATACTGTATCTACAAATTACTCCGTAAGTTATCGTATGTTTGGTGCGCAGTGGCTCATTGATCAGCTTACATAATTTTGACATCTGTTTCAGGTATTGCTGGGTCCCTGGCGAACATCAACAATGCACCGGCACGTTCTCAACAGACCCAGGCTCCGCCTCCGACAAAGTCCCACTACGGGGGATTGGCAGATTGCGATAGAGTTTTTACAAATCTTTACGGGCGTCATGAGTGGAGATTGAAGGGAGCGCTTTCTCGTGGTGACTGGTATATGACTAAGGAGATCCTGTTAAAAGGCACAGACTGGATTGTCAGTGAGTACTCTGTTTGTTTACTATTTATAATGAATAGTAACTGGACTGAGACATGAGGCTGTGTCAGATCTCATTAGGCAGGCTGAACAATTCTGACAGTAATGTTTTCTTATGTTTTCGCGATTGTTATTCATTAAATTAAACTATTTTAATACGGTTTTATCGCGTTTATTACTTATTTATTTACACCTGACGTTTCAAACACTTTACAGCGTTCATGGTCGCAGGCAGACTAAGTTAACATTTGTCTTTGATGTCATAAGATTACAAAACTACCGCCTGAAATTTTTATTGGGAACTATTCCGATTCACGCAGTATTGGCTCACAGTATCTAAGGGTCTTGCAGTCTGCTTCCGAGTTTGCAATTTTATTAAGTTAATGACTGGGTCCCAAGCTGGCGGTACCTGCCATCCATCCTCTCTATTGAAATTAGGATGTTTTTTAATTTCAATAGCTTCACGTAACATCCTTGGAATGAATCTGTTTTCCTTTGCAAGGACTTGAGGATTATCAAAACGCATATAGTGGTTGGGTTTGTCTAGAGCATGTTCACAGACTGCAGACTTGGTTGAGCGTCTATTTTTCATGTCAGCAATATGTTCTTTTATACGAGTATTAATGCTTCTCTTTGTTTGCCCAATGTATGATAAACCACAGTCACAGTCAATTTTATAAACTCCAGCATCTTGCAATGGGATATTGGATTTTACAGGTCTTAAAAATTGGTTTATTTTCTTATGCGGCTTGTAATAGGTCTTGATTGAAGCTCGCCTAAGTATGTTACCAATCTTGTCCGTGACTCCCTTTATGTATGGTAAGATGGCAGGAAAACGATCAACTGTGTGTGGCTTGGGTCGACTTCTGTGACAAATGTGTGGGAGGCTGAGATTGTTGCTTCTTAAGACAGACTTGACTCGTTGAAGCTCCTCCTTAAGATGGTGGGTGTCACAGATGCCGTGTGCTCTCTGTAACAAAACCGTATTAAAATAGTTTAATTTAATGAATTCTGACAGTGTTGGCCACTGACAGACCGCCTGTCATGTTCCTGTTGGTCTGGTTTCCCTGTAAAAACTGTCAGATGGCAGTTGCTCCATTGTAGTAACTTGTACCATCAAATCTAGGACCATGACTTACAGCTTACCATAGGCTCTGATGTGTAAACTGACGACGTAATTAGGAGTACACGCTAGGATGAAGAATTTTCATTCCCTGATTCTATTACACAATGTTTAGTAATTAACATTACTACAAGTCCTCCAAATTTAGAACTCTAAGCAGTAACTCACATATTGAATTAATATTTGAAATCCAGATGAGCTGAAAACGTCAGGCCTCCGTGGTCGTGGTGGCGCCGGTTTCCCAACTGGTATGAAATGGTCGTTCATGAACAAGCCTTCCGATGGACGCCCCAAGTACTTAGTAGTCAATGCTGATGAAGGAGAGCCTGGCACTTGCAAGGTAGGATCATTATAGATGGTTGACAATTCAGTGTCAACCATGTCTATATCATTTCTAGTATTTGAGTTCTCAAACACACACCTATGTTGTGTCTTAATTTAATATTCGTTGTTAAATCTTTGATCTGCAATTAAATTAAATTCTTTGGCTGCCACAGAACAAGAAACTGTCCCTAGTGTAGGTTAAATTTTGTATATACGGTCAGCTGCAAAACTGCATGCATAATCTATAGTACATTTTGTTAGTTAGTTAGAAACTCTTTATTGTACTTAAATAAAACATTTAAATTATAGAAAAGGAAAAGAAGTGTCCACAAAGGCAAACTTATCTTGTTTTAAAAGTTATGCATGTTCTTTTGCAACTGACTCAACCTAGTAAATAAGTTAAATATTCTTGTAACTTCTGAATTGAATTGACTCCATGCTCTATGCATATGTTCATTTTGAAATAAAATGAATAGCAATTCTATTTGAAAATGAGCATATTAATTGATAGATGGATGGTCAACTGAGATTTGAGGGTCAAAATTAATGTAAATAGAACTGCTGCAAAATAGATTGGATTCAACATTTTTTCAGAGTTCAATTGACAATTGAGAATTAAAAAACCAATATGTTTTAACTATTTATTTGATATCTATTATGTTATCTATTTATATACAAAAGTTTGATTTATAATAGTATGTAAACGTTACAAATTAAGAATTTCAAATAATACAATTTCATTTCAATCAAGGATCGTGAAATAATGCGTCACGACCCGCACAAGTTAATAGAAGGCTGTCTTATTGCCGGCCGAGGTATCGGTGCGGTAGCTGCATACATTTACATAAGAGGAGAATTCTATAACGAAGCGAGTACTTTGCAAGTTGCTATCGCTGAGGTGAGATCTGAAACTTGATATTCCGTTGTGTAATTAAAGGATCGTGACATCATGCGCCATGACCCTCATAAGTTAGTGGAGGGATGCCTCATAGCGGGAAAGGCGATGGGAGCTCAAGCAGCCTATATTTACATCAGAGGGGAGTTCTACAATGAAGCGAGTAACCTACAAGTTGCTATTGCTGAGGTAAGTAGGAAAAACATGAAATTCCTTGCTTGGGAATGCTGGTTGCTGAATTTGGTGATTGAGCATATACAATATATGTAATATGCAACATACACAGCATGTGTATGTTTTTTGTTTTTGAAAAGGTAAAGCAAAGTTTTGCATGAATTTATTGCTTTAGTTATTGTGGTCCCAGATAATTTAAGAAAAAAGCTTTCACAATAATTGTTGCTTTAACTAATACCTTTGCCAATAAATTATAACATTTCAGTTTGCGACACTGAATTTTTAATTTTAATCTCTTTCATTTATTCTTCTAATTACTTTTTCCTAACCAATAAAATCTTGTTATACATTTTCAGGCCTACCAAGCGGGTCTAATCGGCAAAAATGCCTGCGGATCTGGCTACGATTTTGACGTTTTCGTACACCGTGGCGCCGGTGCCTACATTTGTGGCGAGGAAACTGCCCTCATCGAGTCTATTGAGGGGAAACAAGGCAAGCCCCGACTGAAGCCCCCGTTCCCGGCTGACGTCGGTCTATTTGGATGCCCTACTACGGTGAACAATGTGGAGACTATTGCTGTTGCTCCAGTGAGTATTTGATTTGTTTCATTGTCTTGGTTCCAATAGAAGTTTTGTTTAAATGGCATTGAGAGGAAGCAATGGATTTGAAAGTAATTAAATTTTTAATTATGTGAAATGTATTTTGCTGACATCAATCCAAGGCTTAAAGCTTTTCCCGGGGTTTGCTTCCATAGGAATTTCAAGATAAAAAGATGCAAATTTTCTCCTCTGAACCTTTCAAATAAATCCCATTAGAGTGTGAGTGAGTAAAATGAAAGTGAATATCTTCTTATACATAATATATAAGTAGATAATCTATAATTCAGTATCATTAGAGTTAAAAGTCTTGTAGACCAGGAGGCAAATCGCACAGACTCGCTCAAACCCGATCTTTCGAACGAAAATATTTTGCAATCAAATAAAATTTCTAGAAAAATATCATGTGATTTCCAAAAAAAGGGTTAAATCCCAGTCAAAATCACACCAAACCGTTGTGATTTAACCTTTTAGTCGTGATTTCGATTTCGATTATCGTGATTGGCCTCCATATTTAAGTCAATAACAATGTAATGAATCAGTTTTTCAACATAATGTACATTTTAATATCGTATTTTTTTAACTGTTACATTCTTTTTTGGGGCTTCATTCAAGCCTTATGGGTAATGATAATCATGTACTAACTTGTATTACAGACAATTTGCCGTCGCGGAGGCTCATGGTTTGCATCATTCGGCCGTCCCCGTAACTCCGGCACCAAGTTGTTCAACATCTCAGGCCATGTTAACACCCCTTGTACCGTAGAGGAAGAGATGAGCATCCCACTAAAGGAACTGATTGAGAGACACGCGGGAGGAGTGATTGGGGGCTGGGACAACCTGCTGGCTATTATACCCGGAGGATCGTCTACACCTTGTATTCCTAAGGAGTAAGTTGTTTAGAAGTACGGCAGTGTTCCCCACCAAATCGAGCAGAATTTAATAAAATTACTGTTTAAAAATTGTGCAATTTTAATTCTGTTAAAAAGTAACGTTGTAATTCACCTTAAATATTGGGTTACCTACAAAATGAAGAAAGATTTAGTTCCCTCAGCTACCTGAAATGGATCTTGGTGTAAGGCCAAGACACAAGATTTCTCCTCTGTACTGTGCAATTGTTTGCCAGTCTGCCTTTTGTAGGGTTTCCAAATCCTTGCACACTTCTTTCCTCCAGCTGTAACAGGACGTTTCCCGCTCGGTCTTCCCAGGTTGCAGTATTCATATAAAATAGAGGGGCTTAGTAGATTTTGAACCTGTTCGCGAAATGCCCTTTTCTACTTTGGACTCATTCACAGAACTTCTTTTTAAAAAGCCTATTCTTAGCATGGCTAATGTTTTAAAAATACTTAGGTAAGTACAGTACATTAATTACAAAAAATTGTTTCCAGCGTATGCTCAACAGCACTAATGGACTTTGACGGGCTAGTTGCAGCACAGACGTCCCTGGGCACAGCCGCTATTATAGTGATGGATCGATCCACAGACATTGTGAAGGCCATCGCTCGTCTCATCATGTTCTACAAGCACGAGTCTTGTGGACAGTGCACCCCGTGTAGAGAAGGAGTGTCTTGGATGAACAAGATTATGTACAGGTAAATTCATTAATTTATTTATATCGAACTATTTA
Organism: Euzophera pinguis; assembly: GCA_947363495.1. NCBI lineage: Eukaryota > Metazoa > Arthropoda > Insecta > Lepidoptera > Pyralidae > Euzophera > Euzophera pinguis. Next base: position 4,135,163 of record OX376156.1, on the reverse strand, counting down.
AGAAATTACATCTGGTGCAAGTCTAAAAACCACGAGGGTTGTCCGGATAGCACATACAATCATGCTATACAATATTACTAGCTAGTTGATGGTTTTAGGTATCGGTACAAACTGAAAAGTAATTTTTCTCATCAAAAAATTATAGATGACACCTTAAGTAACAAAAGACTGGCAATAAATAAAGATAACGCTAAAAAAAAACAAAATGTGTTTATTTCATGTTTACTTTTCAGATTCGTCGAAGGAAACGCCTCGCCGAAAGAAATTGACATGCTTTGGGAAATCTCTAAACAAATTGAAGGTAAGAGAGACATAAAAAGTACTTTGCCTTTGTTTAAACATACACATTTTGCTAGGTCGGATGAAAATTTAATAATCTTGGATAATTGTCACTTTTTTATTGAGCTAAGTGTGAGTGAGACAAATTTACACGCACATAATTATTAGTATGTGTTTGTACCACTCACATTTAGTGTCAACTTATATGCAAGGTATTGTAACTAGCTCATCGGAAAGAGAACTGTTGCAGTCAACAACAAGGAGAATATGTTTGCGAGAAAGGTAGCAACCACTGAAATGAGATCCAAGTTATATGTTCCTAGCACTGTGTTTGTTCTAACCATTAAAAAAATGATAAGGTAGAAGTGCCATGTCACACCCCGGACACTCCATGCAACAGCGGCGAGCCCAATACTTATCACTACTACTAAGATTTTGTCGCGCAGTAGTAATAGGCCACACACGTGCATTGGTAGGCTTGGTTATTTACCGTACTGCGTCATAGTTGTCCGTCGCTGCCGCGCGGCCGAATTGTCATCGTTGCATTGTTTTGTTCTTGATTTTTACCCTGAATCTTCGCGGTGAGGTGCGGTATCTGTTTTGGATGGTAGGGTGTGAGTGAGTGTTCGCTCTGTACGTTAGTACTATTAATAATACTGTGGCCATTATGTCGGCCAAATAAGCCTCGCGAGTCTTAACTTAATATGACGAGGCTTAACTTTAACACAAGAAATAAGATTAAGCTAAGACTCGAGAGGCTCAACTGGCCCTCACATGGCATTTCTACCTTATTAGGTAGAAGTATACTTCATTTTATTGTGTATGTTTTCGTCCCGCCAGGGCACACAATCTGCGCTCTAGGCGACGGCGCGGCGTGGCCTGTGCAGGGTCTGATCCGTCACTTCCGGCCGGAGATAGAGCGCCGCATGTACGAGTACGCCGCTGTTAACGGACCGAGCAAAGCAGAGAGATTGTACTAGTGTTAGCGAGAGTGAACATCGATGTTGCAGAAGACAAATCTACGCGTATTTGATTATCAGTGGATATACAATATACATCCATAGTACGGAAGACAATCCGTCATCAGTCTACCATGAGTTTTTGCAAACGCTATGATGATATGTTAATGTTAAATCAAAATTTTTTCATCATTCGTTAGTGTTGAGTAGGTCACATGGTCAATGACCCTGTACAGGTGTTAAGAGTTTTACGGAACTATTTCAATAAACGCTATACAAATCGTATTGAAATAGTTTAATTTAATGTAACAATCGCGAAAACTTAAGAAATTAAAACGTTATGATCACTTTAGTTAACTACTCTCTGGAGGAACTAATCAAGCGTATGATGCAACTAAGAAACACGCTAGAATGAGGTAAAATCTAAGGTACTTTATTTCCGGGCGATTGGGATTAGCGTTTTGTAAGATTGAACATTCTTTTTTCGATTAGATATTTGCTGATTTCTATACATTTCTAACACGATAGAGACGTAGGTATGTCGTAAACCTATTTACCTATTAAGAAGTGACAAATTTAGTTTATTTATTTGTTGACTCATCAAAACGCAAAAGTCGCGCCACATTTAACCGAATATAGTAAGGGAGCAGAGAAATAGATAGTTGTATCATAAATAAATGTTAAAATTTAAAAAAAAATCTGAAATAAATAATTTCTTAATCTGACTGACTGTTTTTTTATTACATTTATTCACTTATTAAATTGTATGATACTGATACGACTTTGTATATATATAGATATTATTACGCAGTATTTTACATCGCCGTTAGGAACTTGTTATATGTCACAATATTATAATTGATCTGCATTTTTAATTGAAATGGCAATAATCGATCTGTAACAACTGCTGTACAATTATTTGTAATATACTATTCAAATCGAAATAAATGTATTTCATGGTCATCTCTGTGACTTGCGTACCTACAAAAAAATAAGCTAATTAACAGATAAAAACCTCGCGAATTAAATTATAATAAAACGACTATTATATTAGTATAACCTGTTTACTTAAAAATAACAATCGTGTGTCGATAATCTGCTTTTCTTATACTAAACTTGTGTGCCTAATTTCAAATAAATAGATTTTCGTGATTTCATGTTTATCCAGTGAGTCAATGAATTACCCTTTCATATGTGTAAGTAGAGATACGCCATTTTTTTAATCTGCTCTAGTTATTGTATATTTCACAATATTTCGAAATATGATGCAACAAAGCGACGTTTATGGATCATGTGAAATACTTGTAATTAATTTATGGATCATGTGGGATTAGGTACACCAACGATATGATACAATGGTTATATCAATCAATGTCATTAATTATTTTTCTTTTTATTAGTAATATCCTTATAGGGGTATATTTTTATTTAAAATTGAGATTAAACCAGAAATAGATTAATTTTTTATTCAAAACTGAATTCTCCCCTGCTTTTACCGGATTTTAGACGAAAAGAAAGTACTGCAAGAACAGATCCCAACTTCAGTCAGGCTAGAGCTGCATGCTGCATAGCATAGTATCTAATTGTTGGATCTAATCTAAACATACATAGATGTTCGTTGTAAAAAGGGGAAGTCGGACATTTTTCCTGACTGTAATTGAAATCCAGACACTCGATATTTATTATTTTTCATAACTACGACGACTAAGATCCTAAGTCAGTGTAATAGGTCGCCAATTGAATACTGACGACGTACATAATATCATGACCTCCGGACTCTTCATATCAAATGTTTTTATTTTTTATCACTATAATATCACAATTTTAATAACATTTTTTTTTGAGCTTTTTTTGAAGGAAATTCAATGTCAATCGTACGATATTTCGTCAGCTAGATGAGGAAAATACGTATTATTTTGTGATGATATGCAAATTAATTTTACCACATGCTAATGACGATTGCGCGTGATTACGCCGTGTTGCTAGATAATTTTGTATAAAAACATATAGAAATAAATATAGTTAAATTATATTTGTTTGAATTTTCATTGTCATCATTACCACCAGTTAACACATTTTTTTAAGTTTACCATCTGCAATTTTTCTTTTTGCATCCTAGCAACACCACGAACAAAAAAAGAAAAAGGTGTTAGCACAGCGCGTCGCGATTTTATTGATTGATATTTATCTGTTTCCTATTTTACGAGCAACATTGTTTAAATAATCAATGCTGCTCGTAAAATAGGAAACAGTAGCCTTATTTTATTCTGTGACGTTATGATTAGGTACCTGTGCTGTGTTCTGGGAACCACCAAAGTGTCCGTTTGGGAAGGATAATCTTCCGTCTAAGCATAGCATATAATGTATGTTTCTTGAATATTGCATAATTCTTCTCAAGATTTTTTACTTTACTTTTTCCTTTTTTTGATATCCATTGTTCGAGAATAATCATAAATGCTCATACTAACTTTAACTGTGGCACGCAGGTAACGCGTCCACATATTACTTCAACCTATTCTTATTTCTGTGGCATTATAATATAATTAGTAATTACTGAAAAAAACTTCTAGAAATTATCATACTCCTAGGAGTACGGTGAAAACATTTCCACGTGCAGGAAAAATTTGCATATTCTTAATCCTTATCATAGTGAGTGCCTAGTGTTACGAAAGTTCTTATCTGGTATTGATATATTATCAATCGATACAAGCATAAATTAAATCCTTTAGATTTTCCTTGTTTTATTCAGAGACAATTTTAGAATGTTATGTATGTTGTTATTGTTGGGAAGATTCGAGGCTAGGTGGTCAGAGGTGGCGGAACGGAGGGAGGTTTGGAAGGACTTGGGGGAGACCTTTGCCCAGCAGTGGGACAATATAGGTTATTAAAAAAATATGTTATTGACACTGAGGCATTGAGATTTATTACGTTCAATAGTATCTATTCAGGCTTTCAACACATAGACTTAACATTTCAAATCGGTTTCAAATGTTAAATCTATGGTGTCAACATTTATTTCGAGCTAATCATTGACAAGTCAGTTAATCTTCAGGGGATTTTCCATGAAAAATTAAATTTGGATACCTTCATTAAAATTTTATGCGTAGGTTAAGGTGTAGATAATATTGGAATAAAAGCATTGTATAAATTTTCTAAATTATTTTATTTCCCTCTATCTTTCTTTTTGATTCTTATGTTATCTTAGCTCTATTTACAATTTGTATAAATTAAAGTAGTAATTTAATATATTACATAAGCTACTATTGTACAACACGCTTTCATCATTGAAAGACTTGACTACAGTTCCAAGATTTGCAGGGAAGCAGCTGCCCATAAAATTGACGCTATTTTTATTTCTGAATTTTAACTATCTGTCAATTTTACAGCGCTATAAATCCCCAAGAATCCCAAACAATTTGAAAATGAACAAAATAATTGAGGGAAAAAACAGATTCTTTAACAAATTAACAATTTAGACGTGGTAACATTTTCAATTTTCTTGATTTTGGAACAAATTAATTTATCAATAATAACTAAACTCAAAATTGATCTGAAATCAATCCAAATAAAACTCAACACCAAGTACCAAATTGAAAAAATAATTTAGTTTATTAGGAAGAAGGCGCCGGCTCCAGCGCGCAGGCGCGATGCCAACAATAAATAATTATTATGTTTAAATTAAATAAATGGCACAGACCAAATCTACGACCATATTCGGTACATGGTGATGCGTAGGTATATAATATTTTACATAATTTTGGTTGAAAATAATAACATAATAATAATTTCGGTAGATTTGCCAAATAATCACGATTTAATAATAACCAAATAATATAATCAAAATAACTCTATGATGGAAGCAACTGAACGTTGTGCAACAAAAGATGTATAACTTCTGTATAACAACATAATGGCAATCAAGTTATCGCTAAATAACATCGGTGGAGATCACAATTACACAATATAACTTCACTTTTATATAAATACAAAATATACATAGGTAATTTACCTAAGACTACTGCGACAATTTCAATGCAATATAAACATTTATATTGTTGTGAAATTGATATGATTACATTAGCTTAAGAGGATTTTAACGTAATAGTTAACACGCTTCAATAAATAATTCGTAGCTGACGGGCGTACCGGCAGCCCCCATTCACATCAGTTGGATCGCTATCGTTTCCGAGGTAAGATCACAAGAACGCCATATCAGTCTCACTTATTCTGTCATTACAAACATTACGACTACACCACAGCTCGTAAAGCCTGAACGATGATGTCAATAAAATCCGCCATTCGCGGCTAGTATTGTCGTTCAGCTCCTAGTTTATAAATAAGCATCGCCGCGGGCCAGCCGCTTGTGCGATACCGGGGCCTTAAACTAAGAAAATCTCTCGAGAGACTTTTATTTGGCTTCGGGACACTACTGAAATGTTTTGAACACGCGGCATCGATATAGGTTTACCTAATGGACTATTTCAGTGAGCGCAACCGCAAGCTTCGGACTTAGGCCGGATTAACTTAAAAAAAATTCATGTGATCACGAGGTCCACTGCGCCGGGCGCCTGGACCATTGCCTGTGCGGTCGATGCCAGCACCGGCCGCAAGCTGCACTTCGAACATTGCTTACAAAATTGGACGAGCGTACGACTGACTAGTCGTCTATGATAACAGGAATATTTAACAAATACATAAATAGTGAAATGCTTCGTCGGTCGTAGACTCTTTTAATGAGACAAGCGGTGTTTAGATGCAGTCGTCGTCCATGTCGACGTCGGGAACTAGTCTGTCGTGCGAGGCGGCGGCGCGAGGCGGCAGTTCGTTGCGAGGATCCCTCGCCAGCCACGGGTGTCGCAGCACGTCCCGCGCACTCAGCCTCTCGCACGCCTCACGCCGCAGCAGCGACCTGATCAAACACTTCCCTCGCGACGACAAGCACTCCGGCACCACGAAGTAGCCCCGCGATATCTTCGCGAACAACGACGCGTGCTCCGAATCGTTGAACGGATACCTTTAACAAACAAACGAACGTTTAAATCACCCGTTAATTTACTTGATCGGTGACGGTCGCATGCACAAATTAGTCTTCGATTAATCAAATAACGCTGTGTAACTATACCGAATTCGAAATAGCTTATCGCATTCGAAAAGGATAAGATAGGCTCATTAAAACGAACAACGGGTTCGGCTCCACAAAATCGTTAAGTTTTTACAAAGCAGGGTTCCAATTAATGAGCGATCCGATTGTCATTTGGCCGAGCAGATGCCCGAAACAAAAACTCAGGTACGAAGGAACCCTTCCGGCGACAGGTGATGCCGGCGATTGCGGCGAAATCCCGAATTTGGAATATAAATTACTAGTGTCGGGGCCGAAAAAAGAAAACAAAGGACGAAACGCGAACGGCAGGTGCGCCAGGGCGGGATGGCGAGCAACGTCTTCGCCACATGTAGCGAAGGCAGGTGCGGCGAAGATTTCACTAGCCTCGTTATTAGTGGGTGATACAATGATTGGCCGTTGGCGCGTAACGGCCGACAGGTGATCTTCGCTCGGTGTCCCAACGGTCGCAGCGACCCTTGCGATCCTCTGAAACGGTAAGTCCCACGCTGGCAGGTGAAGACGCCCCCTCGTACGTTATTTATGCGCGTTTAATTGCCATTGACCTAAATTCTAACGTCTTTATCATAGAAATGATCTAGTAGCTTGATTATTGTACACACCTTCCAACGAGCATGGTGTACAGGATGACTCCTAGCGACCACATGTCCGCCGCTCTTCCGGAGTACGTTCTATGAGCTCTTAAGATTTCAGGTGACACGTAGGCGGGGCATCCTCTCTTGTCCTGGAGAAGGTCTTCTTCGGGGTCGTCGAGAACGACCGCATCTTCCAGCGATTCTAATTTTAACGTCGTCCTGCAACAAGAGAAATAAACTATAGGTCGTGTGCCAAATTATTTGTCATTGATTAATCTTAATGGAGGGAGTTGAAGTAGCAGACAGGTCAACTGCTTGACGCGACCATTGGCCCATATAAATCGCGTTGCACATTACACATGTTATTATAGGCCGCGATATGCGCTCGGCCGTGCCATAATGCATCCCTTTGTGCTCAAAGCTTTGTCCGGGCGCTATTAACAATTCGCGTGCAGCTAATTAGCGCTAGAGCATCACATTAAACCCGTTCGGGATAGTTCGAATATTGCAAAAGAGCGTCGCAATTAGTCGTATATGTAACAATAATGTCATGTAAATAATTACATAGGTTCGCCATAAAGCTGCTCTGTGACGCAATAGGTTTTGTTTCGTCACGTCTTGGCTTTGGGCGCAGGCGCACCGTGGCCGGCCTCGTGTTTCACAGCCGTCCGCCGCATCGTTTCGAAATGCATTAAATGCACAGTTGGAAACAGTACACCGGTATGATTGAATGTAAATAAACCACCACTCCGGTCCAACGGGACTTTTCAATCTTCAATTTACATGTTTCCCAAATGGCGCTGGAAGGATTGTATTGCAGATGCAGTAACATGCAATTACAAAGTAACGCAAGGTGTTCCGAGCAAAATCAACGAGTATACTTTTTAAAGAAAAATAAAAAGAAATGAGTATGCAGGTTAAGGCGAGGCAGGTGCACGGTGGGCGGTTCTATGCAACAGAATCGATGTGCATTAATGCATATATATAGGTAGGATAATTTTAGCTTTTTAATAATACTGGAATGAGTCCTAATGGGACTAGCTATTTATAGGATTGAATGTCAGAGCTGCTTGATTATGTTATGGTGTACTATCAATTTCATTATTTGCTAGTGTAGATTACGCGCAAGTACATATTCCGTAAGTTGGAGGCAATAAATATCATGTTTGCTCAAAGCAAAGTTGCAAAACCCCCAAGTGGCGGTCTCAGCCGTTTGACAAATAGACTAGAGGACGGACGCAACACCACCGACTGAAATTGACGACTGACGCTCGGAGATCTAATGCAATCTATGCTAAAGTAGACCTTAGGGCTTTGTAATAACTATAGCGAACATACGAGATGCGATAAGCGATATCGTTATTTATTATTAAATTATAAGTGATCGGATCGTGACAATATGGAGCGCAGCTAAAGGTTACTCTCGTTAAGGCTGTCGTAATAGTAACTCTGTCAGTGCATAGTGAAATATTAGGCGCAAGTCGATACCGTTAGCGAATTAGCCGTGATATCGACACCAAAATACTTTGAATGGAAATAAGGCGTGCGGCAGACGTATCGCTGTCGCAGAGTGGATATAACTGTGAGCAGCGCGGATCGTGCGTGGCGGCGCACGTGTCCGTTAATCGGTCTGAAGCAAGAGATGCACTGTGGGAACTAGTTGACGAAACGCGTGACGTCAGTTGCAGCGCCCGCAACTGCTCTCTGAGCCTTTTTGTAATCCATCAGTAAGCGGCCTGGAGGGCGTCCTCGTATCCGTTTAGGTCTCGGCGACTGCGCAACTGATCCTAATTAAATCCCTACAGCGGCAAGGCTAAAGTGCGATGTCTGCAGTTGCAATCGATTCGAATTTCGCAACGTGTAAATAAGTTATACGGTGTCGTAACACGGTCGGAAGGTTGGCCGGATTTCCGAACGGTGGCCTCGAAGGATTCTCGCGGTGTCTCGGGCGCGGGACCGGCGCGGGCGAAAGGACAACTGACAATTTACGCAATTCAGCATTACGCATACGCAGGCCGGCTGCTGCGGCCGCGCTCCGCACGCAGCCTTCTAATCCTAACCCAGAATTCAAGCCCAAATCTAAAACTGTGTGTATTACCAAATTGACTCACGTTTACCACTTCGCAACTAAGTTAGTAACTTCGTTGAAATAACACGTTTGTAAACGGGTGGCGGTAGCTGCAACACTCTTGGTCAAGTTTGTAGAAATCTCCTAGTTCAGGCGTAGCGCGGCTTTAGGCTTCGAATTTATTGTAGTTACATAATGAAAACATACGTGTTCATTACATGCAACGCCGTGTGGGAGATCGCCCACAATTAGCGGGATGCGGCGGGTTTCGCAACTGCCGCCATTACTCAACTCAACCCTGACAGTTTCGTAACAAACAATGGCAGTCAGATGCAGCACACACGCATGCACTTCCTGCTCGACTTGTATCACTCGCCACATGACGACTACTTGCGCAAGCACTAGGAAGTGCTGCATACGGTCATTCATAAAGCCTCTTGAAGTCGTCAGCGTCATTGCGAAAGTTTTGGATCGAGTAGCCAATGCCAGCTGTCGGTCACAGCACCTCGTGTTCGCCTGCCAGGGCCCTATGGTATAGTGGACCGTGTAGCTACGGTTACTCATAGGTTTTCGTAACCCGCATTGTAGGGACACGCGGTGTCGCAACGAGTTGCTTCACCGCGGAGATGCCGCCGGGATAGGTTGGGAAACCATCCCGACCATGCCCAATTATACGGCCGCTGATATTGCGCAATCCAACTAGCATCCGATGTTTTATGAAATTCAATTGATAACTATCACAAAGTGAGGAATTTCGACTTATCTCCGCAATTAATACGTCTAAACGAGCGACTAAACACAAATAGTGCGTTGCGAAAATTGAGAAATTTGCCTTATTAGTAACTAAACGTTAGCGATTTATCGCAGCAAACTGTGTACATACGTTCCTGAATTTAGGTCTCAAAACCGCATAGGCAGCGACACCGTTCGCTTTATCGGAGTACCGATAACGCAAGTCGAACTCAGTTTTGAAACCGAGCGCTGGGCCGCTTGCGAAAACACTAATGTGAACATCGGTTGCAAAATTGTTTTAGTTTTAAATCGAATGCAGCGACAGCGTATGATCGGTTGCGCTGTGGTGCGGCGGTGGCCGTGCGGGATGACGCTTGACATTTGACGGTCAGTCAGCGCATCGCTGGAGTAAGGAGATCAGGTAGCGAAATGCACTACGGCCGTATTTAGCAGGCGGTCGGCGTACGGCGACCGTGTGTCACAATGGCACGGATTATGAGCTGCGTTGCGATATGGCATGTTGCAAGTTCGGGCGGCGGTCCAAGCGCCGCCGCCGAAATAATCCCGTGTTGCAACGCGCGGACTGCGGAACGGGCGCCACTCCAGAGCCCGTTGCGCAAACGCACTGTACGCAATTGGCCAATTGCGCACGACCGTCTCCATCTCGAATCTCACGCACGCTGTCGACTCATTTACGAAACAAACGATACCGTTCGATGACCCCAGTGTCTATTACGCGACCATTGCATAACGAAGAAAGTGCTTAGAATGCGTCCGCAAAAAGTATCCGAATTCTCATTGATCTCCGTCTCGAATGGTTGCAATTACACCGTTACGTGGCGTGGTGTAAAATCCGGTGAGCGGTCGACTTTCTAACGCGGGGTCGGTGTACTGGCGGCGTGTCGCAACAATTTCTCCGCGCGGCGTCGCGAACGAAGAAAGCGCGACCTCAGCAACGTTTTGCAATCGCACGCTGAAGCTGTCGGTTGTCGGTCGGGAAAGAGTTGTAGAAAGTGTTCGAAGACTCGCTTAGACCGAGCACTAGAACCGCAATCTGTTTACAATAACAAGATTAAGATGCTGCAACGTCCACCGCAGCACGCAATCACAACTGCAGTTCTGTAAGTGCATGAATTGGGCAAGAGAGTCCGCAGTTACGCAAGCTGCGATAAACGCGTGGCCGTATGTCACAGGCACTCGTGAAACACTTCCGTTCATTGACTCCTTCCCGATATAACTGCTAGGTTTCGAAATGCTTTCGCTGGCGGATATCGCACACGTGTAGAGAGAGACACTGGAACACGAAAAAAAATTCAGCATCTTTCTTTTTATCTATCCGGACCATTACGCTGATACGATCTGAACCCCGAATCCCGTCGCAGATTGCGGCGCCAGGGTTCATAGCATTACGATGTCGCAACCCTTAATTAACACAAACCTAATTTCAAGTATGAATTATGTCGTGCAGGATATTACATGAAGAGCTTGGTAACCGGCTCACCAGCACGTTTGCGTATTCACTTTCATAACTGTTGTTACGTTTTAGACCGACTTTTCCACGTGTTGAGAAATAAATAGTAAAAAGCTGGTGCTCCCACATCGCAGACGAGTAATCATCGCGATTACGACTGCTCGCAGTTGAAAAAAACGACATAATTGTGTGAAAGACTGTGATAACTAGCGATGATAGCTTTCACGCGATGACACGCAACTTAACCAACTATAGCTGCAAAAAAACAATTACCTAGTTTCGAGACGAGGTGATCATAGATGTGAGTGACGCAGCCACCTGGCGACAGGTGCGCGTGCGCTCCAGGCTTGCCTGTTTGTTGAAGCTGCCATAATGGCGATAACCATAAAGGGCAGCTGGTACACGTTTGTCGCCCGACAGATGTGGTCTAGATCGGCCGATAAATAAAAAGGATAAATCCACATCCGTAAGCGCCTGCGCAGTTTCCGCCGAACGAGTACGCAGCCGGAATCGACGATTGTTTCGACTTGCAATCGCTTCCTCGTCATTGTTGTGTCGGAAGTACGAAAGGAACCATACGAATATCCTTTGCAGAAGGCGCAGGGTTCTGCGGTGCAAGAGGGTTGCGTTGCAAATCACCGAGAACGAGTATAGAATTGGAACAACGAATAATCATGAAAGCTATTGCGAGAACTTGCGATATGAAGCGGAGACTCAGTATTGCGAACTACGAGGCAACAGCCGCTTTACTAACAGTTGGTTAACTGTATTGGATCTTGCGTGCGAATGACGCAAATGTATGGAAAAATGAAAAGACAATGGTTTGTAGATTTTACAGCTGATTTATATGCGCCAGGGGACGGGCCAAGACGTCCACGAAACCAAATGCGTTTTGTAACTGCTTCGACGGATTTGCAAAACGCTTCGCGTACGTATTGCGACGTATTAAACGTTGGTCCTTACTCCTTGCGTTCTATTTCATAACATTTCACAAGATATGCCGCGCCAACTTTTATAAGGGTTCGTTCAACGAAATATGCGAATAAACAGGCATTGTTCAATTTTCTTTAAGCAGTTTAAGGAAATTTTAAGCATCACAGTATTTATCAGTGCTTACTAAGAAGAATCATACTATTAAAGAAAGAACGACTAATATTAGCCAGAATAAATTATTTTCCTAACTAAGAATAACCATGAATAGCTCACGAACCTATAAATCATAATTAAAGTAAATGTTTATTGACTACATCGACTCATACGCAAGTACAAAGGCTATGGAATGAATGACGCAGGATGGTTTCGAAAACGCGAAATAAGCGATGTTGCGATTTCGTCTTGTGAAATACATTTACCTCGAGATTGCAGAAACGCGTGGGACGACAAATAGGATTAATCTATTCGATTTGTAAGCATTGCATCGAAAAATAGTTCAATTGGTGAGTCATGGGAAGTGCCTTGGAAATCTATGAAAATGTTAGTCAAAAATTCTCCATTCCAGCAATTAGTATCGTGCATACCAATTACTGATTAATTGCGCCTGATTTATGTTACAATTCTATACCAAAAGTTTGCTCAGCACCAGAGTACGCGATCTATGTAAATACAACTGATAATAGAATGTTATCTCAATCATTCGATATAATATGTATATATCGCAATTTTTATCACCATTTCACTATATCTTATCTAAGAAATATCCCCAGTTTAAATTTCACCGGTTGTTTATTTGTTTAGTCGATGCCAGTTGATAGGGTGCACAAATATTATGGATGGTTGGTTGCACAACGCAAGTATAGGTACCTGAATTATCAGTGTGATTGCAAAACAAGGTGCGTTATTGGAAATTCCATTGAGATGGTAATAAGAGCAAAACGTGACATATATGAAACGTGCGTGAAGTGTGTAACGCATACGTTATTCATGATTGTACAAATAAATATTGAGGACGATATGAGGAAAATTTACAAAAATTCTGATATTCTGAATATGGTCATGGAGCCAGCATTTGTTGGGAGCGATGTAGAGGCAAATATTAAAAATGTTTTACGTACGCTTTTGTTTGCAAACAATAAATCCCTGGTACCGCTAAGGTACTCGAGGCAAGTACTTAAACTACGATGCTTATCAGAAACTTGATCGAATCAGGAACAATGGTTTTATTAAAAGCGGGGTCCGCACGACCCCAATGACGTCGCAGGTACTGCGTCGATAAGGCACGCGAACACCGCCACCATTCAACTCCAATAATAGCAACAAAACACGCTTTTACATTTCTGTTCGCCAATCATTGAACTGGTACGAGTTACAGAAAATGCGGCGATGTATCACTAGCAATACAATATTAACTCGAACAGGGATCACTCAAAGCGACGGGTAGTAGACGGTGTTTCTCACAAACGCTTTGATTAAAACAACAAAGATCGGTAAAACGTGTGCTCATAAACATGAAACACGGAAATACATGTTTTCAGAATAGCAAACTTGTCGCGGTGTTTGTAAATAAACACGAGTATCTTACCAGGAAAGTAAAAAAATACGAGATCAAAACAAGTTGTACCGTTATGCTGAAAATGCGTAAGCAGTGTCGCAGATAACCAGTTTTAAAACGAGAATCACAGTATTACTGATTTCACGAGTTTCTGATTTTACGCAGCCGCGTCGAATTTTATCGATTCCACTAGCAATCGATTGGAAATTTTAAATTAATAACATAAAAGTTTGTATCTCTCGGCGTGAAGAATGCCAAGCACCGTATGATGGTGTGAATCGTGAACGTGGATCGAATACGATAGGAGCGATCGTGGTGGATAAATAAATATACAGGCTTCTAGGATTCGCGGACAATGCCCTTTGTCACTCTGGATGGCGGTAAAGCAAACGAGTTGTGGTCCAGCACCAGCCGGATTGACCGACAGTTTTGCGGCACAGAATTGCGATGGCCACTGCCACCGGTACTTTCTCATTGTTATGTACCGTTTCCTCAAGCAAAATGGTACTAGGTCGATGAAAGTATCGATATAATTCCAGTCCACGACACGATACAACAGAAATGTTCTGGTAGTATGCTCTGATTAAGTCAAAGATTATTTGCGGCATAGGAGAAAGCAAAAAATGAATGGTGTTTTTTTTTATCGCACGTGTGAAGTCAAACATGAGATCACTAAAGGATCAACGATCTATTCGAATGCCAAAGCAATGATCAACAATTACAAATTAAGGAGAGGCCGAACCGAGCGGTCGATAACCTGACACTTTTTTTCTAGCCGCAATGATGTAATTTTGGAAAGTGCGGAAATTGTAATTTCTAAATAGTTACACAAATAAGCTGAGAGTTATTATTATGTCACAATATCGAGCATCGCATTGCGGATGTAACGCGGGATGGGGTCACTGAACTTGCGAAACTTCACCTGTCATAGCCGAGGGGAGCGAGACAAAAGCGGTGATGCAATGGAAGAAAGTGCGGAAATTATGAAGATAACTGACGGGCGGGTGGCGATTACAGCAGATGTAACAAAAGAGTTGGCTTTAGAAACTGAAGCGACGCATTCTAAATTGGTATCGATGACCACTTGCACAACTGCCTGGCAACTCGCGACGGAAGAGAGTGCGGCGAAACGGCACAACTATGTGATGCAATAAAGAAAGTGCGGAACTCAAGTAGGTTTTCTAACGCGGTGAATGTACTCCGGGCATTAGCATTGTATCATTCGCGTCCGCGAAGCCTCAAGAGGCCCGGGCGACGACCTCGGCTGGTGTCAGTTAGAGCCATATTTCGCATTCGCGAAGTGATATAATACGTTCGGGATGGATTATGATGCGGAGTCGCAGCTGCGTCAAAAGGAGTTACATCAAACTTTTCAGCGTGCAACACGTTAGGTAACGCGTGTTGTCACACATGTTTGATGCAATTATAACTGATGTAATGAGTTCAACTACGCCTGTTTAACTATGAAAAATCGGCACATAGTCATGCAGCTTACTATCAGAAGCGGGATGACCTCACTTAACAAATCTACGTGAAACTAAAACACATAAAAACTAAAACTAAACTGGTAGAGAATGCCACTTAGCATTAAGTCCACCATTTGTACAATTTTTTGTATTGTGCAATAAAGTTTAAATAAATAAATAAAAAATAGATGCACGTTATGACCAAGCACGTTACTGTGCTGTGTGTAAGTAAGGAAGTGCTTAAAGGTATTAATAAGATGGTATAAAATATTGATATGTGAAAGCACGAGGCTAGACTGAGTCGGTCGCTGGAGGCGCGGCGGGGGCGGCGTGCGAGGGGCGGCCGGTGACAATGAATGGCAAAGCACCGTTGTACTTGACCCAGTATTCTGGCCGTCACGCCCGGCCGGTGCAACACTGACGTTCGACGGATGACTGATGTGCGTGAGAAGTTGAAAACGTCTCTAGGCGACTACCAACTCCCGTCGATTCATCGGTTATCCGAGTCAAACATAAATAAAAATATAATTATACTGTGTTGCGCGGCCGGAGATGGGCTTTACGATAGCTTTGACATTGGCGCAGTAACCCACTTGGCACCAGCGTTCGAGTTGCGTTTACGTCAATCAAGAAATATTTAACACATGGAGTGTCAGTGGAGGAAATCATCAACATAGAAGCAATGATGTCAGTGTTTATGAAAGAGCACAAATGACTGACTGATTCACTGTTCGATATAAATGACTAATGTACGGAGAATGATATCTCAGCACGTTTGGGCAGTGATTGCTGTGAACTACACAAACATAAAATAGATGTTGAAACACACAATGTATCTCGCAAGCGGTTTCCGATATACATTTGTTAGCAGTAGATACGTACGAGTATATGTGCCATTGCGCAAGGTCGACAGCGCACCTGCGCGCCGGTCACTGCAGTTTGCTGCAGCTCCCACGACACAAGTCATGTTTAATTATTCAGAAAGTATGGAAGGGTATCTCACTAAAATTCGACATCAACGTAACCTTTATAACAGGATTATAGCGGTAAAGTTATAGGGCTTGTGAATTATGTTAGTAGCTGCGTTAAGAGAAACAAAAAGCGGCTGCAGCGCTCGAGGCAGCGCGCGGCAGAGGCAAGCGCACTCGTAATCATCCAAGTGGGTTAAGGTTTCATCAAGGATTTATTGCGGCAAGTCTCCGCTCCAAAACGCCGGCCATTCGTTGCTATGAGCTAACTGCATGGTTCCGCTGCATTTGCTCATTAGAACCTTTTGAATTTAGCATGTTTGAAATTATGCTCTCGATTATTTGTAGGCGACGGTCAGTCTGGAAGAGCATTTTTTGCCGATGGTCTTCAGTCGCAATGCTCGTATTTCATTCACCTGCCGCCGACAGTTACAAATGGACACAAAGCGCCCACTATCTTTCGTTTAATTTAAGTCCAACAAACAAAAGTAACTTGATAGTCAAAAGGAGTCCCTTTGTCGTCGACAATTAGAGCGTAAGCGTTGAAACAAATGAAAATGTGCTTTAAGTTGAGAGGTATTTAAAACTCGTTGTTATGAACAATTGAGGGCAAAATAAACAGGTTAATAGTTTCAAAACGATCCAGATGTATTACAAAAACTGTAGCATACAAACGTTTATCAAGCGTCTGTTTCGCAAGCTGTCGCCAGCGTTTGGACCACTCATTAATTGTTTTATCGAACAAAGCGTTCCGTATCCAATTCTTCATGCTAAAATCGAGCGCAATTTATTCTTTTGTTTCACAAAAACATATTGTGTCTAACTTGTGGGTTTTCAATCAAACCTGAAGCCGAAAAAGCAATGTTTTGTGCAATCGTTCAACTGGTATGAACTAGGTTTATTAAATTGCAATTTAAAACAATCATTATTGCAGCGGTTTGAACAACTTTTTGTTTTTACAACGAATTGTGTCCTCGTATGGATTATGTAACAAGTTAACCTCCATTTTAATAAACTAAGTTGCATTCATATTACCTCAGTTATAATAATTTCGATTAGGTACGCATCGCTAATTAATAAATTTTGTTAATACGTAAACAGAATAGGTTTTTGAAATGGAAGATCGGTATAATATTAAAATATGTAGAGTTAGAACCTGAATATGTTTGGTATTGAGAGTCGAGGGCGTTATGTAAATTTGGCGAAGTCAGCTGCGATGAATGAAAGATGATGGATTGTGTGTGGTTTACATAGGAGCTCATATTCAGGCGGTGGCTGGAGCGGCAGATGTGCGCGCGCATTGTGTGCGCAACAAAAGCAGGTAGGCGACGCTCAGCCGATCCGAAAAGCCATGTGCTACGTGTCACTTTATCAGATAGGTGTTTTACATCAAAACCAGAAAAAAAAAATCTGACCCGACAGATGGACCAGCATATGTCCTCACAAAAAATGTTATATCATTAACAAAAAAAGAAATACCTCACGGATTTAAACAAATACGCCTGACGCATTTTAAAATTTCATTTACGAAACCCTATTGTTTTTGCAGCGTAACTACAGTGAATTAATTAAGTACAATGATTTCCCTTTGTTACAAAAGAGAGAAACGAATTGAATCCCAGTTATCAAAATTAATAACGGCAAAGCAATTAACTCTGATCGCGTAATATCCTGCCGATGTATTTATTGAGAACCGCAGTTTCAACGAATTGATGTTTACATAAATCACGAGATGGAAGTAAGTATATAACGTATTTCTGTTTAAATGTTAAAACAAAGAATACCTATGATAAGACAGAAATGTTTGATATAAGAATATGAAAAAAAATAAAAGACAAATATTGACCTCAGAGCAGATGTCGAAAGGCAAACTTCGGTCCTAGTCGTATGTGCATTTGAATAAACATTCCTGCCGATGGCAACTGTTGATCTAAGCTACAATATCGAATTACAGTATGCTTTCTGATAGAGTTGTCATCGGGTGTCCAAATAATCTTTCATGTGTCTATATCGTCTTTAAACTTCTTGGAATATAATGAAAAGCGAACCAACAAAGTAAGTCGAAAGAAAAGTAGCTATAAATAATGAACTGTCCAGCGAAATATGCAAGCAGCCACGGCGCCAATGAAACACCGAGGCCTTTTATAAACAGAATAAAATATTGAGTCCAAAAATAGATTCATCGCTATAAACTCGAGAAATTGTTGGCCATAAAGACTTTTACGAGATCCCAGATTTACAGGCTGCTCTATACTTACTTATTACTCATGAAACGAAAAGGGACCTTGCTATATTAATCTTGAAGTTTAAATTGAAGTAGACAGGGTTGCGAAAATAGTAATCTATGATTGTCAGTCCGGAATGCGAATGCGAACACGTGCGTCGCAGGTAAAAGCTCGCATGTGCAATTCATTGTGTCATCTAAAAGATGTTTTTCTTTGAGCTGAATAGACGAATCTTTGCACAATGCCGGCGAAGCTATATCCAGGCCCATCATCGGATCGGTAAAGAAGATCAAGATAATAAATCATGCGTAGGAGACAGCCACAATGGCGATGTATTTGTTTATGAACATCTGTGTGCAAGCTGGCTGCTCCAGGGTGAATTGGCGAGCTCACAAAAACGCGAGCATTGTCGTACAGGTAAAAGATTAACCCGATGCACACACAATGAGAATGAACACCTTGACGTTTTTTACAAAATTTCTACTTGAATGGAGGAAAATCTTGAGAATGAGATTGCATTGTAAGGTTAATTGTCACGACAGTAACACATTGCGGCATTACATGCGACCTTAGGACGTTATCTGGTATGATAAC
Source organism: Euzophera pinguis (assembly GCA_947363495.1). NCBI lineage: Eukaryota > Metazoa > Arthropoda > Insecta > Lepidoptera > Pyralidae > Euzophera > Euzophera pinguis. Next base: position 4,116,219 of record OX376156.1, on the reverse strand, counting down.
GGAGATTGTGTGACCTTTAAGTGAGGCTTGTGCTTCGATAAGTAGTCCAATGACCGTGTTACTACTAACTATAAAAAATTAGAAAAATATGGGAATAAAGTTTATATGGCTGTTCGAAAGTTCCCATGGCGCTTGAATTTTAATAGGGGTTGCATTTAAACTCAAGAGCTCTCAGAGGCCGGATGTAACGGGACCGGAAACGGACTTGAATAAAATAGAGCGGCAATATTTATACGACAGATGGTCAGATGGAGAGACTAAGACGAAATAAATAAAAACAAAAAATCCGCAACAGACTGCGCCCGCATGCTAAGGTATCTTAATTATGTGCGCTTGAAGATTTAAATTGGATAGTGTCTAGTTTCAACTCGAAATAGATGGCGTATAATTATGTAGAGCTGCAATTTTCGACGTTGATAAACATAGCAATACTATAATGACTTTTAATTTGCGAATATGAAAATAGTTTAATTTGTTATTTATCTAGAAATAAAAAAGTTAATTAGATATACACTTTATTGTACCATTCACAAAAATTAAAGTTTTCCAATTAAATATGATTCCAGTTAAAAAGTTTTCCAATTCAATATAATTAATAAGATAAATCATTGATTAGAATTTCATCTAACGCGAATATATGAAAAAAGGAAATAATGCATGCGCCACTGCGGTTATGTACAGAGTGGATGATGCAAATGCTTCACATAAACTAGTAGTCAGTAGCAATTTAAATCAGTGTTACATAAGTACGTGATATGAGGATGGTCATCACGCGCTAACTTCCACTAAATGCTACGATTTTCTTTTAAAAGTCACGTTGATTCTTGATCTCTTATAGTAAATTCAGTTGGTAACACTACAAGTCCGCATAACATCACGTACATATCTTAGCTCGTTGATTAAACGAAACATAAATAGGAACAAGGATCTAATATTGATAAGATACGTTAAGATTTAAATTTGGAATGGCTGGTTCTCGCGCTACGGCTCGAAGGCGGAAGAGCGCGCTTGCGCAACTGACATTGAACTGTGGCGGTCTTCGTGGAGGCCAACAGACGGATTCTTAGTTTAAACGATAATTTAATGTGTGTTAATATAACAATTTACTCGATAGTAAAATCGACCGGTTTCCTCGTACGGTATCGATTGTGGAATGCGTAATTGGAAAACTGCGGAACCCGAGACAAAACATTTCCATTATTCAGTGAGATTCATCGCAACAGGATGTTATTAAACTAGTGCTACACATGATTATACGCGGAAGTTATATATGAGGAGCTCTTCTCGGAAGCAAACATTCAGATTGTTTAGTATTTTACCTATATCATGACATGAGACCATGTCTTATTACTAATACGAAATTTCCATTAGAATATGATATAAAATCTTCTGAAATCCTCATAAACATGTTACTACTACACTCTACCCATTGCGATTTTACGTCATAATGTTGTAAGTATGAGTGCGAATTTCGTCAGTGTGCGATTGTGTTTATGACAAAATGTCCCGTCATTTAAACATCAAGGTGACTAATGCCAGTCACTCTGCTAATGTTCCAGAAAATTAATAACATTTATAGGCACAAATATTGATGTCATATGTCATCGTATTGAGAAGGGAAATTATAATAAATGGCAACATCTTAATTTATCATTAATCTACCTTTAGGGACATACAACCATTACATTCAAAATCAACTTACGAGCACTGTTTGATCGCATCTACATCATTTATCAATGAGGCTAGCAACGCAGTTGCATTTTCACGCACAAACAGAAGTTCTTAACAAAGCTGGTGGGTGCGGACGCGCATCGTGGAGGTGTCGCAAGCGCAGCGGCCGTGTCCGGGGCCCGTCCTTGGCCATCGCTCCACGGCCGCACGCCACCGCACCGGCCGCGCCGCGCGACGTCGGCGGTGCGTAACCGCTTCCGCGTGCCACCAACTTACGTCACTCTCGGAAATTTTCTTCTAATCGATTCCAAATTCTGCGTCATAAAGCCCACTCGGGGTGCCCTCCCCGTGACGTCAACGCTACGGGTCACGTGTTAGGCCGTAACCCCGGAGTTCGGCGGTGGGCGGAAAATGCGTCAAAAGCGAATCGCCAAACGGTGGGCGCCACACGTTCCCGAATTTTGCACATCTTCTACGCTACATGTGTTTATTACTTTGTAAATATAACGAATTACGTAAATGCTAATAGGAGCCCGACTAATACTGATATAGTATTGAATATGAACAACCCGTGGTTGATTACATCAGCGCCGCCCGCATACCTACTTGGGCAGCTTACTGCGCAGAATGTGAAATCTGTTTAAATATTATCGAGAAAACAATAAATGGAATGTGTACACTAGTGTTGCTAATGACGCCAGCAGCGTATTGTCACTTTATACATATATATGTCGATGATTTCATACTGGGATCATCACACTGGCAATGACATGACCTGATCACGGGCAAACACTTAACATTCACGGCGAACAGTCTGTTTGTCATTGCTTTAACCTGTCTTATAGTTATAATTTATATTAACAGATTGTTAATTATCGCGATTATATTTAGCTAAAATAAAGCTTGTCAAGAAATCTTACTAATGAACTCGTAAGAGCGACCTAAATTTAACAAATTAGATCACATTACTTTTAGGTAAATTTGTAACAGTAAACAAACAAGCTGATGCGATTGCGAAACGCAACCAGTATTTAGCACAGCCCTGAATAAATTGGGCGGCAATGCAATAATGAATGCAACAAAACAATTAATATTGGTAAAGTTGTCAAATACTCCACGTTACGTCAGCGCAGGCATTGTTTGTCCCGCGAGTTACGCAATCGGTGACCGCGAACTGAGGTCGGATACGTTCTCATATTTATTATACGTATTCTTCAATCTCTAACTCGGCGCGAGGCCAGAAACACTAAAGAGTACCGTTTCGCAACGCAACGCAATTCAATGTCAGTGTGCACGCCGCCGATTGCCGTGCGAGGATTATTTTTCAACTTTGGTTATTCGCATAGCTTAAATTAATATAAACTTCATAGGCATATTTCCATTGCCGTACATGTGGAAACTTCAGAAAGAGCAGTTTTATCTAAACTAAGTAATAAGAAAACGAAAAATTAAGTTAACATTAGCATGCCAGCCAAGTTGCAACACTGCTTCTTCTTATATTTATTGATCTGACTTAACCAAAGGTCACTTAATAATGATATCAATAAATCTTATCCAAATATTAGTTCATGTTTATTTGAACTAATTAACAGTAAATGGTAATTGGACGCTATAATGTTAAATGCAAAATTAGCAATTCAACAGGCCAATGAGACCGCTTTAGGCGACACTATAGGAATTCAAAGTCAGAACGTTAATATAATTAAGATAAATTTCTGCGATGGAATTTATTGGCTAAATGGGATTTGCATATGAAGTAGTTACAATTACCAAAATGAATCTGCACCAGAATTAATACATTTGTCATTATTGGAACACTCGCAACGCAACTAAATAAGAACTGTTAGCAGATACTGTAGATCTCTTGGGTGGTCCTATAGCTATACAAGTTTATACTAAATGAACATATCCAAATAATTCAAGGGTATCTATTAATCAATACCATGAAATTCCTTGGTTTTGGGGAGTGATTGAGACTCTAGTGATATTAGTGTTGTAACCCTGGTTCTGTGCAACGCCGTATGCTTGCGTCATTTCCTCTTGGTGGCCGTGAACTGCGTTACGTCAGCTCTGAGTTTCGGTCGAGATAGGATGCGCCCACACCGACAACACACACTGCAGAAATTTAGTTCTTATTGCCACAATGTAAAGGTCAAAATCGTCTGTACGCTCCTACGATCCCACTTCTGATCCCTTTTAATAAACTGGATTGTCTAAGCTCTTGTTTTTGTGTGGGCAGACCTTTACAAAGATTAAGGACCAAAACCACCCTGAATTCAAAATAGTGCTACAATTGGATAAATACATTTCTTTCACCATTTCAGGCCTATATAGAATAAAAAACTAAAAATGTAATATTTATCTTTGAGAACAATTAGCGTTAGTAACGCGAATAACGTCATACCGTATGTTATTTTCTCATCACTGACACCAATTTTAGGGACTTTGTTAAGTGACATCAGCGTTAAGCCATTAGTTTATCTCAATAGGTAAATTCCACATCCTCCTTCCGCGAAAACAAATTAGTGATAAGTCACTTATTACACTCAAGATAATTAAGAATAAGGAAAAATGTAAACAAGGTAAAACAATAGGCTACGAAGTATTCGGGTGTATGGTAATTCTTGTGGTTTGACTTAACGTTTCCAACAATATTTTGTAGTAAGTAAATAAAAAAAAATTACTAAGTAAACTTCGGCCAGTACTATCTCAACATTGTACCTTTTTTATATAAGATCTTATTTGTGTCTATTTACCATTTTTATTGCAAATAAAGTTTCATTCATTCATTCAAGATAGTATAGGTAACCATGTGATTCATTAGGTAAATGTAGATAACAGTGAATTGAATATTGATAAGCGAAACAGGAAACGTCATCGTGACGAGCCGGGCAATAATTCCTTTGTTTCAAAATTATATACTGGGTTCGCGAATTCGCGTGGCTACCGCAACCAACTTATAAATAGTGATGAGCTCATATCGAGGGCAGTAAAATTAAAGAGAAAGGAGAAAGCACTATTCGATTCCAGACACTATGAGTGACGCATCGGGCCGCAGATTCAGGGTTAAGATTCAGACTGGCCACTGTCAAACCGGTCGAGTCTTAGTTTTTTTGCCGTCGGGCACGAGGTAAACGATCGAAGCACTGTGAAATCGGCAACATACGAATATAACGCCTAGGGCTGCCACTACATCCCTAGCAAAGAATTATTGAGAAAATACAACGTTCTATTAATAGAAACAGTTTCAATTATCAGACCTCTGTTCTTACCGAAGGTCGGGTATTTAAGGACATTTTCCCTGTACGAAATTATATTTGAGTGCCGCCTCCACAGTTTAATATTCTGCGCGCCGGAATGTTTTTGACGTAGGATGATAATAACCAAAAATAAAGTAAGTATACTTTCAATCCGAGAATTAAATATTGCCCTATTTTTGTCTGGACTTAGGGCTGGGGTTTGAAGAATTGAGTGCACACAGTAGTTGCTTAGGGTTCGGCGGAGTCGCCTTGCCTGTCGTTTGGAGAAACAGAGTGTATTGACCTCGAGACGTAACAGGAAAACGCTGATAGCAAAGCGCGAGAGCATCTTAAAAGATTTACGACCAATCGGATCCGTAACGTAGGTCAGTCGCCCTCACCACGCCATAAAACCTTAAACACAAAAGCATAAATTCTATGAAGTCAGGTTTATGCAACTGTCTTGAAAAAACTTCTCAATATTTTTTATCGAAGAACTTTTTTGCATACATAAATATACGTTGTTTTTGTCTTATTTGAGAGGCGAGCACTGTACAGAGAACTCGGCAATTAATGAATTCAAGGCGCGTCTTTCAAATAACCCTTGAAAGTGCTTAAATAAAAAATAATAATCAGTAAACAAGTTCCAGAGAAAAGTGTTTACTTTATAATAAAGAACTCGTCTCGATATTGCCCATAATAGCTTTGTTGATGTAAATAAAAAGTAAAGCTTTGCAAATAATGATAATTTCTTTTAAAAACCGAATGAAAGAAAATAAAACATTGCTTTAGTTAACGCTGTTTTGTGATCGGTTTTCCATCACAGTTGTTATTGTTAGTAGCGTTAAGTCTTTAAATGGAACGAGGTTATATTTGGGCTCATTTTAGGGTACGGTATTAATAGGTGCAGGGGAACTCGGGGTAGTGACCCGACAGAAATTTCCTATGATTCATCCCTGCACCCTCGCTGCTGCCCTTTGATTTTTTATAACCTTCCCTCTTGAATGACGTCATTGCTTGCACTGACGCATACAGTACATAGAGTGGAATTTATCAGGAGCTGTCATAGCGTCTGATTCATTGTAACATTGTTTCTCTGAAAGCTAAGGTTTATTTTTATGGACGGGGAGTGCAGACCGCAGAACCAAATTCGTTCCTTTCTCTCTGGTCCTTTGTGAAGCGCGTTATAAGTAAAAACTTATTACACCAAAGAACATTACTTTAATTAGAATCCAGGTTCAATGCTCTTTGGGTCAATAAGGACACAAAGTTTACTGTCATCTCAAGAAGTTCAGAGGTTATATCAATATGGACTTTGTTGTTAGAGATGAATGTTGAAAGTCGTATGATGGGTTGCAATTTCTCCAATGCCATAACTTGCCGTTTTGAATGATGTTATAAGCCCTTACGTCATGCCGGTGATCGTGTGCTCATGTTAGTTCTGTTGTTTATGCTGGGTGGTTTTGGGCGGTCAGCGACCCTCGCGACGCGGATGCGGTGCCGACGATTCCGAAACAAAAAGACATAACTGCCCAGCAGGTTTCAGATGCAGCGCAATAAAAATAAGTGCACAAGAAAATAAAATCAGCAGCTAAGGTTTCCAACTAGCTGTTGCCAGGCCATTAAACCTCCTGATCTTAACTGGTATGGAACGGTACGGAACAGCGATAATATTATACAGACGCGTGGCGGTCAGTGATTCTCAGCTCCGACTACGTTCTCGGTGGCCAGCCAAGCGGACAGCTCCTGGAGGGGGCGCAATTACTAGTCGTCTGGTCCTTATTTAATTGTTGGCACGTGCATATTTTTTCCCTTTGCAGCAAAGTGAATGCACCCTCAGCGCTAGGGCTGCGGTCGCGTGCGCTGGCTGTAAAAGTTTTTGCATGATTTTTTAATGGTCGTGCCTTATGGTCGCGCGAACCCAATTCACCTCGCCTTTATCCGTGGCTCATGACACCGGAGTCACGACGCAGTGACTCACATGCTGATATCATGACATGACACCGTCGTTTTCCGAGGCGGGATCGAGTTTATACGAATGCAGTTTCAGAAAATAAATTGAAAAGACAAGGTGTTCGTGCGGAAAGGACGAACGCCGTAAATGGTCTGTTTTGTTTAGTATTGACGTGGCCGTGTTATTAAATTAATATGCAACGGCGATCTTGACATGCATTCGTGTAATGCACGAGCTGTAAACTGTATACAAGGCGCGGTCGCGGCCGCTTGTAAATAGCAAGTGTGTACCCTAAGTCGACTATTGGTAATTTGCGATCATAAAGCGTAAGAGCCAGGTTGTATTTATTGGCCAATAGAGTAGGGCTTAAGCATATTTCAAATGTGTCTTGGAGCGAGATGTAGGCAAGCGGAGCGTGTCACAACACACGGCCGGGGTATCGGCGGATAAGTGCGCGGTTACGCAAATCCGCAGATATGTCGGCGCGGGCGCAGGCGCGCCGCTTGCACAAGGTTTCGCAGACCTTTGTTTTATGCAATCGATTGATTTAATAGCTAGTCGTGCGTTTCTCAGCTGTGTACCCAGGACTCGAATCAAATCGCAAAATGTTTCTAAATCATTGTTAAGGAGAAAAAAGAAATTATAACAAAGGTCAGGAAGGAAACGAACAGGGGCATCCGGAGATCCGCCCTTCGCTGGCTACAATAAACCTGTTGTGATGCGCCCTCTATTCAGCAAGGTGTACGTAAACATAAGCCTTTTAACTGGTTTGTTTTCTCGGGCAATCCGATTTACTTTTGTATGGATGACACCTATGTCCGGCAATTCATTACTCACAATGCTGACGTTCGAACATTGTCGTCTGCTACAGTACATATGGGCGACATTCGCTCGAGCTGAGAGCATGCACTAGGCCTGCGTCCGGTAGCAACGTCCGGTCTTTTCGTATCACCAAAAAAGGTGCGAACATACGTTATTTATAGTTGTGACGAATGCTCGTCTCGTCCTCAGCAATTCATTTATTTTCAGAGCGAGGGAGAAGCGTAGGTGTTTTGAATTTAAAAGCGTTCCGGGTTATTTCACTCCAATATACGATTTTAAGTTGTAAAATGATCTTCAAACTATTTTTATTGGCCATATCTGGTTGAAGTGCACATGGTTTTTGCAAAACAATAATTGAATCAGTTCCGCACGATTAGGGAGAGGAGGCGCTAGCTAGACGGCGACATTGGCACAGTTCTCCACGACCTCAGCCACGCGACCACTCGAAGCGACCGAGGTCACCAAACAAACGCCCCAAAACAAGATATACCATCTCGGCGGAATTCCGGTACGCCTGAATCACTACGTTAATTTTGTACTCTGCGCCATCATACATCCTAGAGTAGAGAACACACCCGCGCGAAACATACCGACGAACGTGCCAACTACGCAGTCTCCTTTTTGTAACCGAGGGACCCTTGCGTAACCCGGGTTGTTCTCACGCTGTAATGTCTACTGCACCAAAAGTTATACAACTGGAGAAACTGAGACGTACGGTACGGGTGGATTACACTGCGCCCAGCATTATGCAAATACATCGCCGTAATGTGGCAGCGTCTTGCACCACGCCTTTGGCAACTGGGTTTCAAAACGTTTTCAAAATAGTTGGCGTAGGCGCGCAGGTAAGCTCGTCGATCGACCGCGGTATCGACAGCCTCGGGCTTCGTAGTCCTCCGCACGAAACCATATTGCGTGCAGTTTATGAAATTATGGCGGAATGATCGCGTGCAGGATCCAAGTTTGAATCGGTTCTAAATAGGGATCTCATTTAGAACGAAACCTGGCCGGTGGCCGGGCCGGTATGCGACACGGCGGCGTCTGCCGGGTGGCGGGCGCGCGTCTATCGCGGACCAATTTGGCACATCCGCTGGCGAGCGCCAGTACAACCGTAAATATCTTGTCCCGTTAACCCCGCAGACGCGCAAATAACTATCGTCATTATTTTCATCGACATATGAATTGAATCAAATTTGACTCCAGCTCAGCTAACCCGTTTTTTAAACCAATCTTCTGTGAACTTGAATATCGGATCATTGAAAGGCGCAAGATCGCGTTTTGAAATGTGAAATGCCGCAAGTTGTATATATCGGGTTGCGTAGTCAAATGCCGCTGTATCAACGTACAACGTCATTGTTTGCAGAGCGTTCGATCATCTGACCGACCCGCTCCTGTATACTGTGTTACGCAAAAAAAATTGGGTTTTGTTTGGTTACCTGGATTTGTCGGTGCTGCGAGTATTATTATTTTGGCGTGGAGTGGGCGGGATGGCTCCGAACAATGCTCAGAGGACAATTTTTATACCTGGCCTTGTTTACAAAGGATTGTACTATCTTCTCACTACGTACGGTACGGGACCAGCTCCACGGGCTCCGCTGTGTCTAGAGCGACTTGCAATTTGACTATTGTGGATACTTGCGCAGCAAATTACATTTTTTATATGCCGTCTTGGACAAAGGCTATCGGTATTCTCCGTGTCTTCCGATTGGAATTGTCGGCTTTGGCAAAATTAAGAATGCATTATTCGGACAAAGGTAGTTTGTAGCCAAACATCCGGCTTTCCGCGGTCGTAAAATTTGTGATGTCAACAGGATTTACAATAACATCGATGCTGTGAAATTTGTTTGTCGTAAAACGTCAACGTACAGGAAGTGAGAGAGCTATGGTTTCTTTTGAGATAAACGTGAGTTGTATTCACGTGTTGCATCAATTGATGCTCGTATATGGCAAGGCATGCTACCTGCGTTATCTGCCAAAACGACTTCAATTTGCTCCTCAAGGCCCGAGCCCGCATATACTGAGATTTCTCTGCAGTTTCTAGCTTCAACCGAAGTAAATTTATTGCAACGAGCATCTTAAAGATCCACTAGAAGCAGTGAAAGTACATACAAGAAAAACTGATACTCAGTCCAGTTATTTTTAGTTAAAAATTGTGATCTATCTTTCGAACTGGTTGTCTATTAGAAGTTTTATATAGCTCAGTTGCATATGTATTTTGAAACGAAACTTTATAATTTCCATATCAGAGATTGTCTGGAGTGCGACGAAGAAAAAATTGTTTTTATATTAAAAATGCAAGAAAATGTAGTGTTGAGATAATCCACAAGAGAATGTCAAAGAGAGCGCCCGCCGTATCAATATTAATGTAGTTGTGTACCTTTTAGTTGATCGCGAGATGCTGGTGGCTCCGACTGCCGCCGGATGCTTCGAATGCGTAATCAGCCAGGGGTGCCTTTATATCGACGTGAGAACGGAGGCCGAAGGGCGGGACACTTGCTCATATTGCACCTTCAAATAACCATTCTCACGATGCCACAACAGCTGTATGGAAACACTGACCGTCGCGACATGTGCAGCATCATTAGAATTTATTAGGGTAGAACAAGGTCAGCTGGTCGCATATTAATAATGCATTTGACCAATGACCGAGCTAGTTATCATGTTTTGACAAAAGTCTCCTCTGGGAAAGTAGGCAACACATGGCGGATTCACATCGGTCAAATTGGGCCAGCTGCTGACCTAAAGATGAAGGTCCGTTAATATCTTGGAAACAAAAAGTTTCCGTTTTGAATTCCGGCCCCGCACATGGCAAAAATGGATGGAAACATCTGCAATATCCTGTCCAATTAACGACCAGAGCTCATCAAGGATATTTGTTTATATTTTGCATCCTAGTATTGGTGGATAATACGATGTACTGAATGACTCTCCAAATGAGATTCTGTTGTTGCAGTCTCATAAAATAAAAGCCAGCGTTTTCGCGAGCGGCAAAAGTTTGTCTTTGAGTCGGGGTTTAGAGTTTCTGCGTAATAATAACCAAATGTAAAACATTCCACCTTTGAGCGGCAACTTCGGCAAAGGCTTCTCAAGTCGCGGCGTGCTCTGCTATTACGTAAAGGGTAAAGCAAAAGTTTTTACATTTGAGGCACGGTCGCGGTGCTTCCCGTTCCGCATCGCAAACCGACGCTTTTGACAACACTCGCTTTGATGATGCGACGTTCAAAAGGGTATTAAAATTTACTTTTTCTGTCTATCCCGTCCCGTCCACTTTCAAAGCGGACTGAATTAAAACCTTTGGGTAAATACTGTAATGGTTTTCATTTGTGTAAAGCGTCTGCGTGCGGTTGGCTCTGAACTAACTGTACCTAGTGATATTGTGTTTGTAGCAAAAACCAGTCTGGGGCTTATCGGCTGCGTCAGGCCCGCGCCGCGCCGTGCAAATGTCACTAGGGACGACACTCGGTACCTCGCTCTCGACTTGCCAGAGGTCAAAGAAACGATTACTAAAGTCAGACCCGATGTGCGCGGGGGCGTACCGAAATTTGTCTCGGCAGGGACGTCGAGGATAACTCAATACACAAAAGGTTGGTTGTTGCCCCGGTCGGCAGCCGTGAGATGGCAGCGATTACAATAATGTACGAATTGAATAGAATTAAAATTAAAAAGTTTCGAGACAGAAGCTCGGGGCAAAAACGACGAGATAAGATGCGTTAGTAATTTGTTTATGTCAAGATTTGGATCTCGAATCAAATAAGGGCTTGGAATTTACTTTATTAATTTAACAATATCACTTGAAATACGGGCAGGTGAATGGAATTTAATTTAGACACCCCTATTGGAATGTGGTCGTTAAAATGATAGTGTAAGGGGTACATAATCTATTCTGTGTGATACTTTATTATCTAAGGGGTTAGCCCGAGTCACCTGAGCGGATAAGGGCGGTGCAGCAGTGCAGGTACCCGCATGCGGGGAAGGTCTTGCTATCGACAGCGCACGCACTATCCGGCGAGCAGCGCGTTTGCTGCGGAGTGCAGACCCTTGACCCGATTGCGGGGCGCGCAGTATTGTACGCAGCAATGACACCGTTCGCCTTGAGCCGCTAGCATTGCCGGAGATATTCGCAACAATGGAGGCCAGATAACATTTCAAAAGTTCGAAAATCCGCTGGCTCCTAACCGGCTAGTGGTCGTAATTAAAAATTCATTGTGTAATGGATCATTGTTTGTTTCCCTCGATAAATAAAGTATTGATAGCACACATGATTGATAAAGCGAACGTCAGAGCCAGGATGTAAGCGCGACAGAGTCCTCGGCGCCATCGACAATATACAGTTTATCGACTACGCCAACTACCGCCATCAAACCGACAGGTACCGCATGTAAATTATCATAATGAATGACTCGATTAACACTTATCGCGATCGTATTGGTGTTATTGACTCACTGAAGGAAATAAAGCCTTGTTTAAAATGCTAAGAGCACTTCCGTTTCCTCTAAACTTTTTCTCACGACTGATTTCTCCAGGCGATAAAAAATGGATAGGAAGTGAACGATCGATCAGATAGGAGGACGGATAGATTCAATCGAGATATCGCTCACCACGGAATCTTTGCGACAGAATATTTCATCGGTAGAATATAGCACACGGCAATGTCGTGGTCGATTGGTCGTTATGCTAGATAATGCCCCACTGTAATTGTAATGCAATATTTTGGCGATTTCTCTGCCTTTAATTATATTGGAGGTTGAAACTCACCTTTGCGGATCCGCGAAGACGAACTTCCTCAATTTGAGATCTCGTAAAACTATGCCTTGTTCGTGACATGCTGCCACCGTCTCAGCCATTTGCCTGAACAGTCTCCTCGCTTCATGTTCCCGTAATCGCTTCCTCGCTCTCACATAGGAGTGGAGGTCGGAATGTGATCGGGGAAATATCAGGTATACTCTCTTATCGCCGACTAGAACTTCGTGTATAGGATTTACGTGCGGATGGCCATCGAGCCGGTAGTGGGCTTGGAGTAAACTGCTGCAGTCCCTCGATACGACCTGGGAAAAAATGCGTACGTGAGCGAGGCGCAGCGAAAAAGCACTTAAAACTAAAGGTCCCGACTTTGAGTTAAATTACTCCGCTGAAGGCGTGTTCGAGGTCCTTTCCGGGAAGTATGACACACTTGCCATAAAGGCTTAAGCTGTTGCATTTTTAAAGAGTGCCGTGGGGTCAAACCAATTTGCTTCACTGCCGACCCAGTTCGGTATAGTTTGCGTGATAAGTATAAAATTAATTATAAGTTATTTTCATCATTGATTCTAATTAGAATTAAGCATTATATGTTACACGAAAATTGATAAAGATGTTAGTTACTTACTCTAGATAACTAAATAACGAATATATGTAGATATAAGTTAGCAAGATAAATAAATAAATAATAATAATAAATAAGATAGTCAAAGGTTCGCCTATCTCAGTAAATACAAATTCAAAGGCGCTTTCAAAGAGTCTGTGATTGAAAAGGGCTAGTCTAATGCGAGTAACGATGTTGAAACATTTTAGTGAATAGCTGACCCTCCAACCAAGTTCTGTTACTAAATGCCTGATGGGACACGAATTTTGAGGTCAAAGTGAATTTATATCAAACGGTTTAACCGACCGACATAAAGTCGTCTAGAAATAAAGATTTATAAAAAGTTTTATTTATATTTTAGGAACGTCAGATATTATTTTTGTACAGCGTGAGAATGTCAACGACTGCTAAATCCAAATCAGAATTACGAGTCATAAGTGATGAATCACTTTGCGTGCTCAAACCCCATTTCTTTTTCGAGACCATACGATAAAAATAGTTGTACCAGTCACTATAGACGCACCGACGACACTTTCCAAGCAGCGTCGGGCCTATGTACGAAATAAATGCGAAAATAGTCTGACCTATTTGGATGCGTTTGCCAATACGGTGCTGATAAGAAGTCGCCATATTGACAGAGCACTTGATAATATTTTGGTTTCGTATGCGCTTTCGGGAGCTAACCTACTTCGCGTTATCTGTGTTTGTTTAATGGCTTTGCAAAATGTTTATGCTAGTGTTTTGCAATGATCTAGCTAGGTACTTGTTATTGTGTGATAGGCGTTAAAAATAACCAAATTTTATGGATTCTGCTATACCTATAACTGCAAATGGAAAAACTGGAATGGATTCCAGTTGGCATTAAGTTTACTTATGCTGATTATTTAACGCAGCAACTTGTCGGTTATCTTCAAAGAAGAATGTAACTATTTTTATATGTAACTAGCTGTGCCCGCGGCTTCGCCCGCGTAGAATTCCGTTTGTGTCACTGATTAAAGTAGCCTATGTCACTCTCCAGGTCTCCTACTATCTCCACACAAAATATCACAAACAACAAACAAACACACTTTCACATTTATAATATTAGTATGGATTAAGTAAATTAAGTATGGAAGTATGGATAACTAGCTCTCAATGCACATGCCGTTATTGGCATCCTTCATTAAAGCCCTTCATTCTTACTAGGTAAGTGACTACACAACGGTTGTTTCGATTGTTTGCAGATTGATTGCAGCATGTATTACCCCTGTATCATGATACCGATAATGATATCATTGTGTTTCACATGTAACTCTGGCTTTGGTTGGTGTATTCAAAGAGTCAGTAGTGCACGAGCATCGATGAATACGGTACTATGACGTGATCTTCGCGGTCGACTGGTGGGGGCGCCAGAAGGGGGGCTCGCTAGCCTCGCTGTGACATTCGGTGATCGGCATGTTATCAACTCGTCTATTTCACAATGTCAATGAGAAGGTCACGCCTATTTTCGGGCCGGCGTTGGACACGTGTCTTTATCAATCAGTTATAAAAGAAGTGATAACGATCATCTTTCGTCTGTGAAATGATGCACGCTCGTAAACGTTGCGTAGGCCGGTATAACACAAGGCAGAGTTACAAATGTGGCAGTCGTGTCGGCAAGTCTCTGTGTTGTAAATACGCTCGACGTTTAGCAACTATACCGTTGCCACACTTAACCTTGCCAGGTTCTCACGAGGGAAGTGCCTATTCTGTGCCTTGACAATACGCGTATGGGCCTTTGTTAACACTGGAACTATGTATCCTGTATTGCCTAAAATTAGTAGCTAGAGCCTTACAGAATCTCATTCTAAGAAATCTTATTGGTCCACGTTCTGATTTATTTTCTTCACGTTGTTTATGACATTGTCTTATTGTGATTCATGGCATACTAATAAGGAAACTTTGCCACTTTGGTGTCACATATGAGTAATTTTTGACGTGTTCAACTACTCATCAGTCTTCAGGACTACGACGCATCATCCCAATGACAAAAAGATACCAAAGATGTCAAAGTACAACGTAACAATAACATGTAACGTTATTGGCGTTATTAACAGTTATTGTTAACTCGTATCGATTGCGAAAGTCGACACGTACATGACATTGTAAAAACAGCGATGGCTGTGGCCTACAAGTGCGTTCGAGCAGCAAGAGGCCGTGACATATAAAGTATGACATCGGTGTTCTACAGATGCGATGAACAATACACGCGATTCATGAAAAACGACTAATTATTCATTTTAATTGTACAAATAATAGCTAACAATAACATTGTTGTTACCCGTGTGAATCTCGTTTGTTAAATTTAAGAGTAGCCTGTTTCATTAATTAATTAAATTTGTAGTTTTGTTGAAGGAATTGTAACATGGGGTGAAGTGAAGTCAGATTTCGAATGATCCTCAAGTAACATTCGATAAATTGCAATGAATGGGACACGCCATGTGGGCATATAATTGACAACTGGGCTTATCTCTACATGGGGTCTAATCCCGTGGGATAAAAGGAACCCTTCCAAACCCTGCAGATATTATACCTTTGCAAAATCATTGATATCGTTATTTTAACAAAGAGTTCATCTGTTCTTTTATGTGTTTGTGAGGTACGACTTGCTCTTGTTTTGACTTAAACAGACATACCTCATTTAATGGTCCAGAGGTTGAATCAGAAATAAGACATTACACACTATATGGATCAAACAAAGCAACTGCTGTTGAAGCCCGACACGGTTACAACATGCGACATGTCATTCTCCTATCCGGCTGTCGAGTGATAAGTGATTAGTCTATGACGACGATAATTTAGAAAAAAAAATTTGGGAAAGTCGGCCGAATGCTACTCGTAACTATGTCACTGGCCATTTTTCTCGCTCGTCGTGTGAAAAATAAAAATACCGACACAGTGATTTAAATAGCCTCGAGTTTTAATTACAGGAAACGGGGAACATAATTTGGCCCATGGGAAAAATTAACCACTGATACTATTTGGATAAACTTTTGATCAAGTTTGATAAATTATCTTTGTATTTAGTATTTATATGTATGTACAGAGGTTGTTGTAACTGTAAGGGTGATCCAGTGATCCATGGATCTAGTGCTGGCAATCCATTATGTGTGAGTGTGTGGGTAAATTTCGTGCCCATGAAAGCTAGTAGGATTGTCAGCGCTGGATCTTTCTAAATCAGCCCTAAGTTTCTTTGGAGAAGGGGCTTGAGTAGGTATTTAACATGGCTAACATCGGAATAATGTCTCTCTGACAATAGAGTTTAGTAATCAATGAGCAATAAATAGGTACCTTCTTCTTAGATGTTATGTAAAGACTTGGGTTGCATGTTGTTTAGTAACACAACTGTGCAATCTTTTTCAACATTGAAGGGGGCAGACATACATTAAATATATTTTAAACTGTGTCAAACTGTCAAATATAATTTTCAACAGATTTCAAAAATCTAAAATGGAGGAGGTGCTTGATTGGGATGATAATATTTTATTTGATATATATCTATTATATTTAATTTTGTCTTATGCATTCGCCATATTTTAGACGTCACAGGAAGTAGGTAACTATAAAGTGATAAGATGTCTAGGTTACTAAAAGATAGACTATGGACTTTAGGTATCTACAATATAGCTATAATTGAATCGATAACAATAGTAGGCTGCCTTTATGCAAATGTGTTTTGATTAGATAACAGAAAAGTAGAAATGAATATGTGAGAAAGTTAGGTATATTTAGTGTGATGTAGTTTTATGTTTTCGGCTGTACTTCAAATAGGTACTTTTTGTGTTGTCTTTAAAGATCAGTTCTAGGTACGATTATAGGTTCCTATAGTTTTACATGTTATTATTTACATGTTACTACATACAGCTGTGCTATATTAGTTACCTAGCATGTTTTACATGCATTACAAACAAAAAACGATATTTGATTTGATTTAATGTATGAATGTTAAGCATTTCTAAATAGATTTAAGTCTTGCATAAAGTTATTCCCAAAATAGATTTGTAATTAGTGTTTTGATCATTAATTAATGCTTGAAGGAAAATGAATAACTAGTTAGTTATGGTCACCCTACATTAAGCGTTGTTTACAGATTGGTTGGACCTACTCTAGTTTCGTTTATGTATGGGTATCTCTATCTGTGTAATAAGATTTTCGTTTTCACGACTAATTTACTAACATACATTATCATCTAGGGCTGCAAAATTCGAAAACCTTGAGGAAACTCGCTAGCTATCTAACACTACCTACGTATACTCGTGATATGAAGACAATATTTGATAAAGAGTTTGACATCCCCTTAGTAACTTAAATAACGTCGCAAAAGAGCGAAGTAACGTCTATTTTTAGAAATGACGTTTGATATCGCAAAAAACTTTTCTTTTTCCTCATAACTTTCTTGTCATAACAAGTAACAAAACGGTAATTGGACCAAAATCACAAGGAACGTTACCAATTACCATACGAAACACGTCAATGATTACCTAATTGATTTGTTTACTGTCAGAGTAGGTAAATAAGATGTTTACATATTGATAACTTACTTTGCAGACATACTCCTCTTGCGTGCGCACGTCCACACATCGGCAAAGAGAGGAACCTTCGACCTGTTCCAATAATAGGTATTTTTCTGCGACCAAAGCCGCTTGGAACTGGTGTTGAGGAGGAGCTGGGCTGGAGGGAGCCGGGCTTGAGGGCGAAGGCGGCGCTGCAGACAGCCGGTCGGCCAGCGACGGCGACTGCGCGCGGTCTTCCTCTTTGACATCCTCGCTCGCAGCCCCCGGCAGCGGCACCGCCGGCTTGCTCACGCGCATCGGGAACAACAGCGAAGGCGATCCAGGATCCATCACAACACTGTCACTTTACACAAGTTCACAACACACACAAACACTTAAAACGATGAGGAACTACGATGAGATGAACATGATCTGCAACAAAACAACCCGATTAGAATACGATCACTTGCATTTGCGAATTTATTGCGAACGCCGACATTACAAAATATAAACGAAACACTACTACGAGACAATCGGCGATTTAGTAACGTTATTTAGTAAGGGGAAATTACGAATGAAGTACGAACCTTGAAATGATTCGCCCTGAGAGGATATCGTACCAAAATTTGACTGTCCGTGGCGGCGGGTATGTCGCTTGATTGCGTAAAAGAATTACAGGAAGTGTTTCCGAGTAATTCGAGCAGATATAGACAGGCCAATATTTTGGGCCGGTGTCCGCTCGGGTTGTTGCGAAACTAAACGAACAGACGACCAACTCTCACTAACGCCATTGCGAGACTGACGAGACGAGCTTGCCGTTGCCGAATTCGGCGTCACCGCGGCGTACGTCAGTGCTCGTGAAGCCTCGGGCCGGCGGCAACCGATCCAACGTCCAATGTCGACACAACGTCAGCTTGCGTAGTACGAGAGAGTACACCATGCGGTTTGTAGGCGCAACAATATCGTCATACTGTCTCTTTCTACTATACGAAACTTTGTTTTGCAAAAAGAGATAGAATGATACCATTCATTTACGTTTGGCAATACGAGTCAACAAATTAATTATTTCAAAATTTCAATAACATTTTTTTTTTTGTAAAAGAACATTAATTTGGCTCCATGTTTAATTAAAATTTTTTTTTTAAAGCTAACATAAATTCAACTATTCTATTTTGGCCGCTCGTGTGACTTACGTACTTAATACTTATTATAAATGCGAAAGTCTGTCTGTCTGTCTTTCTGTCTGTCTGTACAGTAACAGACAGCTGTTACGCTTTCACGGCCAAATATAGTTGAAGACTCGGGGTCAAACATGCAGAGCGGTCCATAGTTAGGAGGATCGCATAGTATGGAAACTCATCTGTGTTCAAGATGAAGATGATCACTGCTGAGAGCACAATGAAGAAGAGAAGAAGTCAAAACATTATAAAGGAATACTCTATTTCTGTGTACTTACTTCCATAAAATGTTATCATTGAGATACCTTTCTTTTATGTTAGAGTAGGCTACCATGGGTAGAGTCTGCATGGACTCCTGCAACACCAAGAGTTGCCACGAACGCGTTGTCAACCCGGAAGTATTTACTTTTCCGTCCTTCTCAGAGGCTTCAATGTTGCATATTTCTATACATATAGTAGGTACATATTTCTTCAGACCAAGTAATGAATGGTAATACATCAGACGCATCACATTTCTATACTTAAATTAATTAGCAGGTTGAGGAGAACTATGTTAGGTTCTTACTGTTGCGTGAATGTGGTCATGCGTAATGCATATTTACCCGACTGCGACAGAAGGAGGGTTATGTTTTTCGAGAGTATGTAATGTATGTATGTAAATTTGTATGTATAATTGTTTGACACGCTCTACAACCTGAACGGCTCGATGGATTTTAGTTTGAGAGGTGTCATTAGATTCGTATTTACTGTGAGAGTGACACTGGATACAAATAAAAAAAATAACAAAATGGTGGATTTTTGGGGGTTTTTCGTTCCAAATGGCACAGAAACGCAGTCGGGTGGTTTTAGTTTTTAAAATTACCGTTATCTTGTTTATTCCTTGTTTGACGGGTTACGCACGCCCAAACTACCCATAATGTCAGTCACTAACTTTCCTATTCTTAGTCCCAACAGATAGTCACGTATACTTTCAGCCCAAACTGCAACACTGTTTTAATTTAGACTGAAAGATTTATCATTTATATTTTTAGCACGACAAGCTTCAAGAATTAGAATCGTTGAGACAGCTGATGGTGTGTGGAAGGAAGTGGATTATTAATTCTGTGCCGAGGTTTTGACATTCGCTCTGGATGGTTCTGACATTCGCTGCCACTGGTTTTTTATGGAATATTATTGAAAAACTATTTGATTTTAGTAAATATAAAAAAATCTAACATAGTAACGCATACGTTGCGTTGGTGGCACGCAGCAAGAAAATTGTATGCAGAGATCCGGCAACGCACCATTGATGGATGGTGTTATGCCGTGGTTAGCAAGCATAGCCGTTGGCCCGGCTGCTATTTGGTGTATTTTTATTTATTTAACGTTCATTGTACAAATTACAATTTGTAAAGCACAATAGGCGGACTTAATGCCAAAAGCATTATCTTACAGTCAACCTTTGGGTAAAGCACAGAGCTTAATTGCGGGTGTACTGAAAAGACCACAGGAACGGCTAGTAAAATCTATAGCCTATGTTACTCAGGGTGAATGTAGCTTTCCAATGGTGAAAGAATTTTTGAAATCGGCACAGTAGTTTTTGAGTTTATTCATTACAAACACGTTATGTACGAGTTATGCGTTGCCGGAGCTTAATGGTCTAGTTCAAAGGATATCTATTGCTATCAGGAGGAAACACAACGAGACGCAGATATGAGAAACGGTGTGTTATTTTTGATTTTATCATTAAGTAAGTAAAAACTCTTAGATTAATAATTGATTTCCGCGGCGCTACTCGCGAGACCAATTGTTAATCTAAGTTAAAACTCTTTATTGCACGTAATAAAATATTGTTTGTAACAAGAAGTACAATAGGCGCCTTTTTAGCAAATGAAAATGTAAATAAGTATTTTTATTTATACTCTTTTTACTCTTCTTTTCCTATTAGTATGGTATATCTGGAATATATATCAATTAATTAACTTTATAATCTCATTGCTAATCCGGTTTAACCATGCATGGGTAATCATGCCATGCCTCGTTCTACAATAGAATCTAAGAAAAAAATATTACTGACGGAAATGCGACCCGCGTGAAAAGAAACGTGATGTGGTGAAATCACAGTGAAATAATTGCCACACTATTATATCCTTGCACAACGATAGTCTGTTCAATAACATAAATGTAAAGCATTCCTACGTAGTATGCTAGCATCTAGCATAGTCCTTCTCCGGTTAAATAAGTTCCCTCTTTGTTAGAGGACGATTAAGGGAATTGGAGATACTTTTCTCTTTTCATTTATTTATTTATTTTACTTCATTACAATAATGTAAAGGGCGGACTTAAATCTCTGGCCTTCTACCAGTCAACCAAGAGGTGGTGCAGAGAGAATAATAATTTTTGAAGGTATAAGTGAAACCAACATTTTTAATTTGTTGTATTTCTCTACCCTAATGTAGCCTGGGAGATTGCATTTACGATAAGGCCTCATATTTTACATCTTGTCTCCAAAATTATATATTTGTTATGTATTTTTTAGGTACAATAAAGAGTTTTTGCTTACTTACTTACCTCTGCCGGCTCTACCAGCAACAACATTCAACAAGGAGCGTTTGGAGGTGGTCATACAGTAATGCCAAATCTTATTTGTATCTTATAAGTGGACCCTGGACTCTGAGGCCATGCGGCTTGACCCAGAAAACTTGGATCCTTTCTTAGCGTTTTAAGCCTTAACTGAGGCTCACGTAGAGCTGGAGATAAAGACGCTTGACGGGTTAAATATTGATTTATTTTTTGAGTTTTTGATCGTGAAAGGTGAAGGTGGAATAATTTTTTTTCCAATGGGCCCAAATAGACTAGTATTTGTTATTTTGCAAAAGAATAACTAAACTTACCGTTATTAGAATCCAAAATATTTTCAAAAACTTATTTGAATGTGATCATGACCCGTCTACGTGCGAACTGATTATACGGACATGCAAGTACGTGCAGAGATAACCTATCACACCACACCATTCAAATTGCACAATCTTTTTAAAGGTTGTCCAAGCCTTCCTAGAACAATCATGGTATTCATGGATGACGCGAAAAACGCTATAACTTGACGTGTTCTAATAATACCGGAGTGCTATTTTTGAAAAATGTGACTGACGCAAAATCGGCGATCCTTACATAACTAATGATTTTCATTCGTCATAATCGGTAAGTCGAATTATTTTTTCATTCAACTTATAAGTCATACATTTCAAAAATAATATTCTGTGTAATAATGATAACACAAACAATTAAATAGTTAATGTGGTTGCATTTAGAAACATTAACATTTTTAGATATTGCAAAAAATAATGCAATTGATCGTAATCGTAATAAAATCATTAGAAATGAATCATGTTTCCTGTCTCTCCTGTCTCATTTTCAGCGTTTTCCTGGTTGCATCCTGAGTCCTGCCTGAGATTGTAGGTTAGTACTCTTAATTTCGGAGATTTTTAGCGCCTCTACTTGTAGATTTTATGAAAAATCTAAAAAAAAGTCTGTAGCGTTTGCGTTAATAAAACTTGTGGTAGAGTTACAGGATTTGCTGTAGTTGATTTCTTTCCTCCGTGAGATGATACTTTTCTTTATAACCTGCTTGGCTCTATATATAGGCACTTCGGCTGCCCAAAGTTGAAAACAAGCAACCAGTAAAAATCAAATTTTACAGGAGAGATTTTATAAAGAGAATTTTTTATATTATTAAAAATATACCTTTAAATTAATAATATAGCAAAAATAAAGATAATTTTTCAATTTTCTCAAAAACTGTGAAATAACCTTTAATCACTGATAGATTTTTTCTGCTTCTTCATATTATTAAAAGCACTTTTTCGGTTGCATCCTCAGGTTTAAATACAGTCAGAGTATGTTCTAGCAAGTTATCAAGCTCCGACTAGTCCGGAGCTCAGAGTCTAACTTTCTGCCTTTTCTCATCACTTTTCTCTGTTTTCAGCATTTTTAGGAGTGAGTTCATGTGTATTTATGAAACTAAAATGGCCACTTTGCACGAATTACAATATGATTATATTATGAATCATTGCAAAACTTAAAATAGCCACATTTTGGCAGTTCCTGAAATGAATCATTTCATGGCAATTCTGCTGTTTGACGGAAAGTCGCAAAATGGCTTACTTTTCGTGAATTGCTTGTGAATTGCTTCACCTTATTGCCATTTATTATATATATATATATATTTAAATTTACGATTTTTTTAGTTAAATAAGTTTTTTAACCAATAATGTTGATGTACTATCATTAATTTACTGTAGAATTATAAATATCAATAAAAATATTAAAATTTTAAAATCTATTTTTATTTTATTAATATAGCAATACTCAAACGAGAAGTGATTCAAGAAATGAATCACGAAATGAATTGAATTAGAGTTGAAACGTCAATGTCAAAATTTGCAGAATTGCTAAGCCTCGCAATTCACGAAATGATTCGTTTTGATGAATTGTTCAAAGTGGCCGTTTTAGACCTGCTGTGCTTTGACGTCAAGCTAGTATTTGTGAGGACCTTTTGCCAGGCTCTATAGATCAGACATTTTTGTACAAAACGTTACTTGTCGGTTTTCGTAGGGTGTGACCATACCATCATAGACTACATTGAAGTACACAACAGTAATGTTTAACATACGGAATTCCTCACTAGAGCTTACCAAGATACACTACACATCCAGTACAGAATCTTTATCTTCATAAAAGAAAGAAAAAGAAAGCTCTCGCTTGTACGCCTCATCTCACAAGCACGAAGAATTGACCTGTATCATTAATTTTAGACCTACCCTTTACGGTTGACCAGAGTTGGTGCTGCTACTGCTTATTATGCGTTATGTCATATTGTCCTAGGTTACATCTTCGGTCACGTTCGATCCTAAGTATTTGAACTAGTCCGTATGCTCGACAAAGTCTTTGCCTATGCGTAAAGGTTGGAAATCTGTGATATAACAAGCCATGTAGTTCTTCTTTGCCACTTAGTTTCTAACAACGTTCTTAATTCACTCCATAGAAGTGTTCACTTACACGTTGCGCCTGTTTCCTACTATGCGCACTGGTTCATGGGACTCAGATATACGGCGACTGATTATTTTAATCTCTGAAATGCTGTTTGATACAAAGTCTTATATCACACTAAGCAGGTAGTGCCTGAAAACAAAGATGGTATAAACCCGACAAAGACGGAGAAGGGTTTGGTGTCTCCAAAAGTGCCCTACGTCGTACGGGTTACTACTACACTTAAATTTAAATACGTGGAACCCTTTTGGACCTCAGTGCTCACATCTATAGATTTATAATGGTTTCGCTTTGAAATGCCACGCTGGACTCTGCATATTGGCGTGGTCTTCCTGCTAGTTTTGCCTGATCATAAGGATCTCCGTAAGGGAGACGTAACGTCCACAGTTAGGGTTTGAAAGCAGTATGAAACCGAGGATTCTGTCTAAGACGCAGAAATGCCCTTCATCTCTTTCTAGTCCTGATTCTCTGAAGCCCGACTGGATGTTAAGCACATGAAATTTTTTATTGTTGTAGTCGGTTTTAGTTCTCTTTTTTATCCGTATTATAGTTTTGCCATAGCAAATATTAATTGTGAGACAAAAACTTCAACACATTTCAATTGTAAAAACAAGTGAGTCGAAATAAAACGCTGAAAACAAGCAACCATGTTCCACTTGCTTATTTTCAAGTTTTTCTTGTCCAGATACTTGGAATGAAATTTTTATTTCTTAAATGATAATAAGGGACATTAATATTTTTTAAATGCAGATTAGTGCGTGTTTTTATACAGAATTGAATGGTGTAAAATCTAAAAAAATCGACATGTTTGAATTCAAGTTTGGGCAGCCGACTTGTTGATGAATTCCCTACGTACTGCCATCAAAAAGTAGTGTACGTAGTAAGTACAGTCTTTGGTTTTTTTTGTGATGATAATTTTAATAGGTAATTATGGACTGGTAGTTTATCAATTCGGTACTACGAAACATCGATAACTCGAGAACGCCACCAGCTACATCCGCGTAATTGTAGTTCTTCACTTGGTCATAATCACATTTTTTTCAGCTTATCTATCTATTATCTATTCTGTGCTCGGAATTTACTTACTTGTACTCGGAAAAATATAAGTTGCTTCAAGTTGAGTCTAAGAAAATTCTGAAGACATAAAACACAAAAAAATGTAGTCAACAATTGCTTCAATAACGTCTTTAATTCAAAAGAAAAGAAGCTCGACATTTTCAGACTTTTTCGTGATGAGGCCGTTCTGCCCACGCCTTGTAAACTTTCCATGAATGTTTTGTTAATTTTCAGGGTTCCAAACTTGAAAGGGGTCTGTTTTTAAAACCATTATTGTACATTTTCCTTTTCATTTTGTAAATAATTAGTAAATTATTATAAAAATTTCTGTATAGATGAGTTTTTTAGTTAAAACATGACTACTCGAACACAATAAATAATAGTATCGAAATATGATCATGACACTTTACATCAGGACGAAATTTTAATTGATTGATGTTCAGAAGTCGTCATTATTTAAACACGTACTATCTGCTACTGCTGCCGTATCCAGTGGCCACCATCGTTTGTATATTTAGAAAATCGATGCACTTTCGTATATTCTAAAACGTTGTATGACGGTTGAAAAACAATTGCATGATTTGTTGTATGACGTATAACTTTTTAGAAGCTGGAACTTTGTTTTCGTACGTAACCATTCACGTTTTATGAAAATTACTTCTTTTCATCCATTTTCCCCATGACGAAGTAAAAGTTGGGTCACGTTCTTACAAATATTGTTAGTACGGCTTCTGATTCTTCTACGTAGGTATCTACGTCAAAGAAATTGTATGTAACTCATTTTATGTTTCGCCACAGTCGTTTGAACTTTTTAGAGACGGATCTAAGTGGAATGAGGGCTTATGAGGGTAACATTCTTGTGGCATTGCTTGAACTCTTCTTTCAAGAGCACACTCAAAGTCAAGAGTCTAAATTTTCCTAAAAAATCAAAAAATATCCGCTCTTTATAGTATAGACACGGATTTAAAAATTCTCTCTAAGTGAGATTCGATCTGAAACAGTGGTAATAAAACTTCGAATTCGAAATAGAGCCTAATCAATCGTCCAAACTTTAAAGTAATACAAAAAATATACTGTAGTTTTAGATATCTTAGTCAAAAAAGTGCTGATAATATTCAGAGTAAAGTAAAATAAAAGTAGTCGTAGCTGCGTAGCCATTATTGGTCATGGACAGATCTGACGAATTACCTATTTCAACTTGACAAGAAGACTATCTTATGATGTAAATATATCTTGATATAGATCGAGCTAGAGTAATTATTTTCAAACATAACCAAAGAGCTCTAGACGAAGGTCCTGTGAACAATAAATTAATTGCCACATAAAATCTGCGATGTGGGCGGACCAGCCTGGGGTTATACCAAGTTATACAGCCTGTCCTGACTGTCGGGAGTCGGGAGCTGGCTATTATGACTCATATCAGTTCACTGCCTCCAATTCACAGCAGGGATTCGCTGTATGAAGGCATAGAAATATGAAATATGGCGGTTACATTACAACAACTGTATCGATCACAATTATTAGTCCTAATATACCTGACTTAGGGTAGACTCAGTTACCCTTATGGCGATTGCCTATATCAGGATTTATTCTAATGAAAACTCAAATATTATGTCATGTGTATAATCATCGGATCAATATCTCTGTTATTGATCCAATTGTCAGAAACATAGATGAATATTCATGAATAGGTTATCTCAGAATAAGGAATTATTGAAAATAATATTGCAGATAGATCTACTGATTATTTATCAAATGCCTAGTGAGTTTGTCTTTCTTTCTTTTTGGTTGAACTACGACGGCGTTTATAAAAACATATATATTTTGGAATCCTCCCGAAACTCTCGCATGTATCACGAAGCAAGAATGTGTGGATCCTGACTAACAACACAAAGAGGTGCGTCTGGCGGTGAATCATCTGGGGCACGTACGCGATCTGATAAAATTTATTTGTAAATTAAATAGCTGCAATCAGCCTTTATGTAAATCAATACATGACACGTGCACTCACTGTTTCCGGGTTGTGGTGTAAAACGTGGTCGTCTCGTCCGGGTGATAAATAAATATGTGCTATTTCATCA
Source organism: Euzophera pinguis (assembly GCA_947363495.1). NCBI lineage: Eukaryota > Metazoa > Arthropoda > Insecta > Lepidoptera > Pyralidae > Euzophera > Euzophera pinguis. Next base: position 4,089,341 of record OX376156.1, on the reverse strand, counting down.
GATACATACCTACTTAGGCCTTCAGCTCAGCATTGCTGAAATAAACTACCTAATCTACTCACTTTCAGCTGACTAGTCTAGTCCCATTGACCCAATCCCATGGGACAACTGATACCAACATATGTTTTAAATTATTTCCTAGTTGTCCTACGGGACACTAATATATTTATAATGATGTCCCACTAGTCCCATGAAGGACGGTTAACTCACGAAGTCTTTCCATAGTTTTTTTTATATTTTACAAAACAATTCGTTTTTAGGGTTGTCCTTATTTAAATTAAATCTATTTACCTTTATTTTATTATTGTTCGAGTATTGTACGTTATTACTATTGATGATTCGTTAGGAGTTAGGCAGAAAACCTTATAAGTATCTGATAAGAGGCGCCAGTCTGCTGTGTCATAGCATAGTTTATCATTTCACTGTTATTGGATATTGCGCCTTATTGTGCAGCAATAAGATTGTGAGTAATTGAGACATGTTACATTTGAATTCAGTAATTTCCCATGTTATTTCGCTACTAAGTATCTATTGACAAGGAATTTATATTTGTAAATGTTCGGAGCAAATTGTTGTTTGCACTTATTATATGACATAATGCTCACTTTGTAGACAAGATCGTGATCACGTAGTCAAGACTACAAATTTGCTGATACCTAATGTAGTCAAACTATTTTGTGAAGTTGTAACCTAATCGTATTAGAGGGAATATAGCGTATTTTAAAATTTAATGTACAGTCACGAGCATTAACACATAAAAATTGTATTCAATTTTAGACCTTGTTTCACTGGTTCAGTAGTTTTTATAAAATGAAAATAACTGAAAAAATACCTGTATGATCATGTAGTCCAGGTAAACAAATAATCATTTTTATTCAAAAAATCAAGAAAACTTTTTCTATTCTTTTACTAGGACCGACTTGAACACATATGAGTGATTGTACATTGTGTGTATTATACATTTCGAAATAAATTAACCTGATCGGAAATTGCGTTTTGTTTCAGATGTTTTGCTTGTTAGAAAGTGGTCAACATTAAGAACTTGTCCCATTGAAACGAAAATAAAAATTTACTTAGTTAAATACATACTCATAATAAAAGAACAAACTAAAAGCTTTTCCTTTGCTTTATATGTAAACTTGGAAAACCCTGAAAGCAGTACTTCTGGAAAATTATAAGCGCGATCCTGCTAGCAAAGAAATGTGTTTTGTATGTGTTCATGTCAATTTTTTTACCCGAAACTTTTAGCAGTCTTCTGAATTGGGTCATTCTCATTATGCAAACCAGCCAGCTCAAAACATAAAGGTGCAGTCACCAAAAGGGTTATATAAACAAAAATCCGTGTATTTTTTATAATTCACAGGTAGCATAACATTAAAACCCTGTTTGGATCCTTCCAGTTTCATGTTTTGTACTCCATTCCCACGCCTATATTTGTAGTCAAATAAAGTAGTTATGAGTTGTGACATCACCGCCATGGCTTGATGGTTGTTGCCCATCGTTGGGGGCGAACAAACATGCGGGGTAAAATTTAAACCCACTAATGTTTATATTAGTCATAAGTTTATTTGTGATGAAACCTTTTGTTACAATGTTTAAACCAAAACTTACCTTTAATAAAAACATAAAACATTTCTTTGCTAGCAGGATCGCTTTTATAATTTTCCAGAAGTACTGTTTTCAGGGTTTTCCAAGTTTTACATATAAAGCAAAAGATAAGCTTTTAATTTGTTCTTAAATTATGAGTAGGTATTTAACTAAGTAAATTTTTCTTTTCTTTTCAATGGGACAAGTTCTTAATGTTGACCATTTTTTAACAAGCAAAACATCTGAAACAAAACGCAATTTCATTTCACAATTGAGTCATATGTTGAGTTGAATTGAAATAGTTTAATTCACCGGTTATGAAGAATAGGAATCATCACTCACTCTTTTCAAAAATAGCTCGCCAGTCACGGATATTCCTTTCTCAGTGTCGAAGGGGAACCCCCTTTAAAACAAACGGAGTTATGGATTAATTTATTTTATCAGAGATCCAGAATTTTTTTCCTAGAAATAGTTGTAAAAATTAATTAATAAATTAAATACTGAAAAAAAAAACCATTAGTCCAAGGGCTTGTGTACGTTTATTTTCAGTTTGGTCATCAATAAAAGTAATACAAATACAAATAAAAGTAGGTGTGTAACAAAACACTTGAAGTAAATTTTCCTGTTTTCATACGAGTATTTTGGCTTTAAATCGTCATAAATTGTCACCGGTGGTGTAAATGTTAGACTTTTCAGTCAAGGATTCGTCATTTGTCACTAACCTTTTAGTCACGTCATGACGATCCAACATTGTGTAAATAATACATTTCCATACATTACTCATATCCCGGCTCCGTCTGCAAGCTTGTGAAAGACGAGGATTGCTTGTTTTGTGGTTTCGTGGTGCAATGGAGTTAAGGTAATCACTTGCAATTGCTGGTAACGTCGGTAAGTCTTATTATTGTTGCTTTTATAAATGCAAAAATCCTTAGTAAACTAGGGACTAAGTAAAAGTAAGTACATACACTGTGTTTATAAGACTGGTACGAACTGAAAGCTGAATACTAGCATCAGGGGCCCTCTTATAGTAATAATAAAAAATATATATATATATATTTAATATCCATACTTCCATACTAATGCTACAAATGCGAAAGTCTGTCTGTCTTTCTGTCTGTTACGCTTTCACGGCCAAACCGCTAAACGGATTTTGATGAAATTTGGTATGAATATAGATGAAGACTCGGGGTCAAACATAGGCTACTTATTGACGCAGGCGGAGCTGCAGGAAACAGCTAGTGACATATATTATGTCGAATGATATTTGTTCAATTTCGAAAAAAAATGCTTCGTTATCAAACAAAAATTATTCCTCTCACCGATTTTGCGAGAGTCACACTTTTCAAAAATATAACAAACATTATGAGATAGCATTTCCTTACTACCTATATTTTATTTATTTTGTTATCTGTATTAATTTTGTAGTCATATTATTATAAGTAACACTATCGTAGATCCCTATCTACAGTTCGAAATTTGTCTTATATTGTTTACGTACGCCTATCAGCTTAGATTAAATAAATTAACTAGTAAATACTTGTTTTTGTATCTTCTCAGCTCAGGATTTAATTATTTATTTATTTTCCTGTTTATTTTATTATCTTGTTTATCTCAGTGAGCAATAATAATAACCAGTTACTTGTTAGTAATAATTTTCAAGGAGTTTTGGGTTGATGAAATGAAGAAGTGTCAATACTGTCCATGCGCACCATATACGTCAAGCCGAAGGTTTTCCTCGTCATTTCCTTAACTGATTCCGATAAATAAAGTATTTACAATGGATTTGTTTGCTAATTTTAAGAAGACCAGTCTTTTATACGAGTACAGGGTGACTGTTTAATCATCAGCCAAATTTTTACAAATGTAATGATCATCTGGCCGGATTAGGTCCAATTTTTTAGCAGTTTTCATATAAGTAATTTTGTGTATTGAACGTGGTTTAATTTCACGAACAAACAAACACACAACAGAAATCAGAAATCAAACAAACACAAATAACTAAAACAACAAATAACACACTGTGCAAATTATGAATCTTGCTTTCTTAGAAAACCTAATTGCGTAGGGCTTTTCATTTTCATATCATCTTGGTTTCTCAATTAATGGCCTCAAAGCGACTCTCCGGCTCTTAGTCTAAATTTTGATGATAAAAATAAAGTTTAAAATTCGAATTGGTGTAGCTTTATAACTGTTGAACATTCAAAAATGTCTCAAATTAAAGGCCTAGCTACCTAGCTTAGCGTCCTAGATTCGCTTGCTTCGATTTGTATTACGTTAGGCAACACATTTCAGCTAACGCAATGTTTCATAACAGTGAAATTCATAATGAGTGGCAATGCCAAGTGCCCGGGCGACTGTCAAGGTCTCACAGCTTGATTTTATACTTCTTCAACACCGGTTCGTAATGCAAATGCATCTACTGAATATTTGAGGTACAGATACGGAGGACTGAATATATATGTACGTAGGATTTTGTTATCCATGTCGCTTTTTACGATACGCACGGGGAAAGAGCGGATGGTTTTCCAGGTTTTTCATGCTGGCCTCGGAGTTTGGATTTTGAGAAAACTTGGTACATATTACTTGGCGAAGTTAGACATTTCTAATTCTTCTTTCGTGCCTTAGGCTGCATTTCTACTGAAGAGGAACGGAGCGGAGAGGAGCTTAGCGGTGCATGGACTGACCAATCACAATGATCGAAATCTCCGCTCGATTTCAATGGAAACAGTGGGGTGGAGCAGAGCGGATTCTAATATAAAATTAAGAGCATGCGTGGTTCGGGCGGATTATGGAGGCCTCCGCTCAATCCCAGCTGAGCGGGGCGGTGCGAGGTGGAGCGGGCCGGGTGTGACGCCTCGTCGAGTGACTCACGCGCATTGCACTTTAGTAGCATTATTGTGTCACATTATTACAGCCTTACTGATATGCACCGGTTTTCTTTATACTCCGCTCCACCCCGCTCCGCTCGGTTTAGCTCCACTCCACCCTTCTCCGCTTCATTCCTCGCTTCACTCTACTCTGCTCGGCTCCGCTTCAGTGGAAACACTCACCTTTTTTCACGTCTCTTCTCCTCTCCTCTCCGCTCTGCTCCGCTTCAGTGGAAACGCAGCCTTATCCCTTTATTTGGTGTCGGCCTTCTCGAACGTATCCCCCAATTTGAGATATGCGTCAGCCAAAACCGATGTCAATTTATTTTCGTTTCAATTAGGGATGATTTTCATTTGACATACAATATGGTTAAGTGGTTTAGACTAATTATGCGTTATCAAAGAAGTATCAAAAATAATGTGATCACCAAAAAAGAATAAAGAAACAAAGTAGGTAGTATAGCTAATATCTTTTCTGTGGCCACAGGATGTCGTTTTCGTTAAAGCTTTCCCGCCCCACAGCGACGAGAGTCTAAGAAAAGCATGAAGCGAAAGGCAGGGGCTACTTAGCTGGGCACTACTGGCAAGCAGGCAGCACAGTTTACTCCTATGTGGGCCGTGATTGCGAAGAACGGTGTAGTCTATGTATTAGATACCGCCGCCCATGATGCGTGCGCGTGGTCGTCCTGGATCGGGAGTGCTATTTTTGAAATCTCGCTCAAAACCAGTGAGTCGAATGATTTCAGAACACATGACATAAATGTCATGTTTCGACATTTATGTCATGTGTTTATATACTAGCAGCCTGTCCCGACTTCATCCGGGCCTATAGCCTTCCTCGATAAATAGGCTATCCAACACTGAAAGAATTTTCCAAATGGGACCAGTAGTTCCTGAGATTAGCGCGTTCAAACAAACAAACTCTTTAGCTTTATATATTAAGTATAGATTAAATTAAACTATTTTAATACGGTTTTATCGCGTTTATTACTTATTTATTTACACCTGACGTTTCAAACACTTTACAGCGTTCATGGTCGCAGGCAGACTAACTAAGCGATAAAACCGTATTAAAATAGTTTAATTTAATGAATAACAATCGCGAAAACATAAGAAAACATTAAGTATAGATCTTCGGCCATAGATATAAATACTTACAACTCATCATCATCATCATGCCTGTTTTTCGTAGGGGTAGGCAGAGACTCCGGATTTCAATTTGCTACGTTCAAATAAACAATGTAGTATAATATTGCGCAATAGGAAATAGAGTACATTTATTTCTGCTGCGCAATTCTGTGGCGTAGTTAATATTTAGTCACAGTCATATACTTGAGATGATTCAATAAAAGACTACACTTGGGAATTATATCATCATCAATCCTAGCCTTTTCCCATTTCGATTAGATTCCATATGAATTCTTGCGCCAATCTTCCCTAATCATGCACAATTTCAGGGGTTATTCCCATCGTGTTCATATCCTTTCTTATGGTGTTTTGCGGGGGTGACCTCTGCCTTTTTTCCCTTCGGTGATATTTAGGATGTGTCTGTCAAGTGGTCTTCATTTCTGCGCATCACATGACCGTACCAACGCATTCTGATCTCTTGCATTTTGTCCTGGATCTTAGTGACTTTGAACCACGTTTATATTTGTTCCTTACTTTACTAAAACTCGTAAATTACACTTGGGAATAAATTGGCATTATAAAACAATAAGTGGTCGACTGGTCTATGAGGTTAATACAACCTGCGAGCTAAAAATAAATGGGCTGAGTTGACATTTTCATTTTTACACGACTGACCAAGTAGTATCATGATTTCAGCATTCATGTAATATAATTATGGTTATATGTTAGGTAAATAAATCCTTTCAGCATGAAAATGAAACACGTCTATCGAGTAATAAATAAATAATTAATTTTTATTCACACGGCCTTGCATTATTGCCTACTGCGACCGTGTAAAGCCATATTTCTTGGGTATATGCAGTTAGTACATCGGCAGCGCTGACCTCACTTGTACGCAACTGCGATGTCAACTGGTTATTTTTGCAAGATGTCGTTTAAATTCTGACTTGCATTGGGAAATTGACGGATATCTGAAATCATAGGTTAATTATTTATCACAGCTAATGGAATGCGTATATAATATTATCGTCAGTTGACATCTGAGGGGCGTATGAAGCGTCACTGGGACTACCTTTTGTGCCTCTGTTATACATTTGGGAAACGAGATTTTTTTGTATTGTATCTTTTAACAATTTTTTTCTATTGAACAATTAAATATAAATTTATTAATGTAATTAATTTGTAATTAAATTAAAACTAAATAAAAACTAAGACCTAATATGAAAAAAAAACTAAATAAAAACTAATTAAAATCTAATGTTTGTCCTTGCGGCATGGTGCCAAGAACTCCGGCAGTATTCCCGTGCCTGTGCAAGGAATGAGCCGGCCCTCTTGTCACCAGCGGCATCGACAAGTTTGGGGGCCAGGATTTTGATAACATTTTTCCTTGCAGGACCCCACGGCCCGAAAGTTTCAACACCAAGCGGAACAAATATATAGTCACAAGTCAGTGACTCATATTTGCGCCGCTTGGCGTCTTCCGCAGCCTCCGCCGCGACTCCAGCCCTTGAAACTGTCCCCCTAAGACGGGAAGGGACTACAGTATCTTTTATTGTATATGTTATAGCATCTAGGTCCGAATTTCCGAAATAACGATTTTATGTGTCCATTAGTAGCATTAATTGAAAAAGGATTTTCGACTCTATTGCATCCCAAGCAGTACCGTGGCCTAAGGTTGACCGGAAGAATTGCAATGACGTTAAATCCGCTGTTGTACCCTACATATTGTTCAAATTTCATCAACATGTATAATTTTTAGTTAACTAGTGGTGCAATAAACAGTATACTATCTATCTATTATGAATGACCATAACTCTTGCTTTGAAGTTCGGAGTTTTTTCGTATCCCGGGTATGCCAAAACGTCGCCCTTGAGATATGTATCATTTTTAGCCAACTTCAAAAAAGGAAGAGGTGCTATGTTCGCCTGTATGTATCGATTGTTCCGTCAATTTTTGGACCGTTTTTACGACCTCCCTTCTTGGGAATGCTATTATTGATTGAATATTGCCACCAGAAGTCTGTGTTATCCCAGTCATAAATTTATTCTTACGAATGTAAATTGAGACCTATATTTTCCGCCCCTTGAATTTGACTCCGACTTGCAAGGGGAAAAAGGTCTATTATCAGTGGTCATTAATGAAACTGTTCCTATTTGTCTATTCTGTGCATATAATATGAACAGGCGTAGCGTATAAAATTCTAAATCTATGGTATAAACCACGGAGCATTTACTAATAAAAGAGTAAATGCTCCGTGGTATAAACCACCCAAAAATTCCTAAGAAAATAAAGTCTCTAGTTACAGTTGGTCTAAATATAATTTAGTAGATATCAAGCTACCACAGTTAACTGCCTAACTACAAGCTGCAGGGCACCTGTTAACACCTACCTTGAGTTTTTAGCCGACATGCCAGGCTGATTTATTTGTGTATTAACAATTTTAGCCCTACTAATTTAGTTACTCACCTTAGCCTCAATACATCGTTTTAAAAGGTACCTAGATAGGTAACCATTAATATTTACAATATTCAATTACTGAATTAATTTTATTTTGTTTAGATTTTATAGTGTTGACATATGGTTTTATAAGGGTAATTTTAATCTAACTGCTCCCAGTGGTTAAGGCGTTTGCTTTTAACATGGAGGTCGTGTGATTGATTCCCACAGGAAGCAGACTTTATTTCTAGTTTGGTCACGACATGCAGGATAATAATGATGACTCCGTGCTTTGGAAGGCACCCTTAAGCCTTTGGCGTTATCTATTCGTGCTTATGGTCTCGGAGGAGACCCAAGGTGTGCAATGTCGATTGACCAGGTAACCCACTCGAAATGAAGGAATATATTATGAAAGGGTAATAATGAATTACCACAAATGGGAATGTCCATTAATTTTTTTGAGTCGTGGGAAATTGTTATCAACTACAAAAGTGTTTATCATTTTATTGTTATCATCGACATGACCCGCGAATGTGGTCATGACGATACAATATTGTGTTTATTGCGAAACAATAAAAACATATTTTTAAAATTGTTATGAGAGCAACACATGTGCAGATACTTATTACAAAAACTCTTTTGCCATTTTTTTCATGAAATTTGGAGCGAAAAACGAGATATTATTTGAATACTAGTCGTAAATTATGTTTTTGTATTGCAAGTCGAAAATTATGTTACATATTTTACTTAAATTAATTCAAAATTTGAGTAAAACTCACGCAAAATCGGTGAATCGAATAAAAATCTAGTGCCATTTCAAGCCACGCGCAATGTACCTGGGGTTCCGTAGTAGTAGTTCCAATTAAAGAATTTAAACTTAAAGTAATGAATTATTATTCGTAAACTATTAAAAGCCTTACAGCAGTGATAATTTTCCTTTGAAATACATTATATTTACTACTGTCATGAATTTTTTCAGGTGTCCAAATGCAACCCAGAAGTGGCTGGGGACAATCACCTCATGACTTTTTCATAACCATAAACATAACGGAAAAAACAAAAGTATTCATAATGTTTTTAGAGACCTATGAAATGACACACCACACAAATAGAAAGTAGAAAAAAATAATTTCAACCCCCACTTTACACGTAGGGGAGGTACCCTAAAAAAAATATTTTTTATATTTTTATCTTACAGTTCGCTCCGCGTGAGTAATATGCATAGTCATACCAAATTTGAGCTCACTAGGTCTAATGGTCTTTGAGAAAAACGTATGATAGACAGACGGACATGACGAACTATAAGGGTTCCTTGTGTTTACTACGGAGCCCTAAAAAAAGGGCTCCAGGCACGGCAGTCTTCGAAGCCTCGTCACTGTCTCTGGAATTCTGGAATTGAACCACCGACGATGACGAATCGGTAGGTATGAGCTCACGGGGCAACGACCAAGTAACTGCTTAAATTAACTGTTGTTTCATAAATTATTTTTGACAGCAACATGTCAATGGAGTGAAATTATTCGATATGACAACGGAATTTCTTTACTTTGATGGCGATGATGAAAACTGCATAGATTTAGGAATTTAAAGTACGTGAATTCTGTGATAAAAAATATATTTTTCTATTCAAAGTGATATATTAAAAGTCTTTTCGCTTATAGTATGTGTGAACTTGTAATAAAATCTCTTTGGGTATACTATTTGTATCTTGCTGGTTTTGGTATCTTTCTTACTTCTGACAAGAAATTCGATCCATTTTAAAATTTTACTACAAAATAGGTAAAAATGCAAAGTAAACCGCGAAAAAAAATTTGTGCTACTCTCACAGTGTCTGTGAGAGTAGCACGAATTTGGTTTAAGCGTTTTCAATCCGGAAATTTTGATGTTAAAGATGCACGTCGTTCTGGTCGCCTTATTACGGATAAAATGGATGCCATGTACTCATTTGTGATTCTTTATTACGACGTAATGAAACCGAACCATTTTTAAAGAAGCTGATAACTGGTGATGAAAAGTGGATCACGTACGACAAGAACGTCGTGGTCAAAGGCCGGTCAGGCTTCACAGACTGTGGCGAAACCCGGATTAACTCGCAACAAGGTGATGCTGTGTGTGTGGTGGGTTTGGAAGGGCATTATTCATTATGAGCTGTTAGCACCAGACAGGATCATCGATTCTGAACTCTACTGCGAACAACTGATGAGATTAAAGCAAGAAGTTGAAAGAAAGCGGCCGGAATTAATCAACAGAAAGGGTGTGGTTTCTCATCATGATAACGCTAGACCTCACACATCTTTAGCCACTCAGCAAAAAATAAGAGAGTTTGGCTGGGAGGTGTTAATCCATCCGCCGTATAGTCCTGACTTGCACCTTCAGATTTCCACCTATTTCGGTCTCTTCAGAATTCTTTAGGCAGTGTCAGGTTAACATCACGAGAGGACTGCCAAAACCAATTGTCGCGGTATTTTGATCAGAAGCCTCAACATTTCTATAGCACTGGGATCATGTCCCTATCTACAAGATGGCAAAAATTAATCGAACAAAATGGCACGTAAATACTTTAGTTAGGTAAAAGTAAATAAACTATATTAAAAATGTTTTGAATTTTCTTAAAAAATACGAATAAACTTTTTTCCCAACCTATTATAATATTTTGACTACACTAGCTAGAAGATTGTCTGTTATAGGTATAACACCGAAGTATTATATGTTTTTTAACATACTTACTTAGTTTTTAGGGTTATTTAAGCCGCGTACTAGAAATCGGAGAAGTAAAAGTTGGAAAACGGTCCGGAGGCTCCGAGGATTCAACCAAGAAGATTCTAGAATGCAGAAGGACGAGTCACCAGACGATTCACCTATTATCATCATCATCATTTCAGCCGCAGTCAGACCACTTGTCGACATAGGCCTCTCGTTATGATTTCCAAAATGACCAGTTAGATTGGAGGCGGCCTGCGTCCAGCGTTTGCCTGCGATCTTTTTCAGGTCGTCTAACCATCTGGTCGGTGGGCGTCTAAACCCTGAGCTTGCCGGTTCGTTACATCTTTATTACGTACAAGCAGTCCGTTCCGAGTTCGTCCGGGCCTATAGCCTTCCTCGATAAATAGGCTATTCAACACTGAAATATTTTTTCAAATCGGGCCAGTAGTTTCTGAGATTAGCACACATTCAAACAAACAAACTCTTTAGTTTTATAATATTATTATAGTATACCTAAATAAGATTCCCATTTTATTCCTCACATCCACATCACAACATGAACTTGACACAACATTGTGACCGGCTATGCCAATTGTTAATAACTAACTCACACATTGCAAGAGTACGTCAACTTCGTTATTTGATTTGCACGTACGTACAATACAATCGAGCTGAAAAATTAAATTGATAAAATTTTCCTCGAAATCTAGCCTCAGGCGGAATGTCATCATAATTTCAGCAAAATCCCAATCTTATTTTATAGCTACTATGCTACCGAGCATGCTGAGTGTGTTATAGTTCTAAACGTTATCGAATTTGGGATTTTTAGATGACCAAAGATATTTTCGTTTCTTTGACTTCTTTGACTTCTGGACTAGACTTGACAAGCACACTTAATGAAAATTAGCGTAAATGCTTGTCAAGCATGCTTGACACGTTGTAGCGAGCATGCCCCATAATAATCATCTTATTTTCAGCATTTCCAAAATTTCCGGTTGGAAGCGGTCTGCATCCATCGCTTGCCTGCGACCTCCCTCAGGTCACCAATTCGTTTTTTTTTGTAAGCTGTGTTTGTGTGTACCTAAGTGTAGGTAAACCTTTATTATGCCACATACCTAGCCTAAATAGCAGCCTTAGCCATATTGCGGAAAAACATTAGAAATTTCTTTTATTGGCAACTAGGTATTCAATTTCTCATTGTCATCTACCAAAAAGAGACAGGAGTGGACGTTGTGTATTTTGGTATTTTGTGATTATCAAATAAAAATATTTTAAAAAATGGTAAAAGTTGGCTAATAAAACATAGTTAACAAAAACATTTTTGTGCCCGACTGTCCCTAAAAGCTGCCTAGTCCATTCCAAGGCCAACTAGCATAAACTAGGCCCTGCGGCCCTGCGACATGCCCTTAATAGCAGAGGATTTAGCAATAAGCTCTATTCGGATCCCTTTACTATGTGAACATACATTTTATTATTATTTAACTAGATTCAAAAGAAAGCCGCGTAACTTAAAAATAGGCAACTAGAAAATTTGGTTTCATCTTGATTTATTGGTATCTCCAAGGAGGGACGTCAGCGAGACTGATCGAAAAAGAATGTCCAACAATATTTTAAGTGAGTTCTGATCATTATTTCCAAGAACACAGTTTATTTAATTGTCTACTTTTATTCAAACATAAAAACCTAATATTTATCGAGGTGCTATTTTTTGGCTCCTGGCTGCGTTGGAGCCCTTTTTAGGGTTCCGTAGGTACCTTAAAAGAAAAAACTGAATCTTTATAGGATCACTTTGTTGTCCGTCCGTCTGTCTGTCAGGAACACGTTGAGGTATCAAGCTGGAATTTATATCAAATACTCAGGTCTACTGTCCCTTGGAGCTGTGAAAAAATCAAACTTCTAAGCCAACGCAATCAAAAGATACAGCCGTTTATGCCGCAAATTTTCGACACTCGCAAGGGAATCTAATCCTACTTCCCGTGAACTCAGAATCTTGAAATTTGGTACGAAGCAATGTTTTATAGCACAGATAAAGGAAACATTGCGAAAACCGTAAATTTTTAGTGTAAATCATATAATAAAAATATTTTTAATAATTTTAAACTTACTACCCCTTTTCTCGTGAACGCGTAGGTATTAAATTTAAATTCACATATCAAATACTCTCAGGTCTTAATACCTTTAATCTGTAACAAATTCAAACTTCTATGTCAACGTAATCAAAAGAAACAGCAATGAATATACTTTCCAACTCGCAACTACTGGCAAGGGAATCAAAACCTAAAGAATGTTTCCAGTCGACCTGGAATCTTAAAATTTGGCATTAAGGCGTTGTACCACTTAACCCTTCGATATTTGATATCGCGATATTTGATTATAGTACGTACTCGTGATGAAATAAGGCTGAAAGTAGCGATACCGGTTGGCCTGTCTCCAGTCTCAGTTTTAAGCCCGTGTCTGCCATTTCGGTTGTTTTTTTTTTCAGTTTTAATTTATATTTCAATAATTATAACCAAATATTGTAATTTTTTTAGGTATCCCTCTTGCTCATTAAGTAATTCTTTTTACAGACGCAAAAAAGTCGGTAATTGTCACTGAAAATATCAAGTAATTCGCGATGAAACTTTTTCTGGATATAGCTTTTTTGCTATTTTATTTTGGTAGGTTTTAAATACTTTTTTGAAAATATTTTGATGTAATCATTTATTTTGATCTTTGAACTGTACTTCATATTTTTTTCATGCTAGTATTCCATGTAAAATAAGGCTAATTGCGCGACGAAAAAATAGACGTTTTACGGTATTCCTCTGATGCACAGCGCCTTAACCAATGTTTTATAGCACATATGAAGGGAAAATAAGTAACCTTATTTTTTTTTGCTTGATATTAATAACGGCAACAGGTAGGTACCTAGACCTATTTGTGAAATTTGTGATTCAATCAAAACCGCTAAATCGAATGAAAATCCTAAGATGATGACTTACTGCTCAGTCGTTAGCCTCCTAATAATCCTCATAGCTAGAAGAGACTGGGGTATACATCCATACTAATATTATAAATGTGAAAGTCTGTCTGTCTGTCTGTTACGCTTTCACGGCCAAACCGCTGAACGGATTTTGATGAAATTTGATATGAATATAGTTGAAAACCCGGGATCAATCATAGGCTACTTTTTGACGCAGGCGGAGCTGCGGGAAACAGCTAGTTAAGAGATATATAAAGAAAAAAGTAAGACTATCTAATGCAAAGAAATTAGTGAGTAATAACGTAGCTTACCGTTCATTCTGACACAGATAACTCATGATAACTGTATCGCGAAGTGAGTGTATGGAAAATTCGAAACTTTTATATGAATGAATCATGCATATGTAATAGATTTAAAATGCTAGCGAAACTTAATTGTTAACCGTGTGTGCTTAATTTTTCCATTCCCTAAGTAAAATGTATTATACTCATACTCGTATTATCATCTTATTTGCGTCACGCCACACGTGCAAAAATCACGTTATTTACGTAAGAAATTGAAATCAGTAAGTAAATATATATTGGAAAAAGGACTGTACCGTAGTCCGTACCTAGTAATTAATTGATGGTCATACGTCACATTTGCAATAAGTCGTTCCTACCAGTGCACAAGCATGAAATAAATTACAAAAGTTCCCGTTAGATCTGGACCTTAAATTATTTTTGAAAAGTATGACTTAAACAAAGTCGGTGTGTCGAATGATTTTCGTTCAATATTGAATGATTTTCATCCGTCATAATCGGTGAGTGGAATGATTTTCATTCGTCATAATCGGTGAGTCGAATGATTCTCATTAGACATCGAGTCATAAGTACATATAAAATAATAGTGACCACGGAGTAATTGCTCCGTGGGTATGACTCACACAAAATACATTTGTACAAACCACATTTGAATTAACAAAAACTTTGTGTTTCGTATTCGTCCAACAAAAAAATTATAAACCTATCACCATTTCATTCAGTAAATTTCGGGCACTTCTGTAAACACATGGTAAACATAACACGTAGTGACATCTATGTTCAGTTCAAAGAACTTTTAAATCATTACGGTATCTGACTCTCACTACATTTGCAATATGAAACGTAAAAACCATGGTAAACGCCATGGGTAAACGTCATAAAATTTATGTACCATAAAATTATTAAATTAAATTATGAGATTGTATATAACTCTTCTACTAATCGATGCTAAGCTCAAGAAAAACACAAGAAAAAGCACCGAAAAATTTGTTTTTTTATCTGTGCAAAACCATAGACTAGGAACAGGAACTAAAGCATAGACTAAACGCCATTCATTTCATACGTCATATTAAAAAAATAAAATAGTCTACAGATTTGACAATAATGGCGAGCACGTCGAGGTGTGTTTTCTTTTTTATTTATTGCTTTTTACATTGCTTGACGAATTAGTTTAGATAATTTTATTTAGTAGAAAGTATCATTGATTATTATGGCTAGAAGTAAGTTTTCAGAAATTCTGATTTAAATGCCAAAAATGAGACCTGACTGCAATTTCTACTTGTTGATGATTGTAAAAACTTGTGTTTTCCTTTCTTTTGATTTTAGAATTGAAACGAATAAAGTGGTGTGTTATGCCCATCCTGATGCGCCACTTATTGAGGATTATAGGGCTGGGGACATGATATGCTCGGAATGCGGGCTCGTCGTCGGCGACAGGTAAAATTAATATTTGGTAACATTTGCGAAATTGCCTGTGTTGTAATTGTTGAAGTTTTCTCTCGAATGCAAATGTGCACTTGATTTCTAAGGCTCGAGGCCGTAACAATCGCCAATCAGTACACCAAAGGATAATGTTTATTTAGAACAATGTGCTGATGCTTGTTTCTTTATTCTTCTTTACATTCAATTTTGTAAATATGTCAAATTATTAAGCACTTTGGGCAGCGTGTCAATATTCAACTTTCGCTTATTTGGCAAGCAAAACTCATAAGTTTGTTAATTAGGTGGGACTCCCAACAATCATTTAGTAGTTGCAACATCAATTTGTTTGTTATAATGGAGTTTCTGCTATATATCTATCCTCTGTCGTTTTTACAGGAAAACCAGCTCAGTATTATATAAACCAGAAAATATTTCTGTTTATCATAAATATGGTATCAGTATAATCAGTGGTACTATACTATATGATATCAAGTATTAACTATGACATGGGTCTAGCACAAGCAATACTCTAGAAGCTTCGATCCCTGGTTGCACGAACATTTTATGATATTATCACAATTTTCTCTCAAATGTAAATCTGTTGAATCGGGTACCATGGGGCTGGCATATCATAAGGATAAAAGTCCTCTTAACAACATTTTTTTTTTCCTTTTTGTATATCAATCAATCTTAATCGAAAGTAGTGCAATCAGAGTTTATTTGCGCTATAAGTGTTGTAATGCAGTAGGTTTTTGAGTGTGTCTTCCAGTGAGAATATCTTCTTATCTTGCATAGGAATAATTATATCCTTTCTTCACAGTCTTTGTCTTTATGAACATTTTAGCAAATTGGCAGCCAGTTCATTAGGGTGAGCTTCCAATTTCCCCTTCTATAGTTCTGTTGCCATAACAATTTCTTCCTTAATTGTATTCGACTGGAGTTCCTGGTGTATATCACTGTTAGTTATAAACCAAGGAACATTATTAATTGCTCTGAACCGAGTATCACTGTTTGCATTCTCTGCAGATTATTCTCTATAGATTGGAGTTACTGCAGCTTCCCCATAGCTATGTACCATATGTCCATATCGGCTTGAGAATGTTGTTGTTGTAATGTAAACACACACAAAATCAATATATTTTTTTCAATATACTTTTACAGAGTTATAGATGTAGGTTCAGAGTGGCGTACATTCAGTAATGAGAAGTCCGGAGTTGACCCCTCCCGTGTGGGTGGACCAGAAAACCCACTGTTGTCAGGTGGAGATCTCACCACTATCATCGGACCGGGCCGTGGAGATGCCTCTTTTGACAGTTTCGGAGTTTCAAAGTACCAGAACAGAAGAAACATCAGTAGTACAGACAGAGCCTTGATAAATGCGTTCAGGGAGATAAATACTATGGCAGACCGTATCAATCTACCTAAAACTATTGTCGACAGAGCAAATAATTTGTTTAAACAGGTAATATCTTTGTGCTTTTACTTAATTGGTACTTGCTTGCTTATTGCTACTTTGTGCTTGTGTTCGCATCTAAACTGTGGGTGATTCTGTGTGCGGCTGTTAGTTGTAAAAATATATTTCTTTAGTTCCTTCTTGAACAAATAGGCAATAAATCATTGTCAAGTATTTATTTCTCATAAAAACTTCCATGTTTTGTTATGCAAGGACAAATAATTATCTAGCAAGTATGTCATAGTTTGGACATTTTATTTTCGTAGTATAAAATGAGAATTTCAATAATTTTGAGTCGAAATTGAGATTCTGAATTTGTAGATAATAAAAATAAATTGTTTTGTCAGGACCCCCTCAAGTTAGGCCATGAACTTTGGTTCAGTGCCACTACATCCATTAACAACCTTGATATTTATTTATTTATTAGGAAGACCAACAGCTTTTTTTGTATAATGGTAGTAAGGTAAAAAATATATAAAGCAAGTGAGCCACTACAGGTTCTCTTATATATCTTATATCAACTCCTACCATTTCTATTTCAGGTACATGACGGTAAAAACTTAAAAGGCAGAGCTAATGACGCGATAGCATCAGCATGCTTGTACATAGCGTGTCGACAAGAGGGCGTGCCTCGTACCTTCAAAGAGATCTGTGCCGTCAGTAAAATTAGCAAAAAGGAAATTGGACGGTGTTTCAAACTAATTCTAAAGGCTCTAGAAACTTCTGTGGATCTGATCACAACGGCCGATTTCATGTCTCGGTTCTGTTCTAACCTGGGACTGCCCAATTCTGTACAGAGGGCCGCTACGCATATTGCGAGGAAGGCTGGTGAGCTGGATATTGTGTCGGGGCGCAGTCCTATTTCAGTTGCTGCTGCAGCTATTTATATGGCATCACAGGTAAGTTTTTATTGAAAGTTTTCCTGTAAGTACAAATAATTTACTAGTCTTTTGGAATTTAGAACGTGCAGTTAGACCTCTTTTACATGAGATGATAATAGACACTTCAGTTCAATTTCGTAACAAAGGCAAACACTACCATGGTAAAAATTTATAGAAAGTGGTTAGCAGGCTGCACGTCTAGCATAGAAATCTGCCTATGTAACGAAAAAAAATGCCTATGAAAGTGCGAAGATGAATCAAACATAGCTTGTTTGTTTGTTTGTTTTCACTTTTTATCCTATCTACCCTAAGGTTGGCTGGAAGAAATTGCAATAGCGATAAGTCCGCCTTTGTACTCAATTTTCTAAATGTATTACTTTTAATTTTAATTTTGTGATTGGTACACTAAAGTGTATATCTATCTATCTTGTAATTTAAATACAGCTATTTAATTAGGTGAGATTTTACTTATAGCAAACAGTTTTTACAAGTATATTTTTTTGTTACTGTACTGTTGTAGAAACAAAACTGCACTTACCTATCATTTTGTCGTTCAAATTTAATTAAGATAATTTTTGCAGTTACTTACTAGTGGAATTTTTTAATAACTATAGAACTATTTTGTAGCCAATAGTCTTCCAATAGTCTAATAATAAAATATATATTAAATTAAATTTTGTATTGTAATTTATTTATTTATTTATTTATTAAAACTTTATTGTTCCACAAAGTACACATATACTTATATATTGGCGGACTTAATGCTAAGAGCATTCTCTACCAGTCAACCATTGTAATGATGATTTTTTCATTGCACCTTTCACATAAGTATTTGCTTATGCAGTCACTGGCAGCGTTCTCATAGCACAAAATGAAGCAAAAAAAAAAAAACAAAAAAATATAAAACAAAATTGTTATTTCCAGGCATCAGAAGACAAGCGAAGTCAAAAGGAGATTGGCGATATCGCGGGCGTGGCTGACGTCACGATCCGGCAGTCATACAAACTCATGCACCCGTTCGCTGCCAAACTCTTCCCCGAGGACTTTAAGTTCGCCACACCCATCGAATTCCTGCCTGTCATGTGAACGGTGTATTATCTACTTTATTTTTTCGTGGGGTATTATCTGTTGTATATTATATTCGATTCATTCTCAATTTCTCATGTTTTACGGATCAAAATCGAGGAGTTGTTCGTCCCTGTCTCATTAATAAATTGAATAGAGCTAAAAATTTTGACAAATAATCAAAGTTTGAAAAGTATGTCAATATCTACTGGTGTATTGTATGCTTATATGCTGATCAAATTTAGAAAAAGAATATGGCCGTTTAACATAAATGATCTATACATACCATAACTGATCATAAAATCTGATTCTAAACTGGTTAACGAGAACAAGCCTTACCTATATATATAACTTTCTGATTATCATATGCCACATTTAGGGATCAAATAAATTCATCGATTTTTTGTTATTTTGTCCAATATGTTGCTATTTATGTAGAAGTAAACACCGATCAAAGTTACGACGACGTTATTCTTACTTTATTTCGAAAATGATCTTCCAATTAAATAGTTTGATCAAAACTCAGACAACCAATATTAGCTCTTGTGGTTAACCCACATGAGTCATTTTTGTTGTTTTGTTTTAAGTAAAAAGAAATCATTTCTAAAAGTTAACCTTTTCATTTCTGATAATTTGTCGAATGCTACTTTAGCTACTTAACAAAAATTTATTGTAGATTTCTAAATGCTTGAGTTCTGCTAGGTAGCACTGTCTTGTTGGGTCCAAAACTCTGTTGATGGGTTAACTATTTGACATTAGTTGATAAATTAACTAAAGCAAGCCTTACTGTTAGTACTCTGTGGTATAAAGGCTGGTTTACACACGATCCAGTGCTTACACTGACATGAAATCAACCCCACACACGCAAACAATTTACTCACACATTTAAAATTGTTTGTATGTTTGTGTCCGTGAAAGCACTGGATCGCCGCACTGCATCATGTGTAAACCAGCCTTAAATAACGAAATCTTAAAAGCAGATTCCTACAGGATTTTAGTCCAGTATTGGTTAAAAATGTTTGGATAATTTGCCATAGTTTAAGTATGGAAAATGGCCATGGGAATCTGATATCGATAGTACAGGCGTACTTTCGAGTAGTGTTGCAGAACCATCGATAGTTTCACTATTGATATTTTACCTCAAAAACTATTCAGGATATCAGAACTTTTTGACAATTGATTGTTTTGTGCGATTTCGCATACATTTAATTCCACTGGAATACTATCGAAACAAGCAATAGTATCGGCTATCGATAGTATTAAGCTTTCTATGCTATCTGTAATATAGAACTAGCGAAAGGATTAAACGTTTTTTAACATCATACGGAAAACTATCGATAGTATTGCCATTTTCGATAGTATTGCTCATAAATCCTTATCGATATTATAGACACGTGACGATACAATCGAGACTATCGATGATAATATTAGTTTTGCTTTAACCATCGATAACCAACACTACTTTCTAATATCTGTTAGCTAATAAGTTCCACGTTATTAAGTTTTTGACGTTTTTGCCTTATCAAATGTAAGTAATACGGGAAATCATTAATGTTATGATAACTACATACTATAAGTACATAAATGCAAAGGCAGCGAAATAGGCAATTGCAGGTCGAGTATGAGTTTAAAGGCCGAGCCGGAGGCGAGGACTTCAATGATACGAGACAGGCAATTGCCATTTCGGCCGAGGCATATATAGTGCTTTTCTTAAAAAATGCAAGGAAATAAAAAAGGGCCTTTTACTTAATAAATTTAATTTATTTTACAGTTTGTGCCGAAAGGTAAACGCATCTGTGGCTATACAGCCACGAGAACGCAATGTGTACGATAGATAAAAGAGTTCTAAATTCAAACAGCACACCGTTTCATACAACATTGCCGGCGCGCTCTTCGTTCCAAATTCAAAGAACGCGCCGTGAAGTGATTTTGGTTTTTCAGATACAGCCATGAGAACGCAATGTGTACGACAGATGAAAAAGTTCTAAATTCAAACAGCACACCGTTTCATACAACATTGCCGGCGCGCTCTTCGTTCCAAATTCAAAGAACGCGCCGGGAAGTGAATTTGATTTTCAGTCTACGTAAATATGTTACTTCGCGTGTTCTTTATTCAAAAGTAATGACAATATTTCCGCGCATGTTTAAGAAAAGTTCGTTACCAGTCGTGTTGTATCAAACTCATCTAGACTCATTCGAAAGGAATCTGCTTTATACCAAACACCTTCGCCTAAAACTCTTTTTTACCTCCTTGTTCTTGTTTATTTATAACATTATTTAGAACTAAGTATTAACTTTGTGGGTAATTTAGAATTATGTGTTACTACGAATAGGTACATGCTTAGAGTTATTGTGATTTTGTAATTTAGCTTATAGCAGGCCATAATTACAGATGCGTAGTGTGACAGTGTAGACTATAGTGCGTGAGTTAGACTCTCTGAATATCCCCATATATTTTTATATATTGATTTTATCATATTGTGTGTCTGTAATTTGGTCGAAGAGGAACGTTGTAATTATGTGTTAATATTATTTATGAGTATTTATTTTAAACTTGATGCGAATGAAATTTGTAAAAGTTTTGATTACAAAGTTTGCGAATAGTTCAGTTTTGATCTTATGCGAAATTCCAGCAAAATGTTGCGCCTTAGCAAATGATATTACAGAAAATTAGTTCATAGTTGCAATCAGTTACAGTGTATAAAGTCGTACGTTGGAAATATCCGAAGTTGATCTTCAAAATAACCGGTAAAAATATGGCATAACAATATTGCTGGAGTTAGGCATATTTTTGACGTAAGGGTTCAGTTCAATTTAGTTTGACCATAGAATGAAATATCAGGGGGTAACCATTGATGACTTTAATACATCCAACTAAGAGTGAGTAAGCGAGATGGCTCAATACATAATGTATAGTGACACCTCACTCGTTTTTAGATTGCGATGAACGGTAATAGAGTTCAAAAATACTTTCGGCTAATTGGGTATAAATTTTCGATGAGACTATTGGATTAGGATTTTTTCTCTAAGTTGAAGAGTTACACTGTTATGAAATGTATTTAAAATTTCTTAATTTTTTCTTTTGTAATAACTTTGTAATGCAAAAATTGTTTTATTATCGTAATTCGTGTTAATACTCTCCAATTGACTATAAAATAAAAATCATTTCTGCTGAACAAAGATATTTTGAAAAAACATAAAAAAAATTAACCTATAATCGCCGTTGTTTTTCACTGGTTTCCTAAATTCGGGTAGTTGTCCACCAGTGGTCACAGAAGTGGTGACAACGGGAATGATATAATTTTTGTTTATGGTTAGTTATGATTCGAATGTTGTTTTGTTTGACGATTTTTTTAGGAGGAACGGAGTATATAAGTACCTAACAGATAGTAGATAATTGATTCAAAATAACTCAAAATTATACTTTGATTGACGTAGTAACTGTATTGAAGTGTATTATTACCTGTACTGTATGATATATTTAGGTTAGCGAATTTGAAGTATGAATTAAGAATGAAGCCACAAAATAAACGTATGTTAAGTAAGCTTGACTTTGATTTTTCATATCCTTACCTGCGTTTGTTTCTACTATTATTTATAACATTCATCCACCATTCAATTGAAAGAGTACATTTTAATTTTCCCAGAAGAATTTCAACTTCATCTACACACAAGAATTAGCGGACAGGATTTTGTATGGGAGGCTAAACATTTTTTTTTTCCGGTTTTCACTTCTTTTTTTTTTATAGATAGTAAATGAATTTTACCATAGAAATGTGAATTGTCCCGTTTTTTTCGACACCTTTCTCTTTTACGTACTGAACACACGGGAAAAATTAGGCTGGTGTTTAGAAAGTCACTCTATATAGGCATGACGAATTATTTTCGATTTCATGTTTAAATGAAAGACCTCACTATAATAGGCACAATGGTAATAAAAACACGTCCATAAAACTTACACTAACTGAGATATGAAGAAGTTAAACTCACGTGCATCTTGGATACCAGATACTAATGGAGGATACCTAGCGGTGACGTTACGCCTAGGTAATTTACAAGGGATACCCAAGCGGAAAGTTGCGCCCCAGAGAAATGAGAGTATTGCAAATAATTAGCCCATAGCCCCCCAAAATTAGTTGACAAATCCTATCTACATGTATAAATCTGGGTTAATAAAGTTTACACGGCAACTTGAATATCTCCATAACTATAAGATCAACAAATGCAGCTCTTGGTATACATATATAATCCTTCTGGAGCTATTTTTACATATAATTGGTTCCGGGCTAAACGCCTTTTTTCAAAATCTTGCCGCTGGAGTAGTCTTTCGAGCGGAATTATTTTTACTAGAATAACTTCTAAAATAGAATTTGAACAAATCCATATACTAATATTATAAATGTGAAAGTCTGTCTGTCTATTGCCCTTTCACGGCCAAACCGCTGAACGGATTTTGATGAAATTTGGTATGAATATATTTGAAGACCCGTTGTCAAACATAGGCTACTTTTTGACGCAGGCGGAGCTGCGGGAAACAGCTAGTGTTTCTATATGTAAACTAATTTCGGGGGCTATGGACTATTATATTTGCAATACTCTCATTTTGTCTGGGGCGCAACTTTCCGCTGGGGTTACATACACGGGTGAGACTAACCCCCGTATTCTTAAACATTACCTCTTTAAACTCATTCGGGGGCGCCTTTAGGACGTCTTCGAACTTCCCTTGAAAACGACATTCTTAGTTGGTTCCATAAGCAAACTCCGAGGAACCTCACAAGTTATAATAACAATTCTAAATACAAAAATTGAAAATTACAAAAGAATAGAGTAAAAAATAAAATAAAGTAATGGATACCTAGGCCAAAAAACCGATTTATATTCACTTTATTTCAAAGATGCCTCAAAGTACCTCTCGACCAACCTTATATTTGACAGTTCAATACTCACCTCCAATGAGGAATCTCCTTATGATAAGGAAGCTAGTAACGACTCATCATACCAATGAGTTGGAGTAAGTTTGAGTTTGAGTAAAGGTTTAAGAATATGAGTGTAAAATTTGTTTGACAACTAATGTAAATATTGCGTTTATGTAAATAGTTCCTAAATAAAAATTTCTTTATTTTTTATGTGTTCATCGATTAGGTATAATATATTTTTTTATTTTCAAAATGACCGTTCCCATCGATTTTAAAATTGTTAAAAATTTTAAAGTGAAAATTTCAACAATGGTCTTAAATACATGCCATCACATTACTTTTTCAATTTTTGAGCCTTAATCGTCTACCCAATCGACCAGTGACTGCTCTATGCGCTGGGTAGGGCCGGCGGGCGACCTTTTTAAGTGAATAATAATCTAGAGGAAGACCAAGGATGCGGAGCGAGTACTTGGGAAAAGGCCAGGTGTCAGAGGTGGCGAAACCAGGAACTGTATACCGATATGAATAAGAATAAGTATACTTACTATACATTATTTTCTATATGACGTTTGTTTGTTTGTTTCTAATATCTTTATTGTACAATACACATGTAATTTCGAACACAAGCATAGCAAAACAAAAGTACAATGGCGGACTTATCTGATTTAGGGATCTCTTACAGTCAACCAGCGAGTGACAGGATATGGTTACAGATAAAAATGGATATTTTTTTTGGAGATGTAATTTTGATAACATAAAATTTCTGTAAATACAATTATTTTTCTGTATGACGATGATTTATGTTGTGCCCGCTGTACAACCGAGCCCCCCACAGACGTAATAGCCGGCATAGTTTCTTTCAAAGCACAAAAGCCATAGATGGAAACATCAAAGAGGCTAGAATAAAGCTATGGAAGAAAGGCTGCGCTTTGCGGTATTTTGTGTGCCTACGAGAAGAACCTCCTGATGGCCATCACTTGCCCTGGCCTGTTTGGCCGTCTCTCTCAATAAGTTGCGAATCCAAGTTGGCCGCCGTAAGACAATCTATTCCGATGGGGAATCATAATGGCACGGGAAACCATTGATGGATTTGACAGATGTCACAAAAACAACATGGCCGCCAAAAACTGTCAACATCGACCCGCCCTATTTGAAACTCTTTAATACCATCGACACGCAAAGAAGATTAACTGGAAGTAGAAATTAGTCAGAGTACCGGCCGGTGTTGCAACCATGCAGACATGTGACTATGTCTAGTCCATACAAATATCCATCCATTCCATACTAATATACTATATATTTATATTTATTATTTATCATACTAGTCATACTAATATTATAAATGTGAAAGTGTGTTTGTTTGTTTGTCCTTTCACGTTAAAACGGAGATAGTTATGGAGACCTGGAGAGTGACATAGGCTACACAAACTGAATTCCACGCGGGCGAAGCCGCGGGCACAGCTAGTAGATTAATAAATTCGATAGTAACTTTCCCTCTAAAATAGTCACGAAAATTTCTTCAACACTTTCATACCTTCTACCATATCATTTACGGTAACATCTAATCGCCCGTTGTCTATAGGCTCAAGAAAACGTGACATGAATAGTAACTTGTGTCTTAAATATCCTATCGGCCCTTGCTACATACTAATGCGTAAGATTTCTAATACGACCAAATCACCGGCCCTTTTGTTGACAAAACAATCGTTTTGTGTAAATAGTCATCGAAATCGCCGTTCAATTAATTTACGCAAGTCGATTAGAGTGAGTTTTTTTTTGGAATACATTACTAACATACTTACATCCGAAAAGGAAGTTTGGATTCAACATTCATTGGTCGGTCAGTCTTTGCATATATTTAAGAAATACAGGTTTGCTAAAGCTAAATATGTAAACCAATCTGTCTATATATAAGTTAACGGCACGCGACTCTTTATGCTCAAATGTTACTCGTACTTGACCAAAATGATTACTCTTATCATATTTGGTAGTCCGCGTCACAGGTAACGCACTCATTTTGGCGCCATAATAAATTTCAACCATAATTATTCAGTCCCCTCACTTCCGATCCAATCATTTCCATATCGTATCTACTTAACTCGTATACATAATAAAATATTAAGTCCGTATATTTTCCTTTATATTTTGTATAATAAAGGTTAAAATACTGACATTAATTGTAATCGATGATTCAAATATTGACATGATCAATTTTATTGACATGCATGCTCTAATAATAATTCCTGTGGTACACAAAATTTTTTGCATGCTTTTGATAATTTTAAAGTAACATTGAGGTCATAAGATCGTTAAATTGTAGTGCCCTGCCAGGGTCCATGATGTTCTGTATATTATTTATAAGACCAATTGTAATACCATGGAGACAATAAACGAATTGAATTGAATATCATAAAAAGTAGTTTCACACATATCAAAAGTGTTCATTCATTCATATCTCGAGTCAGCTTATAAACAGAAAGTGGTAAGTGGTGGTGGTGTGTTTTCATTCCTTTTTATTCAAATTTCGTTAAAACCTAATTTCCCAATCTTATCTCTCATCTATGAGGTTTTTTTTTTTTTTTTTTTTTTTATACAATTAAGTAGGCAAAATGGCATACGGCCCACCTGATGGTAAGTGGTCACCGTAGCCCATGAACGCCCGCAACACCAGGGGCATCACGTGCGTATTGCCGACCCTTGAGAAATCCTTTAACGCCCTTTTTGAAAGACCCCATGTTGTAATCTTTTGAGAAAACCATGTCGGGGAGTTCATTCCACAGTCTCAGCGTACGTGGGAGAAAATTTATATTAAAGCGCACCGTACGCGATCCTTTGAATTCTAATGAATGCGGATGAATCCCCTGTCGATGGCCAGAGGTGCGATGGTAGAAGGTGGGTGTTGGCATCATCTCAAATAGTTCCTCGGAGCACAACCCATTATACAGGCGGTAGAAAACACATAGAGATGCGAAGTCACGTCTTAGGCTCAGTGGCTCCACACCGCCTGTTATCCCGGGATCGTCGACGATTCTTATAGCACGCCTCTGAATGGAGTCAAAAGGCTTTAATTGACATTCGGGAGCTCCGGCCCAGAGGTGACAGCAGTACTCCATATGTGGCCGTACTTGCGCCTTGTATAGTAGCAGCCTTTGCTGCGGAGTAAAGAATTGCTTTGCTCTATTGAGAACTCCCAGCTTTTTAGATGCCAGCTTTGCCTTATCTTCCAAATAACTAGAGTATTGGACGTCATGAGATATGTCGACGCCAAGAATCCCAATTTTATTGTTAATGAAAAGGGTCGTGCCCAGGAACTGAGGACCAACAACAAAGGGGGGTTTCTTAGCAGTGAATGCGCAAACTTGTGTCTTCAAGGGGTTGAATTCGACAAGATTATTGTGTCCCCAATTGGCTACTTTTTCCAAGACTGATTCAGTTTCAGACACAAGTTTATCGCGACTCTCTTCAACAACGGAACGAGGGATGTTTGCACGGCCCGTATAGGATGAACTACCCGTACTGTCATCCGCATAGCAATGAATACCCTCATCAATTAAGAGCATGTCATTGATATGCAAAAGAAAAAGAGTTGGTATCGTATAAGCATTAGTAATACATTTAAAATTGTCTTATAGCCGTACAAACGTGGAAACACATGTACTGCCGAATTCAGACCTCTATTTGTTCTGTACCTAGTCTTCTTTTACGACATCCGTGGGAAGAGAAGAATTAGTCTATCGTCTGAAACATAGCTTTGAGAAACTTTGTATGAACAAAGAAAAAAAGAAACACAAAAAAAATCGTAGACTCTCTACGATCTGCTCCGAATTCTGTGGCGCTACGAACAATGGAATTAATAAATTTGATAATGAATCCACAGCTCTATTTAACAGATTTATCTATGAGGTCAGGAAGAGTAGGGTTTAAAGGTGAACCATTAATTACACCATCATTTGTACCAATATAGGGACGCAAACCCGATCAATTTGTAAAGCGGTTTTTCCCAAAATGCTACGCTTCGTGCTACGACCCTCCCTAAGCTTCGACATAGCGTAGCGATTCATAAAATTTCCCTTCAGTACCGCGTCAGCTTTCAAACGGGAGAGTTGTGTCGCTCGTTCGTAAAATTCCACGCGCGTATTTACACACGTTGCCATTCAACCTTTAATCCAATTAAAAAATGGTCAGCGACCTGACAAAAGCTCTATAATGGGATGATCGTGTGATTAGTAATGAATATTTCATTGTAAAGTTACAAGTGTAAAATGATTTTGGAAGATGTGAGCTTGGAGATTTTTTTCGGAAAATGCTGAAAACGTTTACACGATGGACGCACGTTGGCTTGTGGTTCCTTTGCCTTTGTGGGGTCGATGGACTTATAGGTACGTGTTATTTGTCTGTTACTTGTTTACGTAACATTACGTCACCAAGGGGGTTAAGAAAACGCCTATAAAGCTTTTCTATTGTTTACAGCTTTGCGGAGAATACGAAGTTGAATTCATATAGGCTCTTGTTATGAGTTAATCATGTAGTTTTTTAATTCGAAATTGACCACTTCTCTTCTTGTGAGAGTGTGAAAGAGATAGTGAACTTACAGTGGTAAAAGGTTCTAAGCCACGATTTGGTGTTACACACAAAGTATCATTGACGTCAAAATGTTATGGAAATAGTGGTAACATAGGCCTTCTTAACGTAGGCCATATTGGTTCCAGAAAGGATGATTCTATAAGACATTGTGATATAGCGAACAATGGATGGGAAGACCGCTATGAGGAGAGATGTATCTCGTGTACTTTTCCATTTAATTAATATTTATTTATTTATTTATTAAAACTTTATTGTTCCACAAAGTACACATATACTTATAACAATTGGACTTAATGCTAAGAGCATTCTCTACCAGTCAACCATTGGGAGTATACCATTGGAATATTGGGGTAGAAATTTTGGGACCGTGGGTCCATCGGCTCATCAGCTTTTTCGGCTTTGTCGAGAAAGCTGATAGAGGTATCCCGTGACCAGAGAGAGGGCTGGTCCTTCTTGCCCTAGGATAACCATTGCCATTCAATATAGTGCTTCCAGCGTTCTTGGTACACTATCGTAAGACGCGACGTTAACGGGATTGTACAATTCGTAGAAAATCTGTTTTAATTAGGTAATTTTATGTTATTATTAGTTTAATTTTATTCAATCCTAATATTAATATTTATTACAATTTCCCCAATTTGCGAATTATGTTGTGTCGATGTTCTTTCTTTTGAAAAATAACACTATCGGCACTAACTCATAGTTTAAAATAGCTGCGCAAATGCTCTGCATTTTGTTTAAAATGTACGAGCGAGATTAATAAAATATTTACTTCGGCCGTTACTCGCCGCTTCCAGATATCTGTTCTGTTTAACTTTTTAAAATCTTTAAGGATGGTCTTGCAAGCTCTCATCTTATAACTGCCTCCGTGGTTCAGTGGTTAAGGCGTTCGCCTTCGACCCGGAGGTCGTAGACTCGATTCCCACAGAAAGCTTACTTTGTTTAGTTGTTTCCAGTTTGGTTAGGACATTGCAAGCTTAAACAACCTGATTGTCTTATAATATGATAATTCAGTGCTTCGGAAGGCACGCTATTCCGCGTCCTGGCTGCTATTAGGTGGTTTTAAAGGAACCACGCCAGGAGGTTCCGGAAAAGCTCAGAAAGACATTTTGATCTCGAACACCAGAAAGTGGTGACAGTTTGATCTCGAACCCCAGTAAGTGGAGACATTTTGATATCGAAGATCAGAAAGTGGTGAAATTTAAATCTCGAGCAAGTAAGTGGTGACATTCTGAAGTCCAAGACCAGAAAGTGGTGACGTTTAAAACTCGATCACCAGAAAGTGGTGACATTCTGAAGTAAAAGACCAGTAACTGGTGACATTTTGATCTGATAGACCAGTAAGTGGTGACATTCTGATTCTGATTCAAAAGGGGCATTGAGTCGATTGACCAAATGGGTTACAACTTACTTGCTATGAATGTATGAATCTTATAAATACTCAAGTCCCCTGAATATTTTGCAAATTTTAAAATCTCTCAGGCACTCATGAACAGTAAATCTTTTTCTTCATATATTTTGTAAATGTTTTATAGCAAAAACACAAATTTCTCACCACAAGGCTGTGTGATGCTGTGTCCGCTGACAAATAGCGATCTCCACCAAATTCTCCTTCAAAAGATTTTTTTTTAAGTAATTGTCCACAATGCACATTACTCCACTTTCAAAAAGGTAAACGATTACAAAATCACCAAGTCTTTATGATAGCTTCCTGCAATACAAGAGTTCGTTTCTGCCGCGCCTTCTCATTATATAATGATACGAATTACATTAGCCGAAAAACTATCATCGGATTTCATTTATACGCCAACTTTGTCAAAATTAGGTATGTTATTGACATACATGTTATGAGTCATAACTTATGACCACTAGCTGGTAAGAAGTACGCTTACAATATCGTCCAAATAATTATCGTATCGAATAATTTTTTTAGGTTTAATAGTCTTCGAGAAAAACGTAGGACAGACATGGCGAAACTATAGAAGTTTCTTATGTTTACTATGGAACCCTAAAAATACATTAAATTTTAAACGTATTGAAATTTCATGAAAAAAGGTTTACCAAATGGCGCACAATAGATATAGATTTTTAAAACTTACATTACTAGCGCATCATAAAATAAAACTACATTGAGTGCATGAAGTATACTGTTGTATAAATACTTCATTACCAATTCCTCTGCAGTTTTTACTGACTATGAAGGTCCCTCGACGATTTATTTATGTAGTCATCGCAAATCAATTCAAAACGTGCAAAGCAAGAGTTTGACATATGGGCTAACAGCAAGTTAGTATTGGATCACCACAAGGGAATAATAGTTTTTAGAAAACATCTACAGTTTAAGTAAGTAGTCCATCTGTGCCTTTTTAGTGCAGTTGTTGTAATAAAATACTATAATTACAAACATTGTTTTCGCCAAATAAAAAAAAAAATATACAAATAACTCTCGCACCTTTCAAAGCACGAAGAATCTAGAGCTCTGAACGAACTTTTTTTTTTTTTTGGTCTATACTGTAATAAGTATTTAAATTTTGATCAAATATATTTTTTATTTTTTAATTATATTAGCTATAAACATGTTATAAATAAGTAGTTATTTGAATTTGTCTTTAAATAATCTACAGTGCGTGAGGAAATGTGGGACTAATATTGAGAAAGGAACGTTTTACTTTGATCTGTTTTGATGCTCTTTGGAGACATGTCTAGTGCTGTTCCGTTTTACGAACCACAAGCCGTGCTGACAAGTTTGACAAATTACCACAACCCCAATTTCAACCCTGTGATAATTTCGACGCGTTTCTCTTGAAATTATAACGTCGAAATTCTATGACATGCGGCAATTAAGTGAGGGAGACATTTTTATAAGGTCGAGGACAATGACGTGAATTAGCAGGCAGTGCTCCGGGGTGAGGGGCCACAATAGAACCGCTATTTTTGGTTTTAAATACATATATCGATAACAGGAATATTTTGGGGTATCGATTACAACTGTGATGAATAAATATTTATTTGAAGATCGGATCTAGAATTAGTGAAAGAGGTGTCCAAATTAGTGGCCATTTTTATTTAATATGTGGTATTCGATTGCGTTCCACAAAGAAAACATTCTCATTCGAGTTGTCATATTTTATATGTTATATAGTAATACGTAAGTAATACAATTGTTTATTATCTAGAAAGGAGATAAAAAGGCGCGACAGACAATGTAAATAAAAAATATATAGTTTTCATATTGAAGTCAGACACAAAGCCCTCTCGACTGCATTGCCTTAGGCGATAGGATATCGCTTCGTACTCCGCTGTAGTATTTCTATGAAGACTAACGTCGAGACTTTAAAATATAATAATGTAAATAAGAGTAATAAACATAATATTTAATAGAAATTAAAATTGTCTATGGGACATCCCCTTGTCATCATCAACATTTATAGAGAGTACACTGCTGGACATATTTCCCTAAGAATTTCCAGAATGCCCGATTGGAAGCGACCTGCATTCAGCGCTTGCCTGCAACTTTCTACAAGAAAAAGGTCGCGAGAAATGGGTCCTTTCGGCAATACGCGCGTGGCACTTTAGGTCAATCCAAATTTCAGGTCCACTGTTCATCATATTAGCCTGTTAGCTAAATCGATATTATCAAAATAATATGTAACGCAGAAGTAATAAAATCCGACTAACCACTTAACTAGAAATCGTATGAACTATTAATCATTTGGGGAGGGTGTTAAGGTAAGTTACGCACCTTGACTACTTCAATGGGCGAGAAATATTTGGGGGTCCGTGATTAATGGCAACACTCAATCGTTGATATGCTTAATAGATCGTAATGTTAGAAAATTAGGATTTTAAATAGTTTTTAACAGGCTATAAGTAAATCTGGATATTATCATGATATTTTCATTCGTCCGAAATAGTTCGACTCGGAACGATTGGTTTAAAAATGCGATTTTTTCTATCCTTCTTCACTGTTGTCACAATCCTGTTTCACTGTTGGGCAAAGGTTCTCCACTCATCTCGTCTCCTATCCACTGTCAAATCTCGTCAAACCACCGCTCCAACTCAGCGTTGTTCTACCTCTCTTTCTCCATCCTTCCTCCGGTCGCTAAGTGGTAACCAAAAAAAATCCAAATTATCACAAAATAAAATATAATTGATAACAAAAAAATCGAAGTTTTATCAGTAAGATTCGATTAAATAAATAGCGCCTGACTTTAATCTCTAGAATAGGTAAATTTACATCTTTAAGCATCGTTTTTCATGAATTTAAAAGGAAATAAATAATATAACCTCTTCGTAGAACAAGTACGAGTAGTATATTCTGTGGAACAAGTCGTAAATACTTAGAAAGATACCTCTATCTTCAGGGTTCTGGCATATTTATGACATGAATTGGAGCTCTACTGTGTGCACTTTATATTGACAAGACTTACAGTAACTTGATCGGTCATCTCTTAATTTCAAATAATAAGGAATATATGTACTAAACAATATAAATACTCTTTATTGCACCAAAAAAGAAAACATTACAGAAACATATTAACAAATACAGTGAGGCAAAAAGACGAAATTATCACTGAGGCAATCTCTTACATATAGGATACTAGCTGTTTCCCGCAGCTCCGCCTGCGTTAAAAAGTAGCCTATGTTTGACCCCGAGTCTTCAACTATATTCATACCAAATTTTATTAAAATCCGTTCGGCGGTTTGGCCGTGAAAACGTAACAGACAGACAGACGGACAGACTTTCGCATTTATAATATTATATTAGTATGGATGTGCACCAAATTAGTTTACATTTTCAATGTAAGATGAGTGCGACTGCACGTCAAGACATTCTCCAGAGTCACATGAATGAAGGTTCGTATTCATCTAAAATGGATGGCACGCGAAAGATCCATTTTCAGTGAAAATTGAGGATTTTTCAGCAAATGCACCCGACGCTGTTGCACGGCTTATTTGAGAATTGAAACTCGAACGTGATTTTTCAGTCTTATAGAGAACGATGTCTGTTAAATAGTAGTATTTCTGTTTTAAGTATTACTGCATTTTTATTTAGACCATCTCAAAGATTTGATATTTATAAAATATTTTATAGTCACGAGCATTAACATATAAACGCATTGGTTCTTCAGTCATTGAAACAAGGTCTAAAATTAAAAACAATTGTATATGTCTTAATGTTCGTGACTGTACAGACCTTCTAGTATACAACGCTAGAGAAGCACATACAGAAGGATCTCGCCTAAATTCCAGATTTCGATATTATGTACGGTTATTTCAATATTTTATTTCAGTACAAGTACATACCAACGAACATAAAGTTTATTTATTTAAAATACGATATCTTACTTATCTGATCTCACAAAACAAGGATATGTAATACCATAAAAATGAATGTTTTAGCATCCAGTCCCGGGTAACGTTTGGGGGTCTAGGGACTCCCGGGCCCTTGTTATCCAGGTAGTGAAATCCCCATTAAGTATTTACATGAACGACTCCTGCGAATCGGCACGTACATTATTGAAAGGGGTTCCTATATCCGACTGAATATGTGGGGGGGGGGGGGGATAGAGCAATATTTATTAATGTTTGTACTTTGTAGGATTGTTTTTAGGACAATACTCACTGTAGCTATTTGTTAAAATATATCAATCAAGCGGTTTCTGCAGCTCCGCCTGCACCCAAAGATAGCCTTTATTTAACTTCGGGCCAAATATCGTCAAAATCGTTTCAGCGGTTTAGCCGTGAAAGAGTACAAACGTCCACCATCTATCCATCCACACTTATATAGGCATATATTTTAATACCTATTACACGCGGCCCTTCAACTATTTTAAAACAATCAAAATCAAGCCAATCAAGCAGCAAGCACGTTTGGTCAAAAATCAATTCGTATAGTTTCTGTGTGTGGGAAATAAAGTTCTTTTGTATTTTTTGTATTAATTATAAACAGAAAATTAAAGCTACTTTAATAAAAATGCATGCTTGCTTTATTTTCGCAAAATATTTCGAGGAAAAAGAAGGCATTTTCTGGATGGGAAGATCCGCCCTACTAACTTTAACATACATGTGGAATAACGTAGATTTTGTTCTTTATTCGTCACCACAAAGCCTCTAGGTTGTTTATGGGGACCGAAAGACAAGTATTTTACCACCCCTGTCTGATTTTCGTTGTATTTCACTTTTATGCATACTAAAAAATAAGAAAGGAAGAATGTTTTAAAGCTTAAATGCATCATTGAGAATATTCAAATCAGAAGTCTAATTTATAATGAAGATAATTTCGCTTACAATTAAATACTTTAAATTCACAAAGCATTTTCCTTTATTGTTTGTAAATTCTGAAATTTTATAGCAATAGGAGAACATCAATAATAGAATATAACATGTGGTTACATACATGAAGTTTACGAGATTATTTTAAAACGAAAATATTTTTTTTTTTTATAACTACAAGTCTTCGAGAATTCTCTGGAATTTTGATTGTTTAATAATTCGGGCAATGTCAGCATCTCCCAAGTGATTAGTTAAGTTGAACTGTTGTACGGCGACCGTGCTTATTTGCAACTATGGGGAAGTGGGTCAGAATGAGACTGTTGACATTGTTGCATACGTCACGATTTGGCTGATGTAAGATTGTTCCTATTTTAAAACGTCTGTTTCTATTTTTACCTGCAAATTTCATGGATTTATGATAAGTGAGTGAGCTTGTTACTATTATGTTTATATTGTTACTTAATGTTGTTTCATACTCAAATTGGTAACACATTTATTAAAAGTAGAATAAAATATAAGTAGTATGACAAAATAGATTTAAGTATGTGTGTGTAGGTACGTATTTTTCCAAGTATTACAAGTGTGTGCACAAGCGTTTTCATAGTTTATTCAGATTACTCAAACAAATGTAAGCAAATTGACATGTAATGGTTTGAGCATATTAAGTAAACATGACCTTATTCAAGCGGAATGTGGCTGTCAAGTTTTCAGTCATAGACGTTTTGTCTCATTGAACTCATTTGTGAGACGATTGTACCTACTAAAAATTGTAGAAGAAAAATTGGTTATGTAAATTTTGACAAAACACGAAAAATCAAGCACCATTTTTTAAAATCTGTAAAACATATCATCATTCTAGCGGGATGTATCGTACCCCGCATACGGTTTCTACTTATCGTTATCTATTCTCTAGACATTTGGCTTTATTTTGAGCCGCCTATTCCTTGAGAAAGCTGTTATTTAATTAGCTATTAGTGGGATAAAGGTAGAAGGAAATCAGACTGTTGTTAAATCCTCTATTATTCGGAGAGAGATACGAGGGAATAAGACTTCTGGTTGACCCTTAATTGTCTCACTGCAAGAGATATTAGAGTACCTACTCACCTTTTTGACGGCTACCAGGTTTTACACCGCTAACATTTTGAAACTATTTTGAAACCCGCAGATAAATTCAAAGCCTCTTTCTGATTAGTTATAGTCCATAGAGTTTTTCAAATAAGACAATGAAAACAGACCACGTGCTATCTTCACCCTAGTCGGGTTGCTTCCCCTAGGTTTTTGTGAGCTTTGAATTGATTTCCACAGCTTCCCTCTTATAAATTTGACAATACAATAGACGAATTGTTCTTTGACGTCTTGTCTCTTGGGTGTAGTGTTCATGAACGTAATTTGATGAGGGATCAACAGATTTTTAGTGCTGTAAAGGCGTTGGCCCCGGCTGCCATTTGGTGTTCAGGAAACCACGTCAAAGGCCGAAACGTGGTTCCGAAAAACTCCAACACCAGGGTGTACTTGGTCGATGGACCACGTTACTCACTTGATATGAATAAATGAACATTTTTTTTAAATATATATATATATATATATATATATATATATGAAATATATAAATAATCATATATATCCATATAGATAAATATGATTTTTTTTAAATGTGATAGTTGTTTGTCCTTATTTCTCGTAAAAACTAATTGACGTAATTTTTCATATAACCACATAGAGAGTAAAAAAAAAACAGTTTATTTTTTGTTTGAATTTATTATTAGATTAAAATACAAAAAAAACCATATTGTCATGATTATCATGATAACTCCACAAATAATTATTCATTCTTTTATGATATGAAATTCAATACACATTAAATAATTGAAGGTACTCGAAGCATGCCATAACATCAATTCAATTAA
Organism: Euzophera pinguis; assembly: GCA_947363495.1. Lineage (NCBI taxonomy): Eukaryota > Metazoa > Arthropoda > Insecta > Lepidoptera > Pyralidae > Euzophera > Euzophera pinguis. The sequence goes on along the minus strand of OX376156.1, from coordinate 4,052,852 downwards.
TTTCCTAAGGGCATTATTATGTATTGATTTATTTATATGCCGACAAAAACATATCGGAAATACGAGACACCTTAATGCTAACCATAAATATAGTATAAACTGGATTTTATACAGTAATTTTAAAGGAACTAGGCGTAATTGATTCATAATTAAATGTTGGATTCGAATCTCAACTACTGAACCTAGCAATTAACGTAGGTACACAAACAGACCCCATGCGTCAATAAATTTGGACGACATTTTCTCCCAAATGTTGGAGACGTTGGCCCATCCGAGCCTCACATCATTAATTAAAGCAAATAACACTTTAATACCTCGATTTAACGTTTTATTTCACCTAATAGAAATGCCTTGTTGAGCGCATCAAAACGAGAGAACACCAGTATAAATTGACCTGCGAATTCACTCCCTGTTTCTCTAATTATCTAACAACTTATTAGGGAATCAGGGAGGTAAGGGAGATCAATAATGAATGGGCATACGCCAAACACGTTGTTTTCGCCGGTTCCCATGGCAACTGTTAATCCAAATTGGAGTCGTGAAGGGGTGCTTTGGTGTGAGAAAGAGATGCATGTAATGCGCTATGTAATTAGAACGAGATGGCGAGTAAGGGTTGGATATATGCAGTGCGCACTTGCTTCTGTGCATGGTAAATTGCATTAGTTCGCCTTTTCAATGGATTTTCGCGATACGTATGTTCGATTGTATCGTCTATGCGATTGGTTCAATAATATTTTGTTATTATTTAGTTCTAGGATAGTATGTAGTAGTACCCATGGATTTAGTATAAAATAACTAAGGTATATTCTAAGGATATGATATATAGTAGTTCTGGTATATATGATAACAGGACACCTCGCAACCTGTGGATATCTGTCATACAATGTTTCCCTAAATATGAATGAAATCTGTTCATGAATAACTCATACTACTCTCGCTCGCTTTACTTCTTCGATCAATAATTTAGCATACAACCTGAGACAGTGGGATAAGAACTTAGCCACCCAAAAACCATCCTCTATAGGGAGCTATTAGACGTTTTTTTAATTTTCACTTTCATTTTTCAATTTTAATAAGATCATATAAAATTCAAGATTTTTAATTATTGTATGTATATGTATTGATAGTTTAACAATTCCTGAGGAAAAACACCTTTTTCACTCAGCAAGTGTTGAGTAGACTATCAATATCCAGCAGGCGGCGCCTATGAAAGTATAAAAAAGCTTTGCATAAAGCTCACGGCTGTACAATGATATCGTATGCATCTCAAATAAAGCCTTCGTGACAGAATGTGCCTCGCTAGAATTATGCAAGGGCTACGGTTACTTTGAGCGATAAAATGTTCCGATGAAAGGACTTTGGCTTAGAATATTTCCTTTGTTATAGTGGTTTTTATTAAAACGTGTGTGGATTTTAGTAGAAAAATCCAACTGTTTTAGAAAAATACAGCTAAATATCCTATATCTTTATTAAAAACCTATTATATTAGGTTATTATTTTGTGTTAAGTGAAGTTCACGTGATGACCAAAGCACGCTTAAAATCTGTTTAATGCAAAAAAGCTTTTAGCATTAAATCCGCCTCTTGTGATATACAATTGTACAATAAAGTTTTACCCCCTTTTCATAAAAATAAACAAACGTTCAATAAGACCAAATTGTTGTTAACTAACAAATTATATCGTAAATTAACAAATTTATGTTTAGTCCCTTTCCGCCTTATCTATTTTTTGACGTGAAAGAACGAGAAGTCTTATTGAACGTTTGTTTATTTTTATGAATAAGGGGGTTAATAAATACTAATTATATTTTATTAAATGGATATACATAGCACAGACTTTGACATGAGATTGTGGTCGCGAATCTCAATGGTTGTATGCACCTAGTTAAAAGAAACAACTTAAAAGTCAAAGGATCTTTTGTTATTTCTAAGTATTTGTCAATATGATAAAATTGAATTTGAAGATTTTTTTAAAATGTAATGTAAAGTAATTAATTTGTTTCCTTATGGCCAGCAAGTTATTTAGGGTAGAGCATAATCTTTGTACTTAATAATAAGTTTGAATCTGGAAAGTATGACATACATTCTTTTTTTTTTCAAATCCAATATTAATATAAGTTTTTGGACTTTAGGCGGGAAGTTGTGAAGAGCAGTATCGGCGCTGTATTTTATTTTCCAAATTTTGTGTTTTTTGAGTGTTTGTGCATAATAATGGTGGATTATTAGTTGCAAAGTGTTCAACAATAAGCGTGAGTGTTGGGAAGTGATACAATGTTCGATTTATGTGATTTTCTTGCTTGTTGCCAAAAGCTCCTGGAAATCGCTAAGTGCGGTTTTTCTAACACTTATACGCATAATACTTCTGATTCGACTTGACTTAACTACTGACTTGACTATAGATTTTCTTGACTAAACGACTTTATTGTATAATTTTTACTTGTTACTGGCTAAATACGAAAGTAAAAGCCAAACATATATATATTTATTAACTCAATTTTCTTTACGGCTAGCAAGTTCATTCAAGCTGGAATTAAATATTTACAGGTAGAGCCACGGAGCAAAGCAATTTATGTTCCAGCTCCCAGTCCAAAGCAATTCATATTGCAATCGAAATAAACAGAAAATGTTTACAACCGTTGAATACAACTTCTCTAGGATTGTATGCTATTCTCATTTAGAAACTGTACTAATTGTACCTAAGAAAATACTATAGGAGCTGAGGGTCTTGGTGCCCTTCATTCTTTAATAAAAACTTTATTGCAGCACGAGATACCCATAACGGGCTGTTTTAATGCTAAAAGCATTATTTACTAGTCAACCATAATTATTGAGAAACTGAAAATTTGTGCGGCACAAAACGTTTGGCGGTCTACTCATCATACTGTTTCTTTTCGTGAGGTACTTGAGACATAGGCTTATTATGGTTTATTACGAATCTCCTTGGAGAAATACTTCTTTTCTTACTTCTACTATTTTTTTGGTGAAATACTTCATTAGACGAACAGAGGAGATGTATATCGCGATCTTTAAATTTCCTTAGTTGCTCGTTACGATACTTATTGAAAGTAGAGGGTCTATTCTAAAGTAAGAGACTACACCACCCATTTTTCATTATTGGTCGGGTCAAACTTGTCCACTTTAAGGAATCCTTAAGTTAATAGACCTCTATTACTAAGTTTTCCTCTCTTAAAGTTAAAGTAGTTTAATAAATAAAATCTTTCAATTCTATAATTTAATACCAGTGTATGTCGATATGAATACAGATGTCGGTGACAGGAAACATAAAATTGTGTTTATTTGATACATGTTTTATGGTTGATTTATTGACTGAAGTCGATTATTGACAAATTAGTTAGGCAACGTTAACGGTGTCTTTCCGTGGATGTTGTAAAAAGTCACTAAGGGACAAAAACGGGGATATTTCTTTGCCAATTTGATTGCCATACGTATCTTAAAAATATTAAAATATTCTATATTAAAATAATGCCAAATCTTCAACTCGAGCAATGTAAAGTATTAGAAGGTTTTAATTTTTTTTTAAATATTGATACTAATTTGGTACCTTTTCTATTATTTCAGAAATCGTGGAAGAACAGCAGTGTCACGACTACGGGTTCCGTCTAACGTGTCGCGACTTAGACTCACACATAGCCATCCTAGAGGCGTGGTACACATCCATAGACGACTATCACGAAACAAACGTCACACACGAGAGTTTAAAACTAAAAACTGAGAACGATTCCGAACTAAATCGAGTGTATATCTATTCTAGTCCAAAACATAACGGCGTGTATGAGCCGGCGAACCATTCCATGTTTGAAAATTTAAATTATTCGAATAGTGTCGATTTTAATGATTCGATTGTTGATGTGTCTAATGTTACCGATTTGAGTGTTGATAGTGATAGTGTTAACGCGAGTTGTGGTGTTGTGACGTTTGCGAGGAGTTACGGAAGTGTGAGGGAGGGAGATAAGAGAAGACGTCAGTACGTGGAACGGAGTACGTCTGTGAATTTGAGAGCGCCTGTCAGTTACCGGTAAGTTTTAGAATTAAGTTTTTTTTTTTAATAGCACTAGGTGTCTTTCTGCTGGGCAAAGGCCTCCCCTTTATCGGTTAAGTGCCTTTTGTTGCCATCCACTGTCGAATTCCTCCAGATCACCCCGCCATCTTTTCCTCTAGGTCAACGTATTAGAACTAGACATAAGTATTTTAGGAAAAAAAGCGGGTGTAATACTCGGCTGTTTGTTTTATCTATAGTTAGATCAAACTTTTGATAAATAATGATTATCGGCAATTATAGCTGAAACATCTAAATAGGTAAAGCCTGTGTGCAATATTATAGTACTTACTTTGATTAATTTGTAGTTTTTACCCATATTGCGACACCAAACACACTACTTCTGTGATAACCATAGAGATTAGAGAACGCGGCCGTTTCGACGGAAGTCTGCCTTACTCTAAGGTAGAGACTGTTCATTTATTTCTATTCTACTAACATTCTAGTCATTAAAATTCATGGTTTCGAAGTTTGATCCGAGGCTCTGTTCTCATAAATAAATATATTATATTAAATATTTATTGCAAATTTAAAAAAAATTACATTCGGACTTTATAACTTCAGGAATTCTCTGCCAGTCAAACCTTAATGTATTTCATTTAAAAAAAGTGAAAGTAAAAGAATTTATGTCATACAACTTATTATTTAATTTATAACACGATAATTAATTTTGAAAGTTACTAAGTACAAACCGTGTAACAATGCGTTGACAAGTCAATTTATTTAAATTCTTGTACAAGTGACCCCTATTAGCATAATAAACAATGTAGCGTGTTGAATATTAAACTTAATAAATAACTGTTACAGTTACAGTCCGGAAATAGCTAGCTATGAATAAAATTTCAATTTAGCTTCTCCTAAAGGATACTTACTGTGTTCACTGAAAACATTATAATTGTTTAAATTCCGTTGTTGCAATATTGTTAATAAAATAAAATTATTACAATAATATTTATCATCATAAATTTAAGAGCTCTCGTCAGCGGAGCTTCTTCCATTCCTCGATTATAAGAAAGATCTTATAGTTAAGAAACGAGACGACGTTCAAGGGAAAGATAGAGGGAAGAAGGGGTCCAGGTCGGCCAAGACATAGCTACATGAAACAAATAAGAGAGAAAACTAATATTAATTATTATTAATATAAATTTCTACACTATATATAATATCATAAACAGGAAAGATTTGTATTTTGTGTGTATGTTTGTAATAAATAAACTCAAAAACTACTGTGCCGATTTCAAAAATTCTTTCACCATTGGAAAGCTACATTCACCCTGAGTAACATAGGCTATATACCGCAGACGGAGCTGCGGGAAACAGCTAGTATATAATATAATTAGTCACAGAGTCCTCTGTAGATGTTGCGTCTTACTGTGCCAGATTAATATAGTTTTATTACATTGACACGAATTTGATTCGCCAGGTGGCTCACCACAATTCTCTTTAATCAGAAGCCGCAAGGCGGTTCCTTATACTATGACACCAGGTTGTGCAGGGTCGATTGACCATGTTACCCACCCGATATGAATGAATTCAATAAGTAACTTGATAAGTACATTTATTAGTATTTTTAAGCACACAAATTAATTATCATTGAATACAAGAACTAAGGTAGTATTAATTTTAAGAGTTTATACTTAATTATTATGTTACACAAATATTGATTCAGGTTTAATATTGTATCTACCAATTCTATATTTAATTCATGGTCAGGCCAAACATGTAACTATAAATCTAGGCCGCCCTCTAGATACCGAAGATGGATGCCGAAGGCTTCTGATACCTTAAGGACCAATATTTAATTTGGCCACCAACAGACACAGTTCAGACAAAATTAAACCTAAAGACATTGTTATTAGGATATTTTTCTTTAAAAAATCTCAATAAGAAATTGAAATAATGCTTAGAATTATTAAATTTTATTGCACTGGTCGTAAGGTCGTGACGAAAATTAGAATTGAGTACTTTGTGTCCGAAATAGTCCGAATATTCTATTAATTAAAACAAATTTTCCCCTATTATGCTATAATGTTGTAATTAATAAAATACTTTATTACCAATAAATAAAATTAATTTATTATGTCATACAGTTATACTCCTTTATTTGCTATTTTCTGCAAAGATGCGAGTCCAATGTTGTTGGTGTAGGGAATCGCATTTGTCCGTATTTTTCAGATGAGAATATTCATACAACTAATTTAATCTAAATACTTTTAATGAATGAAACATAAATAAACTCGTCCATTATTAATATTGTATGCAATGCATGCCGAAGGTTATCGTATTGAGGGCGACCACACGGCGCCGATAGAAAAAGACAAATTGTATTATTTTAGCTGGTAATGATTCATGCGTAGATTTTGGTAGTGAAGATTTATTTTTTTTCGCTTGAGGGATCTGTGTGCAAGGGCTTGGAAACTTTACAAAAGACAGACAGGCAAGCAATCGCATAGAATAGGGGGGAGTGGAGAAGTCTTGTATCGGAGGCCAAGATCCGTTTCGGGTTGCTGAGCCAATGCCGTAAGTAAGTAAATATTTATGAATGGCAATCCATACACCATGCAATTTCTTCGCCGAAGAAGCGTGTTTCTCAGTTGGGCGAGTTCTCAGAGCGAAGGTACACTTTTAGTTATGGTTCTAGATTTATGCGGTACTCGTTGATCAGTAAATGTATATGTTACGGTAAGAGTGATTAATTGAAAATTATTAATAATTATCTATCATTATTAATAATTACCGAAAGTCGAGGTAAAAGTGATAAATTAATCACATTTGTCGGTGTTTATTAATAATATAACCTTAGTACCGATAAATGTAATAACCCTAACAATGTACCTTTAATGTAACTAACGTACTAATATAACGCTTTAAAGTTACTATAATATACAACTTGAACTCTGTATCAAATCGCAGAGGTTTGTTGTGCGAAATTTTCTCGCTCTACAAACACCTTAGAATAGAAAAAAAAAACCTTTTTTTTTTTTTTTTTTTTTTGCGTGTGGAAAAGGCCCTCGCCTACCACCCAGCCAGAACGGGAAGGTGGGTGGTTATGTGGGACTCGAACCCACTAAAAACCACACGGTGTCAAACCGCCTACCGCTTGTTGCTGGGACCATGTGCTTCCTGATGCTCCACAGCCCCAGCGCGGCGGCCGCTACCACGGCGGCCTCGGCTCAGCCGCTCACCTAGGAGCGGCCTGCGGGTGGGCCCGCTACCCTTCACTACCCGCGAGGGTAAAGGCGCACTTGACACTGGCGCGCCTTTCAACCCAAGGCCGTTCAGGTCGGGCAGCGGAATCCCGTTTGTTCCGCCGCCCGACCGGCCTTATTGTGGGGGCTGCAGGTGCAGGCCATAAGCCCGCCGTCTGCGCCCCGTGCGTCTGCGGCGGATGGGATGGTCGGTACTTTCCTCCCTTTCCCTTTCCGCCGCTTCTTTGCGGAGCATGACGCACTCCGCAAAGGCCTGCACCGCATTCCACGACGTCCCACTGTCGACCATGGCTTTCACGACGGTCGGCAGCGAGAGATCGTCCCCCACTATCGCGCGCATTTCCGCACGATCTGTTTCCCAGGCTGGGCAGTCCTCTAGCGTATGCTGGGCGTCCTCGTCATGGCACACATCGCAATGATGGCAAACAGCAGACGGCTCCCGACCCGCTATTCGACACAAATACCCTCCGAAACAACCGTGTCCGGTGAGTATTTGCGTCAAGCGGAATGTCAGTAAGCCGTGCTGCCTTACCAACCATTGTCTCATGACTGGACGAATAGCTTCGACGGTCCGACGCCCAGCAGTGGGCTGCTCCAGCCTCCGAGCCCATTCCGTGTTAGCGAGTTGACTCAACTCTTCACGGCGTCCCGCTAACTCTCTTGGTGCCAGCCGGTGACCCCGGGCCTGTGCTTCCTCGCGCCAGTCAAATAAGGACGCGAGGACTTTGGCTTCCAAGTCCCAGGGCAACGTACCAGCCAAAAGACAGGCTGCCTCATATGAGGTCGTGCGATATCCTCTTGCGGCCCGTATCGCCATGAGCCTCTGAGGTTTCCGCAATAGGGCCACATTGTGGCGATTTAGGGCCTCAGCCCACACAGGGGCACCATATAGGGCCATGGATCGCACGACCCCAATATATAGACGTCTGCAGGACGCCTCCGGCCCTCCCAGGTTGGGCAAAAGTTGCGTCAACGCGCCAGCCGCCGCCATAACTCTCGGCACCATCCGCGCAAAGTGGGGAGCAAAATTCCAACGGCCGTCAAGGACGACACCTAGGTAACGCATCGAGTCTTTGACGGCAATTCTTACCCCATCCACCATTAGGCCTGCGTCCGGAGGAGGAGCTCTCCGAGGTCCATGAAAGCATAGCGCCTCAGATTTTTGGAGTGCCACCTCCAGACCAAGACAGCGTATCCGGCGCACTACCTCTGCAACACCCACAGTCGCACGCTCAGAAGCCTCCTCCAGGGTTGTGCCACGGGCGGTCACGAGGGTATCATCCGCGTAACACACTAGCTTGACCCCCGGAATACTAACCGCCCGTAGCACCCAGTCATAACCGATGTTCCACAGGAGCGGTCCAAGGACCGATCCCTGTGGAACACCGCACGACACCTGCTTCTTACCCCACCCATTTTGAACAGGGAAGACAACCGTTCTATCAGATAGATAGTCCTCAACCAATTGGCGCAGATATGTTGGCACTCCATGAAACCGGAGTGCCTCCATGATGCAAGGCCAGGGGAGGGAGTTAAAGGCATTGGAAATGTCTAATGACACCACCAGTACCACCTCACCCTGACAAACTGCTTCCTGCGCCAAGGATCTGACCTTGAGGATGGCGTGGATAGTCGACCTCTTCCGGCGGAACCCGTATTGGCAATCCGAAAGGTTAGGGCCAACCTGTTCCAGGTGCTCAACGAGGCGGTCAGCAACAACCCTTTCCAGCAATTTACCAGCCTCGTCAAGCACAACGATCGGCCTAAAACCCGACGGTGAGTCCGCCGGACGTCCCTCCTTTCTAAGCAGGACTAAGCGTCCTGACTTCCACGCCCGGGGGAACCTTCCCTGTTCAAAACAAGTGTTAAACAGCCCCCTTAGTCGTCTCTCTAAAGCGGCAAAATCCAGAGCGAGGACCAGCACTCGACCAGGTATACCGTCGGGACCCGGGGCGGTATTCTTCGCTTTCAACCGAAGCACGGCCGCACCGAGCTCATCCCGGGTAATTTCGGGTATTACCTGACCTTCCTCGCCCAGCAACGGAGGAGCCATACTGGGGGGCTGAAATTCAGCCATCTGCGGAAATAGTGCGGTGAGTGTATCCTCCAAAAGCCTTGGCTGGAGACTCTGTGTCAGTGGGACGGCATACGGACGGATCTTTTTCCGGATCAATCGGTATGGCCGTCCCCACGGATCTCGATCCAGGGTCCCCAGCAGTTCCGCTCTGGCGGCTTCCTTTGCCGCCGCAATCGCAACCTGCAGTCTGCGCTTCGCCTCCACTAAAGTCGCACATAAGGCGGCCTCCTCAGCTTCATCCCTGCGCCGTCTCCGACGGTAGCGGGTGTACTGGCGTCTCGCTTGCACACAGGCTTCGCGTAGTTGCGAGAGTTCTGGTGACCACCAGTACACCCATCTTCTGGGAGGACGAGCACTGGACCGGGGCATTGATGCATCACTAATAGCAGTCAAAACACCCCGGAACCATTGAGTTTCATCCTCAACCACTACGGTATTTGGCGCTTGGAACCAGCTCTGAACAATGGCCGCCTCCTGCAGCAGTTCCTGGTCGAGTCGCTTCAGTTGCCACCTAGGGCTGGCCACACCTGGGGCCCAGCTTGGGCTGCTCGGAGCGACCGAGGACGCGGAGAGATCAAACCGAATGTAACGGTGATCCGATAGTGTCTCCACGTCCTCTAAAACACTCCAGCCCTGAACACGACGGGCCATCACAGGGCTAGCGAACGATACGTCCACTATCGACGAGCCCTGCTGACGCACGCACGTGGCCACCGTTCCCCTATTGAGTACCGCCAGCCCCAAGGTGACGAGCCAGTCCTCAGTTACTGTACCCCGTGGACATGTTGCTGGAGATCCCCATACCATGGATTTGGCATTGAGATCTCCAATAACCATCACAGGATGAGGGTCGCTTCTGTGTACAAGCGACTTAACCTGGGCCAGGAACGCCTCAAACTCCCTGAGCGGCCTGTTCGGCGAAAAATATACACCGATTACAACCACACCGCCCAGCAGAGCAGAGGCAATTCCATGACTCCTTGTAACATTCCGTGGAGGCGAAGAGCTTGCCGAACACACTACAGACACTACACCATCCAGGTCACCAATCCAATTCTCAGCACCTTGCGGGACATAATATGGCTCTGCGACCACTGCCACATCGATTAACCACTGCGCCATACTTTGAAAGAGCAGATCCTGTGCCCTGGCACAGTGGTTAATGTTCGCCTGGAGTATTTTAAGAGCCATATTATTGTGATGGCCCCAACTCCATCTCCTCTGGAGCTTGTGCTCCCTCAGCAGATTGTGACTGGGCCGTAGCCACGGTTACAACACGCTTTCCTCCCCGTTTTGGCTTTCTACTGGTGCAAGCCTTACCAAGTGCCCGATGTGCCGCTGGTTTGCCAGCCTCCGCACAGAGTATACAGTTGGCAGCTGCCTTACACTCCCTGGCCTTGTGGCCATGTTTTCCGCAGCGATAGCAGAGCTCGCTCCTATCCGTTTCCGCTGTACACTTTACTCTGACGTGTTCTACTTCGAGACAACGGAAACATTGTAAAGATTTAGTCGGCAGTAATAACACCTGCGCCGACACCCAACCTATCAGAAGGCGCGTGCCACCAGCTGTAAGCTTCTTAGCGGCTGCAATGGGGCATCGCACCCAAGCTGACCTTCCACCTCGAGTGTCTTCATGGATCTCACCGACCCTTATATCCATTTCCGAGCACTGTCCCGCCTGCGAGATGGCTGTACGGACCGAATCTTGGGTTGCCGAATCGCAAAGACCCAGCACCCTCAACTCCTGGCACTTTTGGGGCCTAGAGATCTCCACAATCTGCGGGTCCATCACCTCTTTTAATTTACTGGCCAACGAATCCGCCTGTGCCTCTTTTTCAGCCCCCGTGATCTCAAGTACACGTGCGCCAGTCGCTGCCCGCTTTAATTTCATGGCTGCTATGCCGAGGCTTTGAATTTCAATTTTTTCCCGAGCCTCGGTTAGAAGCCAACCATACGAGTACCCCTGCTCTTCCATACCTGGCTTTATCTTTAGGAGAACCGCAGCCGAGCGCGGGGGTCGCAATTTTAGTATGTTTGGCCGCTGATTTTGCGGTCGCGCCGGAGTTGAAACCACCGACTGCACAGGGGCAGTAGCAGGGGTCTTCTTCTTTCCCTTCTTGGCCACCGTGACCCAGGATAAATTCATTTCCTTAGGCGCAGGCGGCAAAGGAGATGACCCAGTTCTCGGAGCAGTACTCCGCCCTGTCGCGCGTTCAGCAGGTTTAGCTGTACTAGTCGGTGCCGGCGCCGTCGAGGTCGACGGCACCGGTTCAGGTTCTTGCATCTGCTCTCCTCCCTTCTTACCTCTGCGGTTTTTCCTACCTTTCCCCTTTTGGGGTTTATCGCTGGGCTGGGACGGCACCGGCGGCTTCTTCAGCCACTGCGCGACTTTGCTGACTGGTGCGCTAGGTTGTATTTCTTCCGCTTCGGACTCTGACGTCAGCTCTTGTGCCTGCTGCAATATAGCCTCACGACGTCTGTCCGCTGCCAGTGGCGGCCGCATATTCTTTTTTGGCAACAGTCGTTCCTGGATGCCTTCAAAACGGGCATCCAACATGGGTCCGACTGTTTGCATTATGAAGCGCGCCTGTACTTCAACATCAGTTTGCTGACTTGGAGCAGATGCCCTCTGTGCATTTTGTGCCTTTTCTACTGCAAGTCGCAATTCCGCCATCTCACGCTGCAACTCGACCACTTTCGCTTCTAGCCGCTCATTCACAGCCTGCAGCCTCAGCGTTTCTTCACTTGTTGACCTCACGTGAAGAGCCAGCACCGCCTCCTCGACAGACACGGTAGCATCCTTCAGGGCTTTCACAAAGGTCCCCTTCAAATTTCCCGACTTTGTGGCTATCTCCCGTATCACTTGGAGGTTAGCCACAGCCTGTTCTTTGATGGCCGCGGCCGGTTGATTTCCAACGTCCGTAGCAACTATAGATCTAACAGACGACCTCGTGACTTTTTTAGCTAGAGCAGAACTAGCCATTTCGGCAATTTTCTGCTCAGCTTCCACCTTGCGAGCCTCAGCTCGTGCAGCCCTTTCACTAGCCGTCAATAAGCGGTTACGCCCACGCTTGGCACTTGATCTAGTGGGGCGTAACCGCTATTAAAATTATAAGTATATATTATATCTATGTTTGTTACGCTGTCACGGCTAAACCTATGGACCTATTTCGTAATTTGTTTCATATTTTCGGAATCTCAAACTATAGAGAGTTGTTAGGAAACTATTGAGCAAATGTTTTACAGTGTTTTTACCGTAAGTATATTTAGTCCGTGCAACGTAACCATTTTTAAATAAAATATAAGTGAAAACCGAGAAAACTTTTTCGAAATTACATACAAATCTAGTAATCAGCTGACAGAATTTTGTATGTCGATCTTGTACAAAATACGCGCTCGTGACATCTCCGGTGTTGCAGGCGTTCATAGGCTACGGTAAAACGCATGTTTGCCTACTTAGTTGTATAAAAAAAAACATTCAAAAATTGCCTGCGCAAAAGAGAATGAATTGCAGCCTATTATAGGGAGGATTTGCGCAGAAAATTTGCGAAATCCTAAATAATTTTTTCATGCCACGACTACATCAAAAGCACAGCATCTATCATCTGATCATCCATATTTTATTTAAATACACTAGAATTTCTACACTATTCCCAAATTTTAAATCGTTATTAAATCATCGCGTGTCATGTCTAACGATTATAAGAAAATATGGCGTCAAATGCCACTTGTAAGAGATAATAAATCTACTTTATTAATGACATGTTAGTTTTATTTAATTAGTCTGTTAACATCATATTTCTGTTAGGTTGTATACTTAGTTTACGGAACTTTTGACTTTAATTTTTTGCCGAGAAAGCCTGTAATCAGAAAATAAACATTGTGATGAAAATGTTAGATAGAGATTGAAATCGTGTTTTAATAGGTAATTAAGTTTACTATTGTACGATCTGAAAGATTTTATTAATATTTTTAAAAGAGTGTAAATATTCTTAACGATGATTGTGCCATTTTGTGTGGCAACACTAATTAAAAAAAAAGGGGGACTCGCTCGACAGTTGACAGATGTCAGTGAAGAGCCGGTTGGATTCATTTAGCAAATTCGAAAAAAAATAAGAAAGTTGATAAGTGAATAAGTTATGAGAAAAAGATGAGTAAACAAAAATACAAGTTTTTAAGAGATTATTAGCAGTTTTATTCGACTATCCTCACACTATTATATCATGTAACTCGTGTTATTAGACTTGTTTTTATGTCACTAAAGTTATAGTTAAAAATAATTTAAGACTTCCTGTAAATTATGCGAACGACAACACTAATATAATAGCGTATAATAATATGTATACTAGCCCTCTCACTCATCAAAAATAAAGAGCGTTCGTTAAGGCTAGTTTACCTAAAATATCATCATCATTTCAGCCGCAGTCAGTCCACTGCGGGACATAGGCCTCACCTAATGATTTCCAATATTACCGGTTGGAAGCGGCCTTCGTCCAGCGTTTGCCTACGACTTTTTTCAGGTCATCCGACTATATGGTCGGTCATTTACAAATACTCTGCACCAAAATAAAAATAAAACGAAACAATAATATACATTTTCACTTGCACTTTGTCCCTTTCTTAATCTATTCTTATCCATAACTATTAAACACAGTTTTATAAGTCATTGTTATTAAGTGTATTTTTAAAACTACAAGTGCCACTTTTATAGCCGACACGCGGACATGACAAATAGGTACAAACAAACAGTTTTAAAGTTTACTCTAATAGACGACGTTATAAATACGAATGGCATGCCAGTTAATATGCTTGTTTCCAAATTGGGCTCGCCTGAATTAGATTCCATTGTTGTTTCGGTGACTGTTGAATTTTCTATCGATGTTTTTACTTTGTAATTAAGTTAACAGTATTCTTTATTGCACAAATAGCTAATATGGATGTCGATTATTCAGGAAAATGTTTTATTAATAATTTTTTCGTGTTCCACTGCTGGGCAAGACTTTTCTCCTTTTTCTATATATACTAGCGTTTTACAGTTACTCTGCAGGTGACCATTTCGACATGGTGGTGGATTTTCTTATTAACAAACCTATCGGTTTTGGATTTATCATGTCATGCTGAGAATGAAATTAAATTACTTTCAAAAGAAAAAATAAGTGAAAACCGAAAAAAACATATCGACCGCCCGACCCATACAACCTATAAATATACGGAAAAAGGTTGCGGGCAAACGCTGGTAATCGGTCTTCAGAAATCATTTGGAGAGGCCTACATCCAGCAGAGGACTGTAGCGGCCAGTCTCGTTACAGGACTGACTGCGGCTGGAATGATGATGATTCAAAAACCTATCAGCTGATTACTAGATTTGTTAAAAAGTCAAGAGCTTGAACTTTGATCCTGCCTAACAATTTTCATCGTCATTAAAAAGTTCCGAAGGCTTTCGCGCTAAGACGATTTTGCATAAAACAATGATCCGTAATTTGTAATTAATGAGTTTCTTCTGACACGACTAACAATTCAATTTCTTTCACGTCCAAAAACTTCTGAAGGAAGGAGCTTTCAGTAAAATAATAAGATATGACTGAACTTTTCAAAATTAATTACGAGCAAACTATTTTTGAAAATTCATTTCACCTCTGTTAGGTTTCTACCTTACTCGTGTATTACCTTGAGGAAAAGCAAGATAGTAATTTCTTTATTTCGAAACCTTTGTTTAAGTAGATAGTCTTTTAGGTTGTTCCTTAAAAATATTAAACTAGCAATGTTTCATTTCTAAATTCGCTAAAAAAAGCGTTCTTAAAAAGATAATAATATGGCACACTGATATATCCGAGTTTGTTTTTATTTGGTCTGTCTATGTTCGCGCAGCACACAGAACTACAATACAATACAAATACTCTTTATTGTACCAAAAAAGGAAACATTACAGAAACATATTAAGAAATACACAAATACAATGAGGCACAAAGGCAAATGAATTTTCACCAAAATAAAAAAAAACACGAGGAAGACGCTTTAGATTAGAGAGGCATATGTTCAGCAGTGGACGTCTCGTGGCTGAAATGATGTTGATGAAAAAAAAACCAATTATTGCTATTATTATTTGTCAGCAGGATACCTAAATTTAAACCTCACATGCGAAATGAGGGTAAAAGATAAGATTTTTTGTTGTCGACCTTGGTTTTTGTTCTGTCAGTTAGCGTAGAGTTGATTGACGTTCTTGTATAATTTGTATTTGAGTGCGTGTCGTGACGTTTCTGGAATTAGCGAAATGGGCCACAGGAAATAGATTGATACGGTAGATAAGATAATTACAGTTATTAGGCACTGTTTCAAATTGAATGCGGTCGTTTAATTTACAAATGTAAATGTCCAGTGTCCTGATTAAATAGATTAAAACATTGTGTTACACAACGTTATGTTAAAATAAACGAAAATGTGAATGAAATTTACGGAAAAAGCAATTTTTGCGTTTTACAATCAAGTAAGTTTATTAAATAAATAATAAAAAAGATAAAAATGTATTGTAAATGTTAGGCACGTTAAAACTCGAGAACGGCTGGACCGTTTTGGCTAATGTTGGTTTTTAAATATTTGTAGAAGCTAACATAAGGTTTAAGTGATTAGAAAATATTAAGAAATTGCAAAGAAATTAGTAGAAACGATACACAGTGAAAAACAGGCCTACTATAATCACCATATTAACGCAATATCTAGGAACTCAAAGACACTTTGGAATAATATTAAGAAGTCTATTCCAATAAAAGACTCGAGAAATCAGGAATGTCTTCCCGATAGTCTTCATAATGCAGATGCAATTAATGACCATTTTCTCAATGTCCCTGGCAGTAATGCAATATCACAGTCCGAAATAGCCTTCTTTGACTCTAATAAGTTTTGTCAATCTTCTTTTACGTTGAAACCAGTCGAAGAGGATGATATAGCTAAGCTTATTACTTCTATTACAACAAACGCGGTTGGTGGAGATGGCATAAGCAGGGATATGGTTCTCCTAACGATGCCTCGTACACTTGCAGTTCTGACACACATCATAAACACTTCTATTGTCACTGGACAGGTCCCCAGTGTATGGAAATCGGCCATTGTAACACCACTGCCTAAGATAAGTGATCCCAATGAACCGAAAGACCTTCGGCCAATCAGTATCTTGCCTTACCTTTCAAAAATACTTGAAAAGGTAGTATATCTTCAGCTCTGTAGTTATGTTGAAAAGAATAATATCCTGCCAATATATCAGTCTGGTTTTCGAAAGGGTATGGGTACGGTTACTGCATTGTTGGATGTTGTTGACAATATTCTTTCCGAGCAAGATTCTGGAAATGCAACATGTTTATCATTGTTAGATTTTTCGCGTGCTTTTGACTGCCTAATAATTCCTCTACTACTATCTAAGTTAGGCTATTACGGTGTTGACCTAAAATCCCTTGCCTGGTTTAGTAGTTACCTCCAGGAACGCAACCAGTGTGTGAAAATTAGAAAAGACGATGGTAAAGAGATCTTCTCTAAACATAAACCCATTTACCGCGGAGTGCCTCAGGGATCTATTCTCGGCCCCCTTCTGTTTATTATTTATGGTGCCGATCTGGTTCAGTCGATTAAGCACTGCAAATATCACCTGTACGCAGATGACGTTCAATTATATATTTCGGCAAAACCAGAAAACTTTGATATTGCAGGATCAAAGTTGAGCGAAGATTTAGAAAGTGTATCTAACTGGGCAGATAAAATGGTTTAGTTCTAAATCCAGAAAAATCTAAATTTGTTATTCTAGGATCAAAAAGACAGATATCTAAAGCCCTTAGTTCTAAACCATCAGTGAAAGTCGGTAACACAAATATTGCTCGTGTCGAAGAAGCTAAAAATTTAGGTGTACTTCTTGACAGTCAACTACGATTCGAAAAGCATATTGCAAACCTAATAAAGTCATGTTTTTATCGTCTCAAGATGTTGTACCGTGTCAGACACCTCCTTAGCCAAAATGTAAGAGTCACGCTTTGTGAGTCCTTGATTCTTTCGCGTCTGAATTATGGGGATTTGATCTACGGGCCTCGAATGTTATCCAAATCACGACGTTTGGTACAAAGAGTGCAAAACGCCTGCTGTCGATTTTGCTACAGTATTCCACCTAGAAGTCGAATAACGCCTTACCTGAATGCAAACTCCACTTTTAACATGAACTCGCGTAGACATTTGCACCTTGCCTCTCTCCTTTTTGATGTGATTAATTTTCAAAAGCCTGCTTACCTTTATTCCAAATTAAGAATGTCAGCATTCCATAAAAGATACGGCACTAGAGCGACCCGGCGTACATTGTCCCATTACCCTCATAGATCAGCAGCCTTTGCCGGCAGTTTTCGCTACTTAGCAACCAAATGTTGGAACAATATACCTCCTCCTATAAGGCAATTATCTTCCAAACATTCATTTAAACTACAGTTTAGAAAAACTTTATTAAAAAAAACAAAAAGTAGGTATACCACTTGGTTGGTCTGTAGCGGACTTTGCCATTTAAAGGTTCATTGTTCTGTTGTTTGTCTTTTGTTTTATTTTATTCATTTATAAATTGTTTGTGATAACACTTTTAATTTTTTATAAATTGTTTGTGATAACAATTATTTTATTCATTTATAAATTGTATGTGAATACACTTGCTTACACCCAGAACGCACAATGCGTTCTGGGTGTAAGCAAGTGTATTTAGGTTTTACACACATTCTTTTTCTTTTAATATCTGTTTAGGTTAATGAATTTTTGTTTCTGTGTTTGTGTTTGAAGTCGATCGCCGGTCAGGTCACAGCAGAATATCAGTGCTTTGCTCACTACTTTTGTGAGTAAAGATCTTCGCTGAGCTGTGACCTTTTTGGTTGTTACTTCAATACACACTCGCTGTTAGTCATAGGTTTTAGTTTTATAATATGTATTGTGTTAGCTTGTGTGTGTTTAAGTATTGCCAAATAAATAATTCATTCATTCATAGAAACAACAATATTATTTTCATAAACAAACTGAATCTACCATAGATTTTTTTTTAAATGGAGGGAGAATCCAAATTTTTACTCGAGTTTGACGGACTTGGATACGAGTTGTGTAGTCTTTTATTTTTGTTATGGAGGTAATAAGTACCTACCGATCAGAATTATTTCTTTTGCATATCGCAGAATTATTTATTTTTAACAAAAAAAAGTAAACCATACTAAACTCAAAAGTTTTGATAGTACTGACTTCAGCTGTTGATCTTAGTGAAAGCGATTTGAAAAGATATAACAGATCAAAAATGTTGAATTTCGTTTATTTGGATGATCATTATCCACTCTAATTTTCCAGTCATATTGATTTTACAATTAAACTTCTGTACCGATTTTAATAAAATTTCTATGGAACCCAATTAAATGCATTTCTTTTTTAACAAATGCCGCAGTTATGCGGTAACAAACATAAACACCATTCGAACTGAGAACCTTCTTTTTGTATTTTTGAAGTCGGTTGAAAATCTCATTAAGCGCACTATTTTTGAGACTTTGGGGTCTTAGGTACCCATGAGCTATGAGATTTCCTGTCGATGGTGAGAGTTGCGGGTATATACGTATGTAACTTTATTATCCCATGCAATCAAAAAGAAATGATTATGATTATTATGATTATGATCAATTGGCTGCGTTACGAAGTTCGCCGGGACAGCTAATTTCTCTACAATCTAATTTGAACCATTAATGTTCCCATTTCTCACAAAATCTCGCTTCAAGAAGTAGCATATGTTTGACTCCGGGTCTTCAACTATATTCATACCAAATTTCATTTCAAAATCCGATCAGCGGTTTTGCCGTGAAAGCGTAACAGACAGACAGACTTTCGCATTTATAATGTTAAAATGGAACAAGCACGCTGTCTGGACAAAGCAGATAATTAGCTCTTAGGTTTTTTCTAACCATTTCATATTTTCAACCACTACTGCAAATGCTGATCTTAATCCCTATTTAATCTCTATTCCAGGAAAAAAAGATTAGGACTAGTATCATTACACTTTACAGTAAAAACAATGAACAGACTAAATTCAACTTTAATTAACGTTAGCCGTAATGATCACGTTTTCAACGAACAAGGGCCAATTGTCAACACAAATCGTTTATCTTAGAAATGCTATAACAACAGTCTATATCAAATTATGAATGGAACGGAACATAAAACAATTTTATGTGCTTTTTCTGAAGAGCCCGTTGAGACCACTTGTTATTCTATTTTAATGTGATGTAATTGCTCGGGAAGATCTGAGGATTGTGGCAGTTATATATGGGCTTGTGATTATAAAACACATGGAGGTAGTTTAGACATTGATATTGTTCGAAAGATGCTCAATACTTTGGTATTTTATTGATGTAGATAATTAAATTACTTGTGTACGTTAAATTACTGAATTGATTACAGAAAACCGGTTCACAAAAAAGGGTTCCGTACCATTATCTAAGTAAAAACACCACAAAAAATCACGTCTGTTGTATTGGAGAACCCTTAAATATTTATTTTATTCTATTTTTTAGTATATTATGCTGTTATAGCGGCAACAGAAATATGCCAGTACCATAGAGCAATTACAAAGAGGAGATGCCGTTTGAAATGGCGCAGTGATGTGATCATAAGCGCCACGCCGACACAAAAGTGGGCGGAGCTTGTAATTGATCGTGCTCCATGGTTGGAGCCACGTTCGAAACCAAGCACCCGGCACGTCTGCCTTCCGCCCCGTGTAGCCTCACAAATACTTTCTTACAAAACGCTTTTTACGGCATCTCCTCATTGTAATTACTCCATGGCCAGTACATCATTTGTGAAAAGATACAGCCTTGTGACAGACAGACGGACAATGACATACATACATAATAAGTTCCCATTTTGTTATGCTCTTTAGAGTTTGGGTACGCAATCCTAAAACAATTAAATCAAGATTTTGCTCTATAAATAAAGTAAGTCTAATAAATAACACATATAAGCTGGGCCCGTAGACAAAGTTACAATTCGAAACACGATAACGACATGCGTGTTTGCGATCTTTCGGAATTATTAAGAAAATCGACCACGTGATTTAGCACGGCTAATGTCAATCATCATTTATTTTTTGTTTACGAATGTCGTATATTAATTCCTCAATAATTCAAAAATATTCATTATTTAATTTGAAAAATATATACCTATTTGAGATGGCCAGAAATAACCTTTTATTTAATTACCACTTAACCTCCCAAAAACTACCCCTCAATAATTGCATAGGACGTACTTCTTATTATTTTTCCTGTAAAGTTCAGTATAAGGTCTACTTTTTTTTTTTTATTCAAAAATTTTAGTCCAGCAACTTCGGAGATAGCCTAGAATTAGGGAACACTCGTTTTTCGTCTTTTTTCTTAAATAACTTTTTTTTTATTTATCCCATTTAATTGCAATCTGTCCTTTGATCGACATTAAGCAGTTGTTGTATACATTGCAAACATCCTTTTGTGGTCCAAGTCCATTGACACGTTCACATTAATATTATCGTTCTTTTTTTTAATAAGGTTTTTTTTTTCTTTTTTTAAATTTTTTTTTTCTTTTTCATTACAAGTCCAGAGGAGATATCCTCTTCAATCGGGAAGAAGCTACACCCGGCTGCACAAGTAACTTAAATAACTTAAGAACTGATTATTTCACAGATTAAAAAAAAAAAATTTGAGCACGATAGGCGCACTTAATGCTAATAGCATCATTAAATAATTAATCACAGCCTATCTAACAGTCAACCTTTGGGTAAAGCAGATAACTTGAATTAATAAGTAAACTATAATAAATAATGATTTTAAAAACACTTATTTTAGGAACTCCTAATAATAAAGCGTAGTTTTAAGCAAATAATGTAACTGGCAAGTCTTAAAACATAAAAAAATTAAATAGGCAAATTTTAATTCAGAAGAAAATCCTAGAGGTTCGAAGAGGTAGCCGATCGAAACAAATTTCAAATAACCTGAATACCTAGATCTAAATATTTTCCCTCCCATCCCGGTTGAAATAAAACATAGTAAAAATAGTACCTATTTTTATAATTCGATCCACATCGGGACTTTTACGATAATGCTCTAGCAACATTAAGTGCCGTGTTGATATCGTACTGTCGTAAAATGTGCTATATTTAGAGTTGCGAAATACATGTTACCATGTCAGTTGTGGTTGCTAGAGGTATCATCAAAGATTACATTTGTTTTCTGACTTCTTTGTTAAAATAATAAAAATCTTTAAAAAAAAATTCCGAACCGACTACGAACTTATCTGAAAAAGAAGAATTAATCAATTAGTGGTTGGTTATTAAATTTGGTTCCATAACAAACGTATAATTAATTTGAAGTTGGTGCCAAGTGCTGACTTAGGAAGAGAAGATTGGGAAGAATGATGACGATGATCATGCTAAGTACACGACTTCGTTGACTATACATTTTTCGTATACTTAGCAGGCACCGACTTCGACAAGAATTTTTGTTCACAAAAATATACTCTGTGGACCTCTGGACACATAATATATATCTTTTTTTTTTTTACTATCTGTAAATTACAAATCAAGTAGACAAATAAATTTATGAGCGTCTTATTGTGACCATCAAAGTAGCCAAGTGATAACCCTATTCCGCAATTAACTAAAAATCTATCTCAAAATTGAATCTTATATCGCTTACATTAAAGTTAATTTTTCATTGTAAGAAAAAACACTATATTTTATGGACAAAGCGTGTTGGATTTCAAACAAATCCTATTATACTGGAGCATAATTATTCTTGAATAGACGCCGCTTTCAGATGTCATTAATCTGTTATTGAGTTACTAGAAACTTCGCGGAGTTTTATACTCGTAGAGGTACAACATGTTTTATTTACAGCTGCACTCAGATATGTTAATGATCACTTAAATCAGTCTTTTAAGTTAAAAAAATCTCACTCGGAATATATCAGTATTAGAGTATGTTTCGTGTTATAATTTATTTTTATGTCGGTAGGCAGATCTTTGGATTCACTAATGTGTAATTTAGTTGGCATTGTATCCCTTGATCATGTGAGCGTAGCCGCGGGTAACAGCTAGTAATAAATATTACCAATGGTATTATAATAGTCTTAATCAACTCCATTTACACATTAGGCTTAATCAATAATGTAAATATTTGGTCATCCTCCAAAGAGTACCAGAAATATCAATAAGAAATGATCGTCCTATGACTCCGTGCTCCTTCGCCCATTCAAATCGAATTAAGGGTAAATAGATCTCAATGGCTAATATTTATGGAGCAGCCAGAGATGGGCTTCATTGACACGCCATTGTAGTGATGAGGCCAGAATAGCCGAGCCTATTATGGCAACATTTATGGAGTTGATAAAGGTAATTGTGTCTTTTAGATGTTTTAATAAATGTGCAAGAATTTGGAGAAAGTATTATCAAAGCACTATGCGTTTCTATTCGTGCATGCAGATGACTTTTGTGATGGTGTGTCTGTAGGGCTGCTATTAAATAAAACGAGATTTAGTAACGCAAAGTAGCTTAGCTCCATTTTAGTAAAGCTTAATAAGATATTTTGAAATTTCACTTATGGATTGCAATGGTTTTAGATGAGGTATTTCGCAATGATTGGTCGGCATATGGTACGGTATTCCATAATATGGGTGCAGTCAGCGTTATATTAACTTTATGTTACTTCCTGCTTGTATTAGATGTTGACAAACATTCTACCATTTGTCACAATTAACGGAATTTGACTAAAAAATATATTTTAAGTTCATACTGTTTATTGCAGTATGTATCTTATGTATAAAAATACTAAAATGCCAGACTTTAGTTAAATAGTTAACCAGTAAAAGTAAAAAATAATATTGCGCAACTTAATAAAGTAACTAATTAAATTAGGTTCTAAATAGTAGGTAGAACAAAGCTGATTGAATTGTCTACTCACTAGTCCGATATGTCTCCTTCAGAAACTTTGAACCCCATTCTAACCCACTAGCCTCAGTAGAACAAAAAAGTTCAACAACTATTATTCAGGGATTTGCAAGTTTTACGACTTTGAGCTTTTTAGATGGAATTGAACCACTTAAAATATTTCAATTTTAAGTTAATACGCGTATCATTTTGTATCTAAATATTCTTCTTCTTCATCTTTTAGTGGCGATTTGCTCAAACTCAGATTTTCTTTTTTTCATAAACATGCCACCTCTCCGTGGCTTTTCCGTGGCTGACATGAGGCATTTTTTTGTGCAGCTCACCGGGCAAGAGGGCATGATAACAGATTTCTGTAAATCTATTTACTTAACATTTATTCATTTATTTGGAAAGCTAGGAGTAAATTAAAACAAACATATTGGGACTTTAATAAAATAAGATTTTCAGGATATATTTCTGATTTGTGACAATCCCACCAGCAACAGCATTGCTTAGAAGGTAACTACTCTAGGATAATAGTGATAATGCCTATGGCAGGTGCCTTGTGATAGAAATAAAACATACTATCGGACAGGAGAAATACTTAACGTAAGAAGAAGATTAATTGGAACTTGTAAATGAAAGTTCAATCGAAAAATATCTTTGAATAGACAGAAGTTAAGGAATGTTGATTTTATGCATTGAAGATAGTTGTTGCAAATACCTATAACAATAAAAGACCAGGCTGGACTTTGGAACAGCTGTGAAGTAACTACTTCTAATAGGTAAAATTAATAGATGCATTTTTAAGCTACTAGAAAGTTTTGCTATTGATATTGCAAGTTGTACCTAAGTTCGATCGTAACTTATGAAGGTAATACTAGCGAATATCGACACAGCTGCGAGTATAGATGTTCTGGAAAGTGAAATATATAAAACTAGCTTTCCGCCCCGATATCGCATGGGTTATAACCGAGCTGTCGGTTCCCCAAAATTACGTTTCGATTGTAATTTTGGGGAAATTTTACCATTTTCAGGGCAATTGCAACTGTTGCTTTTGTATGAACCAGTGCTATTTTTGCAAAGTGTGATTTACGCAAAATCGGCGAATCTAACGATTTTCGTTCAATATCAAATGACCTTCATTCGTCATAATCGGCGAGTCGGACGATTATCATTAGACATATGGCTCATAGGTACATTTCATATTAAACTTAAGATATGATTCAAACAATCCCAACCCAAAGCACTTTCGGAGATATCCCATAAGAGTAGAAGTTAGACCAGTAGCATGGGAGCTCGATTTCAAATCGTTGACACAATCCATACAACGATGTACTCACAGAACTAAACGGTTGTACAAGTGGTAACACTTAAATTCTTAATTTCTTTATTCCCTTAGACCAATTTGCATAGAGAATTAGTGACGGACAGAGCAACACCTAGTTATTTCACTGTCAGTTTATAACAAGCGTTATTTGATATTCTAGTCGAATAAGCGGAGAAGATTGACAATCCAGTTACATTCCCGTTTCTAGATTCGTCTCGCCGGTTCTTGTCGTAATCTTGATCGCGACTTCCGCCATTATTGACGACGCAAAAAGATAAAATCGTGATGCTGCATTAGAAAATTTATTTGATATTGAATGATATTGATTTTTTGGGTACTTTCATGTTGCTTGTTCGTTACGCTCCGATGTGAATTTTCTCAATTCTTAGGTTTGGTTATTTTCTTTGGATTTGGCTTACGGTCTGTGTTTGGTGTTGTATGTCCTCGTTGTATTTTTTTTTTATCTTTTCGTTGTGTTTTCCTGGATGGATCAGACTGTATTATTTTAAGAGTCTAGGTTTGATAAGTCTTTTTATTCTTAAAGTAAATGTTTAGCACGTTCTATTATTCGTTTGATATTCACTGAATAAATGAAAAAAAAAAAAAATAATTGCAATCCGCATGTCTGACGAAAGAAAAGTAAATTGAGATTTTCGTTTGAGAATCCACTCGCTCTTGACCGATTTTCTTTTTCTTGTAGTCATAATCAATTTCAAAATTAAAAAAAAGTGTATTAACTTATGAGTGTAAAAGTTTTGGATAAACGAGGATACAAATATGTAATGTAATTTGAAATATGTGATATGCAGCTGGATGTCCAGTACTTTGTATTCCGTTTCTTGGATACTACTCGTTATAGTCTTACTCGACCTACCATCGTTTCTTTTAGCAGTGTCCGCGCTACTTACATTAAAATAACAACTGAGGAGGCGATTGTTTGACTGTAAGGCCGTATCGACCACATCTCTGCGGTTTTGGGTTCGACGCCTGACGCTGCCCCACTTGTGCGATTGGCGTTTGAGCTTTCCATTTCATTAATTGTATCTATTCCTTAATTATGTAATTGTATATTGTCGCTATGTAACTTGATATTTGGTTTTATTATCCTGCTGTCATATCAATATTTATGATTTGTTACTCAAAGACGTTTCTATCGTATTATTGTGACTTGGGCCTTGGGTAACTTGGGTTGGTCGCTCCTAAAAATACTTCGGTAAGCTTCACGGCTGCTATTGGTAGATAATCTTTTGGAGTAAGGCTCATTTTCTGAAGGGCGAAATTCATTCATAATAGTAAGCTTTCGATTTGACAAAATTAAATGTTTATTGAAGTTACTGACGTGGTTCCACGACCACTTAATTCTATTGCCGGAATCAATGTGCCTTCCAAAGCACGAAATCATTATTATAATCAGATAATCAAGTTCCGAAAAAATTGACACTAGGGTGCACATATCACATCAAATGACCATGTAACCCATTAAATATGATTTAAAATTGCTTGATTGAGATGCAAAGCCTAATGAAACAAATATGTATGACAGAAAAAAAACTTATTCTTTAGGTATTTTTGGTAGAAACATGAGAAGATGATAACAACTAAGACATTTCAATGTAGACTCATAACAAAATACCTTTCCTATTGAGTTCAGATGACAGGGGAGTGCTAATTGAAATGCCGTTACTTGATCCTAGCCCCATTTACGGCTGTGGAATCCTTACAAAGGAGAATCAATAGGCATATTCTCGTTTCGCTGTATACTCAAAGAAATATTTTAAATATTTATTTTTAATAACTCTGTTGTAACGTACTGCAGTCACACCCGGTACTTAGTTGAAAAATCGAGATTCATTTATATAATATTTACATTTATTTTATTAATTTTTAAATCTTTAATCGTGATGTGATTCTCATTTTGTACAACTATGCTAACTTTCTCTAAAATCTGAGTAATTCCTATAGTTTTTGATTCTTTACAACTTTCAACTTTTAGCCAATTGTACATTTCATTCATTCAAAAAAATTCTACTCGTAAGTCACATTTACAGAAAAAACTGACAAGACATGGTTTCATAAACGCAAAATTGTCCCAGTAGGGAAAATTCGACAACAAAATACCAAAAGTAAAATATATATCATTCCGGCATCCCGTAACATTAGTAAACAAAACTAGACATAACTTACAGAGTTTACGAGGCGTTCCCCTATTGAAGTCATATTACTTAGCCGTCGTATAAATCGGTTTTATGTAGTTACGTTACTTTACATGTCGGTTATGTTCATGGATTTGCTCGTGCGATTTTTATAGTATTTTACAGCATCACCGCAAGAAGACGAAGGCTAGTCGTTTTAACTAGGCCAGATTGGAAATCTATAGCCGATTCTTATGTGCATCACTAGACATCAAGACGTCCAGTGGCTGAACTGATTACCGAAAAAAATGCTTAGATGTCTCTAACTATTAATGGAAATTTATTCCATGAATACTATGTTATAGGTAGAGTAAGGACGTTGATCTGATCGGTTAGTCAATCTCCTTTTTTATATTGTATATTTTTGTAGTTTGTATGTTGGCGAAATGCCAAATTTTTGCAAATTTCGCGAATGTTATTTTTACTTCTATCGCACTTTTGTGAAGGTTATACTCTGCGTCTTGTTTGTTTATCGGACAGTAAGGGTTTAAAAAGCGTTTTCCAATACAAGGAAAAATGTGAATTTAGTAGTAAATGATATAATATATCGAGCCAAAAAGAGTAATTTAAATGCCCCTTGCTTTCGGGATTGCCTTCATTATTGCGACATACGACTTTTTATATTTTTTTATCAACTGATACCTCCTTGGTCTAGTGGTTAATGCCTTTGCCTTAGATCGGAGGTCGTGAGTTCGATTCCCATGAAAACAATCAGCTGATTATTTTGTTCACTGCTCATTTCTAGAAATAAACATGGCAAGAAAATATTTGTTACTTAAAATACTTCGTCGGAACAACGTTTAAAACTTTAAATCTTCCAAGAATATATTTCTCGCCGGAAGACGGGAAAACTTTTTATTACAAATTTTTCAGCGCAAGTGCACGTTTAATTTTGTAGGTCATACAAAGAGTAATTTGTCATAACTTTTACTTCGCTTTAGCAATTAAGGAAATTTCAGTACATTTTATACGCATTACATAGTTTCAAAGATAACGTTTGACCTTTGCAATTTGTTTTGCAAATTTATGATGTTTTTTCATTGTTACTAAGCATTGGTCAATACCCATTTTTATTCAGCCCTGTTTTCTCGTGTAAATAAAATCTGGATTTTTGAGTAAAGTACAAAATACTACAAAATCGGTGAGCCGAATGAAAATCGTTCGACTCATCGATTATATCGAATGAATATCTTTCGATATCGAACGTAAATCATTTGACTCATTAGTTTTACGTGAGTCGCACTTTTCAAAAATAGGACTCCAAGTGGTAGTTGTTTTTGAATTTATAATAAAATGTGGATGACATTGACAATGCTTTTAAAACCGTGAATTTTCTCTCTAGATTTCGTATTTTACATTGGTATTGGCGGACTGGCCTTGAAATGCCCTATTTGTGGTTTATCCGAGATAGGCCTTGTCTCGGAGGCAGATAGTCTACTGACAATAACAATAGTATTCAAATCTTAATGCGAAATTAGATTAGCAACCGCAATGCTCCAATATTTAAAAAAAAATAGGAAAATTTCTATCGTTTTAAACACACAATCTTTACGATAATTTTGTAAAAACTTAGAATTATTTTAAGACGAATAGAAGCAATGCTGTCTGCATTCTTGGCACTTTCCTGTTCGACAGCAATGCGGAGAAATTTTACGACGTCTTAATTTTCGTGTTTATTTTAGTATAGACTAGCTGTTTCCCGCAGCTCCGCCTGCGTCAAAAAGTAGCCTATGTTTGACCCCGGATCTTCAACTACATAATAATATATTCATACCAAATTTCATCAAAATCCGTTCAGCGGTTTGGCCGTGAAAGCGTAACAGACAGGCAGACTTTCGCATTTTTAATTTTAGTATGGACTATGGAAGTATGGATAATAGATGGGTTGTATAAGTATGATTTTAACTCATGCAAATAGCAAAATGTCTAAATTTTTCGATCGGCAAGTTCCATATTTTTGGCTTAAATGACTTATATTTCATTCTCTGGTTTTTCAAAAGGCGAAAGTTGTTTAATGTAACTCCAGAAAGCAGACAAGAGGAAATAATGAAGCACATTTGTATTAGAAAAGGCATGGAAGAGGCAAGGACTGTAAAGTTGAACAAACTTCCGGTTACATTGAGCAAGTATTGCAGTAAATTGCACTGTTGTTAGGCAGTTAAAATGCTTTAAATAATTTAGATGAACCATACACATAGACTGTCAAAGGATACAATAGTAGTTAAGCATTACAAACTTTTTTCGAGACAAACGATAATTTGCAAGCATACAAATGTCAAAATAAAAAATCATTTTCTAAGATGAAAGTTGAGAAATACTCAAAGAAAAATTTGAACAAAAAACTGACCACTTCCTTTTATAATGAACCATAAACGTTGTAAAATTTTTGTTAAAGCGCATTTTTCTGACACATTCACTGGCTTGTCGTGACTTAAAAAATTATGAAAGTGCCTTTTTCTTGGTGTACCTATTCACATTTCACGTCAATTTAACAATTCCTAGACACTTTAACAATTTTGGTTGCTAAGTATTACGTATTTCTCATTTTCTAGTTGACGTACCTATTACAATAATTTACGGTAACTTTTAGAATGTAGCATTTGAATAATCCAGTTTATCTGAATTTCATAATAGCTGCAAAACCCCTTCCTCGTATTGTCTAGACAAGGTTTTCTCGGGAAATTATCAGATTAAACATCTGGCGACTGCTTACTAATTATGCTATTTTGATACAGTCTGGAGAGGCAATGTAGATTTTATTTGAATTAAAATAGGGTTTAATGTGACTACTGTATTTGCCAGAGTCTTTAGAATATTGTGACTTTTTGTGTTCTAGATATCTACCTACATGGCCAGAGTAGTTTCAAAAACTAACTTTAGCCTTTTATCTTGTGAATGTATTTTTTTTAATTTATTTATTAACACTAGCTATTTTCGTCAGCTCCGCCGGCGTCAAAAAATTGTCTATGTTTGACTCCGGGCCTTCAACTGTATTCATGCCAAATTTCATCAAAATCCATTCAGCGGTTTGGTCGTGAAAGCGTCAGACAGACAGACAGACAAACATATTTTCGCACTGTGTCATTAACAATTTTGTTTTTATATGCTGTGGTTGTTAAGAATCGACTTTATGAATGGACTTTATGGAAACTATCATCACCATGTCAGCCATATTTTCTCACATTCAGTTAGGCTGATCAATCAAGCTGAACATAGGATTACTGCCGCCACTTTTTATTTCTTTCTTCTGGTGAAAATTACGACTAAGGTGATTTTAACCACCAAGTCTACCTTTATGCCTTATTATTATAGTAGAGTTGTTTCTGTAAACATAATCTTCTTAGTATTGCCTTGCCATTTTTAGTATTTTTATGGTATGTATGTGTATAATATTACTGGCGTCATTTTGGCAATCTATAGCAGCAATTTGTGTTTGATATCCCGTCATTTCATGCTGAAATAAACGCTGTTTTGTGGCACAATAATTATGCAAAGTGTTTTAGTTGGCAGTATGGTTACTGAGTAAATGTTGATGTGTTTACCACACCACCGAAGTACCACCGAAATTTGATTAATGCGCCAAGCGACGCTATTGTGTAAATATTTTACTGTCTTCTCAAGATTGTCATGATTGTGGGGTGTTCACATATTAAAACTTTATATATTGTTCCACAAGTAAGATATAGTTATAATAATGCATTCTACTTACATTTTAATGACTTCGGCTTTGGCCGATAATTATGACCGACAATTTCGGCAAAATATTTGATTCAGTCGTCACCAGAACAGATGACCTGAAAAAGGTTGCATACAAGCGCTGGATGCAGGCCGCTTCCAACCGGTTATTTTCGAAGTCGTTGGGGGAGGCGTGTGTCCAACAGCGGGCTAACTACGGCTGATATGAAGAAATTGCTTCAGTCGTCCATTTGTCCCATAATCGCCTTTCATTTTAGTTTCTCAATTTGTTTATATCAATTTTGGAAAATCGTTATTTTAAATTATAAGTACGAAAGTACTTTCGTACAATCTATTTCAGCCCTTAAGGTAAACTTAAGGCAAAAATATTATTATATATAACAAATTTAAAAAGGGCAGGTGATCAATACCATAAAAATACGCTGAATTGTATAGCACCAAAAAGATTATGTTTACAGAATAATTAGCGCTACCCAACAAAAAATATTTATTCACTACCCGGTGCTACCAACCTAAAAAAATAAATTTGAATAGCCGGAAGTTATCCGGCTACGTCATATGTTTACAGAAACATATCTACAATAAAAATGAGGCACAAAGGTAGACTTGGTGGTCAAAATCACCTAAGTCTTAATTTTCACCAGAAGAAAGTGATAAAAAGTGGCGGCAGTAATCCTATGTTCAGCTTGATTTGATCATTCAGCCTAACTGAATGTGAGAAAATATGGCTAAAATGGGGATGATAATATTATGTGTATGTAATTGTTATAGAAGACTAGCGGTTTCCTGCAGCTCCGCCTGCGTCAAAAAGTAGCCTATGTTTGACCTTGGGTCTTCAACAGTATCAAAACCCGTTCAGCGGTTTGGCTGTGAAAGCGTTACAGACAGACAGACTTTCGCATCTATAATATTAGTAAGTATGGATACTGTTTATAAATTTACAAATCCATAAAGTATATTCTTAGCAACCACAGTAAAAAAATAAAATTGTTAATGACACAACATAAACCTCACTGGTTTGATTGTGGCCATAAATTAGATTTCGTTAGCTGCTGTTGTATTTCTGCCTTAAATATTCTCTGTTCATCTATGTTCATTGTAAGATATTAAAAAAAAACTTTTTTAAAGCTTTGCCGAAGTTAAATACACTAGCTAATGCCTATGGCTCCGCCCGCATTGTATATTTCTTTTCATAACCTCCAATAAAGAGGAATAGTACAAATCAATCCAGATTTATTGTAGATTGTAACAGATTTCTTTGTTATTTCAAGACCAGAGTTTGAGTTTTACGATATTAGTGATACACAGGATAGCAGTACTTGCGAGTATAGTTTCGATTTCACTTGTGATAGAAAAAAAACTCGTTTTTATTTCTACAAAAACTAAAAATAAAATCACTGTTCCTGTTGCCTGCACGAAATAACTGATAGTCTAGACATCGCAATTTTATAAGACAGTTGGGTCACGATAATAGAGCAAAACGTGCTAAAAGTGATGTATTGGATCGAACTAAGACTGCACATGGATAGGAAAACAATAAGAACAAAACTAAAATACTTACGTGCATTTGTAAGTACATAAGCTTAAAAGTTAGTCTACCGTGTTGGTGATTCAAATTTTGCACATCGACTAAAATGAAATTGCGACTAAAACAATCTCTTTCAATGAGATATAAATCTTTTCAGTTTTACACAAAGTCGTAGCCATGTGAATCAGCTGGAAACTGTTACTCATTTATATCTG
This sequence comes from Euzophera pinguis, assembly GCA_947363495.1. Classification (NCBI taxonomy): domain Eukaryota; kingdom Metazoa; phylum Arthropoda; class Insecta; order Lepidoptera; family Pyralidae; genus Euzophera; species Euzophera pinguis. The sequence goes on along the minus strand of OX376156.1, from coordinate 4,020,614 downwards.
TTGAGCTACTGTTTTCATTCACTATTTAGTCCATAATAAATCATAGCCCCAACCAAAACTATTAGCCGCCACGGCCGCAGTTTCTTCATTTGATGTTACCTTGTCATTAGTCAAACGCGGGAAACAGATCCTGTCATCTGAAATTTTGACAGTCAAACCGACGCCATTTTGAAAAACATTAACCCAAATATTTTTCGGCTAAATCCGAACACGTTGTTCTTTTGCCTGCGCTTTTGTTTTTAAATTTATTCTGGAAATGCAAAGAATTTTTATTTTTTTAAACACGTGACGCCTGTGCTTGAATTTAGAATCTTACACAGATAATGAGCATACTTGTGCAGTGTAAACATTTTCGTCACCGAAAAGAAAATAACCTGAAAATCTTTTCCAGAAGAATTTTATTTTTCTTATAAATTTCGTCGTCATCCTAGCGTGTATTCCTAGTTGCGTCGTCACCTTACGCTTCGGAGCCTAGGGTACGCTGTAAGTCATGGTCCTAGATTTGGCAGAACTGGTAATTACAATGGAGCGACTGCCGTCTGACCTCCTTAATCCTTTTAACAGGGAAACCAGACCAACAGGAACATGACCCGAGGTGTGCCTGCCAGAATTTTTCAGGCTGCCCTAAAACATCTGCGACTAACGACTGCTATGTATCGATAACAACCGGGATCAACGACTTAATGTGCCTTCCGAAGCACGGAGGAGCTCAAGATAGAAAATGCCACTAAAACGGCGACCAATCAAATAGTTGCTTGACACCCGTATTCGCTACGGATACGCAGATCGCGCTCGACTAACGAGCTCCTTAATTTTTATTTTGTTTTTGTTTGTTTTGTTGGGAATACAGTTTAAGTAGGGCAGGGGGACTGGAATACCACGTGTCTTAACTGCGCAGTTTATTTTTATGGGTAGTACTTTGTAATCCAAAAATTATAAATGGATTTTAGCCATATATTTTTAATAATCTGAATTAATGTCATTTTATTGTTTTAGTTATGTACATTGAATTACACATAAGTTGTCTGAGCTAAACCTTGAACGGATAGTTAGACGGACATATTGCAAATAGTTTACTAAGGTGCCATCGTCAGTTTAAGACATATCTAGCTAGACGTTGTAGTATTATATATAAGCCTACATTTAATAAAATAATAATATGTTTAGTCCTTTTCTGTCTTATCTATATTTGACATAAAAGAACGAGACGAAACATATTTCGGTTTAATTGAACTTATAGAACACTCATTAAGTTTCATGAATAAGGGGGTTAATGTATAGCCGGAGATAAAAATACATTTTGATTGTTGGTCCTTACTCTCGATATACACGGAAAGAATCAAAGTGATCTATTCTTAAACTCTACATCAACTGGATGGCTATTTTAGCAAACGGTCAATCATCGATTAAATTAGTTTAATGGGATTTCTATCTTTGTCTCTGGAGTCTGGATTGAGGACTATTAATATCCGACTGCGATAAAAGTGTATATGTATTTTCTGATTTATGTTTGTCATTCGTTCATATCGAATGAGCAAATTGACTTTGGTTTCTTTCAATCGGCTTCTGACATATTTCCTTAATAGCAGTTTAGGTAGTGTGTTTTCATGCACAATGCACATGCCCTCGAAGCACGTGGAGAAGCTGAAAATGCTAGTGACAATCAATAAAAGAGGAGATACGTAGGAGAACAAAAGTCACCGACATAGCCCTGCGGATCAGTTCTTTGAAGTGCGGAGAACCGATGGCCGATGGGGCAGAAAGTTTCTTAAATGGCGACCACGAACCGACAAGCGCAGCATTGGACATCCAACGATCAGATGGTCAGATGACCTGAAAAAAGTCGCAAGTAAACGCTACCGCTCATTTTGGAATTCATTAGGAGAGAGAGATCAGAGCAGGGGACTGACTGCGGCTGAAATGATGATGATGAATCAATCAAAGCAGGCAGGCACTGTTACTTGACGCGTATGAGCGATACGAAACTATGGCTCCGCTATACTGTCGAATTTACTAGTGTTAATTTGACAACTGGCGAGCCATAGCGCTGAATAGAACTCTTTGGTGCTCTTGTTTCGGAGGCCAAAATCCACTTTTGGAGTAAGTGTTAATTTGAATATGATGGAGTGGAGCTAAGATTTTAAAGTAATGCAAGAGTCGTGTTCACAAATAAAGAGAAATGTGTTCATTCATTACACACAATAATCTCTGTGTAAGTGCATTATAAGTTTTTTTAGGAGTGTTCACGTTGGCTATTACATGTAAAATAAAACCTTGAGGTCGAATCTTCTTTTTACGCCGGGGGTCAACGACAATGTAAGTTTTGACTTCAATAAAATACTCGCATTAATGTGACGTCGACGTCTAGCTGTGTCGGATTTTTTTATTCGTTGTTGGTTGTCTTTTGGCAATAGATAGACATACTTATGTATGTTTATACTTACATAAGTAACTAACCCCCGTATTCTTAAACATAACTTTTAGGACGTCCTTCATTCAAACTCATTGGCGCCTTAAGGAAGTCCTCGAACTTTCCTTGCAAATGACATTCTTCACAAGGACACATGATTTATAACCACTTTAGAGGCCGCCTCAAGGTACCTCTCGACCAACCTTATATTTGACCGTTCGATACTTACCTCCAATGAGGAATCTTCTTAAGTCAAGGAAGCTAGTGACGACTATTGAGTGGAGTTTGAGGAAACGTTTGAGAATATGGGTGTTAGTGTACATTATTGTTTCGTATCTCTTGAGATATCCATTATATTCTAACTTATTCGTTTTCAACCTTTGGTAAAAGAACCCTAAAATCTCAACATGAAATTGAGCGTGTCGAGGTTATGATGTTTTATACAAACAAAATATAATAGCGTGTGTATAGTGTGTTTGTATTTGCGTATTTTTGGATTTATAGTTTGACGGAATCGTCAGATACCATTCAATGTCACGTCTCGATTCAGATTTGCTATGCTATACTTGATTTTTTTCTTGTTTAACGACTTTTTTGATTGATTAGTTGAAGGGCGAGTAATTTTAGAGTATAATTTAGATTTTATTTGTAATTTCGATTTACGATTGCCCATGAAACTAATGTTTATTAATTCAATTAATAACTAAACAACTTGGTAGGCTAAAACCGATTTGATACAGCATTTGTTGCTGTTGTTTAAACAGCGGGTTAAAATAATATTTGATCAGATTAAAGAACTATCAAATCACTTGAACCACGTGTTGACAGAAAAATAGATTAAAAAATGTGGATGGCAACACTCACACATTAATTATATGGGTGTTGCCAGCTAATTGGGCTACAGGACTTACTGCTCATTAATCTTTTTCTTCCATTTGTGAGATAATTACTTGAGGATTTCATAATATTCTAATGTGAGTACTATTGTTTTTTTTATTTATCGATTGTCGCTTAGGGATTCGACCAGGAGCCCTTTTTTCATCACGGAAAAAACCGGTGTTTTATTCGACGTAATCGGTGAGCCGAACGATTTTCATTTGAGACATGACTCATATTATGAACTGTCATCAAGGCAACATAAGTATAATGAAATATCAGACCTTTGCGTATTTACCTACGTAATTTGACATGTGAATTATTATCATAATATTACAGACGCGAATCCCCAAAAAATGTACACAAAAAGGTTGAAAAATCACGTCATGTGAAACGAGTTTCAGCCAAAATCCTTTTATGTATTTAGGTCATATATAAACCACATCAGAGGTCGTGAATAGTTTCCAGTTTTAGACTCACTCAATAAAGTAGGAATAAGTAAAGCTATTAGGTTCTTTGAAGTGGCAGTGGGCAGAGCACATAGCGCCCAGAACCGATAGCAGATCGGGCAAGCGCAGCGTTGGTCATCCGCCGAAGCAAATGCTGGACGCAGGTCGCTTCCAACCAATCACTTTGGAAATCATTAGGCGTATGTCCAGCAGTGGACTAACTGCGGCTGAAATGATGATTAGGTTAGATATACTTATTTCTTATGACGGAAAATTAGTAATTTTTTTTTCAAATGTAGCAAGTAAAAAACTCTTTGAAAATGAAAACGTCACAAATTGAACATAAAGTTCTAAATTGGTCTCATCTTTTCATTGAAATTTGGAACATCGTTAAATAAGTTGGCACTTGGCAAGTTTTTTTTTCGTTAGTCTGCTGTGCCAATTGCAGGCTTTGGTTTAATTCACATTGGGAAAGGTGATTTTCTTGTCCTACTTAGTAATACTGGCAAGAAGTGGATAATAAGGATGAATGTACAACTCCAGCTTGTAGACTTTACAGATGGTTTTAGCTTTGCTGTGCTATTGAGTAAGTAACTTGATGGAGAAAAAATCTTGATATAAATCAGTTACAATAGTCTGTAGACTATCTTCTTCCTAGCGTGTCTACGTTTACCTTATATTCCCTTTGATGCCCAGCACCGGGACACCCGTAGATACAGCATTGTCTATAGCTAGGGCTACAAATGTATAGACATTTGTACATGTCATCCAGCGTGCAGGTGTCGGGGCAAGATGGACTATGGCTCACTAACAGAGATCCCAACTTGTGTCAGATTGTGAATCTGAATTTAGAAATATTTCTCGGAGCGTAGCTATTATTTTCAAGCGCACCAGAAACTTTCATTAGTTGCGCTTCAAATATTGAATGTTTTATGTGCACTTCATTAGTTGAGCTTCAGAATGATTGTGCTCTGAGAAAATACCTCTGAATTTAGAATTATGGGAACGCTAAAACAGTACGCTGCTGCTTTATCCTGTCATCAAGAGGAGGAAGAGGTTGTTCAAGCCAAGTCCACTCACCTGATGTGAACCCTGTCGTAAAGTCGTTTGGCTACTTCCAACAAACTTCCAATTTGGACAGACCTAGTTTGCTGAAATTCGGTTATTCATGTGATTTAGTTTCATTGTTGAAGTTAAGTGCTTTGGCGTAACCGAATGTTTTTTTGCACAAATACAAGGTTATTTTCAAATTAACAAAAGTTAGGCCATTTTATTAATAATATTTAAGTATTACTACTTTAACTTGAAACCATTATCATTCATAATTAATGTAATAATTTTGGCCAATTAACGTCATTGATTACGTTGTCTGATTACGTTGTCGGGATTTTAGTCAATTATCTATACTAATATTATAAAGCTGAAGAGTTTGTTTGTTTGTTTGAACGCGCTAATCTCAAGAACTACTGGTTCGAATTGAAAAATTCTTTTTGTATTGGATAGATCATTTATCGAGGAAGGCTTTAGGCTATATAACATCACGTTGCGACTAATAGGAGCAAAGAAACAGTCGAAAATGTGGAAAAAACGGGAAAAATTATTCATCTTTGAGGGCTTCTGTTGCGTGCGCTGCGAAAACCGTTCGAGATACTCAAAAAATACGTATGAAAGAATTTCTTTTTCTCTCTTTAAATTATCTAAAAAAATGTCCACGGCAGTATATGTCTATCTTTTAAGATTAACTCACAATAACCGTTTTTATGATAATCAAATTTGGTCGAAATTAATTAATTATTTGTCAGAGTTGTATCAACATAATAATATTAATCTTTATCCAAATAAATGTGTTATTATTGATTAAGAGTATTTAACTGTGAACAAAGTTGTCTTTAACATCACCTAATTTCAATAAACATCTTATAAGATAATACAATTTTAAAATAAGTCGTGGGTAACAGCTATAGGTAATTTATATAAAAGCTGAGGAGGTAGGTTTGTAAACAAAAAATAAATATGATTCCCAAAATAACTATTCCACGCGGACGAAGTCGCGGGCACAGCTAGTATTATTATGTAATTAGTTATTCAAATTATTTCAAAACATAAAATTTTATAGACAGATTATGAAAAAGTGTATGAAAACGTTCCAAAGTAAAAACATATATAATTCGCGAAAAGTAGGTTCACGCCAATTAACCCGCCAACTCAGTAGCAAGGATTAAAAAGGTCGAGATAAGGGTCCATTTTACCCCAGATGGGTATAGACTTATTTAGATAAGGATATTTTAGTTAGATAAAAGGATATTTCGATTATATTGTTTGGAAAACACTGGCCTTATTGGTCACTTGGACGTTCTAACGCGATTGTAAAAGGTCGACCTTATATTTAGTATAGTTGTAAATCTTGGTTGTAAAAAAAATTCTATTAAAAGGAACGGAAAGCTAAATACTAAAACAATAAAGTTTTTGTTTGATCTATACATTTTTTTATACATAACACATATTGAATACACTATAAGATAAAAAAAAAATACTAAAACAAACAAATTAATAATAATAATTTGTTTGATTGACTTTTGACGATGATTTTCAAAACAAAATATACTGTTCCCATCTATGTTCCCAACTTCTGTATGAAGATGAGGGCCGCCTTTTATCAAAAACATACCTACATGAAAAATAGGTTTAACGAATTCATGTGATCAAGTGACAATAGCTACTTATATTAAATTAAACAATTTTAATACGGGGTTTTATCGCGTTTATTACTTATTTATTTACATCTTAACGTTTCGAACACTTTACATTTACTTTACACTTTACCATTTTAAGGAGGAGCTTCAACGAGTCAAGTCCCACACATACGTCACAGAACGAGTCAAGTCCAGTCCCACACATACGTCACAGAAGTCGACCCAACCCACAGACAGTTGATCGTTTCCCAGCTAGCTTACCATATATTAAAGGAGTCACGGTCAAGGTTGGTAACATACTTAGGCGAGCTTCAAAGACCTACTACAAGCCGCATAAGAAAATAAACCAACTTTTAAGAGCTGTAAATTCCAATATCCCTTTGCTAGAGTTTAGAAAATTGACTGTAACTGTGGTTTATCATACACTGGGTAAACAAAGAGAAGCATTGGTACCACAAATTGCTGACACGAAAAATAGACGCTCAACCAAGACTGCAGTCTGTTAACACGCACTTGACAAACACGACCACTATATGTGTTTTGATAAACCCTCAGGTCCTTGCAAAAGAAAACAGATTTATATCAAAATTTACGTGAAGCTATTGAAATTAACATCCTAATTTCAATAGAGAGGATGGATGGCAGGTACCACCAGCTTGGGACCCGGTTTTCAATTTAATAAAATCTCAAACTTAACGGAAGACTTGGATACTGACAGCCAATACTGCGTGAATCGAAATAGGTTGTTTTCAATAAATTATAGGCTATGGTTTTGTATTCTTGTGACATAAAAACATATGACACAGACAAATGTCAACTTAGCCTGCCTGCGACCATGAACGCTGTAAAGTGTTCGAAACGTTAGGTGTAAATAAATAGTAATAAACGCGATAAAAAACCGTATTAAAATAGTTTAATTTTATGTGTAACAATCGCGAAAACATTAGAAATCATTATAGCTACTTATAATTTGATACAATACAGGATATTAGAAACTATGGTATGGTGACGACCAGGCACTCCTGGTCCAATTTTTTGAGAAGCATGACTTACATAATTTTCATACGACTCGCCAGTTTTGAGCGAGTCATATTTCTGAAAAATAGCACTCCAGGATTTGTTATATAAAATACCAGTATTTTTAGTAATTCTCAATCGAATCGAAATTCGATTTCTCGAAAGTCAAAAAGCTCAACAGTTCAACGACTAGATTGAAATACCATTAATGAGTCTGGCAGTATGCTAAACTTTCTAAGCTTGGTCGAAGCGAACTTGGAACTATTAAACTTTGGGATTGAATTCACGTGCAGGTAGCGTTTTACACAACAAATCTTCAACTTATTCTTATTATTCTAGAAAGGACAAGGATTTGTTAACATATCATATAAAAGTGTCACCATAAGAATACATACCGTACATTTACATTCAGCATATTTTTTTTCCGAACAACAATGAAAACAATAATTTAAAACTGAAAATTAACGCATTAGAACTGCCATAACGTACTCGTGTCAAGTAATCCTCTTACGTACTGAATTGGCTCAGCGATCCGAAACGGATCTTGGCCTCCAACACAAGACTTCTCCACTCCTCATAAGTCTGTCTTTTGTTTAAGAGTTAAACAAGAAATCCACTATTTCATTCTAATCTATAAAATGAAAATCTCAAACATCTCGGTCGCCGCCAATTCATATGTCGGTCATGATTATAACGTAAACATAATGCCGTCCCAAAATCATATGCAATAAAAATAAAGTACACTCATGAACGCAATTTTCCACTCCGCAGATATTAGAGCCGCAAGAAAGTACAGACAGCAACAGAATGATGCCGATTTCACCGATTTTAATGTCGCCTACTCTAGAGTTGATTACATTTTTATCTGGCAATGTCGAGAATAAGTTTTATTTAACAATAGATATTTCAATCGAGATTTAGGATAGAGATTTGTCAAAACGAACGATTTTTAAGCCATGTTTCCCGAGAATTAGTCCCCTGCAACCAAACACAACTAATACAGGTGGCTAATACAAACTCTCCAAAGTAAATTTAAACAAAATTTCGTATTACTTAGAAGAAGAATTTATTAAAATATCACACACAGGTTATAAATAAACATTTACAACAATGACAAATAGAGATCTGAATAGGTGGCGGTCCAGTATCAGTAAAAGCATGGCGTCGCTACCGGAAAATGAAAAAAAAAATGCACTTTTGACGTCTTCTTCGACTCATTTTATCATTTATAGAACGACCGATATGGTGCAAAAGAAATTCCTGGTGTATTTTGGACTAAGTAGAGTAGGTATATAAACTATTTAACTTTTTAATTATATATGGTGTCAATCTTATGGATCTAATATTATCTGAAATAAATGAATTTTGATTTGATTTGATAAAGTATATTTACATGCTGACCGTATCTCACTAATTTTTCGGGTTCCGTACCACAAAACGCAAAATAGGAACCCTTGTAGTCTCACTCGTGTCGTCTGTTATAGTCGATATTCTCCGAATCTACTACACTGATCAAGTTGAAATTTGGTACAAACATGTGTGTCTGACGTCTGTAGGTATCCGAAAGTAGGCTAATTGAAAAAATAGATTATTCTTAAATAAGTTTTGGGGGTTAAAAGAGTTTTTCGAACTGTACCTTGAGATATATCAAACGAAAGGGCTCAGTTTGAAGATATTCATGATACGGTTTTATCGCGTTTATTACTTATTTATTTACACCTGACGTTTCAAACACTTTACAGCGTTCATGGTCGCAGGCAGACTAAGTTAACATTTGTCTTCGATTCACGCAGTATTGGCTCACAGTATCTAAGGGTCTTGCAGTCTGCCTCCGAGTTTGCGATTTTATTAAGTTAATGACTGGGTCCCAAGCTGGCGGTACCTGCCATCCATCCTCTCTATTAAAATTAGGATGTTTTTTTAATTTCAATAGCTTCACGATTGAAGCTCTTTAGACAAATTCTCAATGTTTTTTGAAACTTCTACTGCATCGAGTCTATTTTGGCGGATTGATCGTTTAAGCAAACATTAAAAAGAAATCAAGCATCCTCGCTTCTCATATCAGCGAATACCAAACATAGTTTCAGTTAAATAAAGTTCAAGCAAAATCGCTCCTCATTCCCAACCAACACTGAAATTTCATAACACCGAAAACAATGTCATGTGAAACTGTGAAGTTTTATTTTCTGCGCCCGAAGCGCCATCTGCCGGCTCTCGACACAGATGCTGCACAAAGCTGGGTCTTGGAGCACTAATGAATTCTAAGAGACGAAATTCAGCAATTCCGATGTTTGCATTAACGTGGTATTTCAAAAATTTTAAAGGTTTCTAGTATGAGGTCGTAGCTTTTTTTTGTCACGGGATTTTACTTGCGTGGTAATTGGAAATACTTGTATGTGCTAGCGTCAACTATTCGTGAAATCCGTAGAGATATAATGGCGGCTCCTTAATTTTTTAATTGTTGTTTATCTACATCTATATCTACACTAATATTATAAAGAGGAAAGATTTGTATTTTTGTGTGTATGTTTGTAATGGATAAATTCAAAAACTACTGTGCCGATTTCAAAAATTCTTTCACAATTGGAAAGCTACATTCACCCTGAGTAAAATAGGCTATATACCGCAGGTAGAACTGCGGGAAACAGCTAGTTTTATATAAAGAGGCAAACAATCTAGGCAAAAATTAACTTATTTCATCTTAGCTGTTTTTAAACCTACCAGTAAAGTTTGATTTATCCGATTTCCAATAGTTGGTTATCATTTTTTAATAATCTTTTTTAACTTAGGAAATTACTAACTTAGGAACGTACCTAACAGATAACACTCGAGACGACCCTAGATTAAAAATAAAACAATTAAGATTTATTGTGATAAAAACGATGAACAAAAGTTAAAGTTAAAAAAAAATATAATTTCAGTTGTTAATAGTGTTGTAAGCTGATAATCTATGAATAAATTAAACCGGGCTTTAAGGGTGGAGATATAAATCAATGTGATAAATGATGCCGCTGTGGGCAAAACTCTAAGTGGATTACATTAATGTTTTCAACATTTTGGCTCGCTCATCTTCATATCGAGTGGGTTACATGGTCAATCAATCTAGTACACCCTTGCGTCAAAGCTTTTTAGGAACCGCCTTTCGGCTTTTGACGTGGTTCCTTCATGAACATCAAATGGCAGCCGAGACCAATCGTAATCATCATTATTATCAGACAACCAGTTGATTTAAGCCCGCAATGCCTTAACCAAACTGGAAACAACTGCACAAAAGATCTACTTTGAATCAAACCTAATGTGTATGTTATATTATTTGTTACTGTATGTGGGCAATAAAGATATTTTGTATTGTATTGTAATGTAATATCGTCATACTATTATCAACGAGCATTTGCTTTCGGCTTCGTACGCGTACTTTATTGTCTTAAATCCGAAGTAACTTTTTTTCAGGATGAATGGTACTACTATTTGCCTTAAGTCCTCCTCGGTACATCCACCTACATGTTGCCAAATTTCATTTCATTCCTATCCAAGAGTAACTAATCTAAGCATGAAAAATGTATGGCTGACAGAGTCCTTGTACTTGAATTGTACTTATGTGATACACAGCATACCTGTGGTGAAATGTAAATTTCATTATACGAGAGTAAATTGCGTCATTATCCTTGGAATAAAACTTATCCGAGTTTGGTGAAATCGGCCCTAAGTCAGTAAAGAATGACACAAGAATTAATTGAAATTTCAAAAATCTTACATTCGTACCAAATAGCTATTTTTGAATCTTAGATTACATATTGAGAGAGCACAGTTTGAGAATGTATAATACGAGTAGCTACAATAATTCCGTCGAACCAATGACAAAATTTCATTGGCGCAGTCGGATCACAAATTAGGTCGGATTTTTTTTTTATTTTTCATGTCAAAGAATTAATAAAATTCCAAAGTATTTTTGATTTTTGCACAGCTCCCTCAAGTTGACATATTCAATGTAAATTTAAATTATTTCATATCTGTATGTATTCGTTTTTTGTCAATTACCAATTAATTGTACTTATTTAACTCACTATACGTCTTGGGAAACTGTAAGTGTAGTGAGTAGCTGTGAATAAATAAATAAATAAAATTAATTTCGACATGTAATAAGGACCGTTCACACTGACGCGAATCCCGCTCGTCCCGCCACGCGAGAAATAAGAATATATAGAAGGGTCATTAGTAGGCCATACGCTACGGCACGTCTACCGATTCTTATTTCTATGGGCGTCCCGCCAGTCGCGCGGGATTCGCGTCAGTTTCAACGGTCCTTTAAAGATTCGATTGCTCGTAGAAACATTAGATGAAGTTTATAAATATAGATATTTTTTTCTGGAGAAAGTTTTATTGTACAAGTGTGTAGGTATCCCGGATTGAGAGTAAGGTTCATCTCAAGTTACAGAGCTAGCTCATTCACACATAGGTGCCAGAAGCACTTTATTACTATCAAGTAGTTTAACTCTCGTATTCCCGCCCGAGAGTTTGATAGTTGGCATAAAATTATTTGCATATCTGATATTGAGACGAGTTATGCAATCTAGGATTTAGATTAGTTAAGAAAGTGAAAAGAGAATTTAATTACAGATTATCTTTGTGAATAGGATCGTCCATCGTCGATTAGTCGGACAATGACCAACCAACGGTTCGGAGGGGAAGTTGTTCCGTGCTTCGGAAGATATGTAAACCCGTTGGTTCCGGCTGCCATCTGGTGGAGGTTAAAGGAACCATTTCAGTGACAAGAGGCGGATCCGACCAACTATGACTCCAGGGTCGATTCACGATTGACCACGTGACATGAATGAATGAATAAGAGATTGTGTTAAATTTAAGTAGGTATACGATTCAGCCATTCGGGGTTATATTTGCTGCACTTACAAACATCTTATGCTACAGAAACGCATGCATATACCTAGTACGCGGGCTATATGATAGACTGCTAATTCGTAGGTTCCAATTTTGAAATTCGAATAAAAATAATTGCAATCCTTTCATTTCATTTCCTAAACGAAATTATCAACATTGAATATGATGATACCTTCGCCCCTATCCGCTTCCGTCGCGTGCGCATGTCACGTGTCTACCAGCCTATAATTATTGACCATAGGGTCTCATTTGAATTTTTATTGCTCTACTATTTGGTTAGAAAAATAATAAAAAAATAAGGAAAGAATAAAGTTGTAACATGTAAGTTAATTTGGATGGATTGAACAAATTGCAGTAGGTACGGGTTCGCTCTGTTTAAGCATATAAGTATAAAATGAGTAAATAAATACTTATTTCTTCCATATATATGTTAATACATATTCAGGAAGCTAAGTTTTTATTATTTTAGGAAGAAGAAGAAGAAGGTAGCTAAGTTTTTATGTGTGTCATCATAGTGGTTACACAAATGGGCTCATATTAATACGATTTTTGACTTTATCGAAATGGTTCTTAGCTGTAGAGATGGTTTCTTTTTAATGGTTTTCCTAAAATAGTCCTAAAACTGAGCTATTGTTACACATTTTATTAAACTATTATTACTACACTAAAGTATTTGAAACGTTAGGTGTAAAATAAAATACCTGTAAGCAAAAAATGCAATAAAATCCCGATCTAAACAGTTTCCATTTACAATTTTGTAACTTGTGTTGCAATTTTGTATAACTTTGTACATTTTTTATTTTGCCATATCTATGAGGTAGTAGAAAGGGCTACCGGAAATGTCGCCATTTTGTTAAACGTCCGCTTAGATGCGTGTGCGCGTTATATTCAATTGAGGCAGGTGAGAAGAATGACGGGCTAATGATGGATGATTGTTCGAATTAAATTTTTAAAAGTTTTTATTTTGAATTTTTTGATGTTGCTTAGTACCGCTATCCATCTGTTTTTATTGTAGTCCTATCCTAATCCTATTCCGACATTCAATAAAAATCGTGACAAGCGCACACGCAAACTGGGACCGACTTTGCCTAGGTCCGTAATAGGAGCCTTTACTTTATCTACCAAAATACTCACAGGAGCTGGAGCGCGTGACGTCTGTCACGCATTTTATGTATGTACTTGTAAGACCTTTCAAGTGTTGTGACGGACTAATCAATAAAGATTTATTCTATTCTATTCTATTCTAGCCCTACTTTTGAAATGTATGACATATGTCTAACAAAATTACTTCATTATCGAACAAAAATTATTCGACTCGCCAATTTGGGCGAATCGAATTTTAAAAAAAATGTACTCCTGAGCCCTAAAGCAAAAGCGTATTAACGCGAAATTGTGCATTTTATGCTCCGAAACAGACAACTTTAATTCGATATGTAAATAGAAGAGACAGAATATCCCAAAGTCAGTAGGGCGTGATATTGAATAATTCAACTGATGCCAGGTGCTCCCCTGTCAGTCATGTGGGTGTTTATCGATATTATTTTATTTATCGATATGTTTAGCTACGGTTGTTTGGATAGTGTTGGGTCAGAGACAGATGTGGTGCTAAATCGTTGTCCAATTTAAAATGTGTATTTCTTTTTAATTCGAAAATGACTTTAATTAAAATTAAGTGGAATTAATTCCCTTTTTGTTCGTTCCTTCAGTTTAAATATTTTTGGCAGTAAAGCATTTGCTAATTAATGCTTAGCTTTATATATTTCTTACATATTTTCCTAGGTGCAATAAAGAGGTTTTAATTACTTACTTTGCGTGTTAAGCTAAACAAAGTCCAGTCTTTGTCACAAGATAGAAAATTGGTGCAATAAATATTTTTTACTTATTTACTTACTTTGCGTGTTAAGCCAATCAAACTTTATAGTCTAATGTTTCTTTCTTTTTCTTTTGCTCAGTCACGGGTTTTGTTTTCAAGCATCTGTCCGATGGCTTGGATACATAAAACACGGGTACGCGAGCCCGACTTACCCGAGCTGCTACTGAGTCAACCCATGTCCAACCGAGTTAGTAGCATCCTAGTACTTAATCCGTTTCCCAAACCCAACCACATCCCACCCTTTCCTAGCTTAAGAAAACTTCCGATGGACAGCAGCGTCGAAGATAAAATAAGCCGTGTAACGCGCTCGCCAATCTGCCTGCCAAGCGTGGCGAGTATGGCAACAACCCCTCAATTTGGGGGAGGCCTAAGTCCAGCAGTGGACTGATTGCGGCTGAAACGACGAACGACTTACTTTGCGTGTTAAGCCGATCAAACTTTATAGTCCAGTCTTTGTCACTAAAATTACACATAATATTGTTTGCAAAAAGTTAAAACGAAAACTGTAGTCTTCTGTTAATGTCAAAGGTTATATTGTTGTTTTATGGCACTGTAAACTCGTACTAAGTAAAAAGACTCACTATTTCTGCGCTTAGTCAAAATTAATGTAACTTCTTTGTTGTAGTCTCCGCAACCCTTTGTAAAAGTGAAAAATGTTTGCCACGAAATAGCCACGAACTACAATGTACTGCCAACGATTAAACTTAGCCAGGAAAGTTAAATAGAGTTCGAAACATGCACAATTGTAGGTTTGTATATGTATTTACAAAGTAAACTATAAGGCTATTCATAAATATTAAGTCGCTCAAAAAAATAAGTAGATAAAACTATAATATTAATAAATAGGCAACAAAATTACAATGTCGAAACAACTAGGCGAAAAAAAAAATATTTTCTGTTTTTGGGCTTTGTCCATTTTTGGTTGTTTGGTTTGACAGGGCAGCGCTATTGAAACAAAAATAAGCTTTAAAAAAATACTTAAGCCGTTTTGTTATCTGTGTCAATATCTGAATGACGTCAAAATAAGTAATAGGATTCTATATTCAAAATGTACGATTTCATTTTCTCAAACGGTCGTATATTCCGATGATTTCACACGATGGTAGTCTCACCGATGGAAGATTAGTGTAAGGGCTCAGTTCATTAATCACTATCCACTAGTATTCAAACGTATCGGGCAAGTCATTTCCAAACCCACCGTGATGGGCGTAGCAGTGGGTTTATTTGTTAGATTTTATGAGTTGAGGATCCATTGCATACGATTTGCTCCTTTGTACTATTGCTCTATCAATGTTAATGGACTGAAAGTGCTCTAAAGCTATAATAGTGTAATTTAATTTTGGATTAGCATAGCTTTCGGTAACATGATTGATTTATTGATTTCGTTTAGGTTTCATGGGTTACCTCGGCCTTTTGAGAAGATTGATCTAACGCGTAGAAGCCTGGATGTTATGCGATGCGATGTTCTGCCAAAACCCGTTCTCGGCTATGTCTATTTTTTTTTTTTATTGACTTCATTGTTATTTAGGTAGATTTGGATTTTTTTTCTTAAGGTTTGAACATACTTATTCCCTCAAGTGTTAATTAATTACAATTATAACTGTTATACGCAACTATTTTATTTGTATTTTTTATTATTTCTGTATAATTATTTTTTAAGAACACAAACTCCGTTGTATTTGTTTGCGACATATTTAGCTCTATATATTACCACTATTTTGATTTCTATGTCCTCAAGTGTTTTTCACCGCATAAAATCAGTAATTTCATTAGAAAGCATTTGAACCCGCTATCGCTTATACCTTATAACCACTTACTAAAGTTAAAGTGGAGTAACGTGAAAATTAACTGATGTTATCTATGTGTAACACGTAATTCGAGTGCAGTTCACATACACACACACATATAGATGGTCAAGATAATAGTTTTTGGTAAAAGTTCGGCTACCTACCGCATTTTAAGGGAATTGGAAACGTGACTTGAAAAATATTGCAAGATATTTAAAACGTTTTTCCGTTTGAGTTAAAATTGTATTCTAGATACTTTTGAGATTAGTCTTAAAAAGTAACGAATCCACTTACAAGAACAACACTGATTAATACTTTAATTAAACATATAAAATTTAATAAAAAAAAGTACATTGTAACGAAACTGGCTGCAAATAGAAAAAGTATGCAATATTTAAATATTGAACGCGGGTTTCGCTCGCAAATAATGAAAATCAATACCGAAATAAATCTAGAACAGTACAGACGTGCGTTTTAATATTTCTCCCCATATTAATATATATTCTTTTTAAATTGATAAAAAAAATACAACAGTAGCTCTGCTAAAATAGAACAGAGAAGTTTTTGACTAATCTCTACTATAAAATGAGAATTAAGTCTGCTTCCAACTAATCTTTCCGAGGTATAAATACCATTTAATCACAGCCAAATGCACGTGGATTTATTGGTACAATAAGTCAATTATTACGAACCTAGCGAGTATTCATTTAATTAATTCGAATTGAACCTCGAGTTACGGAGAATTTGAACATTCTATGAGCGAACACGGGTTTTGGTATTCATTTGATAGCCTCTGTTACACCGTAACGAACTCTGTTTAGACAATGTCATTCTAGCAGAGTAAATAAAGGTTTAATTGTGTCAATTGACCACGTTACTCACTCGATATGAACGAATGAATTGTGTGAAGTGTCTTCTTTGTCGCACTACTTACTTATGTATTGCAACAAAATTAACAAACAAAACAGTCGTCATTATTGCTCTAGTGTGGTTTTTTCCGTCTCGTGCAATCGGTATGCCTTAATAATTTTACAAATCAATTATTGGACGTACGTCTACTCTAATACTGGACTTATAAACAAAAAGTAGCTTTGAATTATGGAAAAGTACATTGTTAGGTATTATTTTTGAATGGTGCATCGAAATTAGATGGTGATGGTGGTCTGATCACTTGGTCGGTTGATTTGTGGATTTATATATGTACATTATTTGCGATTGTTCAAATATGGAATGACCGATTATGATTCAAATATACACGTTTTACTCATGGACCAACTGGTATGCACAACTAGTTGTGCTATCCTAGATAAGTGTTCCTAATGGCATAACTACAGTCGCAACAGGAAATATTCTAATTTTTGTAAGTGTACAAGTACAAAGGCTTATCGATGTTTTGCTACACTTCTTTGTGAGTAGCAGCCAGTTGAATGATGTAAATGTTTGAAAATTCACGTTTTTATCG
The DNA here is from genome assembly GCA_947363495.1 of Euzophera pinguis. Taxonomy (NCBI): domain Eukaryota; kingdom Metazoa; phylum Arthropoda; class Insecta; order Lepidoptera; family Pyralidae; genus Euzophera; species Euzophera pinguis. The sequence continues at coordinate 4,003,151 of OX376156.1, read as the reverse complement.
ACGTCATTGCGCCTAACGCTGTATTCGTGACTCCACTTAATTAAATAGCTTTTATACGTTTCCTTCCCTTTGATGACTTTCGTGTAATATATAATTTACTTAAACACTGTTTCCATATTTTATATAAAATATTTCAATATTCTTTTGTTTGCTGTTCATCTTCATCATTTCAAATACACGACATTAATTGCTGGAAATAGGCTTCGTAAGACTAAAACAGATGACCTGAAGAATGTCGCAGACAAGCGCTAGACGCAACCTTTCATTATGGAAATCCTTGGGCGAGGTCTATGTCTCTTTGGACAAAGCCAAACAGGACTGACTGCGACTAAAATGATGATGATGATGAGTATACATCATACATAGTTTTATTAAGTACATATAATTCCGCTGGATGAAGAGCGTTATTTTTACATGACGCGTCCTATACGAACTGTAATAGTCTATGTATGTTGCGTTTAGTTTCTGAAATTTCAAGTCATTTTAATATCAATGTAGATCTAACATCTTTTTCTTTTTTTCTTTTTATGGCTTTTACTTTCGTATTTAGCAAGTAACAAGTAAAAATTATATAATACAACAAAGTTGTTTAGTCAAACAAGTAAGTCAAGTCGAGTCAGAAGTATTATGCTAAGTGAAGTGGTAGAAAAACTGCACTTAGCGATTTCCAGGAGCATAATATGCAGCGCCGATACAGCTCATCACAGCTTCCCGCCAAAAAAAAAAATCTTACATCTTTACAACCTTTTTGTTATTTCAGTTAATCACAATACATTGTTTCAGATGCAGTGGAGTGAACCACTGCAACTTCCTCCTTTTGGAGGACTACCCGCCCGCAGTCAGGTGGTCGCCAGGGGTCGTCTACATCAAGTACGCTTGTTTTGATGGTATGTATGTACCAAACGTCGTGACGTTCTTTTCTTAATGGTATCTACTCTTGAAATATCTATACTTGTTTGTAAGTAACTTTATTAAATATAATACAAATGATATACACGAAACAAAATATATACATTGTCGGACTTATCCTTTATAGCAGCGTTTCCTAACCTTTTTCAGCCACAGACCCCTAGGAAATCAAGCACAGTTTTCACGGACCCCTTAATAAAATAAACAGCAAAAAAGTTCGGATTAGGTATTTATTTTAGTTATTACAGATACAAAATAGGTACTCATAACTGTTTATTATGAAAAATATGAAATTTTTTAATGTGAATTGCTTTTTTGCAACTAAATCAGTGATATTCGGGTTGATGTTGTAATCTCAAATCAGATTCTACTTGTAATCTGTTTCTGTATTTGTTTTTTGTATATACAAGAGAAGAGAATGCCTTTTCACATAGGTATGTGGTTGAAAAAATCAGTAAATGTTTCAGTGCTTCGTCCGATATCACCTTATAGATTGTCTTTACATTCACCCAAAAACTTGATACCTAATGAAGATTCTTTGAAATTGCGTTTCAATGCTGAATCACAGGATATTTCTATTAATTGGTTTTCTTGTGCCGCTGTCAAGCCAGTAATATCAGTAACATCCGTGTGAAAGGGTCTGATATCCAATTTTTATTTTTGTCGGGTACTGGAAAATAATCCCGAAACGAAGACCTCAAAGCGCGGAGGTGTGTAACCATTTCATCTTGTACTTGTGCGGGCAATATTGCTTCACCAGAGGTGACACCGCGGAGGCATTAGCATTTATGTATGGTCCAGAGATGACACCGCGGACCCCGGACCACAGGTCGGGAAACACTGCTTTATAGGAATCTCATTTAGTAATGTACATTTCATTTTGAAATAACAGCAACATTTTTAAACTGTGTTAAAAACCAGTGCCAGCAGTGCTATTTATTAAAGTGTGAGTCACGCAAATCGCCGAGTCCAATAATTTTTGTTTCGATAACGAAGGATTTTTGATTGACATATATTTCAAAAATAGGGCTCATCTCCATGTACTTAAAGTATCCATGGATTTTTGTAGAGCCTATTATACTACAGATGTCCGTAAAAGACTAAGTTCAATTTCCGTTTATGACTAATATTTCATGTGAAATAATAAATTTTAGTAGCACATTTATTAAATTTGTCTCCATACATCACACATCACACACGTGCCGCATGAAATCGATTCGCAATTCACGCGTATCGGTGACGTCACGGTTATCAGGTTGTCGTGACTTTGACCATATGGTAGGTCATGAAGGTTTTCTTAGGCTGCGGCCACACTTGAACGGAAGATCGTGTTTGCGTTGTCGCGATAAAACTTCGTGTTCAATCCATGACGAAGTGCTTGGTCACATTATTTGCAACGACGAGATAATTCATTTCATGAGAAACAGAGGCGATTGTGGAGTGTAGCTAACATCACGAACTTTGTCACGACAAAACCCTTTGATGTGCGGCATTTTACCGACATCGGCGCGAAAGGCATTATTCGTATTGCGAAGATTATTCGCGACAAAACGAATTCTTTAGCCAGACGCGTCGCGAGAACGCAAATCTTTGCGTTATCGCGATAGTGTGGCCGGAGCATTAGTCTGGTTTCTCTGTTTTCCGCCAATATAGTCCATTTTTTAAGCGAGAGCTTTTACTCGTCGCAGCGGTCGGGCGACTGAAGCGTCATCCTTGCATTGTTTTGCTCTCGATGTTTATATAATAAATATTTTCTATGGTTCAAAAAGACAGTTTTTCCTTACTTATTTAAACTATAACGTGTAAAGTTTCATTAGATCAAAAGTTCGACTACCAAGCAAGCCATCTTTCTCCATCGATCAATCGTCACGTCGTGTTTCAGACAGCAAATCGTTACATCGAAAGCACACCAAACATAAATTCGTCTTTGTAATCACACGCACGTGGCATAACTGTTTGTTTCCATACTCCATTAACGACACCCTGATTTTAGACATTTTGGGGTAAATGCGACAATGACGCACCAATATAACTTGATCTATCTACCCTTCAACTGACTCGAAATTACAAGGAATTTGTAGGACCAATATAGGTCTATCTAATCTGGTGAATGACAACAATAGGTATTGGGCACGTGGGAATCCAAAAGGGGCTACTAAACCACTGTTCGACACATTTATATGGCAGTTTTAAAGTCATTGCGAGTCGTATTCTGTTATTATCGCAAAATCTACTTTATGTTCACGACATTAAGATTAAATTCTCATTTGGTTTGTGCTAATGTTCCTTTTCTCGGGTAATTTTGCGCAAACAGAATGTTTGCTAAATTGTTCAGTGAAAATTAAACTAGAACTAAAGCCATTAACAAACTGTTAACTTCATTAAATAATGTGTTGGACATTCATACCATATGTTAGTCTACTTGTGCCTACGTATTAAATTTGACGAAAGATAACGTTGATTTTTTTTCCTTTCTATGGATGAAAAGAAAAACGAAAGTCATGAGAATTCCGTATAAATCTTCATTATCAATGACTCCAACGACATATTTGAAAGATTTAGGGCATCTGGTCAAATCGATTAATATGAATTAGCTTTGTCAACGTTTCTCGTAACTTTTGTTGAACGATTGAACTAAACAGGATAAAATATATTTACATGGTTTCGGTTCTTATTTCACAGAAAGGAAGTTGTTGAACTTAATTCGAATTTTTATGACCCAAGAATATTATCAGAAGTCCTAATGAATACTTTTATAACTTGATAAAAAAGTTAACAAATATCGGTGTTTCATGGGTGTTTCAGATAAAACTAATGATTACACATTAATTCATACGACTAAATAAAAACGTGGCACTAACAAATTTTTCTGTTCTTCTTTATGGTTGAATGGTAGACGATGCTTTTACCATCCGCTAATTGTTTTTGTAAATTTAACTTGTATATTAATAAGAGTTTTAATAAAGTTATAATAATATTCACACTTCTTTGTCGAGGGTAAACCAAATGTAGAGCCATGTTTTGGATCATGTAATATATAAATTTTATTTATCGCATTGGGATTAACCCGCCTTTATAACCGTCCATTTATAAATTCAGAAAATTTTATATATAAGAAAATTTTATATATTAGTGCATAAATGATGAAATGAAGTTTACATTTTTATCTGAAACTCACTGAAAAGCTATGAAAGTTGAGGAGGTAATATGGCACAGACATTTCACATGCTCTACACGTTTTAAGAGCATTCGTAGAGCGATGCCATTAACAGATTGGACTCGTGCCAAATCTCAATTGTCCATAATAATCGAGGGACTGTATAGAAAAGTGGTAAGTAAGTTGGATATGTCAGAAAATAAATATCAAGTGCATATACCAGCTATTTGATTTTCGTACCATGCTGTTTTTGAAGCGATTGAAAAATAAATATTCCAGGGCTTTTCGTTCCGGCTAGATCATAAAAAAATATGCACCTCTATGCTTGTTCATTCAAGCTGATGATTTCAATGTTAAGAAAAGTTTGAGTTAAGGAGGTTTGGGACTAAATGTGGTGAAAACTGTGTTTGAGAAAAGCATCTATAACGGTGCGTAACAGACAGACAGACAGACTTTCGCATTTATAATATTATTATGGATATAGGAATGTTATAACTTGCACAGTCATGTTTTTACATGCTTGTACTTCTACCACGAGATTTTATTAACGCAGATGCGAATGCTTTAAGATTAAATATGAAATTTCTTAGTTATCTTACTATCAGCCAGAGGCGCTGTACAGGTTTGCCATACAAAATTTTGAGTCTACGTCAATAAAATCTCATGGTACCTATACTGTTAGATTCGAGTCAAACGGTAAATCTCATAGATTAATGAATAAAATAAATGAAAGGGCATTTATTACTGAGAGAGAATATGAAAAGAGTGTCGCTGAAACTCCCGCGTTTGATACAGTTTTCATGTCTTCTATACATGAAAATAGTTGATAAATTCTATACCGTGAAATTTGAGTCGTTTTGGACCCATTGTCCAGTGACTCCATTCATGCAACTGAACAACTTTCCCCAAGATACATGGGTCGAAATATGGAGTAAATTTTTGGACCTCCCATACAAAATGTCTCATCACGTGACCTAACTTACTATGGAAAGTCCAAATTTGTTTTTCATGTTTCGAGCTTTGTTCCTTGGGGAAATTTGTTCGGTTGCATGAATGGAATCACTGGACGATGGGTCCAAAACGACTAAAATTTCACGGTGTATAACATAAATGGCATAAGATATGGAAATTTTATATTTTTATTAGGCTTGGTCTCTGCATAATATACTCGGGGCGTGACCAGGGTGCTCGTGACATAATAAACACATTAATCAATTCACGCTATAGAAAACTGCTATTGACCCATTTTATGGCGAAAATGGGATAGTGGGTAGTTATTGTCCCGTTTTTCTTCTAATATCATTATTAATGATAAGGGGTTTTGCGGCTTTATTGGGCAGTTTGGTTTATAGGCTATTCGAATATTGATTATGTAATAATGGAATTATTCACGATTACAATCATTATTATGAAATATATAATGAAAATGAATACGATAATGAATACGCTGGAATTAGTGGTTAATCCTGGCGTATAAACTAGGAAGTGTAGCCCGTCTGATGCTCTTAATTTGTGATTCATTGTTTTTATACAATTAAGTAGGCAAACAGGGGTACGGCTCATCTGATGGTAAGTGGTTACCGTAGCCTATGAACGCCTGCAACATCAGGGATGTCACGAGCGCATTGCCGACCCTAAAGGAATTGTGTATACTTTAGGTAAATTGGTATTTAGACTTCTTAGATCACGCGATCCGACCGGCCTATCCGATCGTCGGACGATGGTAACTTTTTATTTCCTGATTTCGGTGGATGAAACGCTTCTTTTCTAGTTTTTAGTGTCATCTTATGAAGAGGTATCCTATTTCTTAATCTAGATCGCATTAAAAAACTCTTCTTTAATCAGAAACTAAAAAAAATAATCACCTAACGAATAAAACAGTGAATTGCGCAACACAAAAATCAACATGCCACATTTTATTCCAACAAATTATTATTTTCAGTCAAAGAAATATTGACCTAAAAATAAACTTACTAGGTTATAAAGTCGAAAAAAGTAAATCTGGTATAGTGACACGTGCGCGATGTAGTCAACCAAGTCTGATTGGCAGGACAATGGGTATGCACCCCTGCAAATGCAATTTTTTTTGTCGTCCTACCCACAGTTTTTTTGGGTACGATAGTATACATTCATGTGATAATTTTGATGTTTGGGTAAAGTTTGTTGGAGATAAAGTCAACGATACTTTTTAAGATCGCTTTAATTCAATAAGAAATAATTTTTTTTCAGACGAAATTTGATTTGCACCACTTTTTGTTTAAATAATAATGTTTGATATCTTTTAAATTGGTTATTATTATAGATGCACGTTTTGTATTGCTTGCACATTTAATTCTCTCTAGTATAGATAATTTTGCTGTAGTATCACAACATAGAATTGTGTTGAATATCGAAGAAAATAATTTTACAATGTTCTTATTTCAATTAAATTTTGAGTATTAATGTTAAATTACCCGGTTGTCATTGATAGATGCCAGTCGTTAATGTGTGTCAGATGTCTTAAGGTAGCTTGAAAAATCTAACAGTGTTGGCTACTAACACTCCTCGGGTCATGTTTCCATTGCTCAGCTTTACCTATAAAAAGGGTTTCGGATAACATAGTGTGACAATAACATCGTATAAGATCAAATTGACCTTTGTTAAAAAAATATATGATTTGATGTCTAGATTTTTCTTTTATCGGTTAGTTTACAATTTACAACAATACATTTTATAATTTTGCCCCAAATTTGAGTAAAGTTGTCCCCTATGCCGAAAATGCACTATTTCATGGTCCGTATCGCCGCCGCCGACCGCAACTCTACACAACAGTGGGCTACGTAATTATACTGCTAAAATTGTAGCTTGTAGCTTAAAATACATTATACGGGAGCATAGGAATAGTGATATGCCTTTATCGAATTTTTTTGGAAACTCAGCAACATTTATAAAGTCAATATCCATACTAATATAATAAATGTAAAAGTCTGTCTGTTACGCTTTCAAAGCTATACCTCTGGGCCGATTGATAAAATGTGGTATGGATGGATGTAGTTGAAGTCTCGGGGTCAAACCTAGGCTACTTTTTGACGCGGGCAGAGTTGCGGGAAAGAGCTAGTTTTTAATATATAACCCGGACTTGATCATACCTCCAATGTCATATTTCCAAGTTGCATGTTTAACTTAGGCTTCAAAGTCCAGGGTCTTAACAATGACGGTACTGGTTTTTGAACGTTTCTCTGTGTTATTAGAGTATTAGTGAAGCTATTCACAATCTAAATGACACTCAGTAAAATAGAACCCTGCAATCGGAAAATGGACAATTTGATTTTATCTGTGTAATCTGAGCGAGACCAATTACTTTTGTTCGTGGGACAGCTGGTAATACCATTAAAAGAAGAAGAGATAACTATCTTATAAATCCAAATCAGTTTCAATACAATACAATACAAAATATCTTTATTGCCCACATACAGTAACAAATAATTTTACATTTACAAAGACTTCAACATAATATGAGCAAAGGCGGACTTATTGCAAGGCAATCTCTTCCAGTCAACTTTTACGACGTGAAAGAGAAACAGTTAAGTTAGGGTGGGTACAGCAACAGATAAAGTTGAAAATTATAAACAAACACAAATATTGCATATAAAATAAACATACATAAATAACTTACATAATGTAACGTTCATACGTACAGTACATATCTAAGCGAAAATAACAGCAGTGTCAAGTCAAAGTGAGGGGTACCATTCTTTCAAGCGACTCTTGAAACCGGTTATAGTCTGAGCAGTGCGAATATCTTCAGGCAAAGCATTCCAGAGACCTGTACAATATCTAATATAAAATTCTCCACAATAAGTTTGTGAGTATGAATCGGAGCAAATATGAATTCTTCGACAGTTGCTCTATGAACTTTTGGGAACGTTAAGAAAATAAACTGTTTCATTTTCAGTTTTCCAATTTATTTGACCGGATGGGAATAACGGCTTTAATTTAGAATATTACAATAAATACATTTAAAATATGTGAAAACCTTCAGGCAATGAATACGGTAAAATAATTTAAATTTTTAATCATTAATAAGTGCCTTACCATGAGATTTGGTAGTAAGGTAAAGGAGACTGGGAAGTGGCAAAGAGAGTTGTGGATGACGAGAAACTAAAATGGGCCGTGGGAACCTTGCAGCCTTATAAGGCACCCGGGCCAGACGGCATCTATCTACCCAATATTCTTGCAACAAGTTACTTATACCAAACTTAGTCCACATCTATGTAGACTGTTCAAAGCCTGCATAGCATTCGGACATATTCCAAAAACGTGGAGACTAGTTAATGTGACGTTTATTCCAAAACCTGGGAAGGCGACATACGACGAGCCCAAATCATTTAGGGCTATAAGTCTGCAATCTTTCTTAATGAAAATATTGGAGAAATTGATAGATATATAAGGGATGGCCCACTTAAGAGGCATCCACTCCATACCATGCAATGTGTCTGGCATCAACCTGGCAGATCAACAGAGACAGCTCTGCACTTTGTAGTAAAACAGGCAGAAAAGGCGCTAGAGAATAAAGAACTTTGTCTAGGGGTCTTTCTCGACGTAGAGGGGGCGGACGACGTTCGAATCTATTTGCAGAGCGGCAACAGAGCATGGTATTCCTGATACGCTCTGCAAATGGATGAATAATATGCTGAAAAGTCGAATCATTACCGCCGAGCTTATGGGAGATAAGATATCAGCTGTGACGACGAAAGGATGTCCGCAAGGAGGAGTATTATCCCCAACTCTCTGGAGCTTAGTAGTTGATTCCCTGGTATCTTATCTTAATAAAGGACACCGGTTAGCGGTTAGATATGCGGATGATATTGCCATTCTCATCAATGGGAACGTTCCCGATACTGTAAAGGATATAATGAATAAAGTCTTGAGGGATGTACAAAACTGGTGTTCGGAGAACAACCTGAGCATAAACCCGAGCAAAACTACCATTATACCTTTTACAAGGCTCCGAAAACTGACGGGACTAAACAACCTCAGAATGAACAGCATGGAGATTAAGCTAGAGCCAAGGAGGTTAAATATCTAGGTATTACACTAGACAGAGAACTGACTTAGAACCCATATGTTAATAACATTATAACAAAGGCCATGAGGGTATTTGGTATGTGCAGAAATACGTATGGTAAAACATGGGGCCTAAAACCATATATCGTACGGTGGTTGTACGAAATGATGGTGAGGCCCATTCGAACATACGGTGCACTACGGTGGCCGAAAGTCCAACAGCTGACATGTATAAATGCCCTTAGAAAGTTGCAGCGTACAGCTTGCTGTGCTACCTCTGGTGCATTTTCTACTACACCAACAGCAGCCATGGAGGTTATCCTAGGACTACCGCCGGCGCCGCTGCATTTATATATAGAAGGCGAAGCCTGTAAAGCACTTTACCGGCTATCAACTGCTGGTTTGTGGAACAGGACCGCGCCCAGGACAAGGCATATGCAAATGGAGACCAAACATGAACTCGATAGAGTGTTAAACATGGGAAGTGATAAAATACTACCCGTCTACAATTTTAAAAATAATTATTAAATATATGTTCCTTCAAGGAAAAAATGGAATGATAAGCTGCGACCTTCAGATAAGGATTGTCGGATCTGGTACACGGATGGGTCCAAAACCAATCATGGATCAGGTGCAGGCATCTATTCCAAGGACAAGAAATTGTATCAAAGCATGGGGCAATTCTCTACTGTTTTTTAATCAGAAACATATGCGATTGCTGTTTGTGCTAAACTGAATCTAAAAGAAGGCCTAAAAAACCACACAATCTATATTCTTACTGACAGTTAGTTGGCTCTCGCTGCTATCGGCTCCAGCAGGATCTGTTCCGGGCTTGTCTTGGACTGTGTGACCTCCCTTAATAAACTGGGTAGGTCCAACAAGCTAGGACTGGTTTGGGTACCGGGTCACGCTGGGATTGAAGGAAATGAGAAAGCTGACGAACTGGCAAGAGAAGGGTCTAGTGCTCCACTCACAGATCCTGAACCCTTCGTCGGGCTGGCGTATGGAACAGCAATCACAGCTATTGAAGAATATGTCAGAGAAAGACACAAAGCCCAATGGCACTTACAGAGTGGTCTTACACACTCAAAGGCGATGATTGGTGCTGAAATCACCGGATTGCACAAAAAGATCTGTAAGTACAATAGGAGACAGACAAGGATTCTAACAGGAGCACTGACAGGACACTTTGAAAACCACAGTCACCTTTTTAAACTGAAACTTGTCGAAAGCCCTGAGTGTAGGGCATGTGCCGAGGCAGAGGAGTCCATAGGACACATTTTGTGTCATTGTGACTCATTGGCTAGCAAGCGAATGGACCTTTTCGGAACAGCGTATCCGGAACTAGAGGACTACAGGCACTTCGCATCAGGTGATGTTCTGAAGCTCATGCAGTCCTTCTTCAAAAACCCTGCTGTGGGTGAGTAAGGCATGGGGTAAGTACAAATGAACCCAGAGGTTCGACGTGCTTCCTTGGTATAGAACCCCCTTATGCATGATAAGATAAGGTAAAGGTTAACGCAGTCGCTAGCGTCTGCGTTAGTAAAATCTCATAGTAGAGGCACAGTACGTGTGACTAAAGGGGCATTTAGCCTGAAATGACCAAATCGAATGATCCTTGGGCTATTCAGACGTAAACAATTTTAATATTTTGAATTTCATTAAAGGTAAAGCATTTGTCGTGATGTAAAATCGATTCAGTAATTTAAAAATATGAAATAAAATTTATTATACTAATAAAAATAGTATTTGGCAAAAATATTTGCCGACAATATCGAGCATGACCAAAAATCGTAAAGGATTTCAAATATCAGTATGAATAGAGAGGGGAGTTAATCGTGAAATATGGATTCGATTTTTCTAAACCGGGGTGATGTTTACAAAAGAGATTACTTTTTATGGATAGCTGAATCGATATCGAAGCATCGGTATCGATGAGTAATCGCGATTTAATATTCTGGGAAAAACAGAAAATCGCTTGAATAATATTAATAATTTTGTTGAATATTTTTACCAGTCTGTACCGTCGGTTAGACTTGTGTTACAGTTACTTATTTGAGAGGAAAGATATCCTATGTCCTTTTGAGAATTTCTATTGCGCGATTTCAGAAAGATTTGTTCAGTAGATATAGCAAAGAAGTAAACATACTCACTTTCGAATTTATAATCAGAAGTTCTGCTATCAGTTTTTTTTTATGGTTTATAAACTACAGTTTTCACATTTATGACATCAGAAGTTAAGTGCCTTAGTGGCTGTCTACGAGTACTTTTAATTATTATGTGGTATCGTGCAAGTATTCAAGCACAAATTGGCAAGAGTTCAAAAACTCACCCAAGCCTAGTAACTAAGTAAAAAAATTACTCAACAAATATAGCCGGATCGCATGACGTCTGTATGTGTAACTTATATTGTTTGCTTGATCCAAGATATTGGTTCGACTGCCGCCCAAGACGGGTTCAAGGGCGGGCGCGAGGCGGGCGACGAAAGGTCGGTTTCAGGGCTGTCAGTCATATACGTAATTTACTACATTATTTCTCGTATACAGTAAATTATAATACAGTAAATAAATTTTACATACTTTCGTTTCGATGGCATGTATAAAATTTGATCAACCCCAAAAACTTCAATAGCTGTTTCAGTACTTCAGATGTCACTTAAAGCTCATACAGTTTGCACTCAGAGCATGACAACTAGCTAAGAAAAAAAACAAATACATCTGGTATTACGTACCTGATTATAAGGCATTTTATTTTTTTAACATTATTAAGTAGGTTTTAATATGTAATTAATTAAAGATGGTTCCGAAAATTTTTGACACCAGAGTGTACAGGGTCGATTGATTATGTAACCCACTTGATATGAGGAGCAGAACAAATCGCTCACAGTGAAAAGTAGTAGCAAAATAATTATACGATGTAATGGAATCATTGAGAAAGGAACATTTGTGTGCGATTTCGATGCTCTTTGAATGAATGTAACACAACGAACGAAGATAAATAATAAACAAACAAACTTCCGTATTTGTAATTTTAGAGGTTATTTTAACTATGTCAATGGGACCAACCTTTGGGATTAGCCAGCCCTACATGCCCGCTGTATTATGACGAAAAATCTTTCATTTAGAATTCTATAAAACGATCGAGGTAGACGTCCAATCAAGATGATATAATGTACTTTAACGAAAAATCCGAACCGTCTTTGCGAATTCATAAGAAAATATTTGATTCTCAGAAAATTCAAATAAAATCGAATATTAAAATCTCGCTTTGATGGATTCATCCGGATGGGAAAGATGGTGAAGTCTGTTTTGTACAATAAATTGGAGACTGTTTCAGTTGCAGATAAAATGTTTATTGCAAACGACGGCAATGGAATATTGATAAGGTCTCGATGTCTCATGAGTTTATCTTTGTTTTTCTATGGGTTTTCTGCTGTACAATGTTCTAGAAGCGAAAGCTCGGGACGCAACTAGGAAAAACACGTTTGGAGAAAGAAGAATATTACATACTTGTCTTATTTTCAGCATATTTGTTTCCACTGCTAGAGTAGACATACGCATATGGCTCTGTAGTTAATTCATACTCTTGACCCATCGTTTGCAGATGCCAATATAGGATTTGACATAGGCCTCTCCTAATGATTTCTAAAATGATCGGTTGGAAGCAGCCTGCTTCCAGCGTTTGTCTGCAACCTTTTTAGGCTATCTGACCATTTAGTCGGTGGATGTCCTACACTGCACGCCATTCGAGAACCTTTGTTCCCCATCGGCCTTAATTTCTCCGCACGGTAGTCACTCATATCTCAATATACTGGTGATCTTTACGACAAGATATTGTACTAATGTTCGTTGTATTCGACTTACTGTGTACATGAATTTAGTAAATAAAATTGGTCTATTTAGTCTATGGATCTATTCTCTATTACACGTAATTGTTTCGTTACATCTTTATGACTTTCCCGCCTTTTACGAGGTTCCCTACCACGACGCTAATTTAAGGTTTATTCATGGTTATTGTCAGGCGTAGCTTTTTAATTCTTTATAGCATGGAGAGTTTTGTGACGCAAATTGATGATTAAATTAATCTGTCTCTCAGCTGCTCTCAGAATAGTTAATGACAATTAAAGCAAACTCTTCGACCTCAAATATATATTTTTTAAATTACATAACGACCGTTAAGCAGTTGCTTTGTTTTAATTAGAAGATAGGTTCTCTGCTAGTAGATCTATAATGTGTCTTTTTGCGTTTTAATTTATTTCACAATAAAATACTTACTAAGCTTTGAAGTATGCAAAAATTCATTTCAGGTTGGTAAGATCTATCTCTGATCTTTGAGGTTCTATTAAGTAGACCACACAACCAAAAACAATTTTCATGTAGCATCATTATGTTAAGAACATCTTAAACAAAGTCCTTGCCATCTCCGTACCTTTAAAAATGTTTTCATGCACTAACTAGTATACTTCCATTTCAGATACCCTATCAGTCCACTACTGCAACCGGGAGGTGCAGGTGGCAGTGTCGGGGTCTGACAGCGAGGGGTACATCCGGACGCCCGGATACCCTCACTTCTACATCGGGGACGAGTGTCGATGGCGCGTCCGGGTACATCCGGAGCAGAGGTTGAGAGTTACCCTGCTCGACGTTAGCTTAAGAAGTAAGTATATATATTCAGTCCACTACTGCAAACGGAAGGTGTAAGTGACAGTGTCAGGGTCTGACAGCGATGGGTATATCCGGACGCTCGGGTACCCTCACTTCTACATCGGGGACGAATGCCGATGGCTCGTCCGGGTACATCCGAAGCAGAGGTTGAGAGTTACCCTGCTCGAAATTAGGTTGAGAAGTATAAGTATATTTACAGCTCTTTTCTGTCAAATAGGTAGTATAAGTATATATTGTTGCCAGATGCAAAGACATCCTCTAGCTGCTACACTTGTAGTAAGATTTCTCTGCATCCGTCTATACTTGGAAAAGTTTCTAATCAACTCTGCCTAATCGTTTAAGTATGTTTTCTTAAACATGCGCGGAAATATTGTCATTATTTTTGAATAAAGAACACGCGAAGTAACATATTTACGTAGACTGAAAATCAAATTCACTTCCCGGCGCGTTCTTTGAATTTGGAACGAAGAGCGCGCCGGCAATGTTGTATGAAACGGTGTGCTGTTTGAATTTAGAACTTTTTCATCTATCGTACACATTGCGTTCTCATGGCTGTATCTGAAAAACCAAAATCACTTCCCGGCGCGTTCTTTGAATTTGGAACGAAGAGCGCGCCGGCAATGTTGTATGAAACGGTGTGCTGTTTGAATTTAGAACTATTTTATCTATCGTACACATTGCGTTCTCGTGGCTGTGTAGCCACAGATGCGTTTACCTTTTGGCACAAACTGTAAAATAAATTAAATTTATTATGTAAAAGGCCCTTTTTTATTTCCTTGCATTTTTTTAAGAAAAACACTATATATGCCTCGGCCGAAATGGCAATTGCCTGTCTCGTATCAAACTCATACTTGACCTGCAATTGCCTATTTCGCTGCCTTTGCAATAATGTACTATTTTCTTACACATGCCTTCTTTTGAACTCTAATATACAGATGATAATGTTAAGCCCTGATTTTACTTGTTCAGTTTCATCATTTTTTTCAGTTAAAATACGAAAGGCTAAAACAATTTCATCTTTCAAAAATCAAGTGAGAAAACATTATCTCTCTGCAATTGAAGCTGATCTTGCTCATTGTTAGTCATTTTCTTCTCTTCTTTTATTTTTTATTATTGTATGTTGTATGTAGGTATATATGATATGTATATATTCATTAAAGGTATAGTATGTATTAATTGATTGTAGGTTTATTTATTGACTGTTGTGTAAGGATGATAGTTTTAGTATTTTATTACTGTACCGCCTTTGTTTGTTTTCACTTTTTATCCTATCTACCCTAAGGTTGGCTGGAAGAAATTGCAATAGCGATAAGTCCGCCTTTGTACTCAATATTCTAAATGTATTGCTTTCAATTTTAATTTTGTGATTGGTACAATAAAGTGTATATCTATCTATCTATCTATCTATCATTGTAAAAAGCCGAAGCCTCAGTCGCATAATGTCTGCTCTGCACCTAACAAATTATTTATGTCTGTGAACTACCAAAACTACTACTTATCTAACACTACTGAATCTACTAAAAGTTTGTGTTTTCTTTCTTCCACAGCTATAGGCCCGTTCGAAAACTCCTGCACGGACTTCATATCGGTGCAGGAATCGAACGGAGATAGCCTGCTGTCGTCCTGCGAGCAGGTGGAACTACCACTACGCATTACCTCTTCAACCGATACAGTTGTAATTATGGTGCAGGCCAGATCAAAAGGAGCCTATCCTAAAAGAGGGGTGCTAATGCATTATAAGAGTAAGAACTTTTTTCAAGAATTTTTTGTAGAGCTTAAGTATATTAAGTTTGTATTTTTGTCACCTAAATTAAATTCCTGGTACCATTAAAACTTAAGCGAAGACAATAGTAATCACGGATTACATGAACATTGGAGAGATAAAGGTATACAAACTAAATTGTTGCCCGTATCGTGCTTTAACAACTTTTCGGACTGCCGTTTATATTTCTGTTAAAACTACTAGCGCCATCTATACGAAAGTTATCAAACCAAAAATAAAGATGTCGCCGTCTAGGTTTAACTTTCGGTACTATCTTTGTAAACAAAATAGCCATTACTATGGTTGTTGATTTAATTATTGCTTTTCCATAGAAAAATCTTATCTTTATGAAACACATAAAATGTGATCCTCAAAAATATTTTAGCGTAGAATATGAACTTTACCTGAAAAATTATGTCATCATGAACAGAATAGGTTTAATAGAGTAATAAATCTATACTATCCATATCCATACTTCCATACTGAAGATCTGTCTGTCTGTCATCTGTCTGTTAGGCTCTCACGGCCAAACCGCTGAACGGATTTTGATGAAATTTGGTATGAATATAATGGTTACTCTTCAAAGCCATATGTGGCAACCTCTGGAGTGCCCCAGGGTTCGCATCTGGGTCCGATTTTGTTCCATAAATTCATAATAGGCAAGTGTATAAAATTCAGTAATTACTCATTATTTACGGATGACATGAAAATGTTAAAATCAATATCAACAACCGAAGATATAAGAAGGATACAGGAAGGTCTAGACTGTGTAAGTGAATGGTGCAAAAGCAATCAAATGAATATTAATCCTAGTAAATGTTACCACATAAAATTTACTTGCATAATTTCGCATTTTGAATAAGGAAGAACTTACATTCAAAATATACAATCAATGGAATTGAACTCTAGGAAGTAGAACACATTCGTGACTTGGGTGTGACTCTGTATAGCAAGTTGAGTTTCATACCACATAACGACGCTACAGTCACAAAATCATTCCAGACGCTTGGCTTTATAAAACGTAATAAAGCTAATTTCAGAAACACTGGTACTTTAATAATGTTGTATAATACATTAGTTAGAAGCCACCTTGAATTTGGTAGTGTTGTTTGAAATCCCTGTTACAAAAAACATGCTGACAGTATTGAGCGCGTTCAAAGGGTTTTCACACGACAATTGGCTTACAAAACTTTTAATTTTAGTCATAGAAACAAATACATTGACTGTTTATAAAAATTTAATATGATATCCTTATGTGATCGCCCTTAGTTGCTGGACGCAATTTTCCTTTACAAGCTTGTCCACGGAGCAATCGATTGTCATTACGCGTAGAAAGGTTACAAGCATATTTATTGTCCCATGGGCAAATACTAACCTTGGCAGACATGCACCCATGACTAGAATTCTTTCCTCTTACTATAAAATTAATTCTAAATGCGAACTAGATATTTTCCACGACCCGTTACTTTTAAACCGAAAATTCAGTCATCCCATCAAAATGCATGTTAATTTAATTTAGTATCGACTGCATGCTAGCACATTTTTGCGAATGTTTATGTTATATTATTACATGTAACCTGTTGGTGTACCAAAATTAAATAAATATAGTTGAAGCCCCGAGGTCAAACATAGGCTACTTTATGACGCAGGAAGGAGTTGCGGGAAACATTTACATTTAACATTTATTTTAATAAATAATTTTAAAACAGCGACATCTATATAAAATTCTTGTTTACAGGTGTAGGTTGCATCACGATACCACCGCCATCTGACGGCTATCTCGTGTACCGCACAGTAGATGTGGCTCACTACATGTGCCATATTAATTTTGTTTTCGCTGACACCCAACAGAGGGCGCGCATGATATGGTGTTTTGATGACAATAGATGGAACGACACTGTGCCTTTATGCATTGGTATGTATTTTCCTTTAATTTTTAAAATGAAAATGTAGCGATTTTCTGTAACCTATCACAAATAACTTTTCAGTTTTGTGTCAGTCATACATATTTTTTCATTATAGTAGGTATAGTTACTTTCCCATAACGTACGATGTTTTATTGCTCTAGGAAGCTCTACTAAAGTTCTCAAATTAAGACTTTTAATACCGAACTTGGCTCATAAACTACCTGAAACATCCTTGAGCATTTTACGACATTAACAAGTTTCACGGAACATACTAAACGTCATATATCATTCAGGCGCAATAATAAACCGCTTCATAAAAACCACGTCCCCCCTGGGACGAACTTATTGATGATCAAGCACTAAAAAACTTCTTTTGAGGTTATTTTCATGATAATTCAGAAGTGCACATGCGCGTTTGCTTTCCGTCCCTTTCACACGGTGCTCAAGTCTTTTGATAGAGCGCAACGACATCATTTATATCGGGAACAGCATGATTATTTACACACGGACTGTAGTTTTCGAATATCGGCTTTAGTGCAAAGAGATTAAGTCTAATTTGGATCAGTGATTCGTCTGAATATTTTCATAGTCTAAGGGCTTCCAACTTCAGCTGGTAAATAGAATATTCGGTGTTTGTCGCTCGTAGCGTGCGGTTCGGTCGTGTGTTCTACTCTAACATCAAAGGAAACACGTGTCGTTGAACGAAGTGAGTTCAGAAATATTCTTTTAAAAATCTATATATATATATATATATATATATATATTAGTGTTTTTTTCTGCGTCGCGTCAGTGCCGTGTAGTGGCGTTTTTCAGGATTTAGTAAAATCTCCGTGTTGGTAAGGAAATGTACTTAATAAAAATATAACAAAATGTTTTATAATTTGTTTGTACGTACGCTCTACAAATAACAGATTTAAAGCGCACTTTAGTCAATATATATGGCTAAATTATTACTTAATTTTTGATAATAGCACGTCAGTAATTTGATAAGAAAAACTTGATTTTGGCGGTTTTATCTTTGAAAGCAGTTTGATAAATAATCATAAATACGAAACCGATGTATTGATACTGACATGAAAGTAATACATATATTATGAAATAATATATATGGCTAAATAGCTAAGTATAATAAATCGTTAATATTATAATTCAAAAAATACAGTACGATTTTTCATTTGATTCGTATAACGTGTCTAGATAGATAGGTATATATTAAATTCTAATAGAATAAAAAATACGTGAGGTAGTTGTGAAATGGGTTGTCTATATATCTATAGTCATGTTGTAAATGTAATATGACAACAAGCAAAGCAGAGTTTATTGTATTCCGAGGATGAATTTTACAGAATAACTAGCTGTTTCCCGCGACTCTGCCCGCATCAAAAAATGTTTGACACCGGGTCTTCAACTATATCTATACCAAGTTTCATCAAAATCGGACCGGAGGGTTAGCCGTGAAAGCGTAACAGACAGACAGACGAACAGACAGATGGACAGTCTTACTGTCGCATTTAATATAAAAAGTGTTCTAAAACTTCTTCGTGCATCTAAATCCGACAGAAATAAATTTACTTTTACAACCGGACTATGAATTCAAATTCCAGCTAGAAATTCTCTACGTTACAAAACTATAGCTTCTATTTCTGAATCGGGGAATTTCGGTTAATTGAGTAATATATTTTGGTCCCATTTTGTAATTGTAGTATTATAACAGAATTTCTAATACTTGTATAATTATACTGTTTATGTAATGTAGAGCTTTGTTCAATGATTTATATAGAGGTAAAGCACCATAATGGCTATTGTTATGTAAACCACATTTGGCTAGATTTTTTTATTAAATTAATCATTATTGCACTTTAAAAAAATATAATAGGTGGACTTAATGCCTGAAGACGTTCTCTACCAGTCAAACGTTAGGAGGAAAAAGAAGGAAATAGAGGGGAATGAATAATTTCTGAAGAACAATTTACTATCCATTTCTGTCAACTATTGTTAACACTTTACTATCAAATTCATTCGATTTTACTTTCTTTCCTAAATCAAAAGGACACACATTTTAAAACATATATGTATTTATCACCTTTACTATACTTTTATAGCATTTAGCAGGTAAACATGCTCAATGATCAACTGCTTAATACATATTTCAACATTTATTATTTCTTATAATTTTTTTTTATAATTACAATAAACAAAAACATCAAGACCTCTTGTTTCAACACATAGTTACATGTGTTATCAACCGGACAAGGAGATAAGTAACATATATAATGATAATACTACATATTGTATGAGAACCAAGGACATCACTATCTCTGACCCTTTTATTATTGGGTTAAGTTCGAAGCCACCCTAGTTGCCCTCAGTAGAGTTCGTAAAAAGGTAACAAACAAGTTTTTGTTAGAGAGAATGGGTCCTTGAAACTGGATCTAGAAAAAAATATTCTTCTTTGTAAAAAATAAGCCGATATTAATAGTCGTGGCGAGTTTGTACAACATTTAAAAAAAACACGCACGCACGTTATAACGTATATATTTTTTACAAAGAAGAATATTTTTTTTTCTGGATCCATTTTCAAGAAAGTCTTTCTAACAAAGATTTGTTTGTTTCCTTTTTACGAACCCTATTGAATAGAATTCAAAACAAACCCCTGTGTTCACAATTTTTACATTAATATCATAATATACGAAATTCGTTTACGCTTTCCTCGTAAATAATCTGATGTTTATCTTGCTTTGTTTTAAACATTAATGACCTTTTTGTATTCATAGCACGATTATCGATTCGGCGTTTTATCGGCATCAATGAAATACACATAATTAACGAAAACGTAATGCTTGAATATACTTAAATGCGATTTTTAGTGTTTTTCTTAAACAAACAAGCGGCAATACTTTGGCTATTTAATACTTATCACTTGTTCTAGTCTTCTGTATTCTAGCGTTTTACCGTTATTAGAATACCGAGAGATAAGCTGATGTGCAATCTTTTATTTTTCCCCTTTAAAAGGGCACATTCACATTTAACATTTTCCCGACACTCGACGAGATAAGAATATATTTTGATTTTAGATACGTCTCATACGTATAAGACGTATCCGCTGATACTAACATCTAGATGTGTTTGCGTGGTGTTAGCGTCAGCGAAGGGTTAATGACTTAAGCCCATAGTTGAATCCGCGATTAGTGGATGTCGAAAATGTAGGCCTTAGGTCGCAGTTCGTCCCTTAGTAGTCCTTTAGGACATCTGCGGGACTGAAGAACGAAGTAATTTACCACATGACAGAGTCTCATGCTATAGGCTATCAGGCTGGCATAATACCTTATTTATTTATTTAATTGAAACTTTAATACCTAAAATGGTTCAATGGGTGGACTTAATGCTAAAGCATACTCTACCAGTCAACCTTTAGGAAAAACAGAAATCATATCAATGCGACAGGCGTTAACAAAATAAATAGTAACAATTTATCTTTATAAATATCATCAATACTTATAAATAAACTGCACACGAAATACACACATAAATATATAAATTATAATAATTACATAAACTTAATTGATAAATGAAATGACTTCTAATTTTGCTGTGCAATATTATCAGAAAGATAAGAGCGAATCTTTTTCTTACCTTAGTATTTCTTCGTCTTAGTGTGTTTCCCAGTAGCATCCTTAGCTTACGCTTGGGGGCCCAGGATACGTTTCAATTATAATCTAAATCCTAGTTAAAACAATCAAGCGACTGCCATTTGTCCTCCGTAACCCTTTTTCCAGGAGACTCTTAACACCAAAATACCTACTTACCGAAGTGTTAAACAGATTCAGCTATGAAATTATTGATAAAACACTCAGAAATGTTTAAAACCAAAGTTTAAAATTGCCTGTTTAAATATTCAACGAAGGAAGACTGATACTTTTTGGTCGAAAATCGCGATGGATTAAAAAGTTTCTCAAGGTCTCTTACACGGATAATTTATAATCTGACAAACAATTTTTCTTGCTATTTTTGTGAAGACAGCGATTCATCAAAGACTCACTTTTATGTACAATATTGTAAGGATATTATTTTTTAGCAAGTACATTCGTCATTTTGTTCTCTATTATAACAAATATACAGTCGGCTTCTTGAATATAAAAGCAAATACTTACCTATTTATGAAAATCTATATCTTTCTAAAACATTTATGTAACTGAATTTATTTTACCTAAATTGAAATTCGATTTATAAATCAAAGGTGATAGGAAAAGTCGGTAAGGGCCAGCCTTTGAGAACATACTGCGACCAAATCGCAGACATATAAAAAAAAGCGCGATGTCAGGAGTACCCGTAATCATTGAGCGTATATGACAAGAGTGATGAGCGTAGAAGAAGCGAGGGAAGTCTGCAAGGATTGTAGCAAATGGAAATCCGTAGTCTCTGCCTACCCCTACGGGAAAAAGGCGTGATGGTATGTATGTATGAAATTCTATACTTATAATTTTCAAATCAAATCAAACTAACTTTTTTAACCTTTGTTCAGTGTACGACAGATTCTTGTAGTTCAGTTATTCTTTGTAATTTACTTCAAACTAATTGCCCGGTTCACTATTAAGATTAGCGATTTGTCTTGTGTAGTACCTATCATAAATTTAAAAATTAGCTTGATTTTAATGCAACTAACTTCTACAACTGAACAAACCTCAGTGGTTTTGTGAAATGCATTTTATGTAAATTAATTGTACCAATAATTGAAAATGTTATAATAAATAAATACAATTTTTAAATATTTATTTTAAAAATAACGTAGTTTTCCTTAGTAGGGTTTTCATTTACTTCGGGAAAATGTGTTTATTTTACCTGACTTACTACGGTGGGGTATTTTTCACGGTCCGTTAGAATTTTGAATAGGGTCTGAAAATGCTATCGCCGTGCCAAATACGCATGAAGAATTAATAAAACAATGTTTTGTTTGCATGAAATATATTCCGTGAAAGTGGTCGTTTAATCACCTACTTTTTTTACCATATTCCATTGGTATCACGCACAAGTCACGGCTAAATGGCATGTTTAGCCACGCAACTGTTGTGTACAAAAATATTTTTTTCTTGGGATATTTTTCTTAAGTCAATTATATTCTTTAAAAAATAATATGACCTGTTGGACTGGGCAACATATGCAGTCTCTAATACCTTCTCTTCTGTAATAGTGTTTACAGTAGTTCATTCTGTTGATATTTATGCTTTACATCTTTTCTATCTCCATTTTACATCGGTCAATGCAATCCATAAATAATCGACTTCTTGTGGCTGAAATTAATTTTCTAATAACCACGAGTGCACTCATTAAAAATTTGGCTAAGATACAGCAAACAGAAAAGTGGGCGAGTATTTATTCCAATTCCATTTATTACTCAAGCCATGGTTAATCTACAAGTTGGGTTTGGCTTGTGGCCAACAAATCTACCTCATAATTTTGAAATAGGAAATATATTTGTATTATTCGTATTAGACCCTCTTAGAAAATAGGCTCAAAAACACGTGAAGGAATTACTTAAATTTGTATATTAACATTGTAAATATAAAAGTTATGGTAGGATGTTTGATAATTAATCAAATAAAATTGCCTAAACAGATCTAGACATATTTTATTACAGTTTTAGATCAAACTCTTGAATTTCTATTGTTTTTAATTTCTGAAAAGTCTATTATTTTTACACCAACATATACAGGACGCTACGCATGTAGAACCACGGGCAATAACTAGTTTATAATATTTATTTCGAAGATTAAAGTTTGAATATTACTTTACAAATTTTATATTTTTTTTGGAACTTGTGGACTAGTGTTTACCCCAATCCCATTTATTACTCAAGCCATGGTTAATCTACAAGCTGGATTTGGCTTGCGGCCAAATCTACCTCATACTTTTGTCGGAAAATTGAAAGACTTAAAATATTCTTGAAGCTTTGGAATTTATAGTTTATTTCAGAATTATGATGGATGCAGAATTTGATATATTCATGTGTATTATGTCTACTGTGATATTCATTTTATGAATCCACGAAGTGATTGAACACCAAAGGGGAAAAATGTTGGCATTTAATATGACATGATGACTTAATAAGATAAACGGAAGAATGGCTAGGCAGATCAAGGCTACATGAAACAAACTTAAGAGACTCTTGTATCAGATATCATAAATATGATATCGTTTTGTCTTAATTTAATACGAGTAGCATTCGACAGAATGGATGGGCTAAGATTAACATTCGGATAGTTTTAGGTTTCCTTTAGTTAGTGAAAAGTAATTAGTTAAATCATGAGAAAAATGGCTTTTAGTGCTTATGCCATGAGATTTTTGTGGCATTTCTTAGATACTGGACCATCCGCCAGGGGCGCTGTAGAAACTGCCATACAAAATTATTGACGTCGCTAGCGTCAGCGTCATAAAACCTATGGTAGAGGAATAATAAACAAATTACGAGCTGGCGAATAGCAAAATAGTGTTTTAGGCGACTTAATATTTTTTCTAGCACATTTTTTGCCCCAGAGCATTTTTTTATTGACCGAGCGAGCGAAGCGTCTCCATTTTGACAACTGGCCAATTTTGCTTTTGTATCGGAAATTGTATGTTCCGGGCTAGAGATAACATTTGTATGTATCGATGTAGAATTTCTGTCCTATTTATTTTTAAAATAAAAATAATAATATATCTTTGTAGCAAAGCATTAGAGGGCGTGTTTCATTAATCCGAGTTCGAGAGGTACGGGCGCGCGTGATAAATGATTTCACTTCTGTACAAAATAATGAATGTTTAGAAAAATACTCAAATCAATGAGACTAAGCTCTTTGAAACTTATTTGCTGTATCTTTTTATTATAAATGATTCCATTTCAATTTGTTGCAGGACAAGAAAGTAAAATAAAGATTAGAATAGTTAATAAGCAAGACATTTCAGAAAACCTATTAATTTTCTTGCCGCTGTGAGGAATAAATGTCTTTATTAACTAAACATATAATTTTTTTATAATCAACGAATCGTCTTGCTACCTAGACATATTTTTTTTAATATATTTAATTGAACGGCAATACTGGCTTCTTTTAATTTGTATGATAATGGTTGTCATGATGTTGAAATGTTACAAATTGAACTTTCGTTCGACCAAAAGTGCTTAAACTGTCGAATATCAGATAAGATTCAGACATCTATATCTAAAGCGCTCCGGGCTTAAGTACGGTAACTAAAAAAAATAATTGAAAATCTTAACATAGTCGCTTAAAAAAATCGTTAGTTGAAACACTGAGGGCGTACCGTGATCTCTTAATTCCTTGAGTATGACAGAGTGAGTAAGCGAAATGGCGCAATACAGGATGTAAGGCGACATCTCGCTTACTAACTCGCATTTGGATGTAATTAAGAGATCATGGTAACCTAATACCTGTACTCTTTTTATTTTACAACTGCGTATGTCGACTCTGTTCCATTAATTACTCTATGGTCACAAAGGTGTCGAAGGCCGCTGTGGGACAACTTTTTTTGGCGCCAATAACTTTTCAATCAATAGTTCGTGTGTCGTCGCTATTGATTTATACGGGATCTTTATTTGGTTTTCTCCGTAAATTTGTTGCATTGAAGCCTAAAGCATTTTTGCTTTGTTTGTCCTCGCTGTCTATTGTATGGGTCCATTGTGCCTGAGTACCGTCAAATAAATTTATATGTATAGTATTATTTAACGATTACTTCGAAATATATCTCAAAAATAAGCAAATTTAACCCAAAAGTATCTCGGTTGCAATTTTTTTTTTGATCTGACTATTTTTTTCTCCACTAAAGGTTTAACTAAAAATAAATCGCAAAAATTTGTGACAAACAATGAGAATTAGCCAAGCATGTGACATCTTTTTAATCTGTCCCAAAATCTCATTAAATGCAATCTCCCTCCAGGGAAACAGATAAAATCTTGACTGTATTCGTAATTTACTTTGCCTTCTTCTTGAAAAAGAAAAGGTTTGATTGATCAAAATGGATCCAAGTAAATTAGAACATGTCAGAGTATTTCTACGTAATCTTACCGTGTATTATCCCTCTAGTTAAGTTTTTATTTAAATTTATTGCACTTTAAAGAAAAATATACAAAAGGTGGACTTAATGCCTGAAGGTATTGTCTGCCAGTTAAACCTTGGACCAAAAAGAAAAGGAACATAAGAAGTAAATAAGACTGTCTATGCTATTGTTGCTAACTAAAAGCTATGTAAATTAAGGAGAGAGAGTCATCACTGTATGAATTCTGATATCACAAATAAAAACGGTAATCACATTTACCCCACAAACGAATGGTTTCCAAACGAAACTGATTGTTAATGAAGCATTGGTAATTAAAATCTGAAATAACGTGCACTCGACCGCCTAAAAGTTATTATTCACAGTGATACTTTTGACATTATTGAAATTAAAACCTCGAAGTGTATTTGGAATGGATAAATAGACATTTACGGTATAGATGATTTATGGTTAAAACGATTTGTTGACTACAATTTTTGGTGTTTTCACTTTCTTGAGCACAAAAGAATTTAATAAGTAAGAATTTAATAATAATAATTTATATTTATACTCATTTACAAATTATGAGTTTGAAATCCAAAAAAAATATTAACATATGATGACCGCACGCCCACTGAACCCTTGTCGCGACCCTCGCGCTATATTGGATACGAGAGAAAATAAGTCAAATTTATACATATAAATATATAAATTAATTAATTTACATATAAATTTAAATATATGATTTTTTGATTTTCGAGATGTGGGCAATAAAGTTGTATTGTATTGTATTGCACTAAATTCATGATAATCTAACCGTGTACAAACTTAAAGCCGATTACTTTCAGCCTTTCATCAATTCCCATATCAATGCTTAAATATTTATTTTTATGACATAACTATACGAAGACTCCTTTAATTGCATCCTTTGCCTAAGCCCGACTTTAGGTTATAAACATATTAAATTAATGTTTAGTCTAAAATGGAAGCTAATTATTGACAGACATAGAATAATTATCACAAGGAAAACAAACAGCTTAATACCTATAGTACCTACTAAATGCGTACATTAGTTATATTTATATGCGAAATAGTAAAAATGAATAGGATAATATGTTACGTTTAATAAGATTCCCTGATAAATAACAACAAGTATCTTATTAGCACGACCTGAGGGCGCCTACGGACGTAATTGGGGTAGAAACATATTAAGTAAATGTTTATATGTTGGGTCATCAAGTTTAGTTTAGCACGCACTTATGTACCCAACTGTTTGTTCCCAGACCTTTCGCTTTTAATAGAACGTGTGCACGAAAATGAATTTAATTTTTTACTGGAATAAGTACGCGTTACAAGCGATATTTTGTTTTGGTTTTAGCAGTAGATAGAATTTAGAATAAGCAAATTAAATATTAATTTGGTCTAAAGGCGGCTTCTTAAAACTCTTGATACTAGAAATGAATGAATTGATGATATTGGTTGATAGGAACTGCGTCTCGTCTGAACGCACTTTTATACTCTACCATTTTAGCATGATTTTAGCTATGACGACTTTATCATCAGCTTCTAAACTGATTGGAAGCCTTTAAACCCAGGATCTGCTAAAATGTGATTATATGGCTTTCCCCCAACAAACCAAAAAAAATAAAGATTCCTATTTTCCCTTCAATTTTTAAAAACATCGTTAGGATCTCTTTTTATTGGCGTCGGCGTCATAGTCAGCTAGCTACCTTTTCGACAGTAAAGTTTAATGTACTTCCATTTTATTGGTGTGTGTTTGGTCTAAAACTAGGTATATAGATTTGGCTAGTAGGCCATATGAATCGTGATTCATTAAGAGGATTTATCCCAATCACTCTTTGTACACTAGAAAGGGCAGCTGAGGCTTCCATTGTTCTAAGTTTGGGATAGACAAGAACTGAAACTGTTTTGTTTGATGGAATCCAATCTAAAGTTTTGTGATTGTTATTCTGAGAAGTTGTTTTTTTTATTTAATCCTATTTTTTGAAAAAGGATTCTTAAGTTTGCATAAATACAAATATTTTCTTTTAAGTAATTCTAAGAATATGAACTCTACTTGGAGATATAGTTGAAAATCCGCTTCTAATCGTAAAGAGGTCAGATGTGCAGTTACAATGAAATTTACACATTTATTTCTTCCTTAATCGCTTTTTACGACAGATACTGTAGATGGGATACACATAGTGTATTCCTGTATAAAACGATCGAAGATGACCCGGATTGTTTTTACTGCGCGAAATATTTCTTTCGGTCATTATTATCACATTTACAAAGGTCGGTGTAGAAAAACATATACGAGATTTTCGCAGACGTATCTGTCATTGGTACTGTAGCGGCGAACAAATAGACAGATGTAACTAATAATTACACAATCCATACTTCCATATCCATATCCATTCATACTAATATTATAAATGCGAAAGTCTGTCTGTCCGTCCGTCTATCTGTCTGTCTGTTACGCTTTCACGGCCAAACCGCTGAACGGATTTTAATGAAATTTGCTATGAATATATTTGAAGACCTGGGGTCAAACATAGGCTACTTTACATTAGGCAGTAGGCTACGTTATGCATATTTAGATTTTTTTTTATTATATATTTGCGGCCATAGACTTCATGGCCCTTCTTAATTATTATAACTTCTTTAGTCTTTCAGTGTGGTTTATGCAAGTCCGATATATTTTTTTTATTTACATTGTCTTAAACACTACAATACAAGATATACACGAAACTGATTAACTCTATGTGTCTATGACGTTGAATACCAGCTATTAAGATCATTTTAATATAAAAGTGATAGACTAGCCATTCAGGACCGAAAATTTAATAAAAATAACACAGTACAGTATAAAAAAGGTGGCCTTATCGCACAGGCACAAATACTCAAGAAAACACAAATTTTGAAAACTAAAACAGCATTTAGCTATTTTGTTGGATTAAAACCTCAAAATGTTGGATTAAAAACCTCGGTATTTTCTAAAATCAACGCAGCAAGCAGATAAAGGTGGATCTATTCCACATGTAGAAAGCAACATATTATTCTCGCAGTAACACTATCAACCATTAAGAAATTGAATGTTTATTTTCGGTTTCGATGTTCTATGCTATCAACCGTCCAACCATCAAGTCAAAGTACAGTCGTAGAGATAATGAATGCGAGTACAATTTGTGAGTCATTCATTTAAACTGATGAGATATTTCCGCCAGCTCACATCCCACATGTCAATACATTGAAGATCAATGACTCTACGAAACGATTGAGTGCCTCTGAGGGCCAGTGGTTAAGGCGTCTGCCTTTGATTCAGAGGTCGCGGGATCGATTCACACGGGAAGCATACTTTGTTTAGTTGTTTCCAGTTTGGTTAGGACATTGCAGGGTTTAATCACCTGATTGTCTGATAATAATTAAAGAAGGCACGGTAAGCAGTGGTTCCGACTGCCATTTCATTAAAACACATCATAATCTTATTGTTCTGATTTCCCTATTAAAAAAGGTTACGTTAGATCAGATGGCAGTCGCTCCAATGTAATATCCAGTTCTGACTAATCTGGTATCATGATTTAAGCGTACTCTGGGCTCCGAAGCGTAAGCTGACGACGCAACTAGGAATACACGCTAAGATAAAGAAAACTCTACCAAACGATTGAGCAAATTCTCCTATTATCATCTTTCTCTTACATTTTTAGTTGTTATGAACTTATGCTGGTCTGGCTTAGTCTTTGGTTACCATGGTTGTGAAACAATATGCACGCGATCCATTGCGAGGTTAAACCAAAACTTTTTAGGTTTCCCAACGTGACTTCCCGGTTTTCGTAAGACAATACCACTGTAGGCATATTATTTTATTGTAAGCAATATTATAGTTTGTTAAAAACTCTTTACTGCACTTACATAAAACATTCAAATTATAGAGAAGGAAAATAAAGTGCGCACAAAGGTGGACTTATCCTGGATTATTTAGAATCGTTTCTGTTACAGAGCAGGGTGTATAGGGCCGATTGACTATATAACCCATTAAATATAGATGAATTATCTATCTATGGTATACTTAAATTTGTAACTCGTTTGCCCGAAAGTTATACTTATTTTGATGATTTCGACGTAAAGTGTAAGAAAAGAATTTCGGGGGAAAAGTCAATGTGTTGACGGCATAACTCGCCTGTTGTATTGCGTCTCAAATTAGATACCATAGAGACAATAAACGAATTGAATTGAATTGATAATTAATACAGACACATAAACACAGATAATTAATTAATTGATGTGGTTGACTTTACTGTAGAATGTCACATGAACCGCCATTTCTGAGTCCCGGGTCGTTCTGTGAACTCCTGTGTATTTATATGTCACACGATATGACCAGTCATGCAAGACATGAAGCATGAGTAGCGTTAGAAGCTTGTAGATATACTTATGTCGCAGATTGAAATACAAAAACGTGGTATTGCACTTAGATCATTTTAGATAAATGACCTAAGATTTTGACTATTTGTTTGTGTTCATCATCTTAAATTGTCGTAGAACCAAGAACTAGACATGATAAATGCCTCTCATTTTTCAATAAGACTTCCAAATATTTGTGGATGGCCCAAATAGCACAGGCAGAATAGAATGGATGAGATGATATGCTTTGCCCGGCAGTATCAACGTCACTAATAAAAAATTATGTCCCACAGACTCCACACGCAGGTATATATAAAAAAAAATTAAAATATTGGTTAGATGTAAGATTTACTATGGAGCTATAATTTCCACTCATGTCCCATTGCAGAAAGCCGTTCAGGTAGGCTGCAAGATTTTGGTTTCATTTTATTAACATATTTTTTTACAACATAAACATTCTTTATTATACTTTTCCATGGTAAGGTCTACCATGAGTCTATAATTCACGGAGTGCGAACAAGGCTTCGTACAGTCGCGGTAATTAAAGTCAAGCCCCCTAGTTCAGCCGACTGTACGTCTAAAGGCACTCCGCCTCGACGAATTTTAACGCCAGGGCTGATAATATAATAAATTTTAACTACCTCTTACATTTAGGGTTATCACCTCGACTCATTAAACTATCACTTGTACTGAAAATTTTATGTAAACCTATAATACTTAATATGAAGAAAAGTCTGCAAACCTTACCTTCTAATACTAAACTAGATAATGGCATTTAGTATAAGATACATTTTTTTTCGGGAAAGAAAAGCAGAGTCGACAAACTATTATCGGCTTCACTTCGCTACTTAACGTTACGCCATGCGTCTTTTTATCTACGTCCATATTAGGAGATACATCATGCTATATCATAGCTTATTTATAACTGTACAATCGTGGGACTAGGCGCGAGCAAACGCTAGATCACAGAATAGATATACGGATACTCTGCATTAACAAGGTTTAACCCAGAATGTTCCACAAAACACAATTTACACTATCAATATTCAGCAACTGCAAACAACACTTAGCACAAGTTTATCTCACCTATCTTTTGACATCCTTAAATCCCCTAAAGGGCCATACGTCACATTAGTTATGGGCCCCTAGCCTTGAGTCCGTGAACCGAATTATCTCTGTCACTTTGGGGCCTCCCCTGCAGTCCCCACTATACTAGGGGACAATAAAAACGAAACACTTATTTCTTTATCTGCAAAATATATGTGACAAAGTAGCATTTTTGATAGTTTTGTGGTTTGAGATTGTGTTTTTATTTGTTTATTTTTGTAGCGTAATTGATCAGCTAATCTTATATTTTCAACACAGTTGCTCGTAAAGGGGTTTTTATTTCATAGCACTTAGGTATATTATGGGGCTTAATAACAACTAGTTGTTTATAGTTCACGTAATATGTCTACATTTCTATTAACTACGACTACTTTTTAAATCAAATAAAGTTTAAAAAATTAAGGGAGCACAGTGCATATATACTAAGTGCTCTATAAAGAAAAACATTTTAAACTTCAAAGAGCTACGGAATAATTGATAGGTGAATCCGAGACACGCTTGACCGGTTTTATCCCATGGGCTTGGTCAAATTACATATTGATGTTAAATGGGTATACTTAGATGACCGCCATAAAAAAGACACGGCTTTTTAGGTACGAAGTGATAGTATGATAGACCTACGTATCTTATCAGTAAGAATGCATTTAGTATTTTGCTAGGAAATGCTTTTAGCATTAAGCCCGTCTATTGTGCATTACAGTTCGTAATTTGTACAATGAGAGTTAAATAAATAAATATTTGTATGTATTTAAGATTCTTTAAGTCTTGAACGGGTTATCAGACATAGGTCGTATAAGAAATCTTGCATTCCTTCGAGTAACATAGGCTAAGTGACGTCATAACAAAAACAAAATGGATTATTCACGCAATAAATGACAAAAATATTTGTACATTAGAACAAATGAAAATTATTAACGTTGTTGCTAACATTTTAAAAAAATGGTTTATGTGAAGTGGAGTTTATATTTTACTCGTTTTCTAAAAACGTAACAAATGTAGAAACTTGGGCATTTACAATAACGGATTTGAGTCAATATTGTCTTTAAAAAGAGAATCTACTACCGTTTTCATCGTTATTGTTATGCAAATGATCTAATTTGAATTTGGCCTATCATCAATGAATAATGCAGTACTTTGGATAAAGGTCGTAGTTGGAACCATCATGATTTAGCGATGACGTTTCATCAAATATAACCGGAATATCTAAGGTGTAAGTTCAAGTATCTTTCTGACGGTCACGATAGGTAACTTACATCTTCCAAATAACTTACCCCTTCTACTCCCCTATTTCGGTCCAGTTTTATGTCTAATTCGTTTAGACCACACGGCTCTGGAATGCTCTACCTACATTAAAGAGACTAACTAAATTCGCTTTCAAAAGAAAAGTCAAAATTCACCTCACTAGCTTATTATCACCCTAAACTATCGTCATCTTTTTCCGTTTACATCTCTTCTTTTATGTATGTTTATGTATGTATATGTATAGTTATGAATACTGTATGTAAATCTATGTATGTTTATTTAGCAGTAAGTGTTTTTTTTTCTCTCATTGTATTTTTAAGATAATTCGCGCTGCACATAATTTTTCTGTTTTTCCTAATGGTTGACTGGGAAAGAATGCTTTTAGCATTAAGTCCGCCAATTGTAAAAGTATTTTTTTTAACTTGTGGTACAATAAAGATTCATAAATAAATAAATTTAACATTTTAACTTTTGCCCAGAAATGGGACGAAATAGGTTAATAAATAAAATAGGTCAAGTGCGAGTCGGACTCGCGCACGAAGGCTTCCGTTTCCATCCAAACAAAACAAACAAACATACAAACAAACAAAACATCTAAAAGTCTATACAAACCGCAAAAATCATGTCTGATGTCCCCTTTAAATATTTATTTTACTTTTTTTTTGTATTTGTTGTTATAGCAGCAACAGAAATTCATAATCTTATTAAAAAAAATCAACTCTCTATCAGGGTTTATGAGATACAGCCTGGTAAGGGACGACAGCGATGTCTCAGTAGTAGGGTTCCGTCTTACCCTTTGGTTACGGAACCTTACATGGAGTAATTATAAAGAGGAGATGCCTTAATAAGCGTTTTGTAAGAAAGCGTTTGTGAGGCTACACGGGGCGGAAGGCAGACGTGCGGGGTGCTTGGTTTCGGCCGTGGCTCCAATCATAGAGCACGAGCAACGACAAGCTCCGCCCACTGCAGTGTCGGCGAGGCGCCAATGAGTACGTCACTGCGCCATTTCAAACGGCATCTCCCCTTTATAATTACTCCATGGAACCTTACATTTGACATTAAAAAAAACATATTTTCAAAGCACAATATCGTTTAAAAGAATAACAATACAGCGGACCGATATAAATAAAACTTCGAGGTTCACATGCTATGCAGTATGCAGTCTGGAGTTTTGTATGAACTTAGACAAGCCCTAGGGGATCTTTACAAGAACGAGACGTGTTTTTGTTATCTCATATGTATATATACGGACGGACTATAATTTATCTGAATAGTATGCTGATGACAGATGTTGTTGTGACAATGATATACACAACAAAGAAAGAATTAATAGCGAAATTGTTCCATGCGATGACCAAGGGAAATAGAGATCACATAGAGATTCATTTTTATATAATAGAGCAATTAGCAAGTAAAAGATTATTCGGAATCTTTCAATAATGTAACAAGCATTTATGACTTCACTCAGAGACTTTCTTTAAATCTAAGTTCATCTCAAGCAAATTCATCAAACTAAAAAAAAACTGCCGCAGACGGAGAATTTCTAAATCTAACTCATTAGTATAGGTATACCAAGGAGTTGTTTATGATAATCTATAATCGCAAAATAATTTTATAAGTGCTTGTAACTTTAACTTCCGCAAAGTAACGCCTGAATTAATTAAAAAATAAATATTGGGTATACTAATATTTGAAAAAAATTAACTGAGTGCGGCTGAGTATTTACTTACAGTTGGGGTCATAATAGTACCTTTACGCCGTGTCCTTGATTAACCCCTTTAACCAACAGTTGTGTATGACGACACATAAATTATTTAATCGGTTGTTATTAGAGACAGTCCCAAGGGTTAAATCCCAAGGGTTCGTGTTTTCTTTGTTTAACACCAGGATTTTCCATTAATGTACTGTTACGCATACATACGATTAAAATAGCGTATTTATGTTAACCATTTAAAGTATGACTATATTTTTTATAAGTTTTTCTGTTCCATTAAAAGAAGACTTTTGACCTTTTGTTTGTAAAAACTTTTCTGTGTTAAAAATTTTGACAAACAAACTCATGCAGCGGCCAACACTAATTTCTGATTTCATAAAACTTCTCCACTCGTTTTTGTGGTAGAGGAACAAAGAGGAACAAAGAGGATTCACTCCTTGCTCAATGAAGCAAACAATTTTTTCTGCCTTTCCCTAGCCTTTTCACATTTTGATACGACATGACTTCTACTATTTCCTTTATTTTATTTTTTTATTTTTTATACAACTAAGTAGGCAAACAGGCGTACGGCCCACCTGATGGTAAGTGGTTGCCGTAGCCTATGAACGCCTGCAACACCGGGGATGTCACGAGCGCGTTGCCGACCTGTTCGCTATCAGCACAGCGACCTCTCTGGAGCCTGGCGACCCTACTCACCAGCAGGAACACAACACTGCATCACAGTGTTATTTGTTCTATACTAAGTTATAATTCTACGCGTAATTTTCATTACTCATTAAAATATTCAGAGCAGGTAAATTAAGATTGCTGTTTATTAGTGAAATGAAACTTAGCTCTTTCATATAATTTGCGATTCGCGCCAAACAGCCGTAGAAATATTAATTAAATTGGAAATAACGTTGAGGCTTAATGTGACCCTTCCACGTTAATGAGCATTTTGTGTGACTTTCTAACCTTGTCATATTGCGGTATAGTCTGTGGGCTAGGCTAGACAGTTGAGCCATATTTTGTATACATCTGTGCCTTCTACTGCTTTCTTTTTAATTTTAGAACGCGACTTTTGGTGCGCCAAGGGCAATAGGCGTGGCGAATAATTTTCGATTTCATGTTCAAATGAAAGACCTCAATATAATAGGCACAATGGTAAAAAAACACGTCGATAAAACTTAACCTAACGGAGATATGACGAAGTTAAACTCACGTGCATTCTGGGCGATACCAAATGCTCCATACTAATGGACTAATGGGTACCTAGCGGTGTCGTCACGCCTAGGTAATTTAACAAGGGTGAGACTAACATTTGTTCGAGAACTACCTTAAATATTGCGATTATGTAAATAGTTCCTTAATTATTGTTTCTTTATTTTTATGTGTTCATCGATTATAATATATTTTTTTTTAAATTTTATATTTTTAAAATGGACTTTCCCATCGATTTTTAAATTGTTATATAAAATCGTCTGTGCAAAATTTCAAAGTGAACATTTCAACAATGAGCTTATTTAAATGTATGCTATCTTGCCATTACATTACTTTTTCCATTTTTGAACCTAGTCATCTACCCAATAGTTGTTGACATGGTAGAAAAAGTCCATAGCTTTTAGTCCGTCATTTACATGTTTTGTAATTTTTAAAAGTTAATTAAATAAATTAATAGATCTAAATTTTTTCACTAAGCAAAATATTACATATATATTTCTATCATAGAATAAGAAAAGTGCACAATTGAATCGAAATTGGATTTCAATGACAACTTTTGACGTTTCAGGTATTCTGTTACTAATATTAAGACCAATCGTATGCCATTGAATGCAACTGGAAAATATTGCTAATCAAAAAATCATCAAATTTTTCAACAATCTTCCTGTTATTTACCATTTAATTACGTTTTAGTTGCAATTAAATTTAGATTCAAAATTGTGTTAGCAGAATACCAATATTGAGCATCTCAAAAATGGACCGTAATTGAGTCGTAATTGAATATCAGTTGCATGGTCTTTTACAGTTTATTAGCGGAATTGACCCCCAGATGACTAATAGGCTAGTTTCCAGGGTCAAAGGACAAACGATAAAAAATTAGTCCGTCATTTAGGGAGTCAAAAAATATTAGTGGCGTATTTTTTCATTTGAGCGATAAATTATAAAGATATAACGCATCAAAGTTTAGGAGTGGGGGCTCGTGACGTCACATATTGCAAAAAGTGTAGCACACTGTGACGTCACACGGAATTTTAACGCGCCATATCTTTACCATTCTATGTTTAATTTTCAAAAGAAAAAATACGCGTGCAATATTTTTTGGTTATTTAACTGACGGACTAATTATATTTTTTTAGGAAACTAGGCTATTGTTTTTTATCTTTCTCTTTGTTACGTTAGTACTATTAATAATACTGTGCCTTTGTGTGAAAAAAATGTGACGTATATTATGATAAAGTACCGCTAATGAGTTGTTCTTATTTGAACATAGTTCATCCATTCTTAAATTAAAGCACACTAGCTTTTTCCCGCAGTTCCGCCTGCGTCAAAAAGTAGCCTATGTTTGACTCCGGGTCTTCAACTATATTCATACCAAATTTTATCAAAATCCGTTCAGCGGTTTAGCCGTGAAAGCGTAACAGACAGAAAGACAGACAGATAGACAGACTTTCGTATTTAAAATATTAGTATGGATGTTCTTTTTATTTGAAAAACATTCATGTTTTTTTGTTTAAAAAAAAAGATCAAGTCTTTAATCTTGTGTTTTTATTTATTCTAAGTTTATAAATCTAAAAATTTTTATTAGTTAATGAAGTTTAAAAATATTAAAAACGTAATTTTTCAAATACATAAAATGTAATGTCGAAATTTACATCGAGTACATTGAGAAAGGAACGCTTATTCCGTGTGCGATTTCAATGCTCTTTGTAGATCTGTAATGTTAAAATTATCAATATTAAAAAAACAGATAGTTTTAGAACTAAGAACATAGAGAACACGCGTGAGATGGCGCGGATAAAACTTAGTACCTATCTCATGTAGTTTTTCTTCTATCCGTCTGTGGAATATATTTCTTTGCGAGTCGAAAAATAATAATTAAACATGTGGCGACCTTTACTGCTATATTATTGGTCTCCTGTAATTGGAGGAGCTCGTTAGTTGAGCGCGACCCGCGTATCGGTAGCAAATGCGCGTGTCAAGCGACGACGTGACGCGACACTATTGGATTGGTCGCCATTTTAGTGGCATTTTCTATCTTGAGCTCCTCCGTGCTTCGGAAGACACGTTAAGCTGTTAGTTCCGGTTGTTATCGATAGATAGCAGTCGTGAGGCTGTGTCAGATGCCTTTTGGCAGCCTGAAGCATTCTGACAGTGTTGGCCACTAACACACCTCAGGTCATGTTCCTGTTGGTCTAGTTTCCCTGTTACAATGGTTACGGTCAGACGGCAGTCGCTCCATTGTAATTACCAGTTCCGCTAAATCTAGGACTATGACTTACTGCGTACCCTAGGCTCCGAAGCGTAAGCTGACGCCGCAACTAGGAATACACGCTAAGATGTGGAGATCTGTAAATCTTCGACCGTGGAGGAGACGAAGCAATTGGGGCATTTCAATAGGCATGCCGACTAGACAGCTCCTATCCAATCAATATGGTAGGCACATTAAATTTAATGACTGTTATTTATAATGATATGTTTTTATCCACAGCTGAGACGGCTCTTAAAGCCGTCGGGAACGATTCAGCTAAGAGTAACCAAACAGATACAAAACTGCCGCCACACGACGAACCCAACATGATAGTAGGTGAGTATCAAACTATTTTATCATATATCTAGATATTCCATACGGTTCCACCCGCCTGTGATGTGTATGTGTAACATCATATAAACTTTTCCAGGTGCCTAAAGCCGGGTCTCCTGTGACCCTGTTCTGTGTAAGCGTGGCCAATTGTTCATACAAAATGTTTTCTTATTTTCTGGTACAGGAGACACGGTTTAACACAGAAATATTTCAATCCGTTCTTAATAGTTGTAAACGTTCATACAAACACTTTAAATTCATATAAATAATTTATTTATATCTGATGGAAACAACCAGTAAAATCAGACATGACAAAAATATGTTTACAGCAAAAAAAATATGTGGGAATGTGTGTCTGTCCATGGTATCGTAGCGTGTAAACGGATAAGCCGTTTTTGATGCAACTATTTTTGTTTAATTTGCTGTAGTTCATGAATATCGGTTTAGCTATTTAAAGATAATCAGCTTATTTTATATTAAGTTTCACCAATGTTAAGGCATCCGATGGTTTTGTTGGTGTACAGTAACGCTAGTATCCCTAAGAAAGGAAGATGTGAGTATGGAGTACTTCCTTCACACACACACACACACACACACTTTCGAAACTTATGGCAGACTAGCTTCCGCCAGCAGCTTTGCACGCGTGTTTCTCGGTATTTGCGACCACAAGTAGCTTATGTACGTACATCGGCATGGTTCAAATTTATGCCAAATTTTTGTCTATTGTAAAGATAACAGACAGACAGACAGGCAGACAGGCAATTTGAAATTCACATTTACGTCTATGTGTCAGTGAGAATATCTTCTTTTGTATATTTAGATTACTTACAAACATTCACCACGAAACACGGGTTCAATGAAATGTTTTTAAAAATATGAATCTTAATTTTGATCAAAATCGTAGTTTATTTAAATATTTGTATACAAACTTTCAATCCCTCTTTCACCCCATTAGGGTAAACATTTTTCAAAATACCTTCTTAATGTTCGTTTGCATTATATTTAGGAGCTCGCGTAATAAATTTCATGGAAGTTTAGACAGCTTTAAATATTCGTCATACAAACTTTTAACCCCTATATTGCACCCTTAGGGGGTAAATTTCGTTAAACCACAAACCACGTGTTCAATGAAATGTTATTAAAAGCATGAATCTTAATTTTCATCAAAATCGTAGCTGATTAAAATATTTTTTTATACAAACTTTAAGCCCCAATTTCACCCCTTTAGCGTAAAAAATTGTCAAAATAGTATCCACTTGATTATAAAATCTTGAGTGAGGTGGAAATACCTTGAACTAAAGGTGGATGGAAATAGGAAAGATTTTTTATAACACTTCTATAATCTGAAAACTTTCATAAAATTCGACCCCATATTAGATACAATCTTATGAACAATATATTATTTCAAGGTTAAAATACCCTCAATCACCGATAGAATTTCCCTTTATATTACAAAGTACATTGTGTAAGTAACTTCTATGCATAAATAATGGACAAAATCTTCAAACTCAAGTCTCGATTACCCTACTTACGTCAAATTACCAGGCTTTTTGTCGACAAGTACGCCAGCGTCGAGCAATTAGTCGTATAAAATTGAGACCAGCTGTAATGCTTATGTTGTTAATTGTATCAATGTCTGTCTCCTAAGTCTCTTTATGAGTCTCTCATCATATCGGTTTACTGGTAAAAATGCTGGTCTGCCTACTTTTAGGGCTTTTGACCTTCGTCGTATATTCGCTAACTAATAAATTACATGATGAAATTGAAGACCGTGCGAAGAAAAGCAAACCCCGAGTTTAGAAGCTATACAGCCGAGGCTTGCGGATATCTCTGAAATACCCTAGTAGGTCAATGACAATATCATGTTTTCAGTATCAGTTATCAATATCGTCAATATCATGACGATATGATTACTGCAAATTCTTGAAACAAAAAAAAAACACTCTCCTTTGAGGGGGATTTTATTAGAGTTTGAATTTGCGATCATTCACGTCTAAGTGCGGCTGTAATTTTATCCCAATTTCATATTTTTACATGAGCATGAAAGATAAATATTGTCATGATTATTTTCTATGGTTTCGACACGTGCGTGTTTTATTCACTATATATAAAATCGAATACTTTATCAAAAGGTAATTTATCAGCTCAATTTATATAGAGAAGGTTGCCAACCAAGCCGATCTATTGATTTTCCCTGAAATCGCCGTCAGAAAAGGTTAAATAGAAAAATGAGAGAATGTGAACAAAGAAATGAAACTGTCATGGAACAAATAGATCGCTATTAAATCTTTCTGCCCCAAAGAGGATATTATTTACTCCTTGGAAAGCATTTTGATATGTCAGTTTCATTTCAAGTCAGATGTTAGAAACTTGGAATAAAGTTATTTATTTAACTAAAACATGTCTGTAAGATGTTTTGGAAATTGTAATAAGAAATCATAATGGTCAAGAGATATGTTATAGGTTGAGTATTTTATAATTTATAAGAATTTGACTTCCAAGCCACGAATATTTTGGTTGTGAGGACAAATTTAAGGTATTTGTAGGGAAATTATTGAAACGCATCACAGATAGTAAGGTAATTTGAGGTTTCCATACAAAATAGGTACTAACGATAACGTTTGCAAAACCCCACGACAGAAGGACAAAATAATATTACAGATCTGGTGTTTGATACTCTATATTTTACTTACTTACTTCGTCGGCTCAGCGACCCGAAGTGGTTCTTGGCCTCCGAAACGAGAGAGCGCCCGAGTGCTCCGTTCTGCGTGATGGTTCACCAGTTGTCAGCTCCCATCTCTCGCAGATCAGCCTGCACTGCATCGCTCCAGCGGTATTTGGGACAGCCGACTGGTCTTCTGCTTACTACCTTCTACAGATAGGCTCTAAATTTTCACCGGTGAAGAAGAAACTATAGGGAGAGATTGGAGTATATTCTAATCTTAATTTCCAGAGTAGATCAAAATTCTAGGGACAGTCTTTCTATTTGTTTTGCATGGTCATAAATTACTCCATAAACTATTTATAGTTGGATCCAATCCTAACTTCCCAATATATATATTAATAGCAAAAGTGAGTGGGCATATGTGTGTGTTTGATTGTAACATATTCACACTTCATCTACTGAACTAATCTTCCTAAAATCAGCACAGCATGCTATGCTATACTAGCAGCAGTACTGAGAAGTTCCAATCCCATGGGATTTACGAACGCGTGCGATGCCGCGAGCAAAAGCCAGTAAGCAATAAGTTTTGAATCCTGTTATTTTACACTTTTTAGTGTTAATTACAATTCTAATATTTGTCAGTGGCGGAGTAATAACGAAGCAAAAGTTTGCAACTCTGTCAGATAAAGTTTTGCTAAATTGAAGTCGATTCCAGTCTGACTTCTGATTGGAGTGAAGCAAAATTCTCACTGAATGCAATCAATTCAGTGGAAAGTTTCATGGAAACTAATGATGTTTTATTTTTAGGAGGAAATTGTGTTTGTCGAAAGAGATGCAAGGGCAATTGATAATTGTCTATAGAACCCATATTGTCTAACATATGTTTAAATTTTTAATGACTGTTTACATGAGAGTCGACAGTTTAATAACATTCTTATGTTCACTATTTACTTTAATAACTGGTTAGCCTTTGTTTTAATTTAGTTTGATTAATAAATCAATGGTTAAGATATTGTTGGTAAACTAGGGTCTAAGTTGGTATGCTCTGGTTAGTTTATAAACCACCTACATACATACATACACACCATCACGCCTTTTTCCCGTAGGGGTAGGCAGATACTACGGATTTCCATTTGCAACGATCCTTAAAGACTCACCTCGCTTCTTCTACGCTCATCACTCCCTTCATACACGCTCGTCGATTACGGTTACTCCTGAGTTCCTGACATCTCCCTTTTTTAATAAACCACCTTATTACATAATTTTTTTGTATGCCTATTTCGGTCAACTTCAAACGTCGATAATTTGAATAATATACTTAGATCTATTTCTTTAATAGATCAACATTTAAGAAAAAAGCTTTTATTCTATGTACTAAAAAAAAAATTCCGAGAAAAACATTGAGAAAGTAACGTATTTTAGGAGTTTCGATGCTCTTTGCAGATTAAGGCTTTTCAAAACAGTAACGATTTGTTTTGCTAAATCATCTCGCTGATTGTCACATATTTATGCTTACGTATGCTATTTGGATGACATCCTTATGGACGGAAACGTCTTGACGAGCATCAACTCGTGAATGCAAAATTGATTCTTCAGTGATTATTAATAAAGTTCATTTTTGTTCGCAGATATAGTGATCCCGTCGCTGCTCATAGCGGCTCTGTTTATCGGAAACGCGTTCATCGTGCTCATCATATACAAATACAGAAAACGGTTGGTGTAATTTTGTTGTTTTAGTAGATTTTCCAGGTACGAAAGGACGTTTTTTCAGCAGTGGGACAGATATTGTAAGCGACAAAGGTGGTATTTATTACTTATTCAAGCTCTCCCAGACTAAGTTCAAACGTTGAAAAATCCTTCTTTTATGATAATGTGCTTAATTTATTATCATCATTTCAGCGGCAGTCAGTCCACTGCTGGACATAGGTCTCTCCTAATGATTTCCAAAATGACCGGAGCGTCTGCCTGCGACCTTTTTCAGGTCATAAGATTAATTAGTGGTGTTTAATCATCACTAAATGAAACATTCCATATTTCAGGGAAAAGTTGAAGAATTCTTCTAAGATGTCATCAAAATGATGTATAATGTTACGCTATCACTTCTCGCTAGCAATGATAAATTATTAATTTTCGCAAATAATGCTAAATTTTATTAAAAAAATAAACTACTCTTGAAGACCAACTAGCCACCAGGCCACTACTTTTGATCATATAAACAATTTCACTTTTATTGATCCAAGCGAGAAAAAAGCTACTTCATCGTTTCGAGTCAAAATTGCTATTGAATTCTCATTAAATTTGCTTAATACTTTGCCATCTCTATTATCTGATGATTCGCCATATTTAAGTCTTCCATAGTGCAGGAGACGGGACTATAATATAAAAAAAGATACATAAAAAGCATATACAACCTAAACATATCCCTCAAGTTTACCTTTGGGTTACTGTCATCGTGGCCACAGGAAGGCGGTCCATTAGCGCTGATTTGAGCTGCACGAAACGATTTTAGGGTGGGGCCCCTCTTACGTTCCATATACCACGAGCTTAACGCTTTCACTTGCTTTACCTTGAAAATCGGACTTAATGACTTATCTTTTGTCCTAATTGCGTCCTCAGCTTAGGTATGCTCTGGAGCCTAGGGTAGGTAAGCTATAGGTATGCTTATTGATAATGATAGCTACAGTGCAAAAAAATCACATAATTTTCTCTTTTTCGAAGCGACATATCGCTAAAATGTGATATCTTAATTTAAGTATTAAAAGATTCGACATTATTTTATGGCCTCCACCTATTAATATCAATTGGCATTTGCCTTTGTTCCCAAATCAATAAACCGGTGTTAAAAATATACTTAAAACTGTCAAATAATTATTTCCAAATTAGCTACATGGTTCGTTTGGTTGTGATTTTTCGGACACTTTCTAGAATATATCGAAACAAAAACGTCATAACGTAATACATAGTTACTTATCAGAAAATTCATTTAAATGATATAGAAGTAATATTTTATCCCGATATAAATTGTTTATTAGAAATACTATCTAATCAAAGAAATCTTAATCTTATGAAGGCTGAAACTTCAATGGTTTGCTTTGACGCCGTCATAAGAGACCAAAGGAAGTGGAGCCATTAGTGTTGATTTGTTAACTATTATTGAGTGATTCGAGGGTGGGGTGCCAGTTGCAGCGTTTTTGTCATACTAGGTTCGATGAAATGAAAAAAAAACGTAGTGATACAATCTAAACATGTCAACTTATCTATTTTATCTATGTTTAACAAATAAATGAAGTCCCCACAGCTGGACATTCCTCCCCCAAGGATTTCCAGAGACCACTGAAACTCATTTCTTGCGTTTAGAAAAGATAATATTCTTCTAACATTGCTAGCGTAGCGCTCTCTCTAATATTTACAGCTGTGCTACATCATCAGGTTCATCTTCATCATCTGATAGCAGAGTGTAGGAGATAGTAGTAATTTCGTGCTAGAGACACGATACAAGTTGTTTAGATGCCCAATTTCTCCGGAATACCGATGTGAACTTGAACTTGGCTTTCAAAACAAGAGAGTACGAGAATTTTATATTCTGCGCGGACCTATTATTTTCTTCCCAATAAGTTCTTACTTTAAAACAAGCTTGAATGACGACCTAAAAACCTCTTTATCATAGCAAGATCATT
This sequence comes from Euzophera pinguis, assembly GCA_947363495.1. Taxonomy (NCBI): domain Eukaryota; kingdom Metazoa; phylum Arthropoda; class Insecta; order Lepidoptera; family Pyralidae; genus Euzophera; species Euzophera pinguis. The sequence goes on along the minus strand of OX376156.1, from coordinate 3,959,094 downwards.
CTTACATGTTAATGTTTTAGTCCTACATTTTATACGAAAGTAGTAAAAAAACAACAACATACAAACAAAGAACATGTAAAGAAATCATATTTCTTGAACAACCTGTAGATGCTTTGACAAAAACAGAATTGTACGATTATTAACTATTTGCAAAAGTAATTTCATTAATTATCTGCAGGATGAGGCTAATGGACGATAATTCCCAACTTCAAGAGCACCGCTCCGACCCAGCCTCCAACCCAGCTCCCAATCCAGCTCCCAATCCAAACCTCAATGATTCCGGACTTGAGGAAAAAGAAAGCACGTTGTACCAAAGGGTGTCCAAGTGGTTCTGGGGGACTAAATGAGAAAGTAGTTAAATATGGTACAATTTTTTTTTATAGTTTTGTATGCACATAGATCTACTAAGGCTTGCCTGATAGTAATATACATATTTTTTGCCTACATGCTACTTTCAGCAATATCAAGGTAACGCAAGTTTAAGAGCCTGTAAGAAACTTTCAAACTTTTTTAAATTCAATTTTTTAGGAAAACAGGCATGTATGCATTTATTATAAAGTAGTTATCGTAGCCTGCTAATAACACTGTTTTTTTTTTAAAGATTTCATGTCTCATCAAAAAAATTAACATCTGTTCATTCCAAGCTTAATGCTAGCAAATCATTTGAAATTTCAGTCTATGTGATAATTGATTAAATAAAAGAAGCAGGTTGAATTTCTTATCCTTGCTGTGATATGGGACCTAGAAATCCGCTGAGATGAGAGAAAATTAAGAAAATTCACGTATCCCTCATGTTTCAAGTATTCCCATTCAATATTGCCGTAGCCGTTTTGTGGTTTCAAGGGTATGTGACGAGCATACACGCTCGTATTTGAACCCTGAATAAATTCAGAATATTCCTCTTTGGGTTACACGATCGGGCCATTATAAAACCACGCAATAAATTGCCTTTTTGGCATCGATTGATGGCAATATGTGATACTTTTGTCCTTTTGTTTACTTTCATTTTATTTTTTCCACAATTGAGATTTTGTTTTGAGTTACAAATAAATATTGGTAGAAAGAACAGACGTTGAGGTGTAAGCTGAGCTGTGTGAGATGGAAGCGGTCAACTGCGGGTATTGCGCAAAATATCTCTAGTGCTTCTCGCTACGGAGTGAAAGATCCACGTCGAGTCACTAATGGCAGCAGATATTCAGATACACGCAAGCGCAGATTGGACATGTACCAACCAGACGACCTAAGGAAGGTCGCAGGCAAACGCTGGACGCAGGCCGCTTTTAACCGGTCATTTTGAAAAAAATTACTATGTCCAGTAGTGTACTGACTGCGGCTGAAATGATGATGATGATATTCAGAGAGGGGTAGACAGAGCAAACCCAAAATGTTCTGGCTAAACGTCGCAGTGAAAGAGCCGATTACAAATGATAGTGACGTAGGCTTGGCAGCGGCTGAGGTGACTCTTCCTTGTGGTATACTCCTCCGCCCATAAACAAGGCGAGCTGTAATCAAAGATGTCGAAATTACGAACTGAGTGGAGAAGCAGTAAAGCCGGTGACCGGGCTCCAAAGATGTGAGTTGAGGATGCGATTAGAAAAACTAAAAGTGACAGAGAGAGTTAGCCGTCCATTAGCAAGTTTACTCAACTTTTATTTGGCCGAAATAATTTTCATAGTAATATAGGTAGAAAATTACTCAACTTGAGTGGACTCAAAATTGGCATCACACTGCACGAAGTGTAATTAATTAGTGTATTATTCAATTAGCCCTTACAACAGATTGAAATGAGATTGGGATTCCTATTATCCCCCCAACTACATAACCAAAAGTTTGTACTTCGAAACTTCTCTACAGTATTACCAAACTAATCTTTAGACAGATAAAAGAATTTAAACCTAGACATTTAGTTCTTAAGCTGGGTTTAAGTTAAGCCCAGTAAAATTGCTCTCTAGACGTTGAGTCAATTATTTCTCAGAAACTCTGACCAAGCCGTCGGCTGCAATGCAATTAGCAATGAGTTATTATTCAGTTCGGATGGCTGTTCAAGTGCTTTTAAGACATGTAGTAACGATAATTTAAAAAACAAAAAAGCCGACTGCGTTTCTGTGTAATTTGAAAATAAAAAAAACACAAAGAAATCTGCCATTTTGTTTTTATTTTTATTTTATTTATATATATATATATATATATATACTCAGTGTCACTCTCACCTCACGGTAAAAAATACGAATCTAACGACACCTTTCAAGGTAAAATCCATCGAGCCGTTCAGGCTGCAGAGCAAGCCGAAAAATTATACATCTACATACATATTCTCGAAGAACATAACCCTCCTGACGCAGTCGGGTAAATACTATAAATCGTGGTGCGAACCGGTGTGCTAAGGGTACAAAAGGAGTCTTTCAAGTACCTGAAAAGCCAGTGTTGCTCGTGGTCCACTTACTTAGTTCACTTATGTGGACTGCGGGACCCGGGATTTACCTGAAAGTCTATTGATAATAGTCTGTTGATAATAGCCAGCGTAGGACGTCCACCCAATCAGTGGTCCGATGACAAAGGTCGCAAGAAAACGCTAGATCGAGCCGCTTCAAGATTGGTCCGTAGTCAGACTGATTGAAAATCTATGAGAGTCGTTCAACGGTTGACGATGATAATGAATAATAACGTATTGAGTTAATGGAAGTATGTATCTTCGTCGATATTTTGTTACTCAGTGGTATCTTCGGATAATTGTCTGCCAAGTAAGTAGTTACGATAAAGTTTGAGGTTCAGCAGAAAAGTCAGTCTCTATTTTAAGGTTTACCTGTAGAACAGTTAATTCCTAGAAATAAATTAATGAAAATTGCTTTCATTAGCATGAGTACGTAGTACTACTTGATTTTTACGCACATAGATGCCAGAATGATCTGGAAATACGTGTGTTGGCTTGAAATAGTATAACAATTATCTTTACACTTCTTTTCCATCTTTTGTGCATACAACGGCCTGTCTTTTTTAAAGTGAATAGAGAGTCTATATGTTATTGGAAAAGCTCGAACTGCGGTAAATCCTAAGATTTTACAGTAAAACCTAAGATTTACTAACTCTTAATAGTAAAAGTCCGAACAGTTTTGCGATTCGAACTTTTACCGCCATTCACTTGGTAAATCTTAGAATTTACATTAAAGGCACGGTAAATGTTCACAAAAATACATGTGAAAACGATTTTATTTATTTATCTATCTCCGCATTTAATCGTTTGACATGTTTGAACATTAAACATTAATTTGATTTCTGTTTGTTGCCCGTTGTCAATTAGATCTCATAGACCTACAAAACAATTTCCGTCAAATTATAAATTTATATTACTAATTCGTGATTCTTCGTTTATCATTCTGTTGTTTAACATTAAAATGTCGATCACTTCCGGTGTTCGACATGAAAATTTCGACTACTTTCTGGTGTTCGACATGAAAATGTCGATCATTTCTGTTGTTCGACATGAAAATCTCTAAATATTAATAAATTGATTAATTTATTTTTTCAATTTGTTTGTTAAATATGTTTGTAATAAGTAATTTTTTTTTACTACCTATTAACCCAGATAGACCGACCAACCCATACATGGAATTTGTAAAATAAAAAATTCTACGTCCATTACTTGATGATTTAAATATAAGTTACATACATTTTTAGAAACGTTATTAATTGACAGTTGATGTAATGTACAAATAACTTTGTGGATCGTATAGTTTTTCTTCTTTTTTGTCAAGTGAAAAAATTTGAATTGTCAATTGAAAAACATGTCTTCAAATAGGTTAGCTTTGGTAAGATGCTAACTAATATTTTTTAAATCTTATATTCAAAATAAAAACTATAAAACACAACCAATTAATATTGCAAACAAAGTTTTAATAATTTTGTTTTCGGCATCTTTTATATCATCATTAATTTCTTAATCCCATATATGGGTCCGTCGGCACAAGATGGCACAATCTTAGTATGATAATAAAAAAAAATATATCTAGTTGATGTAATTTCAACAAATATCATTACATTGCATACCATTTTAATCAAAACATAGTATGTTGTAATGAATCTGATTCAATATTTAACATTTAGTCCACCAAATTACCCTAGCGTCTTGCTGTTGAAGGTTCTGGAGAAGAGCGTAATATTTCCAAAATTTGATTACCTACCAGGTTCTAACTTACAGGGGCTACATTGTCATACAATAAACTGCAATAAAAAGTTACTGAAATTTAAAAAAATATGATATATTTTTTATTTTATTTTTTTGCATCATGTGTATCATGGACTCCCATACTAAAAATATTTTTAAATTACTAAAAGACATTTTTTTAAAATTAATGTCAACAATATTGCTTTAAAACGTAGATTAAACATATTTTTATTGACAACAAATGTTGTACTAATATTTTATTGATTCATTCAAAACGTTTTATAGAAAAAGTAAAACGCAGCGCTAGTGCCGACCCACCCATTTATGGGATGTTATTTTCAAGCTTTTCCAGAAAAGTTATATTTTTTTTTACTATTTTTCCTAAGGTACTAGGATATAATAAAACCAATATAAAAAAATTGCATCTTTCTGCAAAGAAAAAAGTTTCAGGCTTATCTGGGTTACTATAAAACAATTGACAGTTTTTTTTTATTTTTTTTGTTATTAACCAAATAATAAGAAAAATACTGATTTTGTTAGATTATGTATTATAAACGTTATGTATGTGAGAAGATAAATTTACTTGTAATATTTTTTACTGTTTAGGAAATATTTAAAATGTGTTTTAAAATTACTCCAAAAAATTTATAAATAATAATAATACCAAATGAAAATAATTTAAATACTCTTATTTTGTTACCTACATAAAACTATATACCTAAAGCTAAAATTAATTGAAATTAATTATTAAAAATAACTCATTGTTTAATTGTAGGTACTAAATTCTAATGGTAAAAACCCCGAAAAAATCGTCCCATTTTCATATATCCTTACATTTACCAACTAATGTCAGTAAATCCTAAGACTTACTCTTTAATCTTAAGATTTACCGTTGTTCGAGCTTTTACAGTAACATATACATAACAGGATAGTCTTTGAAATTTATCTCCATTGAGTCGAAAATTCAATCAAGTAATTACGTGTTTAGCTTAATGAAATAGATTTAAGTTGATTTTGATAAAATTGAGGGCTGTTGAGGGTACACGGTATCTTACATCGGACCGAGTATGGTGACCTTTACGAATTGATACACGGGACAAAAGAAAAAGACAGCGAAACCTGGACTGCGAAGCAAACAGTAGAGGATGCAACCAGGAAACCGCTAGGATTAAGTATTGTATTGTATGACTAACATTATATGGGCAATGCCTGAAATAAATGAATTTTATTTTATTTATTTTATTATTTAAGACATGCAATATTAAGTACGATGCAAATCAATACTAATATTATAAATGCGAAAGTCTTTCTGTCTGTTACGCTTTCACGGCCAAACCGCTGAACGGATTTTGATGAAATTTGGTATGAATATAGTTGAAGACCCGGGGTCAAATATAGGTTACTTTTTGACGAAGGCAGAGCTGCGGGAAACAGCAGTATACAGGAAAACATCGCATATTAGTGAACAAGTTAAAACGTTAGAAAAGTTTAAACGAATCTATTAGGAATGTACATGTATTATTTTGAATGCATTTTTTTAAATAAATAATCGTTAAAAATGTCGAAATAATCGAGAAAGATGGGGAGATCTTTGACCAGCTATGGGACGATAAAGGTTAAAATAAATTAGAAAGAAATATTGGTTCGAATATCCTTGCCCATGCGAATGGGTAGTCACCCTAAAAGGGAGTACTTATTAAGTAATTAAATTATGGTCATTACCCAAGTTCGGTACGGACGAAGTTCGTGTTGTTTCTCCTAATTAGTTATATCATTGTTGTTATAATATTATCTCATATGTTATAACTTATAAACGTCGGTTTATTGTGGGCTTATGTTTATTATAATTGTTGTTCTTGTTCATTGCTACAATAGAATTTAATTTCATGGATTCCAAATTGACATGTTTTGTTGTCATGTGCAGTACTACACGTTTGTGTGTTTTATGATTGACTGACTGATTATTGATTAACTTAAAGACAATTCCACGCAATTTTCATATTTTTAATTTGTCCAGTAAAGCTCAGTATTATTATTTGTTATGTGATAATCAGTTTTATAAAATTGATTAAAGAATGCTCGGACGTTAAGTGCCGATTCTGTCGCATTTCTCTCATGTCTTATGGCTTCAAAACTCCTGAATGCAGTCTCATACTCGCCAACAGAAGGAACGAAAACAAGTTAGCAAGCGAGATGTCGCCTTACAGCTTGTATTGCACCACCTCATTTGCTCACTCGCTTCTGCCCTGCTTTAATAGATGGTGGTAAGCCTTCAGTACTATGAGGTTTCCAAGAATTTTCATCCATACTAATATTATAAATGCGAAAGTCTGTCTGTTACGCTTTCACAGCCTAACCGCTGAACGTATTTTGATGAAATTTGGTATGAATATATTGAAGATCCGGGGTCAAACATAGACTACTTTTTGACGCAGGCGGAGCTGCGGGAAAAAGCTAGTATACAATATTTAAAGTAGTATATTCTCGTGGTAGAGGCACAGGTAGCCCAACTCCAAACACTACTATACATTTGCATCAGAACGTTCTCATTGAGCAAACAATGTTATCCGAGTTTTGTGTTCTATAGGCTATTATTCGCTTACAATTCAATCGGTAGGTACAGTAGACTCTTTATAAAGTTGCGTCTGTAAAAGAAAAGTGGAAAGTTATGTCAATGAACGGTCATGAGGGTGAAAGACAATCCTTGACGGACCTTCCTTCTTGTCGAGTCAAAACGGCTATTGACTGCACTAAATTAAAAGACATCATCCGCTTTTCAAACAATGTAAGTCCAAAAGTGAAAAGTGTCGACCAGAAAAAAAAGTGGGTTATACCTAATCATTTCTTATTATGGCACCAAAGCTATACGCAATATGTACAATACTTAGCCGCCTCTATTTCCTGGTGATTCGTCATAGTCTTCATAATACAAAAGAAGCCGAAACATGAAAAAGTGTGATAAAGTAGAAAAGTATACCAATTACAACTTGTGACCCCACTGTATACGAGACCTACTTAATAACATAAAAATCCATTTGAATTAAAGCCTCCGACGTAATATATTTTGACGTAACGCTGCTCAGTTAAAGCTCTAATTAAAATCCGCAGTCTGGCGGGAATTCATACACGTTCAGGGGTGTATGTGTGTGTGTAGTGATGCTACCGGTCTGTGACTACGTTTATTAAATGTCAATAGGCACTTTGGTTTATGACTGTAGGTATTTCTAAAGTACTAGCTTCTACCAATGGCTTCTACCATTGCATACGTGTCAAAATGCCACTAGAAAGGTACTTTTTTCGGGATGAAAAGCATCCTAATTCCTAACGGAAATTTTAGTATTCCTATGTTATTGGCGATTTCTATGGCGCAATGATTAACACGCCTGCCTGCTACTCAGAGGTCCTGAGTTCCGGTCTTGTCTGAACCCCGGTCTGGTTAAGATGGAAAATGATCTTTTATCATACAGATGGAGTTATTAATAATGTCAACAAACAAACAAATATACATACAAATTCACTTTCGATTTCAGTTAGTTCTTTTACATTAAAGTGAGGCTGAAACTAGTATCCTAACCTGGTATAGTTACCTGTTATCTATGGCTGCATGAAGCCGACACCGTTGATCATTTGTTGTTATTGTAACTTACTTAAACTTCTGCCCAAAAAAAAAACAAATGTCATGTGTATTTCTTTCATGTAAATATTTTACTGGGCGAGTTAAAAAACATGCTGGGATCACTTTTCAAACATAACTAAAAAAAAATTATCTGTGGATTTCAGGATGGAAATATTGTTAAAGCAGTCGCGCGCGCATGCATCAATAAAATATACTTGTACTATTACCAAACTAAATAGGCTTATAAAACCATACTTATGATCTTCTGCGTCTCTCGTATCAATGGCACAAAACTACACTAATTTGGCCCAGTAATACGCAACATCCACGGCCGAGTCTGACGCCACAGCCAAACAGCCCGCGTACGTGCTGCAGGGCAGCTGGGCCACGATAGCAGGTGGTCCATCGTTTGTACTGCGCCACAAAGACAACCTATCGTTGCTGGATAGACCCCACCTCTTCCTGTTCTCCATACATCGGCCCATGCCTGATCGTAGCCTATTGAGTGACTTCCACGCGGTCCATGGAAGGTGGCAGTTTTTCACCATAGGAAGCTGTGATAATTATGATGATAAAGTAAAACTTTTTTATTGTTTACAGGAAAAACGATGACCTGGATGATGAGTTCAACACCATTCCACTAAGCGTCAATGGCAACGCACACAGTGCGGGGAACGCAGTTTAGAGACGTAATTAAATTTAGGGTTATTACACACCAAAGACATACTATTATTACTAGAATAGACAATAGAATAGCATATTTTTATGAATAGAGAATTTGTAGTATTTTAATTAAATAATGATAATAAATAAAACCCTTTCGGACTAAGTTGATTTCGCGTAAAGTTTAAATTTCAAAATGTAGGAGTAACTAAAAAATAGAGAACTACATAGACGGGAAGTCCGCTTTAGAGAGACGTAATCAAGAAATTGTGGTGACAACAGATTATTCATTGAAGCCAGGAGAACTAAATGTTACTAGTGGTATTATTACATCACTGAACGTCTAAAATTAGTTTACCGCACGTTGCCATAAAATGCTCTTTGGTGTGTAATTCTCCGTTTGAAAAGTTAAATTGGTTTACAACAAATTGAAGACGTGCCGCCGTGCCGCCGGTTTGTCGTCAGCCTTAGGCCTTAAGTTACCGTATTTATTTGTTAATTAGATACCCTTAGACACAAATAATAGTCCAGTGACATTTCAATTCTATAGGTGACCTTTAGGATTTAAGTAAGGACTGATATTAATATAATACTCGTTTAAAGTAGACGTTTTATTTCTGTCGCACATCTGTCACTGCCCTTATTTGTCTGTAGTCAATTACGTTTATCGATGAATCATGTCAGCTCTACCTACTCTCAAGTTAAAGCGCTTGCGTGCTTAAGTGCGTGCCAAGCTCAGTTGGGTATAAAGTGCTGAGTATATAAATTTAGTGCCCAATTTTTCTCGTTTGTAAGGACTTTTGCACACGGGGAAATTTGTCAGTTTATCGCTTGTAAGCCGCTGTATTTACTGTAGACAAGTCTGCCACAGGTATTAATCGTTCCAGAGCTGGTCGAACGTCTAAGATCGAAATTGAATGTACATACATGACAAAAAAAAGTGAAAAACACAATTTTGCTCCGTGTGCTATAGAGCTCAGGCTTTTTATACATGAAGAGCTGTAAATTCCTTCTGCATTTTTCGCTCGTGTACATGCATCGTTCGTTATCTTTCAAGCATGACATTATGTCACGCGTTTGTAACTTAAAAATAGGACCCCTTTTAAGGTGTAGGATACCAAGTTATTTGTACTTAGAAATGATTTATCGATAATTTTGTCCTGTTGTATAGCTTATAGTTGAACAAAAGGAGATTGGCGTCTATCTATAGGTATCAATGTGGATTGGTTTCTCTCGGAATCGTTACTGTTTTGTATGTATTTGGCGAAGTCTGTATAAATTCTGTAATAAATAAAAGCACTTTATCTTTATCACGTCTTTTTATTATACATTTTATTGTACTTTTTATAATAGAGGCGAAGCTCTATAGCATTTACTACAGGGAATGCAATCTGGGGGAAAACGCTGTGGTGATAAGCAAATTTCTACATTTCTACTTTAAAATATGTGAACCGACAAAAATTTCACTGTTGACTCGGTTTTCACAATTTTATATTGAAAGTGGTTTATTTTCATGTACTAAACCATGTTTAGTACATGATTTTAGTGTACTATTGGGAATGAAAAAGTGCCACTAGTTCTGTACACAGAACTATTCAACAGAACTAGTGGGAATAAGGGGTAAACCATTTTGCTATTGGTTTCAAAATAATCCTGTATGCACATCGGAAATCATGGCAGGCTAAATATACAAAATTGTTAATATCATCTGCTTCTCAATAGTTACTTGGCTGCCAACCATACCTACTTTGGAGGCTTCGCTTATCTTATGAACTATAAATCGCTACAACTCTAAGGTACGGCTCGCATCGGCCCGGCCCGGAAGGCATTTCACAATGCGGTAAAGAAATTTAAACTTGTTACAAGAAATAATTAAAGTTCATATTTCTGCCACATATACATTTTGCGACGGACATCTCCATCGGTATGCGTCGGGTCAATTCGGAGCCGTACGGCTGTCGCGGAACCCGAACGAAGATTAGCGGTGCAGCGAGACGAGTCATTTGAAGTTGTCTTTAAGAAGGCGTACTGCTCCGCAGCACGTTACGGCTCCGACGCACATGGCCGGCTGCGGCATGCGTCCGCATCCGTTCCGGCCCGAGCAAGCAGGCCGGTCGGTCTGAATCGTACCTAAGAGAGCTTATCGGTGTAAGTACACATGTCAGGAAACTTTAGGGAAGTTTTCGAATAGATATGTTTGAACTACGTATTAGTAAAGCCTGGGGATTATTAGGAGAAATATGGCGGATTTTATAACTTTAAAGTATTTGATATTAGTGTGTGAGATATGGAAATACCATAGAGACCGAAGGTTTAGAAAATTCTGAGACCAGGGTTTACAGGGTTGTTTGTCCATGTAACCCACTTGATAAAAGTGAATGAATATATAATAATACATCTTAGTGAAAATGTTGTTATTGCTTGATTTATATTGGCATAAATATATCGGTCAAACTATTGGTTGGAATAAAAATTGTTTTCTTTGTAATATAGCCTGTTTTTTTGTTGAAAATTAGGATATTATACATTTGTTCACTACATAGGTGGGTGAAACCGCGGGGAACAGTTAATTGTATGATATAAGAAACAGGTTTTCAAGTACTTCTGTAACTAAGCCAAGTGCCGGGAAAAGGAATGTTCACAGCTAATTGCTCTGTTCTACTCATCTTCATAGATAATACACATGAGAAGATATATTTAAACCTAGTGCACCCGTCACTCGTTCCAAGGCTAGGTTAGCGTGCCCTGTGACACACAACTGAGCTGTAGGTATATCTTAGGTATGACGGCCACGGAAAATGCAACGAAAGTGATGCGTTTCTGGAATAACAAAATATAGCAATATTTGAGCTTTCGACTGAAAAAGAAGAAGAATTAAGGGAGTGGGTTGCATGACGGGACTTGATCTAGAAGCACAACGGGTTAAGAAACTGTAGGTTCTGGCCATCGCCTCTCAAATGCACTTTCTATCATTTCGTAGAGTTACATTGTTAATCTACTCTGAACGCCCAGAGCTAATTTTTCGAAATCGCCTCTTAGCTTCTGGATTGGTGACAAAAGGATGTACTGCCGCTTTAGTCTTGTGGCCTACCTAGTCGTTTGCTTAATGGGTTCGAATCCTATGGGCAGCATAATTTTGTAGTGTGTGCGAAGCGTACAACACACGCACTCATTAGTTATCCTTGTAACCTTTTAATAAAGATCAATCATCCATTTCTTTAACCTAGATAAAGGCAAGGGCAATGACCATTTATGTCCTACTTTAAGATAAATATAAAAGCTCTGTCTTTTTAAAAATAAAAGATTCAACATTCAAAATCGAACCTACTACATGCATGTTTCATTATATAACCACCTCTTTCCTTCACAGTTTGTACAATTGTTTTCAGCAATTGAATCACCTAACTTTCTGACAAGAAAGATGCTTTGGAAGACACGTCAAAAAGTGCAGAATTTTATTTTATTTATTATTGTGAATTTTAGAGGTAAATAATTATTTTATTTCATTTTGGTCTTCAAATGTTACTCTCAAGATCATCTGATATGTACGAGCATATATTTTTTTGCACCAATAAATGTCTCTAACGACTTTTTTATGTCTCCTAATTTCTCTGATCTAAGTTGTTAAGTAATTTACAGATTCAAGTAGAAATCCTCTCTGGTGTTATGTTGTAACAACGGCAGCTTAAATATTTAATAATGAGTGTAAACACGCGTGTTTAACACGTTAATTGTGTTCTTGTTACATCTTTAGAAGCAACGTTTGTATTGTCATTGTATTGAAACATTTATAAGGTTTATTGAACTTTACTTATATTATAAAAACAAAAGTGTGTTTGTATATTTGTTGGTTTGTTTATTTTTTTAAAAGGTCAGGGTTTCCTTCATACCAAAAAAAAACTGTTCCCATGGGATTTAAACTACACGGACAAAGCGGCGGGCAAAACGCTAGTACTTTAATTAAATTAAAAGAATAGTAAAACAAACGCAAGAAAGTATTTCTGTACCACTTAAATAAAGAAGTTTTAATTACCTATTTCCTCTAATATCTAAATATAACTTTCGAAATAAATTCTTCCAAAATTCTATTGCCTCTACAATGGCATTTTATGTGTGCCACTGCTGGATATCAAGGTAACTAACGAAACTCTATGAAAAATATTAACGCAGTCACTGTACTAGATACACAGATCTGTTTTTTGTAAATTAAAAAATTACTTTAAAGTCTCGCTAAAGTAAGTCCATTAATTCTTCAGTTTATTAACTAACTAAACAATTTCACACACAGTTTCCCAAACTTTAACTGTATTACAGCATTCATTAGCACTAAAAGTTCGTGCGCGTTGCAATTAAGATTTTAGTAATTAGCAACTTAGTCGGCTGGTACGACTAAAATTCGAAAATTACATTCACATGAGAGTTACGACAGTTACTTTAATAGGGACTAGGTGAGAGATAGTATCTTGATTAATAAAAGTTAATTTATGTGATTTTTTCGCTTCTGAGCCACCGTTCTCGTACCATCTGTACCTGTTACCACAAGATTTTATTGACGCAGACGCTAGCGACCGCGTAAGATTTATTATGGAATTTCTTAGTTACGTCACTATCCGCTGTGCAGGCTTGCCATACTAAATTGTTAACGCAGTCACTAATGTTTGCGTCAATAAAATCTTACGGTTCGTCAATCATGCTGGTGGTACGGTGGGTAATTATTCTTTCCGAAGATACCACCGTAGTGCTGGGACACACTTCATACCCCCCTCCCCCCCCCCCTCCCCCCCCCCCCTCCCCCCGGTGGTACAGTGGGAATTAAATAGTAAGTAATTTCCATTCAAATGGTGATCGCATTCTCTTGGTCCTACTTTTTTTCTTATCAATAGGACCACGGGCATGGTTATTTCAGTCTTTTATAACGATAAAGGAACAAGGTTGAGAGAGGTCTCTCTACCTTGGGGTGCAGGGCAGAGAACCTCCTCGAGTGCCCGGTCCTTTGAAAGCTTTGCATTCTCACTTGATCCCAAGGATCCGGTGAGAGGGCGGGCTGACAAGGGACTCGGGACGGTGCACCCTGGGCGACAGTTAATAACTCCCTGGTAGTCGGGGTCTTATTAGCTGTCGGCCAATTTCTGCCAACAGCCCACTCCACCGCCGTCTATGATGAGACGGCGAATGGATGTGGGTCTGGGGGACGGGCGTGGTCCATTTATGGGCCACTGCCCGATTTGGGGGGGGCCGAAAGGCCAATTGAGGGGGCCGCAAGGCCATGGCTGGAGGGCGTCGTGGTAGAATGCTAACGCGACCCCATGGCGCCCTCAACAGCCGGTGCGGAAACGCCGGAGGGGTTTTAGTGGGTAGTCTGGGCCGATTAGCGGCCCAGGAGTCCCACACTTTGTGCGTAAATGCATTTCCCCTCCGTTAACAAAAAAAAAAAAAGGTCTCTCTACCTTGTGGCTTTTTATATCCACTAAGATATTTTACGTGTTCTTACTTCGTTAACTAATTAATTTTAGTATTTGTCAGGTTAACGAAGTGGTCTATGCTTAGCATAACTTCATTATAATATAAGTATTTACTTACTGCGTTGTCTCAGTGACCCAAAGAGGATCTTGGCCACACAAGAGATCTCCACTGTTCCTTGTTCAACGCAGCCTCTGGTTCCTTTAATATAACTAAGCAGTATATATTTTTATAATTAATTTGCTTGTATAGTCGGATGGTACATTTGTTCATCTACTTCATGAACTCATTATCAAAGTCAAGCGGAGTCGTAAAGCGACTTATAAATCGTCGACATACGTTATTAACTTTTTTTTTATCCCAGAAAGTTGGTTTCCTCTAGGGCCTACCCTAAAAATTTATAAAATTATTTATTTTTAGGGATACAGAACTGATGGTTAAGTGGAGTGGAATTAGATATATGAGTTATTATGATATTAGTAGTAATGATTTAACTAGCGGACCCTGGGCTCCCAAGCAGACAGCTGAGGATGCAACCGGGAAGGCGCTAAGATGATGATGATGAGTATTGATTTAATTATCTCACGAAGAAGAAGGCAAAGTGAACCTGATTACTTACTCGAAAACTGCGACTCTTAAAAAGGCTTTTTAACAGAATAACATAACATAATCAGAGAATCATTACTTCTTACGGGAGCTGAGATCGTCAATGCTTAAGGTTTCGAAAAAATAGGGTGATTCACCAATATCGGTGCAAATAAGAAGAGCAAACAGGACAAAACCAAGGTAAATTAAAGCTATATTCCTCCCTAAATTGGGTCACGTATGTCGTAATGATATGTACCGAGGTATTACTCAGCCAAAATAAATTTTATTGGTACTCTTAGCATAACCCGCCCACGCGCTGTTTCTTAGGAAATGAGGAGGCTCAGAAGAAATTGATATTACGGTTATTTCTTGGAAGCAATTACAGGTGGATAAATAATTTGGGGTTTTTGCAGACGGAAGGATATAAACCGGCCCTTGATTTCTGAATGTTTATGACTGGGCATTGTGAATTGACTCCTGCGACGCACGTCCTTTCTTCATATGGCAAATTGATGTATGATATCTGTGTAATCGTGGTCAATAATTTTATATTTTTAATAAGAAAGTGAAACCATATTTTTAAAGTCCTTAATTCATTCAAACGATATCTCTTATTTATTTATTTATTTTATACAAACACTGACAGCACTTACAGTTTCCCAATGCGTGCTGTGAGTTAGGACAGGACATATTACACAGGTTTATGACACTCATACATTATACACGAATGAACAAAGGATTTCAGCTTATCATAAAATACATCTACGTTTGGCAAATGAGCAATCAAGGCGCCAAAGAGTACCATGGCCTGGTTAGTGGGCGCGTACCGCATGGTTTCCGTGGCCGACATCGCAGCCACGAGTAGTGGCCGGTTGAGTAATTGCCTATAGACCACTGGGGTATAAAAGCTGCACCTAGCCAGAGCCGGTGGGTTGACGATTTTTCCATTTAGTAGCAAGTAATAATGAAGGAGTATGCTGCATTTTCGTCTAAGCTCCAGTGTATCTAAGCCTACCATACCTGATACATACAGCGACGGATATAAAAAGGGATAATATCCATACATTTTTTTATATAAAGAACGGGCGAATCTCTTACTTTCAGAAGAAAAAAGAAATAAATCTAGACTTACATTTATGCTTATGAGCACATGAGTCTAGGGGTATTTCCCATTTCGACAATAAGAAAACTGTCTATCGTTTCCCTTTCGACGCTGAATGCCAGATACTCATGCTACCATAAACGCAAACGACCATATTTTCAACAGCATACTACCAGATATGCAGAAGTCCTGTATTTTTTTCACAAATAAGTTATTCTTCTATTTTACTAATATCTTATCTTACGTATGGGTCCTATATTCACGAAGCACGTCGAACCTCTCGGTTCTTTTGTACAAACCCTACGCCTTACTCACCCAAAGCAGGATTTCTAAAGAAGGACTGCATGAGCTTCAGAACATCACCTGATGCGAAGTGCCTGTACGTAGCCCTCTTTTTTCGAATATGCTGTTCCAAAAAGATTCGCTTGCTAGCGTATGAGTAAAATTTTAATAACTTACTTTATAAATATTAATTGGTTGTTTAATTACGATTTTATATGCGTAAGCACTTTTTACCGCCAAGAATAGTAAACCTGTTTTGGTCAATTTGTAACAATGATTAATTTATACTTGGAGACGAGCATTTTATTGCAAAACAACGAAGATCCAAGCTAGTAAATTCTATTCACAGTCAATTCCTCTATAAACAGTAGTGGACGTTAAAATAGCAGTGTTAATTTAGTTTGATAGATTTTAATTGTGTTGGGAGAGCCTACGCACTCAATTTTGAAACTTCGGGAACAATTTATTTAATTTACCTAGCGCTGTTTATTCAGTTGCAATTGTTTTGTTACTCAATTGTTTGAATAGTAACACAAGTGTTTACAAATATTCAATAGTTCTTCTTGTTGAATCAAAATGGCTACCGATTGCACTACATAGACCATGGAGCAATTACAAAGAGGAGATGCCGTAATAAGCGTTTAAAAAAAGTATTTGTGAGGCTACACGGGGCGGAAGGCAGACGTGCGGGGTGCTTGGTTTTGGCCGTGGCTCCAACCATGGATTTATTTATTTCGCTTACATTTACAATAATAATTACATTAGATGGCAGATTGTATTATATACTGTACATGTACCCTGTCAGGGTGTTGTGAATTTATAATTTTTTGTTACAACATGGAGCACGAGCAATGACAAGCTCCGCCCACTTTTGTGTCAGCGAGGCGCCAATGATCACATCACTGCGCCATTTCAAACGGCATCTCCTCTTTGTTATTGCTCCATGACATAGACTTAGGTAGGTACTTATTACTTCCAAGCTGCACTACTTATAACAATTGACCACTAGTTTGATGCCTCTTTAGCCCGGTGATACGCAATGTTTTTGTAGCTATTCTGGGTCCCACTGTTGGGCAAAAGCCTCCCCTGTTTTCTTTCACACATACAGTACTATTTATTTCCTATTCTTATCGAAGACGAGGCCGAAAACGTCTACCTTTCTATACCCAGTTGGATACGCCTTAATTACAAACTATGAATGACACAATCCTTTATTACTGTGTGTTTTTTTCTGCGGCTCCAACCACATATGGTTCTTTGTCATCATCATCAATCCTAGCCTTTTCCCGTTTCATTGGGGTCGACTCTCCGTATCTTCTCGCGCCAATCTTTGTTCTCATGCACCATTTCAGGAGTTATTCTCATCTTTTCCCCTTCTTATGATGCCCGGTCGAGTTGTGCTTCATATGGTTTTTAGTATCGAACAAAAAACTGTAGTGTCATTAAATTCCTTTAAAAGTGATATATATATACGTTTTTCAGTCGAGTCGCCATCCATCTCCATCATCAAATTAGCTCAGTTCTATAATAATTGCATTGACTTCCGATTTACATAGATATGCATGTTTTATTAAAACTTGATCGAAAACCAGTAAGTGGTTAAAATTCAGTTACAGTTTTCCATTAACCAAAGGTATACTTTGGTTTAACTACAAAAAAAAATGTTTCAAGTGCTAAAATATTGTAATCTGATTACTTTTTTACGTAACTAACCACTAAAATTGACCTCTTACAATCAGGTTGGTCGATTGCCTTTTTGCCTAATTAATTATATAAAAAATATGCTCGAATGGTCACTATTACTTCATGGAAAATTATTATCAAAATGTGTAACGTCATCCAAATTAAATGCTAATAATGTTTTAAAATTAAATCATAAAAATTACAAATACAAATATCTTTATTGTGAAACACAGGTAGTTTACAAGGTTATAGGTACAGTTTTCTCTTTGGTATCACTGTGCTTTGCCCAATTTGGACGTACAATATATTTTAAATTAATAAAAACATGCAAAATGATATATTTTTAATAATCAATAACAATTAAAACATTAAAACAATTTATACGTCCAAGGAAAATGATTAACCTATTTTCATTGATATTGCAATATAATATTATCACTCAAAAAATCTTAAAGAAAGTCCTTCTACCATCGTTTAAGCGTGTGCAGCACTGCAAGTTCCAATACAGGCAATATTTTGGGGAAAAGACAGGACAGGAAAAGAATTTTGCGACCCCCAGTACAAAATCCTGTAATTTCCTTAAAAGTAAGTGAAAACCGAGAATAAAATGTACTTTTTAAATCTAGTGATCAAATTTGTATCGGACTTCAAAATATTTTTTTTTTTTACACTTTTTTTTTATAGAATAGTAGACGAATATCACGTTTTTAAAATTTTCTAGATATTTTTTTCCACCCTGTTTAAGTAACAATAATATAAATAATAATTTTTAATACATTACTCTAAGCTCAGCCTACGGAACCCTAGGTTTGAGATGAATCGTGCTACATTTATTATGCAAAACGATTGTGGAAAATACACCGAAACAGAACAAAATAAAAGTTATGAAGGAGTTTTACAACTTTTACATTTCGGCTACAAATAAAAGGAGATCGCTGGCGGCGAGTTGTGAATCTTATACTGATAAAGGATTTAATTTTAATGCTTTTTGAAAATCTTTATTTTTTAAAGCGTATATATACAGAGTATATTTACAATGAGTTCTGTACATGCTTAAACTTTTACGATACATGTGAAACTGCGCACTTGATTCAATATTAAGGTACAGCCGTAAAAACGTAACAGACAGACATACTTTCGTATTTATAATATTATTATAGAAGTATAACCCCCGTATTCTTAAACATAACCTCGAATGAGTTTGAATGAAGGACGTCCTTCACTCAAACTCATTCGAGGGCGCCTTAAGGAAGTCCTCGAACTTTTCTTGAAAACGAGATTCGTAGTTGGTTGCCTGAGCAAACTCCAATGAGGAACCTCACAGGTTATAATAACAATTCTAACAAAAATGGAAAATTACAAAAAAATAGAGTAAAAAATAAAATAAATTAAGTAGATACCTAGGCCAAAAGTGGCAAAACCCTGATTTATATCCACTTTATTTCGTTTCAAGAACGCCTCAAGGTACCTATCGACCAACCTTATATTTGACAGTTCGATACATAGGGCGCACTGTAAGTTTCCGGAACTGGCCACTTACATAAACAATATTTAAAAATTTATTGCAACATTTGAAAATAGAACTCTTTGGCTGTAGAATGCAGTTTGTTTCATCTGACTGATTTTTGTTTTTACCTTGTGGCGCCATTTAAAAAATTGTGTGTCTGCATCAACATGGATTTAACTCGGGAAAATTTTCGTAGTATGATTTTCTACGATTTTAAGTGTAATTTGACAGCTCAACAGAGCATCGCTCGGCTTGAAACAGCTTTTGGCAATGAAGCACCATGCAAGACAACTGTTTATAGCTGGTTTGCAGAATTCAAGCGTGGACGTATCAATCTCAGTGACGAATCTCGCGATGGTCGGCCGTCCACCGCTGTGACCAACAAAAACATCAATGCTGTGCGCCGTATGATTGAAACAGACAGGCATGTGACCTACCATGAAATTCGCGCATCCTTAGAAATAGGCATGAGTCAAATACAATTAATCCTACACAAACATTTGGGTGTGAGAAAGCTGTGCTCGCGGTGGATCCCACACAACTTGACCGAGGCTCAAAAAACGGACCGCGTCACTTGGTGCAGTGCCATGCTTACCAGATTCAACGAAGGTGCGTCAAATTTGGTGTGGGACATAGTAACAGGTGACGAAACATGGATTTATTGCTACCATCCCAAAACAAAGCAGCAATCGAGCGTATGGGTCTTTCAAGATGAGCCGAAACCAACCAAAGTGGCGCGCGTGAAAAGTGCATCTAAGCGGATGATTGCTTCTTTTTTTAATAAAACTGGACACGTGGCTACTGTTGCTTTAGAGAATCGTCGTACAGTGAATAGTGACTGGCACACGACCATTTGTTTGCCGGAAGTTATTGACGAACTCCGTAAAAATAACCGTAAACGCCGTATCATCCTGCACCACGACAATGCTAGTTCTCACACGGCCAGACAGACAAACGACTTTTTGAAGGCGAAAAATGTAGAACTCATGAGTCATCCTGCATGCAGTCCCGACCTGGCACCTTGTGACTTTTTTTTGTTCCCAAAAATTAAGAACCAATTACGCGGTCAACGATTTTCATCACCAGAAGAGGCTGTCGAGGTGTATGAAAAACACGTTTCAGAGGTCACCACAGAGGAGTGGCACAAAAGTTTTCAAAACTGGTTTCATCGAATGAAAAAGTGCATAGACGCCAAGGGAGATTATTTTGAAAAACAATAAATTAATTTTGTACCTTTAATAGTATTTTTTCATATTCATTCCGGAAACTTATAGTGCGCCCCACGTACTCACCTCCAATGACAAATTATCTCAAGTCAAGAAAGCTTGTGACGACTAACCATACCAATGAGGTGGAGTAAGGTTGAGTCGAGTTTTAGAGAAAGTTTAAGAATATGGGTGTGAATATCATGAAAAAAAATCATACTTTATTTATCAGAATTTATTGAAAATCAAGAGCCACAAACATGAAATAAGGTTTTTCATGTTTGTGGCTCTTGATTTTCAATAAATTCTGCCTTTTGGCGGGAAGCTGTGAAGAGCAGTATCGGCGCTGTATTTTATTTTCCAAAATTTGTGTTTTTTTGAGTGTTTGTGCTTAATAATAGTAGATTATTATTCGCAATGTGTTCGATAACAAGCGTGAGTGTTGGGAAGTGTTACAGTGTTTGATTTATGTGATTTCCATGCTTGTTGCCAAAAGCTCCTAGTAATCGCTAAATGCAGTTTTTCTACCACTTCACTTAGCCTGATTCTTCTGACTAGACTTGACTACCGACTAGACTTTAAGACTTGACTAGGACTTGACGAAACCACACTGTAGGACTAAAGAAGATTAAGAAGGGCTATAAAGGACTTGTATCCATGGCCGTAAAACCCATTACTGAAAAAAAAAACAATCAATTCTGATCCTAGTCCGATGTCGTCGGCGGAAAATGAGCTAGTCCCTTGTGACGCAAATACGAGTATTTTTATGAAGAATCTTCTAGAATTCTAAATATTGAACTTCGGTGTTTACACCCACTGCCCATGCAAAGTCGGGGTGAACATCTAGTTGAATAAAAGAACTTCAGTCTACAAACTCCATTTATTTATATGTACAATGCAAACTTGTTTTGTAAAAATTTTTCAATTTTAACTTTTTTTATGAGCAAAATAACTACTTAAACAATTTTAAACAACATCAGCTGGGTTTGAGTCCGATATTTACCTACATATTTAAAAAAATAGTTTTGATAAGAAACCATTTCCTACAATTCACAAAACATACCCAACACATTCGCCGATATAAGTATAAAATCTCGATGGAGCCGCGTAGTCGTTGAGATAGCCATCGGCGCTTACAAAATATTTATAGCGGCCCTAACTGCTGGTGTTACATTAATCTTAAACATTTTAGGGGTTTAGATTACCGTATTTTTACCCATTTTATTTTTTTATAGAAATTTGAAGGCTTTAAAAACATCGATAGAATATGCTTTGGATGTAAATGTACGTACAATGTATGTAAATCCGTCCGCTAAATTTGGGATGAAAGTTTTGTTAAATTTTGACATTTTGTTTTTAAAGTAAGTTTACACTTATTATTATTTTTTTAATTTGCATTATCTATAATTTTTTTTTTAATTAACATTATATTGTCTACTTAAAGCTTTTTAAAAATCCAATTTATCTATACATCTATACATATAAATAAAATTGGACAGTCTGTTTGTAATATTGAAATAACAGTTTTTTACTACTTGCACATGAATATGTATACGGTACATGCACCAAAATAACATTTTTTACAATTATTGTCTGTCTGTCTGTCTGTTTGTGCCGGCTCTGAAATGGCTGGACCGATTTTAATGGGACTTTTATTGGCAGATAGCTGATGTAATAAGGAGTAACTTAGGCTACGTTTATTTTAGAAAAATAAAGTAATGTTGCAATGTCCAAGTACTGTCCAGTATCGCGCGCAGCTCACGCGCATGCCACCACATAAAAAAAAACTAAAGAATTAAAGAATCGACTGTTAGGCGGAACGAAGTTCGTCGGGTCAGCTAGTGTATTATATATATTTCCGTTTAGGTCAATTTTTATGTATTTTAATATCAATGTTAAAATTGAATATCACATAGTTAAATCATTGGTTCCAGTTTGCTTAGGACATTGCAGGCTTGAATCACCTGATTATCTGAAAATAAAGACGATTCCGTGCTTCTGAAAGCACGTTAAGCCGTTGGTCCCGGCTGCCTTGGGTGGTCGTTAAAGGAACTACGTCAGCGGCCGAGAGGCAGTTCCAAACAACTCTGACACCAGGGTGTACATTGACAATGTAACCTACTCGAAATGATTATGATGATTAAGCTCTCATTGAATATTTTTATCAGATTCATTTTACTTCTGTAATTTAAATTCGCTAAAATTCGTATTTTATTGTTCTATATTAATGTTTTATAAGTGTGTGTGATTAAATATTAATTTGCTATTGATGAAATATTTTTTTTGTTCAAAAATATAATATGATCTTATTTCACTATGGGATTACGGCAGTAAATAGGAGACATCAATATTATATGTAAAGCATCACACTCGATACTTTTTTGACTTCCTCCTCATTTTAAATTGAGACGTATTTTGGTATTTTGTAATATTTGGGAATACCTACTGAACAAGTGTGATTATTTCAAGCTTAAAACGAATGGCCAAAAAAAAAGCCATTCTCCTACTAGAAACGTTGAAGTATTTTTACCATCATCGTAAAATGTAAACGACCTTCTCCAGGGTTTAATGGGCAATAATATGTAGGTCATTATCTATTACGATATTGTGACCCGGTGACAATAAAACTAAACAATGTTGGGACAGTTACCATGTTTAGCACTCCTCATTTAGCTTACAAGCATAGCTCTCCACGATCAAAAATTTATGCACAAGCTAGAAAAGTCTACTATAATAGTTAGGGTAAGTAAATATGATTTGCTCATTCAAAGTACAGCTACCAGCATTAACATATATACAATTTTATTCAGTTTAAGACCTTGTTTCAATCACTTAATAATCAATGTGTGTGGATATTAATGCTCGTGACTCTACATTTCATCTTCGCCCGAGCATAGAATAGATAATGCAAGCGAGTTTAAAAGTAACTTTATATGTATACCTACCTAATTATGAGAGCCCAGTGTATGTATCACAATACAATATATCCTTATTGCCTACATAAAAAAAAAACAAATATTTGTACAATAATACCAGCATGGAGAAAAGGCGGACTTATTGCTAAACAATCTCTTCCAGTCAAAGGTACGGTTTTATCATGGTCCAAAATATGACGGCATGGGTTATCGCAACTAAGCGGGTACCATCTTACCTCCGTACCAAATTTTACGTGGAATTCAAGTCCAAAAGATTCACCATCCGGATGTGTAATCAATATTGTAATTTTTTTTAGGATTGTCAGATCAGGAAGCCAATCGCGCGAATGAGTTCCATTCGACTTCAGATGCCTTCACACAGCCAGTCTTACAAAGCACGGAGTAGCTTGAGAAATATATACAAGTGTCCAATCCAAGTAAGGCCAGGCCACACGCCATAACACGCTCGTATAAGTGATCACTTATACGAGTATCCTGCTAGGCTGCAGCCCCTCAAAACGTTGGTAAAATTAGCTGTGCCTAATCACAGGTTATGTCATGGAGTTATGTTGATGACTAACATTGTTCTAGTGTTGCCAGCTATCCAAACATGCACGCATTATTAATTAACTAGGTGAATAATAAATGGGCTAATTAAATGATTCGACCTAATTAGAGAGAAAATTCGCTTTTAGGTAGGTATAATATACAAAACTCGATTTTATATTTAGTTAGATGTTTTTTTTTTAAATACACCGTTTCATAATTTACTACCTTTCAAAAAAAAACATCCATCGACATGTTTGTTTTTTTAAACGTTTTTTTACAAAAGGCAAGCAGAACAATCATACAAAAAGTTATAGTGCCTCAATAAGTCTGCCTTTCAGAACTGTATCATAGGAATAATCCTTTGATTACATACCTCAGTTGATCGGTAAATTGAATATCTACGACCAAACTAAGTATACTTGTAAGTAATCCCTTCAATTCTCTTGTGAGACAGTATAAAAGCAACAAGGTGAGACAGGATTCCAATTTATAACTGACTACCCAACTGGTTTTAATTGTGCATCTTTAATAAGAACTACAGACGTAGTCTCCTGTAACGAATGAAGCGTCCAACCGAGTAGGACCATCTCTTAGTATTATTTAAATATTTTTATATATGATTAAGTAAATTTAATAGTAATTAAACCTTGTAAAATTCGATATTAAGAGAAATAAACACCTGTTATTGGTGGTGGAACCATTAACAGAAACAAAAAAAAAACTCTGACCCTTTCGTTTGTCACATAGGGGTTTCACTCACAAAAATATACCAACGCTGTGACACCGCGACCAATCACCGTTCCGAATCGCACTCAGATATAGGCGACTATATTCTAGCTTTGGATGAGTGAAACGTGTATGTGACAAACGAAAGGGTCGGAGTTTTTTTTTGTTTCTGTTAATGGTTCCACCACCTATACTGTATTTAATGTAAAAAAATGTATTAAATTAAACGTTTGGCGCCATTTTTATTTAATTAAATAATAGGAATTTAAGTTATTTGTAATGTTAAGTCTATGTTATATTTATTTGCTACATTATTCGTAGTTTATTTGTATTAAAACTAATTTAAATTCATACAAATATTATAAATGCGAAAGTCTGTCTGTCTGTTACGCATTCACGGCCAAACCGCTGAACGCATTTTGATGAAAGCTAATGGTATGAATATAGTTGAAGACCCGGGTTCAAATGTAGGCTACTTTTTGACGCAGGCGGAGCTGCGGCAAACAGCAAGTACGACATAAATAAATAATATCTAAATTCAAATCTTAAACGTTATTCTTACGTGAATTAATGATTATGTACAAAAATAGATGTTTCCGGACCTAGTATATAAAACACTGTGTTTCAGGTTAAAAACCTTATTTAAATTAATTATACAATAAATTATTGAAAACAGAAAAATATATTGTTTTAAATGTTAGAAAATGTAAAATAAATAATATTTAAGAGAAACGACTCACAAACGCCTTTCAGCTTCATGTAAATTAACATTTACCTATAATATATTTGCTATTTCAACCTGACGACACGTATAGGAGAACGTCAATAGATATTGGAATACCTTCGTAAAGCAAAAGCAATACTTAAACTTATATCAGAATAGAGTTCGCATTTCTTTAAAAATGAATTAGGATATTCTAGATTCTTGTAAGCACATATATAATAATATTGGCGCGGTTAATATATTTATAAACTACAAAGGTATGGGACCGCCTGAAGTCGACTTCATACAGAAATGCAACAGACTTGGTGGAATTTACAACATATGAAGACAAAACTGACTTGTTTGTTTTCTATTTTTCCCCTTAGTTGCCTTTTACGATTTGCTATGACTATGCAAGATTTTAGGGAAGCATATTTTTTTAAGTTACATAAATTATTTTGGATCTTTCACTCTTACTCTTAATTTAATTCAGTACCCTTTGTGGTTTGGTGAATGAAAATCTGCTGGGCCGGTAATGTTTAATTCATTCAATAAGTTATTTATTTATGTTTATTTTATATGCCATATTTGTGTTTGTTTATAATATTCAACATATATAAACATATAAAAGCAAACGCTGTGGGCTCACCTAGGCCTAGGACTAGAAGAGATTGCTTGGCATAAAAAAATAAGTAAAAGTTCGCCTTTGCTCCATATGTTTATGCTTTTGCTATTGTACAATTATTTTGTTCTGTATGTGAGCAATAAATGTATTTTGTATTGTAATCATGTCTCATCTATTTGGTTCTGATGTCCTTGTGCAATTGAATTCCGAAGCGTGAAACAGGCAAGACTTTGAATAGAGTAATTACTATCGGTTTTAAACCCTAGCAGATATTCGGACAAAGGAGTACATGTATTGAGACTGTAATCCGTGACGTCATCAAAATGCTTAAAACATAATAAAGTTAATATTTTTTTAATTACGTTTGCGTAAATAGAACTTGCGTTACATTCATTCTAACGAGTAGGCTTCGAAGGTCAATAGACCACAGGGTCTTCCCGGGAACCGCTTTTCGGCATTACAGAATATTAATAAATTAATATTCTTACGTCTTGGAGATTTGTTTGTGAAATATTATACACTAGCTGTTTCCCGCAGCTCCGCCTGCGTCAAAAAGTAGCCTATATTTGACCCCGGGTCTTCAACTATATTCATATCAAATTTCATCAAAATCCGTTCAGCGGTTTGGCCGTGAAAACGTAACAGACAGACAGACAGACTTTCGCATTTATAATATTAGTATGGATTAACCAGCCTCTTTGTTCCTAAGACAATTTGTAAGATCTGATAAATAGTACAACATGTTTACATGTATTTTTTGCTATTTAGAGTTAATGTAGTTACCTAGTTTTTGAGAAGAGGAATTTTTCCGATTTCGGGACGTTCCCGGTTGCTTTGGAGTCTAGGTTCAGCCCCACTTTCTCGTCCAATTCCCAGCTGCAATATCTAAAGAACTTCTTTTAACTATAGACAAGGATGCCTTCTTATCCATCCATGTTCTTCTTCTGCATCCAAGCATTTTTCTGGCTGCATCCTTAGCTGTTTGCTTCAGAGCCCAAGGTCTCTCAAGGTTGCTACTTAGTTAGAATCCTATTCCAATATAATATGCAGAGTGGATAATGCCATTTCACTCATGATTTTCGACTAAAAGATTAAATCAAGTTTCAGTTTGTGGTCAAAGTTATGTTCTCCGAAACTTGTGGTGTAGAGGTATCTTCTACAAAATTATGTAAAGGGATGATGAATGTTGTTGTGTTTGCTCTTCGACAGCTTTGACTAATCACTGTGTAAAGCCTCCAAGTTAATAATGTAAACTACACAAACTCTTCAATAGTTTTAATTAGACATATGCATCGGCAAATCAACTTTAAAGGGAGATAGGTAGTATTCAACGGCCTCACTCTCATCGCTGTTTCATATAGACAAATTTAATGAATTCCTTAAGATCCATGAAGCCGGTCATGAGGTTGAAAAATTGATTGACAGCTTGCGATAAAAAACATATTCACAAATGATAATGGACAAATTTACCACGGATGACATGGGCCATGAACAGACTACGTACGTACCCTGGTGGGTCGAAGCAGGAGAAACATGCTTAGTGGTTCATAGGATTCCTGCCGGTGTGGTGTCTCTCCCCAGACCATGGCACACACAGACTCTTGTCTTGCCCTGGATTCCCTGCTCAGTGACATACACCCTGAAACTAAATAACTTCTGGGACTATTTATGGTTACTGACAATGCCTGGTCGATGGCGGAATATACCTAGAGTCGATTTCCTAAGAATGATATTGCTTTCGTTGAAATATAAAAAGTGTAATTTTTAGTTTTCAAACTCAATGAAAAACTTTAGTCTTTTAGGTGATTGATTTCACTTGTAAAAATATTATAAATTTGTGTACAGTATTTCAACCCAGGCAACAATATGAAGTAAATTTTTTTCATACGTTTTCAAGTTGTTTTGTTTTTAGTCTCATAATATGAAAAGATTAATCTCGTTTATTATAACTTGAATTTTATTATTTAGGTTTTGCGTTTATACAAAAACACATACTCAGCTACAATAACATTTGTCATGCCATACAAAAACATGTGGAATATACAAAGACCAGCTTACTTTGTCACACAAAGCTACAGTGCAAGTCATTAAACGCAACATATTATTCTACTGCCATTCTTACACAAAAACCACAGACCAGCTATTTACATAGAGGATGAAATTAAATTTATTACTGCAAAATCCTCAAAAGAGCGGAATGATAAGAGGTGGCGTGGAAAAGAGAGTATCAGAGATCCCATCATAATATTACGTGTGAAAGGATGATGGAGCACGGACCTGACAAACGGTCTCGACACGACCATGTTTCTGTACGGCTCGGATGCATCTCGCTGTGAAGAGACCTTAAGTGTGCATTTATTATTCCGACGTTTCCTTTCTTGTTTCTGCAGGCAAATGTTTTATTCTCTTTAAGCCTCTTTGTTAGAAAGAATTAGTTTATTTAAATTAGTGTTTATTAAGATCTTACTATTTATACTAGGAAACGAAACGAGAGCAACAAAAAGTTCAGTTTATCCATGGCGTAACAAAATTGAAACTGTTTTGTTTTATTTATATGTTCTTACGAGATATTAAAATACGTAACAGTACATTATTTTTTGATGCCATGATATTTAAGATAACGTATGTCGAAATATAATTGACAAATTGAAATTAAAAAAATCAGTAGTCATCCTGTAGTAATTGTATTGGTGAAACATAATCGAATTAAAAGGAAATATGTTTTTTTTTTATTTTGTACTTTGTATAGAATGATAAACCTCAATTTTGAAATGTTTCACGATAAGTGAATTTGTCTGCTGCGGTGAAAACAGAGAAACCCGATAGTTTTGACGAGGGTTTAGTTACTGGAGTTAATTTAAATCAACGTTTTCTTGTTGGCAGTCAAGTATCGACTGTTTGGAGAAGATATCAATATTTAAAATGAAACTTACACTTAGATTTTGGCAGAATTTTGGAGTTGTTGACGATTTGGACACTTTATGTCTACTTTGTCCGAATCGTCACTTTAAATTATTATAATTATATATCTATCTATCAGTTTGCTAGAGTCGACTCGCTAAGAAGAAGATTATTCGGCCACAAAACAATATACACTTACAAGCTTTTTCACTGTGGCACCTTTTAACAGGTAATTATTATGAGCTATAAAATAATTTATGCGACCGACTAACCACATCAAAATCGTCTAAACCACTGTTGAGTCTACAGATTTCCTTGGCACGTACGTATTTCGTGTTGTATTCTTTAATTTTGTTTTTTACCTACATATTGTTACAACAAAATTTATTCTTAGTACAACCTGCAAATTATTTTCTTCGACATCAGACACTGGAATCCTTACTCCACTAAACAATGGGGCAAAAGCCACTTTGTAGATGGCAATTAATTCGTCTCTGCAGTCAAATTTAATTTAAAGCTTACTTCTCGCATAGTTATATGCAGCATTATGGATGTTATACGGAGGTCTATATTTGAAATTTGTGATCTCAAAATAGGACTAATGATCTCCGTTCTTTCGAAACTCTTTCTACATTTGTTCGAAAACATCAGTTCAAATTCAAAACCTTAGAAAACTATTGAAGATCATCCGATACAACTTTGCGGAGTCACTAAATCGTCAATACAAAGAAACCGGTTTGTAGTATTTATTTATTTAAACTTAATTGTACAAAATATATAATTGTATATCACAATAGGCGGACTTATTGCTAAAAGCATCATCATCATCATCATTTCAGCCGCAGTCAGTCCACTGCTGGACATAGGCCTCTCCCAATGATTTCCAAAATGATCGGTTGGCAGCAGTCTGCATCCAGTGTTTGCCTGCGACCTTTTTCAGGTCATCTGACCGTCTGGTCGGTGGATGTCCAACGCTGCGCTTACCGGTACGTGGTCGCCATTCGAGAACCTTTCTGCCCCATCGGCCATCGGTTCTCCGCGCTATGTGCCAAGCCCACTGCCACTTCAAAGAACTAATCCGCTGGGCTATGTCGGTGACTTTTGTTCTCCTACGGATCTCTTCATTTCTGATTCGATCTCGTAGGGAAACACCGAGCATCGCCCTCTCCATAGCTCTCGGGCGACCTTGAGCTTTCTTATGAAGCCCATAGTCAAAGACCACGTTTCGGACCCGTATGTCATCACTGGTAACACACACTGGTCGAAGACCTTAGTTTTAACGGACTGAGGTATTTTGGACGAGAAGACGCTACGTAGCTTCCCGAACGCCGCCAAGCCGAGTCGGATTCGACGAAAGACCTCGTCCTCGAAGCTGGAGTTGCCAGCCTGGATCATCTGACCCAGGTAGACATACTGGTCTACAACTTCAAGGGTGTGGTTCCCGACAGAAACCGGTGATGGCGTAACATGGACATTACACATTGCCTTGGTTTTGTCCATGTTCATTTTAAGGCCCATCTGTTGGGAGACCACGTTGAGGTCGCTGAGCATGGTACTTAAGTCCGCCAGCGACTCAAAGCGAAGGTGAGTGATATACTCGCGATTGATGTTGATGCCAAGTCCTTCCCATTCCAGGAGTTTGAAGGCATCTTCCAGAGCTGCGGTAAACAGTTTCGGAGAAATGACGTCTCCCTGTCTTACACTTCTCTGTAATGGAATAGCCCCCGTGCTCTGCTCCTGTACTCGGACTGACATGGTGGCGTTGCTGTACAAACACTTCAACACTTCGATGTACCGATAGTCTATGCGGCACCGCTGGAGAGACTGAAGCACCGCCCACATTTCGATCGAATCGAAGGCCTTCTCATAGTCCACAAACGCTAGGCATAGTGGCCGGTTATACTCTTTGGTCTTCTGTATAACCTGCCGAAGCGTATGGATGTGGTCTATGGTACTAAACCCTTTTCGGAAACCGGCTTGTTCGGGAGGCTGGAAGGTATCGAGCCTGTTCGCGAGACCATTTGTGATTACCCTCGAAAACAGCTTATAGATGTGGCTCAGGAGCGTGATGGGTCTATAGTTCTTCAATAGGGTATTGTCACCTTTTTTGAAGAACAAAACCACCACGCCCCTTTTCCACGCCTCTGGCGTCACGCCCTCGAGCAAAACGGAATTAAAGAGCTTCTGAAGGATTTTCAGTACCGGCGTTCCGCCAGCTTTCAGAAGCTCTGCTGTGATTCCGTCTTCGACCGGCGCCTTGTTGCTCTTGAGCTGTTTGAGGGCAATCCTAATCTCGTACAGGCTGATGTCCGGGTTATCTTCCGTATAGTGTCGGGTAAGCTTGGCTCTTGGGTCTTTGGCCAAGCTTTCAACGGGTTTGGCTATGAAGTGTAGAGTTGTCCGTAAAACCTCTCGATCTCCCTCAGCACCTCGGCTTTCGTCGATACCACCGTCCTCCGTCTTCAGCTTGGTCAGTCGGCTCTGCCCAATAGACTCCACCTTTGCGAAAACTTTGGAGCCTTTGTTTTGCTCTATCGTCTCCTTAATACGTTCTGTATTGAAGGAGCGAGTATCGTTCCGCAAAGATTTCCGGATTTGTCTATTGAGCTGCCGGTAGACGTCGGCGTCTTTGGAGGTCTGCAGCATCATGGACCGTCGCTTAGCCATCAGATCTAGGGGTGAGTTTTTGTGGTTTATTTTTGGGGCGGGATTTAAAGATCTTTTTTCCCACCGCCTGGACAACTTCTACAAATCCGTTATTAATCTCGTCCACGGAAACGCAATCCTCAAGGCATGCAAAGCGATTTGAGAGCTCTAGCTGGAAAGATTCTTGGCTTTGGATATAGGCTTGCGAAGGTCGGAGTATAGACCCCATCAAGAGAGTTCTCCCTCGTCTGAGATCGATATTCAAGATGCCCCTTACAATCCGGTGATCGCTACCGATTTTAATCTTGCTGATCACAGAGACATCGTTGAGTATCTCTCTCCTCGTCGACAAGATGAAGTCTATCTCCTGTTTTATTGGAGCTTGGCTCTTCTTAGTGGGCCCTAGCCAGGTCTACTTTCTTTGCGGTGGCTTCTTAAAGAAAGAGTTCATCACGAAGAGTCACTCTTTCTCCAAAAAGCCAGCCAGCATATGGCTTCGCTTGTTTCGCTGCCCATATCCAAATCGGCCCACCCTGAGCTCTCCACCGCCTCGACCGCCGAGTCTTGCGTTAAAATCCCCCATAACCACCGTAAAGTAGGTTTTGGAAGCGTGTATGGCTCTACTAATGTCCTCATACACCGCTTCCACCTCTTCATCTGAGTATTTTCCAGTCGGCATATATACCTGTATAACCTTCAAGGAGTATCTCTTTGATACTCTGAGTATCAGGTATATTACCCTACCGGAAACACTCTCGATGGTTTCGACGTTGTTTATGAGGGACCTGTGAACGAGGAACCCGACACCATGCTGGGACGTCCTCAAGTTTCCCTCCCGGTGATTGACTAGGTTACCAGACTTTAGGGTTGTCGTGCCCTCTCCCTCTCTTCGGACTTCAGACAAACCCACTATGTCCCATCGTAACCTACTCATCTCCTCTTCCACTTCCTCCTAAAAGCATATTATTTATTAAATAAACAAAGGTGAATTAAGTCTAGTATCATTTTACTTTCTAATTTGTATTGTATTGTATGACCCGGTGAAACTGAGACTGAAGAGTGATAAGATTCGAGTACGTGTCTGATAGATAAGAGAAAATTTCGGGAGAGGCTACTAAGAGAAGTAGTCAAACTCAAAAAGTAAAAAAGAAGATTACATAAGAGAAAAGGGAGAGTGAGTCACCAGAGATTTTCTCGCAAATTGCAATCCTTGGCACGTGACAATAGTACATGCACAATAACATCACGACCACGCGGCACATACAAGTTACAACTACACTAAATCTTTTATCCCCAAGTGAATGTAAGTTTGCAACTTCTAATTGCCGGATATATCTTGAGTTTCTCAAGTAAACTTTTATGTACCTTTTAATTGCTTGTCTGTTTATTTGGTCGGTAAAAGCCACAACAAGGCAGTGACGTGCACAGACATTTACCTCAGGATAGGCACATTTAGGACTTGGGGGAGACCTTTGCCCAGCAGTGGGACAATATAGGTTAATAAAAAAAAATGCACATTTAGTACTTGCATACGTTAGTTCGTATCGTGTGGGTTATGTGGTCAATCGACCATGTACACCCTGGTGTCAGAGTTATTCGAAACCGATACCAATTGAATAATGTTTACCTATTCTTTCACAGTGTAAAAAAACATAATTTTTAGTAACGTGTTAAAAACAGGCGGCGTTTAGCAAAGGTTCGAAAATAAAATTTAAAAAATAACTCACCTAAACGTTGAGGCTTGTTCATTTACTCTTCTAGACTAAGGCTCCTTCAGACACAGACACTTATCATTCGAAAATCTTGGAACTTACAGAAGTCTTGTTCTCGTTGTGTATTGGTTAGACCACCTCAAGTATCCATAAATTAATAGAAATTGAAACATATTAATTTAAGGATACCCGAAGTGGCCTTTATAAAGACCGATTTGCGTTAAGTTTACGAACAATGAATGAAGGGTATGAAGGTATCGAGCAAGATAAACGCGTCATATTGTTTTATATTAAATTTTCTAGTTACTTTACGTTTCATTTGAGTTAAATTTATTCCCGGTTGATATCGTCCATTTAATATTAATGACTTTTTTTCATCAAAAGTAAGATTTGCAAACGAGTTATTCTTTAGTTTTTGTAAACAAGAACTCTGCATACAGCAATCACACGAAAACTTTTTCATTTTAAACTAAAAACAAGTAATAAACTATGTTAATAAAAGAGAAAAATGAAGTTTGTCCTTCATTCAATTTCACGTATTGTAAACAACTGAATACAAAATGGTTGTCTAAATATTTCCGGAAACTATCACTCAATTTAGAATTTGAAAAAATATTATTCTACCAAAAATAGTACACTTTCCATATTTATCGTTTTTGCACAAAACACACATGAATGCAAGCATTTACGTTTAATCTCAATATTTTTTACTTCCACATACAACATTATGCAAATAAATCGAACGGAAACAAATAATCTCTTTTGTAAAGTTTTAAAGCCTACTTTCTAAATAATCTTATTACAATAAGAAAGACACCGAGCGCCGAGCGAGGCGTATTTGTTAGTAAACAAACAAAATGGCGTCAAAAGATGCGTTCAAATGAAACAAACAATAAATGCAATTAATATTCACTAAGATGAAATAAAAATAATAAGATAATTACATTGTTTTGTATACGGGCTTCTATTATCACTCAAACTTCTTAAAATTTTTTTTATAAATAAGATACTTAAGAATATTTTTGTGTAATAATGTTTTCACATTTTTAATCGTTGAGTGAACGCATTTAAAGACTGTGTCTTATAATACGGATTTCGGCCAATCAGATTCAATTAGCCTCACTACTACATGGGAGCGCAGGCGTGTTTGTACAGGTTCCCGATATTGACACATAGACAAAAACTTGCTGCTTAAGTGTGAAATCGAAGACAAAAATCAGACTGTCTACCTTGGGACGACGTGATCCCCGCGCCAAGTGATACCTACGTACCTATACTAGCGATGTGCCTGTATGCACCTGCTTTGCGCTAGGCGCGCGAAAATGTATCGGGCGTTTGACGGTGCGTTTACTGTTTTTTTTGTTATGAATGAAAATTAAATGTAAGTAGAAAATCTCAAGGTAGGCAATGTCTTTTTGTCTTTATGGGATGCACGTCACTGCAATAAGGTAACACAGGCTACTTTTGTAAAGTCACGAATTTAAATCATGATCATTGAATCATCCAGTACCTCTACTATAACGTAACGGTAGATGCTAGCGACCGCAATAAGTTTTAACATGAAATTTCTCTTAATCCGCCAGAGACGCTGTACAAATTTGCTATACAAAATTAAAGTAAAAATTATATTCATTCGTTTAGAATTACACAAGCAACTACCTACTTTATTTCCTCATGGAGTCAGTAAATAATGTACGGAGGGTTAAGGGATTTTTTTTATTATTCAGGCATAGTGGACATGTGTCGATGTGAGTTTGAATCGTTGTATATTATTTATTTAACTTGTTGCAAGATTATGTTTGAACACCTATTATTATTTTTTTATGTATTATTTATTTTATTTACTCCTCTATCAATCCTATATGTTTTAGAAACTCGCGACCTATATAGATAGCAAGAGAGAGGATAACATGCACAGAAAAATCAAGCATAAAGCGAATAATACATTATCCTTTTGTATTGTTTTATAAGTAATAATCACGCCTTTTTTAGCTTACAACTTTATTTAGCGCTTATAGTGACTTTTGCGAGTTACGTGACAGAATGTATTACATTTTAGTAATGCATTTTCCTGAAATCGAAATAAAATTGAATCATTTATTTATTTTAAACTTTAAAATAACAAAAATAATTTTCCGCCAAACTGATTTCCTCATTACGAGTAGGTTCGCTTATTGAATTAAATTGCAATGTTATTAGAAAATCAATGAGCCACGTTGATAGCACGTCAGTTAATTGAAATAACATTTATTAGTCTGGTTTTGATTTGCATGCATACTATGCATTTTAATGAGATACCCTTATATTTAGTTAATCCAATTCAATAGCTGCGATACCATAACAAATGATCTTATAAAAAAAATGAAGTAAAGAAGTAGAAGACTTAGTAAAAGGGTCCCGTTTTACATTGAGTACGGAACTCTAAAAATGTTCCGCAAATAATTGTCTTCTGTGAATGTTTAAAATTGTTATATTTATTAGTTTGATTTTTTCAATTCAATATTTCAATCATTTTAGTAAAGTTTGTACATATTGTACTTATATTTGTTACTTTTTCACTCTTGGACATCCATACTAATATTATAAATGCAAAAGTCTGTCTGTCTGTTACGCTTTCACGGCCAAACCGCTGAACGGATTTTGATGAAATTTGGTATGAATATAGTTGAAGACCCGGGGTCAAACATAGGTTACTTTTTGACGCAGGCGGAGCTGCGGGAAACAGCTAGTTAATTATAAAACTCTCAATAAGCCACATCTCGAATAATGTGAGACATAAAATTACTCTTACCACTTTTTTGTGAGGTAAGTTATTAATAAACATTGCCATCTATTCGCCATTTGAACGGAACGCGCAATCTGCCGTATGAATCCGAACAAACATTCAATGTCAATACTAAACGAATTCATATTTGGTACCGGTAATATTTATTTATTTTGGCTGACGTGAGGCAAATATTTAAAAGAGCTTTTTTTTATTTTATCAGAACTCTGCGTCTGTCTAAAAATTACATAAAATATACACGGTTTACAGTACCTAAGTTTAGTACGTGAAACTGCATGTTCAAAACATAAGTACCATTTGCACTTAATCCTTTAATTTCATGTTCATGAAAATTAAGTGAAAACCGAAAAAAGCTAAAGCTATGTTTTCTGCAAATAAATAATAAGTTCTTTATTTTAATAATAAGATTCTTATTCGCGTCTAGTTAAACTGAATTTTTTACAATATTTTGCCAGTCCTATTGTCCGATGTGTCGCCATATTTTGAAGTTTTATTTCACTTTATTCTGACTACTACTTAAATAAAAGACAAGATAATGCATTTAAGATTTCAATTAGCGGTCTAGTCACGTACAAATACCTACTGCAAAGCGTCGAAATCCAGGATTTGCCATCAGCAACTCAGGCTATATTGGATTGTGACTGAATAGCCTCGAACCAGCTTAAGTCTTAGTACTCATCAGGATTAAATGATATTTGTGATGAAGGAAATAACTATAAGCTTCAAAGAGTAACTAGGAAATCGCTGAGATGAGAGATTTAACACAGTATTTAGCACATTTTATTATCTGTAATATTGCTAAACAAATTGTAAAGTTGTAAGTATTTTTATTCAACTTTTTTGAACAAAATACAATGTGTACCGCACGAAACGCATAGGTACTTGATGCTAGGAGTATAGTAAACCTTGTAGTATATCAGAACAGTTTCTTGTTTAATAATTTAAAAAATATAAAACGAAATGAAAGTTCTCCTGAAGGGTACGGCTTAAAGTTAAAATATTAATTCATTGTACAAGATTTTTTTTACAATAGTTCTTATACTGATGAAACGAATTTAAGTATGACACAGACTTATATCATTGTGTTTTAGAAATAAGGGGTTGTAAAGTAATACGTCTTGCACAAGCATTCTCTGAAACATTAAGTTTACTCAACTTAACAAAAGTTGGTCCTCCTAGTCAGAGTTTCTTATTCCCATTCGCCTGCGTCAAACTAGATATAACAATAAAAATGCCATTGTGTACAGCGAAAAATAAGAAATTCCATATAAAATCTTACCGTGATCGTAGTCGTGGTATCTGCCTAATGAAATCTCATGACTGTCTCTAGCAGTCATACGGTCTTGACAAATATTATATTTTCAAGATAAGTTGTATGATTTTTTAAGATAAGCGTACGATTGAATCTTTGAATTCACTCATTCTTCCCCTCTGTATCACATATCAAAATATTATTTTTACCTAAGCACTTTACATAACCAGCCGCCATCGAATCAATTTTCGCTCACGAAACAAATATCGGATGTCAGCCTGCAAAGGGGTGATCACTTTAGATTAAATTCCTAAAGCGTGCAACTAGGGTTGCTTCGGTTTGTTGAGAAATGTGTTCACAGTCGGAAAGATGTCTTTAACAAGCGTCTAGAGAGGATTTTTTTTAATTTAAACATTCTAAGATGCAGTTTTAACTCGTGAACGCCACTGAATATGAAAGTAAGTGTATCAACAAATTCAACTAGTCGAGTGTAGGCATTATTCTAGGGTTTAATCTGAGTGTAGAGGAAGCGAGGGAAGTCTGTAAGGATCGTTGCAAATAGAAAACCGTAGTCTTTGCCTATCCCTACGGGAAAATGGCGTGATGATATGTGTGTATGTAATCTGCCCAGTAGCCCTATTTTTGAAATATTTAGACTCACACAATATCAGTAAGCCAAATAAAATCATTCGATATGGAACGAATATAATTCGAATTGCCGATTTTGCTTCAGCCATACATTTGTAAAATAGGGCTCAAAGCATCAAAATATGCTCAGTTTTACCATTTACCAACGAAATATACATGAAGGGCGTCTAAACCATGGAGCACAACTACATAGTGATCACACGGAAAAGTATACCACCTTCACCTTACATTTACACCTACTGAGGTGTACATTTTCTTCGAATAGAATAGAATATTCTTTATTGAGAAAGCTATCACGTAAGTAGAGCAAAGGTCTTATATACTTATGCAACATGTTAATAATTATGTACGTGACAGACTTCTTAATAGGTTCTTGGACCTATTGTACAAATTAAATAACATTTTACGAATAACTTATTCTGTAGCGGAGGTTTTAAGTTTAATTATAACGAACATAGGACAGTCTGTCAGTGCGTACGGTACACAATACGAATCGATTTCATTTCAATTAGAAGCTGTTCCTAACTTTGAAACGTTGCAGGTGTTGACGATCTCCTTAATTTGTTCAGTTTAAATTAATTTTAGATTCTGTAAGCATAGGTATGTAGGCTGTACAGCAATATTATGGTATGCTATTAGTAGGACAACAAAAGGATCATAAAACATTTAATACTTAGAGTATTAAATGTTTTGTGAAGTGAAAGTATTTTAATTGATTGTATACCTAATATAGTCTTCGTCTCCTCTCCTTGGCTTTTTCTACACGGGGTACTTTCACTACAAAGCTTTTGAACATCATCATTTCACTTGCAGCCAGTCCTCTGCTTGACATATGCAGGATTTCCATAAAGACCTTTTGGAAGTGGCCTGCTACATCCAACGCTTGTCCGCGACCTTCTTCAGTTCATCAGACCATCTGGTTTGTGTCCATTCAGTAATTCAATGTAAGTTTCTCTAATGGACTATCGTCAGACAGATCACCGTAACCCTTTTTAATAGCAACAGTTAGTCAATTATTTTTAATGATGCGATATGTTTTTATGAAAGTACCTCGTGGAGATAAAAAAGAACTGCCTTACTAGTTTAACTAAACTATGTTTAGTCTCTTTCTCTCTTATCGATAATTAGACTTGAAAGAACAAGACAGAATAAACTTTATTTAAAATGAGCTTTACATACGAGTACGTTTGAATTTTTTACGCACCTATAAACGAAACTATGGCCCCGAAACACATGTGAAATCTCTGAAATATTTAAAACTAGCTGTTTCCCGCAGCTCCGCCTGCGTCATAAAGTAGCCTATGTTTGACCCCGGGTCTTCAACTATATTCATACCAAATTTCATCAAAATCCGTTCAGTGGTTTGGCCGTGAAAACGTAACAGACAGACAGACTTTCGCATTTATAATATTAGTATGGAAGTATGGATATCGGAAAGGGAGCAACGTCTGTTTACTAAAATACAATTTCCTTGGAGGTTTTCATTACGTCCTTTATAAATTAGTGCGTAACCGTGTCGTAATGGATGGCTCCCATCGCTTCCCCATGATGGATCGCGGCTCAGCTTGATCGAGAACGATTGTCACCGAGGAATTGTCATCTAGAGTGTTAGGGACATCTAAGACAGAAATAATAATTTGCTTTTTGTTGTGCATTTCAGCAATTATGACTTAAAATATATTTATAGTTAGCATGAACTAACTGGTGGCGGCGTAAGCACGCAAAATAATTTGGTAAGTAATTTTAAAATATTAAAAAAAAAAAAATTGTAAAAGGTAAATACATGAACAATGAAAAAATATTACAAAATCATACTTACAATTTTATTAGAATGTAGCGTGAAAATCTTACTGTTTCCTTTGTTAACAAGATGTTGAGATTCTCATCGATTTTGATAACGGAGAGCCAAGATAAAAAATTTAAATATGTTAATAAGGTTTTTATCACATTTTTAGGGATCCGTACCTCAAAAGGTAAAAATGAACCCTTATAGTCTCACTCGTGTCGTCTGTCTGTCACAGTCGATTTTCTTCGAGTCTACTGGACTAATCAAGTTGAAATTTGGTACACACATGTGTGATTGCAACCCAAAAGTAGGCTAATTGAAAAAATTGATTATTTTGAAATATGGGGATTAGTTTTAGTTTTAAGTTAAGTAGTTAATTAAAAAAAAAAAGATTTTCAAACTGTACATTGTGGTATATCAAACGAAAGGGCTCAGTTTGAAGATATTCATGATATTTTTTTCAGTGTCTTAAGTCGGTAATTTTGGAGTTATTTAGGAAAGAAGACCAAAAATTAGCGTTCCCTCTAGGCTATCGCTATATATATAGAAATTGACAAGAAAAATAATCAGAAGTACGTCCTATGAAATACTTCCCCAGACGGACTGCTCCTTACAAAATGTCCTACGTCTCTTACTTTACTAAGGGTAAATATTAAAAGAACACCATTGTCGCCTCTCATATCAATATTAATTCAGCTAAGTTGGCTAAGTTGCAATTGACGTGGCCGTAAGAAGCTCGGTCTTCAAAGAAAGGTTCTGGGTTCAAATCCTGTCGTTACCTACGTAGTTTTTTCTGTTGTACTTATTTTTTTTTAAATATTATTTATCAGGGCTCAGTACCCAGGTACCCAGAGGGTAAAACGGGATCCAATTAGTTCCCCTGTTTGATGTAAGCGGTTATGCGCTTTAAATAGAAAAATCTTTATATTAAGTAAGTACTGATTTAAAAGATTTTTAGCGAAATAATGTATAATGTAAGTACATATTCAATGTATGACGGTTTAATACTTGTGTAGCATATGTTCTGTAATCTGTGCTTTTACTAAGATTTCGCTGTCCGTCCGTCTATCTGTCATTGGGCTGTATCTCATGAACCGCGATAGTTAGACAGTATCTATCACAAATGATGAATTTCTGTTACAGCTACAACAAAAAATAAGTACTAGAAAACAGAATAAAATAAATATTTAAGTGCCTCCCATATCACACATAAGATTTTTTTTTTTTTCGGTTTTTTGGATAATGGTACGGAACCCTTTGTGCGTGAGTCCGACTCGCACTTGCCCGGTTTTTATTATTATTACCATTTATGACAATCGCGAAAACATAAGAAATCATTAGCAGTATTACTCATATGAGATCCCATTATACTTATAAGAAATACTAGCGGTTACCCGCAGCTCCGCCTGCATTAAAAAGTAGCCATGTATGACCCCGCATCTTCAACTATATTCATACCAAATTTCATTAAAATCCGTTCAGCGGTTTGGCCGTGAAAGCGTAACAGACAGACAGACAGACTTTCATATTTATAATATTATAGTATGAATTACTATAACATTTATTAAACCTTTCAAAATCTTCCCAAATACCAAAAACACTAAAGCAAGTAGGTACAACTGAAAAAAAAAACGTCCACACTTCGCAGAATTTCATTTTATAACGTTGACCAAACAAGATTTGTTATTTCGAAGTAAAATTGACGCCGAAATATTCATGGGATAATTCACGGGACAAACTCAATAGAATAACTGATTTCTAACATGTGACGTAGGGTGGGTCGGGACTCGTGTTAAAATAACTTGGAATTGACCCGAATTAACACGCCCAATTTGACAAGACCTCTGCAAACAGAGCCTTATGGGTACGCAAATGAAGGTTTTTTGTGTTCTGTACAAATCGGTTACAAGAATCCCATGTTTGACTTGTCTTTGTTTATGAAAATTACAGTTTCAGGACGTAGCAAAGCCTTTTGGAAAATCTCTTGCGGTATGTTTTTTGTAGCTGGATTAAACCTAAATTTAGATAGATAGATAGATAGATAGATAGATAGATATACACTTTATTGTACCAATCACAAAATTAAAATTAAAAGTTTATTATTTAACATTTAGAATATTGAGTACAAAGGCGGACTTATCGCTATTGCAATTTCTTCCAGCCAACCTTAGGGTAGATAGGATAAAAAGTAAAAACAAACAAAGGCGGATTTAGGATAGATATCTACCTAGAATAAAAAACAGCGAGACTGGAAGGCGGACACTTGACAGTGTCGGTTGACCATGTAATCCACCCTATATGAATGAATGACAAATAGGCTACTTATTAAAATTGCATGAAAGAAATTCCTGAGCAAAATACGTATACCAACCGTATGTAACCCTCCTCCTTCCTTTTTTGCCGCAACGGGACAAAAATAGGTAAAGAAAGTTAATATTTCCTAATTTTTCCCCAAATACCATTGAAACCCAACGAAAATAATTTTCTAAAATACTTATAAATAGATCAAAATTGTCCTCATCGCTTTTTGTGTCCGGCTACACTTAAATGGAGGGCACTTACCAAATACTTGTTTACTTCTAAAGTTA
Source organism: Euzophera pinguis (assembly GCA_947363495.1). Classification (NCBI taxonomy): domain Eukaryota; kingdom Metazoa; phylum Arthropoda; class Insecta; order Lepidoptera; family Pyralidae; genus Euzophera; species Euzophera pinguis. The sequence continues at coordinate 3,916,990 of OX376156.1, read as the reverse complement.
ATTGATGGTGAACGAAAGGGTCACATTGTTTGTTTAGTACTACTGAACAACGCTTTCTGTTAGCTTTGATTCTGATTTTACGGGTTTTGGACTAAACTAATGAATTGTATGAATGGTACATGGCAGAGAGTCGATCTCTTCATAAAACTTTCGTCTTTAAATAATTAGTTAGACATTTATTTGTACTGATTTCAACAATTTTATAATTTCTACACTTTGTTTCAGTAGTCCATATATTTTCATAATTAGCTAAGGCTTCAACGTCTGACGTTAATGATAGAACTCGCTAAAACGCACAAACCAGCGTGACGTCATTAGACTACAATCTCATTACAAATCGACATAAATGTAAATATGCCGAGTAGTAGAGTCGATACAAGTTTAGAGATACCTATTTCTTTGGGGAAAAGTTGACTAGGTTTTAAGTGGATTTTGAGATCCTAAACCTTTTGGGATACTAAGACGATACTCGTATATTTGACCTAAGATCCGACTGCTCATCTTGTGTTGAGTTGAGCAATAAGTTGGGCAGTGGTGAAAAATCAATACAATCCCTGCATTAGTTTACTCTTGATGAGCAGCTGTATCTGTTAGGGTGTAAGTGTCTGTTCTGTACGTTAGTACTATTTTAATATGCTCTACCATGAGATTTGAGAGGTGCTACAGGCTTGGGAAGCTTAATAATAATGAATAAACCATACTTCCGACTAGTAGTATAATATTTTTAATACTCTTCTCCAAAGTTTCAGTCTCTGGCGCAGTAGATAATGGAGGAAGCCTGTTCCGGACAAGGCGATTAATCAAAAAGTTATCAGGCGGTGCTTCCGGGTTTTACATGAACACGCTCACTACTCAGTACTTACTTCCTTCATTATTTCAGTGTAAACTCCTATTTTGTAAACTATCTTTGATGCTGCCCCGAAAGCGGAAAAGTATTTCATACTCTATCTGTCCTGTAATTTGGGCTTCTGAGAAATTGAGGATGTTGCCAATTAGGTTTATCACAAGATGAGAAAAAGGATTTAGAGGTAGACTTTTGCTCAAAGTTCGCTTGCTTGAGTATTTCTTCTCCTTCATCGTTGTCGTCGACTCGAATGTTTTATGCCCTGCCTCATTGACGCCCCATAAGATCGGTTCTGCAATACTTAGCAGAAGCTCTTTTTTTGATTATACGTTGAAAAAAAATCATTTGATTTCGAACAAAAGTCATTCGTCTCGACGATTTTGCTTGATTTTTTGAGTCACACTTTTCAAAAATAGCACTCTAGGAAGGCAATTTTTAATGACGCGAACATTCAAACTAAAACCAATTTCCGAACGCAAGGACTATTTTTGAGTATGTAAAACTCACCAATTATGTCAAATAACTGTAATTCGAAATCGAACTATATTCAATCGACAAAACCATTTTACATACTCAAAAATTGTCCTCGTAGGCTAAATAAGCTAGTAAAAAATAGAAAAACGAAGAATATATAATTTTTATCGTGACCTTTTTTGGCCGCATCATGTTTGGTCGAACTTTCTGTGTTGCAACGGTATCACGCTTTTTTTGACAAAAGGAACGTACGAGCCACTACCAAATTTGTTTGGAAAAAAGTTACTGTTGAGGAACTTTTTGGCATAACGTACGAGATAGGTATTCGTGAGATAGTCAGACAAATATGCTTGAATTTCATAAATTTGGATTAGTTTTTTTATTTAATTAGTTTTATTTGTTAAAATTCATTTTAATTCGATAAAATTCATTTTGTTTCATTATTACGATTTATTCACCTTTATTTCGATTTATAATAATAATATACCTTTTTAGGGAAACCGAGGGTTTTGCCTGTGCGATTGCAGATGAAGTTATTTAGACTAATAACTACCGGAAATACGGTAGACGGTGGTACGGTCAACATAATAGGTTGGGAAAATGTTTCTTCGCATTTTTTTAAGAAAATTCTAAAAAAATTTTAACATAGTTTATTTACATTTAACTAAAGTATGTAGGTGCCATTTTGTTTGATTACTTTTTGCCATCTTATAGGTAGGGACATGATCCCATTGCTATAGAAATTTTGAGGCTTCTGATCAAAATACCGCGACAAGTGGTTTTGGCAGTCCTCTCGTGATGTTAACAGGACACTGCCTAAAGAATTCTGAAGAGACCGAAACAGGTGGAAATCTGAAGGTGCAAAGTCAGGACTAATCGGCGGATGTATTAACACCTCCCAGTCAAACTCTCTTAATTTTTGCTGAGTGGCTAAAGATATGTGAGGTCTAGCGCGCTATCATGATGAAAAACCTATTAAAAAATTAATATTATTTATGAATTTGTTTTATTTGTAAATTATTTAAGACACAAATTTTTATGTTCATGACTCGTTATATGAATTTTGAATTTGAAATAAATAATTACCTATATTTTATTATTGCAACGTTAAAATCCAGGGCATAAGCGACAGACGGCCGACGCTTATCGATTCTTAGCTGCTTCTATTAGGTAGAATGTAGATTGTTTTTGTCTGAAGGGCAAGAGCGGCAGTGCGAGCCACAAGTTGGCAACTCTTATCATAAGTATGACTGCCATCGTAATTATATAAAAATATGGCAGCTTGAGGAATATTTAAATTATATTTCAATAATAAAATCCTATGTTAACCGTGTATTGTAGAGGTGTTTATTTATTTATTTACTTATTTTATTTCTCGCTTACATGTACATTATATGAATAGATGGAGTTAGGACAATTTTTGTAAGTACATATACCCAGACTGGGTGTTTCGAAGTCTCTTAGAGAATGAGTGTTGAAATTATAACATTGACAACATAGGTACAATTAAATTAATTTTTTACATGAAAGCAAAATACAAAATTGTATGTCAAATTTAAATTGTCACAAGAATTAATTAAATGAATGACATAAAAAAGAAAAAAAAAGAAAATGTGTAACTAATACTCAGTAATCATGATTATGGCAGGTGTCCGATTCCTATTGCAATAGCCCAGTTTAAATCCATCCAAACTTCATCACCATAACCCATTTATTCTTTTCACTTATTAGAAATAGTTCCTTCTCCTGCCGAGACCTGTTCATGGAAATGTCAACTATTGATATAGCCGAGAACGGGTTTTGGCAGGAGCACCACATGACATCAACTTCTCCAAAGGGCCTCTACGCGTTGGATCTATATCCCCGCGCAAGCCTCTCAAAGGACCGGGGTAACCCGTGAATCCCAAGCGGAGATACATAATGTGTAATAATAATGTAAAAATAATGACATCAACTTCACCAAAGGGCCTCTACGCGTTGGATCCATATCCCCGCTCAAGCCTCTCAAAAGACTGGGTTTAACCCGTGATTCACAAAGGAAATGTAAAAATAATAAAATAATAATAAAAATGTCAAAAGATTTAAGATTGAGATTTCCTTAAAACGCCGGAGGTAGCCATTACACTTTAATGGTTTTAGCTCTATATCTTTAATGATTAAAGCAACATCTAAGTATTTTGTTTCCCTAAAAACCCAACAATATAAGTAAAGGTAAAAGCATACGAGAAAATATATTCCCAGCCTAGGTGAATAATAAAAAATAACAAACAGGAGTTCCGTAGTCAATACATTTTCAATTTCAGCGTCCTAAACTTGCAACTTAAACGTTAGTTGTACAACCTTTTACGGCGCAGTGAAAAAGTTGTGCGACAAAATTTTGAATTTACGCTCTCATTGTTTGTGTTGTTCGTTATGTTTTTAATTGGAATAAATGTTTACACGTCAATACAGTTTTGTTCGGGTAAGTTGATAAATTTAGCTTGAATTTATTCATGGAAAACTACATGGAAACAAAGTCACAACTTTTTGTGTAATTTCTATGAATGAATGAACACTATTGAACTACGCATATTAAATTTATTGAATGAAAAACAGTTTGTATTTGTAATGAATACAAAGGCGGAATTATCGCAAATGCAATTTCTTCTAGCCAACCTATAGAGAAAGTATTTTATAGACTAAACAAACAGCGCTGCAGAAAAATAGCCGTAATAATATACAATACATAATAAATACATAACGCACACAGCAAAAAAATGACCTAAAATAAAATAAATACCCACTTATTTATTTTGTTTCCAGAAAAAAAAGATTTTGACTAAAATATCAACTTTGCAACATTATAATTACAAAAAGCGAAAGCACTGTAATCTCTCGATTCATTCAACGGAATTATTAATAATTACAAAGACGAAAGATATCACATTAAACTGTATCGTAAAAGGGAAAAAAGATTTTTCCCTAACTTTTCATCGGAAATGGCGAAGTTGAAAAGTTCAGCAGCACAATTTTATTATTGGAAAAAATCCTCAAAGAGGATTGCTTAGTGAACCAGTAAGTAAAAATATTGAGACATCTGGGAACTTATTGCTAGGCGTTCCTTTAAATTGTAAGTGAAACTTGTGTAGCCATATTCGGTTTCAGAATGATTCTTCGGTCGTAGTTTACCAATTTTGTTCACCTAGGTGTATCACGTGTACTTTTTCTAATACACGTCTCTATAATATATACTTTTGGTTTATAGTTTGACTGGAAGTGATTCCTTGAATAAATCCCCCTTTTATTGTGTATATACATTAATTATTTACCCCTTACCAAAACACAAAATCGGAATCGAAAAAGCTCTCATTATATCTGCCGTCACTTAATTCCTTCCAGCACCTTTATATACAATTAGGATAAAAAGACGTTAGCGAAGCGTTTGCCAGAATTTCAGTTCACGACAGTTTTCCTGACACGATTATTTTCCTTGAGGAAACAAAATCCTTTGATGTTAGGATGAGACGCCATAGCGCGTGCTACGCTACGCATAGCAGTTCTGCTCAGTGTATATTGCAGCAAAATTATTAAAAACGTATTTATTAAAACAACAAAAGAAAACCCATACAAAAACAGAAACAAAACAGTCAGATATTGTGTTGTGCACCCCGCGGTGTTACCCGCGATTACTAAATTTGACCCAATACACAGCAGTTTTATGCACAGTAGTAATTAATTATTTATATAATATATGCCGTCTACCTTATAAAGCGCCATAGACTATCAGACTTGTGACCAAATTCTAGTGTGTTTTTCGGGATGGAAACTAGCTTATGTGTTTTTCCAAGTTTTCTGCAACATTCTTATTAAATTTCTTAATAATTGGCCCAGCCGTTTGAGCTACAAACAATACTCACAAACATTTGCCTTTATAATCCATACTAATAAATATATATAGTGGGATTAGTATATTAGTATTATTATGTTCGTATTAATAACTAGCTGTTTCCCGCAGCTAAAAAATACCCATGTTTTATTTTAACGGGCGATCATATATGGTGTGGCATGCGAATAACTTTTGTGCTACGCCACTTTTGGGTTCACTTATTCAATTCTTTGATTGATTTAGCCATACCAAGTTACTTTGCGTACTAAGCGGCAAAATTTTTCATGAACTGCCTGATGGTGGAAATACTGTGCACCTAATTTGTACATTAGTTATTAAGATCTTATATTCTTCTTATATCTTATATTATGATCTTATATTCTCCTTATTATGAAATTTATGAATTTAACTATAAACATAATCGGGCTGGCGCACTAAGCGTTATCCGTACCATTATCTAAAAAAAGGGGGAGCCCCCTTAAAAAAATATTTTATTGTGTTTTTAAGTATTTGTTGTTACAGCGGCAAATGAAAAACATCATCCGTGAAAAATTATAACATCGGTAGTACAATGTACTATTTTATACTTGGACAAAAATAAAAATACGATATTCTGCAGTTTCATTTTTGATACCTTCTAGCAGAAATATTGAAATTTTCAATTACTGCAAATATTAGTCCGCATGTTTAGAAGTCCGAGAATGAAGAAAAGTGAAAATCCAAAATTTCTTGGTTACGATATTTTACGTAGGAGGTATCGATATTAATATGGAAGTATGGATATAGATAATCGAATGGATAGTATGGATATATAAGCAGGTACTTAAAAACAAATAAAATCTTAATGTATTAATAAAATAAATGTGAAAACTGAATGAATTGAATTTATTCTGGGGAAAGCGAAGCTAAGTTTTCATGTACAGATGTACTGGATAATGGGCTTAATCTTTTTATGAATGACGACAGAATTATGTGCTTTGGCGCGTATAAAACCTGTGTTTAGGCAGAATTCTCAGGAAGAAGAGAATTGAACCCACTGTGGTCCCAATAGACTGTAATAATCTCTTTCCGGGAAATTCCCAATTCAATCACGACTTTGACTGAATACTTTCGGAATTATTGTGTATAACAACTTTTGTTGGAGAATTCTCCAAAACATTTTAGTTTAGGATGAACGATTCATGTACAAGTATTTGGAGATGAAACCGAGACTAATCCTATAATTAATCACAGACCTTCATACGAGAAACTCTTAAAGTAAAGAATGAAAATGAAGGTCCATCTATCCCATCTTCCACCTTCTCTAAATGTCTCTCAGATAAATTGGCAGACAATGCTTAGCATTAAGATATAGCTCATGATATTTGAGTGCAAAAAATAATAATATAATCCAGAAATACATTTAAAAATAAAAACATTTTAGTAAATAACCATCTAATATGACTTGAAAATATATCATTCCGCGTGACATTACCAAACAAAGGTTGCACTGCACAGGGCTGCACAATGAGACTGCACTGAACAGAGTAAATATCGCAAAACGTGCTGTAGTCCTGTACCGTCGCAGGCACAGACCTGAGTTTGAAATACACAATGAGAGGAGAGCAAAGCGAGTTGTGTATAAAGGTTCCGTATGATAATTTAGATCGTATCTTTTAGCGTATTTTTCAGTTGCAATCTCAACTTTATAGAATAGACTACGCTACGCTATCATCATGGTCCTACATACACGCTACTACAATAAAACGACTAACGTCTGTCATAGGTAATTATAATTTTTTTAAAAGGAAACTAGACCAATTTGATCACGAATCATGGCAACACTATCAGATTTTTAAGCTTTTATATTTTTAAGCAATTTATTTTGGACATTTCCATCTGAAAATAATTTGAATAGGATGTCGTGAGCATACAATTTCAAAGTGAACGGGGAATGGAAAATATACTGTTAGCAAAGTCAGCAATGGTGAAAGATGAAACGACTCGTGAGCGATTTTTAAGTTTCATGTCAAATAAATAAATATCTGCTCTGTACGAGTGTACAGAGCAGATATTTAATTTAGATTAAATGTTAATATATGGTATGGGGTTTGGCAAAGGCACACACACAAATGTTTATTTATAAATTTTCTAACTCGTGTTTCATAATAAAGATTAGATTTGGAGGCAGAATTTAACAAAAATATTTGTTTCAAGTTTCAATAAGGCAATGTTTCAAAAAACATACTTACAATTGAAAATACCTATCTAAGAAAGATGGTAAAATAAAACGCTGCTTAACCCTAAAAAGGCCACACGCTAACCTGCGGATCAACATGTCCGCCAAACAAAGGACAATGGTCGGCTTGGTTTTGTTACGGAAAATATGGCTTTTGTGTCACCATTGTACCGCCAGCGCTTCGGTACGAAATAATTTGAAAGCCAAAGAAACTTTATTTTGACTTTTATGGACTTTGAACGTGACTCCCAAACGGTCTCGTTATGATTTCGCAGTCATTTCGTAGTTTTAATAGGAATGTTTCGAAGAAGTTTTAACAGGCAGGTAATTGGTGATTCTGAAATTTTTAATAGTAATAAGCTCTTTCTGAATAATTTAAAATATCTAACTACTTAACTTCGTCTCGTATAGTTACGGTACTTGCCGATATATCTATTATGAAAACATTACCGAAATATTTGAACAAACAGTTTTTTTAATTATTTATTTATTATACACCGTGAAATTTTAGTCGTTTTGGACCCATAGTCCAGTGACTCCATGCAACTGAACAACTTTCCCCAAGATACATGGGTCGAAATATGTAGTAAATTTTTGGACCTCCCACACAAAATGTCTCATCACGTGACCTAACTTACTATGGGAAGTCCATATTTGTTTTTCATGTTTCGAGCTATGTTCCTTGGGGGAATTTGTTCGGTTGCATGAATAGAGTCACTGGACTATGGGTAATGATAATAAGCTATATAATAGCTTATTAACGCCTGAAAAACCAAGACTGACACACGGCTGTTCTATTCTATAAATATCTACAATTTATACACAAGAGTAAAACCTGTTGTGTATTCTGAATACAGAGGGTATATTCTAAACGCAGAGGCTAATAGGTAAAGACCACGAAGCAATTACAAAGAGGAGATGCCGTAATATGAGTTTTGTAAGTATTTGTGAGGCTACGTGGGGCGGAAGGCAGACGTGCGGGGTGCTTGGTTTCGGCCGTTGCTCCAACCATAATGATATCCATCTTACGGAAAGTAGCAGTACTACGTTATTTACAAATTATCAAGTACTTGTCAATATATGTCACTAGTATGTCCTAGTCCGTCCTAGTACGTAGTAGTCCTAGTTTTAAATATTAGGTATAACTTTTAGAGCCGTAAATATATCTTACTAGCTTTTTCCCGCAGCTCCGCCTGCGTCAAAAAGTAGCCTATGTTTGACCCCGGGTCTTCAACTATATTCATACAAAATTTCATCAAAATTTTAGTTAAGCGGTTTGGCCGTGAAAGCGTAACAGACAGACAGACAGCCTTTCGCATTTATAATATTAGAATGGATTTAACAGAAACCAATTATTCAATGCAAAATTTGTAAAAAAGCCATGGAAAGTCGTGATGCACTTAGGAGCTTGCGATCTGTTTCTCGGTACGCTTTTGAACGAGTAGTGACAAGCTCCGCCCACTTTTGTGAGCGGCGAGGGGCCAATGATCACATCACTGCGCCATTTCAAACGGCATCTCCTCTTAGTAAATGCTCCATGGTAAAGACAGACTAATGCTTCTTGATTTTAAAGTGTTAGATATAAGTATCTAAACTACCAAACCAAGCAACTTTGTAATGAACACTATTTTTAAACTATTTACTTATGTGCTTACTATACATGATGAGATCGTTATGATATTATGTTGAAAGCTGTTTTGTTTAAGCCAGAGGGGTCGTAAACCCGAAACAAGGTCGTGGCTTGGCAACATATTTTTGAAAACACATTTTATTTCTGCCTCAATCTACATTCTTAAATGAATTTAGTTGTATTCAGATAGGGCATTGTAGGCTTGATTCCGTGGTTCGGAAGGCACGTTAAGTCGTTGGTCCCGGCTGCCATAGATACTACGTCGTAGGCCGAAAGGCGATTTCGAAAAACTCTGACAACAGAGCTTATAGGGTCGATTGACTACTCGATATTATAATGAAGGAAATATAAGCTTATTATCTATAATAAGGCTTAGCTGCAGTCGAAATTATCTTTAATTGTTTATCCTTTATCGTCAGGTAAACTATGGTGCAATCAGTATGGGGATAATTGCCAGCAATACTTCATTATCGCCGCTCCCGAATAAACAGAATTAAACATAGGCTTTTTAATTTCTAGAGAACAAATAACTTATTTTCATTTCTGAGCCTACCTATTTATTCGTATGGATGGAAACCAGTAGGTTTACAATACAATACAATATTCTTTATTGCATCAGAAAAAATGACAACTTAATACATAAACAAAAATAAGTTAAAAAATAAAGGTCTATTTTAGGCTACTAAATACCAAGTTAAGAGAGGAGCTCAATAGTCAAGCACGACCTGCGTACCCGTAGCGAATGCGCGTGTCAAGTGACGGCGAGACGCGACCACTATTGAATTGGTCGCCATTTCATGGCATTTTCTAAATCAAATCAAATCAAATCAATCTATCTCGAGTTCCTTCGTGCTTCGGAAGGCACGTTAAGCCGATGGTCCCGGTTGTTATTGATAGATAGCAGTCGTGAGGCTGTGTCAGATGCCTTTTGGCAGCCTGAAGCATTCTGACAGTGTTGGCCACTAACACACCTCGAGTCATGTTCCTGTTGGTCTGGAGGGACAAAAGGTGTTACGGACGTTAGACGGCAGTCTATCCATTGTAATAATCAGTGCCGCTAAATCTAGGACCATGACTTACAGCGTACCCTAGGCTCCGAAGCGTAAGCTGACGACGCAACTAGGAATACAAGCTAGGATGAAGAAGAAGAAATACCAAGTTCCGATGTATTGGGTTAAATACATCGGTCACACAAATGTGTTCAAAATCGATGCAAATTTTTACGAGCAGAAAATAATGGTTAATTATTTTAACTAGGTTTCCGATTTATTTATTTATTTATTTATTTACTTTATTCATGTACACCATAAAAATGTAAAGGATTATACATAAAAGGAAAAGAAAGTACAAGGGGCGATTTCTGCGTAATGTTGAAAACAAATTTTCACAGTTGGTTAAGAGCTACCAAATATCTCATGAACGGCATTTCGACATGCTACTGAGACTATTTTCAATAGTAAGGAATTTTTCTTCTCGTCTAAGTTTTGTCCGATTTTTTAGATCTAAGATTACATTGCTTCTTAGGCATCACTGTACATTTGAATGCCATGAAAAACAATTAAATTTCCGTGGTACGGGCTAATTGATATTATTAATTCAAATTCTTTTCATATTTTTAAAATTTTGTGCATTTTTATCTATTGTCTACCATTTAAACAAATAAGGTAGTCTACAAATAAAGTTATCAGTGACAAAACACATGATTACGTGTAGTGTATTTCAATTAGAAACTGATTGAACTAAATTAACCTTGTTTGTTCATTTACGTAGAGATCATACTTCCACAGCATCCAATTGACGAATTATCCTCATATACAACCCTCACAATCATAATCAGGTTCAATAAACAATAGAGGTAGATATTGAATTAAACTATATAAAATGAATGAACTAATAAAAAACTATATAAACTACTAGCTGTTTCCCGCAGCTCCACCTGCGGTATATAGCCTATGTTACTCAGGGTGAATGTAGCTTTCCAATGGTGAAAGAATTTTTGAAATCGGCACAGTAGTTTTTGAGTTTATTCATTACAAACATACACCACAAAAATACAAATCTTTCCTCTTTACAATATTAGTGTAGATATAATGAATGCTGCAAAGTGTTTCAAACGATAGGTATAAAGTAAATTAGAAATAAAACACGATAATATCCGTATTAAAATAGTTTAAGGTGTTAGAATAGCGAAAACATAAGAAGTCAATAGAGGTAGATTCCTTGCAGATTTAACTATGAGACAGTACGGCTGTTCAGTCTTAATAGCTTCTGGTGACCCACTGCTGGACAAATGCCTCCCATTTTGGGAGGTCTTTGTCCAGCAGTAGGTTTTCATTTCTACCAAGTTCTGTTTGCTGCAATAAAATTTGCTGTTTATAAAGGATAACGGAGATCAGACAGTGGCTCCATTGTAGTAACTAGTGTCGTCAAATCTAGTACCATGACTTACAGTGTGTAACCCTAGGCGAAGCGTAAAATTCGCAACTAGGAAATCACGCTTAGACGAAGAAGTTCTTTGCTGAAATCCACTGTCAAATTCGTTTATATCATTCTTGCATCCATTTACTGTTTGTGCAGTGTCTGGTGCAGTTTAACTCTGTGTTCGAGTTTGATGATTTTAGACTTTACCCAAAAAATGCTTTAATAAATTATTTTAATTTTAAATTATTTTAATTTAATTACGCCTACAAAAATGTAATGTAACTCAAAACAACAAACTTCCGTGTTTTCTTAATGAGGACCTTTATAGTCAAAATGGCTAAGTACTTAAGTACCTGTTCTTCGAGTAAAAATTAATGTCGACGGCAAAATGGCGGGAATATTAAAGTCGCCTACAAAAATGTAATGTAATCGACCAAGGGATAATACTTTGGAGCACGTCATAATTACCTACTTTGGCTTGTCACCGTCAAAACCACAAGAATTTTCTTATGAACTTTTCCGATTTTGCCTGTGGAATAAAATTGGAACGCAACCGCCGAAGGAGACATTTTATTTTTACGTTTTTATATGTTGAATCCGACTGTAACTAAACCAGTAGAAAGATTATTTTGCTCTCAGTGGCTTAAACGTCGGGATATCTATACTAATATAATATATAAATATTATAAATCTGAAGAGTTTGTTTGTTTGAACTTGCTAGTTTCAGGGACCACTGGTCCGATTTGAACAATTCTTTCAGTGTTGAATAGTTTATTTATCGAGGAAGGCTAGGACCAAGTCGAGACGGGTTGCTAGTACTAAAATAAATTTATGTGAAGCTATTATTAGATTGATAAATTGTTGTGTGAATTTCTATAGTATATCGGTCAACGAATCTGTTTAAATTCAATGCCAATGAAAGGGGCAGGAGTGCAATCAAAAACAAATGACGTTATGATAATTAACACGAACGCTAGGGCTATTTCTGAGGATGCAAAATCGGCAAATTGAATGATTTTCGTTTGAATTGGGTTTCTATTACAGTGTTTTTTTTTACTTAACAATAGTCGTTGCGATTGTAGATTGGTTTTGGTAATTATGTTAACGTCTTTTTTATTTAGCGAGAGATCTTACTTTTGTTAGTAATTTTGGCGAAAACGCTGAATCTTGTCTATTGCGCCCAGCATTTAATTACGCGCATTGATCGTAAATTTTTTATAAGGTATTCCGTTTCGGCAATAGAGCAACTGTAGCATTTATTTTCGGCAAATTTAAATACCTTCACGATTTAGCTGTTTTAATAGTTGTTAAAAAAATCCTAAACATCGATTTATAAACTAGACATAAATAGAGCATTCTGGGGGCTTAGCCAAAGTAAAAATTTGAAAAATTATAACGACATTTGTGGTCGTGATCTCTCAGAATTAGTATAAAAATTGGCCGGCGGCAGATCACAAAAATAAGTCGAATCTTTTGGCTGTCTGCAATGGTTTTCAGTTTTCTGATAAAAAATTGTATTGAGCTCCCATAAATAACCAAACCATGTCTTTAAATGGCTTACAATGCAATCACAATGCTCTTAATATAAAGATTTTATATAAAACTAAACCAGAGGCGACTGGAAAAATAACGAAGTTATCGGCGAGATTTTCTGGTCGACGGTGTCTGAGAAAATAAAAATTAAATTGACTTATATTTTTATCGAATAAACTCGGAAACTGTGATAAAACTTTATTTAACTGTGAAGAAACGGGTCACTGCGCAATGTAAGCTTTCCTGCATTATTAAATTGGAAAAAAAAAAGATTTTTTCTCGTTCATCGATAAATAGGTCAGGATATATAATATATTATAGGACCTCTATTTTTTGCAATTCCAAGCTATATGGTATCAATGATAAAAATATATTATTCTATGAATTTGGAAATTTATGATGTTGAAGTTACGTATATTAAGTCGCCAAATTCTACGTTTCCAGATATCCGAATTTCCAAAATTTTTACTATCTGTCCATTTAATGAGAATAAGCAAGGGAATTTCACACGATTAACGATTGATTTTTAGCAAAAACTAGTTTTCAGCTGTACGAGCGGTCGAAACTTTATTTAAGTGTTTTTCAATCAAATAAAAAAAAAATTATATAAGATTTTTTTTCCTATTCCCGCGAACCAGATTATAAAAATCTACAATACTAAAAATACAGGATATTTCGTCCGTCACAGAATGGAACAAAGAACATTACAAAGTAAACTAAGCAGAGCCTTTGTGGTTCATGTGAAAGGTAAATACGAAGATTATACTACTGTTTTCATGGGAACTTAAATAAAAAATTTAAATTTAATATGCCATATTATTGTAACTAGCTGTGAAAGAAAAAGTCATGAACATTATCCACCCATAAACTCTTTCCAGACCTATAAAATCATCATTCGGGTGTGAAAGTTTCATTGACAACCACGTGTGTGTAACCCCAGCGGAAAGTTGCTCCGCAGAGAAATGAGAGTAATGCAAATTATTAGTTCATAGCCCCCCCAAAATTATTTCACATATAGAAAAATTTGTTCAAGTTCTATTTTTGAAGTTATTCGAGAAAAATTGATTTGACGTTACTCTAGCGGCAAGGTTTTGAAAAAAGGCTTTTAGACTGGAAGCAAGTATATGAAAAGATATCTCTAGAAGGGTTATATATGTATACCAACATCGGCATTTGTTCATCTTTTAGTTATTGAGTTAATAAAGTTGCCGCTGGGGTAACGTTTTGAAATTTTTAATATCTCGAAATCTGTTCATAGCAGAAGTTGAAAGAAATATTAGTTGTAGGCCTTAATTCCTTCAAATTAGTTCAAATATAACGCACGACAACCACCAGTTGGTAGCAGGAATGCATAACTTGAAATATAGCTATTTTTTACTCACCGGCCTTCGATTACCATATATAGTGAGTCACACTACTCAAAAATAACTTTGACAACAGAGCGTGCAGGGTCAATTGACCACGTAACTTATTCGATAAGAATGACTAAAAAGTAATAATGAAGAACCCACGTCTGATACCGAAAGGAGTTTCCGAAAAATTCGGACACCAGGTCTTGCGGGGTTGATTGACCATGTCACTTATTCGCTAAGAAAGACTGAAAAGTAATAATGAAGAACCCACGTCAGAGACCGAAAGGAGTTTCCGAAATAATTCCGACACCAGGGTGTGCAGGGTCGACTGACCATGTAACCCACTCGATAAGAATGACTGATGAGTGATCCCTCGTCAGAGGCCGTTAGGCGTCTCTGGAAAAATTCGGATACCAGAGTGTGCAGGTTAGATTGACCATGTAACCCGTTTTCTGTTTCTGTATTGTTTTCTTTTTTGGTGCAATAAAGAGTATTTGTATTGTATTATATTTGTAACCCCACTCTTTAAGAATTGCTGAAAAGTCATAATATATAAGTCATATATAAAAAAGTAAACAGTGGTGTACCTCAGGGCAGTGTATTGGGTCCGTTGTTATTCTTAATATATATTAACGACATTTTCATTATAACAAATCATAATTGTATTTTATATGCTGATGACATTTCTATAATTGTAACCGCTGATGTGAAAACACGTAATAATAGTGAAATTATTAAACATGAAAATGACATTAATAACACGGTTGACAAAATTATTAAATGGCTACATGATAACAATCTAAACATTAATCTAAATAAATCAAATTATATACAATTTAATAATTCTAAACACCCACGCTGTTATTTTACGTTAAATGTATACATAATAAATAGAGTAACAAATACTAAATTCTTAGGAGTCATAATTAATCATGACTTAAATTGGAAGAACCAAATTGATGCCATCTGTAAGCGAACTAATCAGTTTGTATATGCGCTCAGGCAGGTCAAAAAGCAACAGATACTAAAACGGCCATTAAATGTTACCATGCATATGTAGGGTCGGTACTGCGCTACGGTATAATGATGTGGGGCTATAGTACAGACTGGCATAAGACATTCGTAGCTCAGAAAAAATGCATAAGGGCTATATGTGAAGTACCTCCACGCACCACATGTAGACCGTTATTTGAAAAATTGGGTATTTTGACATTACCATCACTCTATAGTTATGAAATATGCTTGTTCGTACATAAGAACATAAAATTATTTAAAAAGGCTGGTGATGTAAGTAATGGACTAGAACGAAACCCACATAGACTTATATTAGAGAATGTATCAACATCTAAAAAATGTTCTAACAGCCCACTAAATATGTGTATTCGTATCTACAATTCTTTCCCGGATAATATGATACATTTGAATACGTATGAATTTAAAGAGAAACTGAGCGAATGGCTATGTAAAAACACATTTTATGACATTAATGAATTTTTTGACCATGATATGTAATTATTTTTAATTTATTTTTAATTTTTTGATTTTGATTTTTGATCTTTGACATTGCATGTATTTCAAGGATTCAAGGACATTTTGTGTTTTATGTTTAATTAATTCAATTATGCTTGATTTAATTTAATTATGAATAGCCTAATTATTCGCATGTCATTAAATGTGACAAAACATGTGATCCAATATGTTAAAATTGTAACACCAATACACATACCATGTTTTTCGTGAATAAAGATATTTATTATTATTATTATATTAGAACCCACGTCAGAGGCGAGGTTTTGGTTACGTTAACGTCTCTAGCGCGATTGCCCCCCAGTATTTTATGGCCAAATTCTGCAACACGTGCTAAGTCAAAAGATTTATAATGATTAGGTGCTTCGGAAAGCACGTTAAGTCGTTGGTCCCGTCCGGCTACCATCTGGCGGTCGTTAAAGGAACCATGTCAGAGGCTGTAAGGTAATTCCGAAAAAACTTTATCACCTAGATGTGCTTGGTCAATTGGCCATGTAACCCACTCGATGTGAATGAATGGATATACATTTAAGTAACTACGTATTGACATACATTTAAAAATAACTCACAATATGAACACTACCATTAATTACTCCAATTACAGAGCATAGCAAAAAAAAAAATCTGTCGATAAGGAAAAATGTTTTTTTTTGTTTCCAAAAATTGAATGGGCCAGTGTTGTTTGACCTCTCGTATAGTATGCCCGCCATACATTTTAGGAGTCGATTTAAGTTGGTTGTATGTCCTTCGAGAACTGGTAAAAGTTTCGGGATTAATTAATGCCTTATGTTGCCACAGAATTGACCTTTCTACAGTTTTATTACATGTCTATAGATGTAGATGTAGATTATAGAATATTGACAGTGGGGCAACGCTGAAACAGTGATACCAAGGAATACAGGGGTCGATTGACCCTTTGACACCAGAATGAGCAGCTATATGAATTGAATGAACCAAGAGAAACGGACAGCAAATGCACATTGAAGGGAAGGGATTTTAAATCAATAACACCAGGGCTTACAGGGTCAATTGACCGAGACAACTTCTTCATGATCTAGCACACAACTCGGAGGAAAATGCTCAAAATTATGTGCCTTTGAGGACTTACCTACCTACTTACTCCGCTTATTACTTTGCTATGAGATTTTTATCAGGGGAAATTGAAAAAATCTATAAATGATGACAACTTTTTTTTCCTGATGTCCGATTTTGATGAAATAAAGATTAGCCCTAACCTAAGGCCAATCAGTTTGTGAAAACTAAATTCAAATCTGTCTAGTAGTTCCTGAGATTAGCGTGGTCAGATAGACAAACTAGATTTATATAACACATTTTTTTGTAATCTATTATTCATCTTTAGTCGTTCCCTTTCATTTTCTACCCAAAAGAATAAATGTACAGAAACGTTGATTCTCTATCGTCGAGTCTGATATTGTATTTTTTATTATAAACTTTTGGTAGTTCGGCAAGAAACCTTCCGTCTCAGGGAAAAGTTCGCCTCGAAAAAGCCGTAAGAGCGTTCGACGCCTCTTTATCGACATGTGGTTGGCATAAATCTTGGCGTTGTCTCCCATGAAGAGACTCTTTTACTGAGTTTATATTGCACTTATCTAACCCGAATTCCATTTTGATGTCACTGGTAAAATGTGATACTATTTTTTTTATTCGCATAGTTTAATGTCTTCCGTAGAAAGAAGGTGGTTATTATATTATTACTTATCGTTCTACTTTGTTAGAAATGCCATCTAGTAAAAAACTTAAAAATAAACCTTTGACAATATATGCATATGTCGTGGCCAAATCGTTGAATTGATCATTTCATGATATGGTCGACCATATCATGAAATGCGTCCATTTCTTGATATGGCCAAAACAGAATCGGCCATATCGTTAAAACGTCAGCGTTTAATGATATGGTCGTCTCCGTTTGGCCAGATCATTAATAAAATCGTATTTGTTTATGCTCAAAATGTAAAATCTTAAATTCTGAAAGTTTTAAGATTGGTAAATACTACCTACTATTTGGTAATAATTTTCTTCGATTTTCTATCAGCTAATTGCCCGCCGCCATAATAATACTCAAAAAAGTAGAATATCATTAAATGAGACCATTTTGCTTTTACACATAATCTGATGGTACCTATGTAATACAGTACAATATTAACCAACGGACTTTGGCTGAAGCCTGGCAGTTTCAATAAACGACATCTCCCGTTGGTTGAGTGACAGAAAAAGCCTACGGCATTAAGTCCTTTTTCATCTCAGTAACGAAGTTAAAAAAATTGCATAAGCATTTCACGAAAAAAAGATTAAAAAACAAGGTTGTAAAATACTTTATTTTTTGTTACGAATCTCTGAAATTAGTGTTGTTTAAAAGATTCTAGTCTCAGACAAAAAATGACATGATAGTCCATCAATCATTATTCCATCGAGCCCTATCGCAACGAGACACCGAGTAATTTGTTGGAATTATGGATATTTTTTACGTAAAAGCCATCAAATAAAATGGATATATTTATTATTATTACAATCATGTCGCCATTGTTCTTGTCAAGGATTACGGAGGTGAGACGGCAGTCGCTTCATTCTCATAATCCTGCCAGGTAAGGTTTTGAAGTACAAAGCTGGAAAACACGATCGAGTGAAGACAATCCTAGTCGGCATGAAATAAAAAATCTTCACTGGTAGAAACAGTTTTAAAATAATAAGAAATATGACGTCATAATACTGATGGTGCCCTAATAAACAAGATCCTTAGCGGTTGAAAGCAATACGGAACCGAGGCCCTTTTCGGGATAGCAAAATGTGGCATGTTTTTGATGTTGCAAATTACGTTTGCCTTTAAAAGCGATTTTCTTGGCTTTTCCGCTTAGGATGTGTTTAAGCTGTCTTTTATGTGTAAATAGTTGCGAGATGAGTTTCTAAGTTAGTTTTATAGGTAATAAAAGTTATAAGTATAATAAAATAGAGACGAATAGAAAAGTGCCGAAAAAACTTCACTATACTCGTATTAGTCACGATATAAACCTACTCGAATTATGTTTTTGGATTCGTTTTTGGATTCTTGACTTGCATTTTACACTTTTTCGTAAATCCTATCCTATTTCCAACTAATATAATTCACGCGAGAGTGACTTTGTCTATATATTAGTTACTCTACAAGTTTTATGAACTCAAACATTTAATACATATAGTTGAGAATACAAGATCCATGGATGGAAATAAGATCGAATGTGTTTTTTTTTCGTCGTCCTTCCTCTCTAGGCTGAGAGGTTATTAACCCGTCGAATATCCTAGTAACATACACGTGTGACTACGCCCTTTTATTTTAGTTACTAGGACGGGTTAAACTTATCACTAAATTATTTTAGGCATCGAAACAAAGGGCAAGAAACCTTCAAAATTTCGCAAGAATTACCATAACAATTTTTTCACCGGAAATAATGCATATTTTCCACGCAATACAATTTTAATTTAACTTTTCACAAACAACGTCCGCAGCTAAGATAACCGCTATCAAACTGAATTATGTATTTTTTCAACCCACTTTCCAACAACAAAAAGCCTTTTTTCCGTAGTGTTTTATTTTAACTCACTGTAAAAATATCATATGACAGCTCTATTTTTGCCTACTATCACACCCCGGACACATACAACAACAGCGGCGAACTTGATACCTAATGGGAATAGAACGATTCGGTCGCGTACGCACACGCGTCAAATTGTTTGTTACTTATGCGTCACAAACACTTTGATATTCTTTAGGTTAATTATTTATTATAATAATTTAAAAAAAGGAATGACTTTGGTTACCACGTAGACATTCCACCAACCAGATGGTCTGAAGACCTGAAGAAGGTCTCAGGCAAACGCTGGACGCCGCTTCCAACCGGTCATTTTGGTAATCTTTGGGGGAGACATATAACCAGCAGTAAAGATGAATTATTTATTTATTTAAACTTTATTGTATAAAAAACATTTGTATAGCACAATAGGCGAGCTTAATGCTATATGCATTATCACAATATTATTATAACAGTCACCCTTTGGGTTAATCAGAGAACGTCAAGTGGGATGATTAAGGAGATTGGAACTCAAGTTTAAAACTGATCTATGCCTCAAGATAGTGGAAATTATTGTTTTGTTTGAAATAATTATTTTCTATGGATAAAAATTAATTTTATCATAAATTTAAGAGCTGGACTTTAGTCGATAGAATTCCTTCCATTCCTGTCGATCATTAGCAAGATCCTTCAGTTTTTGATGCGACATAACGTTTACTTTCTCCTATATTTACTTCTTGTAGCCTTGTTTGCCTTGGTCTACCTGGACCCCTTCTTCTCTTTAAATTTCTATCGATGATATTTTTCATAATTCCATTATGTCGTATGAAATGCCATTAACGTGTTGAAAGACAGCTAAATATTTTAAATGTATCCCTACGATCAGTGATAGATTTCATCAACAAAAGTTTGAATGAAAAGAGGGTTGAAGTCAATCAAGTGAAAAATTTTCAAACAACAACATGCGGCGCGGCGGCTCTCTGATCTTGTCAGAAGCCTGTATTATCTAATGCAGGCTGTACACTCTCGCCCGAGACATTCGGGGGAGAAGCCCGAGTGCAAGGCACACCATCTACACTCTCGCAGATCTCTCGTTGCCCTTTCGGAGCAATGAATTCTGAGAGGATAGCCGAAAACGTCGAACTTGCTGCTGATGTTTCTTTACATTATTTCAGCTAATTAAATCAATTATCAATATTTTTTTCTATATAAATTGCTGTACTACATTATCAATAGGTTCAATTCACTTAGAGCATGTGTGAAAAATAAATAAAAAAGTCAATGGTTGTTGAGAACTGAACCTTTTTTAATAGTAAATACTTTGTAATATATATTTATTTGTTGTTTGTCGTAGAAACAATAAATAACTACGTGTTTTATTTTCCAGCCTTAATATAGTGCACAAATTACTAGTTTTTTACAATGGTTGGTCCCGCCTCAAACCCCGGGTGTGTACAGGAGTGCACTCGTGACGCCTCGCGAGACATCTGCGAAGCCCTTTGACTCGCGCCGAAAAACCGACATCGGAGCGAGAGCGGGCGAGGAACCCCGAGCGACATACGGGAGTCCCATATACACTCTCGCCTTGGCCTGTCTCGCGGATGTCTCGCAAGTGTGTACAGCCGGCAAAACAATATCTAACAATCTAAGCAATCTAGCAGTCATATAGCAGCGACATACAATAAAAGAACTAATGTATACGTCAGTCACTGTCGTGCGAGCGTTTATATTAAGTGACATTGCATTTGCTTGGTGCCGAGTTGACACGATCAAAATAATATATTATACTAGCTGTTTACCGCGGCTCTGCCTGCGTCAAAAAGTAGACAATGTTTGACCCCGCGTTTTCAACTATATTCATGCCAAATTTCAGCAAAATTCTATGGCGGTTTGGCCGTGAAAGCATAACAGACAGTTACTTATGTATGGAAGTGTGGATTGCGAAATAGAACTTTGGAACGAGATGACCTGGGCGAATTCTACAGTGGATGGCACCAAACAGCACTTGGCAGGGATGCGTGGAAAGCGAAAGGGGATGCCTTTTCTCAGGGTGTAAATTCTTGTATTTTACATAGTGCAGTATTGAATCGTACTTGGATCGCAATGACAACTTTTGACGTTTATTAGCGGAATTGACCCCCAGCTTTGGAACACCTAATAGGTAATTAAAAAATTTCTTTGACATATTAAATAACGCTCTCCTGGGGTTCTCGTTAAAAGTATTGAATATTAGTTGTTTCTTTGCGTCAAAAATTTGCCAATGTTTGACCCCGGGGTTTCAACTACATTCATACCAATTTTCTTCATAATTTGTTCAGCAGATTTGGCCATGAAAGCGTAACAAACAGACTTTCACACTTGTATTGGTGTAGAAAGAGAGAGGTGGGTAACGAAATGCATTCAGATCAATTTTCTTGAACTAGCCTGTTAAATGCCTTCTTGTCTTCCATCTTTACCTTTAGTTCCATGCTATTTGTATGATTTTATCAAATTAAAACTTTTTAATAATCAATACTTATAGGTGTTGATTATTAAAAAAAAATTTAAAAAAAAGATTAGTCTTTTGCATGTAAAATTTTTTTTTTTTGCGAAAAGCTCTTTTAAACGTAAGTACGTTTCGTGTAATTTGTCATAAATATATTCCAATATGAAACGCTTATGAACTTTTAAAATTTGATTGCTTCATAAAATAAAATATTAACAAATTATAATCAACACAGGAAGCTGCCTTAATAAGTGTGTTAATATTATAATCTCGTTATGAATTTCACGTAATCTCAACTTTGCCAAACGTTGCGTTAATTAAATTGTAACATAATTTTTATTGAAGAAAGTTAACGGTAATTGCTTAACTTGGAAATTTTGTTTGTTTGTTTGTTAAGGAAAATTGTAAACTTATCTCGTTTATGAATCCGGTAGTTTACTCGAGTATATTTATTAACACTTTATTGTTGCATTTATTTTTATTACTAAGAGCATATTCTATATCAAAAGTCCATATAATCAGTGAGCAGCCTATGCAACCCCTCTTTTTCTGTATTCTTTGTCTTTCTTTTTCCGTGTCATAAAAGGTCTGAGCACCCTTTACCAACGTTACTAACCCCCCTGCACGAATAAAAGTTTCATATCAATTTTTTTATCTTCTTCTAACCTATCGAATCCTTCAAGCTCAAACCACCAATTTCATAGTAACAAAAAGGTCTACATGGAGTCCAACATCATTAGCGAAAGGTGTTACCAGGACCCCTATTTTAGAAATGCATGACTCAGGAAAAATCGGCGAGCCGAATAATTTTCTTCGGATATCAAAATTTTTTTATTCGACATAATCGGTGAGTCTACCGATTTTCATTCGACATATGACTCACAAATTTAAAAAATAGCACACCTGGTCCTCACATTATCAAATGACGGTAATGAGAGAGCCGGTGGAAATAATTCGGCGCGCCGGCTTTTGGCACCTTTGAACATCAAAGGATTCCAGCTACATTACCAATTGTCACATTCGATACGTAATTTGTGTTACGAAAATAATTTTGACTGTAAAATACTTAAATGTTACGTTTCGCTCGACGACTAGACTTTTGAACAAACATATTGTGAAATAAGAGAAATTGCTAAGAAGTAAAATTAATTACTTGTCAATTTGCGAGTGGGTTTTATGGCGGTATACCTTCTTTCCGGAATGTTCGATAACTTTACGTTCAATTTCCAATGTTTTTTTAGGTTTAGCAATAAGTAGGTACTTTCGTTAAAAGTTCTGCGGAAAGATTTGCTAAAGATACAAGGATATTATACAGTCCATAGATAGTACAGGAATTTACTAACGCCGCGAACGTCGTCATTTATTTTTTAAACAGTGTGCAATCGATACTAAACAGAGACACATTCATAGGAATCTACAAATTTTAATCTTTCTAACTTTGTATACTTAACTAATAAAAACTACGTAAATATACAACTTTAAACAGTGCATTTAGTGGTGATTCTTTCTATAACTAATACTTCAACTAACTACTCTACTAAACAACCTTACATCCTATAAATATTTTAAACCAAATAACTGCCTACAACATTCTTTTATTTTATACTAGCTTTTCCCGCCTGCGTCAAAATGTAGCCTATGTTTGACCCCAGGTATTCAACTATATTCATACCAAAATCCGACAAAATCCGTTCAGTGGTTTGGCCGTGAAAGCGTAACAGACAGACAGAAAGACAGACAGACAGACTTTCGCATTTAAATATAACTAGCTTTTTCCCGCAGCTCCGCCTGCGTCAAAAAGTAGCCTATGTTTGACCCCGGGTCTTCAACTATATTCATACCAAATTTCTTCAAAATCCGTTCAGCGGTTTGGCCGTAAAAGCGTAACAGACAGACAGACAGACTTTCGCATTTATAGTATTAGTATGGATATAGTAAATATAAAGTAATATAGAAAGTTTTCCTTTATTTTTGCAACTAAAATTAATTATTAAAAACAAATTAACCTAAAAACTTAAAAAAAGTTTTTTTTATTTCTTGATGTTGGTCCGAATTTGTCAGTATCAATTTTATACTTCATTACTTTGTAAACTCAAATTTCAAAAGTATATCATATTTTGACAGTAAAGTATTCATTTGTTTAGAGAACTTTTATGAAAACTGTGCCTGACAAAAATTGGAAATGTCTTACAAAATTTGTATTTAAAAGAAGTGCTTATATAAAAGGCTAAAATAAAAGTAATTAGTCGTGATACAACTGTTTTAATCCGCGCTCGTTCTACAAGTGAACACAAAAAAATTACAAACATAAATTTTTATTACCGCGAAAAAAACTGAGCTAATCTCGTTATGAGACGTAATTTTGTTGAAATATGGCTGCCGTCTTGTCAAGAGAGCATTCATTTTGTCGACTTATAGCATGATGGTGTCACCGCAAACAAATTTATGTCTTGTTTGTTAGTTCTTAACGTATAAATCACCGTTGAATTTGCATTTGGCGTTTTGTTTTCGCTAAAGTGATTATATGAAGTGCAATCGTGTTTAAAGGTAAAGCGTTGTTATTTTTGTATGAAAATGTTCGCTAAAGCTTCCCCGAAAATTTTCCTGTTCATACGCAATTTGTCCACTTTCTCATTTACTTTCTTATTTTATCCAGGTTCAAGAAGAGTCTGGAATACGCTGTTAGAGATTTTACTTTCGCAGTTTTCTGATTACTAGTACTTATCAACGTCTTGGTTGCACTATTGGTGGAGGTTGGCATAGCATATTAGCCTCTTTCATTTGCTAGTAATTACATATTTAAACAATAACCTCCTCTTATTGGCAATTTTTTTAGGTAATGCATGTACATATCTATATTTTGGTCCCATTTTGGAATTCACGGATTACCCCGGTCCTTTGAGAGGTTTGCGCGAGGATATTGATCCAACGCCCTTTGGAGAAGTTGATGTTATGTGGTGCTCCTGCCAAACCCCGTTCTCGGTCTTATCAATAGTTGACATTTCCACGAACAGGTCCGGAGGAGCCAGGAACTATATATAATGAGTGCAAAGAATAAATTGGCTATGGTGATGAAGTTTGGGTGGTTTAAATCTGGGTTTAAATATAGGAATTCGGACACCTGCCATAATCATGATTACTGACTATTAGTGGCAGGGCGTGATACGCCCCGTGAATGGGCCCCACAAATAGTCGCCGCGTTTGGCAACAGAAGGGAAACATTGGGATGAGCGCCTAAGAGTGCCGAGAGGTGCGACTCCGGTTTCGCCGTCGCGAGTTGCCTTGTGAGCGAGTTTTTCTGATCCCATCATTATTAAGGTCGGCTCATAACATCAGTACTTACTTCAATTATATATAAGTCATATAATCCATCACACATATTTTACCAGTCGGCCCGAGATAAAAGAATATTTGATTTAACAACGAAATTTTATTCACCGTCTCTACTATAAGATTTTATTCGTATTAAATTAGTTTTTGTCGGTTAATACGGTAACTAAGATTTTTTTTTAAATTATATATTTACGTTTACGTTTATCAAATCCTTCAAAAAGCCTTCAAAAAGGGCGTGAAAAAATTCATTCAGGATCGGCAACGCGCTCGTGACATCTCCGGTGTTGCAGGCGTTCATAGGCTACGGTAACCACTTACCATCAGGTGGACCATACGCCTATTTGCCTACTTAGTTGTATATAAAAATAAAAATATCTACACATACACCTTTTTTAACAATCACGGAAAAGGAAAGAGGTCTGTTCATAAATCTGACACAACACACCTAATGTATTGCTATTATGTTCCGAACTAAAAAAATAACAAATTGTTCTCGGAATATTTTTCCTTCAAAACTGTTAGCAACACAATATATAGCTGCATTATTTGTCGAGCTCTCAGCCGGAGAGCACTTGAGTTCACACAATTGCTATCGTTACTCGTTTGCATTTAGAGGCTTTCCATTGTGAAATACCTATAAAGCTCGCTTTTAGGTTAGGTACCTATCCATACTTACATAATATAATAATAAATATATAAGGCGTAGGGATGTGACGACCCCATCGCCCACTGGGTTCTCTTCCAAGTGCAGTCAGTCTCCGCAGGGCAGCTTGTGGCTAGCTGTTGGTGAGTGGCGACACCGCGGACCTGAGTGCTCCCAGGGGAGGCATCCGTCCCTCACCTCCGGCCTTCCTTCGCCAAGGTCGGAGTGGACGCCGATGAGGGACAGGACCCCTACCTCTGGCTTGCCTTAGCCGGCCGGCCAGAGTGGAGTCGCAAGAGCTATATGCTCGAGGGTGGAAGTGTATTGCACGTAATGGCGTAATAACGGGGAAACCCGCTCACGAGGCAACTCGCGATGGCGAAACCGGAGCCGCACCTCTCGGCACCCTTAGCCGCTCATCCCAATGTTGCCCCTCTGTTGCCAAATGCGGCGACTATTTGGGGGGCCCATTCACTGAGTGGCGAGTCACCGCCTGCCACTAATAGTCAGTAATCATGATTATGGCAGGCGTCGGATTTCTATTGCAATAGCCCAGTTTAAATCCATCCAAACTTCATCACCATAACCCATTTATTCTTTTCACCTATTAGAAATAGTTCCTCCTCCTGCCGAGACCTGTTCATGGAAATGTCAACTATTGATATAGCCGAGAACGGGTTTTGGCAGGAGCACCACATGACATCAACTTCTCCAAAGGGCCTCTACGTGTTGGATCAATATCCCCGCGCAAGCCTCTCAAAGGACCGGGGTAACCCGTGAAATCCAAAAGGAGATACAATATAATAATAAAAATAAAAAAGCCTGTTTATTTCCAAGTAATAAAGAAAGTGTACCTAACAATATTATGAGAAAATAAAATATAGATTTCTAAATGTTCTAATAATAAAAAAAACCATATTTCCATACTAATATTATAAGTGCGAAAGTCTGTCAGTCTGTTACGCTTTCACGTCCAAACCGCGGAACCGATTTTTATGAATTTTGGTATAAATATAGTTGAAGATCCGGGGTCAAACATAGGCTACGTTTTGACGCAGGCGGAGCTGGGAAACAGCTCTTTTTTTCAGAAATTAGGAGAGAATGGATCCCGAATAGCGACTACGCACCAGCAATTGCAGCATTGGGTACTCACCAACCAGTTTGTCAGATGATCAGAAAAAGGTCGCAGGTAAGCGCTTGATGGAGGCCGCTTCCAACTGTTAACTCTGGAAATTCTTGGGGTAAGCCTATGTTTCGTAGTAGATTGACTGCGGCTAAAATGATGATGATGATTTTGAGAAATAATTTATGGAGTAGTGTAGCGTATAAAGGCCTGACCTGGATACCAATCCAGTGATGACCACATTACTTGTGATAATTCTATCTTGAACTTCCTTGTTTTTGATCGACAACTTAGATGAAATGTAGTTAAACTGTGCCTATCGTCATAGTTGACAAACCGACAGGCTCAAAATTACTGCAATAAATTAACAATAAGGCGCTAAATGTTATTGAAATAAACTAAAAAAAAATCTAAACAAAATTAAAGTTTTATTTTAACCCGAGACATACCGATACATACTGAGCGTAGCTCTTCGTAGCTCGTAGCAGGTGTATACCTCAAGGCAGTAAAAATCTTATCCCATGAAATCCTTAACAGAAAAACACCCTTTTTATTGAATACCTATTTCATAGCAACCAACTTCATCGTCATAATTACTATGCCGACGTAACTTCCTTATACATTCGATGGTAACATTAAATTTCAACCTTACCAAAATGACTTAAGGTTCTATTTATTTTGACTGTGTATTTGTATATCCATAAATCTTCAATGGAATAGATTGTGTCATTGTGTAATTGATTTTGGTAAGTAATAATTAATGTATTACATTAATACGATATGAATAAGGTCGTGATCGGAGCACTGATACGCAATATTTATAGGTTTCTTGTCCCATTACTAATACCCATGTATTTAGTAGATTCAAATGTGTTTCACAATAGCTACTAAGAAAAAAAATGATTTATTAAAAATAGCTGTAATACAGTACCAAATAGGTATGATCATAAATATCAAAATCTTTGCAAATGTCATAAAACCTAAAATTCTAAGTATAGCCCTACCAGGAAAATAGCAGCCTTGGCCATATTGCGGAAAAATATTAGAACTAATTCTTTTACTGGCAACTAGATATCCAAGTAACATTTCCTCATCTCAAAAAGAGACAGGAGTGGGCCTTATGTATTTTGTGATTATCAAATAAATATTTTATTAAAATGGTAAAAATATACATAGTTATGATAAAAAAGTGATATAAAAGATTAAATGACATTGTCAATTTTGTTGTTGACATTACACATACAACATGTTGCCACCTTAAGGCGATCAGCAGCGACGCCAATGCAGGGTTTTAATTTTCCTGGTCGGGCTATAAACGTTACTACTGTATCTGTGGTACGACTAAAAGGAGTTTTAGAAATATTTCTTAAATTTATAACAATTTCTAAGTGTAATATAAAATATTGTAAAGAATAGTGGAAATTAATATTAATTGTATATCATTATTATTTTGTTTAATTTTTTATCGTACAAATTACATACTGTTAAGTACAATGGCCAACTTATTGCTAATTACTTTGGGTAAAGCATTATCATTCTTATATGTTTAAAAAAAAAATAAGTAAGATGCAGCCAGCTGGGATAAAAATTGATATATTCAACAACAAACTGCGTTTACCAACCCGTTTGCCAAGCGTGGTGAGTATGGCAAAACTTTCCAAGAATTTTCTTTATAGGGGGCCATAAGGGAAATTCTTAATTCTACGTGAACTTCATATGGCTATGTGATGATGATTTTGACCTGTTACACTCGTTGTGTGTATTACAAGCTAAGTATAATATAATTGTGCATAAATTTGTTAAAACGTTAAATATATTTAAATTAAATAAAAGCTAATCCAGATTCTACTTACTGAGTATCATATCCATCCTAATAAGCCAGTTTCCAGGGTCAAAAGACTAACATTAAAATTAGTTCGTCATTTAGGGAATCAAAATATATTAGTGACGTATTTTTCTTTTGTCAGTTCCACGATACATTATAAAGATATAATGCATCAAAGTTTAGGAGTGGGGGCTCGTGACGTCACATATTGCGAAAAAGTGTAGCACACTGTGCCGTCACACGGAACTTTAACGCGTCATATCTTTACCATTCTTTGTTTAATTCTCAAAAGAAAAAATTGAAGACGTCAATATTTTTTGATAATCCAACTGACGGACTAATTATATTTTTTTAAGGAAACTAGCCTATTCTACTTTAGCCAGTGATTAAGGCCTATACAGGAGAATAAGGATGTGTTAAGACTTAAAGAATAACATTAGAATGAAGTAATTTTGGTAGTTACGGCGTTTGCCTGTTTACGAACATTTAACAAAATATGGGCATGTCTTACGCTACCCAACAGTTTTGTCTAGCAAAAAGTTATCCGCGGCGGGCGGAAAACATATTTTGTTTTTTTTTTGGTATGGGATGTCTCCTTGACGACCTTGACACGGCTTGAGAAAGACATAAGAAACCTATTCTGGAGTATCGTAAAAAAGTATTTATTTATTTATTCACCTTAAAGTGAATTAATAAATACTGATTACTGTTTTTGTGTAGCCTTTTTTTTTTTTTTTTTTTTTTTTTTTTTTTTTTTTTTTTTTTTGATTTCGCAGGGGAATGCATTTACGCACGAAGTGTGGGGCTCCTGGGCCGCTAGTCGGCCCAGACTACCCACTAAACCCCTGCGGGTGCCGTCGGCCGCATTGCAGGGAGGCGCCTCGGATCTAACTAGCACAAGACGCCTCTGCGACTGGCCGGTTTCTCACCAGAAACCGGACTCTCCACTCTCAGAAGTCCTCCGACACCTGGAGGACCTCTGCCACCGGGTGGGACTATTACAGTCCCACCGTTTACGGGGGGGGCGCTTCCAGGCGCGCTAAGTAGCGCCTGCGTCGCACCCCCCCTATCCGCCGCCGGATCGGGTCCGCGAGGGGATCGTCCTCGCGGTCCCTTTCCTCGACCTCCCTCTGCGACATGACGACCTCGCAGAAGGAGGCCATTGCCGCCCAAGCTCTGTCGCTCTCGAGCATCGCGTTGGCGACACTCGGGAGCGACAGGTCCGTGACGCCAAGCGCGGCGGCCAGCTCATGGCGCTGCCGGCTCCACCTGGGACACCGCTCAAGGACGTGTTGAGCGGTGTCCTGAGCCTCGCCACAATCGTGGCAGCGAGGCTCGGCCTCCCTCCGGGCCACGCGGTGCAGGTACTCACCGAAGCAACCGTGCCCGGTGAGCACCTGCGTCATGCGGAAGGTGAGAGGCTTGCGCCGCCTCATCATCCACTTCTCCAGGACCTGACGCAGGGCCTCCGCTGTGCGGACACCGAACGCTGCCTGCGCCAGGTCCGCCTCCCACCTCCGCACGACTTCCGTCTGCGCTCGCAGGCGCACCCGCCGCACGATCTCCGCCGAGGGGCGCTCGCCGATTTCCCTCCTATTTGCCACAAAGTGGTACACTTCGGCGAGCGCCTCCGCCACCAATTCCCACGGCGGGTCGCCCGCGAGGGCCGTGGCCGCAGAGAAGGCCACTGTACGGTACCCCCGTATCACCCTCACCGCGATCACCTTCTGCGCCTGTCGCAGAAGGCGTTTGTTCGTCGCGGTGAGGGCGTCCACCCAGATGGGGGCACCGTACATCGCCATGCTCCGGCAGACGCCAGAGTAAAGCCTTCTCACTGCTTCGCTCGGTCCACCCAGGTTGGGGAGGAGTCGGCCGAGCGAAGCAGCCGTCCTGATGATCTTCGGCCCCAACTCGCGAAAGTGGGGGCCGAAAGACCATCGTCCGTCGAGGATGAGCCCCAGATATTTCATCTGGGTGCTCACCCTCAACTCCTCCTGACCCACCCGGAGGCGCGCTCCTGGGGGGGGTCCTCGCGTCCGGGCCCCGCGGAAGAGGAGGACTTCGGTTTTGTCCAAGTTTTTGTGTAGCCTCAACTAAAAGCTAGTAATAGTGTGAGTAATTTGTATGAGTGAATATGTAAAATCATCGATGTGCAACCAATCGGATTGTCTCACAGTCAATATTAGACTGCGATTGAATGTTGAATACCAATTGGCTTCAGTGATAGTTCTTACTAATTTTACTCGAATCTGTAAAATTATTGCCAATAAATGTAAAATTCGTGATGCTGGCCAAAACGACTGACCATGTAGACCCAGACCACCCCGAAATGGGTCAATAGTCGTTTCAGACCGCAGGTTCTACTTGCGGTGCTAATCACCCAAGAGCCCTTATAGAAGGGGTTCTTTCGCACCACGATGGTCCATATTATTATACACATGTATGATGATGAATATCTAGCTCTAAATCAACTAAAAACTAAACTAGAAACTATTTCGATAATATTGAGAGAGATTTATTCACTTATAATTAACTCGCTGTTTCCCGCAGCTCCGCCTGCGTCATAAAGTAGCTTATGATTGACCCCGGCTCTTCAACTATATTCATACCAAAGAGACAGACTTCCGCGCTTATAATAATTGATTTTAAATTATATTTTCTCAATTCAAAATCTTGAAACGATGACGAGACAACTTTTATTACGAGTAGTTTCTTTGTTTGTAAAACGTAAAGTAATTTTTTTTTTTTATGGAAACACCAAAAAGGTTTTCAATTATAAGTTAGTTAGTAATGTTCCCCAAAGAGGTTATTATTTATAAAATTTGTAAAGGTAGCTCCTTTCTCTCTTACCGATTGTAATTTTTTTGTAAGATCGAGACAAAACACATTTTAGTTTACGCGAGTCTAACAAACGATTGTTAATCTTTAATGAGGTTTTTAGGGGGTTAGCTTGTAATTTTCTATCGAGTTCTCATAGTAATCACCAATATGTAATTCAGAGATGTGTGGCGACACGTCTGCATTTCGAAATCAATAGAAATTCAATATTACGAGTTCATACATGATATGTATGGGTTATTATGTTAGTTTTCGATTGATCTTTACTCTTGGAGACTGTAAATTAAACAGAGGTTTATTCAACTTACGAATATCCATTTTGTCAAGAATGGATAACAGTTAGGAAGGATGTAAATTCCTAAACCAGCATCCTTAATCCTTGTTTACAAAAAAGATAAGTTTGCTATCTTGGGACAGTGTCCACAAACGCAACCTACCAGAAAGTCTGAAGACCACATCAAGTGTCTTCCTGCGAGCATGTCGACAGAAATACTGGATTCGAGCAGGATCCATGATCATTTGAATTATGCAACGTACTTGAGGAGCCGGTTTCCTGAGAAATGAACTGAGGATGTAACATAAAAACAAAATGATTCTGAGGGCCTTCATAGACTGCGGTGACCGCTCATCATGTCGCATGCCTTTTTACCTTCATAATTGTATATAAAAATACAATCAGTCATACAGAAACATTTGGTAAAAAACCTACGCGCATATTTCGTCATGATTTTTCATCACTTACAAAACAATATTCACAGATTACCAATTAATGGTATTTCAATATTTTATATTGCAAAATCTACTCCAATTTTATTTCATAAATTCATATTCGAACCTGTATACCGCCCGTAATCTAATTTCCCCGTCGCCTACGCACTACGACTGACCAAATCCAATAAGCTCCAATTCACTCACGTGACTATAATTTAGGGTTCGATATTAATCTGACGTTAACATTGATTGGGTTATTATTCAAATCGGAATTGTGTTATAAGCTACATTAGGTTTTTTACTAAATTGGGACTTAGTTTAATAAATTGTTGCAGTCGAAGAAGTGATACTTAGGCATCTATTTTCAGTTTGTTTTTAGAATTTCGTCTATATTAAAACGGTATTTGTTTTATAAACTTTATTATCAGATGTAAAATTTCATGATAAAACCCAAGAGGACTTATATTGCTGCTATAACGACTTTAAGTACCTACTTACTAAAAAATAAAAGTTAGCCTTTCGATTATTATTAAATTGCTATTGAGTCTTGTTGAGAGTCAGCAAAAGGGTTATTAAGAAGGTAATAAAGGTTGTCGGAATACAAAACGTCGTAATTTTCTTTACATTTATTTAACAGCACACTTCTCTCTCTTTTCTTTTCCAAGTGATATAATTTACTTAAGTTATCATTTTCCAATACTTTTTTTTTGAATAAGATTAAAAATACAACGGTTTTCGTCAAAAAAAGCATTGGTTCATTTCTATGTTCCATTTAAACACAGTTTCTTCAACTCTATCCTGGCAACTCTTTTATGAAAGTATACAATCAAAGAAATACAACGCAAACGACTTAACCCTTTTAACTCAATCAAAATCCCACACACACGAACAGCTTTTATTCTGATCACACACAGGGAATATTCGACGTAACTGCGCACCATACAAACCTAATCATAGAAAAGGGAATCGTATTGGGATAACTGATTCGAACGGTCACGAACGCTGGACTACGTGATAACGTGGTAAGGGTGTATGTATATTATGTATGTAAAAACTTTAAGGTCCATTCAAACTGACGCGAATCCCGCGCGACTGGCGGGACGCCCATAGAAATTCTACTAAATAATTCTACTATAGAATCCCTCACTTCGCTCTGGATTCAAAAATGCGCATTCGCCGTAAAAATATTATTTTGCTCACTTATGATATAATCTTCTATTAGCGCCTTTTTCATAAAAAATCATAAAAGTATGAAACCTATGATAAATACCATTTTACCAAATCAAATGTTTCAAACTCCAATAAATACGTCTACGGTAATTTTGAAAATTTAAATATACTATTTATTATTAATAACATAGGCAGCTCCTTAGTTGTTTAAAAATTCTCTCTTGGAGAATTTCAATATGAGTTTGAGTTAGTGAGCAATATGGCCTTTACTATAGCCTAGAGGCCTATAATAATAAAAGTTTAAAGTACAAGTCGTCGTTCTTTAATTTAATATACTTCCAAGAACAATATTTGCGAGCAAAATTGTTACACCCGTATTCTTAAACATAAACTTAAAGACGTCCTTCACTCAAACTCATTGGAGGGCGCCTTAAGGAAATTTATTTATTTATTTATAAATCTTTATTGTACCACAAGTTTACAATTGGCGGACTTAATGCTAAAAGCATTCTCTCCCAGTCAACCATTAGGAAAAACAGAAAGTTATGTGCGGCGCGAATTATTTTAAAAATACAATGAGAGAAACAAAAAAAAAACACTTAACTGCTAAATAAACATACATAGATTTACATACAGTATTCATAACTATACATATACATACATAAACATATATAAAAGAAGAGATGAAAATGGAAAAAGATGACGATTTAGGGTGATATTATGCTAGTGAGGTGAATTTTGACTTTTCTTTTGAAAGCGAATTTAGTAATAGTCTCTTTGATGTCATCGGGTAGAGCATTTCAGAGCCGTGTGGCTTGTAAGGAAATCTTCGAACTTTCCTTGAAAACGATATTCTTAGTTGGTTGCTTGAGCAAACTCCAATGAGGAACGGTTATAATAACAATCCAAAGCACAAAAATTGAAAAAGATAAGAGTAGAGAAAAATTTAAAAAAGGAAGTAAATACCTACGCAAAAAGTTGCAAACAGCTGATTTAAAACCACTTTATTTAATTTCTCAAGGTACCTCTCGACCAACCTTATATTTAACAGTTATATACGATACTCATCTCCAATGAGGAATCTCAAGGAAGCTAGTGACGACTAATCATACCAATGAGGTGGAGTA
This sequence comes from Euzophera pinguis, assembly GCA_947363495.1. Classification (NCBI taxonomy): domain Eukaryota; kingdom Metazoa; phylum Arthropoda; class Insecta; order Lepidoptera; family Pyralidae; genus Euzophera; species Euzophera pinguis. The sequence continues at coordinate 3,882,308 of OX376156.1, read as the reverse complement.
AGGTTGATTCGAGTTTGAGTGAAGGTTTAAGAATATGGGTGTCTACATTGTTTGAACTAACAACTAAGAGCCTTTAATAATGAAACATAAACAGTGGCAAGATGTTTGTTAATTAAATAATAACAGTGATTTCAGTATTAACGTTTTAAAATTAATCAGTATTGAAGATCTAGTCTTCAGATGGATTAAATTTATAAAACTTCAAGTCAATAAGTGACTTATATCCTAAATTGAAAATTAACGATTTCATTTCGTGAAAAGATTTCTAAAAATTGGTATTTATTTAAATTTCATTACAAAATATGTGATTGGCGGACTTAAAGCCGGCTTTATCTACCAGTCAACCAAAAGGTGATGCTAAGAAAGATTTTATGCCAGTATTTTAAGATCTATTATTTTTGTATGTGAATATAATTTATATTTGGATTTTTAATAAAGCCCTATAGCGAATGTAGTAGCGTCTGCTGTCAATTTGCCCTTCTGTCTATCTTTCCATCATGAATTGATTATCTTGGGATTGCTTTATATTGACTAGATGAAGACAAATTAATTATTTGAAGAAACGTGGAAGAGGCGGATCCACATCTAGTAACTAACAATTTTTATGAACTAGCTCGTGAAATTATACCAAATAAAAGAAAATAGTTTAGTAGCTCGTTTGCAAAGCGCTACACGCGTATCCGTAGCGAATGCGCGTGTCAAGCAAAGGCGAGATGCGACCAGTATTGAATGGGTTGTTGCCGTCGTAGTGGCATTTTCAATCTCGTGCTCCTCCGTGCTTCGAAAGTCACGTTAAGCCATTGGTACCGGTTGTTATCGATAGATTGCAGTCGTTAGACTGTGTCAGATGCTTTTAGACAGCCTGAATAAGATTCTAACAGTGTTGGCCACTTATTCACCTAGGCACCTGAGAATGCTACTAGGAAAAAAGGCTTCGACGAATTATATGAAAATAGTTGTCCAATTAATATTATTTTGACATGTCCAAATATGATACCTTTCCAAGACATTTCCTTATTGACAGAAATGGCAAACAATACCATAATTACAGCCTACGTAAGTCCTTAAGTCAATATTTTCGTACACGAGATATTTGTTAGTTTCCCGACAATGAGGAAAACCACGCAGGTACGGCTGAATTAAGAAATTATCACGTAGCTACATATTGAACTGGGATATTTTTGGTTGAGTGGCCTAATTAAATATCATAGTTACAACTTTTTTTTTTATTTACAAATTACCAGCGATTAATCACGAATCCACCTGGTATTAAGTGTAGATGAGGTATGTATTCGTAAAGAGAGTAGTGATAGGTATGGCTGAGCAAGGAGCTAGATATCCTGCTTGCGTATCCACAAAGATTGAGCGTGTAAAGCGATGTCGTCCATTATTAGATTGGTCGCATCTTTTCTCGTAAAGTCTAATTGGCTGACTCCTCAAATAGCTTTAAAATTATAATTGCAATTATAATGCCAATAAAAAAAATCAATTACATAAGTTATCTCTCAGTTCTTCTATTTAGGACTCTGATTTAAAAAAAATATCCAAAAACAAACGGCTTGTGATACAACTAAACGGTAAAACTCTAGGATCATAATGACTCATCTACCTCTTGGCATATGCCTTTCCCGTGGCTGAGTGTTCAGAAACACGACCGCAAATCGGCTTCCACGCTTCGCTTTAATGAAAATTTAATATCTAATGCAACAGAGTATCAGAGAAGCATGCAGGCTGAAATTAATAGCACATTTTAATAAATAACGTTGCTCCGAAGTGTACCGTGTACACCGCAGGCGATTTATAAAAGAGATTAGCTCTTTGGAAGGAGGTCGGTGCAACAGTGGACCAGTTTTGGTTTTATTGAAGTATTTTTGTTCTTAAAATAGACTTGTGCATATTTCTCACACTTTTGAAAAAAAAAACTAGAAAATAAATAACAAACTAAAGCCAATATTTTTAAACCACGAGTATATTGTTTATTATTAGAGAAGTAAATTACATTCTAAATAGAAAAAATATCATAATTTACTTTTAAAATACATCGCATTACGAGTATTTCTTGACTAAAAATTTCTTCATTATAAAATACTGACTGCCGTCTGCCCTCCGTAGTCCTTTTTACAGGAAAACCAGACCATCAGGAACATGACCCGAGGTGTGTTATTGACCAACACTGTCGGAGATTTTCGGGTTGCCTAAAGACATCAGACACACGCACGCCTGACTGCCATCTATCGATAACAACCGGGACCAACCGCATAATGTACCTTCGAGCACGGGGGAGCTCGAGAAAGAAAATGCTACTAATTTTTTATGTATGAAAAAAATAACAGAGTTAGAATAATCTAGAACCGTGATACATTAAGAGAATACGGGGAGTATCCGTAAATCGCGATGAAAAACATACGCTTAAAACCCTTCTTTTTCCGAAGCTTAATGAATAAAAGAGATTAAAATCCGCAACGAGTGGAGTGCTTCCAGTTTATCCGAGTTTTTTTTTAATCCTGCGTGCGAACAACATGTCCTGATTTGTTTGGATGGATTTATTTAGCGATGCTTTTTTAGGGTCCTGTAGTGTGTGACATGACATTATTGTGATTTTTAGGCGATGGTTTGGGTGATGGTGATAAATTAAAATAGTTAACGATTTGATTAAAGAATTGGCGCAGGATAGAAAGAATTGGAGAACCTTGTTATCGGAGGCCAAAACTCACTTTAGGTTGCTGTGCCATCTTAGTAGTAAGTAACGATTTCACAACTTTACACTTTTTACAGGTCACATACACCATCTTTGTGAAGCAAGGATACAGTAACATTAAGCTAAGAATAAAAATATTTTTTCTGTTTCTGCTAATTCAATATCATGGATAAGGTAAGTCCTATCTATCGGTTCCCTATCTTTAAGCATAAAAAATTATGCCATAATGTAACATGCTATACTGTATTTTGGCAAAATGATTTTTAAGCATAACGTTCTTACGCATAACAGTTTTCGCATAATTATTTAAAGCATAATGTATCTAAGCAAAATTATTGTTCGACCTTTTTATTTTATACATCCTGGACCAATAAAAGATTGTTTGAGTATGAGAGTCACCAGAAGTGATGGCTCTATCACTCTTGATCAAACTCATTACATTGATGAACTTATTGAAAAGATGACTGATGCTATTCCTGTATCAACTCCTATGGATCCTGGCCTTAAGCTAGATTTACCAAGCAAAGAAGATGAGCGTCCAGATCTTCCGTATCAACAGCTTACCGGTTCTTTGATGTATATTTCTATCGGCACAAGACCAGACATATCTCATACTGTGTCTTATCTTAGCCAATACAATACACATCACGGGGAGGTGCACTTGCAACGGGTGCTCAGATACCTAAAAGCTACTAAAATTTTGCAATTGACGTTTAAGAAAAATTGTCAAAATCATCCAATAGGTTTTTCAGATGCAGATTACGGTAGTAATCTTGTGGAACGACGGTGATATACGGGCTACGTATTTTTAATGAGTGGTGCGGCTATTTCGTGGGAAGCACGAAAACAACGTACAGTGGCGCTTTCTACTACCGAAGCCGAGTACATGGCTCTATTTGAAGCATGTAAAGAAGCCATTTATTTACGTTCACTCATTAAGTTCATTTTCGACATTGATCAGCTCATTGTCATTCATTCGAACAATCAGAGTTCCATTAAACTTACTGAAAACGACACGTATCACTCTCGAACTAAACATATTGACATTCGACATCACTTCGTTCGTGAAACTTTAGTACACAAGGACATCGCCATTAAGTACGTCTGCACCAATCATATGACTCGCGACATATTGACAAAATCTTTACCAAAGATTAAGCATTTTTGTGTGCAAATGTATGAAGTTTGTTTTGTTTTATATGGTATACAGGATGTGTAAATTACGGGGAGGTGTTCGACCTTTTTGTTTTATACATCCTGGCTGTTCTCATTTTGATATATTTTTACTAAATTTGAATGTGTGTCACTCTGTCTTGTTGCTGTCTTAATACAATATGATATACTAAATATCTTCAACTGTATTTTAATTTATAAATATTTATAATACCAGGGTGTGCGAATCTAGTTATTTTTCTAGTATTATGTGTAGGCATATTAATAAAAAGCATAAATGTATTTAAGCATAATTATATCAATCCATAATTTATTAAGGTATAACGTTTATTTAAGCATAAATATTCTTAACCATAATTTCACAAATCTGTACTTCGGTACTATTTGTACTTCAATCTGATAGGTACACTTGGAGAAGGTAAATATTGTAATAGGCATAAGACTACTGATTTTCGATTTCATATTTAATTTTAATACTTACAATGACATTGGTAAAAAAACACGTCGATAAAACTTAACTAACTGAACCAAATCTTTGCACTTACTTTTATCTCTCAACACCACCTGTTGGTTGACTGGTAGAAAAAGCCCACACCATTTACATTCTTTGTAATAAAGTTTAAATAAATAAATATGACGAAGTCAAACTCGCGTGAATTCAGACAACACCAAACGCTCCATACTGCACACGCCTAGGTAATTTCCAAGGGTCAGACTGAATTTGTTCGACAACTACCTTAAATATCGCGTGTAAATAGTTCCCAAATGAAAGTTTCTTTATTTGTAATACAATTATTTAGTAATTTTATATTTTCAATATGGACATTCCAATCGATTATTCAATTCTTAAAAAAATCTCCTGTGCGAAATTTCGCAGTGAAAATTTGAACAACGAATTTAAATGTATATAATCACACAACATATCATGAAATCACATTACTTTTACAATTTTTGATCTTTTCGTCAACCCAATTGTATTTCAAGATATTGGCGGGTTATGGGTGGCCCCAGGGCCACCCCCGCCACACCATATCCTATTGCTATACTATATTGCACATATCTCTACTTCCCCTCCCTACTATCTGTACTTATCCAATAATATTGCTATACTAATTTTAATTTTGTTTCTTTTAGTCCTAAAAATAGTATGCCTGATCACTATTAGTCTTACAGTTAATATGCCTTCGGAGATTATGCTAATTAACATTATGCCAAAAAAATTAGCCTAAAAGTTAATTATGCCAAAATTACCAGTATGCCAAAAAAACAATTATGCTTAAAAACTATTATGTCAAAATATTTTATGTCTAAGTACATTAGGACACAACAAATTATGCTTAAAGAAGGTATCCCTATTTTTGTCATTGCGACACGGAAGGCCAATAAAACAATTTAACATATCACAATACACGTTTATCAAAAGCCTGGTCCCAGTTAAAACGAGCCACACAGAAACAGCAGATGTCATGCGGAGCCTCCCTCAACCAACAACATCAACAGCCGGTGAGTGAACGCCAAAATATAACTGATTTTGTATGGAGTCATTTTGAGCGGGAACAGTCTCGCAATTTTGCCTTCATTCATATCGAGCGGGCTTCATGGTTTGGTCAATCGACCCTGTGAACCCGGTTGTTATAGTTTTTCACAATTGCCGTTCGACTTGTTACGTGGTTCCTTTTACGACCACCAAATGGTAGCTGGACGACCAAACTCCTAACCAAACTTCATTTTCTTAGCGAGTCGACTCTGGCAGTTATTATACTTCTGGGGACCAAAACTTCGCAACTGATACGACTTTCACGTGTTTTTAAATTTAATCGTTGCCTTTAAGTATCTCTGGAAAGTCTAATAGACATTAAATTAAACTATTTTAATATGGTTTTATCGCGTTTATTACTTATTTATTTACACCTGATGTTTCAAACACTTTACAGCGTTCATGGTCGCAGGCAGACTAAGTTAACATTTGTCTTTGATGTCATAAGATTACAAACTACCGCCTGAAATTTTTATTGGGAACTATTCCGATTCACGCAGTATTGGCTCACAGTATCTAAGGGTCTTGCAGTCTGCTTCCGAGTTTGCAAACTCTCAAAAAAATTTCAGGCGGTAGTTTGTAATCTTATGACATCAAAGACAAATGTTAACTTAGTCTGCCTGCGACCATGAACGCTGTAAAGTGTTTGAAACGTCAGGTGTAAATAAATAAGTAATAAACGCGATAAAACCATATTAAAATAGTTTAATTTAATGAATAACAATCGCGAAAACATAAGAAATCTAATAGACATGTTAGCTACTTGATAAAAGGAGAATAAAGAAAATTCAGAAAACCATCTCGATCACATCAAAAACCAGGCCCCGATAAGGAGCGCGCCCAAAAAGTGTAGGCTCGACATCGCACATGATTGATATGGGTATTACTCGTAATTGTCTCTCAACCAAGGATACCTCAGACCGGGCGAAGAAAGAGTAGGAAAGCAGACCCTGGGCTCCCAAGCGAAGTGAGGGCTGAAGTCGCTATCGGGAAGGCGTTAAAATGATAGAGTGATCCTAAACCGGGAAATGATAACTTCATATTTGATGACTATGATCGAAAATCTATGTATTTTCTTTAGGGGTTTTCACATGGATAGAACGATTTCAGGTAATATAAATCGAAAACAACCTTACTCGCCATTCATCATTACAAATATCTAAAAATAAAAACGCCCAAACATTTATGAAAATATTTGACGCACAACACGTTTCAATATAATTTCTGACATTATTTATAATTCAAAGAAATAAGAACCATCAATTAAATTTTGGTGAAATGATAATTATTCTCGTAATCAAAGTATACAAATTTTCTCATTTACATTTCAACGTTCTCCGATTTATTGAGAACCTCAACGATCTACGAAATAAGGGCTCATGCATAAAATATCAATTTATACTCAAGTTGTACAAACATAATAGCTTTAGTTAAATATCTTTGGTGTGAGAAAGGAATTAACGTCTTGATTTCAATAACATTTAACTGTTATTAATTTGCGATTCCATTATCCACCTCCTCTTTTTGAGGTGATTACGTAGGTGTCAATAATGTATGGCCCTCCATAATGTAATTAGGTATTTTTGACCTTCTAAGAAAAATTAAATGAATCTTCAAAGTAGGAAAGTTATGAGCATGTTGGTCGACATTTTAAATGCTTTTAGATTTTCCAAGCTGCATTAACAATTTAATCACACCAAAACAAAAAGCAGCCAGAAACGACGCATTTACTGCCTTTAGTAGGACGAAGTAATTAATTAAAGAAAACTACACTTTGATACATACAAATATTTTCCCTTTTTTTGAGCTTTTTGTTCGGTTTCTTATTAAATATTGGACTGCGGATATCAATTGAAGAGTGTTATAAACATCATTTGATAACGGCCTTTAGTAAGCTTTTGACATGGCCTTTCTTCTTGTGAAAGAAAATTTATTTATTGTGTTCTGAAAAACTAATGAATAAATTATGGTTTAGTAGTAGGTACTACTACAGAATAGGTATTCTGAAAAGTATTTTTTTATTTTTATTGCCAAGTTTCAATTTACAAACTCACACGCAGAACAACCATTTCTGAAAACCAATAACATTTTTTGTTTTTATGTTTTTCCGTTAACATACCGCGAAAACCTCGCGGAATTTTATCTGTGTTTGATGAATCGCTTAAAGAGAAATGGTTTTTCAACTTACTTCCATACTAATATCCATACTAATATTATAAATGCGAAAGTCTGTCTGCCCGTCTGTCTGTCTTTCTGTCTGTCTGTTACGTTTTCACGGCCAAACCGCTGAACGGATTTTGATGTACTTTGGTATGAATATAGTTGAAGACCCGGAGTCAAACACAGGCTACTTTTTGACACAGACAGAAATGCGGGAAAAAGCTAGTAACACATAAATACCAACTTCTCATTTTCAAACTCGCTAGCAGTACGACCATACCTCAAATATTTACAGTGACTAGCGTTTTGAACAGTGATTCACCATTTCAGGACAATAAAGGTTTCAGCGATAATGGTTTTTAGCTAGTTTTAACATCTTTTGTCTACCTTCGATGATGAATGGCATACGTGGCTCCATGGATAAAGTTTAGGCATTATGACGCAGCTTTATTTTCTGAGGGTGAATATACCTTTTATAATATTCTATTTTATTTGTGAAATGTAATATCGTTGGTAAAGAAGGTAGCTTTAACTTTCTACTCTCATTACAAATATGTTAACTGCATGCAGCATCACTTTTATTTCTTTGTCAAAATTTCCAATAATGTTACGAGTAGTGTTTGACGCTTCTTCCTCATCATCACATTCGATTTTCCCATACTAAACACATTTTTTAGCTTATTTTTATTTTTACTTGTTTATATTCACCTCACTAGCATAATATCACCCTAAATCGTCATCTTTTTCCGTTTTCATCTCTTCTTTTATGTATGTATATGTATAATTATGAATACTGAATAGAATAGAATATATCTTTATTGAGAAAGCTATCACGTAAGTACAGCAAAGGACTTAAGCATAAGCTACATGTTTATAATGTACGTGACAGACGTCTCAATAGGTGGTGGCTCAGTGATACGCTAGACATGCAGGCATGCCTAACACTGATTTTCAGCCACTACCTGTACTTAAACTTTGTTTTACTGTATGTAAATCTATGTATGTTTATTTAGCAGTGTTTTTTTTTTCTCTCATTGTATTTTTAAAATAATTCGCGCCGCACATAACTTTTCTGTTTTTCTTAATGGTTGACTGGGAGAGAATGCTTTTAGCATTAAGTCCGCCAATTGTAAACTTGTGGTACAATAAAGATTTATAAATAAATAAATAAATAATAATATTCATTTTGTTTGGTTTGTCAACAACTACAACAAATATAACTATATACTCGTAGATACAGAGACTAATAGCGTGCTAATTAATGTTTGCCTAAATTAATAAACAAAGTTCTAAGTATCTATTGTAAAAAAAATATGCTTCATTGCTTCCGGTGGACTTCTTTAAACAAAAGTATAAAAGTAAAATATATATCTACATGTAGTCAGATTTTAGAATTTCAATTTAGCCCCACAATGGAGTAGATAAAGCTACTGACCTATAAATAACAGGCCTTACTACATAATAGAGGTCTGATCCAAAGCTCGTTTATGGCATAAAGTCGTCTGATATTTATGATGAGATTTCAGTTTTGCTTATAATGTTAGCTTTGATTTTTGAGAGAATTTTCCGCATGACGGAAATCCCTGAGATGAGATCTGTCCACAACATTATGAGTTAACTTTTCTTCGCTAAGATTAATCGTTTAATAAAACTCACCTATTATGTTTCAATATATTAGGTTACGCAGACATATGCTTCAAAATCGTCCATATTTTTATTCTCTCTGTCATCTTAGCGACTTCCCGGTCCACTTTTTTTCAAATATTTTTACTAGCTATTTCCCCCCGCTCCGCCTGCCTCAAAAAGTAGCCTATGTTTGACCCCGGGTCTTCAACTATATTAATACTAAATTTCATCAAAATCCGTCCAGCGGTTTGGCCGTGAAAGAGTAACAGACAGACAGACTTTCGCATTTATAATATTATTATGGATTTTATAGAACATAAGTAAATTTGATCTTAAGTAGGAGAGAAAGAGTAGAAAACACTTTCTTCTCAAACTTCGCCCGGTCATCGGCATCCTTAGTTAAGAGACGATAACCAAGCATTCCCGCGCTTTCTATCAGGGCCTGGTGTAGGATCCAAACCTGGGAACATAGACAGGTCTGCAAAATATGATACGCCTTTATACTGGTAGAGCAAACTATGAGCTAGGGTAAAAAATGTAAATGCAAGTTTTACATATACCTTTTCAGATAAGTCACACTCTGTTAGTTAAACAAATTGGCTCGTTTAGCCAAGAGCACAACAAGGTCGAGAAGTAGAACCGCATCTTTACGGCACATGAGTTTACCAAATAAATTAAATGCGGTCGGGGTTATAAATGGATGAGGTTAGTTACGAGTTTGAGGTGGCCGGGTACTAATGACCGAAATCTGTTGAGGACACGACCAATTTTCAAAGTTTAACGCTTGATTTGGAAGGATATTTTTACACTTACAGCCGCAATGGTCAAGTAAATTCTTAAAAAAAAACTCCATTACCGCCGCAGTTAGATTCGTTAATGATTGCTTATGCAACTAGTTCAAACTCAATTCAAAATTTCTCCTTTAGAAAGAGATTTTTTACATCTGCTCAGAAGTTGCGTAAATATTTACTACTTAATATTGTGACTAAATTTTTCATAATCTTTTTCTATCAGAGATTTTTTTTAGTTGAGTTTGATTAATTTGCTTTTTAATTGTCAGTAACGACTGAGTGCGGCTGTTAGAAGGAGTATTTTTAAATCTGTCCAACGCATTGGTCAAAACCTACAAAGTAAAAATTGGTACATTAACTAATGAGCATATAGCATCTTTATTGCGGTTTCATCAGAAACGAAATCTTGGCTCTATAAGTATTTAACCATCGTGCGTGTCAAGTGACGGCGACCGTGGCCCGACTGGGATTGGTCCCAATTAGTGGCATGTCAAACTTTTGACTTGGAATACAAAGAGAAACTCTTACAAGTTTGTTTCTTTTTAAATAAATAGGAAACGATAATAGTCAATCAAAACCATTTATGCATTAATAAATGCACTTTTTACCCTTTTCGATGGTTTTGCCAATAAAGGCAATTTTAACTAATCGAAGCGAATAGGGAAATATTTCACTATTAGTTTTACATGACAATATTTTAATATTAAATTTGACATGACTTTTTATTTCTTGTGTATTATAAGTATACCTTAATAAATTAAATGCGGTTGAGATATGAATGGCTGTGGTAGACACGCGCCTTCGAGTCGAGCAGGGCTTAGATTAATAATTGGTCTCGCGCGCTCGACTAGATACCGCGCTGTGAAGAAAAACAATGTGCAAAGACGCACACAAGCGTAGATTATGGTGTTGCCAGCTACTTGACTGGTGCCCGACCAATGGGAAAATTATTAATTGCTGTGGTCTTGTTACGTATTATAAAAAGTAGCTCAGAAAAACCTTTAAAATGAAATTAAAATAAAACTGGCCAAGTGTGAGTCGGCTCGCATGTAGAGGGTTCTGTACTATTTTTTATTTTTCTCCATTTGGAACTAAACAAATTAAAAATTATCTCATAGGTTTTCCCGTAATTTATGAATCGAAATTCTGGAATAGATAGTTTCGGAGATAAGGTAGGGGAAATGGTTAGTTTTTGTCTACTTTATTTTATAATTCTAATATAGAATCCTAAAATTGCGAAAAAACTTTCTTTTGATTTATTATTACACAGTACAGTATGTTAAACGTTACTTTAATTTTCTATTTAACTTAGGGCTAATTGATTACTGACCTCTTTTTAGTTGTAACCTGGGTTTAAATACAGATAAATAAATAGACATACACATCCTATTAATATTATAAACGCGAAAGTTTGTAAGTATGGATGGATGTTTGTTACTCTTTCACAACTAAACCGCTGAATTGATTTTCATGAAATTTGGTACAGATATAGTTCAAGACCCGGAGTAAAACATAGGCTACCTTTTGACGCAGGCGGAGCTGCGGTAAACATCTTGTACATACGAGAAGATATTATCATGGCCTTTTTCCATACAGTAGTGTTGCCGGAAAATACATTACACATCGAATAATAATCGATTCTTTGATAGTTGAAAATATAATCTAAGGTATCGATAGTGATCATATATCGATAGTATCGATATTGATGCTATCGATAATATATTTCTGTAATTTTTTTCTGTATGAGTTGAATGACGATGATTTGTGTTATGCCCGCTGTACATCCCGCCGCCGAGTTCTGGTATATCTGTATAGTATCGGTGCCTGAAATGCTTGGTATTGTTGTTAATCCATTAATCTATTATTTTTCATAAATTCTCAAAAATCAATACTGCAGATTAGATTATATCGATACTACAGATACATAATCGATGAATAACCATTGATATAAACGATTACCTATGTCGATAAAATCGATATAATTTATATCAACCCATTTCAATAATCGACTAATTGTTTAATATTGCAGTTAATAATCGATTAATTGTCAAAAATCGATTAAATTTATTATATCAATACTTTCGATATCCTAGATTATTTAAAAAAAAAAACCCAAATTCAATTAATCGATTATCCGGCAACAATACCCTACGGGGTAACAACTACCTAAAGGCCATATTTAGAATGTTGGTGGGCGTAAAGTGGAAATGGAATCAAAATAGCGATAGGTTGCTAGTCGCATCGCCTACTGATAGGTATGGTTCTTCGATTTTCGCCCACTTCCTCGGCCGGCTTATATGGTCTGCGCGGGAAGAGAAGCAGCTAGTACATTCCGCGTATTTACTTTTCTCCCAGATCAGCATTAACGAAATAAGATGTTAAAGACAGACAAAATCGTCAGGAAAAGTCAAAATTACAACATCCCTCTTTTGGGGTCGGGAGTTAAAAAACAAAATATCTTAATAATAAAAATCGAAACCTCGGGGAATTTGGGATTATTATACACGGCAACATTGAGCACCGAGCGGTACTTCGCGCCATATTTTAGGGTTATATTATTTTCGTGAGTAATTTATGTCCATATTTCGAAATTATACAATACTTATTGATTGTATGTAATACCAGTATCTTCCTTATTTCTTTTAGTATTATTCTTACACAGTTTGACTACGCAAACTGCACATTTTGCGTCTACTTTTACATTAAATTTTATATTTATCTAGACATCCAACTCACTCATCGGGCGCGGCATAAATGACGCGGGTATGCCGCAACCATGCCGAATTCGGCATGGTTTTAGTTGCGACGGTATCTAGTCGTAGCGCCGCGGAGACCAATTATTAATCTATGCGAGCAGGGATTACTGTTACACTTAGATACCTACTGACGAGTTTCACTATAAGATTTCTCGGAAAGGGTTTAAATTTCAATTATAAGTACTTATATTATAAATCTGGTGAAGAATAATACTATGTGCTATGTGTATTCATCTTCCAATTTAAGTGCCACTTCATTACTGAAGGTGCTCCCTGAATTTTGTCTTCTCTATGGCGAGTCTGAACAGCATAGTTCTGATTCCTGATAATAGACAAAAATAAAACATCATCATATTGTAGTTGAAAAAATGGTCGTAACATATTTAATAGTACATTAATTTTCCAGTCATTACAATTGCCATTTCATCGAGAGTAATATTTGTGCCACATGGCTGGCCAAAGTGTCCCAATTATTAATAATTATTTACATACTAATTAGTACGGCACAACCTTTGGCCTTTAAACGTTGTAACAAAATATGAAGAGCATATAAATACAACCCCCTAAAATTTTATCGAAATCTTTTGTGTCAAATATTCACATTTTATCCGCCAAATAGGACCATGATTTATAGCGTACCATAGGCTCAGAAGCGTAAACTAAGGAGGTAACAAGAAAAACACGCTTAGACAATGCGAAAAGAATTCAAATTGTAAACTTCACAAGTCCATTACTTTATCATTTCAAATAATGAAAATTCAAAATAGTTTTTTTTTTCAAAATTGGAACTGGTATTATGAGCCTCCATCTGTATTCTTTTAATTTGTAACGGAGTCCTGCTAAATTACACTCGCTAATTTTACCGCAGAACTTAAACGACTTTACAACTTGTAGAATTATTCTGTTCAGAAGATTACAGACTTCAAAAAGAGACGTAATTAAATCTTATTTCAATAATGTATGAAACTGTAAGTAGTCTGTGTACGCGATGTTTATTTTTAACACACCTATTAATGTTCGATTTACGTTTACCCCACTTAGGTATGAATGTAGTCTATCAATAAATCTATCTGCATGGCAGTGAGGCGTGGCCAGACCTTAAGCGGCATAAGCAAGAACTGCGTGTTTCGGAGATGAAGATGCTGCGCTGGATGTGCGGAGTGTCGCGGAAGGACCGCATAAGAAACTCCCGCATTCGGAGTAGCCTTCATGTCCGTGACATAGCGGATAAGCTTCAGGAAAATCGCCTGCGATGGTACGGTCACGTCTTACGAAAACCGGCAAGTTACATTGGGAACAAGTGTCTGGCCATGCCGCCTCCGCCAGGGCCTGGTAGAAGGGGCGCGCCCAAAAAGAGCTGGCTTGACGTCGCAAAGCTGGATATGCGTGCTAACGGACTAACTGTCAGGGATGCCGAAGACCGGGCGAAGTGAAGACGCAAAAGTAGGAAAACGGACCCTGGACTCCGAAGCAGACAGCTGAGGATGTAACCGGGAAGGCGCTAAGATGATGATGATGATGGCTTATGAATGTAGTCAGTAATATTAAGGCTTTTTCACACAGATCCAGTGCTGGCAATCCAGTAGCTTTCACGGACACATAATTGATTCAACACACAAACAATTTCGTATCCATGAGCGTGTCTACATAGGCAAATTCGCTACTGGATTGCCTACACTGGACCAGCTCTTAAGCATTTTTAAGTCAGTTTATGTAGTTTGTATACTTTGTGTACTGTGTATAGCCACATCGCAAATGCGTAAAAACTGCGTAGCTGAACTTTGTTGCCTCAAAGTTGGTCGTTTTTACTCCAAAACAAAGGGTCCTTGCCATCTGTAGATGTATGATTTATTATTAAACTTTCTGCTTGGTATTGTTTGTTAATGTTGTTTGTCGTCGTTACGCAGTCACCTTTCCGAATTTTGCCATGTTTTTCGCTTTGGAATTAGTATCTAACCTTCAAAGGATATTTTGGCGACATCTGTAGCGTGTTAACACGCCTGCCTGCTATTTAGAGGTCCTGGGTTCGATCCCCGGTCAGGTCAAGATGGAACACAAATCTCGAACTTACTTTGCGGCTAACTCATCTGTGTGATTTGTCCTTATATATTTACTAGCTGTTTCCCTCAGCTCCACCTGCGTTACAAGTAGCCTATGTTTGACCCCGGGTCTTTAACTATATTCATACCAAATTTCATCAAAATCCGTTTAGCGGTTTGGCCGTGAAAGCGTAACAGATAGACAGACAGACAGACTTTCGCATTTATAATATTAGTATGGATATGGATTAGTATGGATTTATTTACTAGCTGACCCGGCAAACTTCGTACCGCCTTCGAATATTCACTTTTTTAAACCTTCCCTTGACTTCCACAAATAATTCAAAACCAAAAATAACCAAATCGGTTCTCGAGTTTTAGCGAGACTAACGAACAGCAATTGATTTATATATATATATAGATATTCGTTTAATTGCCCTTTCAGATTGTTGGTTGATAATTCATTTCTCGAGAAGGACAAATAAAATTTAAGAGAATCAAGGGTTAGTTCAAGTAGACCAAGGCGTAAATAAAGGTGAAAGTATACGTCGTCGTCTCGTATCAAAAGATCTTACTGTAATCGACACGAATGGAAGAAGCTCCATCGACAAGAGCTCTTAAATTAATGATGATGAAACAGGCTTAGGACGCGCTTTCAGGACGGACTTGCTGAACCTATCCTGTAAAGTAAAGTACAGATGTGTTAGTTACACAAACATACAAAACATAAGGGCATGTTAAAAAGTCGTTAAAAGCTATATTTAGAAAAATACAAAACGGCCGGTATCCCGGACGCAAATTATGGAACGTGCTCGTGTGCGACGTAATTTGTTCACATAACGTGAATGATCTAATTTTTATTTGATATTATTTTGTCATTTTGACTTTTAAAATACCTACAAATGTTTTACAGATTTTGGTGTTGTTTTCTAATATGACGATTCGTCGTCCAGGCGTGGTTCCCATTTACATCCTCAACTTACACTTTGAAGCCAAGGGTACGCTTTAAGTCATGGTCCTTAATTTTTGTTACAATGAGACTTTTTACAAGGAAACCATACCAACTGAAACATAGTGCTGTGTCAGTTGCCAACACTGTCAGATTTTTTTCAGGCTGCCTAAAGGCATCTGACACAGACGGACGACTGCCATCTATACTCCATCTAACAACCGGGACCAACGGCTTAACGTGCCTTCCGTCCCGAAGTACAGAGAAGATCAAGATGGAAAGTGTCACAATGACGACCAATTTGTAGATTGTTTAATCATAAGTCGAAATAAAGTCGAGTTTAACCATGGATAAGAATTTTTTTTTAAACTTTAGTCTTAATTTTTACAACAATAAAAATGATAAACAAACAATAACAAATGACTTAAGACGTAAACAACATAGTGTGTAAATGAGACCAGGTAATTCACGCATTATCTTGTTTGTCATGAAATATACATGAGCCCGAAATTAGACTTCAGCCTTTGAATAGCTTGCTTACCATTTTTATTGACTTTTCAACACGCAATTTCCTCCTTTTAGAGGTATCATTCATATAATATTTGGGGGGAGTTTCAGGAAAATTATACAGACTGGCCGGATATACAGTTTTGTGAAATTTAATTGTAAGTAAATGAGAGTCATTTATGTGATTTTAATTTATGATGATAATAAGATTTGATTATGATTAATATTGTAACGAATCGCGGCCCCACAGTTGACAACCACTGGAAAAGATTGAGCAGCCCTGCCCGCGGAAACTTCTTGTATAATCGCTGCGTATTTCCTTACGGGAATAATTACGCGAACGATCTAGTACATTGCTTGTTTCACTCTGGTATATCGCTTTGTCTCGCTCTCACACTTCGGTTCGTTCTCGATCATCGGTTCGAGAAACTAAAGGAGCGAGACCGAGAGTATCGCTGTTTCTCTCTTACCTTTCTGAAGCTATTGAGATCTTACTGGAAACTTATCGAACGCAGTTCCCGAGCTATATAAACAGCGGAAGGTGCCACAGGAGACCAGTTCAAATTGAGTTGAGCTACCGGTGCGAACCAAAAGAGAAACAAATGCGAAGAATAAGTGAAACCAACGACTTCGGCGATTCATCAGGACAGTGTTAAGCAAGTGATTTGGACTTTAGAGTGATAAGTAAAGTTAAGTGACGTCGGCGACCATCCTTGTGGAAATAAACGTCTTTTTGAGTCACCAAGTTTTTTCTCTAAATTTCGAACCCCCAGCTCGTAACAATATGTGAAACTCTACTATATTTAAAAGAAATTCACTTTTGAAAAACCAACGAACAGGTATGAGTTATAACCGTCATTTAATGATGTCGCCTGATCTTTATATACCTTAACCCGCTTTTGTGACTGGGGATTTTGGTATGGATCCCTCAGTTACACTCAATGACTAAAGATATTTAGTTTTGTTCTTAAAATATGGTCCTAGAATGAATCCTGATACATATTAGTATTAATCGTTAAGTTAATAATCCATAATTTAAATTCAAACTTACTTTAGAACAAGCACAATCTACGCGGCTTGAAGGATTATGCGATCAATATAAAATACGCAATACATCCTATTCTACACAATATGAGCGCGACTACAATGTACTACATCCGTACACACATACATTACACAGTCACTTTTTAAATCCAAAGGGAATTCCTCCTATTTAAATTTCATACACTGTCTAGCAGACAGGCTGCAAGTTTGTTTACCGAATCAATATTACAAAACTCGGTTTAAATTATCCAAAAAAAAATGTAACGAAAGCCTATACTAATCGAATGAAGAACAACAATCGATTGGCCATATCGAATTACCAATATTATAATATCAAATCTGACTTTCCCGTACGTTCTCATGTTTTATGCATACTGTTGTTTATACTGAATCTACCTTATTTGCTCTCACAAGATAGCTTGAGTTGTGAACGTTGTCAGAGGAATTCAATATCATTCGCAAAACATTGCTTGTATGTAATGCTTGTGCGGTGAATTGTATGATGACGCTGTCTTGATAATAGATTTAATACAATCTCTCATAGTTTCAAGGATTAGTTTTTATACAATACAATACAAAATATCTTTATTGCCCACATACAGTAACAAATAATATAACATTATTAAAGGTGTAATAGCATATTCGTCACTCGTTGCCCCATCGACACATCCGGTATTGCCAGTATTCGTGAAAGTAGCAGAAAACTTTCCATGTATTTGAAGTACGACGTTCTAGATACTGAAAAGTACATTGTAACATTTTGAATATCATTATTCTAAATATGAAAAGGCCTTCTCCCGGACTCAGTAATGATGAAACAGACTTAGTTTCACTGCATGTGAACCTTTAGAACCACGAGTGTAAAGCGGGCTTTAGACAACATAGTCGATTAAATTAAACTATTTTAATAGTTCAAATAGTTTAATTTAATGAATAACAATCGCGAAAACATAAGAAATCATTAACATAGTCGATCTTGGCGTCGGTTCATATTGTATCATGGTGAGTAACAGTAACAGCTCATTCTGCAATTGAAATGTGTAGTTTTCACAACATGACGTCATATCTTAACATGACGTCGTGCAGCGTCGCGACGACTTATGACGTACATGTCAATGACCAATAATAATAATCAGCATGTGCAGCGTTGGATCCACTGACCTGATGGTCAGGTGAAAAAGGTTTTTTCCGTATTTGCGTGTTTATTTGCTTTAGTTAATAGCCGTAACACTCAGCCTAGCACTTTTGCGTATTTAAAAAAAATATACTTAGCGTGCCGCTCTTCTCTATTTACCCGACGACAGTGCAGAAACAAAATAGGGTAAGTAAATATTTAAACAGTTTGTATTTATAACTCAAAAAAATAAAATAAAAAATGTAAATTGAGATTAAAAATCTAAAAATACTACTAAGTTATTCCTAAATTCTATGAAGCTGAGGGACGAATCTAGGAGTAATGTAATTTAAGTTCGAATAAAAACTCAGTTTTCAGCTCACGTGTTTCACGTTATCATATAATTTAAGTTAGAAAATTTCTCAACTCTAGCTCTATAAACGTAGAATATTATATTGTACGAGAAATGTGCATAAAACGGTTAATGTAGTAAATCATTTCAACAAGTTCGTTGACGTACAAATGTATCAAATTTTCCCCCCAAGTTTGTGACATTTCATACAATCACATGAAAATGGCATAATGATGGATTGTAATATTTTTTGTACTAAAAATTCGATAGAATTGGAGATCCTTATTATCGACGGCGAAAGAGCATCGAAACTGAAAAGTAACGTTCTTTGATCAATGTCATCAATTCTTGTAATTAAGTGAAAAAAAATAATATTAATTTTCTTGAAAAATATGTACTATTTAAAAAAAATAGCATAACACTGAAGAATAGGTACATATAACATGTAACGCCTGTCAAAAAAATTATAAGAACACCGTGTACTAGACTAGAACCTGAATAACCCACACATTCTCAAAATATCTCACGATTTTTAGATGAAAGTGAAACAAATAAAGAACATTGGAAATCTTTTATTTACTGAATCTAGATCAACAATGCCGGACGCTCGCTTCACTCTCATCATCTCCACATCAGCTAATATCATGCATTTTCCGAACGACTATGATGCCCATCTCTATGGAATAGGTACGGACATTTTTTTAAATTTATTCACAACATTGTTACAGGTTTTATCTTTTGACTATTTCGACAAACTGTGAAATGACTTGTTGGCGAATCAATGCATTTGCTCTTTAAAATGGTTTTTATTTTGATTGATTGCTGAAAGTAGAAACTTTACTCCGTCAAAAAGGGTATTAAGTTTTAGTTTAGTCACAGAATAGATAATAATACTTAAGGTTTAGTCGACATCATCTTTGTATCACAATAATTACCTATATTTCTAGAAGTCTAGATTCGGGATGGGAGGCAAGAGCTGAAAAGTCAGCTTTAAAGAAAGTAGCAAGTCTTTAAAGAAAGACTCTCCCTTAAGACTTGAAAAAGAAAGATGTTGCCTATCTTTGTTAGAGATTTGATTAACAAAACATGGAGTTATACTAGAAGACCAAACCAGACATAAATGACATACAAGGCTTATATAGTTAGGACTAAATTAGGTACGCGATTCAAAATGGGGATTATGATTAGCCTGGTCAGATGTTTTACACCACCCTAATAGAACTATACTTTATTTATACACTGACCTTTAAAGCACAAACTCAATTTATTAAACCTCTAAACTGGGAGATACGATTGTTTTGAAAATTCATAAAAACGTTCATATTGAAGACTGTATATTTTTCGATTAAAATGAAATTCCCACTAGCAGTGTTGTTAAGTTTCCCAAGTTTTCCCTGACGCATAGTCACCCTAAAGACATTAGACGGTGCTGGAAAGCCGATATTCATATGATCAGTGATTCCTGGATTTAGGTCTAGATCTATAAAGTGAATTGCAAATATTCACGTTATCAACATCACACATGAGAATCAACTAATATGAGCCCAACTTTAACAAACAACAATAACAATTAAGAAATTAATTTATACTTTACTAGATGTTTCCCGCAGCTCGGTCTGCGTTAAAAATATTTGTCAGTCTATATTTGACCCCAGGTCTTCAACTATATTCATACCAAATTCATCAAAATCCTTTTAGCGGTTTGGTCGTGAAAGCGTAACATACAGACAGACATAGGTACAGAAAAACAGACAGACTTTCGCATATATAATATTAGTATTAAGTATTATACTATTATAGTATGGATGGATTTTTATTGTGCAGAATAAGAACACTCTAGCGTGCTCTCGTTCTAGGAGATTCTCGCGTTAGTTGAACCTAGAATTCGACTTTATCTCTTAATGCGCGAGAATTAGGCCCCAATGCCATGATCTACTTCGGGGCATCGAACTAGAGTTACTTTATACCTTTAAAATCAATCTATGTCCCATCACACTGCTGGTCAAAGGTCTTCTACATTTTCTTCTTGTAGCAATTGTCTCTGTCATTTTCACCGAGCGTTGACGTTCGAAAATTTAACATTATTTTATATTAATTCATAATTCTAAGTTATTCCAACTTTAAAATTTCAAGTAAGCAAACTCCACGTTCGTCTTACAAAGTAACATTCAAATGCTGGCAATTGTTCATAAAATTTACATAACAATACTGTCGGAATTTTCATTATTCCACGATGATTGCCACTAAACCGAGTCGGATCCAGCCACCTACACTCTCAGTTCTCGTAAAATGCTTTTACGCTCGATATAAGAGCATTTTGTACAAAGTCTCGACGTAAAGGACTACTTACACGGTACAATAGTAATTGGATAGGTCTGCTAAGTTACTAACGTAGAATGGTAATAATTTGACTTGCATAAACATCTGAAAAAAAACTTGTCTTACAAATAGGCAGTTACCAAACGGCGAAAGTTCAAGGTAGAACCTTTGTTACAAAAGTGTACGAAGTCTTTGTTTATTTGTAATAATTGCATGCTACATTTCCTGCATAAAATAACATTACAATAATATATAAAAATTGATGCAACGGTGGACTTATCCTATAAAGATGTCTACCAGTCTAAAAGCTTGCTAGAAACTTGAAATTTGCGAGTGTCAAGCGACTGGGATCACCAGTCTAGAATATGTCCGTAAGGATTGCACTACTTAGTAGGTGATGAAATAATTATGTAGCCATAATTTGGAATTTGTAGTAAAATATATAAAAAGTTATGGCCATTTAAAGGTGGCTCCACAGACCTGACGTCAGAATTGAGGAGCCACCTGGAAATGCATGAAGGGGTCTTGGATCCATTGACCCCTTGATATGTTTCCAGGGGTTCCTTAGTTCTGACGTCAGGACTGAGGAGCCACAATGAAACCTTCATTTCGGCAGTACAGCGTTTAGATTTTTTGTAGGATCTTATAAAAAGGACTACAAAATGATACAAAAAAATCAAATCATTCATTGCCCCCTTCATGCGTTACATAATTATTTAATCACCTACTAAACAGTGCAATATGTTTTAATTAAAAATCTGATGTGGCTCCTCAATCCTTACGGACATGTCTAGAATTGGTGGCCATTTGTGGTTATGCCGTTGGCCCCGGCTCTTTAGTTGACAGACGTAAGACAGCTTTCTTCTTCTTCTATTAGTCCCTCTCTATTACTGCACGTTGGCCGTCAGTTTCGCAAACTCAGCTCTGTCCATTGCCAAGCGAAACAAATCTTCTACGCTGGCAATTCCAGTTAACTCTCTGCAAGTCGTCTTGTGTTGCCTTTTATTGTCTTCTCAATGCTAGCGGATCCTGAGCTCCGAAGCAAACAGCGGAGGATGCAACTGGGATAACGCTAGGATGATGATCTTTTCATATAGGAAACTCTCTCCGTGTAAATGTTCCATTACAGCGTCGAGTTCGTATATAAGCAGGTTTATTGCACATCCACGCGGCGACAGATCAGCTCTAAAATGTTTAACATCTCTCTTCGTGTGCTATTTACATTTTCTACCTATTACTCAATGCTCAGTACAACTGTCTGTACGTAAATTATTTGCTGAAAAATTAACAAACTATCGAACTAAAACTAGTAACTGAAAATTTATTTTTCCTTTTTCAGATCCAAGAATCGCCGTTGGACATCATGCTTTAAGTTTCAAACTCGTAATTGGCTAGTCAACTAAAAAATAGATTGTGTATATTATATATTTTATTGATAGAATAGACTATTTCGGAGATACAATTTAAACGAAAAAATTCTTAAAATTATATTTATTTTGTTATTTAATTTTAAAGATTTTATAGTGATGACGTCACGCAGCTATAATGGCCATTTCGAACTGCAAGAAAGCAAAAATACTAAGGTATTAAAAAATATATATGTCAGTGTCAAATGTCAAAGTCAAATGCACCGCGAGCCGCGAGTTGGTTTCTTGTTTGTTTACAATCGCCAAATATTTAGGTACCCCATTTCTCGTATCTATTGCATATTGGCCTGTTTATTTATACTTAAGCTAAATGTGCTAACCTTTAAAGGTAAACACCTCATGCACAGTAAAAGTCATGAATTCTTAACAAAGAAAACAAACAAAACAATCTAACATGCTACAAATGAAAGTGCAGGACACTACAAAGCATCGCCAATATTTTCTAAGAACCCTGCCAAAGAATCATGATGCACATCACATAGTCTGCTCACTCTTCATCCGTTTACATTTGATTTTTCAATAATTGGACACCGCTTCTTCATTATTGTATGAATGAATGTAATTAGGTTATGTTTACTTGAACAGAGATGACATTTGACATGGGTGACAAGTACGTGAAGCGCTTAGTTAGCGCTACCAAACAAAAAATATTTATTCACCACGCTGTGCTGCCAACCTAAAAAATTAAATGTGAATAGCCGGAAGTTATCCGGCTACGTCATACGTCAACCTTGCTAAAAAATGAAAGTCATTGGGTTTTCTGCGATTTTCTTAAAAAATACTTGCTTATCTAAAGATCTGATTAATGTAATCTGTTCCCTAAGCCTATTCCTCGAAATGGTTTACGAATTAGACATTTTCATGAAAAAGTTTACTAGCCAATTCAGGATTTTGTCTATATTTATTTTTAACGTAGCAAATGGAAATCCGTAGACGAAATTGTATCAAGTGTAATTATTTTTCCAAATTATGTACACTGTAAATCATCATACTGGATTAATAAATAGGCGGGCGGAAGTCAACGTTCTTCATGTCTTTGATGTTAGAAATTTGAAAGCTATTTTTACTTTGACAAGGCTGGTACTGATACAACAATATCAGAGAATCTCCAAAAGCATAAATAAGTAGATATCAACAATTTTAGGTAAATATTCAAGGCTGGCTCGGCTCTAGGCAAAAAAGATAATAATTTCTATTGAAATTCCTTTTGCTGCCAGCCTTTCAGGTACGTGCCTCTATCTAGTACGATTTAGTTCACACTATTTATGCCGTATAAAGGCAGAGTGTAAGCCATGCCAACATGTAAATCAAACGAATTCTTCCCGAAGCGACGGAACCACGCTAATTTAACTTGTTCAAATTGTTCGCTAGTTCAGGAGTTGCTTTGAGCCAATCCCAGTGCTTACTTACACCCTGGTTTAATTTTATCACAAATTAGTACTGGTACAGATAAGTATATACAAGCGGCTCTGAAGCAAACCGCGAGGGATGCAACCGGGATAACGCTAGGATGATGATGAGTAATACTACAGATAAGTAATGTAAAGGCTATTAATGAGCTAGCGAGCTCCATCTTAGGCCCTTTCTGCTTTTTAACATCAGGTGGGATCGCTGGACATTATTTACTTAAGGTAAAATCAAACACTTGCGATCTATCCAAATCAATCTGCAAACTACTACTAAAAACAAAATATTTTTTTTTTGTTGCATAATTTATTTCAATTTTTAACTATATTTAGTTCTTTTGGTTGTAGCCATAAAAAATCGTAATTTGAAAATGTCATAAAGTGGCTGCCTTTTAGAAAAAAATTTTGGAGAGTGAAAGTTACGTAATAATATGGCCTAAGTATATTACTTTTTTTACAGAACCTCTAAAATTGTTGCCTAGGAAACAGGTGGACAGGAAAACACTTAATTCACATCAAGAAAAAAATAAGATCCAACGCTTATATTTCTGTATGACTCGATATTTTGTGAATTAACATCGTATGTCTTGCGATACACTGGAGTAAGTTTACATGTTTATTTAAGGACTATTAAGATAACTTGAACATGGACAAACAAGTGGGAATTCATTACTTCCTAAGCGAATACAAAAATCATATTAACATTATGAATGTTTAGGGTCAGTGGGGAACACATGTAATTAATGACGGACTGCTCAACTTGTAGTGCACCGAGTTGAGCAATTAGTTGGGCAGTAGAGAAAAGGTAGTCTGTTTTCTTCTTTCACCAAATCCCAAAATTGGCTAAAATGTTTCCATGAATATAGAGCCTTCTCCGATGTGAACATAATCAAATAAGCTATTCTACTCAATATTTTTTTTATAATTTACTAGCAGCCCGTCCTGACTTCGTCCGAGTTACACATAATAATGTAGTAGGTTGAAGCTAACCTCTTCATTTAGCATTTCTTTCAAAACCGGGTACATAATTCTCCCTAAGGCCCAGTCAAGTAGACCTATTAACCGATGAATACCATACGTTTTCATCTCATGATGTGGTGGTGAATACCGCCACCAAAAATATTTATTTCCAAGGAAGATCGAAACATAAAATAATTAATCTTTATGGCTCTATGTGCGTATGCTTCTGCCACTTCGGTAGGCATATTAAAATAAAAAAAATATAGTATATATATAGTAAATGTCAGTGTCAAAGTCAAACCATCAAAACGGTTACATGTTTGACAGTTACGTCTACCAATGTGGCCCATATAGCAGTCAAGATCGATTTTACAAAGGAATCAATGTGTTTTTTTTTTTTAAATTCCAGGTCGGTCATGTCTTAGAATGCATCCGCCGTATAGTCCTGACCTTGCACCTTCAGATTTCCACCTGTTTTGGTCTCTTCAGAATTCTTTAAGCAGTGGCAGGTAAACATCACGAGAGGACTGCCAAAACCCCTTGTCGCGGTATTTGATCAGAAGCCTCAAAATTTCTATAGCAATGGAATCATGCCCCTACCTACAAGATGGCAAATAGTAATAGAACAAAATGGCACCTACATACTTTAGTTAAATGTAAATAAACTATATTAAAAATGTTTTGAATTTTCTTAAAAAATGCAAAGAAACTTTTCCCCAACCTATTATAATACATATTATAAACTTTCCTCTTGAAACACCCTATCTATTAAATTGACCATCAAAATCCGTTGCGTACTTTTAAAGATTTAAGCATATATAGCGCCTTTGTTTTATACTATGTAATGATATCAAAAATTTGAGTACCCGAATTCGAAATCAGAATTTTTTTTTAATCTGTTCAATTTTAAATAAGTTTGCCTTTGAAATCCTGTGGAAGGGGAAACTGTCAAACAAGAAAAGGACGCACTTTGGTGGAGTGAGGTCACTGCCACTCGGTTTCGTGCGTACAAAAGAGATAGCAAGTCGTCCCCACCACGCTCCCACATTTCTTCATTAAAAAACTTTAAAAGCTAATTACTGCTTCAATTAATTATCAATTTTGTTGTTGTTTTCGGAATTGGTTACTTTTTATTGTATGTATTGTTCCGTATAAAAATATTGTCCAAAATGTGAACACAGTTTATATAGTAGCCTTTTATCTTAACGAATTCCAGATACTAGGTTAGGTAGGATAAATCTCCAAGGAACTTTTCTACAGAAAATTATTTTTCAAATTGAGCTTCCCATAAAAATTAAACAACCAGTTCATTGCAAATTTATAGCTAAGTCTTCGTGACGCGCTTCAAACAATTTACTATTTTAATGAAAATTATAAAATTTACTGGCAAAATACATGTATTAAAAAAACAAACTTGATAAAACACTCAAAATAAGTACCGAACGAAACAACACTGTCTAAAAAATTACCAAGTTGATGCGATGGTCGTGCATAACATATTATCGTACATTTTTTACCGCGTTTCAGTCCCTATAGCCCTTAAACGCATGAAAAATCGCAACAGACTTTCGACTATTATTTGCGATTATCTGACTTAGCATATTGTGTAGAATAACAAATGTGACAAATTGTCAATCGCATAATTCAGCTTGACGACTACATTCTAAGCCAAGCTTTGCCTTAAGGTGATTTGGAAAATTGGGTGCTACTGTTAGCTACTCCCTCTCTCATCTTAGCGTTCATCCGTATGGTATTTTTGCTCCTGAATATGGGTCTACTTGCTTGCAAATGTTCATTTGAAAAAAAGTCATGTGTGGTAACTCTACACGTACATAAGTACGTTTTTAATTTACAGCAAACTGGCTAGGCTACTTTAAGAATTTAGTTCGTTAGTTCACGAAAAAATGTTCACACACACATGAAAAAGGAAAGCTTATCACCGACTCAACCTGCAAAAGTTACTGTAACAGATATAGACAGACTCACGTGCCCTAAAATTAATTGAATAGATTTACAGAAAACATGGTGGCCTGGACTTCGATTAACACTCATATTATAAGTATATTTATTCACTTTAAATTTAACTACATTTTATAATCACAAATTTATAGTAGCAAAGTAGCAAGTCTACGCGGCTACAGATAGCGCTATAAGCTTAAAATGTGCCTTATCATGCATCGGGACCTTGTTATATATTGACACGTAAAGGATCAAGTGAATAACCTTTGGTAAGATGATTTTTACTACAGTTTAGTTCGTGAACTTTTTGCATCTCATTAGGTATGTTAAGTTAAAAAATATGCTCTAGTTACGGCGTTAACGTGACTTATCCAACGAGTCCAATGATTATACTCGTATTATAAACAAGCTGTTTCCAGCAGCTCCACCTGCCTCAAAAAGTAGCCTTTGTTTGACCCGGGTCTTCAACTATATTCATACCAAATTTCATCAAAATCCGTTCAACAGATTGGCTATGAAAGCGTAACAGACAGACAGACAGACAGACAGACTTTCGCTCTTATAATATAAAGCATGGATGAGTTACGTAACCCAAGTACAAATCATAATGAATGATGCATCTCCTACGCTAAGATCTGGCAGAAAAGGTAACCCTAAAATAATTAGTACGTTTTGGCTACGATAGTTATGCAAATGAGCAAACATTCTAAAAAACTAAAACCATGAGAAGCAGACAGTCAAAGGGGTAAATTAAAGATATACTATAAGAAATTCTAAATGTTATTTCAAATTTACCTATATTTCGATACAGGATAACGTTCTACTAGCATGTATTTCATCATCGACAAAACTGTTTCAGTAAAAAAATTTTTGCAACCAGCCAGACGCCCCATCAGCCATCGCTCACAAAATCCCGCTGTGCCTGTTGCGATTATGGGATATCGTGCTCTGTATTTAGATAATGTTTTTTACTATTTATAGGTTTTATCTATGTATTAGCCAAGATCTAATCGATGTCATCATCGGTTTAGCCAACTTTACCTAACAGCCAAGCATCTTAATCATCTACATTAACAAGTACTTACTAAGATGGAGCAGCGACCCAAATTGATTCCTGGCCTCCTATAATAAGGATTTTAAGGTACAAGTAGAAATTTAAAATTATACATGGTGATCGTGCATGTGTGTCCAAACACGACAAGTAAATAGACACGTCAAACAACTTATCGTTTTATCGGAGGTCAAACACAGTTATATCAATTGATTTACACCACCACACATTTTTAATTATGAGGATTTTCTGTCTATTCGATTAACCGACCGACTCGTCGCCCAAAATATTTGTAATTGCACCAAAACTACTTACGTTAAAAATTACAACTATAAAATAAAATTAAAGGATTTCTGGACACAAAATTTGTAATGTTCGCATGCAACTTCATCAAAGGCGAAAATACAAATATTCCGGTTGATATTTTTGTAAGCCGATATGTATAGGATAGGAATTCGCTATACCGAAATACTCAGAATCAAGAATATTATATGACCGTGTGTTGTGTACTGGATATTCCAAGATTTATATTCAAACTGAAAATTAATGTCTGTAAAAATGATACCTCACCGTTTAGTAGAATCACGTCAGAAAAACGAAATGTTAGATTTTCGCCCATTCGTGAGATACTCAGGTAGACAAGTTACAATTTGAAAAACGATAACGACCGTCGAAAACAAAAAATGTATAGTATTGACATTATTAAATAATCAAAATATTTTTTTTGAGACCTCTGTTATTTTCTTAGTCTCCTCTAACATATTTTGATTGTAGATTAATTTAAGACCCGTTGTTACATTCAGAAAAAAACACACATTTAAACAGTGCACAAATTACAGAGAGAGAGAAAAAAAAGTAACACCCAAAGTTATTATGATGCTGGTCACTCATGATAAAGTAATGAACATTTTAAAGACATACCTATAATATACATCAATTGACTTACAGAGTACCCCTTATTGTTGACAACCTTCTTGAAACGCAACGAAAAGTATTGATAATTAATGCTAAAAAACCTTTGCACCGGAATGGGCAAGATATAGATTTTTAATAACTGTTAAATTTTTGAAAATAAAATTTATAAGTCTTACAAAATTATCATCATCATTTCAGCCACAGTCAGTCTACAGCTGGACATAGGCCTCTCGGCAATGATTTCCGGTTAGAAGCGGCCTGCGTCCAGCGTTTGCCTGCGACCTTCCTAAGGTCATCTGACCATCTGGTCGGTGGATATCCAACGCTGCGCTTGCCAGTTCGTTGTCGCCATTCGAGAACCTTTCTGCCCTGTCGGCCATCGGCTCTCCGCGCTATGTGCCCCGCCCACTGGCCCTTCACTGAAATTACTGCCAAATTTATTGTAAAATATATGCTAAAATATTTTTTTAATTAATTCTGTCAAGTTCTCAATAACACATTTTATCTCCTCGCACTGACTATCGATCTGTCGAATCTTTTCGCTTTAATTAAAAACCTGGGTCAGGGCCATTCATAAATCAACGTTGATTAAAGCCAATATATTATGGGACGTGATATACCTACCTTTATGTCTAGAGAAATGACAGTCGTGTGATATTCAGCTTCGAAATACTAATTATTATCCCGTGGGTATCGTAAAAAGCGAATGAAGAATTAAAAGTACCTCCACCAAAAGATTTTATTAACGCAAACGATAGCGACCGCGTTAAGATTTAAAATAGAATTTCTTATTTATTCACTCATGTACGTGGGGCGCACTATAAGTTTCCGGAATGAATATAAAAAAATACTATTAAAGTGTCCAGTTTTATTAAAAAAAGAAGCAATCATACGCTTAGATGCACTTTTCACGCGCGCCACTTTGGTTGGTTTCGGCTCATCTTGAAAGACCCATACGCTCGATTGCTACTTTGTTTTGGGATCGTAGCAATAAATCCATGTTTCGTCACCTGTTACTATGTCCCACACCAAATTTGACGCACCTTCGTTGAATCTGGTATGCATGGCACTGCACTAAGTGACGCGGTCCGTTTTTTGATCCTCGGTCAAGTTGTGTGGGATCCACCGCGAGCACAGCTTTCTCACACCCAAATGTTTGTGTAGGATTAATTGTATTTGACTCATGCCTATTTCTAAGGATGCGCGAATTTCATGGTAGGTCACATGCCTGTCTGTTTCAATCATACGGCGCACAGCATTGATGTTTTTGTTGGTCACAGCGGTGGACGGCCGACCATCGCGAGATTCGTCACTGAGATTGATACGACCACGCTTGAATTCTGCAAACCAGCTATAAACAGTTGTCTTGCATGGTGCTTCATTGCCAAAAGCTGTTTCAAGCCGAGCGATGCTCTGTTGAGCTGTCAAATTACACTTAAAATCGTAGAAAATCATACTACGAAAATTTTCCCGAGTTAAATCCATGTTGATGCAGACACACAATTTTTTAAATGGCGCCACAAGGTAAAAACAAAGGACAGTCAGATGAAACAAACTGCATTCTACAGCCAAAGAGTTCTATTTTCAAATGTTGCAATAAATTTTTAAATATTGTTTAAGTAAGTGGCCAGTTCCGGAAACTTACAGTGCGCCCTATGTACACATAATATGGAGCAACTTCTACAAAAATTAATTGACAAATGTTACTACAGCGTTAATGAATTCTTTAATGACAATTTATAAGTATTGACATCACTATTGCATAATTAACTATATGACATGTTTATTAATCGCCTATAATCACCTTAATTATTTTATTGTTTGTGCAATGAAATATATATTTTTGACTTTAAATTTGGAATTGTTTTGGCTGTGAGCCTGTAACCATATTAGTATGAAATACTTATTTGTATGCTGTGCAATAATAGCAAAACATAGTGCGTCTTATACTCTGTAAAACATCTTATTATGTACCTATGTTTAACAAATAAATAAATGATTGATTGATTGAATATAACATACTTAGTTACCTTACTATCCGCCAGAGGTGCTGTACACGTATGCAATACTAAATTGTTATATAACGCAGTAGCTAGTGTCTGCGTCAATAAAATATCATGTTTGACATACTGGAGTCTTAATTTACTTTTGTCCGAATTTTGGCGTATTGTACAGAATTCCCATTCAACAGGTCCCATGCAGGTCATGTAACAGCCTCTGAGTGCGGCTGTTATATTTATAACAGCCGCACTCAGAGTTGTTAAGCAAACTCAAATACAAAATTCTTAGTGAGAGGGTTAAATTTTTAAATTTTTACTCATACTACAGACTTAACAGCTTAGCAACTTCTTAGTATAGATTAAACAAATATATTTCTTTATGGAAGAATTTCATGAATGTGCTTAGGTAGTCATTAATGAGTGGTAAATCATGTCAAGTCAATGGGAAACGTGACATCACATCACATTTTAGACCCCCGGGATCCGAATTTATCCAACGTAGAAATGAACGTAGAACTCATATTTATTTAATCATTTACAATTTTACATTGTGTTAGATATGTTCGTGCACATTGGCGCGCGTAGCAAAAAAAAAAAGAAGAAAACAATTAATTTTAGCACCCAAAATAAAATAGCAAAACATATCATGATGATAGCCAGTCCTTACGACTTTTATCACTTTATCATGTTTGTCACATGTTTGTCATGGCGTCCTTGTCACCTTCAATAATGTATCTCTTATTTAATTCTGGAGTAAATTGAGCCAACTTAATTCAAGCTCACCTATTTAACCCTGCCTTATAACGTACAATTATCAACTAAATGGCACAATTAATTATTCATGAAAGTGTTAATTAATATAGGAATTAGTGCCATTGTTCCTAGCACTTTGATGGAATTCCTTCCTAATCCGTGACGGTTTCGATTCTATACGAAAAAAGAAAACTAGTCTGTGATTGTAATATTTAAAACATTATTGTTTTTTTTTTGTTTGTTTAACACGTATTTTTTTATTATTTCATAATAATACAAACCATTTTTCGTCTTTATGTAATAAACTACTGTTGGAAAGAAGATTTCTAGTGGGGGGTAGGGACTATTAATCCTACACAAACATTTGGGTGTAAGAAAGCTGTGCTCGCGGTGGATCCCACACAACTTGACCGAGGCTCAAAAAATGGACCGCGTCACTTGGTGCAGTGCCATGCTTACCAGATTCAACGAAGGTGCGTCAAATTTGGTGTGGGACATAGTAACAGGTGACGAAACATGGATTTATTGCTACGATCCCA
Source organism: Euzophera pinguis (assembly GCA_947363495.1). Classification (NCBI taxonomy): domain Eukaryota; kingdom Metazoa; phylum Arthropoda; class Insecta; order Lepidoptera; family Pyralidae; genus Euzophera; species Euzophera pinguis. The sequence goes on along the minus strand of OX376156.1, from coordinate 3,850,233 downwards.
AAACAAAGCAGCAATCGAGCGTATGGGTCTTTCAAGATGAGCCGAAACCAACCAAAGTGGCGCGCGTGAAAAGTGCATCTAAGCGGATGATTGCTTCTTTTTTTAATAAAACTGGGCACGTGGCTACTGTTGCTTTAGAGAATCGTCGTACAGTGAATAGTGACTGGTACACGACCATTTGTTTGCCGGAAGTTATTGACGAACTCCGTAAAAATAACCGTAAACGCCGTATCATCCTGCACCACGACAATGCTAGTTCTCACACGGCCAGACAGACAAACGACTTTTTGAAGGCGAAAAATGTAGAACTCATGAGTCATCCTGCATACAGTCCCGACCTGGCACCTTGTGACTTTTTTCTGTTCCCAAAAATTAAGAACCAATTACGCGGTCAACGATTTTCATCACCAGAAGAGGCTGTCGAGGAGTATGAAAAACACGTTTCAGAGGTCACCACAGAGGAGTGGCACAAAAGTTTTCAAAACTGGTTTCATCGAATGAAAAAGTGCATAGACGCCAAGGGAGATTATTTTGAAAAACAATAAATTAATTTTGTACCTTGTAAATGGTGTAAATTAAATTGTTGTGAAGTCATTCTATCTTTGAGTTAAATACCTTCAAGTAGCAGTTATTAATTTTTTTTTTTTTTTTTAAATCACTTCTGGTCTTATTTCCAAGACTACACTAATTTACTGTAAGAGATTTCATTTGAAATAAGTATCGCCTTTGTACTAATTTATGTTCAATACTCTTAATTACTATTATTAAGTTCTTTATTTCATAAAAACAATTCTTAACAATTTTTCATAGTCTGACAAACTGCGATACAGTTGTCTGCAGCCGTTCTCGTGAATACTTACACATTCAAATGTACTTAATTTATAACTATTATGTACCAATAAAACCTCCACCGATAAAAATAACGCGTCTAGTTCATAGTATCGCCAGTCACTACATCGATAGTCGCCACATCGAAAATGTAACTATATCCTGTTTTCATTTTGTGTACACAAATATATAAATAAAATCCGGTCAAGTTCGAGTCGGACTCGCGCAGAAAGGGTTCCATACCGTTATGTATAAAAATCGCAAAAAAAAAAAAACATATAATATAAGTTATATGGGCAATCAAAAATGATTATATTTTTGTTTTCAGTTTTGAATTAATTTCAGAGTTACATAAAATTTAAATAATTATTACCAGTATTTCATTACGTACGTGTATATTAAATTTTTAGCATATTTTCCATTTCATGGGGAATCGAAACCGTAGTGAATGTGGAACAATTCTAGACTTTGCCTCCATTTGCTTTCATAGTTAGATATATTCAGTAGCTTGGCTTCATGTCATTGTAATTACTCTATTATGGTTTGTTTGTTTGTTTGTAATATCTTTATTGTACTAAAACACAAGTATGGCGTTGTTAGTTTAAATAATCGGAATCAGCATCTAAATAATTTCCTGAATAATGATAGAAAGACAAAAGTTTTTCCAGTGTTTTATTTTTTATAATACTTACCTAAATCTAGTCGATTAATAAAATCTTGGAAGGAAGACAAATTTAATTAGAAACAAAGTTACTTAAAATTATACATATCTCTATCAGGCATAAGTCCGCCTCTTGTTGTCTAACCATGTTCTTTCTGTACAATACGTTTTTACATACATACAAACATAAAATTCATATTTTCTAAGATTACTCACTTATTTATATTTAAATATTCTATCTAAACTATACAAATATAGGAAAGAAATTGCGTCATATGGCACAGTACATTCCTTTTTCATGTACAAACAAGATGTAAAAAGTGAGACCATAGCGAAATACTAGAAATAACACTGCAATGTGTTAACAAAATGTCTACCACAGGCAAAATGTACAAATAGTAAAACTTAGCAAACAAGAACAACCTAGGATTGGAACTGAAAAGGTTTTCTTGAGAAGTAGAGCACCTTTCTCGAATGTTAGTTTTTCATCACAAAGACACTACATGACATGCTAGATGAGATAAATAGAGAGTCTAATATTAAAGACTACTATTACAAAACTACTGCTATCAATTATAGATCTAAGATTAAACTTAGCCAACACTTATCAAGACAATGAGCCACTTTCGGGCCTGTCCGGTGTGCCTCGACACCTGGACGCTAGATGAACCAGATCTGGGCATCAAAGGGAATAAAGATGAACATCGACACGGTAAGAAGAAAATTTAACGATACTGTATTTTGTTACGAATATATGATAAAACAACCTAGGACAATTTGAATCAAGCTTTTTTTTATCAAACTTACTCTGACTGGGACCACACTCAGAACCTCAAGACTAGCGGACTAGCGTGTGTTTACACGTATGTATAACGCCACGGAGGTTGACAAACTTTCTTTTTTTTTCTTGAATATTTAAGTGTTACTCTGCGCACTTGGACTCTGTGTTTTATCACCTCTATAACTACAGTTCGCGTCACACAATACGCCCAGCGGAGTATGAACGCGCACTTTTGTTACCTCGAAAATGGCGGCGAAGAGTCGCACAAATGGACTGCTCATTGTCACCGAATATTTATGTTAGCGACATTCGAAATACTTTAATATCTATACTTTTAAATGCTTTGCTCATATCTGACGGCATTGTGGCAAAAGCGACTGAGTGTCAAAAGACAACTTCATGCCAAAAAGCAGGTTATGGTTAAAGTGACCATAACAGTGAGCGAACGAGCGAAGCGAGCGATCGACAGACCTTGTGACAGAAGCGACTGACTGTCAAAAGACTAATTGCTTATTAGATTTGTATAAGTCGCAAAGCGATGCTCGGTGTTTCCCTATGAGATCAGAATGAAGAGAACTGCTAAGGCAACATTCTGATAATTGTTTCTATAGTTATACTAGACTCTTCAACGAACGAACGAAGATATTCAACATCAAGATTCTTGCAAGCAAAGTGGCAATATCCGAGAGTAAATCCTTTCAATGGCCCTTCCCTACAACTACTGTGAAATTCCGTTTTATCTCAAAGCAAAATTCTTCCTGGAATTTTCAATAGCGAAGTCATAAAAAGCCGTTTAATGTATGTTGATAGTATACAAATCTTTGCTTTCCTGATTAAGAAAAAAATATATTTCCGTTGATATCATAACAGTAGACCTTGCTGGAGGGTGTCTGCACTTACCTACTTACTCCGTAGGTCAGCGACCCGAAGTGGGTCTTGGTTTCCGAAACGAGAGAGCGCCAGAGTGTTCTATTCTGAGCGATGGCTGGTCAAATGTCAGCTCCTATCTCTACGGAGTATACCGTTACCAAAAAAAGAAGTTAAGGAATTTATCCCACAAAATCTCAATGCTAAACATCTTCTTATACTGAAGTATTGAAATCACAGGCAAAGTTAGTGAGGATTATTATTTTAGCTGAACCCCCAGGCACATATGACCGAACATATCACATGCCAAACACACTCTTGCCGCCTAACCAAATTCCATGAATATGCAGGTACAATACTGTAGAATACATCTGTTTATCTGAAAGCGAGAGAGATTGGAGTAATTTTTTTCGTAATTTTATCTTACTTTTCATCACAAGATGACCAACATAGAAGTTCCTGTCGCGGGTCTGCTGGAATTATTTTTTTTAGAAATAAGTAGAACCCCTGTACCAAGTTTTCCTAGTGCTGAGTTGCTTAAGTATTACAGGGTGTACGTGAAATAAAATAAATAACATAATAAATTGATTCTACTGCTTAATGCTAATCGTGCATGAATCTTTTGTATTAGACAAATGAGAGATTCAAATCTGCAAACGCCTAAAGCTACATAAAAACAAAAGTAACACAAGTAGATTTGTTCCCATTGGATTCAAACTCACGAACTCTGAAACTATCACCATTAGAAGCATTAGAACTGCCTCCGTGGTCCAGTGGTTAAGGCGTTCGACTTTAGCCCGGTGGTCGTGGATTCGATTCCCACGAGAAGCGTACTTTGTTTAGTTGTTTCCAGTTTGGTTAGGACATTGCAGGCTTGAATCACCTGCTTGTCTGATAATAAAGATGATTCCGTGCTTCGGAAGGCACGTTAAGCCCTTGGTCCCGGTTGCCATTAGGTGGTCGTTAAAGGAACCAAGTCAGAGGCAGAGAGGCGGTTCCAAACAACTCTGACACCAGGGTGTACATGGTCGATTAACAATGTAACTTACACGAAATGATGATGACCATTAGAAGCACCACTAAACCAAAGAGGGTCACATGATAAAACACTTGATTCTTCATAACAGAAATAGCAAGACCCGCTTCTTCCTGGTTCAGTGATGACCAAGGCGTCGCAGTTGACTGGTTGACTGACACTACGGTGAGGAGCTGTATTAGTGGCATTTTCAATTCCGAGCTCCTTCGTGCTTCTGAAGGTACGTTAAGTCGTTAGTCCCGTTTGTTATCATGGCGGTCTTTAGTCTGTTTCCGATGCTTTTAGGCAGCCTGAAATATCTGACAGTGTTGCCCATTAACACACCTCGGGTAATTTTCCTGTTGGTCTGGTTTCCCTGTAAAAAGGGTTACGGAGATCAGACAACCAGTACCGCCAAATCTAGAACATGATTAACAGCGTACTCTAGGCTCTAAACCGCAAGTTGAAACCGCAACTAGGAAACACGCTTAAACAAAAAAGAACACTGTTTACTACACTAATAGGGATAAATAGGTACCTATAAATATCTCCTTAAATCTTCAAATAGGAAACGCTCTATGTTATACATAGTTTCAATCTCCATATTTAAACTGACAACAATGTAAGACTGTTGCTAAGTAGTAACAAGTAACTACCTTTTTATCAAAAAACCTCTTTGCAAACTAGAAAAGTTCTCAACTTTTATCACCCGCATCCAGGGCAGATCCGTTGTTAAAGATCCCTTAGTTTACTTTTGTTATTCAGCTCATACTTTTTAGGGTTCAGATTGGATCTTAAAGAAAACCCCAGAATTTTTTATTTTATTTTATTTAAAAAATGACCAGCTATGTTAAGTTTAAATGTGGTCTATGATGGAGCTCGCTGTTGTTTTTTTCAATTGTTTGCTATTTTAGTCGACTAGACACGTAACTTTTGCTGAAAGCTATTTCGTGCAGAAGACATGTCTTAGTGCTGCTTATAAATAAATGTATCGCTTTTTATTTATTTTCGAAATGACTTAAAGATAAAGATAAAAAGCCTATTGTTTGAATTTAGGTACAAGTAAGATGTCAAGAGGGCGATGCTTGATGTTTCCCTACGGGATCGAATCAGAAATGAAGAGATCCGTAGGAGAACAAAAGTCACCGACATAGCCCAGTGGATTAGTTCTTTGTAGTGGCAGTGGGCGGGGCACATAGCGCGGAGAACCGATGGCAGATGGGTTCTCGAATGACGACCGCGTACCGGTAAGCGCAGCGTGGGACATCCACCGACCAGATGGTCAGATGACCTAAAACAGGTCGCAGGCAAACGCTGGATGCAGACTGCTGCCAACCGATCATTTTGGAAATTATTGGGAGAGGCCTATGTCCAGCAGTGGACTGACTGCGGCTGAAATGAATATTATGAAGATGTCAATTAAAATTATAACGACAATAATCTCCAACCGCCCAGAGTTCTTATGACCACTAAGCAAATTATTCAAAGTGAAATAAAGTCTCCCATTAGAGAGGGACTTTCTAAGTCTATACTAACAAAGTATGAATTAAAAATTTCTCCAGCTAACGACGAATTTTTCATTTAAGTTTGAAGAATTGGTTAAGTCGTTTCCTTTACCTGCGTAGAAACCAATTTAGGTTCTTAACAATGAAATTTTTATTGTTATCCAGTTTGACGCAGGTGAAGGAAGCCGTAGTCACCATTAGGTGGGCCGTAGACCTCTTTGCCTTCTATACTAATACACAAAAAAAAACAACCATTTCTTTCATTAAATTAAACTATTTTAATACGGTTTTTATCGCGTTTATTACTTATTTATTTACACCTGACCACCTTATTTATTTACACGGTACCACCAGCTTGGGACCCAGTCATTAACTTAATAAAATCGCAAACTCGGCAGCAGACTGCAAGACCCTTAGATACTGTGAACCAATACTGCGTAAATCGGAATAGTTCCCAATAAAAATTTCAGGCGGTAGTTTGTAATCTTATGACATCAAAGACAAATGTTAACTTTGTCTGCCTGTGACCGTGAACGCTGTAAAGTGTTTGAAACGTCAGGTGTAAATAAATAAGTAATAAACGCGATAAAAACCGTATTAAAATAGTTTAATGTAATGAATAACAATCGCGAAAACACAAGAAACCATTTCTTTTTTAATTAATCCCATAAATTCGATCGAAAATGCATTTGTGGCACTATATTTTATTTTCGAAAGACACACTCAAAATCCATAAGTGATTTTCAATCGTTTGAAATTTGGTAGTTTTAACGCTTCTTAAAAAAAGGTTTTTGTTTATTACTCGAAAGGAGAGATACAAAATTATGGAATTATATAAAAATAAGATGGAATATTAGATGGAACCCACTTCTGAAGATTAAAAAAGACAAGTTTATATATTCACTGAAGGTTTAGTTCACACAAGGCGGTGTACCGACATTAAGGCAAACTTTTTATACAATTTTCAAGTTTGTCTATTTAAAGCTTAAAATACTAAATGACCAATATCGCTGCAGAATATAATATAGTACTAAAACATCGCAAAGTTTTTTCCAACAACATTTTCAAATAATTTCTTTTTTATATATTTTTTTATACAATTAAGTAGGCAAACAGGCGTACGGCCAATCTGATGGTAAGTGGTTATCGTAGCCTTTGAACGCCCGCAACACCGGAGATGTCACGAGCACGTTGCCGACCCTAAAGGAATTTTTTCACGCCCTTTTTGAAGGATGTTATAGTCACCATTTTCCCTAACCATGTGTAAAAATATGGTCAAAACTAGACATATCAAAATATTATCGGATCTCAGGTAGAGCCAGGCTTTTTACTCTACACGCCATAACTTGACGAATGCCTTAGTCAAACATTTATCTAGATCGTTCTATAATTTCTTTACAAATAAAATACTATATATAATATCAGATAAACAGCACTATTTAACAAAGGAAATATCTACTATCGAAATAAAGAGGAGCGGATTAGCAATGAAATGTCACAATATTTCCGGGACAAACGGTGGCGATTGGGGTGACCATCATTCTTGTTTAGCGGGTGACAGGTGGATTTTCTCGAAAAATAAGTGGACGCCTTGTTATAAGCACTTCACTCACGACATTAATAAGACATATCTTTCTTTTGGTTTACTCGTTAGTCGAGCGCGACCCGCGTATCCGTAATGAATGCGCGTGTCAAGCGACGATATGACACGACCACTATTGGATTGGTCGCTATTTAGTGGCATTTTCTATCTTGAGCTCCTCCGTGCTTTGGAAGGCACGTTAAGCCGTTGGCCCCGGTTATTGTCGATAGATAGCAGTCGTTAGACTCTGTCAGATGCATTTGGGCAGCCTGCAAAATTCTGACAGTGTTGGCCAATAACACACCTCAGGTCATGTTTCTGTTGGTCTGGTTTCCCTGTAAAAAGGGTTACGGAGGTTAGACGGCAGTCGCTCCATTGTAATAACCAGTTCCGCCAAATCTAGAACCATGACTTACAGCGTACACTAGGCTCCGAAGCGTAAAGCTGACGACGCTTTGCTAAACTGGAAAAACGAACTCAATTCAATCGAAAAATCAATAAGTTCAGCTTGTTATGCCCTTAGGAGTCTTAGAGATGAGCTCACTACAAATTAATTGAAGTCAGTTTATTATGCCATAGTAGAGAGTAAGTTAAGATATAGCATTAACTTCTGGGTGATAGCTACCAATATAACATACACAAAGCATTTGTTGCTCAAAAACGTGCGCTGAGAACAATTGTCAAAATTCCAGATTGGGAATCGTGTAAGAAACATTATAAAAAACTGGAAATATTGACTGTACCCTCTCTGTATATCATGGTCCTATTGTACAACTTATATAGTTGTGCTTTACTGAAAGTCCAGAGGAAAGAAAGGGGCGAGAAAGTACTAGGCGTAAGGATCTAAAATCAGATATTATGCCAAGTCTTAATGTATATAAATAAGTAAAACATTCCGCTAAATATCAAGCAGTACGTTTGTTTAACAGATTGCCGGTCGATTATAAATGTATTCCAAACTTCATCTTTTTCAAAGATACACTGAGGTGCTTCTTGGTGGAAAAATGTTTCTATAGTCAGGAGGAATTTATTGGTCTTCGAAGTTTAAATATACTCGCAACTTATTTATATATATATAGATATTAGTATTGACATACAATATGAAATAAAATTCTTATTATTATTTTAATTGTATTTTCAGACACAATTTATATTGTTTTTATAAATAAATGAACTATGAACTATGACGCAACTAGGAATACACGCTAGGATGATGATCTTTCTTTTGGTCGTTTATTACAGTGAGTTTTTGTTCAAATTTCGGACGATGAGATCCGAATTCTTATATCAGCTTTTTTAACATCAGCTAATTTAGTACAGTGTACATACAGGACCTAATACTAGACTGTTTTCTAAGGTGCTACGAAGTGGCTACGTCGTAGCATAACCGTAGCGCATTTTGTAGATGGTGCTACGCCAAAGAGCATCGAAACGTTCCTAGCTGTCTCGATAACGCCATCTATATATCTTTAACATCAGAAACTATTAGTTACAGTTGAATGCATCACATTTTTGTTACCAGTATTATATTGTAGATTTATGTCAAATGGTGAATTAATAGGAACAATGAGTTTTTCCTTTAAAAAGTTACGTAACACGTACTTTTTTACAAAATAAATCACTTACATAATGTTTCTTGAATTTTGCCCGGATGACAGATGCGTTCGCCAATATTTTGATAAATCGAATAGCAATATTATTAATACATTATTTTTTGCTATAGGTCGGTCTTCCAACTGTACAAAACTGAAATTTTGATGTCTTAATTTTTTATCTTTCATCTCTTATCATTTTTGGGTATTTTGCGTTTGTAGTATGAGTATATAATGCGCCGAAAATGTGGTCAATGAATCCAATAGTTAATCAAATGTATGCCTATCGCATTGATATTATTTGTGTTTTTACTAAAGGTTTACCTTTTGTACTATTTTAGATAATAAAGTTTGAAATAGATAGATAGATAATAAATTTATTTTGTTCAACTGTTACACACAATAACACAGCATCATACAAACAATGAAAATAAATACATAAATTTCTTAACCTAATTAGCATGTAATGATTTATGTGTGCCACAGCAGCACAAATAGGCTACAGCTCAGCGATATGTTGCTTCAGAGAAGCAACCGCTGATTTTCAGCTGTCACCTCTTGGATAACACGAACAAGCACAGCCACACTAGCAATACGAGGCTCAGAAACAGGCAGAAAAAGCACTCAAACAGTAAGATCAACAATAATACTTCTATAAATACTTCCATACTATCCATACTTCCATCCATAAGTGCGAAAGTCTGTCTATCTATCTGTCTGTGACACTTTCACGGCCAAACCGCTAAACGGATTTTGTTGAAATTTGGTGTGAATATAGTTAAAGACCCGGGGTTAAACACTACTTTATAACGCAGGCGGAGCTGCGAGAAACAGCTAGTTAAAAATTGTCTTTTAAACAGAACGCCTTCCTAATCTAAAGTGGAACAATAATGAGAACTGGCTGTATTTTCTTTTTGCATGATAAAGAAATAGACTTAACACCGCTTTTCTGCAAATGAAACCAAGTAAATATGCGAATTAAGCAGTCCATTCTCCTAACAAATGGCCGTGGAAGTTCCAATCTTGTCGCCGCAACGCATTTGCATCACAAGGGTCCCAGGTTCAATCCCGGCTGAATTCAGAATGCTTCCGGCTGCATTGCGATGCATTCTCAAACACTATTTGCTCTATTTGAGATGTTCGTCGCCGAAAAGTCGTGTACGTTATTACTTTATTCATGAATTTATTTAATATTTTTTAGACCTTTTTTGTCCAAGCGTGCTTTTCTATTTGCATCCTCAGCTTACGCTTTGGAGCCTAGGGTACGCTGTACGTCATGGTCCTTGACTTTACGGCGATGGTTTTACTATATAGACCCGATAGATGCTATATAGACCTGCGTAGCATTAAAGAGGGGTTCATTCATTCGTTAATTCTGTCTCAACGAATGAATTAATTTTAAACAATCATGGAATTGGTGAGATAATCTGTTACAAGTGTACTCAAGTTTATCAACACCTTTATATGATGGTAAATACATAATACAACTTCCGCAGACTTGATCTTCTTAAAGAATATTAATTATTCCTATGCTTTTTGGTAGTCTAACTATTTATATATTAAAACTTTATTGTTCAACAAGTACAAATACTTGTAACAATTGGCGGACTTAATACTAAGAGCATTTTCTACCAGTCACATTGTACCATTTAATTGTATAATCGGTGCAAATTGTACTATTTGCACCGAATAATCTTTTTTTTTTTTTTCATTTTTCTTATGACCATATCCTAGGAACCTTTGAGAAATTTATTCTAAAACCTTGTCACTAAAATGTCGTATTAAGTGTTGGCGCTGTTTTACATGGGATAGATTAGAAAGGGTAGGAAAAGATTTATTCAGGGTCGGTAATGCGCACTCTGGGTAATGCATGCTTCCTTAAGGCTTGTGTTATACTAAAATCTAATATTTTCTACTAAAAATCGTGTTTCTTAAGATGTAAGTATAAAGGTATGAACATACTGTATAGAGGCATGTCTATCGCGATGGTCTACCCTCCTTCCCTTTACGGAGTCGGCCTGCTGTATACTTAGTACTGCCTCGCCATTTTTTCCTTGCGACTGTAGTAAGTAAAAGTATTGTTATGTGAAGTTACAGCAGAAAACTTCCGTTTACGATCTATTTGAAAAAGAAAACATATTGGCGTACGTATTTCATTACTTATTTTTTCGCACGAGGCGCAACGGGGTTTGTCACGCCGCCGTCCCGGAATCCACAAAATTCGACACGCTGCGGTTCGCCAAACTACGGCTCGACACAGTATGCGCTCACCTTAACAGTTGTTACGACGAGTAATAAAGTTTTTTCATATCACCAACACCCTGCACGTGTGGCGTGGTGACGCCATTATTAGTTTTACGATTCATATAACACTTGTGCAATAAATGGTTTAACGATAATTTGCACTTTAATTATTAGAAGATAATTAATTAGCAAACAAGTACCTATATGATTATTGCTTTTGTAAACCGTGTGCTGGTTTATCGTTGATTTGTAAAACATCTCTGAAAACTTAAGTTCTGTAAAATTATTTATTTCTTTTAATTTTTTGCATAAAATTCAATGCGTACCTACAGTACAAAAGGCGAACTTAATGCTAGGGATATTGTCTAACACTTAACTTTTGGGTTATGCAGATAACAATTAGGTTTTTAATATATATAATTAAAAAAAAAAACAAATAGGCTGATAAACATTTATATTTTGACCTTATACTTTTCAAGTCATCAATATCCAATCAAATAAAATAAAAAACACAAAAATATACAACCATTAAAATGCATCAAGAAGTTGTTTCTATATACGTTGCTCTATTATTTTCATTTAAAATTAGGTGTTTCCCGCAGCTCTGCCTGCGTCAAAAAGTAGCCTATGTTTGACCCCGAGTCTTCAACTATATTCATACCAAATTTCATCAAAATCCGTTCAGCGGTTTAGTCGTGAAAACGTAACAGACGACAGACAGACTTTCGCATTTATAATATTAGTATGGATACTACCGTAGGAGTCATAATCCCGTTTCAGCCCATTATTTTTCATTATTATCCTATTAAAGCACTGCGTAATATTTTTTTATTAATAAACAATGAATTATTAGAAAGTTATTAAAAGAAGCATTAAATAAAATTAGCCGAAATACACGTAATAAAGTCGGTAAAAGCAAACCCATGTACTCATTAGTGAAAAGAAAACTTAGGTACACTATATAATATGTATTACGTTAGTATTATTTATTGATTCAATCCTTGTTCAAAACTCTACTTAACAAGCAAAGATTATGAAAAGCAGCCAACACGCATTTTTAATACGGGAGAATTTTAAAATCTCATACCTACATAGTATCAGTGAAATAATATATTTTTTGATCTACTTCTTACATTCATTGATATCGAATTACATGGCTAATCGACCCTGTGTGCACCCTGATGTCAGAGTTTTTGAAACAGCCTTACGGCTTTTGACGTGACTCCCTTATGAGCACCTAATGGCATTCGAGACCAAAGGCTTCGTGCCTAATATCAGACAATCAGGTGATTCAAGCATGCAATGTTCTAACCAAACTGGAAACATCTAAACAAAGTATGCGTACCGTGAGAATCGAACTCGCGACCTCCGGGTCGAAGACAGAGGGAGTTTACATTAATTTTAAAGCTTATTGAAACTTGTAAGAATTCATTGATAACTTCGAAATATAGCTATTGGCAATTTCTGATAGCGGAAATAATTAGGAAAAACCCTTCGATGAGAAAACTTTGTTCAAAGTGTAATGATTATACAAACCTTTATTACTTGGGATATAAGGTTAATGGAGTTTGCTGGCAGTTTTTGAGTTATAACGAACTTGGGATCAGGTGGATTTTGTAAACAAATTCGCGTTTTACGGTCTGAGAAATAATTAGTACTTGAATAACCATCTGTGCTTTTACTTTTTTGCCTGCTAATATTATGATGTAATGTGTATTATATTTATTTGATCAATTTTGGCTTTGGGCTAAGTGAGCTGAAGCTAATAATAATGATGGTAGCACGACTTCGTCGTTGACTCATTTTAAAGCATATGTGTTTCTCACCGACTACAAATTTATTAAAATATTTGATAATGAAGCTGATTCGACTTCGCGGCCCGCGCGCGCTTCCGCGATTCGTACCGAGGCTGTGCCGCCAGAGGCGCGTTTCAAGTGTTTTAGATAAAGCCTTGTTTACAACTCGAGTGTAGGTTTACAATAACACTTGATACCTCATTTTGTTTACAGATAATCGACCTTAACGACGAAACTATTTTGATAACGATATATTATGTCGTTCTGTTGCAGGAATGGGTGGAATGAAGAGTTTTTTTTGCCCGTAATTTTGTACTTTAATGATTTTTTAAATTAAATTTGTACCAAATTTATTTTTTTAACAATCTAATCTGCATCTATCTAGTTCTGTAATTAAAATAAAGCATATTATCCTGTCATAGTAAAATTTTGAGAAAATTACTAATTACAATTTCGAGATGCGCGGAATCGCTTACGAAAAAAGGTATACTTAGCATCAAGACTTTGTTCTACAAATTTCGTTAAAAGTAATGAATACACATATTTTATTGAAGCCTAGCTATCTTAGAATAGATAACAAGCATTAATAAGTCCTCAGAATGTTCAAATTTTGAAAAATCTGGGAAAAATGGACCCCCGTTTTTTATGGTCGATTCGACCTATCTTTACCCAAGGTCATTACAAAAACTACAACATCAATCTAAAAAAAAATTGGGGCTGTCAGGAAAAGAAATGTACTTTCGAATACAAATAAAAACAAAACATGTGTTGCAAATGGATGCCTCATAAAAAAACCCGCTTGTGGGGACCATTTTCGGGTGTCCGGCGTCAGTACTAAAATGTCAAGCTGGCCAATTTACCCCGCCCGGTACCGCACGTCTTTATTTTCAAATCATAAAAGATCTATTGAATTACAGTGGTTTCTTGTTATTTTATATTGCTAATCATTAAATTAGTAAAACAAACGAGTCAAAATTTCACAGAAAATAATGAATTTTATAATATAATATAAATAATTTCTAGCGCGGACGCCATTTTGTTTCGAACTTTGTCGATAAAAATGTGGAAATGACACGTGAAAACTTATAGCGATCAATTATGTTTTTATTTTAAATTAAAATAGACTTATTTATGCTCAAAAATTTTCATTACTGTTAATAAAGGATAACTTCACCAGCCAGGCACTTTCCCGTGTTCTTTATGTTTATGTTATGGATAAAAACACGACATTAAAACAAGGACTCCAAATATAGACTATTTAATTCTTCTTCTTTGTCTACCTTCATACATTTATAAATCATATACCGACAACCTCCTTTTATAAAAAAAAGTAGACATATATTTTTACATTTACATTAATTAAAAATATTAACAGTTCTGTTTACTTTCTTTACTTTAATAAAGAATTATTAAAACATATGATATTAAAGTACATATTCAACAATTACATACATTTATAATCGAAGACAAAGAAGTAACCAAATCATTGAAAATAAATAACAGGCATTTTTCTTTTTTTTTCTTTTTTTTTTAATTTAGAGATTCTTTAAACATATTTCTATTTACTACTAATTTAGTTTGATTTACATTATTTAGTTTACATTATCCACATATTAATCGGCAATCAGTAAACAATTAATAAATATATACATGTTTTTTTTTTTTTTTTTTAACTGTATGAAACAATTTTATTGTAATTAAATAAAAAATTTAATATTAGTAATTATGATATGTGACTCAATTCATTTGTTATCATGATCGTTTGTAGCTTTGTTTGTGAATTCATTGAGATCAATAAATAAATCTAATAAATATTAAAACACATGCAACAAGACATTTCATATTTAAATCATTAAGTAGGTACAATAATGTGCATTTTTTCTGGTCATTGCATAATAATTGAATTTTTATCAAGTAAACACAATTCATTGATATAGGTGCAAAAATAAAATGTTTATCATACCACAGATGCTCCAAAGCCCCACCGATCAGGTTGCCTCACAGTCCTGCCGAAACGTGTAACATAAGGTTGATTATCGCTTGTTACTTGACTTGAAATTAGGTTGTTCGGCTTAGGTATGGACACTCTCTGTGTGATGACGTCATCGTAAGGCAAATAAGATTGATCGTGCTCAGATTCGAAATCCCTCCTATCTGAAACTGAGTCTGCTATCAAGTGTCTTCGATTTCTTACTAATAATCCGCCGTTAAATACTTTTATGCAGTAAGACCGTTTTCCTACCAACGACTTTACAATACCACTAACCCATACTTTATTGATCCTAACTTTTATGCTTTGTCCCGGCTTGAGGGGGGCCAAATCTCTTGCTCCTCGATTATAACGAAGCGTTTGACTTTCTTGGCGTAAATTCAGTTCTTTTCTAACACCCTTTTGAATTTTAGGTTTTAATAATTTTGGGGAACAAGGAACTATGCTTCTTAATTTTCTATTAAAGTACTGGACCGTCATTGGAAGCTTTTAATATGAGATAGCATTTCCGTTTCCGTCGATTTCATATCAGTTTTCGTACTCTTTAGCTTGTAAGTTCCGGTCCAGTGGCGCCACCTGGCGGCGTGTCACGTTTAGTTTACTTGAAAAACGTGCCGCGCCATTTTTGTTCATTGGCGTTTTGTATTCCGTCGATTAAACATCTAAGTAGCAGATCTGCTCGACGTCTGTTACAAAATAAGAAGTATATTTTAGAAGTGATCAAATCTAGTTACAAAGTGAGTGATAATAGTTTGCAGTGCAGAAAACCGTAAGTACTGTTATGGTTTCTAGATTAATGATCAAAAACGAGATATTCGTGTTGTTTTTGTGATCTTGTTTTATCGGTTTTTGCCGTTCGGATCACAAATAATTATGTACTCTGTAAAGTTTAAATTATAAGAATACTGATATGCTTATAATCGACACATTGTTCGATTTTCTTTTCTCACGATACCCTCAGTATTAGTAATTTATAATTATTATTGATTTTTATTAAAAATTGTAACGTCTATGATTAGATTATGGACACAAATATTGAAGCCGGCCCGAGTGACGAGGCTCGCAAGCGTAAGCGGGCATCTAGCAGCTCCAGCTCCAGCAGTACCAGCAGCGACTCATCTAGCTCCGTGAGCGGTGAACAAGGGAAGCGGTCGAAGCGCATCCGGTCCAAAAAGTCCAAACGCAGTCGGCATTCTAAGCGAATGATTGACAAACTTTTTCAGGAAATGGGTGAGTTGCGAAAGCATTTGTCAAATACTAATAATAAAAAGTCAATTTGTCATGATCATGACAATGTATCACTTTGTTCAGAGGTTAGTGGGGCGTTATATGAGGATGATAACGTTGCCTTTGCATGCGATAATGCTGTTCTCGCTTCCGATAATGTCGATCTCACTTCCGGCTTAAACCCTGAAGTGTCGGTAAGCTTTTGTCTTGGGTTAAAAATTCTGATTTTATTAGCTTCGATAATTTGAGTGCAAAGGTTGAGGAGTTATTTCAAAAAGGTGGCTTACAAAGGGTTTCCTCAGACCTACTGCAGTTAGTTTGTGGTCACCGGGCAGAAAGTATCGAAATAAGACGAGAATCTATCTCAAGTCAAATTAAAGACCCATTGATTAAAGCAGCAGTTAATAGAATACCACCTTCACATACCAATTTGTTTGACTCTGACAGACTCACTGCCGTTTTAGAAAAAGCTGGGGGGGTCCGTAAAGCCTTTTGGCCTATTAAAACTGAATCTTACTATCAAGCGAAATCTTGTCAATCTATCAGCCGTCCCTCGCGGGGACAAGGCGTGCGACATTCAACAGTTCCATCGCGTGGAACTCAAAACTGTTTTTATGAACCAAGTTCATGCACGCACAATATGCCACTGCAAACTTGTAATAATACACCCTCGCGGGGTGGACACCAGCGATTTAACTCTGGCAAAGGGCAATCCTTTCATCACCAATATGAACAGCCCTTTTTCAATGGAAGAGGCTCATATCACAACCACAATCGAGGCTCGCGGCCATACCGTGGTTCCTTTCGAGGGCGTTCAGGATCCAACAATCAAAAAAGTGCCAAAGGCAACCATAAAAGTCAAAAACAATGACTTGAAGCCTTTTCGAGCAGGTCAATTAGCTCAATACCTCTCACAGTGGATAGAGATGGGAGCACCAGAAATAATTTTAAAATTGATTCAAGGTTACAGGATACCATTTATTCAAAAACCCCCTCTAGTAAACCCTGTTGTAGTCAAAAGTCACATTCAAACTCCCATGTCGGACGAAATGTCTTCAATTATCCACAAAATGAAACAGCAAGGCATTCTAAAAATAGCTCAACTGTCACGAAGTTTCATATCCCCGATGTTCTTAGTTCCCAAATCGGACGGGTCAGCCAGACCAGTTTTCAACCTGAAAGCTCTGAACAGATTTATAAATGCAGAAACATTTCACTTGATAAATGTACACCGGCTTCCGGGGTTCCTACAACCCAGAGATTACATGAGCAAAATCGATCTGTCACGGGCTTATTTTCATTTGAGCGTCAAAAAATCTCACAGACGCTTTCTTCGCCTAATTTACGATCAAGAGTTATTGGAAATGACTTGCCTACCCTTCGGTCTGTGTACAGCTCCAAAGACCTTCTCAATTCTCACCAATTGGGTTGCTCAAATGCTAAGAGAGAGATGGAATATCCGCATTCTAGTATACCTCGACGATTTTTTAGTTGTCCATCAGGATGCCAACATCCTTCGAGAGCATGTACGTCTAACTTTACAAACCTTAGAAACACTAGGTTGGCAAGTCAATTTCGAAAAGTCTGTACTTTTCCCTCAGAAGAGCATTGTTTACCTCGGAGTAATGTGGAATCCCTGGGACAATTTGAAAACCTTGCCGTCGGAGAAAAGTGCTGTTATTATCCAAGAAATACAGACAATTTTGCACGAACAGAAAGCGACCTTAAAAGCTCTTCAAAAAATTGCCGGACGGCTAAATTTTGCAAGTTACGTTGTTCCGCGAGGACGACTCAATCATCGCCATTTACTAAGGTTCATGCATACGTTACCGGAAAAGTCATCGAAGACTTACCCAATACCTCATCAAGTATTGGAAGAGCTAAAATGGTGGACAAACAATTGTCACTTATCAACTCTTCTGCATTACCCACCTCCGATGAACTTTCTGACAACGGATGCATCGGACCTGGCGTGGGGTGCACAAATAAACAATGTGGCGTTGTCAGGAATCTGGACCCACAAAGAGCAGTGCCTACACAGCAACCAAAAGGAAATGCTGGCAATATTGCACGCCTTACAGAATCAAGTTCATTTCCTGAGGGGCAGTTCAGTACTTATACAGTGCGACAACAAGACTGCAGTCGCCTACTTACGAAAGGAAGGAGGCACCAAATCGTTAGCATTAATGGAAATTACTCATCAAATTTTGAATTTAATAGATCACAATCAAATTCACATAGACATACACTACATCCCAGGAAATTACAACAACTATGCCGATCATCTGTCACGTCATCGCCCACCTCCGGAGTGGCACCTGTCCCCGTCATGCACGAAAAGAATATTTGCCAAATGGGGAACCCCTGTCATAGACTTATTCGCCTCAGCAACGGCTCACGTCGTAGAGAATTATGTGTCTCGAGACCTGAGGGACGCAGGAGCCATTTTTCACGATGCCTTCAGCATACCCTGGCACTATCCCCTGGCGTGGGTGTTTCCGCCGCCATTTCTGGTCCCAAAGGTAATAGCACACCTAAATCAATCCACGGGAATATATCTACTAGTAGTACCTCGGTGGGGAAAAGTGTTTTGGCGGGTGGAACTGAAGAATCGAGTACTTGCAGCACCGTACACGCTGACAAACCTGCAGAAGCATCTGATAGACACATCAACAGGGTCTCCACCCCAGAACGTAGAGAACATAGTCCTCGAAGTCTGGAAATGTGGGGGTGGGGCGATGTAGTTTCAACTTGGAACAATGAACAATTGTCACTTCTTAAAAATTCCTGGCGCCAATCTACTTTGAAAACATACAAAGTAGCTTGGGATCGATGGTTGTCTTGGTGTATTACAAAAAAGGTTGACGTCAAAAACCCTTCAGGTTCACAGCTTGCACAGTTTCTATCTGACTTACATTTAATTAATAACCTCTCATATAATACCATTCTCCTTCACAAGTCTGTGGTTTCTACGTTGTGTAACACAGAAACATCTGGTCATTTAAGTTCACACGTATTAGTGAGGCACATTTTAAAGTCTATATCTATTAAGAGCCCAAAAACCTCTAAGCCACCAGTTTGGGATACCAGTAAAATAGTCTCGTTCATATCTACATACACAATTGATAGTAACAATTTGTTTCAAACGGCTCGTCATACTGCTATATTGTTGCTCTTGTGTTCAGGAAGGAGAGTTCACGATTTAACTCTGCTTCAAGTTGATCCTAGACACTATATAAAATCAGAGAATAGTATTATTTTTTGGCCCCAATATGGATCCAAAACGGATTGTCATGACTATCAGCAATCCGGATGGAAAATTATTAAAAATAATAGTAATCAGAAATTAGATCCTTTCTTTTGGATAGAAAAGACTGTGACGATCTTAAAAGAGAGACGTGACAAAGCAAGATCTCTTAATTTATTTGTCACCATTAAGGGTGAGCCAAAATCTGCATCACGTGCAGTAATAGCCAATTGGATAAAAACTCTTTTCAACGAAGCTAACATCTACGCTCCTCCAGGAAGTGTTCGCTCGGCTGTCGCTTCCAAATGTTGGTGGGAGAATCATTCCCTTGATGAAATCATGGCTCGTGGAAATTGGCGATCAGCCGACACTTTTAAACGTTTCTATAGGCGAGAAGTGAATCGGAATGTTGATTCAGTTAATGTTAATAAATTATTCCAATCAATAAATTAGTAATTACTTAGCTTTGGTCAATTGATGCATAACATATACTATAACATGAATAACTTTATATGTAATAAACTTGATAAAGTAATTGAATATTAAGATTAGGTACATTTTATTTTGATTATACCTAATATCATATAAGTTATATATATTGTCAATACAATGTAAAAATGAACATGAATAAAACAAATGATTCTAGAAAACTTTGTGTATTTTACTACTGCATCACATTGGCGTTAATCAATCTCTTTCGGTTATATGCATCACATGTGTGGCGTCACCAGGCGATAACAAACAGGTCTCATATTAAAAGCTTCCAATGACGGTCCAGTACTTTAATAGCAGCGTTTTACCTGAAATAAAACGCTTATTAAAATACTTACCTCATTGGAAGCTTTGGCTTTAATTTCTGCCTGGTTAATTGAGCCAATGAACAAAAATGGCGCGGCACGTTTTTCAAGTAAACTAAACGTGACACGCCGCCAGGTGGCGCCACTGGACCGGAACTTACAAGCTAAAGAGTACGAAAACTGATATGAAATCGACGGAAACGGAAATGCTATCTCATATTAAAAGCTTCCGATGAGGTAAGTATTTTAATAAGCGTTTTATTTCAGGTAAAACGCTGCTATTATTTAACAACTCCGCTGGCGAAGCAAGACTGTCACTGATAGGCGTGTTTAGGTATTCAAGCAGGGCAAGTCTAAACTCGGTTTTATCATATTGAGATTTATTCATCATGTTTTTAATTATTTGTACAGCTCTCTCTGCCTGACCGTTGGACGGGGAATATGTTGGTGACGACGTAATATGACGGAAACACCACTGTTGCGCAAATATTTTAAAATAATGTGAACTGTACTCAGGTCCATTATCAGACATTATTATATCTGGAATACCATGTCTTGAAAATATTACTTTTAATTTCGAAATTACCTCCTGGGAAGTTGCATTTTGTAATTTAGTTACTTCGATATATTTACTGTAATAATCTATTACTAATAAATATGTATTTCCATTTAAATGAAAAATATCGGTACCAACTTTTGACCATGGTCTATTAGGAATATCATGAGCAATCATTGTTTCTTTTCGATTTTGATTTTTGTATGTAAGACACGCTTGACACCCTCCAATGTAGTCTTCAAGTTGACTATTTAAATTTGGCCAAAACAATGTATCACGGGCCCTCAATTTACACTTTTGTAACCCTAAGTGACCTGTATGAATCTTTTTAAGCATTTCGCTCCTCATATTTTTTGGAATAACTACCCTGTCTCCCTTCCACACAATTCCGTAGGAGGTGGATAATTCATCTTTATAACACCAATATGGCCTAATTTCATCATACAATTGTTGTTTATGATCAGGCCAACCATCCTTAATAATTGTAATTAATAATTGCAACTCCTTATCATTTTGCGTTTCTTTCTGTAGTCTTACGAAATGGGTGTCAATAAGAGGGTTACACGCTATTATAGCACAAACTTGCGCTTTCGCATCGAAGTATTCACGAGCCTGTGTGTGTGCATCTTTGTTAGAAACTGGTTCTGGTGCTCGAGACAAAGTGTCTGCAATAAACAAGTATTTACCGGGCTTATAAATTAACTTAAAAGAATATAACTGCAAACGCAGTAACATGCGTTGCAATCTTGCTGGGGCATTGGCAATCGGCTTAGCAATAATATTAACCAGCGGTTTGTGATCTGTCTCAATAACTACGTCACTTCTACCGTAAATATATGAATAAAATTTTTCACATGCATATACACATGCCAATAACTCTTTCTCTATCTGGGCATAGTTTTGTTCGGCTTTAGTGAGTGATCTAGACGCATAACTAACTGGCAAGTTATTTTGTAGTAAACAGGCACCCAAACCATGTTTACTGGCATCTACTGAAATAATTATAGGCTTATCTAATACATAATATTGCAAAACTGGTACATTGACTAAGCATTTTTTTAGAGTATCATATGAATTTTGATGTGAAAGCATCCAATGCCACTCAACATCTTTTTTTAGTAATTGCCTGAGATGATGTGTTTTTTCTGACAGATTTGGTATAAATTTTCCGATGTAATTAACTAAACCTAAAAATCTTTCAAGATCTTTTACATTTTTTGGTATTTCCATTTTTGATATCGCAGACGTGTGTGTTTCGTCTGGATAAATACCCTCCTTTGTAATTTTATGCCCTAAATACTTGATTTCGCTCAATCCGATTTTACATTTATTTTTATTTAGTTTTAGGTTAATTTTACGACATCTATCTAATACTTTCCTTAATATTTTGTCATGATCTTCTCTAGTTTTCGCAAAAATCAATAAATCATCAATGAATAAGCTCACCCCTTCAATGTCATCAAATTGTTCATACATTTTTTTATGAAAAACTTCCGATGCTGAATTTATGCCGTATGGTAAACGCAAAAATTTATACCTACCAAAAGCAGTATTGAATGTACAGAGATCTGTACTATCGTTATGTAATTTCTGTTGCCAAAATCCATTTTTTGCGTCAACAGTACTAAAAAATTTACAACCAGCTAATTTTACTGTAATTTCATCTAATGTCGGCAGGCTAAAGTGTTCGCGTTTTATCGCTTTATTAAGATCCCTAGGATCCAGACATATGCGAAGGTCACCATTAGGTTTCCTAACTACGGTCATACTATTCACCCAGTCGGTAGGCCCTTCTACTTTGGCAATAATTTTGTCTTTCTCCATCTCATCTAATTTTCTCTTTACACTTTCCTTTAAAGCTATCGGTAACTTTCTTGGGGCATGAACCACAGGTCGAATGTTTTCATTGATGCCTATTTTATATTCTCCTGGCATACAGCCTATGCCATCAAATACATCTGAATATTCATCAAATATATTGTTTTTAAATTTTGAACTACATACTTTGTTTGTTGAAAGAATTAATTTGACTATATTTAATTCCTGACAGGACTGTCTTGGAATCTGATTGGAAATCAGATTCCCTTTGGGAGCGTAGGTTCGTATCCTACCGGCTGCGCCATGTTCTTTATGTTTATGTTATGGATAAAAACACGACATTAAAACAAGGACTCCAAATATAGACTATTTAATTCTTCTTCTTTGTCTACCTTCATACATTTATAAATCATATACCGACATCCCGTACCACTCAACACTAGAAAAAAATTAGACCTCTCAAGGTCAACTTCAAAAGTGCCTAATTGGTTATTTCTTCCTTTTTAGTTGAGTTTGATATCTGTTCTGATATTTTTCATAAAACTTTAAAGTTTTAGTTTCAAGTTAACTTGAGTTTAGCGGACCTAGAACTCCAAATTATTTATTTATTTACCAAATTCATGTACACAGTAAATCGAACAGTATGTAAAGAATGGAACAGAGAAGACGCTAAAATGAAGAGGTCTGTGGTCGTTGTGTAATTTTTTAAATGTATAAAGTCTGCACATTACTACTCGTTAATTACGGTTATCTATATACGTACTTTTATAGAAAGTATGGAAATAATCTGCGAAATTGGTTAATTTTGAAAACTCAATAGTCACTGAAACAAGGTCCAAAATTGAATGAGTACAATTGTATATGTGTTAATGCTCGTGACTGCGAGTGTACAGTAGGTGTAAGGCTTACTACTACTACGACCACTCTCGTAAGTTACTTAAAAGATCTATATTTTCAAAGTCCTGAAAAGTGTTCACTTCGACGTAGGTAAGATAAGTAATCTTCTTTTCTAAAGATTTAGGCACTTCTAAGTTACGGATCCCAAGAAATAGTCGAAGTAAGGATGAGGTATAGAATGTAGAGCATTAATTCGCTGCAATAGAGCGCGGTTTGCCAAAACGAATCATGAAAAAACTGAAGATTGTTTCAAATTCCCTCACTAACCATTTCGAGCCTCAATGTAGCATGTAGCTATGCATTGTATTAAACAGAATAAATAGCGCGGAGAACCGTTGGCCGATGGGGCAGAAAGGTTCTCGAATGGCGACCGCGAACCAGCAAGCGCAACGTTGGACATCCACCGACCAGTCAGATAACCTGAAAAAGGTCGCAGACAAACGCTGGATGCAGGCTGCTGCCAACTGATCATTTTAGAAATTATTAGGAGAGGCCTATGTCCAGCAGTGGACTGACTGCGGCTAAAATGATGATGATGAAACAGCATAAAAGCCCTAAATTGACAGGATGCAATTGCTCTAGCAATAAGTCCACCTTTGTACCTACCTTATTTATTTGTACCTTTGTTTTGTCCTTGTTTTATTTCGGTGCAATAAAGAGTAAATAGATCATTTTAAACATTATTTAATCCAGCCATAAACCTAATCTAGTATTTAAAACTAAACGGTAGGTAAGTACAGCGCCCCAGAGAGAGGAGTGAATTCGCGCTCTACAATTATGTAACCACTCTATGGTAAGTAATAAATCCTTCTAAGTGGCCGCTAGGTTCACGATAAATTTGTCCCTAGCCGCCTAATTATAAACTCTAGAAAGTTCTACTCTTGTACTATCTTTGAATACTTACTGCGAATTTAAAGGATTCGTCACAGAAAAGAATTGGAATATAGACGACCTTGTTAGGACGTTTATTAATTTAACTTCATTACAATAATGTAAAGGTCGGACTTAAAGCCAAACCATATAACAAAAAATAACGATATGTGTAATTAAATATTTAACGCGAAAGAATGAGACAAAACATATTTTAGTTAACTAGGACTTATCGAACGTTCGTTAATTTTTATGAATAAGGGGATAGGCGTTTCTAACAGTCGAGAGAATAACAATACGTTCATTCATGCATTATTCTTCCATACTAATATTATAAATGCAAAAGTCTGTCTGTCTATCTGTTACGCTTTCACGGCCAAACCGCTAAACGGATTTTTTGAAATTTGGTATGAGTACTTATAGTTGAAGACCCCGGGGTCTTCAACTATACATAACACAGGCTACTTTTTGACGCAGGCGGAGCTGTCTAGTTTGTATATATATGTCCATAAATTGAAGTAATTAAGAAAACATATAAAATAGGTTATTCATAAACCTGTAAAATACTTACACCACGATGGTGTCCAACCGGACTTTATCTAAACACCGTAGTTTATTAGACCGCCCTATCGCCAAAACTGGCTAAAATCCAAATTCCCTACTGCAGTATGTTCACGGAGCACAAGGTAAATTTCGTTGCCAATAAATTTTAATAGAAAATGAAAATGTTGGTGATAAATGGTGTTTAGAAAACAGGAGTATACATACAGAGCTGTTCAGATGGCTTCTTACTGGGTTGGGAGAGTGTGATGTAATTAATTTTTGCGCACAAGTAATAAACGCAAGGTCCTAAGCTAGGGGAATATGGTGGGTGAGGCAGAACGGACATATTTTTTTAATAAAAAAAAATTAAGTGTTTTTGGCAACGTTTGTTGAGGGCGTTGTCGAGGTACTAAAGAAGGTGCCGGATTCCTTACTTCGCCGCTTGTGATACCAAGATGATAATATAGCTGGACCCCAAACCGACACGTCCTACTCAGAATTAACTATTCATTGATATTGTAACACCAAAGTATCGATTTAACAGGTCTTTTAAAAAAACGAGGCTCAATGCAACATTTTATTGGTGTTCGTTCGTTCATCTTCAAGGCTACCAAACAGTCGATTGAAGTTTTGTTTTGGTAACATACTTATACAGTTATGTTTTGTCACCAATAAGGATATTATATACGTTTTTTTTCTTGCCTCCGTCGAATTTCTATAACATAATACGGCTCTAGTCTACCCGACGGACTTTCTGAAGTACATCGGTCAGTTTGTACGACACCCATCTCGAACAACGCTTATGGAGAAAAAGGTGATCAAGAATAATGGTTTACATTACTGCTGATCCAATACCCAGTTCTCACTCAAGCTCTACACACGAAATTCATCGGTTTCTCTTGGCCAAATTTTCAACTGCTTTAACATTTTCTCGAGTGACTGCAGTTGGCGGTCAACCGGTCCGCGCTTCATCTTCAAAGCTTCCCCACCGTTTTTTAAATTCAGCGAATTAATAAAAAAATTTTGCTCGTGAACAAATAGAGTCACCAAAAGAATTCACCAAAAGTTCAAACCATTCCTGTGGTTTTAAATCTTTTTATAATCATACAAAATCCATTGTACCAAACAAATTTCCGCCATATCTTACCAACATAAGCGTTTTTTTAAGAAAAATAAATTAAGTTTATTACTAAATAACCAAGGTTTAAGATGGAAGGATAACATGCCAGTATTAAATATAGAGTAAAAAGTATCTAATATTAAAATAGTTTAATTTAATGAATAACAATCGCGAAAACATAAGATATCTAATTACTTTTGGCATGCCCCTCGTATACATTCACTGGTTAACTGCCCCGTGTCACATGGTCAATAAACCCTGCACGCCCTGGCGTCAGTTTTTTGAAACCACATCTGGTTCTTTTACGTAGTATTTTATCACACGTATAATCGTCCATCTTACGGTAGAGTTAATAATTACTTTTTTAAAGTAAAAGCACTTTATTGTGTAATATAAAATTACATGCAAAGAGTGCAATCTGTCTGTTAAGCTCATTTTAACTAAATTATGTTCTGTCTCGTTCTTTCATAAAAAACAATTTGAATGAATATAATACTTATAGATATTAAAGTGACTTTACATATTTTAGTTAAACTGCCCTTAACGAACGTTCGATATTTTTTATGAATGAGGCGGTAAAAGTCGCCCTGCGAAAAATCAAATCTTATTCTGTAAAAAAAAATGCAGGTTCGTATTGTGCAGCTAAAGCATTAGTGCAATTGGATTGCATCACATTTGGAACATGTTAAAACCTACCCCACAGGGCGGCGGGGTGCAACTGTGTTTAATTTTATAGCTGCAGCCAGACTATACAAAATCCCATGTTATTTGACGTTTTAATTCCATTTATTGCAACGTGCGACACCCGTGATATTGCAGGCGTCCATATGCTGCGGTGATCGCTTACCATATTATTTATTTTGAGGGTGGTTTATTTAGGCTAAAGAAAAGTACTACAAGCAAAACTTTAAAAAATCTACACGCTAGTTTTTTTTTTTTTTACATTTTCCTAAAAAACACAAATTTAATTTTTTTTTGTGTGTGTCTATTGTAAATGAACTAGAAAACTCATTCATCGTAAAAATCTATCCATTCCCTCCCCCCAAATTATGTATGAATGGAATTTATTTGCTATTTTTCTCATTCCATTTGTGATAGACGGAAACAAAATGAGTTTTATAACTTCTACCAATATGCCAGCAAAATGAAAATAAAAAGAAAAAAAAAACCACTACAAGATGTCTAAATTATTACTTCTCCGTAAAACATAAAAGTTTTATTTTCTCCAAAACCAGCGTGTAGAAAATAATAATCAACATAAATCTGTTTTATATTATTTGATTATTTAGCCCTAAAAATATTTGTATTTAATTTAAATCCACCTTATATAAGCTGGTTTGTCTACTAAAGCCCTCTACTCACCTCCAAGATATTGGGACAATCTAGTATGAAACAGTGAGGATGGATGTCGTCTCGTTTTTTCACACTTTCCTACCAATGTTCCGTCTGACGCCATCCCCACTCTTTCACACCAAATTGTCCCACTGATTGGGTATTCTACTCAATTTTATCATTCATATTAAATATTTATATATTCAGAAACTGAAAACATAAAGATTTTTTTAAAATCCGTTCTTAAATAAATAAGTTATAAGCCTTTGAAATTCGGTGAAAGGGGAAACAGTCAAAAAAGGAAAGGATGCATTGTGTGTGCAGTGACGTCATTGCCACTAGGTTTCGCGCGTACAAGAGATAGCAAGAAGTCCCCACCACGGTCCCACTTTTCTTCTTGAAAAAACTTTAAAATCTAACCACAACCAATTTTATTATTGTTTTTGGAATCTGTTACTCTTTAGTGTTACATATTATTTTGTATGCAAATATTGCCCAAGTAGGTACGAATACAGTCAAGTAGCCTATTGTGTGGCGATTAGACTAAATCCGTGCTAAATATTCATACTTATTCTTTTCGTTGAAAACTATTTGGTGTTAAAAAGTACTGTGACGGTATATGATTTTTTTAAGTAAAATACACATACATAAATAACAACTGCGACATCTTTGCATGTCTCCTCTTGATATGTAAGAGTTAAGTAGTTATATCGTAATATAATGATGTAGGGAGTTAGTAAAGACATAAAATCGAAACATCCGTCGATCTTTAATGTTAGTGCCCCTAGTGCATAATTCATAATCTTAGCCTTGTAGGTACTTAGCTGTAGTCCATGTTTTAACTAAGAGTTATTAACATCCCGAAGTTTAGCCGCTGAAAGCATTTTGAAATATTAAGCAAGACGTCACTAACTATAGCTATTACCTAAGTGTCTACTCATCTTTAATGAACATAAGACAACTGTCAGGAGACCTATTTTTGAAAAGTATGACTCGCCGATTTTGGGCAAGAATGAATGAAAGAAAGAATGGAAATGAAAATCGTTCGACCCACGTGGTATACTAGAGTGTTATTCCTTAGCGCGGAACTAGAAGCTCGAGGTCGAATGCACGAATGAATCGAAGGGCCGACGAAGCGAGTCTTCTGGTGAAGCCACCCAGAAATAGTTACATGTTTGCTTGCATGCTGCATGATTGCTTACATGCCGCTTGCTTGATGCACGCTTCCTACAAGCTTGCTGCACGTTTGTTGCGTGGTCGGTAAAGAACATTTTTAATATAGTGAAATTCTATATTCATTAAATAAAACAAATATTTATTTTGTGTTACAAAAATATTAATATTTTTCAACAAATCAGCAAAATCAATAAATTCATTAATTATTAATTTATTTGCTGCACAAAAAAGATTAGGCGTTACACTTTTGTGCACAAGCTTTTTGGGCGAAATAATAATTAGTAATTGTGAATATTAGAAGTTATTAATTATTGGGCCTAATGACTAATTTGCGAAGTAAATATTCGGCGATAAAATCTTAGGGAAGTCAAAAATAGGCTATACTAAATTAGGATTAATAAAAATGTACGAAATAATTTTGTACTATAAGTTTGTGCACCAACCTAAAAACCCAACTAAAACTACAATCGAATTGTACTACCCGAACGTAGGTACTAACTTATCTAACTACTCGTATTCTGTGATTCAAGTAGGTAAATAGCAAGGTAGGATATGGATTTAGTTATTTCTTTAACCTTTATTGCACTTTAAATAACAAACTACAAAAGGTGAATTTAATGCCTTACGGCATTCTGTCAGTCTAACCTTAGGACCAAAAAGAGAAAGAAATAGAGGGTGGTGCCATAAAAAACAACTGTTAGATAAATTTAAATTAGGCAAGTAATATAAAAATATTACAGACCATTCAACATAGCGTGAACTTGATAAATCAATAGGCAAGTGTCCAATAGCACAAAAACTAAAAATTATAATTTTAATTAAAAGATTATGGCATTACATTAAATATGCTGAAAGAATTTTTGCAATATCTTGGAAAATGACGAAGTTATGAATTTTTTAATATAACGCGTACAAAGTCAAAAATCCTTAGCGCGCGTTACGCGTGTGACGTCACGGCTCTCGAGGACCGCAGCGCGGGTACCGCTGTCCGGCCACTCACACACACTTTGACCCGCAATCTCAAACGAGGCGTTTGTGTTCCGTGCTCTCAGTAGATAATACGAGTTTAAGGTGATAAGTTTTAGACGATGGAGAGTGGATTTAATCGTGGACAGTCAGATAATTTACCTAAAGTCGACATGTCAATGGTGTTTGATTTTATATCCAACAATCCTTTGTTTACAAGTGCAGAGATCAGAGGCGTCAAGCTTTCAAGGTATGTACTAAGTGACTATATGTGGTACTGGTAGCTTAGCTACATACAATACAATACACCAACTAACATGTTATCGTACACATATTACAGTTAGTAGGTAGGTACTTTATAATCATCCCACACAAACTTATCTAGTAACTTCTCCTCGGTTCGAGGTGGTTTTAATAGATTTCATTACTTAATTCAGTACAACCTATTTTGTAATTAGTTTAGTAGATAGTAGTATATCTAATATAAAAATAAGACCTCGTACGTAACAGAAGTTGATTTAAACGCATAAGTTTTCCCTTCGCCCGGGCGCGCTGGTAGGTTGTAGGTATATTATCAGCCGGTGACTTATATTCTCACACTGAGCGCTCTGCCTGCGAGATCGTTATTGCAGTATGTTTGAACTAGGTACCTTTGTATGCATGTTTTACTATCATACAAACCAAGAACCTCGCTCCTAGATGATAGGTATTTATGTCCCTTGTTCCACCCAACACCGCGTAGCGCAGGAATGTGTACTGAACTACCTACTGACACAGACACGACCGTAGAGCTTGACTAAACAAGAATATCGATATCGATACTTTAAGGATAATATTATCTACAGATTATGGACACAGATAGTTTGATACTTTGGTATGGACATAAACTAGTCTTAATTTCGAGAAATCATAAGCCTGCTACACATAATGCCACCGGGCGAGCTGGCAGCATACCGCGAGAAGCCGCGCGCTACCACTTAAGGTTACTTAGCGTATGGAGTTAAGGTTTAGTTTCGTGTGGACAGCTTGTTTCTGCGGCTTTTGTCGCCATGCGTAGCAGCTAGCAGCCTTTACTCCCATGAAAAAAAAAACGAAAATCAAGGCAAATGTAGTTTTGAGCGATTGGTACAGATAAACGCGCGGAAAGCGACTTTATTTTATGTATTGATTACATAAAATAAAATAAAGTCGCCCTCCGCGCTTTTGTCTGTTAAACCGCTAACTTCTTCTAAGCCAAGAAACGCAACGGATTTAAGAACGGGTTTTACCGTCGTATAGTATTTTTCCGGGAACTACATTATACATATCGTAAATTCTATACTTTAATATTACACGTCGTAAAATATAAAATGAAGTATTTCAATAACCTTAATTCAACCCTTTGCAGATCTGCTCGAGAAAGCTACGGCGATGACGCGATAGGCTATGTGCAGGTGAAAAGAGAAGAGAAATTGTGCATAGTCAAAGCCAGAATCACTCCGGAGCATAAAGTTAGGAGTAAGCCGTATAGCTGCACATTCGTTTGCAATGAAGACACGCAACAAATTGAACGTGTACGTTGCGAAGACTGTGCAGCCAGCCAGGGAGGTTGCAAACACGCCATTGCGTTAGTTATGTGGCTAAATAGGCGTTATGAAGAACCTCCTTGCACAGCCGTGAAGTGTTACTGGGCAAAAGCCAAGCTTTCACGTGTAGGGAGTGATCTAAAATTCATTAAAACAGGCGATTTGGTTACGCCTACGGCAACTTCGAAAAAAACTAAAACACCGCAGGCAAATTTGCCTCCTAGTGATGGGTCTTTTTTTAAAGAAGTAATTGAAAACTCAAACAAATTTAATCTAAATTCAATGCTAATGCTGTACAATAAACCTAACGATGGCCCAACTCTGTCCATCCATTCAATGGCATGTCATTACAAACGCCAGGTTCAGGAACCGAATGCGGACGGTTTCATACAATTTTGCAAGGACCATATGCAGAACATTGACTTAAAAACAGTTTCGCAAGATACGATGAACCAATCTGGATCTAAAATGTGGTTTGAACTGCGATACGGGCGCATTACAGCTTCAAAGCTGCACGAACTCGCACGATGTGGTAAAGATAATGGAGTGTTAGTGGAGAATGTGTTAGGAGCATATTCTTTTAAAGATACGAAAGCTATTATTAGAGGTACCTGTGTATTTACTTTTCATCAAATTTAAAACTTTAGAAACTATTTAGCCGTTTACACCTTTCTTTAACGTTTAATCTTAATGTTTTGTTCGTCTTTTCAGGAAAAACTTTAGAGCCAAAAGTTCGACTAGTAGTCGCTGCGAAACAAAATATTTTAATTAAAGAAAGTGGGCTACTCCTCAATAAAGATTTTCCCATTTATGGTGCATCACCGGACGGAATTTCAGAAGAATTCGTTGTAGAAATAAAATGCCCATTCAGCAAAAAAAACATTAAAAACTATGTACAAGACGGACAGATCACAAACAAGTATAAGGCCCAAATTCACCTTCAAATGTTATTTGCTGAAAAGAGAAAGGGGTTGTTTTGCATTGCTCATGAGGATTTTGAAATTTCTAACAATGTGGATATTTATGTCGTGGATTACGATATACAATTTTGCAGTGAATTAATGGACAAAAGTCTTGCATTTTGGAAAAAAAGTGTATTCAAAAAAGTTTTAATGCTATAAAGTTTACAATATAAAAACTAAGTTTCTAATAATAATATTATTGTTTTATTAGAAGACTCTGCAAGTTGACTAACCCACAGCCTATAGATACAATATCATCAAAATAAGGCAACATTTTCACGTTTACACATGCATGTGGTGCAAGCATTTTAAAATCTCGCAATCTTCCTATTGATCTTTCAACATGGATTCGAACAGCAGCAATCCTTTTTGTATCTATGACGTCTGCTTTGTCACAAACAGTACCAGATTTGACGCTTGGTGGTCTGACAAGGCTACATCCATTTTTTTCAACTATAGGGGCGATATGCTTAAATCCCCTGTCTGCCAAAATAGTTGACCCATTGGGTATCTTATCGATTATCTTACAATCTTCGAATAAAGTAGCATCGTCCACTCTTCCACCATAACCACCAGATATAAAGTTTATAAATCCGTTAGGTGTTACTGAAATAAGATATTTCAACGTGTTGCATCCCTTGTAATTAGACCATGTTAACGACTGGTGAATTGCATTACTTGGTTGTTGAATTCGAATTTCGAAACAATCGATAATGCTTTGTGTTTTGGAGAAACGAGTATGGAAGGCCAAAGGTAAATTTTGTTCTATAGCTGATTTTTCAGGAAAATATATCAACTCTCTCATAAAATGTGCTAATGGTGTCAAAGTTTTTTTAACAATCTTGGCGATTGCAGTCTTCTGCAGCCCAAAATCTATAGCCAATCGAGAATATGAGTCATTTAATCTTATTTTTTTTAGAGCTATTAGGATGTTCACCTGAGGCTGTTTTACATTATTAACTAGACTCTCTATCAAGAAGTAAGTTTCTTGAGAAAGCCCTAAATATAGCTGCGAGTTACTTTTAATCTTATTGACCGTATTATTAGCATAATTTTCCAATAATTCGTCACACGACATTCCACTGAAAGAGATCGACAGACTAACAACATCTGAAGGAGCTTCTGTAGTGTCCTCACTAATATCATCGCATTGAAGTATTTTCTTTTCCGCAATTTTTATGTTATTCTGTCTGAATTTAGTTTGACAACTTTTATCTGATTTTTTGTCTTTTATATTTACTTGAATGCCCTTGTTTTTTGTTTTTATTTTAATACTGCATTCCATTTCCACATCGAAACTGTCCATTGGTATAGGATCTTCAAAGTCTGTGATTTCCTCATTGTTGTGAACGCATTCAATAAATTCAATGGGTTGTTGGGCAACAGAGGCTTGAACATCCTTTGTAAGGAGTTTTTCATAATACTCTGCCCGACGACGCTTTTCAACAGCAGACCGTTCTTGCGTATTTTTTTTGCTACTTTGGCAAGCAAACTTATGAGGTAAAACATGCTTTTTCAGAAACAGTATGCCACCCATAAGTCGATGCCTCATAAAATTTTCAGTATCCGTCTCGATCTAAAAATCAAATAAATATTATTTATGTATTCAAAACAGGAGAATATTTAACTACTTCCATGCTGGACTGGGAGCGATAGAAAAACACTGAATGTGCCAGCTGCATCTCCTCCCGGGCTTGATTTAAAAATCTGCTAAGTAATTGGAGGATTTCAGTGTTGTAGTGTAGACGATGGGCTGATAATCTGTCACTATAGTAATATACTAACTTTAAAAGTAATATTTTTATTAAGGTTAACGTAAACGTGATAAGAAACAAATTCAAAATTACAGATTTTCCAAAATTATTTATATAATAAAATCAAAATATC
The DNA here is from genome assembly GCA_947363495.1 of Euzophera pinguis. NCBI lineage: Eukaryota > Metazoa > Arthropoda > Insecta > Lepidoptera > Pyralidae > Euzophera > Euzophera pinguis. The sequence goes on along the minus strand of OX376156.1, from coordinate 3,816,409 downwards.
GATAACTTTTTTCCCATCTCTAAATGTATATGTAACATACGTAAACGTGATTGGCAGCAAATAAATGCAAAATTACAAATTTCCCAAAATTATTGGTGCAATCAAACCAATTCATCGAAAAAAATTCCCATCTCTAGTTCAGTGTAGCAAGTGTGTAATATTTTATCACAAAACCCAAATTAAATACTTACATCGAAATGATCTTCGCAACAATATCGTACTGATTTATCCGATAAAGTTTCTTTCCTCTTCATAATATTGCACCACTTATCTCTTATCTTCTTTTTCTTTGGCACATAGAAAAAATGTTTCCCGGGAGCAGTAATGGTTGTGTTTGTACACATAGGCACGATGCAGTATTTATAATGTATTTTTTTAGTTGTTTCCATATTGATAGCAACGAAACAATGAATATTTAAACAATAACTGACTGCCGCCGTCCGGTCGGCCGGCGAACGAACGAACAAAGACAAACGACAAGCCGAGCTCCCGCTCAGGTGCGGGACGAGAGCCGTGACGTCACACGCGTTTCGGCCGGCCGCGCGCCTTGCAATTTGTAAACGGAGGAGAAAAAAAATCATATCTTCGTCATTTATGAAGCGATTTTGAAAATTCTTTCACTGGGTTTCATAGAAAGGTTAGTATGACTGTTTAAAAATGTATTAAAAGAATGGGACACTTCCCTATTCGACGCGACCGAGTGTAATCAAACGAACGAACAAATTCAATTTTCTGTCCAAATGAACGGATTCAACTGGTCTTTATTGAGATATCGAGGAACGAGAAAGTTAGTAAATAAGTATATTAATCAGACAATCAGGTGATTCTACCCTGCAATATCTTAACTAAGGTATTGGAAACAACAAAGTACGCTTCCCGTGGGAATCGATTGGTCCATGCAGATTAAAAAAGTATACACTGTGCTGCTGTCACACACACACGTTTGTGATAGTGACATTGGTCACTTAGTTGCGTGCAAGTAGATACATAATTTAGAAATGTCTTATTTTTGGAAATTGTCATTACCTCAACCTCAGAGCTTAGCAGAGGGTTCTTAACTGAGTGGAGACTTAACGGGTGGGGCGTGCGAGTCCATCGCGGGTGCCGCCCGTTATGCTCGGTGTGGTGTCTCTTTGCCGTGTGACTCAGTTTAAGTACTTAGGACACATCGTCACAGATGACTTGTGTGACGATGTGGACATCGAGCGGGAGCGTAGGGCGTTGGCGGTCAGAAGTAATATGTTGACACGCAGGTTTGCGCGTTGTACAAGGGAAGTTAAAATAGCTTTATTTAAAGCTTACTGCCAAACTTTTTACACGTGCAGCCTGTGGGTCAGCTATACGAGAAAGGTTTACAGTGCCCTACGCGTCCAGTATAATAATAGTTTTAGGATGCTGCTGAGACTTGCCCGATACTGCAGCGCGTCAGGCATGTTTGCCGAAGCGCGTGCTGACGACTTTTACGCCGTCATTAGAAAGCGGACGGCCTCCGTGTTGCGTCGCTGCCGGGAGAGCGGCAGCGGCATCCTAAATACATTATGTGCTAAGACGGATAACCCCTTTCTTAAACACTGGATGGGTGTCCATCTTGGCACAATAATAAATAATGAAATAAAAATTATATTCAATTAAATTAAATTTAAGTAATTGTATTTTGAACCTGTGTGGATGATATATCTGAAATAAATGATTATTATTATCATTTATTGTTTTTCCATCAGGAATTCTCAGGTCAAGCCTGGTTACTTTGTAAGGCTAGCACGGGCTCTTGACCAAGTGCTAATTCACATTCTTTATGGTGTAGTTAATAAGTTTTCAGGATGTAACTGTAAAAATTTTCGTACTATTCGGCAGGTATTTAGTATGGAAGCTTTTTGTAAAATCATATATGTGCATTTTGGTAGGCCTAACTGTTGAAAATATCTGAGGGTATAACACCAGTGGTAGAAATAACAATCGGAACTATCGTCACTACATTCATTTTCCACATTCTTTTAATATTATTATTATTAACTATGGTTACGTGCAGGATGTCACCGAGTGCTGACGTGTTAATGGTGAAACAGAGACACCTTCAGACTACAGTAGTGCTATTTTTGATGACAAAAGAAGTCGAATGAAAAAGAGTGCGTTATACATTTCAAAAATAGGCCTCCAGTTCATGTAACATACAGCATGGCTTGGACAAAAAAAAACAACACTTCAACATAACAATTTAATTAGAAGTATTTCTCAAGTGGTTCTCCCAATATCTGTTCAAGTTTCCTGACTGCTTCCTTAGTGGCGGTCTCGATCCGAGCATCGCCGTCTTCCAGCAGCTCTGCCAGGAACGGAACGCTTTCTGCTAGAAGTGGGAGCCAGTTGGTGCCTAATTGCGTTGCCATGGCGACGAGGCAGTCGAGAGATATTAATCTAGAAAGAGAGGGTATTTATTTATTCATTTCGCTTACATTTACAATAATAATCACATTAGATTCAGATTGTATTATATACTACGTAGTACATGTACCCTGTCAGGGTGTTGCGAATTTACATTTTTTTATTACAACATAAAACATTAGTAAATTTACATATATGCCCACATAAAGAACATTGCATAAGTATGTCATTTTCAAATAAATAATTAAATTCAGGGTAGTTGGATAAAATAATTATTAAGCAATGTTCTTTTCGAAGTTAAATAGAAATTCTTTTATTTAGAACATAGGTAATGAGTATTGCTCATTTCATTTTATTAATAATTCTGATTTTAAACCTCGACGGAAACGAGGATTGTCATTAATAGTAGTTAGCAGAAAATTATTAATGACTTATTTTGCTTTATGCGACCACCAAATGGCAGCCATGTGCGTGGAGTGCACATGTACCAACAGCTAAATGTGCTGTCCGAAGCACAATCTTTAATTTCAGACAAGACAGATATCGGGTGATTGAAACTTACAATGTCCTAACCAAAAAGGAAACAAGTAAATAAAATAAAAGATCTTGAAGAAAACGGCTTGATCATTGGCCCAAACAGTAAACAGCTAAATGTGCTGCCCGAAGCACAATCTTTAACTTCAGACAAGACAGATATCGGGTGATTGAAACTTACAATGTCCTAACCAAAAAGGAAACAAGTAAATAAAAAAAAAGATCTTGAAGAAAACGCCTTGATCATTGGCCCAAACAGTAAAGTAGATATAAAAAATAGTTTACTAACCTTATTTCAGCGTCATTATGTCTAGTCTTCAACAAAACTTGGTAATTCAACAGCTTCCACAACGAATCATCCCCCGTCGCGACAGCAAACTGCGCTATGCAAGGGATTAAATACTCTTCTGCCCTGGATTTAAGGTTGAAAACTCCACTCACAGTATTCTCAAGCTGATCAACCACTGGTTGCATTAATGTTTCAAACCTTTCTTTATTCAAAAAGCCCTGGCTGTCATACAAGAACACTGTATATAACGTTTTCATGATGTATTTGACTAATGCAATACATTTATCATCAGAATCGAAGTACAACTCTTCGGTTTTGCTGTTGTTACATAAATCTAGAAGTTCAGATGCGTTCTTTATAAAATGACCGGCGAATAAGACGAATAGACCTTTGAGTTGGTCCGCTATGGCGCAACTTAGTCTGAAAAGGAGAAATAAAATGTATTAACAGTCTGATTGATCACATGGTGACATAATCAATGGAAGAGCTGACAAGAAGCATGGCTAAATATGATTTAAAAACAGATTTGAATCCGGTAGGTGGCGCTGCGTTAAGTTTCGGTACACAATTTTATACTTGAATGTAAAATTGTAATGCCATCGATGGGTCGTTAGAAGAACCATTTTAGAGGACGAGATGCTGTTCCGAAAAATTCTGGCACTCATGATGATGAACCGTTTGGTATGAATAAATTGTAAAATGTATCAATTTGATAGTTTTTTTAAATTTGGACAACTCACCTGTAAAATGTAATAGTTCTGTCTTTCATCCCTTCAACATTAGTCCTTATCGCCCAATCGTAGATCTTAAAATAGAATGGCCGGAAGCTAGTCTCCGACAGCTTTAACACGAGTCTTACTAAAGCATTCACCACTTCGTCTTCAGCTTTATCAATGACATCACCATCAACATTTTTATCAACCGCATCGCTACGCAATTGTAGCGCTGACAAAAAGAAAGTAGTCAAGTCTTGTTGTAGGGCTGTAAAGTCAGCTGTCGTCACATTAGCAAAACTATCAGCTAAAACTGACATCACTGGACCAATAGCTTCATAGTTTTCCTTCTCTAACAAAAGTCGATGCGTGTCGTTCGCAACTGGAATCAAAACTCTTGGGGGAATAGACACTGCTATTTTCTTCTTTATCGTCAATAACTTAGTTACAACAGCGGACACTTTACTACATTCCTGATCTTGACTCTGCCATTTCACTAGTAATATTGCGTATTCATACAGAATCTTCTGCAAATATGGGCTCAGGAAAAGCGGTAGACTTTCGACAATCTTCGTAATCGCAGTCACAGTACAGAGGAGAACCAATTCTGGAGTTTCGGCTTTACGCTGTTTCTTTAAGATTTTAATCAGAGCTGGCATAAACTTCCTCATGCTCGCTAAAGCGTGTGCTTTCAAATTTCCACATAGCTCCGCCAAACAGAGCACTACAGATGCCATCACGTTTGGAGATATATTCGGGTTGCAAGTGTAATCTGTTACTATTTCTAATACCGGTTTGAACGGCTCTGGATTCTTAGATGCCAGGAATCTTGTCATAAGTTTTAGAGACAAAAGTGCCGTCTGTTGATTTAGTTCCAATTCTTGAGCACTGATATCACTACGAGTCTCGTCTTTAGATTCAATAGTTTTAATGATATCCAGTAAATGAGACAATAATGAATACAGAAGCTCCTTGTCAACGTGCGCGAACATTTCTGGACTGAATTGTATCTTGGAGTTTAGAAGTTCCATCGACTTCCTACGGACCGTTTGCAAATTATGCTTGAGTAACCCTCTTACTACAGAAAGGAACATAGGAGCAGACAAAAGATTGTTGGAATGATCCAGAAGGTCATAACTATGATGTAACATTACTCTCCAATACTTCGCAGTTTTTTCATCCCCAAGTTTTGAAATACTTTGAATGAAAGTCAAAATATTGACAATTAAAGATCTATAATGACTCTCCATAAGTTTTTCACAAGTTTTATTTTTATGCTCAATGAATCTTGAAGACGACAGGAAAGAATTCATAAATGTTACAATCACATATTTGTACATCCTCAGCTGCAGTGCTGTATGTCCATTAACGCTAAAGATATCACTGGGATCAATTTCTGTATCCATGGAATTCTCATCTTTTTGTAAGGGAAGTGATTTCAGATATACCAAAAGTTTAATAAAATTGTCCAAGCAAACTTCTGGTGAAAATTCCAATAATAAATTATGTCCGAAGTCAAGCCGATTCATAGGCGCTTCTCGGTCAGCCAAGGTTCTATTCTTGGGCCTATCTTGTTTCTTATTTTCATCCATGTGTGTTACATGGGTTTCAAGCAACAGACCTATAAATACCCAGAGGAAATAATTAGGCCCCAGAGTTTCAACCAGCTTCTTATACAAAGGCAACCTCCTATGTTCGGGCACGTGCAAAACAACATCGGCAAATATCCTCAAAACCGGAACAACACGAATTTGCAGCTGCTGCATTTCTTTCTCACTATATTCGTCAACACTTTTATCAAGTTTGACTAAAATGGGTATTAGTGTCTCGATAATTTTCGCAATTATCTGGAAACTGTAAGCGTCGTCATGTCTTAATACTGAAGAGCCCATAAACGTGAAAATTTCCATTATATGATGCAACACTGCCTCAGGTAACATGTATGAAGCATGAGACAACAGAATCAATGCGTGATGATGTGTTTGTGGATTTTGTGTGCCTCTGATGCATTTCACAATCAATTCAACATTGAATAAAGATTTCAGCTTATTAACTTGCTCTTTATTTTTATCATCAACAAACTTTCGGCAGTAGTACCAAACAGCCGATAGAATAAGTTGTTTTGTATATTCGACATAAGATTGTTCTTCGAAACTCAAGCATTTAGTGAAAATTTGGAATAGAATTGCCACAAAAGAGTTATCAACTGTCATCTTCTTTTTACTTTGAACATATTCAAGAAGTGTTACGCCTAACTTCCATTCTCTGGTTTCAGTCACTTGATATGACAGCATACTTAGGACAGATTTCTTTTTAGGTGTTTTATCAGCTGGATCTTCAGCTTTGAGCATTGCTTCTAGAATAGGCTTAAAATCAATAAATTTGAGATGTATATTTTTCATTGTTTTTGCAGCAACACTAGAAATGCTGGGGTTAAGACTGAAAGCCCCAGCCGTAGCAATCAAGTAAATCAATTCCTCAGTTCTCTGTTCAGGAACTTTTTTAAAAACATCTTCATTTATTTGCTTCATGATCAAAACACAGGGGCTAGTATATGTCTGATGATTTTCTTCCAGCACATTTTCTTGATATTGTTTCAAACCAAGAGTAATAAGTTTCCAAACTTCATCTTTGGTGAATGTACTAACTGTAGATTCATTAATGTGACTGTAGATACTTCTGAATATACTGGATTGATAAATGTTATATTTATATTTAGTATTCGAATCAACTGAAGTTTCCGAAATTTTTTGTAATTCATTCAGACAAGGTACAATTTGAGGAAAAGTGTTGGCATCATCTAGTTTTGAAAGTAATTTCAGAAAATTTGACTTTATATGAGCTGGAGAATTTCCACACAATATGTTTGTAAATTTCATAAAACAGTTCTTCCTGAATATTTTCTTAGCAGGCGACTGTTGGGTGAGTACAGTATGCAAAACCTGCACAATTTGCTCATGATCCAATAACATCTCTTGTTTATGAGTTATCAGTTCTTTTATTAGCTGTACATAAACATATTCTTCCTCTGGATCATCTCTCAAAAGGTAATTAATTATTTCAATCACTGCCTTTCTGATTGCTGCCAATGGATTGTTCAGATTAAACATGATCATCAATATAAGAGTATCTGAATCATATAACCATGTCGCATCTGCTTGAGCACCACAAACATTATTCAACAATTTAATAGTTTTTAATTGCAGTTGAGGGCCTATGACATCTTTTGGATTAGTAGCATATAAGATGTGACCACAAGCAAAATTAGCAAGAAACTCAAATTTTTCTTTGCTATTCTCACACAGTTTAGATAATAATGACTTGAGAAGATTCACATAATTATTTTCGTAAGAAGCAATACCACATCCAGTGATAAAAATTTCATATAATTTTCTGACAAGTATAGTGTCTGGTGTTGCAAAAATATCACACCAAGGTTTTGTAATTTCCTGGATCGACATGTCTTCAATAATTCTTGAAAATATATATTCTACAACTTCAAATAGTACCTTATTTTCTTTCCCAAAAGCAATGAATTCTGTGACATTTTTCACTGAAAAGCTTTTGTCTTCTGTGCTTGCTACAATTATTCTGCTTTCTACAGATTCTAGAAGTATGTCCAGTAATTTTATTATTTCTTCAGCCGTAGCTTGTTTCAGTGAACAAGTTTTCAGTAACAAAAACATATAAATGTCCAGCGTTTTAGACCGGTTGAGCTGGATGTTGTCAAGAATGTTGTCAAAATTATTAGCTTGATCAAAAAGGGCTTTAAAAACTAAATGTTTCAATAGACCAGCATTATCTCTATGTGTTTCTTCCAAACCTTTTAGATTATTTGTCAAGTCAAATTTTTTACCCCATGATGAATGAATAATCTGCCATGTCATCTCAGCAGATACCTCATTATGAGAGAATAAATGAGGTAAAACAGCTAACACTGTATGTTGGTTGACAGGTAGCATAGACAATGAACAGAATTTTAATATTGACTTCATTACAATGAACAACCAATCTTTTGAAGTTTTAGAGACAATTTTGACAAAAGCATTAGTCAACTCTGTCTCAGTTAAAATATCTTCTAAATATTCATCGGGAAAGTCCAAGATAGCATTGACTACTTCCTGGTTATCGTCATGTAATCTATTAACAATGGACTCTTTAACAAACCCAGCATTTTCCTCCTTAAGAGACATGTACTCTTTCTCAATATATTTAACTGCTTCAACTCTTATCATATAATTAGTATGATTTAGGTTTTCAAAAAGATATTTGTCTCCAATTTTGTGAGCTACAGCAGGTTGGAAACCCAAGACACGAGATAAACTTTTGCGCCTATGCGAAGGTACCTTACTATCAGAGCTCATAATCTCCTTAATGACTTTATCAAATGCTTCAGGATATTTGGTTTCCAAATTCTTGAGCAGGAGTGAATACCATTCAAGTAATTTCATTGAGAAGGAGGCATCATCTTCTACAATTTCTAAATCACTTCCGTCATCCATTTTATCTTCCTTGCTCTTTGGTTTGTATGTGTTCAAGACACACCTGAAATAATAAACGAGCCTTATAAAATTTTTATATGTATAAAGAAAATAAGTAACAAGTTTTGGGACCATTCTAAGAATCATTTATTGTTGTGTAAACAGTACACAAATTGCCAAGTATTGATGAAAAACATCATTTTAAATTAAAGTTCAAAAATTTCCAGATCGAAGTAGTTTGAGCTTATACTAACTACGAGAAGTACAGAGACTGGTTAAAAATGTTTGACAGCTTTTACATTACAAAAAAACTGAGAAAAGCTTTATGGGTTCAACTAAAGATTCGAAGGAATTGTTTGACATGATGCCAACAGCCACTTTCTACCATCGCACATCTCGCCATCGTCAGGTATTTCATCCCCATACCTTGGATCCCATGTTATTGCATACAGTATGCTTCAAACGGAATTTCCTCCCTCGTACACTGCTATTATGAAATTAAATTCCTGCCATGGTTTTCCCTAGTGACTATAACATAAGAGCCTTCAAAAAGTGTGTGAAAAAATTTCTTCAGGGCCGGCAACGCGCTCGTGACATCTCCAGTGTTGCAGGCGTTCATAGGCTATGGTAACCATTTACCATCTGGTGGGTCGTACGCCTGTTTGCCTACTTAATTGTATATATAAAAAAAAAGATCTGTTTAAAGTAACTAAGTAAAAACACTTTATTGCGTCATAAAAAATTACAAACAAAGATATGTTAAAGTAGTAAGTACAAGATTAACAAAGGTCTAAAGTTTTTGCTTTTCTCTTATTCTCAGGAAGAAATAAATAAATAAGAAAAGAAGACAGCCTAACAGTCATGAAATATAAAAAAAATATAATAAAATAAACATTTGCATACTCCGGTTCATGGTAATATGAAAACAATCAGATAAAATCAAATTATGAAATTGAGCATAGTTAGGCAAATACTAAAAAATAAAGTATAAATTATAATAACTTAAAATATCTTACCCAATCACTTTCTCAGGGTGCTGATTCTTCAGATCCACTTCATCTATAAACATAATGGGCAGCTGACTGAGCCTTCTAAACTCCTCATTGTCCTCTTGAATAATTGAGAGTACACTCGACATGAATGCTAGAGTAAACGGCAAAATATTCTGTTTGTTTTGTACAGATTTCTTCAAGTGTCCACACAACTCGCTCATAATGTCAACCGAAATATCAAATAGTATTGTACGAGACACCTTTCTCATATGTGTCTGGTGGGCATACATCATAGTAATTAACATAACAATATCGTGTGTTATGCTAAATTCAGTAGATAAAAGTTTCCCAACTATTTCATCTAGAGTATCTGTTTTTATTGATGCCTTCGTGAACAAAAATCCAAGGATCATATAAGCTGATGCCCGAAAATCTACAATTGGAGAGACGATTGCCTTCATAACTGTTGGCAATAAAGCTGTAAGAAGTGGCTCTGAAATTTGTTTGTTGGCATTGATTACGCCGATTGCTGTTTGACAGAAAAATGTAAAGACGGTATTCAGCTGAGATGCTCTCTCACCAAAGGCATCTACATATTCAACAGTGATATCGGCCACAAATTTTAAAGTAGCCATATTCGAAACACATTGATTGTACCACACTTGATTGGCAAGTGATACACCTTTCTTTTGGATAGGTTTTAACCAGCTCCATTTGTTATGATTAATATCCATTATTTGAACAAATCTTACAAATATTTTTGAACTGTGGTATGGTAGTATCAGTGCCATTATCGCATCTTGATTGTACTGATGAATTTGGTATCTGTTGACCAACCATTCTAAAGCCTTGTGGGCTGACTGCAGTAAAAAATAGGGAGACAACTCCAACAGAAACTTTTTAATAGTTTGATCCAAGTTTTGATTTACTTCCTTTGTCTCTACTGCCCTCTCAAAATCTTTAGACAACTGGCTGAATAGAGTATCTTGATAAAAAACAAAACCTTCATAAAGAACTATTAGTTCCTGAAGGCCACTTTTACCAATCTCGTAGAACGTATCGCGGTCTTTCGAAGCAGCCTCCTTAGGATCGAATAGTAACGATGCCTTTTTCTTATCATCCTTATAAATAGTAGACTGTGGGACAGCTAGCCTTTGAAGCTGCTCAGCTAAAGAAGTAGTAGCCATGGCGTCGAAATCCTTGAAAGCCTGAAAAGTATTTGTATTATTTGAAATTAGTGACCAAACAATAAGCCGAAACTAACCTACAAACATTGGCAAATGAGTACCTACTTATCTCTCTACATATGAGAAGTGTTTTCAATTGCCACACGGATCAGGGTCACACCTAAGGAGATTTCGAGAACCAATTTTGTTTTAGAAGCAAACACAAATTATTCACAGTAAAAATAAGTTCCATGCGGAAAATAGAAGATCGGTTCAGCCCGCAGCCACCCCATGCACACTTCAGAAAAATGACAATAGTGACATTGAGTCAGTGTTGCCAGATGAGTATTATAAATTCTCTCCAAACCTTTTTCAAAATCCCCCCAAAATTTGGATATTTTAAGAAAAAACCCCCGCTGTTCGATAATTATTTTTATTTTTAATAAAAATACAAAAATAAACAATTAATTTAAATTTCAGCAATTGGCAAGTAACTTTTCCATGAAAATGTCTAATTCGTAAACCTCGAGAATAGACTTAGGGAACAGATTGCATTAATCAGATCTTTAGATAAGCATGTATTTTTTAAGAAAATCGCAGAAAACCCAATGACTTTAATTTTTTAGCAAAGTTAACGTATGACGTAGCCGGATAACTTCCGGCTATTCACATTTAATTTTTTAGGTTGGTAGCACAGGGTAGTGAATAAATATTTTTTGTTTGGTAGTTGTATCAAATGTCATCTCTGTTCAAGGAAACATAACCCATACATAACCTAACTACATCTTCATTTATACATTATAATGAAGAATCGGTGTCCAATTATTGAAAAATCATGTTAACTGATGAAGAGACGGCAGTAAAGTCTAATGAACAGGCCAATAGATACGAGAAAAGGGGTAGGTACCAAGATATTTGCGATTGTAAACAAACAAGAAACCAACTCGCGGCCTTCGGTCCATCCTGACTTTGACATTTGACACTGACATACATATTTTTTAATACCTTAGTAGTTTTTGCTTTCTTGCAGTTTGAGATGGCCATTATAGTTGCGTGACGTCATCACTATAAAATCTTTAAAATTAAATAACAAAATAAATATAATTTTAAGATTTTTTCGTTTAAATTGTATCTCCTAAATAGTCTATTCTATCAATAAAATATATAAAATACACAATTTATTTTTTAGTTGACTTGACGTGCTTCATCTGTGCCATACATTTTTTGCTGCAGCTGGCGGTTGGCGGTTTAAATAAACCTGTTTGTCCAATCCAACCCGAACAAACGAACGAAACGACTGCGAGACAACTTCGCTTCGGCAACATTCGACTATCATCGTTGTTCGTCATACTGTACAGGACAATACTGTCGTGCGCGTGTTTGTGTGTGTGTGGCTGTGTGCGTTGGTGCGTTTAGATTACCGATTATGTAATACTAATAATTGCGCTTTTAATCGCGTTCAGAAAAAAAAAGATTTTAAAAAACAAAAACCCCAATTCCCTCCAAGCCCGTTTTAGTTCCCCCCGCATAATCCCCCAAAGGATTTGCCCCCCCGAATTTCCCTCCGAGGGCTGAAAATACCCCCAAATTTGGGGGGAATCCCCCCCATCTGGCATCACTGCTTGAGTGTTGATGTTGACACATGACACAAAACACCATGTTTTCTTTAATATGGCTTTTACTTTCGTATTTAGCCAGTAAATGAATTCAAACGGGAGCTTTTGACAATATGTGAGAAAATCCACAGACATTTAAGACGTAAACAGACGGAAGGTATGCTATTACTTAGCGTAGCACAAACACACACATGCAAAACTATGCAGCCTGGGCTGTATCTAGTCTAGGGTAAGTTGTTTACGATAATGCTTCCCATGATTTCAAAGAATGTATGAATGATGTGTGGAGTGCATGATCTGAGATCATTTATACGGTATTCTACTCTATTATTTTTAGTGTTCTAAAAATTGCCAGGCTTTGCATAAAGTGTAACTAGTATCTTATGTTCCGTCTGTTTACGTCTTATATGTCTGTGATTGTATGTGGTATACATTGTGTGGTAATATGCAGCCTCATTTGTACTTTAGAAGTTCTTTATATTTTGTGACAATGTCAACTGTCTAATTGTGTTTTAATGGTTGTTATTTAAATGCTAGATTTTTGTCGAATAAAGCCATGTTTATCTAGTAATGGTTTTATATACTACACATGGTTTGTCAAAAAATAAACGCTGATTTAAGAGTTATCCACATACAACAAAATTAAAATATCTCCTCAATTATTGAACGAATTGAGCTGTCATTTTTTTACTAGGTGAAGCATAGGCAACTAATAAAGCGAATGCACGAATAAAAAAATATTGTGAGTCGAGTTAACAAGTTCTTCCCGCGCGCAGTACAATTTTTTGGAGTGGGATGAGATGGTCACCCTAGGTAATAGTTTTTTTTTTTCGTCTTTTGTTGTGTCATTTTTCATTGTTTACAAAATTTACAAATACATTTTATCAAGTAGACAGTATTTTAATGTAATAATCTAAAAGGACTTAATTTGGGTAATAAATGACCTTCTACACGCCTGGAAAATATTTATGACGCAGTTATCATATAAAATACGTAACAATATCAACTATTCCAATTATTATTCTTTTATTATATAATTTAAGAAATAAGCAAAAATGTGTTTGAAATTATTTGCGATTTTGTTTTTATTGTGTGCAAGTTGTGCATACACATACAAACCCTTGGTTCTTATTCATGGGGTCATGACTGGAAGCGCTAGTATGGAAATGATCATGTACAGAATCAAAGAGGTAAGTTTTTACGTTTATCATCATCAGTTTTCCATAACTCACAGATGGGCATAAGCCTCCCCCTGTCTACACCAACCATCTCTGTCCTGAGCCATCGCAAGTCAGTTGTTGCCAGCTATTTTCCTGATATCGTCTTCTCAGGAGCTGGATGTTGTTTGAGCTTCCGTTTCTTGGGTAACACGGCGTTACAGTACCATCGTTCTTGCTAACCAAGTGTTCCGCCTAGTTCCACTTTAAAGTTTCTACATTATGATAAAAAATAAAAATAATGTTAGAGTATAAATTTGAAATACTTAAAGCAATTTCAAGTCTAAAAGACTCGAAAACAGAGTCGAAGAACTCTGACATCAGAGTGTGCACCATCCAGCCAGTCATTCATTCAAATCAAGTGGGTTACACTACACTATCAATCGACCCTGTACATTATCAGGTGTTAGAGTTATGACGTGGCTCAACCATTCCGTTACACACCTATTTTAAAATGAAAAAGCAAGACCAAGTCGTCATAATCAACTTATATCATGTAGCCTCTAACAGAGCAGCTCCAAGTGGCTTGCTTTTAGGTTGATAGAAAAAACACTAACAGCACGAAAAAAAGAGATGCCTGGACCACTTTACCCTTAGATATAAAAAAGATAAAGTCTACAATGTGTCCACCACATTGGATAAATTGTCACTGAAACTTTTTTCTTTAGTGTAATTTTCCATGGAATAAAGAATTAGAATTCTTAAATTATAACTTCATTCATTCATTCATATCAAGTGGGTAACATGGTCAATCGACCCTGTACACCTAACTGTCTATACTATATTTCACAAAAAAAATATTAAATTATAATACAATACAATATAACTTTATTGCCCACAAGTGGGAAATCACAAAACTGAAATTATAACATTCTTGTTTTCCTTTCATAAAGGTAATTGAAATTTTTCTATAATTTTACAGAAACATCCGGGAACCATAATTTACAATGTAAACAGGTTCGAAGGGTGGTCCAGCTTGGAGACCATGTGGCATCAGGTTTTGGAAATAGGGAATGATATTGCCAACATATCATCAAAACATCCAGAGGGAATTAATATCATTGGTATGTTATTTATTAATTTAGGTAAACTTTTTTGCACAAAATATAATGCGTACAAAAGGCATACTTCTCCCATAGCTCCACCTGCTTAAAAAAAATTACCTGTGTTTGATCCCATTGAATTTCATCAAAATCCGTTCAGTGGTTTGACCGTGAAACGTAAAAGTGTAATATACTTTCGACTTTATAATATTAATATGGATTTACGGACAAATTACACAGATTATCAGATCGGATCACAGATCTTTTCCATAATATCTCTAATGATAAATAATCTCTGATAAATATTAATATGTATTTAAATTACAGGATATTCACAAGGCGGACTAATAGCTCGAGGTATCATACAAACATTTGCAAATGTTACTGTGGATACTTTCATATCCCTTAGTTCACCGCAAGCGGGCCAATATGGAGGTAGTATTTACAGCATCTTATAGCAGTTTTTAAAGGATAGAAAATACTAGATTTGGATACTTGGAAAGGAAGACAAATGTGAGGATGATGTGACGATTTGGACAGCTTTCAGCTGGACTAGATGCATATTACTCTAAGTATAGACAAAAGGGGAAGGCCTTTGCCCAGCAGTGGGATACAACATCTACAGAATAGGAACAAAATGGTCTAATAGGATATTTTGCTCAGAGATGAAAAGTGACCATAGTTAACAATCTATCCTTTGTAGCATTTGACCAATAAATATTTAGTAATCAAATAAAGAATTCATTCATTCAAATCTCTAACATAATCCTGCCACCAACGTGTCCGAGAATAGGGCTAAGAATAGCAATAGTAAGCCAGCCACCATACCTTAGCATTTGGCTAAGAAATCCCCCTGAAAACTTATTGAGGATTTGTATGAGAATGTGCTACAATGTTTGTCAGACAACTGCTAAACATAGGCCTCAACCGGTTATTTTGGAAATCAGAAGAGGCCTTTCCATGCATGTCACGATAGAAATGCAATGTAAGTAAACTTATCAAGATTATGAGTTCAATAACTGAACTTTGACACAGCATTATGGATGTTTCTGTAAACAAAAAGAGGTTACATTCTTATAACATTGAACTTATAGGTAGATCATAAATTTCTCTGGAATAAATATAGTTATAACATGTATTTTTTGCATTGAGATGCTTTATATTTATTTATTAATTAAAAGTTTATTGACTACCAGTCAACCAATTAGGAGAAAGAGAAAGATAGATTGGCGCCAAAAAAAATAAAAATAAACTGTTAAATTAAATAAGTAAAGTTTAATTTCAATCCCAATATATAGAAATTTTATTTGACTTGAAGAATTTGTCTAAATAGTCATTAACAACTCAGTGGTGCTGATAAGCACTAACCAATGTTACATCACTTATAGCGAGTTATAATTTAATTTTCAGCCGGTTTCCTACACCTGGTGTTCCCTGGTCTCGTCAAGGACACGGTATACGAGTTGTTCTACTCCAGAGTGGGCCAGCATACGTCTGTAGGGAACTACTGGAATGATCCCTACCACCAAACTCTGTACGAGTCGTATAGTGTGTACCTGCCCTATATTAATAATCATTTGACGTGAGTAGACCAATGATACTGAGCTTAACACACGCAATTTAATAGACTTGTCAGCTAACTTGGTAAGGAAAACGCTAAAACGCGAAGACCCGAGTTGAATACTTGGGGTGAGGCTGACCCACCGGGAAAACGCTAGAATATTAAACGAAATGAAAGAAAGAAATATTTGTTGGCATTTTTTTATTCTTCCCAAATCTTTCAAGATTCAAAAAGTAAAAAGTTTTAGAATAAACTCTAAAACTAAATTTGTTAAAAACTATTTTCATAGTTCTACATATAGAATATCTAATTTGTTTGTAAGACATTAAAAATTAATAGAGGGCAACATTTTAGTAACTGTGGATTTACCGCGTTGACGGTCTACATCACAAATTTCGGCATTACCGTCAGACGGTTCCATGGTGTAATGGTTAGCACTCTGGACTCTGAATCCAGCGATCCGAGTTCAAATCTCGGTGGAACCTGTTAATTTTGTTTTTTTTTTTTTTAATTTGTTTCACATTTTTATATTTCTTATTACTTTTCTTATTCAAATATTTTTTTATGTTGATGATTAATATTTTCTTAAATTTCTGCCATCGATTAATTCTCGTAGTAAGATGAAGTTATCGAAAATTAAGTGTGAACATAATATGCCGTATTTAATAAAAAAATTGTTATAACTTTTCAGATCTGCTGAATCGGGGAATTTCAAAAATAACCTCCTAAGATTAAAAAAATTGGTGCTTATAGGCGGGCCTGACGATAATGTTATAACGCCTTGGCAAAG
Organism: Euzophera pinguis; assembly: GCA_947363495.1. Taxonomy (NCBI): domain Eukaryota; kingdom Metazoa; phylum Arthropoda; class Insecta; order Lepidoptera; family Pyralidae; genus Euzophera; species Euzophera pinguis. The sequence goes on along the minus strand of OX376156.1, from coordinate 3,799,628 downwards.
CAGGTGCTTATGATCAACATTTCTTTTTGTGCGTGATTTAACACCAACAAAATTTTTAAACTGTCTTTATTAAGTAGGTACGTCAAACTAGACCACTTTCAATATAAAATAGTAAAAACTGAGAAAAAAAATTCGACCGCATACAAATCAAGTGTTTTTTTTCTCGCATTAAACACTTCTTTTGACGTACTAAACACACTATAAAGATTGGCCTGGTGTTTAAAAAAGTCAATCTGTATTTTAGTGTCAAATAAAAAAAAGTTTGATGAGCCAGATTAATTCTTTGACTAGTACTAGATAATTTTTCATCTAATCTAATTTAAAGATTTTTTTTTTAATCAAGTAAGCTTTAAAGTGAATGGTTTTTTAACAGGATTTTTATATAGGTATTTTTGTCTTGTTTTCTTATTTATTAACTAATAATTTTCTGTTTTCCATTCCAGTCAATTTGGATATTACTCCGGCAACGAGACAGTGATAGAAATGAAAGAGCAAGCTATATATACCGAAGATCGAATTGGTCTAAGAAAGTTGGACGAAACGGGTAGATTGCACCTCATTACCGTACCAGGCGTCAATCACTTCAGCTGGCACATGAATGTTACCATAGTAGACGATTATTTACTACCTCATTTAGATTAGTGTTGCCATTTAATGAACGAATTTAGTTAATACTAGTTTTATGAGGATGCAAATTGTATTTTATCGTCGATTTAAAAATGATTTCTGTAATCTCACGCTAAACTATAACGAAGCATGCAAAGTGCAATAATTTAATTTTTTGTAAATAGTGATGTGCCGCTGGAAAATTTCCAGAAAAGTTGCCATTGTAGGTTAATGTGAAATTTGAGAAAAAATAATAAATATTCGGAAAATATACAAAAAATCCCGATTACATGACCTAAACAATTCTAATTATGCATATGCTATCCAATACTACTATGAGAATTTATTTACGCAGTCTAGCGACTACCTTTTTAAATGACAATTTCTTAACCTACTAACTTTACATATAAAATTCCTAAACGTTTTAAATATCTCATAGTATTGGTGGTACCATTTATTTATTGGTAAGTACCACTACGGGATTTTTATTTTATTTATTTAGTGGTGGTACAAATGTATTCATTGAAAGGACATAACAAATCCCTTTCGACCAGTTTGGCAACCCAGATTCACAACCAGTTGTTAAAGAAAGATGTTCCTGCTACACAACCAGTGGCCAAACCAAACAAGAAATTCTGTAATAAATAACTATTAATTAATTATTATATTCAGAAATTCATACTTTAAGTATACAATAAGTAGCTGAATTGTGATTTTAATATACTAATTTATATAATAGTAGTAACGAAATCTATATACATAACTACTCTTTATTCTGTAGGTATAGCCCGACCAGGAAAATAGCAGCCTTGGCCATATGCCCATATTGCGGAAAAATATTAGAACTAATTTATTTTACTGGCAACTAGGTATTCAAGTAACATTCCGTCATCTCAATGGCATCTGCCAAAAAGAGACAGGAGTGGACGTTGTGTATTTTATGATTATCAAATAAAAATATTTATCAAAATGGTAAAAAATAATATAGTAATGAGAGAAAAGTCATATTAAAGATGTTATCATATTTGTTTCGAATGAAAACGAAGGATTGATTTCTATTTCATTGAATGACATTGTCAATTTTGTTGTTGACATGACACATACAATATGTTGCTCTAACGACGATCAGTAGCGACGCCAATGCAGGGTTTTTATTTATCTGGTCGGGCTATTTTTGGTTTTAAAATAACAGCATGTAACATTTTTAAGTAGACATTTATTTTATTATTTTTAGTGTTTTCTTTTTGGAATATTTTTAAAATGAAATAACAGTCTATACCGATTTCGACGGATATTATTAAGAAAATGATCTTATGAGATATCTTTAATATTTTAGTAAGTTAAGGAAATAATAATACTTAATCTCAATATTTTATAGGATTTACTGACATTTATAGACATTAGAATAATAAAAGGAGGCGCTTATTAGCCTAGCGGGGCCTGTCTGTTAAAAACAAAGCGTATCAAGCGACTGCGAGTGGCAAGACTTTGATCAGTCGCCAAAAGTATAATTTATATTTTGAGAGTTTTCCACCATGGTTCGGAAGGCACGTTAAGCCGTTGATCCCAGTTGTTGTGTTTGCCTGCAAAAAATCAACGCATGTCGGACGCCACTCGCTCCAATAATGTCCATACTAATATAAATGCGAAAGTCTGTCTGTCTCTCTATTACGCTTTCACGGCCAAACGGCTGAACGGATTTTGATGAAATTTGGTATGAATTAAGTTGAAGACCCGGGGTCCAACATAGGCTAATCTTTGACGCAGGCAGAGCTGCGGGAAACAGCTAATCTTTAATAAATAAATATTGTTACCAGTGCCGCCAAATCATAAAGACAGTCACAGACGTACCTAGCTATAATTAGCATGGGGTCCTATTGCCTAAGAAAGAGAACTAGTTCCCCTATTTGATGGATAGGGAGCTCTCAAAAGAAAAATATTTAAATGATGTACTCTAACCCCTGCCACGAGATTTTATTATCGCAGACGCTAGCGACCGCGTTTAGATTTAATATGGAATGTCTTAGTTACCTTACTATCCGCCAGAGGCGCTGTGCGTCTGCGTCATTAAAGTCTCATTGTTGATGTACTGATCTAGCTTATTTTTGACGAATAAAGAACTGAATTTTAAAAACAATATTTTTTACATACGTAATTTCTTTCAAAGTTGAATAAGTGCTATATTTAAAAAGTTATAAATCTTAATTAATAATTTCACATGTTTTCGATAGATGGCGTAACAATGACTGTATGAAAGAGCCCAATGAGTAACCAAGAAAGTTGGTCCGTTTCATTCAATGTATAGCAGTTGAACATCTGTAACTTGTTATTTTGGAATCGTTCATTTGTAATGAAATCGTTTATTTTCAATATAGGATATAAATATCAGTTATTGATATATATCATAGTCTGTGAAGGTCTAAAAGCATACCCTGAACTTAGAAGCGTAAGCTGGAAAAACACGCTAGTATTTAAAGAAATTCACATGTTACGCAAGTCCCGTGGCAATTAGTGGAACTACCTATTTTTACAAGGAAAAATTTCGCTTGACATAGACACTAGCGCCACGCCGAGTGAATTTGTTATGTTAAATTGTACTATACTATACTATACTAGCTGTTTCCCGCTTCTCCGCCTGCGTCAAAAAGTAGCCTATGTTTGACCCCGGGTCTTCAACTATATTCATACCAAATTTCATTAAAATCCATTCAGCTGTTTGGCCGTGAAAGCGTAACAGACAGACAGACTTTCGCATTTATAATATTAGTGTGGATTATACGTGTTTTTATTTGTAATAGTAGAATTTTGCTTTGTATCCCATTCGCTTATAATCAAAATACCTAATAATTAAAAGCCATAATTGCATTTTGTGTCGAATTTGTGTATTGCCAAATGAATTCTCTAAAATAAATTATCTTTATTGAGATAATTAATTACATATTTTAGAGAGTATCTCTCTATATATAATTTTAAGTTTGAGATTTTGGGATGTATGTGCTTGATCAATGTACCATCTTAAATTCAACATGTTTACAAAAGAATAAATGATTATTGATTATTATTATTATTGGGCAGAATATGTAAGGATACATCTCATATCTCTGTCCGTATGTTTACACGGACAGTCAATGCAGTGTTTGTCATAACTAAAGTATTACTATGGCAAGTTGTTTTTAAAAAATATATACAGCACTAGAATTACGGAATAGAATTGTTTTAGATTCAACACTCGTAAGTATATAAGATCAGAATTCTTATTTATTCAATTTCACGTTTAATTTGTAGGTTTTTTTTAGAATTGAATATGTGTTATAACGGAATCGGCTGCCATCTGGTGGTCGTCAGAGGAACCACGTCAAAGGTCAAAAGGCGATTCCGATAAACTGACACCAGGGATTTCTACTTTTACTAAAAATTGTCAGCTAAAATAGGCCTCCCAAACGTTAATTAATTTATCAATACACTAGCTTTTCCCCGCAGCTCCGCCTGCGTCAAAAAGTAGCCTATGTTTGACCCCGGGTCTTCAACTACATTCGTACCAAATTTCATCAAAATCCGTTCAGCGGTTTACGGCGGACAGACAGACAAGACAGAAAGACAGACAGACAGACTTTCGCATTTATAATATTAGTAGGATATGGAAGTATGGATATTTTGTGGGTTACAAATGCATTTGGACCAGGAGTGCGATTTTTGTGTGACTCGCACAAAACGGCGAGTCGATATATATTTGATTGATATCGAATGATTTTTGTTCGGTATCGACGATTTTTAATCGACACATTTTTTTGGCACACATTTCAAAAATAGGGCTCTTGTACATATTTAATGATGAAAACTTATTGTAAACAGCTTGCTTGCCACTATATTCAAATAATTTGTGCCTAAAGAAGTGATACAGAAAATCAAGTTAAGAAGTCATAACGGAATGAGATCTTTATTTCTCTGCTAATCGTATTCATAAATATAAGTTCAAAATATTTTAGAAATTGTATGTGTGTTTAATAAATGGTTTTGTATGTTTTCAAATTCAATGCATTATAATTTTATTCCTACAAATAATCAATTAAGCCCAATTTCTGAAAATAATACTCCTTTTTGTACTTTCCGTGGTGCTATTTTCAAAGTCTGTATCTCACTAAAACTAGTGAGTCTACTAGAGTGAACTAGTCTGTAAAATTTTCTAAGCCTTCTAAGGTTAAATATTTTTATTTTTTTTCGAAATGTTTTTAAATTATTTGGCATTATAACTTGACAAAATTCCATTCAGCAAATTTATCATTTTGTCAACATGAGTAAACGCAAAGAAATTCAAAGATAAGTGATTGCTAGCGGAACTAGATAACGGAGTTATTGTGATAGATGAGTGATTCATGAAAATGGCTTAGCTGAGACCTTATAAGGTAAGACGATCTTGACTTGGATTCTGGGTGTTGATTCTTGCACCTTTAAAGGAAAATCATAATTCGAGGTTTTCTAGAATTTTTTTTTTTATTCTAGATGAATTTGAAAGTAGGCCATATGGGCTTATACCAGTGGTTTTGCAAATACAATTGTTAGTCTAAATAAAATGTTGTATGAAAATCCTCCTTTATTATCCGATAAAGGCTCTTTACTGATTTATACTTATAAAACTGCCAAAGCAGCCAAACACTTGTGTTAGGAGAAGTGATGAATACCTATTTCAATCTGCGGGCAAAGGGTAAACCATAACAAAAGAATTTATACTGTTAATTCATTCATAAAGGGTTGACGTCAGCTATTGAGAAAGGAACGTATTACTTTGTAGTTCTGTTTCGAATGTTTCGATACCCTTTGCAGGCAGGCCATGAAAAAAATGTCCAAATATTACCTATCTGATTGAATGACTACTTGAATACCTTGGTATTTTAGCGTATAAGTCTTATAAATTACTAAAAATCTAAATATGATTGTTTTTCGCTTTTGTTTGGACCTTTCAAACTGACGCGAAATGTAAGGACGCCCACAGAAATAAGAATCGATAGAAGTGACGTAGCGTATGCCAAAGTTAACTGGCCCGCAAATTACACTTCTATATTTTCTTATTTCTATGGGCTTCCCGCCAGTCGCGCGGAATTCACGTCAGTTTGAACGGTCCTTAAAGACCTCTCATATTGGTTTTTCTTTAAATACTTCAATATACAGATGTCGACCCATTTAAGTAGAGATAGGTATAGAGAATTGCAAACAGGAAAACGTTTAGATGATTATGATGATTTTTCACCTTTCTACATAAGGGGCTAGACAGGATCCTCAAGTAGCTGTAAATAGAAAAGTTAAAAGTATTTAGGTACATTTACAATCAAACACGTTTCGTTTACGTCTGTCGCATCTTGATTTCAACATGTTTACAAAAGATTAAATGATAATTGATTATTGGAAAGATGATATAACATAGTTACTAGAAAATAAGATGATTGTACGGTTTCACCGCACATATCAAATCGCCCGATCATCATTATTACACGAATGCATAATTTTGTAAATAGCATCAATCAGTTCACGATTCACCTTCGCACATCATCGCCGCGTATCGCGTTCGTGTACTCACTAGCATCTAAGTATTTTTGAATACATTTGCTTTTACCTCAGCAGCATCTATTATTTATCTCTATCAGCATCAGCTACTCAGGTGTTAACGTACATCTTTTTGGTCCTTCGAGCTAAACGTAGCGGGACCTACTCGCGAGTGTTGACCTACTTTCAATACGAGCATACTTGGATCCGCCACGTAAGTCAACCAGCAGCAGCATTGGTGAGTCCATTACTCTCCTATATATTTATCAGCAGCAGCATATTTACATCAATCAGCAAAATGGAAGACCTTCTAGCTAGCCAAAACCAGATCATGGGAGCTATGGATCAGCTCTTAATCAATTTTAAGAAAGACGGTGTCGAACGCAGGACACCGGCTCATATTAAAAAACGACTTAGCACTCTTGATAGTTATTGGCAGGAATTCCAAAATAATCATCTTAAAATTTGTGAGTTCGACGATCGATCTCATCAATATTTTATTGGCAATTACTTTAAAAAAACCTCCGATTTCTATAACGAAACGCGGAATTTATTGTTAGGTTATTTGCCTTCTGAATCTACATTAAAACCTTTTATCAAACCAGCTACCCCTTTGTCAGGCTTTAATGATCAGCCGTCTGGCACTTCTATATCTCGTCCCGTATCTCCTTCTGACGCGGAAATTCCCCGAACAAAAGGTACTAGTAGCAAACTTGAGGAAATGTTAAGAAAGCAGAAAAGTAATTTTAAGGCTTTTCAACGGACTATCAGCAGCATAAATCTTGATAACGTTTCGGAAAAGTGGAAGTTCGAGGACATCCTTAAATCAGTACAGGCCCGGTGGACTGTCATTGACACTTTACACTGGGAAATAGACAGCGAACTATATGAAGATAACCTGGAGTACGACGAGACATTCAGCAGCTACGAGCGTCAATTTAATGACATCAAAGAACTGATAAACAGCAAAATGCATTCTGAGTGCTATCGGGAGAAAACTACTCCAAAAATGGATATCCCAGCCTTCAGCGGCAGCTACAGCCAGTGGGTGTCGTTCAAGGATTTGTTCGTAGAAATTATTCACAGCAATCGATCTCTTCCTAATGCGCAGAAAATGCAATTTCTTAAAAGCAAGTTGAAGGGAGAGGCCGAAAAACTGGTAACTCATTTACACATCAGCTCAGATAACTATCAAGCGTGTTGGGATCTCTTGAATCATCGCTACGAGAACAAGAAGCTCATTTTCAACTCTCATATGGGCGTCTTACTCAACCAGTCTGCCATTCAACAGCAGTCAGCAGCAGCCATCAAGAAGATTCATGACACGACCAACGAGTGTCTAAACGCTATGAAGAATCTTGGTGTCAACATCAATAACTGGGACCCCATCATAGTTTACATCATATCTCAGAAACTAGATGTGGACACACACAATGACTACATAGAGTCACTTAAACAACCCCGGGAACTGCCTTCATTGCAAGAGTTTCTTCAGTTCCTAGAAGCTAAGTTCACAGCTTTAGAATCGTCGAAACGTAAGCCAGATTTCCAAAAATCAAATCAACCCCAGCAGCAGCCATCTCAATCATCCAGTTACAAAAAATCATTCACTTTTAAATCATTTTCAAATAATCAAAATCAATCATCTAATATTAATAATTTCAATAATAAAACTAGGTCATTGTCCGTAAATGCACCGAGGCAAAAGTGCCACGTCTGTAATAAAGATCACGCGATACAATTTTGCGAAACATTTCTATCCTATAAACCTGACGTCAAGCGGCAAACAATTACCAAGTTATCGTTTTGTCAAAATTGTCTTTATAATCATAACGGTAATGAATGTTTTTCTATAAAACGATGTCATAAATGTAATTCGAATCACCACACACTACTGCACGACTCCTTCGCTGTATCAGCAAATGTCGCAACATCGTCGAGTGCATCGAACGGCGCGAGGTCAAACTCGCACGTGTCATTGGATGACACTCAAGAGGTTCTCCTAGCGACAGCATTGGTCTACGTCACAGGCATCGATGGCACTCTTCACACCTGTAGGGCATTGATTGATGGGGGGAGCCAAACGTCGATTTTGACAGAGTCTGGGGCGCAGAGGTTAGGCCTACCTCGTAAGCAATGTAGAGGAATAATCGTAGGGGTAGGAGCGAAGGAAAACAGCTGCAAGGGTGTTATGAACATCACGTTATCATCGCGTTACAATGACTATCGCCTTAATCTTGACGTTTTTATAATGAACCACGCAGTAAACAACCTACCGAACAAATCATTCGGAAAACCATCTTGGGCTTTTATCGAAAATATCCAGTTAGCGGATCCTGAATTTTACTCCAGCCGAGAAATAGATCTACTCCTCGGCGCTGATGTTTTCGCCTCAATCATCATGGGTGGAATCATCAAAGTGAATGACGGATTACCAATCGCACAGCAGACACGCCTAGGCTGGATTTTGTGTGGAAACGTCAAGTCATATTATTGTAACGTAGTCAAGATAGATTTGGAATCAATACAAAAATTCTGGTCAATCGAAGATATCAGCGAAAACGAAGAAAACATGACATCGGAAGATTATCAATGTGTCGAGAAATACAAAGCCACAACAACTCGCCGTTCGGATGGAAAATATGTAGTACGTCTTCCACTTCACCCGGACGCCGACGAGAAGTTGGGCACATCGAAACCTACAGCTTGCGCTCAATTTTATCAGATGGAGCGAAAATTTGAAAGAGACCCAAATTTAGCAAGTAAATATAAGGATTTCATACACGAATATATCGATTTGGGCCACATGCATTTATCAACAACGAGCAAGCAGAATCTTACTTATTATCTGCCTCATCATGCCGTAATACGTGCCGACTCAACGACTTCAGCTCTAAGAGTCGTATTCAATGCATCCGGGAAAACGTCGACAGGTGTCAGTCTGAATGACGTATTGTACAGAGGTCCAAATCTACAGCAAGAACTTTTAGTTTTAATATTACAATGGAGACAATATCCCTTCGCCTTTACAGGTGACCTGGAAAAAATGTTTAGGAACATCCTTGTACATCCAGATGATCAACACTACCAATATATTGTTTGGCGGGAAAATTCACGAAAATCTTTACAAACATACCAACTTGACACCGTCACCTATGGTACAAAACCAGCACCATTTTTAGCAATGATGACTCTCAAACAGCTAGCAAATGATGAGCGCCATCGATACCCTACAGCAGCAAAGGTTCTGGAGCAGCATTTCTATATGGATGACGCACTCTGTGGAAATTTTGATCTGGATTCTACCAAACAATTACAAAGGGACCTCATAGATCTCCTTAAAGCGGGAGGATTTAACCTTCGTAAATTTTCAGCAAATGATGAGTCACTGTTGGAAGGAGTTCATAAGGCTCAAAGTTCACCAAACACATACGACTTCAAGCATCAAGAGTCAACCAAAGCACTAGGCCTTACATGGATCGCTAAAGATGACAACTTTACTTTTCAATGTAAAATGTCTAAACTACCATCATCAAAACCAACTAAAAGAGTATTGTTAGGCGAAATCTCAAAAACATTCGATCCCATGGGAATTTTAGCCCCAGCCGTATTGCAACTGAAGCTATTATTCCAAAGCGTATGGATACAAAATCTAAATTGGGATGACGTCATACCTGATGACGTATACTCCAAATGGTTAGTACTAAGAGCGGATATGGAAAACATCAACAACATTAAAATACCCCGTTGGATAGGAAGTCAAAAGGAAAGTTGCGTACAGTTGCATGGTTTTTGCGATGCGTCAACCAAAGCATATGCTTGCATCGTATACGCTTGTGTCCAGCATCAAAAATCAAAGTCCATCACAATAATAGCAGCTAAAACAAAACTAGTTCCCGCAAGCAAACCTGCGACGAAATGTGACGTTTCCCTTCCTAGACTGGAGTTAAGCAGCGCACTTTTACTTTCTAAATTGATGTCAAAAATCAAACGAAGTCTAAGTTCATTAAACACTGAGGTTTACGGATGGTGCGATTCCACAGCAGCAATCGGATGGATTCAAGGAGATCCAAACCGCTGGAAACCATTCGTCGCCAACAGAGTCCGAAAAATCACAGACGTCATGCCTCCTGGCTGCTGGCGTTATGTAAAAACAACAGACAACCCGGCCGATTGTGCCAGCCGAGGAATGAAAGTCGAGCAGTTACAGCATCATACTTTATGGTTTAAAGGACCTTCCTGGTTACCATCATTCGACCCTCAAATACAGTCAAAAAATTATGATACGGATTTGGAAAGCAAGAAAAAATTAACTAATATCATGCAAACAAACAGCAACAATCAAGACGATATTATTAGCAGCATAATAAACAAATTCAGCAGTTTTACACGGGCGTCCCGTGTCCTTGCATGGACATTGCGAGCGATATCGCGTAGCCGTATAAAACTATCATATTTAACAACAGCCGAGTTACGTAATGCAACTCAATTGATAATAAAGAAAGTCCAGCGAAATGAATTTGCACAGGAGATTAGCAATCTCTCTAATCAAGACAATATTCATTCTAAAAGTAAAATTCTCTGCCTCAACCCTTACTTAGATGAGAACGGCTTGTTACGAGTAGGTGGTCGGCTCAGAAATAGTAACATCCCGTTTGATATGAAGCATCCATATATCATCCCCCATAACAGCCATCTAACTGATTTGCTCATCGATCTAGGGCACAAATCAACCTTCCATGGAGGAGCCCGGCTTACTCACGCTTGGCTTAGACAAGAGTACTGGATAATCGGTGGAAATAGAGCGGTGAGAAATCGTTTACGTCGCTGTGTCATTTGTAAGCGTCACAGCCCTACTAAACAAGAGCAGCTAATGGGTGATTTACCCGAAGCTAGGACAAATCAAACGCGACCCTTTTATCACACAGGCGTAGATTACACGGGTCATTTTGAGATTAAATCCAATAAAGGCCGTGGCATCAAAACTTCCAAGGGTTACGTAGCTGTATTCATTTGTATGGTCACAAAAGCAGTCCACCTCGAATTGGTTTCCGATTTAACATCGTCGGCATTTTTAGCAGCACTTCGTCGGCAAGCAGCAAGGAAGGGTGCCCCGCGTCACTTGTACAGTGACAACGGAACCAATTTTATCGGAGCCTACAAGATCTTAGCTAAAGAACACATCGATCTTAAATCAATTTTGTCTGAGGAATTTTATACGGAACTTAGTGAAATGAAAATAGACTTTCATCCCAATCCACCCCTATACGCTTCAGCAGGAGGATTATGGGAGGCAGCCGTAAAGAGCTTAAAGCACCATCTACGTAGAGTCATCGGTGATCAAAAACTGACGTACGAAGAGTTCTCCACTCTACTAGCTCAACTGGAGGCTTGTCTCAATTCAAGACCACTATGTGTTCTATCAGAAGATCCAGACGACATTGATTACCTAACACCAGCACATTTCTTGTCAAGTGGACCAATCCTTTCAATCATCGAGACGGAACGAGACGAAAGAACTAGATGGCAACTCACTCAAAAAATATTTAACGATGTCTGGAAAAGGTGGCGCGCCGAATATTTAGTTCAACTATCAGCAAGAAGCAAATGGCGTAAGATACAAGCTAATATACAACTCGATGATGTGGTATTAATTCACGACGCCAACCTGCCTCCTGGAAAATGGGCACTTGGTCGAGTGATTCAACTTCATCCCGGTGCCGATAATTTAGTTAGAGTCGTTACCGTAAGAACGAAAAATGGCAAATCCATCAAAAGGCCAATCATCAAGCTCTCCATCTTACCTGCCAACGCCGAGCAGCAACAACACCACGACATCAAATCAGATTTACCAGCAGCAGAACCCAAAATAGTGAAAACATCGAGAAAGGGATTCCACATCAACCTTTTGTCTGTCCTAATGACTCTTCTGTTATTCATGACTTCTGCAGTGCAATCAAGTTACAATGTAACTGAAATCAGCAACAGTAAATTCGTATTTTTTGATAAATTGGGAAATATGCGTTTAATTCAAGACCATTGGAAACTCGTTGCATACTATGACATGAAGCCATATTGGGACGGATCAACTATATTTAACAACTACTTAAATCATCTTGAACATCTGTGTGTAAAATCGGGAAGGAACGCACATTGCGACATAATATTACAACAGCTACGTCACGGATTCTCGGAAATGGAGTACTACGACCGCATGTTGCTGGATCAGCGTTTTGATAGTCGGAAGCGCACGCGTCGTGGTCTTATCAACGGAGTCGGTTACGTCGCGAATACTTTGTTCGGCGTTTTAGATGAACGGTTTGCCGAACAATATGAGCAGAACATAAACTTAGTACGGGAAAATCAGAAACATCTAGCACAACTTTGGAAAAATCAAACATCAGTCATAGAAGCGGAAAACAACGTTTTGAAAAGAATTGAGAACACGATGGAAAGACAATTTAAAACATTTAATCAACATCTGAACACCTTACAAAAAGCAGCTAACATAGTTAGAGTGGAAGTAGAGTTAGCGGAAATGACTAACGACTTCATCATGTCAAGTTTCATCGCCAACAACGTTCTTTCCAACCTTCGTGATATCCAGGAAACTCTTTTGGATACAATCACCAATATTCAGCACCTCAACATTCATCTTCTTTCTCCCTCTCAATTACAAGACGAAATTAGCCTGATATCTAGCCAAATGCCAAAAGACTTGTCACTGCCTGTAGAAAATATTCAGCACGATATTTCTGACCTTTATAAGATTTTAAAGGTAAAAGCCAGAATGACAAAGCGGTACTTTATATTTGAAATTTTAATACCTCTTGTAAATAGAGACGATTATGAAATTTACAATGCAGTTCCTCTTCATCATCAAATTTCTAACGCATCCATGGTGAACATCATTCCGATTGCTGATCATGTAGCAATAAACTTAAAGAAAGACACTTTCATGCCTGTACAAGACAATGAGTTCCAGGAGTGTATAGTTTTCAACACTGATGGTTTTATGGACTATCTTTGCCAACTTCAAACGCCAATCTACGAGCGACAGACAGATGAAAGCCTATGTATTAAGAACAACCAACTAAAAAACAGCTGTAAAATCGTCACAACTCAATGTCACACTACATGGAAAAAGCTTACTAAGCCAAACTCGTTTATAATCAACTGTTGTGGTCATTGTACCTTGCGATTCATATGTAAAGATCGAGTTACCGTCGAACAGCTGACCGGAGTTCGTATTATAACACTCGGGAATGACTGCGTCATTCGAGGAGATACCTTTGTTATTACGCCTCATAAACAACTACAAAATCAAATTAATATTGAGCCGGTGATCTTTGCACCAGAAATCGCGCCTGTCAATAACATCATAAATATATCTATACCAATCAGCACATTTAATACAATATCTGGTTTCGAAAATCCTTTAGCATCAATCGACGACCAGATAAGACAATTAAAAATAGCGTCTCAAAATGTTAATAGCGAAGCAAACAGCATCAGCTTTCACGACATTCACCACTACGTCCTCATCTACTGCGTGGTAGCAGCAGGCCTAGCAGCAGCGGTGTTCGTGTGCGTGCGCGCGCGCATGCGTGTTCGCGCCGCTCAGCCCGTGGATCAGCAGCAACACGGTATTGTGCAGTGTGTGAGTTTCAAAGATGTGAAGTGTGTAAGTGATAGTGTAAAAGCAGAGCAAAGTGATAGTGTATCCGATATAGACGGTCAAATCAAACATAGCACTTCCGCGAATAAAAACACCTCCCCAGTTTTAATTAGATGTAATTTTAATCCCGATAAATAATCTGCGATCATCTTAAATTATTTTAAACGTTATTCAATGTCGGTATCATTTTGTAAGTTAGTTTGCCATTAAGCGTCACTTAATGTCGGTATCAGCTGTGTTAGTTTAGCTCATCTCACTCATCTCTCTCATCTCCTCGTCCGGGAGCATGTACGGTTTCACCGCACATATCAAATCGCCCGATCATCATTATTACACGAATGCATAATTTTGTAAATAGCATCAATCAGTTCACGATTCACCTTCGCACATCATCGCCGCGTATCGCGTTCGTGTACTCACTAGCATCTAAGTATTTTTGAATACATTTGCTTTTACCTCAGCAGCATCTATTATTTATCTCTATCAGCATCAGCTACTCAGGTGTTAACGTATACGATACAGGAAATTCCCTAGAGAGCTTATCAATCAATAGAAAGATTACATAACAGTGAGCGCCGCGATAGCGAATTAAAATTGATTTTTATTATCTTATCTATTTTACCTACTTAGGTTAGAAAAGTCGTTGAATAATTTACATAGCTGACCATTTTAAAATATGTAAAAACTCTAAAAAGAAGATTGTCTCAATTAAAAACAAACATTAAACAATCGCTAAGTAGGTCAAAGGGAACCGAAAATGTACCTATGTAATGTAGAGCTATGGAGCTCTATGCCTATGGAGGCGTTGAAGGGGTAAACCCAAAAAGAGAGAAGCAATCTGTGGCTCTTGTTATATCACCATAGAACAAAAAGGTTATTAAAAATATTATTTAAAATTTTTTTTTTTGCTAATTACGCAAATGGAGCCTGAAAAAGCAATGTAATATGTTGATTTATTTACATTATTAAATTTTAAAAAGTATTATCATGGTAACTGTACTGTATCATTTTGATCAAAACTTATTACTTCTATGGGTAATACAAGGTTATTTATTTTTTTTTAGTTTTAATCCACATTTAATAAAAAATAAATAAGCGAAAACATAGGAAAAAAATTCAACCATCCATACAAACATGGTGTTGGGCAACCAGCTGACAGGAATGAATGGAGGTCGAAAAATTTTTACTTAGCTTTCTTGGTTATCGTTGTTTGTGGTGGTTTTAGTTTTACGTAGGTACGTCAATCACGGTAAAAAATTGGCCAGTAGTTTCAAAATAACCCTGTATTGTATGAATGAATCCACTAGGATTTAGATGTATACCTATCTTATGATTAGTCAACCGACTTGTACCGGATTCATCTCATTCCAGCCTCGAAATGAGGATGTACCAGTCTCGGGACTTAATGACGATTTGTTGCATAAAAAAACCGGATGTCTCCAAGGTTTTTCACAACACCGCAGAATTCGGGCCTTTACCTACGTCACGCATTTATGTAGGTTTATAGGTTTTTTTTTTTTGATTTCGCAATATTTGTGTACATGAGGCTTTGGGAGATATAACCATAAAGATATCTTGGAGATAATTTTAAAGGGTTTAAAATTTTATATTTCTGTAGCAAAAAGACGGATGTTACAAGGATAAGGCTGCGTTTCCACCAGATATATGCGAGGAGAACCCGTCATCAGACAGATTTGTGTAATTTGTCTCTTGCGATTTTACCGAAACAAAGTGAGTGGTCTATTCGAAGAGCCAGAGATTTGAACTTGTTATTTATTGCAGGATAAAATATTGTAAGAGTATATAAATACTTACATAAACTAACTCGGTTAGTTAGCACATTCATCCGATACCAAACATGTAATAAAGTGGGAGTCGGACTTGCGCACTAGTAGTTCCGTACCATGTTATGTTTATATATATATTTTTTGCTGTACCTTTATCCAGGAAAATATAAAGCAATAAAATCACATTCACATAAATATTTATTCTGATTTCAGTATTGGTTGTTATAGCGGTTACAAAGATACCTATATCATACAAAAAAATACAATCTAGCTATAACGGTTCATAAAATACAGCCTGTTAATAGACAGACAGGATAGACGGATAGTGGAGGCATATTAATTAATAGAGTCCCGTTTTTATCCATCGGGTACGGAACCATAAAAAATTAAAATGCTTTCCAAACCTATTAAACGTTCCCGACATGAGTCATCCTCGATCGTATTCATAATATATGTATATTGACTTTTATAACACAGACATTGACCCTGCTACAAAGAATTTCTAGCGTGCGCAGGCGCATGACTCATAATTTTTTACTCGCCCGAGATTCCCGGTCCTGTAACCTGTTGCTGTCCAATTTGTAAGTCACAGATTAAAAATAAAAAGACATTTTCTTGGGAAATAAATGAGGTAAAAATGACGCATCGACTGTGGCGCCGGGAATGAAAAAGTTTATCAAAATAAACTCTTTTCAGTCTGCGTTTTCAGTTGATTTTTTGTGTCAATGAACAAAAAATGTATTGGGTGAAAAATTAGTTTCATTTTAGTAGCAAATATAAAGTACGTGTATACTACATACTCGTACACTACCAGAAAATATAATTCTTTAGTCATCGACAGCTTCTATATTAGCGGAATTATTAAAGGAAAATATTGTCAGAAGATTACTGATTTTCTTAATTCTCTTAATTTTTTCATTACAAATTTTGTAAGATTGCTGATTTTCTAAATTGTAAAAACTTCTCGTCTACTTCGCCATTGGATTTAGGTAACGGTATCTAACTCGACAAGAAAGAAAGAAAATAATTTGTTTTAGAAACACACAAAAAGAAAAAAGGATGCATACAAGGTTTTTTTAACAAGGATGTTTAAAACATTGATAAAATATACTAACCAGTTTACCTGATGCTAAGTTCTTAGTAATCGACGAAGTAAGTCAATTAACGTTGTAATCGACCGTGTGTCTTGTCTGCAACCGCAGCTACTCTGTATCTAAAGAAAATAGCCTATGTTCGTGTTTTTTTAAGGTTGGCACAACGGACGTATTCAATCATGTATATAATCTGGAGTCTAAAGAAAGAAATATGCTAAAAATTGGACTCTATCTTTACATCTTATATATATATATACCATAGAAAATTTAAAAAAATGGACGGATTTTTCAAAAAAAATTCACGAGTTTTATGGGCCTGGCCTGGCTAGCAGCTAACCTACCCTATGGAGGCCTGCAATATCAAAGGTAACACCGGGTGCGTTGATGATCCTAAGACATTTTCACGATAGCCATATTGTAGTTACTTCTAAAAACCATAGCAGAGATTTCATTTCACAGTCCTATCGCGGAAATAATCTTTTTTCACAAAAAAACTAAAACCGACTTCCGATCGTTTACTGGGGCCATCTTGAAGATATTCAGAACCCAAGACGTTCATACACCAGGGAGAGATACATCGTTAGACTATGTCAGATGCTTTTGGGTAGCCTGATCGATTTTTGGATTTTGAAATTCGGCTGAAAATCTCGTAAAGCGCACTATTCTTGAGACTTAACCTATCGATCGTGAGAGTTACGGGCATAGAAGAGTAACTTTATTATCCCATGCAATCAAGTGGCGGCGTTACGAAGTTACCCGGGACAGCTAGTTTTATTATAAAGTTCTCCTTACGGCCTACACCCAAAGATATTTTAAGCAACTAAATTCTCCTACAAAAGTGCTGACAACCCTATCCATGTTGTGTCTATTCCGCAGTTGACTCAGAGACCAGATTACATCAATTTGGTAACAGCAAGTCGATGACTCATCACGTATGGGCTCGTGTCACTAGCGTCGATATGCAGAAAATATTACATTATATCTTCTGTGAGTTTAGTGACTCAAATTCTCGTAATACAATCTTTATTATTGCAAGTTATTTTATTATTTAAGTTTTTGGTCGAAAGCCGGAAGGAAGGAGGCATAGATAAGCCGGTTTGTCATTATGTTGTTAATGATTTTTCTTTATTATTAACTGCCGTAATTAGGATTGAAAAATTTTGCTCTTTGGTAATGAGTCATTTATGACCATTATTAACATTTTTTAATTCAAATATAATCTATCCTTTTCCATTAGTAACCCCTAGTATAGATTTAACAGTCTGGCCACGGGGCAATTCGCCATGACGAATTTCGCCGCGATGCCACCGGCGACTAAAAGAAATACAATTATTTAAAACAAGTATTTAAATTTACAAAATATAATATAACAAATACTTACAAAGAGAGTAGAGGCATCTAGGATGTTGAAGAAATTCTCTCCAGGTGGATATTTTACTTGTATATTTTCAAAGTTGCAAAGTCATTAGGAAAAACCACATTACCGTTTCATGAATCATAATGTTTCGTATAATTTCTGATATCGTTCTACTCAAATCAATGATATAACTGACGTATATCTTACGCACAATTTTTTACACATGTGAATAAATTTCATATTATTTTCCTTCTAGTTTGTATACAAACATTACTGTTCCAGTAATTATATCATGATTGTAATGATAGTCACGACGGAAATTATAATGGTCATCACTTCGTCATCATAGTTTCACATCACCATAAACGTGATTAAAATAAATAGTTCTGTTATTATTTTTCCTGATAAATATAGAATTCCGACTTCCTTACAACAACTATAATAACTATAATACTTATAGACAGGTGATGAACTCTAAAACCAAGGTTTGCAGGATCGATTGACCGTTTAAGCCATACGATATGTAAGAATGAGCCACAAAAGAACAGCCCTATTTTTTAAAGTTGGACTCTTATATAATGAAGCACGTCGAACCTCTGGGTTTTTTATACTTACCCCATGCCTTACTTACCCACAGCAGGGTTTCCGGAGAAGGAATGCATGAGCATCACCTGCTGCGAAGTGCCTTTAGTCTTCTAGTTCCGAATATGAACTGGCATAGTTGCGTGCGTCCTAAGTTTGTGCCATGAAAAAATCATCTAAGTATAGTTTGTGTAGGTATGTCTCATGGCTTATTATTTCAGGTTAATGATAAACAAACCTGATAAGATCAAATGCTAAGTACAGATAAATGTTGCACATTGACCTTTGCTAAGCGATTCGATCCGACATCGCAAATTCATAGAATAGATATTAACATATATAATATTATTTATATCTTAGTATTAGGTGCTATTATCTATTCTGTGGTAAGTAATAGTAGTCTTTTGAAAGGGCTTGTTGGAGGTCTCGACTTGAAGGTCGAGTTTTTCTTAAGGTCATTATGTAACATTTATTACCGCGTGATAAGGAAACTTAATTACCTATAAACAAAATTTCAACAGGTTCTATCCCAGCTTTCAGTGCCTCTAGGTTCCGTCAATAAGTACACGTTTACACGGATTCAGTGCTGGCAAACCAGTAGCTTTCATGGACACGAAATTTACCGACACACAAACACAAACCATTTCGTATCCATGAGCACGTCTACATAGTCAAATTCGCTACTGGTTTGCCAGTACTGGAAACGTTTAAATCGACATTAATTTTAAGATTCTGCTGAGGAGTTGTGTATCCCGCAGACTTTCTCAAGCTGCAGTAAAGTGCTATACAAGCTATTGTTACGCGTATATTAACCTGTTCTATGCCAAGCTAGGAGAATAATTGTATATAACACTGGATATGCGTGCTAATAGACTCTCTGTCAAGGATTCTGAAGACCGGGCGAAGTGGAGACGTAAAACTAGGAAAGCGGACCCTGGGCTCTGAAGCAAACAGCGGAGGATGCAACCGGGATGATGATGACTCGTAGATAACAAATAAATATTCATTGTAAAATTTCTGGCATCGAAAGAGTCCATAATAAAACGCGGGTACCGCACAGTGTTCTAAATGCTATCGGAGATGACCTATAGTGCCCCATAATTTAGGCATTCAAAAGATTTAATTAAATACTAACATTTTAAGTCTGAGATAAAAGTACGTCAGTCAATACTTATAGCTGTGGACGACTTTTTTCGTTGTCTGAGATAAATTTGTGCTAACTTTCTGTTCTACATTGTATTATTTCGACTGTATACATGAATTTGGTAAATAAATATGTGATTATTTTTCTTAGCGTTATTCCGGTTGTATACGCGAAGTTGAGATAGAATTTAATAAATGAAGATCATTGACATAAACTCAGCACACGTCAAAGTTGAGTAAGGTAATGATTTTTCGGACCTTGTTGACGTGTGGGTTCAAACCAAGGGTACAAATATTTCTAAAGAAATCATTTATCCTGTTTATCTGTTTGTTTACTTGTTTACAAAAACATTTGTTTTGATTTCTAAGATGAGTAAGTAAATAATATTTAGTAAGAAAAACTGCCTCCGTGGTGCAGTGGTTCGCCTTTGACCCGGTGGTGGGTTTGATTCCCATCGGAAGCATACTTTGTTTAGTTGTTTCCAGTTTGGTTAGGGCTTTGCAGGCTTGAATCACCTGATTGTCTGATAATAAAGATGATTCTGTGCTTCGGAAGGCACGTTAAGCCGTTGGTCCCGGCTGCCATTTAGTAGTCGTTAAAGGAACCACGTCAGAGGCCGAGAGGCGATTCCGAATAACTCTGACACCAGGGTGTACATGGTCGATTGACAATGTATCCTACACGAAATGACGATGATGAGTAAAAAAAAATGTTTTTTTTTTTTATATATATATCCAGTTAGATATATATATAAAAAATATATACCTAGAATCGTTACCTAAAGTGCTTTCACATCACATAAGTACATTACATTATAAATTTTTTGAACGGCTCGATTTTTAATATCACGCCTATGAAAACAACAATTTTGCCCACATGATAACAAAAACTTTGCATTTTTGAATTCATATTCGAGAATGGTTTCATATCCAAACCCACTCTTATTCGGCTTTAATCATTTCGTGTAGGTTACGTTGTCAATCGACCATGTACACCCTGGTGTCAGAGTTGGTTAGTGTTGAGTTGAGTGTTGAGTTTAATTCGGTTTTAATGATATGAATAAATTAACATTAAGAAAGAATGTTGCTTTTCATGCTGAAAAACAATCACTTACCAAATATTGTTTGTACTACATAATGTCTATCATGTCAATCTGTCATAAAAAATACGAACAAAAATCCCATAATAGCGGAATTTCAAAAATCAATACCCTGATCGGACTAAAAATAAAAGAATTTATTAACATAGGCAAAGCTTTGTCAGAAAACTTGTGAGATTGTGGGACTTTTGACGGGAAGCTGAAAAGAGCAGTTTCGGCGCTGTATTTTATTTTCCCAAATTTGGTTTTTTTTGAGTATTTGTGCCTAATAATTGTGGATTATTATTCGCAAAGTGTTCGAGAATAAGCGTGAGTATTTTGAAGTGATACAGTGTTTGATTTATGTGATTTTCGTTCAAAAGCTCCTAGTAATTGCTAAGTGCAGTTTTTCTACCGCTTGACTTGGCTGATTCTTCTGACAAGACATCGACTACGATTGTTCTAAAACGTGACTTTTCATTCATTTAATAAATAAACAAATACCATAAAAATAATAGTAAAAAGAAAATAAATTCACAAATATGTATTGTATTTATTTAGAAAATGTCAAATTTTGTAAGGAAACATGTCGGAAATTTTAGTATTTACATAATATAATTATACTAGCTTTTTCCCGCAACTGCGTCAAAAAGTTGCCTATGTTTGATCCTGGGTCTTCAACTATATTCATACCAAAATTTCATCAAAATCCGTTCATAGTTTGGCCGTGAAAGCGTAACAGACAGTCAGACATACAGACTTTCGCATTTATAATATTAGTATGGATAGTATGGATTCAGATATAAGTACAATATGTTCTACTCCATGTTTAAGTACCTACTTTTATCATAATGATAATATATATTTCCGTACGGGTAACCCTCTAAAAGTAACTTAACTACATAATTCATATTTTGTCAATGCAGCGACCGACCTGTAATTTTTGATTGCTTTACTGATAAATGTAGAGTTATAAAAAGAACTTTTCAATACATTGTCCGATATATTACAAACAAGTATTCCCAATTCAGGATTTATAATTCATACTAAAACCATATAATTATCTTTGTGTCGCAGGTGAAATAAATATAAGTATTAATTTTTTTTTGTTGTTGTATGATTTGCTCTCTTTAAATAAATGCCGCTCCGACACCTCCGAAGAATCCGGTACTTATAGCATACATACCTCTGCGTTTACAATTTTATATGGCAAATTTTGTTTTACACTAAATTACACATATACTTACTTATATAGGCTCACTACCACCTCTTAATTCCAACCAAATGATAGTCTCTTGCCCTTTATCCAAGCGTTTTCCAGCTTGCAACTTCAGCTGGTTTGTTTCGGAGTCCAGGGTAAGCCTTTCTACTTTTACGTCTCCACTTTGCCCGGTCTTCAGCACCGGTCACCAGCCACCCAGGCAGAAAGTACTGCTATGCGACGTCAAGCCAGCTTTTTTTGGAAGCGTCGTTACACATCGTTTTGCGCCATTTCGCTAACTCACTCGCATTTGGAAGGAATAAAGAGATGATAGTAAGCTCCTAGCGCCAAAAGATCTCTTGTCTTGACACACATATCTCTAGAATTCTCTCGCTCTCTCTTTATTAGAGATTATTATGAGATGTGTGTTATAATGATTTTCACGTTATTTTTGGTTTCCTTGGGGTTACTTTATTAGGTTAGGTTGGGGTAATAAGTTTTTGACAATGTATTAAAATAAATATAATATGTATGCAATAATAGACCTTAAGCTAGCGAGAAGATCTGCATTTGCGATAAAGCCGCCTATTGCACGTCATGTCTTTTCTATTTTCATATCCTTATACACAGCTAGACGATTGGCACATAAATTAAAGATATATATATATATATATATATAGTATAAGAGATTATTACCATCTCTGATCTATGTCAATCTTTCTGTAGAAAAGATATCAGCTAGAAAAGAAATGATAACGACAATGATAGAGCTAAATATAGAACTCTAAACATCGATTTCGAAGAAAAAATCTGCTTACTAACAGATAATATTTGTTTCTTCGAAGATCTTCAACTCTTCGACATCTTGGCGTTCTTCCAAAAAAGAATTATTTATATGATATAATTTTATCCACCGACTTAAATTAAATTTAAACGCTGGAGATGTTTAAATAAAAAACTCTGCATTTGTTACTTTGGGTCGTATTACACGTAATAAGATCTGATTATTTATTAAAAAGTTGTTTGTATGAATGACACACCTTATAACCGTTACATTGAAACAGTATGTTTGTGCGGCGAAAAAATCCATACTAATATTATAAATGCGAAAATCTGTCTGTCTGTCTTTCTGTCTGTCTGTTACGCTTTCACGGCCAAACCGTTGAACGGATTTTGAAATTTTAGTTGAAGAACCGGGATCAAACATAGGCTACTTTAAGACTCAGGCAAAGCTGCGGGAAACAGCTAGTATTATTTAAAGAAAAAATAAGCAACAAAATATAGTCAAAATCATAACTTTCTTTAGTGACAAGTATAATAGTAAAAATAAATGTAAACGTTTCAAGCATTGTGCGAAAGAATCCGTGATTAAGTATGCCTATTAAGTTTTTTTTTTGCGAATAGTTTCGTTAATACACCTACCTTTTGTAAGTACTGTTACTTATATTTAGAGGTGATAATGCCTTATTTAAAAAAAATTACGAACGATCGTAAGCCTACTATAACTACACTAAGTTAAGTCCCTTTCTGTCTTGTCTATTTTTGATATGAAAGAATGAGAGATGAGAAACGCGTTTCAGATAAAATGAGCTAAATGAACGTACGTTCATTTTTATGAATTAACAAATGTTTACTATAGGTAAATTTTTCGCTATTTTTGTTTTGTTTTTAGGTGAGTGTACTAACCTATTATTATAATTACTATCCAGCGTTTATAGGGAGTATACAATGAAATGGGGCACTGAGTCTTCAAGGCAAACGGCCCTACAAACCTGGATTTGGTCCATCGTCATCAATCCTCGCCTTTTCGCATTTCGAGTGGGTTCGGCTCCCAATTTTATCTTTCGCCAATTTTCCCTATTACATTTACCATATTAGTGGTCATCCCCATCGTTTTTATATCCCTTCTTATATTCGGCCAAATTGTATGGTTTATGGGTTTAGTCCACTAGTATAAACTTGAAGAATGCGTCACTTGCGTAACATCAATCTTTCATCATCATCATATTTTTGTATGGATATTCTCTACCTGCTTCTAACAGTAGATCGTTATATCCGCAACTTCACCCGCAGTTTCATCCGTGGTATCAAATGCAAAAGTTCACTTGTTTGACCTATTGCAACGGCCGTGGTCACGGATCGACTGACCACGGCCGTTGTAACCCGGTTGAAACATCGGAAGAATGAAGATATTATACACACTTAATCCTGTAATGTTATTGTTTTATTTGTAACATAGTCCTTCTCCAGTGTTAGAGTCACTTAATGATGTCTAATATTTTTGCAATTGTTACACATAAAATTAAATTATTTAAATACGATTTTCATAGCGTTGAAAATAAGTAATCAACGCGATAAAAGTCGCATTAAAATAGTTAAATATTATGTTTGCATTTAGCTCAGAGTTGCACCGGCAATTGATTATTTAACTCGAGCCCCAGTACCGGTGACAAGGCGACCCGTTTCCACGTACTATCTAATAAAATTTTCGCGATTTGATAATCTGCCAACATGATTTTCCCTAATACTAAAACAAAATGAAATTCTGTGAATACGATTAAAGTAGAATCACAGGTCAATGAAACTAGACCTTTTTCATCATCATTCATTTCTAAGCGTTTTCCTGGTTTCAGACCAAGATTCTCAAGACATAAGACATTGGCGCCTGTGTAAGGTATTATGTAATTTGGCCTATTGACAAATTCATATCGTAATTTTAATTGTCAATAAAGGCTTTGATTATAAATTTAACTAAATAAATTTATAAACAAAGCGAAAATTTATAAAACGCGATGTCTTAGTTGTAAACCCACGACACTATATAACACATTTATAAGAATTTTAAAGAATTGGCGTTGTTTTTATGACTTGCCTTAGTAAATTAAAACATCAGATAAATATTCTTCACATTATTGTAAGTACTAATTAAAAATAAAAAATAGATACATTTAACAACATCAGTCTTTTTATCAGCCGTTTTTACTGTGGTGTATGCCGTAAGTTTTAATGAGTTCAAAAGCACACTCTGCCTTATAAGTTAATAAGTTATAAAAGGTTCATTTGTAAGCAGGTACCATAAGTAAGGTTAAAACTACGTTTCTTTCCTATAACAAAAACAAAACAATAACACACTACCTCAAAAAGCGTATAACATTGAATATCAATAAAGAAACACACACAAACAAAAATAAATCGGCCATAGATATTCATAGACAGAACTTAAAATTCAAATTCGCACAAGAATAAATAATTACTTACCTACCTACTGGCATTTTAGTCTGGTTTGACCGACATTACTAAGGTTTTTTACCTGTTTCTAATTTGTATGGGGAATCACTGGCCTAACGGCACTTGAAATCAATCATGGTTCATCGTTTAGCCCGTGAGCCGACTGTTGCTACAAAATCATTATGGTGACCAATTATTTTGTAAAATGAGTCTTTAGTTATTCATGAAAATAACGTGCCTTCTTTTTTAAATTCATTACGATGTACTTAATTCTTAGATTATATAAAAGTAATAAAATAATCTGTGACTTCATAAGTTACTAATATGTCTCCTTTCTACTACGGCTCTGCATCCGTTTAGTTAAAAATCTTCACAGTTTATTTTTGTAAAATAAAGGCACAGATTACAAAATACTACATAACTGTGCTAGTATGTTTCTGCCAGTGAAGTATAATTTATTTTTGCATAGAATTTTGTGATACTAAGTATTATATGGGTAGATATAAATATAATAGGACGCTATCACTGTGACAACCAGAAGAATATTTAGCACTTCCGTCAGTTTGATTAATCTAACATCACGTAACTATGCCTATGTCAAATTGTTGAAACGGGTCCTTCCCAATTTTGCATAGATTGACAAGCTATGTTGATAAAAACAAAGACACACCCCCTTATTCATAAAAATGAATAAACGTTCAAAATGACCAAATTAAGTAATTTATATTTAGTCCCTTTCCGCTAGACGAAACATAAACTAGTTAATTTGGTCTTATTGAACGTTTGTTTATTTTTATGAATAAGTGGGTTAATCTTTAAAACGTGAGTGTTTTGCTATCTGGCTTGATATGAATAAAAAAATTCCGTTGAAATGGATATTATCTGGCCACCAACAAAACAACTCGTGCTCGCGTGACGCAGCATGAGGGCACTCCCCGAGCGGGGGACACGCGTGCGCACTGCTTATAAAACGCGCGCGCACTGAATCTGATTCATTCCAAATTCAAACTTCATAGATGCTTGTAGTGAATTAAATAAATAAAAAACAAGGGCTGTCATTGACACGTTCTAAACTTAAATTTTAAATATTTAAAAAAAGTGAAAATGAAGGCGTATTCAGTAGTCGGAAACAACAAGAAGGTCACGATGCAGATCAACGCATCGCGCCTAAAAGTAGTTGGTAACAACTGCATAGTGAGAGTAACCTGCAACCAAGGAGACATTGAAGTGATTGGTAACAACTGCATAGTGAGTGTACCCTGCAACCAAGGAGAAATCGAAGTGATCGGCAATGACTGCTTCATAGAAGTGGCGGATAACTACGGGAATATCAGTTTAATTGGCGCCAATGGAAATGTCTCACTCGGCAAGCGATGGAAAGGTGATAAGGTGAATTTAGTTGGACCCCATCGTTTGGAAGTAGCTGGAAAGCAGAAGCCGGTTGGTTACGAAGCCCAACTGTCACCAATGTCGCCTTTCAGCAAAGATTTGGACGACGTGATTGAGTCAATCTTCACATTTGTGATGCGATGATGGAACTCTTCAGTGAATTTGTGAAATGGAAATCGAAAGACTTTCTGTGTTCTGTGTTTTCAGTGCCGTCTTTAAAGAGGAATTCTCTATGCTAAGGACTACAGTGTATATAGGATGTGTAATATATCTCACCAAATTTGAATACGTTGGGAGCTGTCTCATAGCAGAGATTGTAGTCAATGGTTGATTTGTATTGGCGAGTAATTTAAATATAATTTAGTTATTAGAATATAATTTGTTTTATTCATAACTGTAATGCTAATCAGTCGCGACTACTTAGTTGTAACAGTTACTACGCATGCGCGTCATGTTATTCCCCTTTTTAATGGCGAATGTTTACTGTTCGGTCCTGAATTGTGTAAGATCCTGTTCTTTGAAATATTAAGTAATAATTGGACTTTCTAGCTTTTACTTTAAACAATTTGTTGAACTTGATCGATTTGATTTTAATAATACATAATGACAGTCATTAAGTATATTTGTTATGATTCGGTCTTCTTTGGAACACTAATAATACAATTTTCAAAGCTATAAATTCCTACTATATATAAATAGACATGTAGGAGTAGATATAGTAACATTGATTTAAGATTATACAACAATTCTTGTTTTGAATTCAAAAACTGGCTGTTTTTTTTTACTTTTAGTCCAATTACCTTGTGAGTTCGAAATTTTTCCTGAATTCTTTCCACTTTTGATGATGATATTCAGGGGTGAATGGGCAAGTTTTTTTTTTTAATTTCAACCTTACGATAAATCATACACCAGCTTACTTGCTTAGCTGAGTGTTTTCTTATTCACCTGAATACTTTTTAATTTCTACGTCATTCAAGTTACAAGCGTGATTTACGTTAGTAATTTATAGTAAGTAGTGCAATAGTTAACATAACATTCGTATTAATAATAATATATTTTTTATTTATTATTACTTAATAATTACAGTATATTATTATGTACGAAAGAATCACATTATATTGCATAAAAGTACACATACTACACTTTAACAAAAATATTTGTAAACCAAAATAAACCTTCAGTTAACATCAGACTTTTATAAACAGACTAGCAGCCCGTCCCGAATTCGCCCAGGCTTAAAGCCTTCCTCGATAAATAGTCTATCCAACGCTGAAGTAATTGTTCAAATCGGACCAGTAGTTCCTGAGATTTACGCGTTCAAACAAACAAACAAACTCTTCTTCAGCTTTATAATCTACACTAATATTATAAAGAGGAAAGATTTGTATATTTGTGTGTATGTTTGTAATGAATAAACTCAAAAACTACTGTGCCGATTTCAAAAATTCTTTCACCATTAGAAAGCTACATTCACCCTGAATAACATAGGCTATATACCGCAGACGGAGCTGCGGGAAACAGCTAGTATTAGTATAAAAGTATACATTGGACAATTCGTTAACTCTCCAAACTTCAAGCGCACGCATCAGTTAAATAGCTGCTAGTGTTTAAAGAATATAAATAAATAAAACATTTTTTACAAAAATATCGGAACATCTTTAACAAAGACTTAGCCGTCTGACCTCCGTAGCCCTTTTTACAAGGAAACCAGACCAACAGGATCATGACTTGAGATGTGTTAGTGGCCAACATTGTCAGAATTTTTCAGGCTGCCTAAAGGCATTTGACACAGCCTCACGACTTCTATCTATCGATAACAACCGGGACCAACGGCGTAACGTGCCTTCCGAAGCACGGATGAGCTCGAGATAGAAAATATATATGCCACTAAATGGGGAATTAATTTTGTACTGACTGTACCTTGTAAAATGGAACAAAAACAAATGGAGCCTCTTCTTATCATGTTCTGGCGCAGACAGATAACTCGAAAGTTTACTGATAACAAAATTTTACTAAAGAAGTAATTAAAATTCTTTGTGGAGTCATAGTCAATATTTAAAGTAAAGAAAAGCATTTAAATAGGCCAAATTTTATGATTGTTTGACTATAAAATAGTAGATTGTTAAACTAGGGTCGGATGACATCAATTCCCATACGAGGTGTTTAGGATATAATCCGAGTATGAATTGATGTCATCCACCCGCGGGGAACACTCTACTTTTCATTTCGAATATAAGGAAAGTAAAAAAAAACATTTTTCTTAAATATTTATTTAAAATTAATGGAAAAGTTCGAACAATTCGTAAAGTTTAAAGTGACATTTTTATTCACTCTATCACTTACTCCACTATTACAAACTTGGCTAAGCTGAATTTCTGTAAAAGTAGGGGATAGATTAGGTATTTGATTAGATGGTGGAATCCATGGCTGAGAATCTTTTGAAGTGGTTGGTTTAGGCGAACTGGGGAGTATATTAATGGATTCAGTCAATTTGTTCGATATCTTCGTTTTTTATTGAACAGAATCTTCAATATATCCTTCGGCGACTGTGCTGGATTTCCATCCACCGTGTCTCTTTAACATAGTCATATTTGCTCCAGAATCGGCTAATAGTGTCGCTGACGTTCTTCTATAACAATGGCCGGTATATTCGTTACAATTAGGCAAATTCAGATATGTCGCTATCTGCTTGGGCATACCTGATATTTTATTTTTACCGATCACTTGTTTATAGCATTTTCCCTTTTGATAGTTGAGAAAAAAACGATCCGTTTTTATGTTTTCTGGTCTTATTTTTTGATATTTTTTAACTATTTTCGAAAAGTCTTCTCGCACTACAAACGTGCGCTCAATATTTGTTTTTGTTTTGGTTAATTTAACAAGTAGTAATAATAATAATAAATAAAGTAAGAAACCAGACCAACAGGATCATGACTTGAGATGTGTTAGTGGCCAACACTGTCAGAATTTTTCAGGCTGCCTAAAGGCATTTGACACAGCCTCACGACTTCTATCTATCGATAACAACCGGGACCAACGGCGTAACGTGCCTTCCGAAGCACGGAGGAGCTCGAGATAGAAAATATATATGCCACTAAATGGGGAATTAATTTTGTACTGACTGTACCTTGTAAAATGGAACAAAAATAAATGGGGCCTCTTCTTATCATGTTTTGGCGCAGACAGATAACTCGACGGTTTACTGATAACAGAATTTTATCAAAGAAGTACTTAAAATTCTTTGTGGAGTCATAGTCAATATTTAAAGTAAAGAAAAATATTTAAATAGACCAAATTTTATGATTGTTTGACTATAAAAAATATTTATACTTATACGTAATTTATCTTTGTTGTAGGTACGTACAATAGGTAAAAAAATTGCAGAAAAGCTTGATTATCTTTCTGCTGATAAGAATATAGTTCCATTAAAGTACTTATGAGATTTTCAAAATCAGTCAATTTTCAAAAACTAATATTTTTTTATTCCCCTGAAAAATTAATTGATTCTGATCCACCCGGTCAATGTCTTTGTCACTCTCGGTGGACCTTCATATTTTCAACCGACTTCCAGAATTAAAAAGGTTTCCAATTCTTTTTTTTTTTTGATTGTCTAGGCAAAACGGTTCACTATCCATTTTCCATAATAAAATTAACCATGAAATATGTTGGCATATGGTAATTTAAACGAATGATATTTACGTATAATTTTTTTAACCACAACATATTTAGCATAATTGTCTTAATCATAAATAAAATCAGCATAATCATATTTAAGCATAAAATTACAAGCATAAAAGCATAATAACCTAACCGAACCTACTTTTCTGGTAGCAAGTCTTTTCTAACTTTCCTTTGTTTCACTATACACTATGCCTAAAAACATTGTGCAAATTATAATTATGTATAAATATATTAGACCTAAATATAATTATGCAACAGCACATAGGTATACTGCTAAAAATCAACTATGCCCAAGCAACCAATATTATGCCAAAACAAGTATGCCAAATTCGTTGTGCCAAAACATTTTAGGAATAAATACATTATGTCAACGAAAGGGATCCCAGGCAAAGCATGCGGCCTGCCGGATGAAGTAATTAATAATACCACGTCCCAGAAAGTATGCTCCTACGAATCACTTGACAGCGAATGCACGATCTCGATTAACCAAATCGCTCATTCGCCAATTCGAATCTCTTGAAGACGAAATCGCTTAACGACGCATACCAGAAGCACAGATTACAGAATATTATGCAATACAGATATTTTTTTTTTTTATTTATTTATTAAACATTTTTCAAAAAATTGATACAAACAACATAAGATGCATTTCACAAAACCACTGAGGTTTGTTTAGAAATAGCAGGTACATTCAAATCAAGCTAATTTAAAATCTATGATACTCATATAATAATAATAAGAAAATGAAGTAAATCTTACAGTGAGCCGGGCAATCAATCCTGATAAGAACCACAGAGATGAAGCTGCAGACAACAGCTAGTTCTACTGAATTCTCATTTCAGTCCCATTTAAGCTAAGTCATGGGCCCATACTTATTAAAGGTATAGGCATGCATGTCCAACTAAAGCTGATTTTCCAAAATTTGTATGAAATCGAGCAATGAAGGCCTACTTATTAAAGAGCAAAATCGATGTTGTCAAGAAAGTATTTTTTAAGTTTATATTTTATATTTTTGTTAGTAATACTAGTTTTTAAATCATCAGGCAACTTGTTAATCAAGCGAGGCAGGAGATAGCCAGTCGTCCTCTCACCGTAGGCATTGTTCGCGCGCTATATTTTTCATTGAAATAATTTTGTTTTAATAATGAATATTTCGTGTTCAAGTGTACCGGTAATATTTTACAATGTTGAAAGAGGCCAAATTCGTTATCGCGGAATTGAAATTTAATTTTTTTAGATACTATAGTTTTAATATTTTTAACTGTAATCTATAAATATTATTTAGGTAGGTATTATATGTTCGACCGTAGCTACTTAGGCCATATAATACATGTGATTCAGCGAGAGAGTTATACAGCAACAGTTTAACACGATATGGAATGCGATGTTTGAGGATTTGCATACTTGCCAGAAAGTGCCTGAGTTTGGCACAAACGTGATTTATGTGAAGTTTCCAATTAAGCCTGCTATCAATTATGAGGCCGAGATAGGTGTGGGACTCGACCCTTTCTATAGATGGACAGTCACATCTACCTGCAGTTGTGTTACTATGCAAACAAGCGTGTTTGTGTGCAACTAAGTGGTTGGTGTCCACCGAGGATCTTAGATATGGTGACCTTATATGTAAGAGTTTGGTTTTATCATTGTTAAGAACAAGACCATTATCGTGGCACCATCCAGAGATCGCATCGAAGTCCAGTAAGCTTTGCCCATACATTTATCGCTAATTATTAAGCACGTATCATCAGCAAACTGGTAACAGGAGTACCTTTTAACACAATTACTCATGTCGTTTACATACGATAAGAAGTGCAGGGGCCCTGCCACCGAGCCCTGTGCTGTGCCTTCGGTGACGTCAATAGTTCTACTTACCTTATTTGCAATTTTGACGACAAAAGAACGATTTTCTAGATAGTTCCTACTCCACTTTAACAGCGGCCCACGAACACCACACGCGTTGAGCTTATCAATGAGTTTATCATGGTTAAGAGTATCAAATGCGCGAGTAAAATCAATAAATAGAACTAAAACATGTTTTTTTTTCATTAAGTTGAGCATTAACTTCATCTGTAAATTTTGATAGAATATCATGCGTTCCTTTTCCCTGCTGAAACCCAAATTGGTTGTCATACAATATTGAATTATCAATATAATACTTATGTATTTGTTGACAGATATATTTCTCAACAATTTTGTCTATGTTAGAAAGAAGCGTGATTTGTCGATAAGTGCTATAATCATTCCTTTTACCTTTTTTAACTATCGGTCTAACACACCCCCTCTTCAGCGCATCTGGATACAACCCTGTTTGAACACTGAGATTAATTAAATTTGATATAGCCACTGATACACCTTTCTTTACAAATTTAATGTCTGAAACGGCGATGTTGTCAATACCAGGCGCTTTGTTCGAATTCAAATTATCTATTATCTTACCAATCTTGTCGCTTGTTGCCTTCTGAAAGTAAATACTTGAATTAACAGGGATAACATACAGCTTATCATCAATTAACTTCCTCTGGCAGCTCGAAGTTTTTATTGGCTTTTGGAATTCTGTAGCAAAGTTGTTAGCCATATCCTCAATCGCAATACCTTGGGATTGGAATGCCTTGATAACAGCTTGATCTACTGATGTTTTAATACGGCCAAGCCTTTGATTTACAATATGGTACACTTTTTTGATATTTTAAATTTTTTTTAATGTTGTTAATAAAATATAAGTTTCTATTATTTTCAAGAATTTTATGAACTTTATTACTAGTTTTATTATAATGTAGTCTTTTTTCTGGATTAAGTGGATCTTGTTTCCATATGTGGAATAGTTTATTACGTTTGCTACATAACCGGTCAATATTTTTATTCATCCATGGTGCCCTATACAACTTACTTTTTTTTTTAATTCCAAATTTTCTAACGCGGCTTTACGAGCCTCATTAATGGAACTAGAAATGAAATCATAGATCTGTTCAGGACAGTTCATATTATTGGTCAAATCCATTCAATTTTATTCAGTTCGCCAGATAATATGTTGAAGTCTACATACGTTTTATGAACATCCTGTGTTCGCTGTGTCTGCAGCCCATCGCTCACGCAGGTAAACAGTATGGCGTGGTGATCGGCCAGTACTACATCGATCGCTGCCGAGTACGGTTCTAATGTGGGAAATCGACCGAAAGCGTGATCAATACAGGATTTAGTAATAAAATAAGTCTTAGTAACCTTATTCAACTTAGTCTCGATGCGAGTATGGTCAGTGATTCCACACATCAGACCGCGCTCGTTCAGTGTTTCCAAGTATGAATCTGCAATGGATGATATAGATTTTAAATCGATATTTATATCTCCTATTAAAAGTGAGTTGTGCTGTATGTCGAAACTTGAGACGTAATTACCCAGCTCATCTATGAACAACCTCTTCCTAGCATCAGAAGATGGCGGCCTATAAACTGCACACACAACTATTTCCTGGTGATCTGATTTTAGTATGCCTGTTAAGTTTTCAAATGTGTAACTATTATATGTGATGGGTGTGAATTTGAAATATTTTTTAGTATAAATAATAACGCCTCCGCCCTTCCGTTTTATGCGTAGTTGTGAGTGCATGTTATAGTCCGGTATGTTAAATAAAGGAGCAATATTTTCAGAAATACCAGCCTCTGTAATAACAATCATGTCCAATGGATACGAACACTGGTGAATAATGTTTTCTTATGTTTTCGCGATTGTTATTCATTAAATTAATTATGCGGTTGCCCCCAGGAGGATACCTTATGAACATATCATCTGTTCGGTAGAAAATGTCTTGGTAAAAAACCACTTAAATAAAGAAGATTTGGAAGCGATACGCCAAGATGTGTCATCAGTACTACGACATAGCAAGTCGCCAAAACCGAATCTTCCACGTGAACAATATCTTGCACTCACCAACCTTCGCAAGAACCCAGACATTACTATTTTACGAGCTGACAAAGGAAATTCAACTGTTATAATGGACACCTCTGATTATAACACAAAAATTCAACAACTGTTGTCGGATGAGAATACATATAAACAAGTAAAAAGTGATCCTACTAACAAGATCGTAACAAAAACAAAAGAATTAATATTAAAATACTCCGACACATTAAACTTAGACATCACGTCGCTCGTGCCTTCCTGTGTGAAACCACCAAAATTATATGGCCTTCCAAAAATACACAAAAAAGACCACCCATTAAGACCAATTGTAAGCCAAATAGATTCGCCAACTTAACTTAAACTAGCACAACACCTGGTGAAGATATTAACACAACTTCGTGGTCATACTGATACTAATGTCAAGGACTCTTATCACTTTATCAGCTTAATTAAAGATCTACGATTAACTGATGAAGACACAATGGTCAGTTTTGATGTACAGTCATTATTTACCAGCCTACCTTTGCATGACTGTATTGATATTATCAAGAGAAGGCTTGAGGACCACTATCTACCTCAAGAGTATGCAGAGTTACTTGAGCATTGCTTAACATCAGGCTATCTCTTCTGGGAAAACAAATTCTACACGCAAATTGACGGTGTAGCTATGGGGTCTCCAGTCTCTCCCATTGTTGCCGACATTTTCATGGAAGACCTTGAGGAGAAGGCTCTTTCAAGCACCCTAGCTATGCCGAAGATGTTCAAACGGTACGTAGATGATACTTTTGTTGTACTCCCCAAAACTCAAGTCTTTGTTTTATTAGATCATTTAAATTCCATTAATAGTAAAATTAAATTCACTATGGAACCTGAGATCAATAATTCATTAGCCTTTCTTGATGTTTTAATAACTAGAAATCTTGACAATAGTATCAGTCACACTGTGTACAGAAAGCCCACCCACACAGACAAATATCTCAACGGTAAATCTCACCATCATCCATGTCAGTTAGCTACCGTAGGCAAATCTTTGTTACAGAGAGCACACGGCATCTGTGACACCCACCATCTTAAGGAGGAGCTTCACCGAGTCAAGTCTGTGTTAAGAAGCAACAATCTCAGCCTCCCACACATATGTCACAGAAGTAGACCCAAGCCGCACACAGATGATCGTTTTCCTGCCATCTTACCATACATAAAGGGAGTCACGGACAAGATTGGTAACATACTTAGGCGAGCTTCAATCAAGACCTATTACAAGCCGCATAAGAATATAAACCAATTTTTAAGACCTGTAAAATCCAATATCCCATTGCAAGATGCTGGAGTTTATAAAATTGACTGTGACTGTGGTTTATCATACATTGGGCAAACAAAGAGAAGCATTAATACTCGTATAAAAGAACATATTGCTGACATGAAAAATAGACGCTCAACCAAGTCTGCAGTCTGTGAACATGCTCTAGACAAACCCAACCACTATATGCGTTTTGATAATCCTCAAGTCCTTGCAAAGGAAAACAGATTCATTCCAAGGATGTTACGTGAAGCTATTGAAATTAAAAAAAACATCCTAATTTCAATAGAGAGGATGGATGGCAGGTACTGCCAGCTTGGGACCCAGTCATTAACTTAATAAAATCGCAAACTCGGAAGCAGACTGCAAGACCCTTAGATACTGTGAGCCAATACTGCGTGAATCGGAATAGTTCCCAATAAAAATTTCAGGCGGTAGTTTTGTAATCTTATGACATCAAAGACAAATGTTAACTTAGTCTGCCTGCGACCATGAACGCTGTAAAGTGTTTGAAACGTCAGGTGTAAATAAATAAGTAATAAACGCGATAAAACCGTATTAAAATAGTTTAATTTACTGGTGAATAAGTTGAAGTAATTTCGGGAAGTTTTTAATCCTATAACGAATATTAATATGTAAGCAGGAAAAAGATAAATATTTGTTACTAGGTAACTGTTGAAAAAAATAGTTAATGGATTTACAGTTGTAAATTTCTGTAGGTTTTATAGGTTCCATAAATTCTAGCTAACTACAATAGTATAAATTATATATATATATATGTAATTAACCACTGCCAACTTGGTCAATATCTTGAATTGATCTAATATAAATAATTTTGCTGTCATTTGTTTTTGGAACACAGATTTTGCCTTCCTTAAATCAAATATATTTATACGAGCTACCTAATTTTTGCTTAGAATTATATAATAAAGTTTTCATGTGCTTAGTTAGCGCTTCCCTTACATATATTTTATTGTTTGCCTTATCCGCGGGGGCATCAGGAAGAATTGATCCCAACGTTAGTCGCTTTGCTTTGCTAGCAGCTATCCACTGACTTTGTGCTAGCTTAGTTCTGAGCTCTGCAATAATCGGGCCTGGTTTATCCTTGCTGCCTGGTAGACGACGAGACGATTGTATATCCAGCTCATCCACTTCCAGTTTGGCGGCTACAGATGACATCACTCTTTGCCGATATCTTTGGGTGCCATCAAGTAACCCAGCAACCTCGACACAGGTCGCAAGGGTATTTTGCTCATATTGCAGTTTCCCTTGCTCTAATGCCGCTACCCGCAGTTCTAAGTTCTTGTTTTTATTAAAGAGGTCCATGTTTTTTTGTTCCAATTCCTTAATTCTACCATCCTGGCTTTTCATGTAGCTTTGAAGTGCATTAATTTGTTCACTTAGGAAATCAATTGAAGCTTCCAGATTCCCGACCTCATCTTTTACAGTTTTCTTCAACTCCCTGTTTATATCATTGGCTAGCTTTCGTTGGTCTATCAAAGGTTGGTGATTAAGTACAGTACCTATTTATTTATTTAACCGCCTTCTTTACATTGAAACGCGCCTACTTTTTTGGTTACCCCTGGGCGCCACTTAACATCAGATACCCAAATACTTATTTTTCTTAGTCAATGGGACTCCATGTGAGATGTGTGTCTGGCCGAAGTTATAGGACATAGACAAATAAATAAATTACAATAAAACCGTTCTGCCTCTCTTTGGATGCCATAAACAAGTCACAAACATTTATCGGATTAAGACATTCCGTGACTACCGACAATTTTGGCCCTCGTTTACACATTCACGATAATTACTGGCAAGTTAAAACGAGCGGGTATGACAAGGGATAGGAGCAACAAATTTTTTAGGAAAAAATGGAAATTTTTGTTTATGGTTAACAAAATCATCACGCGATTTCCGAAGTGAATCTCAAGCCGTCATCATCATGTCATAAAATCTCATTGTAGAGACCATGATTCTGTTGGCACAAGGAAAATAAAAAAAATAGATTTTTTTTTAATTATTATTATTATAATTTTCACAATATAAAATAGACACAATAATGTACTTTATCTAAAATAACACTGTTGTAAACCACTGAGGTTTGTCTACAGCGCTGATGATTGGCGCCAGTGCAACTATATACTAAAAAATATTATTGTAGTACACACAGGAAATATCGTTAATAAAAAGTAGGTTATGTCCTTATTCATCATATGTTTAGTAGTTTAGGTATATAATGTAAACAAAGACATTTATTATTCAAAAACATATATTACTCATTATAATCTATGGTAGAGACATGATCGATTACTAAATAATCACCTAAACTAAATTGAGCTTGTGTTTCAAAATAATTTGATGTTGTTTTAGAGTATACGATATGTTATGTTTGTTTAAAATTTCATACATTTCTTGTCTCTATCATCGGATTTAAAAAAATATACCTAAGTATTTCATCCTGCGTGGATATCTGTGTTCATTTAAACGACTGTGAAAGTAAGGTAGAGTAAATTACTAAAATAATATGAACTTTATGGGACCATCCATTAATTAAATAAGACAATCATACAAGTCGTTCAAAATAGGTACTAATCCTTCTCCGCCGTAGTCGGGTAAAAGTAAGCATGAACTGAAAATTAAATGCACATTGTACGCCATCTAGCGACAAACTATTGTATTAAGAAAACGTTTTATTAGTTTTCTTAACTGTAAATAGAGGGCGCTAGTAGTCATGAATTTTAAAGAAACTATAGGAAACTCTGTGAGGAAACTATTTTTATATTCCCTTTTATTATTTCTTAAATTTGCTTTCATCTTGGACAAATTTACTTTTTTCCAACTCTTCCAACTTGTGGACTAGAAATAGGTTTTGGAACTGAGCTTTAGTAAAACGTATCGATACAATATAGACTTTAAAATGCTGTGAATTGGACACCCTACACCACTTGTTACAGTAGTTATTAGGTAAATGGGCAGCGAACCACTCTTGGTCACTACACCACCTCTCCTCTATACGTTATATGTGAAACGACACGGAGCTACCTATTAAATTGATCATGTCATAGGGGAACGGCTTGATACCGTACAGTCGATAGGAGAAGTGGTAGAGAATTGTTAAATTATTTTTCGCGCACAAACACTACGTTATAAAGGTAACTTATAACGCAAGCAAAATAACTAACAGCTAATAAACAGCTATTATAAATTACAATATATTATTTTTCTTAAATAGGTCTGTTATAGGAAAAGTGGTTTATCAACCCTCTGATGTTACTTAACCCTTCGCTTGCTAGAACATAGACTACAATAAAAATTATATTGTTAACAATTTATTTGACATGGTAAAATATACTTAACAATATGGTTTCCGCGCCGGTGAAAGGTCTTAAAAGGCAATTTCCTTACGCCGATCGTCGGACTACGAAGATTTTTTATTTCCTGTTTGTTCGAACGAGCATTTTCAAAGTCTTCAGTGCTTCTACCACGAGATTTTCTTGATGCACACGCTAGCAACTGCGTTAACAATTTAGTGTGGCAAATCTGTACAGCGCCTCTGGCGGAGAGTAAGGTAAGAAATTCTATATTAAATCTTAAGGCGGTAGTAAATTCGTTTGCGTTAATAAAATCTCATGGTAAAGGTACTTACTGTTATTTAGGTTTCTATTATTCCTTTAGTCTAGCAGAACCAAAAAAAGCCGGAGTTAGTTAAGTACAAGATAGTTTTGGATTAAAATACTTGTGGAAAAATGCATACTTACATTGTTAAGTTTATTTTAGTTTGTAGTATTTTAGCTTTGATTCTCCTGATATTCTAATAAGAAATGTACCTCATGACTTCACGATAGGAATGAACAATAAAAGCACTTCTGTCGCAACTTGTACACTCTTGAAAAAAATGCACATTTGTAGTATTGGATTGGGTCTGATGGTACTAGTGGTCACAATAGTGATAACCTATTGATCGACTGAAGCACCTGTAGTAACCTATTTTTGTTTTAATTGTTGAAGTGCTTAATTTATGAAATAATATTGTAAAATGGATTCAATTTTTTTTTTTTTTTTTGGCATGACCTACAATTTTAGCTCCTGTGGGCTTTAAAATTTACAGCGGGAAGTTTGAGGAGAGGGCTGTTAACCCTCAGCCTTTTCGGCAAATGCGCAAGGGGCTCCCAGTTGGGACGAACCTCGGCCATGTGCTTTGCCTTTGTCAAGCTGCTTAAAAAGTAGAGGTATATTAGGGTCAGATTCCAATATTCATATTATTGAATATTTTAGTTAGTTCATATTAGGATACCTGTGAGCTTTAATGTGACACATCGCAATACCTTATCACTTATTTGCCCACTTTTCTTCTATTGTTATTTTAGTACTTTTGGATTTATTTTTTTTGGAAAATGTTGTGTTCGCCTTTAATTGGGTTGAATGCTAGATAAAGTACTTATTTAGAATATGTAAGATAATGTGAACATGTAACATGTAGGTGTACCTTGATTGAATAAATAAATACCGTAACTGTTACTGGGTATTAGTCAAATATTAGTCTACAGGTTCCATATTAATTTTTAGATATTATTGAATCTCATGATGATAATACGCGAACTCATTCGCAATAATCAATCTGAATACAAGATTCTTAGTAATACAAACGGCTACCTATTAATTTTAAAAGGGATTCACTTTTCCTTCAACAGGCTTAGGACTGTCAACGTTGAATCAATTCTGCTTATTTACAACAACTTATTATATTTTTTATATACAAACTTTTTGTTACTTTATATTTAATTTTCATTTATTTATATATATATATATTTAATTTTTTTTCTTTTTTCCGGACGAGTGACTGATCGCCGTATTCGCCGTGATTGCAGCGCTGCCTGACGCTGACGCGGCGGTCGCCTTCGCCGGTTGTGAAACTTATTATTTGACTAATACGTGATAACCTAATATCGTCTGAGACGCACATACTAATATGAATAATGGTTGTGTGTATTATGATACCTATACCTGTTACTAATATATTAGTCACACCTCTATTAAAAAGTCTGTTTTAGCCAAACGAACTGCTTTAAGTACTTTAAAACATTCTCGAATTTGTTACAGCAATAATTAAAATAATCTCTGTAAATTTCAAGACTTTATCGGTTCACAAGAAACAGTTTGCTGACAGACAAAAGGGAAAAAATAGCTTTAAATATTGCTCTAAAACGGTTTCAATCCATATTTACAGGATTTCATTATCTAAGGGAACCTTAAAAAGAGATTGAGGCTTCGTTGAATAAATATTAGAGATTAGTTAAGAATATAAAAAAATACGCATGCATAACATCAATTTACGTCTGTATGTAATGTATAATTTAATACTAAGAAAATACTTAATAACTCTCGAATCGACCCTCTCAAAGTGATGACTTTCTTTATGATGATTTGTAATTTATCTCTGTTGGTTTACTGAATTCAGCTTTTAAGAACATTAACGGGAAAAGGAGTGGTCTCAATTAGGCTTGTGTTTCTCTACGAGTTCGAAGCAGAAACGAGGAGATCCGTAGAAGAAAGAAAAGTCGCCGACATAGCCCAGCGGATTAGTTCCTTGAAGTGGGCGGGCACATAGCGCGGAGAAACGATGACCGATAGGGCAGTAAGGTTATTTAACGGTGACCACGAACCAGCTAGTGCAGCATTGGACATCCACCGACCGCCACCGACTAGCAAAAGGTTGCAGGAAAACGCCGAATGCAGGCCACTCCCAACCGGTCTTTTTGGAAATGATGATTACGATGACAAAGCTTATACGTATACTACACAATAAGTACATATGTTCTGTGCTACTAACATACCATGACGTGACGTCAACACATATAACATAGTAACGTATTTAAAGAGGCAATTAAAATAATTGTTTAAATTCTGAACGTTATCAAATTGTTTTTACTGAATAATTTATCAGTCGATGACGTCAAACGACGTACATTTGTTTTGACGGACTTACATCAGGTACAAAAACAAACCAGGTGCCCTGTTTTTGAAATGTATGACATATATGTCGAATGAAAATAGCTAAATATCGAACAAAAATCCTTTGATTTCGAATGAAAATTATTCGCTAACGAACGAAAATTATTCGACTCGCCGAATTTGCGTGTGTCGAACTTTTCAAAAATAGCACTCGAGAAACACAACTGCGAGTTCATTTCATTGTCTATTAAACTAGAAATTATTAAACCTAAGGAAAACCTGAAAAATTCAAGAATTGGTGTATAACACCCAACAAAGGTTTACGCCGATAAAGGTATAATAATATTTTATTGTATGAATTGCACTAAGTAAGTCATCAAAAGATCATTGTTAGTCTATTTCCATGTTACGAGGATTTGTAAGTACGACGGCTGTCGCTCTACATATTGTCATAAGCCCAATTTATTATGTGGGCATACCCTGGACTGTTAAAGGCAGATATTACATGGCAACACTAGCATGATTCAAACTTCTGTCAACATGTTATTATAATTTTAAAAATCGAACATTAACCCGAAAATGCCGCCACGCCACTTTTAGTAACACGCCCACTAACCCAGAAGGCCATATCGTCCCCAAAGTGTCATGGTCTTTAATGAAAACGCATCAAATTCCGTAATTGACGGCAGCCAGCCGCCTTGGGACTATTTATTAATCAGAAATAATAATTCACTGGTAATGTGTGCGATAGATAAGATCGTAATCGAAAGGGTAAGGACGGTGCAACAATTTCGAGTTACCGATTTAAGTTAGAGTTAATTCTGAACATTTGTGGTCTAAGTTGTAACGTAGTACACGTTCTTATATAAATATTCACAATAAAATTACTAAATTTAAAACTTAAATTTAGGTTGTAAAAAAAAAAAAAAAATATTTACATACAAAATTAATCATTAATGGTGCCGACGTCACTTCACTTTACTTATCACTAACAATGTCCAAAACACTTGCTAATCACAGTCACTTTAACTCGCCGAGGTCGCTTGTATCTCTTGTTATTCGCTCCGGATATCGCTCCTTGATCGCACTTGTAGCTCAGTTAAATTAGAACTGCCCTCCTGAGGCACATTCCGATATTTATATGGCCCGGGAAACCCGCTCCATAATTTTCTAGAAAGATCACAACTACTCCGGAATAGAGAGAGGGATACTCTCTGTCTCGTTCCCTTAGTACATACTAGAAGTGTGAGAGCGAGACAAAGCAATATGTCAGAGCGAGATAATCGATGTACTAGATCGTTCGCGATATTATTCCCGTATGGAAACACGCGACGATTGTACGAGAATTTTCCGCGGACAGCGCTACTCAAACTTCCGCGGGCCGCATTTTATTTTAATTTATTTTTGATTTCGTAACACTGCCCCCTTCTTAGAGATGCTCGTCCCGAGCATCATCATTACTTCCGTGATATTTCGCCAAGCGGTCGATGTGAACAATCTTCATTGCTCCCCTTGGTTGACGCTGTATCCGATACGTCACATCATTTAGTCGCGTTACCACCTTGTATGGGCCCTCCCACTTAGTTTGTAACTTTGGCGATTTCCCTTTCCGGCGTGTCGGGTTGTGAAGCCAGACTAGAGCGCCTTCCTCGAAGCCATTTGTATTCGACATTCTGTCGTATCTGGTCTTCATGTTCTCACTCGACTGCAACCCGTTTTCTCGAACTGCGGCGTGTATTTCTCGCATTCGGTCACGCAGATCAGAAACGTAGTTTTGAACACTTTGAGGTTCATCTGGTGAGCCTCCTGTTAGGAGGTCCACTGGCAACCGCAGCTCACGACCGTAGTTGCCATATGCCGGAGTTGCCTTTATGCTTTCGTGTTCTGCTGTTCTGTACGCTAGCAGGAACAGTGAAATGTACTTGTCCCAGTCCCTTTGATGGCTTTCCACTATTTTTGCCAGATGTCTCTCGATCGTCTGATTAAACCGTTTGACCATCCCGTCTGACTGAGGATGGTAAGCCGTGGTTCGGGTTTTGTTCATTCCCATAATCCTGCAAACTTCTTGAAAAACCTGAGACTCAAAATTCCTGCCTTGGTCGGAATGGATTTCCAAGGGCACGCCAAAGCGACAAATCACTTCTTCCACTATCTTGGTTGCAACTGTCGTAGCTTCTTGATTTGGTATGGCGAACACTTCCGGCCACTTAGTGAAGTAGTCCATGACAACCATGAAATACTTGTTCCCTGAGTCAGTGACAGGAAATGGTCCAGCTACGTCGACTGCAATGCGTTCCCAAGGTGCACCGACGTTGTACAGTCGTAGATTCCCTCGGCTCCTGGTATGTGGCTCTTTTACGGCAGCACAAGTTGTACACTTGCGGCACCAGTCCTCCACATCCTCCCGACAATGGAGCCAGTAGAACCTTTCGCGGATTTTCGTTAGTGTCCTCTTGACTCCCAAATGTCCACCGGACACGCCGTCGTGTACTTCCCGAAGAACATCGTATTTTTGTTCTTGGAACCACAATTTGCAGTTGAAACTCTCTGCCGTTAGGTTTATTCCATTTCCGGTAGAGTATTCCATTTTGTACAACGAGTCTCTAATGGTTCCGTCCGAGTTAGCTTCACTGTCATTTCTTTTAACTCCTGCCTGATACAGTGCTTACAATCTTCTGGGCAGGGTCTGCGTGACAGCGCATCCGCGTTTCCATGGGCCTGTCCTCGACGGTGTTCGATAATGAAGTCATATTCCTGAAGTTGTTCAATCCATCGAGCAACTTGACCTTCTGGGTTCCTGAATTGCAACAGCCATTTTAACGCTGCATGATCCGTGCGAAGTAAAAACTGCCTACCGATGAGGTATTTGCTGAAGTGTTGTAGCGTCTTCACTACTGCCAGTAGCTCCCTTCTTGTCACACAATAGTTCCTTTCCGGTTTAGACAGCGACTTACTGAAGTACGCTATAACAACTTCCCTGTCTTCCTGCTTTTGAGACAGTACCCCACCGATTGCGGTATTACTTGCATCCGTATCCACTATAAATTGACCTTCTGGTTGAGGGTATCCCAAGACTGGTGTTTCGCACAGATGTTTCTTCAGTTTTTCGAAGGC
Organism: Euzophera pinguis; assembly: GCA_947363495.1. NCBI lineage: Eukaryota > Metazoa > Arthropoda > Insecta > Lepidoptera > Pyralidae > Euzophera > Euzophera pinguis. Next base: position 3,755,002 of record OX376156.1, on the reverse strand, counting down.
AATTTCGCAAGCTTTATCCCAACTAAATTGACGTTTATCTTCAGTTAGTCGGTGTAATGGCTTTGCAATCTCCGAGAATCCTTTCACGAAACGTCTATAGTACGAGCAAAGGCCAAGGAATGCCCGTACTTCTGTCTTGTCCTTGGGGGTAGGCCACTTCTGAACGGCTTCCACTTTCTCCGGGTCAGTCAGGATTCCTTCACTGGTAATGACATGGCCTAGATAGCTCACTTCGTTCCTGAATAAGTGGCACTTTTTCGGATTCAATTTTAGGTTGGCTCCATGAATTTTCTCGAAGACTTGCTCCAAGTTCCGCAAGTGGTCCTCAAAGTCTCGGCCAGCGATGATAACGTCATCCAATCCTGCTACTTATCCTTCGGATGGATTTCCACTTGCCAGTACCCAGATTTTAAGTCCAATGTTGAAACCATTTCATGCCACTAAGGGTATCCAAAGTGTCATCAATCCGAGGCAGCGGGTAACTGTCCTTCTTGGTGATGTCATTAAGTCGTCTGTAGTCAACACAGAACCGCGTGCTACCGTCCTTCTTCTTTACTAGCACGACTGGTGAACACCATGGACTTGCTGATGGTTCAATAATTTTATTCCTTTCCATATCCGCCAGCAGCTCTTTGACTTCTATTTCTTTGGCTATAGGGATTCTTCTCGCTCGCTGTCGGATGGGTCTCTCATTTCCGGTGTCAATCCTGTGTTGTACTAGCGACGTTCTTCCTAAGTCTCCTTCTTGGCTGGTGAAGATGTCGGCGTAGCGCAGTAGAAACTTCTTAGCTTTAATGCTCTGCGAGTACGTTAGATTGCTTTTGCAGTTACTTAGAAGCTCCTTGACTGTAGAATCACTGGTACTCCTTGTATCTAAGCTTTGTGTTGTACTGCACTTTTTCAGCCAGACAACTTCCTCACATTTTCCAATGATGTCGCCTTTGTTTAAGGTCCTCTCTTGGTCGCCTAGATTAAGTACTCTTACTACTGCGGTGTTTCTTCCTTTTACGAGAGTCCTCGCGGTCATGAGTTCTCGAGCCGCAGGTTTATTAGCTATCTCCTCAATCAACACGCATCCGGTAGATTTCTTGTTCCTTGTTATTGGTAACTTTACTAGTACTTGGGCTTCTGCTTTCCCAGGTATGACCGTTTGCTTTAAACATGTCACTCTCCCGTTAATGCCTCCTAGGATGATGATCTCTTCTTCACCACACTTGAATACACCACTAGCAACGTCTATTATACAGTTGTACTTTTTCATGAAATCTAATCCCAATACACAATCGTCCATAATTTCAGCCACGATGACGTTGTGGGTATAAGTGGTTTCTCCCATACACATTTTCACAGACACTACCCCGGACGGGTATTGGCTAGCCGGAGGCAGACAGAAGCCGACAGTCCAGTTTCCTCATGCTTCTCATTATGGTCCTTACTAAGTGAGGTCGGACTATTGTTCTTGATGCTCCGGTATCCAGCGTCATCCTGCAGTTGATCCCATTTACAGTTCCAGATATTGCGAGACTGTTTCCGTTGCATGCCTGAGAGATAATAGTTGTCGGGGCTTCCTCCGCGCCAGCCAGTACTCGCCCCCTAGTCCTGGCTCTTACTCGTTTCCCTGGTTCCTCTCCGATGATGAAGCCTCCTGCTTCATCTTCAGTTCCTTCACGTCGTTTTCAAGCTTCTTGATCTTTGGGCAGTTCATTTGTAGGTGTCCTCGGTCGCCGCACCTATAGCACATGGATCCAGGTCTCTTCCTAAGCGGAGCTTTTATTTCCCTAACTTCCTCCATTACTTCGCGAACTTTGTGAGTCGCGGAATGACGAATGTCATGTCTGACGGCTTCCACCTCCAAAGCGTGGGCCAGTGCATCTTTCAATGAGGCATGATGGTTTAGCCTTACTGCAGCTCTGACTTCCGAATCTTTGATGCCGTCGACGAACGCCTGCACGGTGTTGGACTCAAGCATCTTCAAATCGGCCCCCGGATACGCCTTGCGGACGAGTTTTTCTATTTCCAGCGCCCATTGCTGCAGACCCTCTCCTGAGCGCTGGACTCTGTCGCGGAGTTGAGCGCGGAAGACGTGCTCCAAATGCCGTTCCTCGTATCGCGACTCCAGTGCCTCCAGCAGGTCCTTGAATCCACTGCCCGACGGAAGAACCTCCAAGACCGTCAGAGCCTGTCCTCGGAGTGCGACGGTGAGAGCTGTCAGGCACTGTTCATCTGTCCATCCGTTAGAAGCTGCGATGGACTGGAACTGTTGACGGTATGCGGTCCAGGACGAGGTTCCGTCATATGGCGGCAGTTTCACGCTTGGTCCGTGGTGGGCAATGACTGTTCCGCCACATGCAACTGCTACTCCCGTTGTTTCAAGGCGCACGAACTTCTTCTGTAATGTGGAAAGGTCCGTCTTCATATTTTCCATGTCGTTCCCCAGAGTCGTGATGCGTTCCTCCACCAAATCAACATCCTTGCGCAATTTGGTAACCACGCCACTAACTTCACCAATAGCTGACAGGAGTTGTTGTTGAGCCTTCTGTTGATGCTTCTCCTGCATTGTAAATTTGTTGTCCAGCATTCGCATCAATTCCCCAAAATCAAAGATAGGCGCAGCCTGGTGGGCGTTGGACGTGGTCTGGTTGGTGTTGGACGTGGCCTGGTGAGTGTTGGGCATGGCCTGGTGGGCGTTGGACGTGTCTTGGTAGGCGTTGGACGTGGCCTGGTTGGTGTTGGACGTGGCCTGGTGGGTGTTGGACATGGCCTGGTGGGCGTTGAACCTGTCCTGGTAGGCGTTGGACGTAGCCTGGTTGGCGTTGGACGTGACCTGGTGGCCGGTGGCCGCGGTGGGAGCGGCCTGGTCAGCAGATCCAGTAGAACTGGCTTCCGTAGCTCGCCCTCGTCTTCACACCCTCACTGGTGACGTCTTCTCTCGGAGTCAATGGCATCTCTAAATCCACTTATGACACCAATTGTTACGAGCTCGGGGTTCGCAATTTGGAGAAAAACACCTGATGACTCTTAAAAACGTTTATTCCCACAAGGATGGTCGCCGACGTCACTTCACTTTACTTATCACTAACAATGTCCAAAACACTTGCTAATCACAGTCACTATAACTCGCCGAGGTCGCTTGTATCACTTGTTATTCGCTCCGGATATCGCTCCTTGATCGCACTTGTAGCTCAGTTAAATTAGAACTCCTGAGGCACCTTCCGATATTTATATGGCCCGGGAAACCCGCTCCATAAGTTTCTAGAAAGATCACAACTACTCCGGAATAGAGAGAGGGATACTCTCTATCTCGTTCCCTTAGTACATACTAGAAGTGTGAGAGCGAGACAAAGCAATATGTCAGAGCGAGATAATCGATGTACTAGATCGTTCGCGATATTATTCCCGTATGGAAACACGCGACGATTGTACGAGAATTTTCCACGGACAGCGCTACTCAAACTTCCGCGGGCCGCATTTTATTTTAATTTATTTTTGATTTCGTAACAATATAATTCTTAAAAAACACTTTAAATCTATTTTAGGCTGAGAAGTTGGTCAATCCAAGAAAGGCTGATTTCGCTCTTGTTACCGCAACATGACGCGTTTTTTCTATATGGGCAGTTCGAGTCCTTTTGTTCTGGACACTTCGCCCGGCCGCATCGGCCACGTCCAGTTTTAAATTGACTGATTTCGAGGCATACGTATATATTGCGTTCTCATCTCAGTACGCTCTTCATTATATATAGTGTGAAAGTATATTAGTTATTTTTTTCTCCTCAATAAGTATCATTTGAGACATCTGAGTGACTGTACTCGTTATAAAGATAAATAAAGTATATTTAGCAAGTGATATTCAGACCTGAAATTCGGGTTTCAGTTTCGGACTTCAATCCAACAAGAATATATTTACTCGTGGACTGCTAGCAGCCTACTCCAGTACTGAAAGGCCGTCGCCAACTGGCCATCAGCAAATTCTCCACAACTGCTGGATTCCCAGGACAGTACCTCTTTGCCAGAGAAGTCAGACATAGCCGCATAGAAGGGCCTAACAATCCACCCCTGTATTTTTATTGTTTAAGTAAATTTATTTAAAAAAAATTTAATTGTAGTGACGGTGTTGCTCTTTTTAGCTCCTCACACACAACCCCGTCATAAAGTGTTTCTCAATTTTTAAACATGATTTAAACTTATACTCGTAATATTACTACTTATTTGTAGCTTTTAAAAACAGATATTAAAGAGTTTCATTATGGTATACCGTTTCCGTATCTTAAGCTTAAAGAAATTCCTAGAGCTAGATGATGCCGAAGTCGTTGAAGCACAAAGGCCTTACCTAACTGGACATAATAGGTGAGTTTTGTATTGTTTCCCATCTTTAAACTCTAGTTTAAAGGACTTCATTGACTCACGTACTTGTTTGGAGGCCTAGAAGAGCCGGGTGACCTCATAGATACAGTTTAGCTGAATTCTTAGAACTAGATGACGCTGAGGTCATTAAAGCACATGGGCCTTACTTAACCAGTTAAGTAAGGCCTATGTGGCCTAAGTATGTCCAGACAATAGGTGAGTTTTTTATTGTTTCCCGTCCACAAATTTAGTACCAATGACTACTGACTTATGGTGATGAGGCCTTGAAGAGTCAGACGACCCCATAGACACAGCTTAGATAGATAGATATATTCTTTACTGTACCATTCATATAGGCTTATATCAAAAGCCCTATTTTTTTTTTCATTAAGGAAGCCCTTTATTTAATTTTCCGACAACGGAAACACCTATGCGCAACCATAAGATTTAAATACCGCAGACATAAGCGACTGTGTTAACATTTTTGTAAAGAAATTTGTAACGTGCCCCTGGGGAGAGTAAGGTAACTATGATATAAGTACAATAGAGAATTAACTAACTACATAACTAAAATATTCCATGCAAAATATTAACTGTAAAGGTATAGACTTCTTAAATTAACCGTTAAACTATTGCTTAATTTAAACTGTTGATTAGAAATGTCACTTGGCCGACATAGATTTTTAATCCACGTAACCACGCCCCTATGTTCAACTCCCAAGGCGGGAAAGAGTTAGCTTTTTAATTAAGGTAATCAGTTAATACGAGGCGCGGCTGTGACTTCACCATCGTTTTTTGACTATAGTCACTTTTTGTCTATACTTTTGTTTGGTACCTTTGTGGTTTGTCATATTTTTAATTTGGTAGTTTTGCATATTTCTGGTTAACATGACAGGTGGGGTAGTTTTATTTTGCGTGTTTTACATTTGATTGATCTAAGTTTGTTATTTCTTTAAAAAACTGTTCTATAGTTACTCACAACACAAAGAAAGATTTTCTTTAAAACGAGGAATTTTTTACAAAAAAGAAACAAAAAAAGTTCCGTGTATCCAAAAAAAGTACCCGTCAGATTTCCTTTGTTGAACTTATAACATGATATAAATTAATGAAAACTAAACTTGACTAAAGCTGATTGCGTAATTAATTTAAGTGTTGATCTTATATAATTTAAGTGATTTGTAAATTAATATAATGTAACTATTGTATTTTAATTAATATAGTAACTAACTGTATTTAGTAACTATAAATAAAATAATCATTAAATAGGTTAATAGGTAATCTTGGTTGAGATAAAATTGTTAATTAAATTTTAATTTCATTGTTTAAATCCCTAATTAATTAACTTTTATTGGAACGATTAATCAACAAAATGATTCGTCAAAAAAAAGAGAGATGCACTGATAGAAAAACTATTCTTAAAAACATTACGTAACTACCTCTAACTGTAAAAAAAAAAATTAAACAATCATATTTTTTTTAATTACTTACGTGGGAAAATATAGGAGAAAAATGTTTAGAAAAATAAAGTAACATAAGGGGGCGAGACTAATTAAGTTAATTGATTTTACTTGAGTCACAGAATAAGTTACTGTGACGTGGTTTATTAGAAAAAACATTAGGGTTAACTAAACTTGCAAACTTAGAATTATTATTAATTAAACAATCTACAATTCACAAAAACAAAAAGGCAGGTTCCACCGAGATTTGAACTCGGATCGCTGGATTCAGAGTCCAGAGTGCTAACCATTACACCATGGAACCGCTTGACTGCCTGTTCGAAATTAGCAGTTGCTTTCGGACATTCGGCATGTGAAGCGACTTTCACTTTCACTTGCTAAAATAACGTGTCTCTACCAAAATAGAATTCGTTGATATTTCTGTAATTTTAGATCTTTGGCTCGGTTTGCTTTTGTTTTATAAAATGATTATTGCTCTAATTTTAATAGCGCTTATTTTTAAGTGCATTCATTCTATTTTTCTTGAAATTCCAGAAGGCGAAAACATTTTTTGATCTCATTCAATTTTTAAACTAATCGCTGACTTAATAGCTCGTACTTACAATTAACAAAGTACACAAAATTAAAATGTACCTTTATCTGACATCCATGGGTAGAATGAGAGTACCAGGCATTTATTTTAAAGGTGGATATACCTATTATTGACCGAGCGAGTAAAGCGAGCGAGGTCTCCATTTCAACTTGGCCAAAAATGCTTTGGTATGTCTGTGTGTTCTCCTCTAGAGGTCGCATTTCTCAACCGATTCCCGTGAAATTATGGGAGCAGGTTCTATAAACATATGAAAATCGATAGTCGAGCCATTTTTTGGAAATGTTTGAAAATGACGGAGTTGGCACAATGGACCTAAGCGCCTCTAGATTTTATGGCTCTTACGACCATTTTGTTTGTGTTTGTAGTGACAACGAAATAACAAAGGAATTTTATTTTCTATTATGACATACAATAGACGTATAATTTCACCAGTATTGTCAAAAGATGAATAGTCCAGTTTATTTATAATGAGATCTGATCGACTTAAGCGTATAGAGTTGAAATCTAACCGGAAGGTGTTCTCTTTTTAGTTCAATGTATTAATTTTTATTTTGCGACCGGTATCTTGAAGTTTATTTTAAACGTTTTTTAAAAGTACGAGTATACTTATTTGTTTTCTCGGGAACTATGTAACTAGTACAGGAAACATTCGTTTGGTCTACTTTACCAAAGTTACCAGATTACCAAAATTTTATAAGAATTCATTTTCATAAGTAAACAAAAAAATTTTTTTTTGACCATCTTTTATTGTGAGACCAAAGTAAACGAGTCTAAACTCGCTGGGATTACGTTGTTTCATTAAAGAGTTCCTTTGACCGCTTTCCAGCTTCATCATCAGACCAGCTCCAAGTCATCTTAATATTGCATGCCACATGATATATACTTACATGTGTGCAAAATTTCAGCTTAATTGGAAACCGGAAAGTAGATCAAATTAATCTTACGTGATTTGACCCTAACATACTTATGTACATACATAGATTGCAAGTTAAAAAAAAGCTGGTAAAAGAAAAAAAAATACTGAAAATGATTAATATACGTGGGGCGCACTATAAGTTTCCGGAATGAATATGAAAAAATACTATTAAAGGTACAAAATTAATTTATTGTTTTTCAAAATAATCTCCCTTGGCGTCTATGCACTTTTTCATTCGATGAAACCAGTTTTGAAAACTTTTGTGCCACTCCTCTGTGGTGACCTCTGAAACGTGTTTTTCATACTCCTCGACAGCCTCTTCTGGTGATGAAAATCGTTGACCGCGTAATTGGTTCTTAATTTTTGGGAACAGAAAAAAGTCACAAGGTGCCAGGTCGGGACTGTATGCAGGATGACTCATGAGTTCTACATTTTTCGCCTTCAAAAAGTCGTTTGTCTGTCTGGCCGTGTGAGAACTAGCATTGTCGTGGTGCAGGATGATACGGCGTTTACGATTATTTTTACGGAGTTCGTCAATAACTTCCGGCAAACAAATGGTCGTGTACCAGTCACTATTCACTGTACGACGATTCTCTAAAGCAACAGTAGCCACGTGTCCAGTTTTATTAAAAAAAGAAGCAATCATCCGCTTAGATGCACTTTTCACGCGCGCCACTTTGGTTGGTTTCGGCTCATCTTGAAAGACCCATACGCTCGATTGCTGCTTTGTTTTGGGATCGTAGCAATAAATCTATGTTTCGTCACCTGTTACTATGTCCCACACCAAATTTGACGCACCTTCGTTGAATCTGGTAAGCATGGCACTGCACCAAGTGACGCGGTCCGTTTTTTGAGCCTCGGTCAAGTTGTGTGGGATCCACCGCGAGCACAGCTTTCTCACACCCAAATGTTTGTGTAGGATTAATTGTATTTGACTCATGCCTATTTCTAAGGATGCGCGAATTTCATGGTAGGTCACATGCCTGTCTGTTTCAATCATACGGCGCACAGCATTGATGTTTTTGGCCGACCATCGCGAGATTCGTTACTGAGATTGATACAACCACGCTTGAATTCTGCAAACCAGCTATAAACAGTTGTCTTGCATGGTGCCTCATTGCCAAAAACTGTTTCAAGCCTAGCGATTCTCTGTTGAGCTGTCAAATTACACTTAAAATCGTAGAAAATCATACTACGAAAATTTTCCCGAGTTAAATCCATGTTGATGCAGCTACACACAATTTTTTAAATGGCGCCACAAGGTAAAAACAAAAGACAGTCAGATGAAACAAACTGCATTCTACAGCCAAAGAGTTCTATTTTCAAATGTTGCAATAAATTTTTAAATATTGTATATGTAAGTGGCCAGTTCCGGAAACTTACAGTGCGCCCTATGTATAATGGGATCAGTGCCTATTGCCGCTGTCACGCGCTAAAGAGAGCACATGTTCTAGGACTCAATTTCCTTTTACATTAGCATGGACAGTCACCATTCATAAGTCACAGGGATTGACTTTGCCCAGGGTAGTGGTCGACCTTGGGTCTAGAGAACTGGCTGTACGTTGCTCTTACTTCGCAATTTCTCGCGAAGACTTACTGATGTAATCTTGGAGCCCTTCGATTTTGAACGTTTGACAAGAATCAGGTCTATGAAACTCCTTCTGTTAAGAACAAAGAGGAAAAAAGACTAAAAAGATAAGCGGAACGAACATTATCAAGATTTTAATATTCAATGAAAAACATATGGTATGAAAAGTTCCTTCGATCTGCAATCTCTATAAGCTCGCGAGGTCTACAGCTCACAGAGCCACTGGTAAATAGTTACCATACAGGACACGGCATTCAATCGTTATTAACATAAAAGTGAATATCGTATCGTATGCCCAAAGTTCTTCAATCATTCTTAACCCTTGACCGGCAGCTGTCAAATTTCAAAAACGGAACATCCAAACGCCACAGATAACATCTGAATAGGGTAAATTATTGCGAAGTGGCGAATAGTCCCGTGGCGCCTCCCGTTTGCCTCATTGTAACTCGATAAGATATTTATTGGCGGGAAACATTTGAAAATGGAATCGCTCCTTGGCGGGCGAACGTCGCCATAACGGGCGCACGTCCGTTGGCATTCTACATTTTTATTTTGTCAATATTTAATGTGATGGCCAGGAAGATGCCACAGGGGGTGTATGAAAGAGTTTAGATGGAAATATGTTCAGAAGTATCAAAAGACTTCGTGAACGTTTCGAATTAGTGGCTCTCCTGCCCCCATAATATCAAATACTAACCAAGCTAGGACTAATCTAATTTCCGCAAGTGTTTGTAAAACCAGTTAATAATATATATAATAATTAATAAACATGCGAAATGTTCTCAAAGAATAATTTAATGAAGATCCAATCATATAATACAAGGCCAGCAAAACAAGAAATTAGACTTTCGTTCGATATATTTTTAGTTTAAGAAATAAGTCAATTTTTTTTTTAGCTTAGTATTAAAAATAGCATTGCAAGGCAGGCCACTATGTGTTGGCATGACAATCTTTCTTTGTCCATCATTTAACAACTTCATCTGTAAACTGATCTCCTTTTCATACATTTGCCCCAGATGTGTATTTACGGCTATAGATATATGTAGAGAACATAATATGCATCACAATCTTTCTATAACCACCTCTTTTAGGTACATCTGTAAACGGATCTTCTTTATATAATCATTTGTGCCAGAGGTGTCTTTACGGCTGTAGATATAGAGAAGAAAAGGTATATCTCGAGATATATCCCTCCATTCTATCTCACGTACAGTGTCCCAGTCGCGTCCACGGAATACATTTGCCGGAGCGCTTAGCGACCGGTATAAAATATTGTTTTTTGCCAATATCTGAACAGGGAAAACACCTACAAGCTGAATAGTCCAGGAGCGGGGGACGAATTTACTTTATTTTCTTTTTTCGCAGCCGCTTTATTAATATTTTCTTTATAAAAAATAGAGCAAGACCTACATCAAAGGCGGTAAGCTTTTCAATGTTAACAATTACAATAGGTAGGCATTTCTTAAGGTATTTTCGTTTGTGTCGAAATAATAATATTTTTTTGTAAAATGAATAAGACCTAGCCGTTGCTAAAGCAATAGGTATCTCAACGCTCATGGAATCAGTAGAAGAAGCTAAAGTTGAAGCAGCGTAGAAAAGTCTTAATTAAATATATTTTCTCTTTAAAAATACATACTGATGTCATACACTTTAGTTCATTAATTTTTTTCTGTTTCCATTTTAACATTTTGCTCTTTTAGTTTTTATCGATTTTGGGATGATTTAATCCATATCATTATGACGTTCCAATAAGTTAATTCAGTATAACTCTAATAAAGATAACATTGATATGATGTTTTCGTAATGAAGGAATTAACTATTAAAAAGTGTCATATTTTTGATAAGGATTAACCTGCATTTTCTGCATATCAGAATTGGTAATTCATTTTCGTAATAGCCATATCTTATCACAAGAGAAGAAAGGACTTCTAGACTATTAAAATATAATTAAGTTTAGATGGATTTATTTATTTAACTTTATTACATAACATGCAAATGCGGACTTGAAGTGTCATCTTAACAAAACGAATATTGACGTTTTATCTGTGTCAAAATATATGCTGTATTATGCTGTATCAAAATGAATGTGAAACAAGAAAATTTCTATTTTCTTACCTAAAGGTGAGCTGCTCTCTTGTCGGTCTAGATCCTTCCAAATCTTTTCAAATCAAATCAAAATCTCTCTATCTTTCGCTAGCTTTTTCACAGAGTTAATATGCAAATTTTTTATTATATAATTATATCTCACTAATCAGGCACTAACACATGTTTATTTCAAGACAGAAACAATTTAATTTCAGTATCACTATAATAAGGACATAATAGGTAGGATTGTTTTTACGCAAGGCTCGAAGCAAGCAGGCTCCCAGACTATCACCACTGGAGTTAGGTGGCAATATGAAATATGAAAGCGGCCGCGGTATCCAGTCGCCTATTGATTGATGCGCTGAATATTTCAGAGGACTTACAGGTCAGAAAAACGTTACCTTTCTGGCTTGCCTATGAAGAAAAAAATACCTTTTCCAAATTGGAGAGGATTTTTTTTTCTCTTAAATTATAAATTTTTCTTTTGTTAAAGTAGTATGTAGTTTTTTTTCTGCTGAATTCGACTTAACAAAATTACATGAGATCAACTTAAAAGGCAGACTCGACCATGCAGGATTTCGTGTTACAGTTACCAAAAATATCTAACGAAAATTATGTACCATTGGGATCAGGTGACTTAGTACAATTTTCCATACTTCTTCATTGGTCCCTCACTGCTGAGGATCGTGATCACGTAAGAGTTTTAAGCTCTGCGATTCTCCGAACTATGGACTGTTCTATATCCACTGCTCTCTGCAACCTTCTTCACACTGTTGATCCATCTCGCTTCCCCTGTTACATTTATCTACTACACTAAATATATATATATATCTCCATTTCGATCTATCCTGCGCCACCTCCTGTCAGTCATCGGCGTGCAGCTCGCACAGATTCTTCCGTACCTCGTCAATCCAGTGAGGCCAAGGCCATGGAGCAATTACAAAGAGGAGATGCCGTTTGAAATGGCGCAGTGATGTGATCATTGGCGCCTCGCCGGCACAAAGTGGGCGGAGCTAGTCATTGCTCGTGCTCCATGGTTGGAGCCACGGCCGAAACCAAGCACCCCGCACGTCTGCCTTCCGCCCCGTGTAACCTCACAAATACTTTCTTACAAAACGCTTATTACGTCATCTCCTCTTTGTAATTGCTCCATGGCCAAGACTCATTTTGGGTCGCTGCGCCATCTTAGTAAGTAAGTATACTAAATTTATGGTAAAGTGCGCCCATGCATGTTCGCCCCGAGTCAAAATTTTTCTGCGATGCGGTCACAATATAAATTGTTGTTAGTATAAACTTGACTATAGTATACTATACTAAAAGGACCTGTACCACTTTGATCACGTCTCGAAAAACAAATGAACCCTCTCCAATAGGAATTCTTCTCCGCGAATCAGTCACGTTGACAGCGACAAGTATTTACGAGCCTTGGCTATGGAAAAAGTTTGCACTACCAATTTTTAGGGATCCGCTGTTAAATATAGAAACGGAACATTATTGTGTAGGTATAATGTTTGCTTATGAAGTCGCTTATTATTCTTGTGAAGTCAAAATGGCTATTGAATGCACTAAGTATATTTTTGCCCAATACTTTGCCACCTCTAAAGTGCATGGGTCGGGACTATCGTACAAAGACAAAAATAATCAGCGGAAACCTCCTTCAAAGGTGTGGAACACACTTAGCCACTTTTATTTTTCATTTAGCGCAATCGACGCGACAAATGGTCGGCGGACATGACCGTACCCGCTTTCCTTATTGTCTTGCGGAGCCCTAAAATTAAATTTAGAGATTGACGGAGACGGATGCTTTAGTTAAAGGATTTTTTTAAGAAGTTTTATCTTTTGGTTATTTTTGTTCAGTTTGTAATTCTTAATTCTTTCATGGGATATATAGGTATTATATAAAGAGATAATATTATACATTTTATTGTATCAATCACATGTTTAGGTGGGGCTACAGTTTGGAGGATTCCAACCGTTCTTTTGTCTCTGCCCAGACTATGGTACATCTTTTGTTAACTGCCTCCATGGTCCAGTGGTTAAGACATTCGCCTTTGACCCGGGAGTGGTGGGTTCGAGTCCCACCGGCAGCATACTTTATTTAGTTGTTTCCAGTTTCGTTAGGACTTTGCAGGCTTGAATCACCTGATTGTCTGATAATAAAAATGCCTCCGTGCTTCGGAAGATACGTTAAGCCGTTGGTCCCGGCTGTCATTTGGTAGTCGTTTAAGAAACCACGTCAGAGGCTAAGACGCGGTTCCGGACAACTGTGGTACCAGGGTGTACCTACATAGTCGATAGACAATGTAACCTACACGAAATGATTGTCCGTCAGAGTTCTAAAACTATATTTTACTCCATGATTTTCTCTCTCTCTCTCTCTCTCTCTCAAGAGTAACACCGGTGAGTTATCGAAGAGTAATCGAATATTTTTTTTGGATATAATCGGCGAGTCCAACGATTTTCATTCGACTTTCAAAAATAATTCTTCAGCGCTCTCTTAGACCTTTACGAAGCCACTGAAAATGGCTTCGCGCGTGAATACCAATTTTCAGTCGCATTTTAGTGATGAAGTCGCAATAAAATCGTGTTAAAAGGACAAGTATCCTATCTTCATGAGCGTTTTTCCTTTCTTCGTCATGCAGGAGAAATTCGTAGATGTCACCGTAAATTTATCTTAACTTCTTATGCTCATAGCACTGTCTCATATTCTTATTCTTTCTCTATTCAAGCAGTCAGGTTATGGAATTCTTTACCACCTAGTATTCAAGAGTCCCAAACTGTTACCACCTTTAAGAAGCGAGTTAGAAATCACTATTTGTCCTTAAATTCGTAAGTCATATTAAATTTATAAATATTATTTATACTTATTGTATTTATAATTAAGTTTATTTGTATGTATTATAGATTATTAGGCTGGGGAAATAGTCTTTTCGCATATACGAGGGTCAAACTGAAAGTTCTTAGAAAATCAAAAACTGAGCACACTAGCAAGTTATTCCTTTTATTACATCTTTTCAAAATAGTGTCCTTTCACGTGAATACAAATCTGCATCCGATGAAACCACTGAGAAAAGCACTTTGCCCACTTGTCTTTAGGGGTCTCTTCGACGGCGTTTTGAAACGCAGCCACTACTTCCTCGGCGTTTATAAAACGTTTTCCTCGAAGTGTTTCTTTTATTTTCGGGAATACATAAAAATCGCAAGATGCGAGGTCGGGGCTATATGGCGGGTGACCTAGTAATTCCACGTTTGATGTCGCCAAATAGTCGATCGTTCGCCTGGCGGTGTGCGACGAGGCGTTGTCGTGGTGAAGGAGGATCCTACTTCTCCCGAACTTTTTCCAAGACAAGTGGCAAACAATTGTTAGTATACCACTCTGCAGTAACTGTTTTTCGATCCTCTAAAACAACTGTCGCGTAATGTCCGGTCCTTCCAAAGAACGAGGCTACCATCTTTTTTCCCACGCTTCGACCTCTCTTCACTTTAGTTGACAACTCCTCGGAAGGAAACACCCACTGAGCAGACTGTCTTTTGGTTTCGGGATTATAACAGTAAATCTAGCTTTCGTCACCCGTAAGTATGTCAAACACAGCATTTGAGTCACCTCCGTTAAATCTTTGAACCATTTCACGGCACCAATCAACACGACGGATTTTTTGGGCCTCGGTCAAATCGTGAGGTATCCACCGGGCACAAAGCTTCCTGACCGCTAAATGTTCATGCAGGATTTTGTGCACATGACTCATACCGATGCCTAAACTTGCCCGAATCTGCTGATAGGTCACTCTTTTGTCAGTCTCTATCATACGCCGCACAACACTGATGTTATCTTCAGTCGTCGCCGTAGAAGGCCGTCCCTCACGCAGATCATCGGTGAGATTAGTGCGACCACGTTTGAACTCATTAAACCAATTGGAAACAGTGGCACGAAATGGGGCTTCATCGTGAAAGGCCAATCGAAGTCTATCATAACTTTCTTGTTGATTTAAATGACAACGAAAGTCATAAAAAATCATTGCACGAAAATTTTCTCGCGTTAAATTCATGCTGACGTGACAAAGACAATTTTCAATTTGCCGCTAAATCGTAAAACAAATGACAAATAAAATACATACTCAATAATATTCGCACAGAGTTCCATTTTCAAAATTTAAACTTATTTTTTTATTATACTGTTTACAAGTGGTCAGTTCTTAAGACTTTCAGTGTCGCCCTCGTAGTATGTATGAACTTGTATTAAAATCTCTCGGGCTATATACTATTTGTATCTGGCTGTTTTTAATATCATTAAAAGTTTAAATTTTAAAGAAGATAATTCCAAATTCAAATTAGGAATATGTGTGATTTTCATTTGTTTTTCTTACTGTAAAGATGAGTGAATCTAATGAAGAAATTCGATACATTTTGAAATTTTACTACAAAAAAGGTAAAATTGCAACGCAAGCCGCGAAAACAATTTACGATATTTATGGATCTAGTGCAGTGTCTGTGACAGTAGCACAAGTTTGGTTTAAGCGTTTTCAATCCGAAAATTTTGATGTCAAAAATGCACGTCGCTCTGGTCGCCCTATTACGGATAAAACGGATGCCATTTTTGAAAAAGTGGAGCAAGATCGGCACATCAGTAGTTACGACGTGGCTGAATAACTGGGAATTGACCACAAAACAGTTTTGGCGCATTCGAAATAAACTGGGTACACAAAAAAGCTCGATATTTGGGTACCTCACGACCTCACTGAAAAAACCTACTAAACTGTGTAATCATTTGTGATTCTATAATACGACGTAATGAAACCGAACACCATTTTTGAAGAAGCTGATAACTGGTGATGAAAATTGAATCACGTACGATAAGAACGTGCTAAAAAAGTCGTGGTCAAAGGCCGGTCAAGCTTCACAGACTATGAAACCAGGGTTAATTCGCAACAAGGTGATGCTGTGTGTGTTGTGAGATTGGAAGGGCATTATTCATTATGAGCTGTTACCACCAGGCAGGACCATCGATTCTGACCTCTACTGCGAACAACTTATGAGATTAAAGTAAGAAGTTGAAAGAAACCGGCCGGAATTAATCAACAGAGAGGGTATGGTTTTTCATCATAACGCTAGACTTCACACATCTTTAGCCACTCAGCAAAGCAGTCTTGACCTTGCACCTTCAGATTTCCACCTGTTTCGGTCTTTTCCAAATTCTTTACGCAGTGTCAGGTTCACATCATTGCCAAAACCACTTGTCGCGGTATTTTGATCAGAAGCCTCAAAATGTCTTTCGCAATGGGATCATGTCCCTACCTACAAGATGGCAAAAAGTAATCGAACAAAAATGGCACCTACATACTTTAGTTAAATGTAAATAAACTATATTAAAAATGTATTGAATTTTTTTAAAAAATGCGAAGAAACTTTTCCCCCAACCTATTACTTGAGATAATTATTTTTTGTACGCCACTTTGTCTCTTTCTTTCAAAGTTCCTGTCACGGGTCAACTGGCAGAAATTTATTTAGAAATAAGTAGCACCCTTGTACCAAATTTTCCTAATGTTAGGTTTCCAATGTATATTCGCAGTGTGTACATGAAAAAAATAACTAGAACTTAAAATAACAAAAATAGTGGTACTTATAGTTTCAAAGAAAACATGTTATTGTAGATGAAGGAGCCCGTTTCACAGCTTTGCAACCCTCAACACCATCCAGACCGATTTGTCTGCGAGCCCCGGCCCTTTTAATAAAATATTTAACGCTGAGACAGATTACTTACCGCGAATATTGTTCTTTGTGACCATAGAGCACTAATCTAGTTAGTAGACGTGGAACAGAAAAATAGTACCTGCACGAAACATGGAAGCCGAGTACACTAGGCTATTAACACTAAGTGATCCAATGAGTGGATTTATATCACAAAGATTCACAAAAGAAGCCGATGTCCTGCAGTGAACTGAACACGATCGCTAACAAATATAGACACCCGCTCTTCGCTTATCTGTCATAAGAAAGTTGTAGAAGTAAAAGTCTCAAATTCAGAATTAAAATTTGGCTTTGGTGGTAGTTTTCACCAAAGACCAAGGCCTCTCCTAATGATTTCCAAAATGATCGGTTGGCAAGAGCAGCCTGCATCCAGAGTTTGCCTGCGATCTTCTTTTAGGTCGTCTGACCAAATAAAATGTATAACATTTAAAAATATAGAAGACCCACGGCAATTAGTGAAACTATATTTTTTAAATCCGTTGGCCGCTTTTCGCAAAACGTGACTTTACCATCGCAGGCAATTTTCCTGAAGTGAAACCCTCTCTCTACATTAGCAAGATATGACATGTATTGTCTATTTGTCTGTGGTCAATGTTCGTATCACAACTTCAGTATGTTTGTCCCTCCGGGTCACAGTTCAGGAGACATAGACAAATCCTTGTGTATGTGAGTGGTGTGGTTGATTTATTTAGATTTCTGAGTGCGGTGCGAATCTAAATAATGAATAAAGTAGGTTATGGAGTTGGAAAGACCGCCAAAACTCTAAACTTATGTGCAAAACAAAACGTTGAATATTTTAGGTACTAAATATATCTAGATTATTCAGAGTTACAAAAATCATTAAAAAATCTATGAGTATCTGTACTAAGTAATACATTATTTTTTTGAGTCCAGCAATAAGCAGAAGATCCATTTTTTCAATAGCCAGTCACATCGCTAATCGAATTTCTAAAAATTCTAATTATCTTGAAATTTACTTTTGTTTTCATAAATCTATATTTTCTGTGGATTAAAAAAAAAAATCATCGAATTTCCAAAGTGACTGGCTGAAATCCATGTGTAAAAAAAATCGTGCTAATCGTCATCTAGCTAATGTGATTGCGCTCAGGTGCGCGACCAGAGTATATTGCTCGCTGAGCGATTGGGCAGCTAAGATGGCGCTTGTGTTAAACGAAATCAAAATCTATTTAAATATAAAAAAAATAATAATATTAATTTGTCATTGTTACTTGAAGGTATGAATTAAACGTAAAAAACATATTAGACTTAATATATTAAGCTTTATTGCACACAGTAAAAATATTATATATGAAAGGGAAAAGGGAAGGTATGTTGTTAATGTTCCTACGTTTGGCAGAATTACAAGTTGTTACAATTTTATATTTAAAGTAAAAGCCTTAGTCTAGCCACTTCTAGTAGGTACTCAGTATAATGATACAGTCAGAGTAATGACTTGATTTTCTATAAAAAAATATTTTAATCAAAACATTTTTTCTAAAGCTACATACTAACAGCGACTCAGGACGACCATTGTTAAAATATAAATACTTTTGAATTAAACTATTTTATACGGTTTTATCGCGTTTATTATTTATTTATTTACACCTAACGTTTAATGTGTAACAATCTCAAAAACATAAAAAATACTAAACTGAGTTTTTCTTCCTCTACGGTCATACCATAGACACTACATAAAGAGCAGCATTTTAGGCACCCGATCAGCAGCGCTCTCAATATAAATCATTCGCTGTCGTGTGCTATTGGATTAAGATTTCCTCGATGTACCTTCATCTCGCAGAGTGATGTAATGTGCTGAACGAATTTCCCAAGAGCTGTATGTTGAGTGTTCCGTATCACTACAGTATTTGAGTGGGTAGTTTGGATAATTGAAAAAAAACGCGTTTTCGAACTGGCGACGTGTGCTACATCAGTGGATTCGTCTCCACGGATCTATCGATAGATTGGTTTCCACAGGATGTTGATCAATGAGAAACTGACGTTTAGGCGGACCATGGGGATTCGTATTCACAAAGTTGGTAATGAAACAATAAAATAATCATTCATCATCATCAGCTTTCATAACCTACTGCTGGGCATAAGCCTACCTTTATGTACCATCTCCGACCTTGAGCCATAGCAATCCAGTGTTGCCAGCTATTTTCTTGATATCGTCGACCCATCTAGCACAAAAACATCATTATAAGTATCCTTCTTCGTCAGTTTCCTGTTCCCGTCTTTATGTTGTCTCTTCTTTTTATCTCTACCTTTTTCATCCGTCACACGACACATGTATACATTTCAGTTTCAAAATAATCCATCCATCTTTCATTGGACTTTTCCTAACTCTACAAACATCATGTGGTGAGTATCTGCTCATTTTTCTACTATCAAAAGTCAAATAGCATCATCATAATTTCAGCCAAGAATGTTCAGAATAACCGGTAAAAAATGGCTTGCGTCCTGTATTTGAGATATAAAGTTATATTTAGTCTTAAAACCCTTATTTTTGTAAAGTATGACAAATAGTCGATCGAAAAATTTTGCTTGAGTTCAAATATAGTGCTCCAAAGCCATACGACTTGGGAATTAACCACAATAACCTGTGATAGTGCTTAAGGTGCGTCATGGCCTCAGCTACGAAATAACCTTTTGATTTACCGAGTACTGGCAACACTGTCAGCTAAGTTCAATTAACGAACTCCGTTATAAATGGCGCTCCCGGGCGTCCGATTAAACTCAATCTCCGGTAATCCGCGGCACGGGATCGCCTTCACGACCTTTGTTAAAAAACCGTTTAATCGACGATTAAGTTCTTACTTGCTTTACCACTCCCGAATATGGTTTTTTTATTCATGTTCTTCTTTAGTCCATTGCCACCCAAACCGAGTATAGGCATCTCGCAATGCACGCCATACTTCCCGGTCTGATGCTTTTCTCATCCAGTCCCTTCTGGCAATTTTGACCAGGTCGTCGGTCAATCTGGTACTAGGTTTACACCCAATCCTAAACGAATGCTTAACTTCTTCCTTCTGTCTGTAGTCCAGGCTCAACTATTGGCCGAGATATACATACTCACTGACCCGCTCCAGAGTATGTCCACGTACCGTGATGTGGTCGACAATGTTGTTCTTGCACATACATTCTGTTTTTGATGTGTTCATCTTCAACCCACCATCACAGATACATCATAGAGCTCCTCGATCGTAGTTTTAAGATCTTCATATTTATTATAAATCTTAATTTAAATTCAAACTAGATTAAAAATATTCCACACTGTGCAACTGGCCTTTCAGCGGGAAGGCACGCACTAATTGCCGAAGAGAATTCAATGCCATAAATCACGGACATAATATAACTGCAAGCGGCAGTCGTCGCGTCGAGGAATGCCCGCCCCAAATCCAGGGGTCGCTCCAAATTTGAATTTCGGACGTTCTGGCCGCATAGATTTCAAAATTTGAAATTGCTGGCCGGTTTACAGCTTTTATTTTTTATTTCTTCTAAATACTTAAATAATATATTCCAATGGCGTAGTTTAAAAAAATACGAGTAAACGTACAATAATTTACAATTTAAAAGACTTATTATTTGAAGATTTACAAAACTTGAAAAACAATAGTTACTTTACTGTTGTTTTTCAAGTTTTAGTGGCTCTATCTGCTTAATTGAAAATAACAGAGTGGTTTTTATTCAAAGCTTTCGCCTTCATTTTCATCTGATTGTAATACATTTTTCTATACAATAAAAAGGCTCTTATATGTAACTGGCATAACAAACACATATTTTCCCAAACATTTTTTCACCAAATTTCCATCCAACTTTTTTTTATAAAAAAAACTGAATTCAATTTTCAGCTTTGAAACGGGTACACTCGCGATCCCTGAGGGTTATTTATGAACAGTCACTGAGCTATGTAATAATCTGTGGCAGGATTTAATTTGTCGGACTGATTTCACACTAGGGTGCGAGGGAGACGGAAATATAGTATCTGAAACGAGAGAATAAGAGACAGCCTACAATCGTTAGCGGTTTCAGTAGACGGTTGAAAATGGAAAATCGTTGTAAATTTATTTGGGTTCTTTCTGGACCAAATGAAGCGGATTTCAAACCTTTGCTTGAAGGGTTTTTTGTCATTTGTTACTAATTAGGATCTGTTTTGATTTGAATTAAGGATTTGTGCGGTGTTTAAATTGGCTTTCAAGCTAGAATTTACATTTCATCTAAATATCTTTTCCTTGTGATAAAAAAATTATGTAAGGTGTAAGAATAGAATAGAATAAAACTGTATTGATTGATCCATCACTTACTGGAAAGGTCTTACAAGTAAAGTACAAGATACATAAAGTACGTGACAGACGTCTCAATAGGTGGCGGCTCAGTGTTATGCTAGACATGCAAGCATGATTAGCACTGATTTTCAGCCACCACCTTCTGAGGAGTCACGGTACACATGATGTTATTAAACTATAATTACACAATTATTCATCTTAAAAAACAACAACTTACAATTTATCGCCCCGCACCGTACCCTTGCCTGCTAAAATGATTCGCGACAACACGAACACCCCGGCCAGGCGCCGTAAGGTTTTTTTGATTTTTTTAAATTGTCTTATATGTAGTAAATTTGTAGTTTTAATATTTTACTATGGCTGATTTCACTCCTCGTCGTCATTTCAGATGCAGTCAGTTCACAGACTGCTTATATTTATATATTTATTTTCATTATAACTTTTAAGACAAATTATTTGTATTTTACGTGTACATTTCTCTTGTTTTGGTTTTATTTTGGTGCAATAAAGAGCATTGTAGTGACCGCGCAAATTTTCTGTTTCTCCAATAGTTAATTGATAGAGAATGTCCACCAATTGTAAAATTATTTTTATTTTCGCAACAATATTAGTTTTAACTCATATAAATATATTATTTATCTTAAAACAATAGCAACAAAACAGTTACAAAGCGGTGGTTTACTGAGACCAAGCTTAAGCCCTTACAATGGCTTTTAATCCCATTGTCACGGGGCTTTGGGGCGATTTAGACTGATTAATTAGTATACTAAGTACCGACCGACGTAACTTGAGCTACCTGTGATCTGTACCTCACAAGCAAACAAACATAAACCGTCTCAACAACTTAAAATTGAAATTTCATGACTTGACTCCTCGACTACACTTGAAAAAAGAAATTAACCACCAGCCTAATTTTTTACAGTGTTTTCCGTACGTGAAGCTAGTCTAAAATAAGTTAAGTTAAAAATTTAGAAACAATTTCGACCATTCATCCAAAATCCCCCTCTGATCGACATCTTTGTTCGATTGATCGGACGACGAAAACTTTTTTTCTTTTTTAGAAAACACTTGGTCTGACTTATGTGGCTTTAGCTAACTGCGGCCTACCCACAAAAAATATCTGTTAATTGATCACAAGATTGGATAAGAGATCGAAAACTTTATAAGATTTTATTTTTAATTAAAAATGGTGTTTAGTCATCGTGTATAGCTGAGAAGCACCTTCTCGTACCAATCCAATGATTGGTCGGCTTTGCAAGGAGTGGCATTTTCTATCCCGAGCTCCTCCGTGCTTCGGAAGTCTCATTAAGCTGTTGGTTCTGGTTGTTATTAATAGATCACAGTGTCAGATGTCTTTTAGGTAGTCTGAAAAATCTGACACTGTCAGCCACTAACACATCTTGGGTTATGTTCCACTGGTCTGGTTTTCCTGTATAGAAGGTTACGGAGAATAAACGTCAGTCGCTCGATTGTATTAACCAGTCTAGTATTATCAGCGAAGCTACAAAGCTAAAGCTGAGGATGCAACTAGGAAACACGCTTGGGCGAAGAAGAAGACATTGTGTAAGATCAAATTTACCTATGATCAACAATAAATATTTTTGACTTGATTTGGAGAAGTTACTGTCGGTTTGACTGTCAGACATTTCTTGCAGAACTTTCCTTGAGTGTAAATAAGGTTTAAAAATGATACGCCTCGTGTAACAGCTAGTATTATCGTAGATACAATTCAGGGGTGATATTTTCGAAAAGTATGACTCAGGCAAAATCGATATCTATTCTTCTTGAATGAATTAAATGAAATAAATCGAATGACTTTAAAAGAATTATTTTCATTCGACATATGTGTCACACATTTCAATAATAGGTCTCCACGGGTCACATAAATTGGTCGTCGTAGTATAGAAGAGAGATTATGGTAGGTGAGCGACAATTATGTTAACTAATGAACGAGCGTTCAAGACGTTAAGGATAATTAACATGGCATTTTGTTTGTGCCGAGTGTTTGATTAAGTATGTTTTCCTTCACTAGTGAGGAAAATGGTCTGTATTTTGTACTGCGAATATTTTGATTGTCACGTTTGAATCAAGTTTTTCAACGTTCCATCTAGATTTTTTCCGCAGCTCCGTCTGCGTCAAAAAGTAGCCTATGTTTGACTTTTACAAACAAATTTCATCAAAATCTGCGAGACAGACAGAAAGACAGGCAGACTTTCGCATTTATAATATTAGTATGGATGTGCTGGAAAAAAATATAACAAATCTATACTAAATATGATACAAGTTAAATAAATCTAGACAAAACCTTTTATAGTAAAATTTCTTGCCGTAAGTTATGAAGTTTTCTTTGTAATATCCTTTTTTTTGCTCTTTGTACGTTATTCCGTCGTAGCACTAAGCGTAACTTTTATGTTAATATAATCCATGTGATTATATTAACATAAAAGTTACTTCCTATATTACAAAATCATTTTAACTTAATTTGAATAAAAATTATTCCCGAAACATATAAATTTGCATTTGAATAAAGCCATATGCTCAATGAACTAGAAATAGCAATCCACTGTACAAATTGGCAAGCAAGTCTAACATTGTCCAAACAAACACCCCAAAATAATAATCTCGTTATTTAATACGCACAATGAACATTGATAAATAAAAATTCACTCAAATGGCCTATGCACTTTCGTTTTCCTTTGACAAAATTTGCAACCAAAACATAAAATGATATAACAGTTTAGTTTTATTTCCGAAAATAGCATTTATTTCAATTAACATGAAGTACAATTTTCAAAAGAAGTAGAGTAGCTAAAAAAAAAGAGATTCGCGTTTCATGCCGTCACTAGCTTCAATGTATTGTCAAACAAAATCCGACTTTGATGTAAACGTTTAAGGTATACAATCCTCTGAAAAGCGATGCGCCTGGATCGTACTGAGGGCGCGCAAAGCTGTAGGCCTATTTGTGTCGGTTTCACACTTACAACAATAGTGACATGATTCCTGATCCAGGATTATCCCGAACAATCCCGGGATTAGGTCGCGTTGCGGGAAACAAATAGTCGGCGAAACGAGTGGTGAACAAGTGCGCGTCACTAATGGTGCTCGAATTTCAAATTTTTATTTTATTAGGTTCTCTGTGTTGCCAGTATATTATGGTAATTTAAAAAATCGAACGAAATATTCATATTTTCAGAAAATTGAGGTTTTGGTTTAAAATTTAAAAACATGTCGGATATCAATAAATCATATTATTAAAAAAAAAAAATGGACTCAAAAACAATCCTTTAACGCACTTGTGTGTGTGTGACCTTGACATGATGTAAAGATTTAGACATGCAGAGATGATTTCAAGTCAATCTAGAAATGCTATGTGGTCACTGTCATCAAGTCCACTGCCGTACATAATAATTACTTTAATACAATTTGACGGACTAACTAAAAGCTTCCCGTTTCTAGCGTATTTCTGCGACTAAACGTAGTTATTCTAAGCTATCCAATATAATTTGATATGCAAGACCATTGCATCCAAGATGTCTTTACGAGCCACAACTAGAGTACTTAATAGCCCAAGTAACCAAATGGTTACGACATGCGACTACAACCAATGACTGTTGGTTCATTGGTTAGAATTAGTTAAAAGTATGGTCACCATAACAACATTTTAACTTAAGATTCTGAAATTGCAATCAAATTATTATGATCTTCCTTCATCATCATCAGCTTTCCATAACCCACTGCTGGGCATAAGCCTCCCTCTGTCTACGCCAACCATCCCTGTCCTGAGCAATCGCGATTCAGTTTTTGCCAGCTATTTTCCTAATATCGTCGTCCACCTAATCTACCTTATACCATTAATATCTTTTTTTTTAGACCAGTCGTTCGTCCTAGATACCGCTTGATACAGTGCTGATCTGTGAGAGATGGGAGCTGACAACTGGCAGCTATCGCGCCGAATAGAACTCCCAGCCGCTTTCTCATTTTGGAGGCCAAAATCCACTTGGGGTAGCTGAGTCAGTGGGTTAGTAGAAGTAAAATCTTCTTTACCTTACAAACAGACACGAAACGTATACAGAGTGGTCTATAGTTCGGAGGATCGCATAGCATGGAAACTCATACGTAGTCACGATCCTTAGCAGTGAGGGACCGATAAAGAAGAAGCTTACAAACAAACTGCTATGTCCAGGAGGCATGTTAAGCCTTTGGTCTCGACTGCCATCTGATGGTCTCTAATAAATACTATATTATTACATTATAGCAACAACTTCATACCGAAATATTGCTAATTGAAACTTTTAGGATTTGCAGGATTTTGTTGTGTGCTTTCATATAGTTAGGTAATCGATAAATATTTAACACTTCAGAAACCGTGAGGCGTTTCCTTAAAACTGATAGCAGGGTATGCAAGTTTGATTGACTATGAAGCCTAATCGAAATGAATTGATAAATGAATTTCAACATGACATGGTTGCTCTATCGTCGTTTCCTGTAGGACCTTGATGATGCCACTTACGCGGTGCTAAGCTATGTCTATTACGCTAAGATGCCATATAGAATTTCTTTATATTTAACAATTTCCACACACAAATTTAATGAAATCTTGTGCTAGAGAAAGCCTTCCCATCAGTAAAAAAATTGTCGTCTAAGAAATTTTGCTCTCCAAAATTTATTTCTTGTTAACCAATTGCTAAACTTACCGTACTATTCAACATACCAACAATTATCCTCACACGAGTCCCGCGGGAGCTACACACGCGACAAGATGCCCGATACTACCCGATACCATGTAAATTTGTTTTATGTGTCGCGTAAAGACGACCATTATCTGTATTGCTTTCGATTTGACTGCCAGAAATAAAACATAGATGGCTCTTTTAATAGTTTTAACCGCGCGTTAGGCGAATGGGAATTTACGACTTGTGTCGCTGTAATGTCAATAACGACTAGGCAATTTTTTTAAATACATTTTTTATATTTTTTTCTTGACATTCGATTTTTTTTAATGTCTCAAGTCCAGCCATTTGCAGTCTTCACCATGGGATTCATTCTTGGAAAATGATAAAAAATATCAATTTTGTTGAGTTGAATGATAAAAAATCCCATTTGTTGCCAGTGGTGACGTCACTGTGAAGTGCTTCCTCCCAATCAGTGGTTCACCCCATTAGTCCACCTGGGTGTAACAAGGGCATTTTCTCTCTAAACATTAAAATATATCACAAAATTACTATTTTTTCTTTCATTCAAATGTTGCGAAACTCAGAGCATTTGTTTTCATAATTTTTATCCTCATGACGGAGACTTTAGTGAATTTCTAATTTTAAATGCTGTGGAGAGGTATACAGATTTTCCATACAAAATCAAAATAAAATTATCTTCTTTTCTAAAATATCATACAAGAGACACTCTATACCTATTTTGGAAAAGGAAGACTTCTTCTAATGTTTACAGTCAATAGATTGTCTTGCGAAAAGATGGGAGGTGGTCTATTCTTAAGTCCCACGGTTATTGAGCTACAAATCAAAGGGAAATATACCTTGGGTTGGAACAACAAATCTACTGTTGTCTCCTAAATCTTCGTTAGTTACCGCTAGATGGCTCTCGACACGCGATCTCTATTCAATTATTATATACATTCCATGAGAAATAAAATTTAATTACTTACTTCCATTGTTGTGAACACTTATTGCATTAATAAGAATAAATAAAGATAATAAATTTAAAAAGTTTTATTTTATAAACATTAAAATAAAAAAATATCATTAAAATCACACAAATTACAACTGAAGTACATAATCGTGTATATGTTTAATTTATATAACTTTTTAAAAAAAATGGCATTAGGGTCCAAATTGATATCTCTTATAATTTGCTTGTAACTTAACGGCAAACAATATGCATATGAAGCTTTTAACCACAAATTTAATTGAATAGAGAGAGATAAATATGATCTAAAAATGATATCTATTTATATGCAATTACTTTTTATCAAAGAATTATCATTTCTGTCATGCATGAAAACTCCTGTTCAGAATATAAAAGCAAAAGGTACCTGCTCAGTCTCACATTTGTTTGAAACAGTTTTGAATAGGCGCAATAAATTACATTCGGAGAAGGGAACTCTACAACTAGGATCCTGGGTTTAAAAAAAAATCAGTTTGATGGGAAAGAGAGAGTAAAAGAGGGAAATAGGAAAAAGAAAAAGTAAACGAAAATATATAATGTCAATCGGTAAAGATTTAACACTACATTTCTTTTTCAATAAATGATAAGATTACAATTTTATAACTTTTTGAATGTACATGTTATATAATATTGGAAAATATAACTTATAAATATATATTTAAAAAAAAAACATTATAATGAATCCAGCCAACTAAAGAACTGAAAGTTTGTGCAGCTGACACATACACAACTTTTAAGTTGCCGTGTTAAGTGTGAAGAGAAAGTCCTAAGTAAGTTGACTCTAGATTATCTATTTTGATTTACAAACAAAAAAAATAAAATAATAAATATATCTTCTATATTATCTATTAATTAATATAAAATAAGTGCTTGGATTGTAAATCCATACTAATATTATAAATGCGAACGTCTGTCTGTCTGTCTGTAACGCTTTCAAGGCCAAACCGCTGGACGGATTTTGATGAAATTTAGTATGAATATAGTTGAATACCCGGGGTCAAACATAGGCTCCTTTTTGACGCAGGCGGAGCTGCGGGAAAAAGCTAGTATAAAAATGTATTTACAATCCAAGCACAGTGGTGCTTGGATGTTAATTTTGTGCTTAGTGCAGCACAGGTAAATTTTTAATTATCACTTCCCTACGAAATAGTAAATCACACCTTGACGTGTCGTGTCGGCTAGCTGTTCACTAAGCCGCTGGGGAATCGCATTATCAATTATTCTTACTAACTACAGTAACCACGTGGTTATAGTAGCCGTATGTCACTATTTGCACCCTATAATTGGGGTAATAATGTTCATAATTTAGTTGTTGGCTTAAAACGAGAAACGAGAATGACTACAGAATAAACGAAAAACATTCGATATATCGAACAAAATACACACTTTACACTTTACTTTTTTTACTGTACACTCTTTGATGCCCATGTACTCTTTTTTTCCTTTGGTTTTCGAGATGACTGGAAGAGATCCCTATCGGGATAAATCCGCCTCTTGTTGTGTTACAATGTTCTTTCTGTACAATAAAGTGTTTACATACATACATAAAATTATTCGACTCGCCTATATGAGTATTGCGTGAGTAAAAATTGAGATTTGACGCAGTACAATTGGTGAGTCGGTTAACGTGATTTTCATTTGGCATGATCGGTGTATGTATACATGTATTTTTTCGTACTAAATACACGTAAAAAGCTTAGAAGAAAAACTGGATTGTGAAATCTCCAAATTATTTTGATTGAATGAATTTTATTGCGGAAAAATGTGGTACACAGGTAGATGTTACAAATTATAAAAGCTTGCTTTTCCATATCGTTACGATATAGAACTATTTTTTTTTGCTAATGTATGGAATACTAGCTGTTTCCCGCAGCTCCGCCTGCGTCAAAAGTTGCCTATGGTTGACCCCAAGTCTTCAACTATATTCATACCAATCATCAAAATCCGTCAGCGGTTTGGCCGTGAAAGCGTAACAGACAGACAGACAGTCAGACTTTCGCATTTATAATCTTAAGTATGAGAGTATGGATATGGAAGTACGAATTAGTATGGATTGGAATTCCGTAGGTACCGTACTATCCGCCAGGAGCGCTAAACCGATTAACATACAAAATTTACCAAAACCGATTCAATGCATACACCTAAATTTTTTGTCATTGATTGAAATATACGACAAGTAAATTTTTACGCCGCATTTTACTACTCGACCCTTTGAATTTAAAGGCAAACAGATATCATATATCACAAAAAGTTTATATACTCTTGAGAATCAAGGTAGGTAGACCGGAAAATTATGCAAAGAGGTTGTATGGTCAGCCGTGAAGGGTTTTATGACATGTATCAATATTTTATAAGGCATCACTCCCGTGTAAAATCAATCATTTTTGTCGCAGCCTTATTTATATTCTGTACGTGTTTTATATGCATACTAGGGCTGTCGACAGCTTGAAGAATTTGTTGGCGTTTTACGATAACTTCTTTCTAAATCCTTTGCATTTTTATTGTGTTCATGAACAAAGTAAATAAATAACTTTTAACAGACTGCTGCAGAAGGGGACTAATGGTTTTCGAGAGTTATAGTAGACTAGCTGTTTCCCGTAGCTACGCCTGCGTCAAAAAGTAGTCTATGTTTGATCCCGGGTCTTCAACTATATTCATACCAAATTTCATCATAATCCGTTCAGCGGTTTGGCCGTGAAAGCGTAACAGACAGACAGACAGACTTTTGCTTTTATAATATTAGTATGGAAGTATGGATTTCTATTTTTCCGGCTATGTTGCCTTGATAGTGGGAGTGACAACAGGCGCGTTAAAAACATATGACGGATTTTAGATGCAAACATATGAAGTCCAAAATATTTATGTTTTTATATATGGGTCCTCTGGGTGACATCAAATATTCTTGGATCGTTCTCTCCAAGAAATGTTTGATATCCGATAAGGTAAGTATCCTTTGAAAGTAAGTAAAAGAGGTAAGTCGAGGAAGGTTTTGTTAAAGCGGACGAAAATCCTGTCGGCAATATATACCATCACGCCTTTTTCCCGTAGGGGTAGGCGACAATATGGCTATAAAATATACTAAAATATCACTAAATTTCTAATTAGTAGATACTAGATGTTACCCGCAGCTCCGCCTGCGTCAAAAAGTCGCCTATGTTTGGTCTTCAACAATTTTCATACCAAATTTCATTAAAATTCGTTCAGCGGTTTGGCCGTGAAAGCATACTAAAATATCTCTAAATTTCTAATTAGTATTGTACTGTGCATGAAAGTGTTTTTTTTTTGTTGTGTCAACCCTATCATTGTAAAGGTATGTGTAGCAAAAAGCGATTCACTGCTGATACCGATATATAGTTCGTGAAGTGAATAGGGAGTGATGTGATGGTGATACGAGAAGGGTGACGATTTGCATCCCCGAACCCCGAACTTAGCAGATTAGTTCTATAGTCAGTATAGTAATGTAGTGTGATAAACAGACGTTATTTTATTAGAATGAATTCATATGATTTTATTCCTTTCAAAGAACATCAATCTAAAGCTCCGCGTTCATTACGGAGCAGAGTTGAGCCGAGCCGACTCTCCCGTGAGTTGCTCCCATGGAGTAATTACAAAGAGGAGATGCCGTTTGAAATGGCGCAGTGACGTGATCATTGGCGCCTCAACGACACTGCAGTGGGCGGAGCTTGTCATTGCTCGTGCTCTATGATTGGAGCCACGGCCGAAACCAAGCACCCCGCACGTCTGCCTTCCGCCCCGTGTAGACTCACAAACGCTTTCTTAGAAAACGCTTATTACGGCATCTCCTCTTTGTAATTACTCCATGGTTGCTCCCATATATTTTGTATTAAACCTCGACTAACCCGGAGTGAATACGCACAGAGTAGAATCAGCTTTGGCGAGTCGGCCTTTCTTCGGCCGACTTGTTTGGAAGTGACAGAAGATATTAACCCGCATTCACTTGCGCAGAGTGCTGTTATCACCCCAGAAATTTTCAAACCTAAATCCGAATGCCAATTTCAATGAATTTTCTATACGTAGTGCGGTTCACAAGAAGACGTACTTTGGTCGTATAATGATTGTTCTAGCTAGGTAATCGTAACCCACCGCTTTTGACTATTAACAAAATTGTAAAGGAAATTGCTCAAAGCTATGCCTACACTTTCTTCGGAGCACCTACATACTATCAGGGACAGTAAAAAATACAACAAAAAAATCTATCAGAATATTCGAAAGAATATTTTTATGTCAAATAATATCTCCGACATAACCTCAATAAACCGTTCGAATCATCTTTATATCGTTCGGTGACGCCCAAGATGAGATAAATTTTATCGTCCTATCACTTAGTAGCAAATTGGTTCTCGTAAATGTAGCAAGGTTTGTCGTATTTATGGTCGTATAAAACCTTACTTACTTTACTGCAGTAATCACATGGATGTTTACTTAATATGCTATAAAGTATAGTAAGATTATATATACAAAACTTGGTAAACAATAAATACGAATACTTAGCGCGCGGTCATCGTAGCAAAGATCGTAGCTTGTAGATGTTTTTGCAGTGAATTCGTAGCAAGTCATTTGAACTTGCTACGGAAATTCGTAGCAAGATGGTAGCAAGCTACTCGATTCGCATCGACACATTCGTACGTAGGTTAGGTGGTAGCTCCCTTTCGTTTTTAAGGTTATTATTTGGGTGGCATTTTTTTCTCGTGCAAAGTTAATGTTGTTGTGTATTTTATTTTACTTTGGTTAGCTTGAAAAATATGACAGTGTTGGCCATCATCACATTTATTTGATGTTATTATTGGTCTGGATTCCATGTAAATAGAATTGAAACTAAACTAAAATCGTTCCATTAACTAGTGCTACGGCCATATTTTAGGATAAAAAACAAAAAATATTTATTCCAGCTTAAGTCTACAGTAGCTACAAAAAGGTGGACTTTCCTTAGACAAAAGGGATGCTTGTGTTAGAAAACATCGCTTTTCATCAACATAACACAAATATATTCTTGAAAATAATGGCTCAAGCAAAACCGATAAGTCGAATGATTTTGATCAGATATCGAAAATTTTCATTCGACATAATTGGTGAGACGAAAAATTTTCACCAGACTTACCGATTTGGGTGAGTCATACTTTTAAAGAATAGGACTCCGGACGCTTATCCTTAGCTCTGCAGTATAGACATAGAAGCATATACATAAATGAGAAATACGCTCGCACGAATAAGTAGTACTTGTATGCACGCTCTAGCAAAAAACCAACCAATATTATTGACATTCTATCACACACACATTCTTCAATAACAATTCTATCAGGGGCGTATTGGGGCGTATTTTGAATGCGCCAGGGCCGTAATTGATTCGTCGCGGGCGCTGTTTGAATTTCAATTGAACGATTAAATTGATATAACTGAGGGAGACGATTAAGGTGAGCGAACTTCTTTTGTTTTCACGTTGATGTGTTAATTTGTGGCTTCATTCATTCATGGGTAACACGGTCTTTCGATACAATACAATACAATACAATACAAAATGTCTTTATTGCTCACATACAGAAACAAATAATTGAACAATTACAAAAATCTTAAACATATGTAGCAATATGTAGGCGAACTTATTGCTAGGCAATCTCTTCCAGTCAATCCTTATGTCGATCCTCCACACCCTGGTGTCAGAGTTCTTTAAACCACCTTAAATGTACGTGATTCGACTTCTAATTAACCTTTTGACTTTTAGAATTACCGGCATAGCAGCCGGAACCAATGGTTTGACATTGTCATCATCATCATATGATGATGAATAATATATCAAACCAATGGTACGAGTTGTTTTGATTATTCGGATTTCTTTATACTTATAAGCCAAACTGGGTACCATTTTTGAAACCGCGCTGGCCAGTGTGTGTTGACTACCTACTTCTTCCTGCCATGACAGCCTAAGTTGAACAATATAGAAAACCATTCAGTTGTTTCAATAGTTAAATGCCCCTCTGGGCATTTGCCTTAGACCCGGTGGTAGTATACTCTGTTTAGTTGTTTCCAGTTTGCTTAGGACATTGCAGGCTTGAATCACCTGACTGTCTGATAATGATGATTCTGGAAGGCACGTTAAGTCGTCGATCCCGGCTTCCTGGCCGATAAAGGAATCACGTTAGAGGCGAAATGCGTTTCCGAAAAACTCTATGGCACCAGGGTGTACAGGGTCGATTGACCATAGAGTGGGTTACTCGATACGAATGAATGAAGAAAACAAAATTCTAAACACGTCTTCAAAATCAAATTTTCCTTTCAGATACTTCATTACATATTTAATTTGTAGCACTCCCGCCTCCTCAAGACGTCTATTATGTAAATAGGTACTTAGATTATGTCTTGGCAACAGGATATTATAATGGCATCCCGATCCGATACGATTGGGATGGCTGCCAGTGGCGGGCGTAACTCAATACGTTACTTGGACGCCCCTTGTGGATAGTGCTTACCGAGTTGCTGACAGTCGATATCGACATTGTCGATATACTAAGTGTCGTATTTCTTCTATTAGATTGAATTGGTGGCACTCATATTCTAAAACCAATAAAAATCGTGGATAGGTAGGTGAAAATACAGTTTCAGAAACGTGATCTGACAAAAATTGCACGGTTTAAAATTATCAATATTTAAACGTGTCTAATTGATTGAAATAATGTGCCGAATTATAAATTTTGACATTGTATAGGTATAAACAAAGACCTTGAACTACATGGAAATTAGCCATACTGGAAGAGCGGCACTAAGTTTGAAATAAAATAAATATAAAAAATTGTAAAACAAATCTCAGATTTATCTACACAAATATAATTTTCGTAATAATAAATATTGCTATTACGGTTACCAAAACAATTTAATTTTACTTCACAGCCCCAAAGTAGGTATTATTTAAAAATTAAAAGTAAAAACGACAAAATGCCATGAGTAAATGCGTAAAATTTTTCAAATCAGTCGATATCGATATTTTACATTAACTGAAGCAACATCACTAACCGTCTCGAAAACTCCCAAAAACTCTAAACGGATTCGACGTCTCAACTAGGCGACAGTTTTAAAGTACCCCATCTCCTTAACTCGATTCCAATGCTACGGAAACTCAAACGGTACGGTATCTTTATGTAAATTCCCGCACCAAGTTATTTGCGTAAGCGGACAAAATTGGAACTACAGAATTTCCATATTTAACGCGTAGACACTAGCGCCATCGATAACAGTGGAGATGAGTTGGGTTTTTCAAGTTAAAGACAGTTCATTCCATTGTCGTCGTGAGAGGCTTCTTAAATGTCCAAGTGAGATCCGTGTGTACTTAAGTTAATTTGTTAGGGCTTTTCGAAGGAATTTCTTTTAAAAAAATTTAATGTCGTCCCAATTAGAGGTTGGATTTTGATCTTGATCATAGATTTAAATTTAACCTAAGATATACTTGATTCAGCAAAATCATTTTTAATAAGATTTCGATAGTGTTAAAATGTTTGAATCAATTTTTAATACAAATATAAATTTATAAAACTTTTAAAAAGGAAAAAAAATTAAAAAAAATAATTTTCCTTTACCTGTTTGGTCCCATGGTTGACTGGTAGAGAATGCCACTTGACATTAAATCCACCATTTGTGCAAATTTTTGTATTGTGCATTAAAGCTTAAATAAATAAACAAAAATAACATTATGCTTCAGCTTTATTTAATTTTCAAATATGAAAATTGCCAAAAACTTATTCAGTGCTTTCAATTTATAGTTCATAATTTTATAGCTAATAAAACACGTAGATAAATTGGCGACCACACAAACATACGCCACGAACTAATTAAAATTAACTCTACATAAATTCTTTTCAGCAAAACTCGCTCCTAAGTACGACAAAAGCACTGCTAAGAAAAAAACTGTTATATAATAAAAGTTTCTATCCATACATCGCAGTATCAAATTGATTCTCTTTCAATTCTCACAAAGTTCAATTCTATGTAAATGAATTAAGGTTGAAATTTGCTTGAGCGGAATGTAAAGCAGTAGTGACAATATACAGGGGGTGACACGGCTCAATTTAAATAAATTTGATCGCGTCTGCGGCCGTTGCTATCGGGAAGTGATACAGGCTGTGATGATATTGCCCACGACTACAGATTATCAAGCCTTCCATTTGAATTCGCTTTGTTTTAAATGGGTTCTTCCCTAAAGGTTCGGAATAAAAATTGGTTTGTTTGAGACTTTTTTTACTGTCAAATAAATTGGATTCTTTGGACCTTTGAACTATTTATATAATTTTCTAGTGAACCTTAAAAATGTGCTAAATAGAAGTTTTTTAATAGGAGTTAATATCATAACTAATTTACGACAATTAATGGCTATATTTCTTTTTTTAATAAGTATTAGAAATAATATTATTTGCAAAACATAGAAACTTACAATATTTCTTAATCTCATTAATACATTGTAAAATTAAGGTAAAGCCTAAAATATTAAAAGTAATGAAATAATTGTGTCATTTTACAAAAAAAATATGAAAATTAAACCAAATAAAACATTAATCCCAATTTTTTCAGAAATTGAGTACTGAAACCAATTTAAATATCAATTGATATCTAATCGATAACTACATAATTTAATCAGTTTATCACTACACTATTTTAGTTATTTCATTCAAGACAGAAGGAAATTCAATGGGCTTCATTAAAAAATGTCGTCAAAAATTTTAGGTTCCACCGAGATTTGAACTCGGATCGCTGGATTCAAAGTCCAGAGTGCTAACCATTACACCATGGAACCGCGTGGTAGACTGTGCCAAATTTGTATACGCTATCTCTCCGCCTCTCACTTATATGACGTCATTGGGTCAAGATGCGCACGATTCTAAATTGTGAGGTCAGCAGAGGTGAAAGTCCTATCGATATCGGAACCAAGTTACATAATGCGTCTATTAATTGAATGAACGACTTTGTGATCAATAAAGATCAAAATAAATAAAAAGACATTTTAGCCTCGAGATATTTTTAACTATTAAATTGGCAATTACTTGCGGCTTCGCATTTTTTTAGTATCAAAATTTATCTATAGTTCCGTTAAAGTTACATACAATCTAATATTTTCACATAGCTTCTCAGCGCTTTCTCGGTTGAATCCTGATGTTTTGGATTCCCAGTTTTGCTTTCATTTATTAGGAGAGTTTTTTTTCTTTTGCCTTTGGTCGTCAATCAGACTATCTTTCTCAGGAAATTATCAGTTTGAATAAACACACGAAAACCTACAGAGAACTAAATTTTCAGTACATATGAACGACATACAAAACTAACATTTTGACAACATGAATTCTTAAATACGAATAATTGACATCTTCCTCTCAAAGTATTATCAATAAACAACTCCTCAAATGCTCTGCCAATAGTAATAATGCCTTCATAAATCCACAGGGCCGGACCGAGGGCTGAAATCTTCAATCTCGCGGGGCGCGCAATCATCGCGCCATATCTATTATTCACAATACTGATTGCGTCCGAGACGCACGCGGATGTTTGTGAATTATAAATGAGTGGCGATTCTGGTTGTGCAGGGTCGTAGTCGAGGATAGTAGCTGAGCTCTATTGTCATTTGTCTTATTATTAAAAAAAAAATGGCTCAATCTTTTTCTCACTAATAAAGTCGCACACAAACAATGTTGCGCAAACGGTCGCCGTAGGTTTAGAAAAAATATTCTCGTAGTTACTAAAATGAAGTCTCATATTATCACATAACGTTAAGTCAGCGTGTATTAATTCTATTAAAAAATAGAGGCCGAACCACCTTATTTTTCTATCTATAGTATTTGAAAACTGAAAATTGTTAGCCAGAAGTACAAACAAATAGCCAATAAGACACAAGGACATAACTACAAAACTATTGACCTGTAACTTAATCAAAACATAAAAACTATTATAAAAAGTGAAGGTTCCACCGAGATTTGAACTCGGATCGCTGGATTCAAAGTCCAGAGTGCTAACCATTACACCATGGAACCGTTGAATGAAAGTCCTCAAATAGAAATCATTTCATATTAATTACGTAATTGTTTGAACAAGTGATTGGCTAGATTGGTCACACCCGTGGCACGGTAATAGTTAATAATTTTCAATTTATGTTAGCTTAAAACCGTGAAGTTGCATCTAAAGTGTTTGGTATGTATTGACGTGACACTTCCTTAAACACACTTTATTGTACAATGGTTTTGAATCGCTATCCACCTGGTATTTGTGAAAATATTTTTTTTTCAAAGGAGTCTTCAATAAGAAGTCTGATTAAACACTGAAGATGAGTAAATGGGCAGAAAAGGTAAGAAGTAAGAAAGTGTTAAATAATTACCAATAGATTTTGTTAGCCTTAAAACCAAGAGAAGATAAAAAGATAAAAGATCATAAAAGTATTCAAAATATTTGTTCCAATTTTTAAAAACATGTTCGTATATTTTTTTACATTTAAATATAATTAAAAACATGTTTATTAAATTGGAACAAAATATCCAATATTTTTATGTAATAATACCAAATACAACCCTGTGTCGTAGCGTGCAAACTTACGTTTACAAACCTGCCTGTTCCCTGAGGACCTTGCATCTAAATACTTTTGTAGTATTTTTCTTTTATTCTAATAATAAAATAAATATAGTATTTACAAGAAAAATACTACTTAGATACATTTGCTGAAACCTATCTCTACATTGTAGAGTCTGTAAAATAAAAATGCTATTAAAATGAATTTCTTTTCGAGTTTTATTTCAAAAGTTAAATTATCGGAACGTTTAAATCTTTTATTATTTATTTAAGTGTAGAAATCTTTTTGTCTGCAAATTTTTATTAATTTACCAACAATACAATTAAAAGTTTTGATTATATTTTTTGGAATTGCCATTATACTCTATTCAATGTTAAATTTTGGTAGCGTTTTTAACTACTTTAACTAATTTTTTAAATTAGTTTGACCCAACTCAGACTCATCCGGTCATTTCATTAATTAAGACAGGTTAATTCTGGCGTAAAGTCCATATGTACAGACGAATTTTAATTTGTACAACAAAGTTTTAAATAAATTTTTAAATTACGATTTATGTGTTAGAAAACAATGAAAAAATTGGCAGATTCATGTATGTTTTTTATCTATAACACGTCTAAATAAAAAAAAAGCTTTTTTTTTAAATTTTATGCTTGCTACATTTCATTGCCCTTGTGACAAAGGAATCTTCAAAGCGTTTATTTCTCCGGGCCCTCTCAAACAATAGCCCCTAACTCCCTCCCTGTAGTGCGTGCTAACAGGCGTTTAGTGTCCTACGCCGTCCCTGGAGGAAGCACCTTCCAAATCTAATGTTTGAGAGTCCGTCCCGTAATCAAATAATACTAGGTTTGTGAATTTTTTATATTGGACTATTTAAGCTGAAAAATATATTTACATCTACGTAACTACACTAACACACTATGGGTCCTGCTAGTATGGTTTTCGTGTAAAAAGAGTTACTGAGGTCAGACTTACACGCTTGAACGAAGAATCATAATCATCATGTTGTCTTGCCAATATCATAATTTTGTAACACATTCATTTCAAGAAATACCTTAGTCAATATTTGCACAACTTTCATTCATTCATATCGAATGAGTCACTTAAATGACCAATCGACCTTAGTGTCAGAGTTTTCTGATCCACCTTTTGGCCTCTGACGTAGTTCCTTTAACGACCAACTAATAACATTCGGGACCAATAGCTTGACGTGCTACATCAGACCATCAGGTGATTCAAGCCTGCAATATCCTAGCACTGGAATCAACTAAACAAAGTTTGCTTCCCATGGGAATTGCGCTACTACCTTTGGATCTAAGGCAATCGTAACCTAAGGTTGGCTGGAAGAAATTGCATTAGCGATAAGTCCGCACTTTAACTATTTTTTTTAAAATCGGATTTAATTATAAATTTATCAATTTTGTAACGGCGCAAAAAAGTGTTAATTAATTAATTCAAACGTCTTAACCACTGGATCCACAGTGCTTCTATCATGTAATTAAAAAGCGAACCCTTTAGCTTCCCACAGAACCCTGTTTTAATACAATTAATCCTGATTGGATAGTTTGTGTATTTTCCACTGTGTTTGCGCAACTATGATCGATGGCTCATTAACGTAATGGCCGATCTGATCTAATCCATTCCCTCTGAGCAAACACTTTTTTTTACAATAATGGTGATTGGTGAGAATCAAATGAGTTTTTGTATGAGATAATGGCACGTGTAAAATAAATTGTATCACAATAATTTCATCACACCAAAAGCAACGGTGACCCTCACTAAAGATGGTCATAGCAGACTATTTAAGCCCGTGTTAACTTGTTGCTATAACTAGTTTCTAGTTTAAGATCTATCCTGCAAACTAAAACAAAGCAGAAATATGTAAATACGTTTAGTCTTCTAGTGGGGTTTAAATTGTGTATATACCCGCTTATCTTCTCAGATATTCAGATCCACGATTTTTATCTCAATAATAAACAAATTTTGAAACAGTAACCTCGAATCCATTTAAACCTGACACCCCAAAGCTAAGGGGCCAAGAATTATGGAAATCGCGACATGATCTTAATTCAATTCAGCCATTAGTCTTGTAAGAGGTAGGTATTGCGATTTAAGCCGAGTCTACTTCTTAAGTTACAAGGAAATTAATCTACCTTCTTCGTCTTCAGTTAAATGAAAATGCTAAGTAACTACCATAACACAATTTGGGTATGTTCCTGCTAGTATTCCCTATAAAAAACTTTACGGAGATCAGGTGGCTGTCTATCATTCATTCATATCGAGTGGGCGACATGGTCAATCGACCCTGACGTGGTTCCTTTAACGACTACCAAATGGCAGCCGAGATCAACAGCTTGTCGTGCCTTTAAGCCAGCAATATCATCATACCACACTAGAATTGTTGCATCCTCAGCTGGTCCCTTCGTAGCCCAAGAGGTTCTCTTTCCTACAAATTAACTTCATTTCCATATATTGTCATATTTTTATTACATTTTATAATAAGTGTACAGTCATCTGCAAATAGTGTCATTGGATATTGAATGCTTGCTGGGAGGTCATATATATAGACCAAAAATAAGAGTGGGCCCAGAATTGTACCTTGTGGAACACCGTAGTCTACATTCTTGAATTCAGAAAACGTCAAAAAAAGAAGGTCTTGCACAATACCTAATGGTTTCTATGTGCTATTATATTTATGTGTGTATATGATAAGTGTGATACCTAACACATTATATATGTGTTAGGTATAATTCCATTATCAATTGACCCTTCATTTTTATTTATTTTTTTATTTTTTCCTTTTTTTCTTTTATCTTATTTTTTTTGTAATAAGAATTTTATGAATAAATAACTACTTATACTGGCAAATTTACCTTGCATACTTAGATACTTAGTAGAGAATTGGACGACCTGTATTTATAACACCCATGGTAAAACTATGTGTTTAAATAAAATAATATATATATCATCATTTATTGAAGTGACATTTATATAATAATATA
Source organism: Euzophera pinguis (assembly GCA_947363495.1). Lineage (NCBI taxonomy): Eukaryota > Metazoa > Arthropoda > Insecta > Lepidoptera > Pyralidae > Euzophera > Euzophera pinguis. The sequence goes on along the minus strand of OX376156.1, from coordinate 3,714,762 downwards.
ACTGGTAATTAAGACATAGGATTGCACGTTTGTTTTTGGATCCGATTACATAATTTATACATTATTTACAGTGTAACATTAAAGTTATAATTAAAATCTTATATCGAGAAATCTTTAAAATATTATATCTAGTAATGGAGCCTGAATTTTTTGATAAAAAAACAATAGTTATATTTCTTAAAAATGTATAATAAATTTATATGTTATAGACCAACCAAAACTATTACACAATAATAAATTATAAATAAGTGCAGTGCATCTTTAAAAAAAAATATATAAATATGTTATTTCTATTACATGTCTTTTGTCGTACATTTGATTATAAAAATCAGTAACAGTTATATAATTAAAAAAATAATAATAATTAAAACAGATAGTAAATAATTTCCACTGGATTGACTAATGTATATGTTTAGAACTATGTAACTATTTACAAATATTCTAATTTGCTATGCGTCTTTGGCATGAAGGATTTCACATAAAATGGTACAGGTATACATAGTCAAACAATTTTAAATCTGACAAAGCACAAGTTTATTGTAGAAAGTGTCTTCGCGATAACGTGCATCGCAATTCAGTGACAACGCGCTGACAAGCCATAGCGGGCCATCGCAGTCTTGTTGTACCGCGGTAGCATGCCTCAATGTTTGGATCGCGGTCATGAAATTCACTCGTAATTTTCAGCTCTTTTGAAATAAGTTGGATTTTATAGTAGATTTTTTCTGTCTTTTAGTCTTTTTACACCATTACATAAAAAAAGTTGTAATAAAAGTAAAAGTTTGACTACTTGGTAGTAGGTACTGGTATCAAACCTTTTTAAACATTCCTGAAGGGATCTGACAACCAATTGCAGATTTGCCGTAAAAATAAATTGTTACATAGGTCAGATGGCAGTGATTTTATTGTAATAATCAATGCCGTGTCTAGGACCATTGTGTATTTCCTACCGGTATGTTTTCCGACCATATAATGAGAGAATGTGGTTAGGAAACACATTTCGATGAAGAATAAAATATCTAAAAAAAAGTGAACTCATCTTCAGTATTCGATATATACTTATTTGCACATAATTGAGTAAATTATTGATTGATTCATGAGTAGGTTTGACTACACCAATTTCTACATTTTAAAATTGTTTGACTTTACAAAACAGTATTGAATGACTATTAAAAAATATTTAAAATACCAGATGACATAAAAATAGACAACACTTTTTACAATATTGACATAAATTAAGCTAAATATTTACATATGCTAATTTGGACTTCTCTTGTGCTACATCGATATGTTATATAATTGTGAGTATTGTATGTAAAATTAATTGAATAAACTAGATATATACAAATTTATTTATATAAAAAAGGAATGAAATATGGAATTAAGGTTAGTGTACACGAAAATGCTTTTCTTTGTACTGACATAAAACTTATCAAATAATGGAACTTAAAATTCTAACATTGGTCAAAATATTTGGAATAAGTATTTTATACGAATGTTGCATTGGAAAGTATGTAAAATGCTATGTATATTATTTAAATAACATTGAAAATATTATTTCGAAAGCAAGGAAACACATATTTTGATTGACACATTTAGTCCTTAAATATTACGTAAGGATTGAAAAAAAATTCGCAAAAGTTAGCAAAATTGAAATTTTTGTTTAAAATAATGACCTAATGCCTCATTTTATTTTCGTAAACAACTGCAAATTATGCAATATAAGTTTACAATATCTTTGGGAGAATGTTAACCCAATACACACCTATAAGAATTTTGTAGAACGCTCTTTAAGAAAAATGTGACCTTAAATTTTAACAAATTTGCAGATATGACTTAAAACAATTTATAATTTCAAAATGAGATCAATAACTCACATCAAAAAGCGTCGATTTATAATCTGCAAATAAAATTTCTTAATTGGAAAATAATAATTTATATTGACAATCAGTAAAAAATCTAAAACTATTTTTGGTAGATGCTGTGATTTTACATGACACTGCTAAAAAAGCTTAACATGAACGACCTATATTTACATTTTTGTTCCGGTGCTATGTATATTTTAAAACTTCTTACAGACCGCTTTTAACCGATCATATTGGAAATCATTAGTGGACTGATTGCGGCTCAAATAATGATGACTTTATTAAAGTCTGATACAACATTGTCAATATAGGTCGTTAAGCAAATTTTCAAAAACAATTGAATATCAAGACCGCTTTAGCGTATCTAGCCTAATACAAATTAATATTTACAATTAATGACTAAAGTAACTAATTAACTTTAGGGCCTTAGCGCCAATTGGCAGGCGCGAAGGCTGTCGAGGTTCAAGAGGGGAGAGGCTGGAGGGGAGGTACTGAGGTGCTCATGTGGGCTGCTCTGAAGTCATGGTGTTGTGGACGAAGATCTGTTGATAAAAAAAATACATAAAAAAACATACTTTTTAAAGTTGCCTGCACTGACGCTTGTCGTCAAATATTTTTAATGTGTTTTACGGTCATGGATACATGTCCTTTATGGCCCTTTTTAATATTTATCTTCTTCAGTCCTACAGTTTGGTTTAGTTAAATCTAGTCAGAAGAATCAGGCTAAGTGAAGTAGTAGAAAAATGGCACCAAATTTTTGGCACTAATTAACCCTACAGTCCCTATAGAGTACCGTTAACCAGTCAAGAATTCGATATTTAAAAAAATAAAAGTAGGTAGTGCTGAATTTCTATTATTTAAAAATTTAAAAGTAATTTTAACTAAATTATTAAATAAAATCGCTGGAATGTCACTAGGGATGTATTTATGTCGTTTGAGGTAATTAATATTTATCACTCTAAAAATAACGATATGATTGCTTACCTATTCTATGTTCAGGGACTGTATGCATCTCAGGCGCATGCATATGGACATCATGAGGCTGCAAGTGAGGCTGACTGGGCCTCAAGTCCGCATGCTGGGTTTCCCTATGCCTCCTCAAGTCCACCTTCCGTTGGAAGGCGCGTCCGCACAGCTCACAAGCAAATGGCTTGAATCCTGTGTGTTTTCGGGAGTGAGTAATCAAGTTCGAACTCTGGCTGAAGGCTTTGCCGCATACTTGACATTTGTGGGGTTTCTCACCTGTGAACAAAATATTTCATATTTAAGAATAGTGATAAAATAGATGTAAAGTCCAAGTGATGTGAAAATACAGATCTACTTTTCTATTACAGGAAACGAGTATCGCAGTTGGGCATTTTGCTGACATAAAACTAGAAGGTTCATTATATTTCAGAATAATATGCCAAATAATTAATGTACTACTAGTAATTGTAAACAGACAAACATGCATATGCGTGTTTATTCCTTGTTACTTTTCAATTAAACCAAAATACCTAAAAGTCGGATGGAAATGTAACAAGTCGTAAGTATCTGTAGAGTAAACATAAGCAACCCTGACTAAGGTATCACACCCAGGTTTCGGTACATTAATATATGTCTGCGTAATCTCTGCGAAACCCATTTCGGATGCTACGCACGATCTCGCCGGCCTTACAAAAATTTATAGTTTATCTGACGTCCGATTTCTCTATATTAAAACTTTATTGCGCTCTGATTCCGGCCCTGGAATTTAATAACCTCTTTGTCAGCACCGCTTTTGTTTGCATTGTTCAAAGTTATTTTCATTATAGAAGAAATATCGATGATTTGGATTAAATATTTTTGTTATTAATGATACTTATTAGAAGTACTTCGGTGTAAATTTTTCCAATAATATTTTTTTATGTTTTTTTTTTATATATACAGGGTAATCTTTACAGTGCACGTAAAACGAACCTGTAAAAATTTAAGTGACCACTGAGAAAGACATTTGTTTCGACAGATCAGCTGACATGATTTCGTATTGGAGATCGAAATTTTTTTAGAGTTTCGTAGGTTTTTAAAAGTCAGGTGATCTTGACTTCAATTGTAATTGATGACATCCGCTTATATATCGACTATATTTAAAATGCCTTAATAGGATATATTTCGAGAATGAATAACGTTGTAAATGACTAGACACAATTTATGTAACAGCACTTATAGCAGCAACCAATACGAAGTAGGTGCGAGGTAGGCGATTACAAATCACGGCAGAGTCGAACTTAGGTGCAGCATTTCGAAAAAGGGCCGCCGAGTCCGTCAATCAAGGGGACCGGCGACTTCATTAGTGCGAGCAGGACGGCAGGTGCACCTCTCTCTCCGTCATCAGTGTCGCATCGCAAGAGCAATTTATATCCGTCGTGCCATTGGGCAGTGATTGCGGCGGCTCCTCCCCACGTCGCGTAGCAACGGGTGGGGGCACCCCACTCTGCCTCCCTCACCCCGTTTTATGGATCGCAATTTTCCTTTGAATTGGAAATCAGAGTACGCCGCGAGCCTCGCTCGTTAGCTATCTCCATCTTCAGGATACTTCTGACGTTACAGATTTTTGCAGAAAGATGTTCCCTTTGTGGGCTCGAATTGTGATGTTTGCTTTTCCCGTCTTTTCCCCCCGGTCGGTTAATAGCTGTATGTACGCGGGATGAATGCGTAGTTTCTTGAATATATTGAGGTTGAAGAAATAATTCTTTGAGAGTTTTGTATTGGGAACCATTTCAAAGTTATCTTGATGTTCTTTCATAAATGAAGACGTTTTGCTCATATCGATATTTTCAAATTGATTTTTTTTTGATAAGTGGGTAGACAAAATTAAAAAAATACTTAAGGGTAATTAAGAAAAAAAAAATGCAATTGTTTCAGTATATATTGTAAATATGTAGGTAAATGAGAACTCTTAAAAGTATAAAAAGGGGTTTCACAAGATTATTTCTTAAGAAATCTCTTCCGTAGCCATGTTTACAGAGTAATTACGCAATATAGAGCCGACAGGGAAGGACTTTAATGTGTGCTCTACAATTTGTAAATACAGGAAGTTACATTGACCTTTCTAGGTCATGTGAGATGTTTACATTTTAGCGTTAAGTTTCACTCAAAAAATATTTTTGTTAATTTAAGCTTTTTTGAACAATTTAGAAATACAAAATTTGAACAATCTTCTTTTCTCGTTCCTTTCCTTGTCTTTTCCTCTGTTGGGCCTGCCGGAAGAGATTTCTTTATAAAAAGGCAGCACTTTTGTACAAAGGTTCGGTTTTATGTTACAATATAGAAACATTCTGTTCCATTTACTGTGTATACATGAATTTGGTAAAAAAATTAATAAAAGAAGGACTTAATGCTAATTAGCATTCTCTACCAGTACTAAACTTTTCTTTAGGTAAAAACTGTATAATGTTAAAACCATAAACTCTTTTGAAATTTTCGAAATCAGTTTGAGCCCAACACCTCAGCATAAAATCTTCAAGGGGGCTCTTAACACCGTAATTATGGCGGAGTATTGCGCAGGGGAGACACATAATTGTTTTCTCCCCCATGAATGAATTGGATCGTCTATGAATTATTGATTATCACTGACAGACCGACTCTATTGGCGTCAACTTTTGATTGGACTATCCTTTGTTTGTTGAGTACTACTTAAATTATATGGGGAAATTACTAAATTTCTTTTTGGGCATGAGGTTATCTTTTTTCTTCTTCTTCATCGGTACCTCAGTGCTGAGATTCGTGACCACATATGAGTTTCCAAATTATGATCCTCCGAACTATGTACGTTGCCTCCTGCAAACTTCTTTACGAATGATGGTAACTCGCTGACTAGAAGTGGGACGACATAGATAAAAAAAAAAAGACTGATATCTTTGGAATGATATGGCTTATGATCAGCATTAGGTAAGCATACAAATTGATTGTGTTAATTTTCAATTATGCTTAAGTGCAACTCTATACTTATTTGAACTTAAAACTAAAAATGGTCGTGTGTTAAGCTGGATTTTGACAATTGAAATCCAACTAGAATACTGAATAAAAGAAAGTTGATTTTTTAAGTTAATAAAAAGGAAGGTTAATGCAGTCGTAAGCTAAAAACGTAATGGCGACAAGTAACAGTTACTGCGCAGTTAAAATCTGTGAACGCTCTCAGTAACTAGTTTATAATCCATAACTCGTAAGTACGCAGTTTAGAGTAACTGCGAGTTAAAGCGAGATGAGAAAAATTATGGGGCATGAGAGGATTTAATTTAGCCGGTGTTAGAAGTTAGGGTGGTTGGATGGATTTTATAAGGAGAACATATCTTTTTTATCTCATAGATTAAATATGTTTGGCTATTTTTTCTATATTCTATGCTACGTTAAAACTTATAAATATGATGATTCCAATAATATCTGTTAAAAGGCAGAATATGTCGATGCAGAATACTGATGTATATAAACGCAAATTACCTTGTTTTCAACAGCATACTATCAGATATGCAGGTACATATTATGAATAATTTAATCATCTCATCTTTACTGAAGTGAATTGGGCATTGAGCGACATAGGCTTTGCACTCTGTAGGTCTCAACCGATGGACAGACAATTAAAACTGAAAACAGTAAATTTTTGTATATCATAATTTATGATGTGTTTCAGAACTAAATAAATAATTGAAACATTTAAAAAAAAAGTGTTGTTTTGATTTACAGCACTGGAAAAATTGAGAAAATGAACATCAAAGAAAGTCCTCCGAAATGAAATCCTAAATCTAAAATTAAATATCAATCACATCTGTTAAATCTCTTTGAAATTCACAACTGACAATTTAAGCCTGATTTTGATAAAAAAGTGTTTGTTCTTTTTATTGCTATTTTGAGAATCATTAATTCATTTGAAAACAACAAAATATGTACGTTTCTATCATGAAACATACAGCAGAAATATTAAAAAAGGGAAATTGTCAGGAGTACCCGTAATCGACGAGCGTGTATGACGAGAGTGATGATCGTAGAAGAAGCGAGGGAAGTCTGGAAGGATCGTAGCAAATGGAAATCCGTAGTTTCTGCCTGCCCCTATGTGGAAAAAGGCATGATGGTACATACACCGTGAAATTTTAGTCGTTTTGGACCCATCGTCCAGTGACTCCATTCATGCAACCGAACAAATTTTCCCAAATTTGGACTTCCCATAGTAAGTTAGGTCACGTGATGAGAGATTTTGTATGGGAGGACCAAAAATTTATTCCATATTTCGACCCGTGTAACTTGGGGAAAATTGTTCAGTTGCATGAATGAAGTCACTGGACGATGGGTCCAAAACGACTAAAATTTCACGGTGTATGTATGTTTATCATGAAAAAAAAATACAAGACATATGGAGACACCTAACTGGTGGAGTTAATGTTCCATGTAAGTATTTAAGTAGATGGTTAATTAATTGGTGGACGTATATGATTGATAGTTCACACAAACATAGTCAAGAGTGAATAAGACATATCATATTTTCCACCTCGAATATACCCTAATTAAATTTTGACCGCCTTAGATTATTTTAATTAGATTTCTATAAAAATATTTTTAATCTTTTACCGATTTTCCATGTAAAAGAACGAGACAGAATTTATAATAGTAAAAATGAGAATAACAAAAGATTTTTTAATTTTTATGAATAATGGGATATAGAAAACTAGACCTACATTAACCTAGCATCTCGACGTAAAGTATTAAAAGTTCGCAAGTTGTGATTGAACGCGTACCGGTGAACGATAACAGTAAATCCGGGATAGGAGCCGGATAACCGCCAGGGCCGGCAGCCGGATTTGTTTAGTTTTATGATCCTTGAATTTATCGGGTGCGGATTGCAAGATTTCCGATAAAGTATTTTGAATATCGATTCTCAGTTCCATATTATTTTAGTAGTAGTAAATATTTAGACTAAGATTGTGCATTAACCTAGGCATCTCGACGTAAAGTATTAAAAGTCCGCAAGTTGTGATTGAACGCGTCCCAGTGAACGATAACCGTAAATCCGAAATAGGAGCCGGATAACCGCCAGGGCCGGCTGCCGGATTTGTTTAGTTTTATGATCCTTAAATTTATCGGGTGAGGAATGCGCATTTCCGATAAAGTATTTTAAATATCGATTCACAGTTCTGTATATTTTTAGTGGCAGTAAATATTTAGACTTGGATTTATCTGCAAATGTTTTGTTTGCTTAAAGTGGACCTCATAATATTTTACCTTCTTTAAATTATTTAGTTAAAGAAATGGGATAAGAGCGGAGAGGCTTTTGCCCAGCAGTGGGACACACATAGATAAGAAACGAAAAAAAAATTTAGTACTCAAACATACCCGGAACTATTTTAGATGACTGTTTAAGTAAACGTATTTTTACAAAAGCAAAAACTAACAATCAAATAATATTTTTCTACTCAACTGCGACTAATAACAACCAACCCAACTGGTTACTCTTGGTTACTCAATACAAAGTCATTGTTATGCCGCCAAAAGTCAGTATTTTTCGCCAAAAATAAGCGAGATCAGTACTTAATTAAATATTTTTCTTTTTGAAGCGCCATCTTACATCATATTGAGGAACTAATTATTTTTATTAGGCAAATAGCTATTACCCGCGGCTTCGCCCACGTGATCAAGGAAACAATAACTAATATTGCTTAAGAATTTATTGTCTTTTCCCTCGATTGTAACATCTTCATCTAAATCTCTTCGGTAACAACCAAACTAGAATTAGCATTTGAAATATTGGAGTCATGCAAGGATATTTTTTTTTAATAAAATTATTAAATTATGAAGTCATAAAACAATCCTAACCGAAGAATAAAATTTCCATAACCAATACAACGGAGATTATTGGATTACGCCGAAATCATTATGACCCATTATCGGCCACTAAATGCGAGATTCGCAATAAAACAGGCATTAATATAATTTAATTATGGCGCTCCCAAATCCGTCCCTGGTAGGATCATCTGCACAGTCTCACACTGCCGGATTTTTATGGGGACGTACTTTAGGCACCGCTGAATTAAATATATGGTGCCTCCAACTTAAAGTGCTTCTACCGGCAAGATTTTACGAAATATAGCATAGGCATTTTGTGGAGGTTCACGGTAGGCAGTATGGGTGTGATTTTTCATCTGGTACTTAGATTACTGAAACATGTGTTGCTGGTAGAATCTTGAAGCACGATGACTTTTGGATTATATGTTTATTTTTATTAGTACTAAACATGATACACTTATTAATTTTTTATTGAAATTCTGATACTTATACATGGTCGATTGATCATGAAGCCCACTAGATATTAATGAAAGTATACACTAAACTTTATTATTCCAGAAAAACAAATACTTATTACTTACCGCAGTGTAACCCTATTGCACAAATAGTTAAATTCTATTGGTGCAATAGGGTTACACCGCGGTCTTTTGAGAGTCTTGCGCGGGGATATTATTACAAAGCAGAGAGTCCATTTGGAGAAGTTAGTGTTATGTTGTGTATTTGTAATTATTGTTAAGTATTTCGCAAACTACAGTACAAGTTTCAAGAAATATTTGGTGTTATCTCAAATTTAAATCAAATTAAAATATCCGAAAACGTCAAACATAGTTTATACGTACCTACATAAGACAGACATAAACGTATCCTCATCCTCAAAAAAGTCATAAAAATAATTTGAATGTAAAAGATAATCAAATTACATGCAGGGAAGGTGGAAAATCAAGTCCCAGGAAGAACCATAACAATAATTTAAGGGACTACTTGGGAGCTCTTAATAATGCAGGGGTTATAAAAAACGGTAGAACAAATTGGGGTGGTGTTCATAAATTTGGCTTGCATTTACATGGCCATTGATTATTCAGTATGGAGCATTGAGGAAGGAACTTTTGGTATGCAGTGTAGTTGAAAACCACAGATATAAGAATAGGTAGAAGTGCCATAACGTGTGCCAAAGTTAAGCCACGCCAAACTAAGTTAAGACTTGAGAGGCGTAACTGGCCACATGGTACTTCTATTATTTCTGTGTTAAAAATATACGGCAAATGTAAATTTTATTTCCTTTTCACAAATAGCATATAACTAGGTAGGTGTTAAGGTGTTTGTACTCAGCAGTTATATAATGTTAGAGAATGTTGCATAACTTTGTTGTCTAACATTTTATACGTATAAATTGTCTTCATGGTTACAGAATATTATCGTGTTACACAATGTTTTATAACGTTATGTAATTGCTGTGTGGAAGCACCTTTATAGGTACAAATATTGGTATATCTATTTGTTATACTTTGTAAAGAGGTTACTCCCTGAATTCACTTGAAAAAACGTTACGATGATATTTCACCTGTACTGTTGGTTGACTGGTAGATAAAGCCCACGGCTTTAAGTCCGCCATTTACATTCTTTGTAATAAAGTTTAAATAAATAAATAAATATTCTGCGTAAGGACTTATCTCTCATACTCTATAGTCGCAGACAGAAGCTAGTTGCAGTCGAAAAATGTTAAAAATCCTAACACCTTAATAAAGGAAACTCAAAATGTATCAGAACACTAAAAACGCTTAAAACTTAAGGTGTAGTTATGAAGCTGCACTTAGACGAACACAGGTGCAAGATTAAAAGTGCACATTTCAAGGGAGCTGAAAACTTGTCCGGCATACCGTTATTAAGGTTATAATAACGCGGCGACGTGAATTTACTGTTACCGTTATTCTGCTTTTTAGGATTTATATTGTACTACGTAAAATTTATGATTTGAGATTATTTTCACAACTGCTGTATCAAAAATGATTTTTTTTAGTACAACTGTGAAAATTTTATATATATTATTTATTTAGGTATGTGTGGAGTACCTGTTATCGGCATGCGTGTATGACGAGAGTGATGAGTAAAGAGGAAGGTTTGTAAGGCTCTTAGTAGTATTCAAGTTACTACATTGACTCGTATTACCGGTAAATATAATATTAAAATCAAAAAAACATATTTTTTGAAAATTTCTTGTTTGGCTACTTGGTTGCTTTGTCGCAGCTGTGATTGCTACGATTGTTTGTAGTGTCTCACGATTTTCGATGCAATGCATACTTTGATTTTTACTTTACATTTTAAGATATATCCGTTTTCTGTTAGAATAATTTAGAAGCAGATCATTTATTTCTTCCTGTTAACTATTAACTGTGGTAGTAATACAATTTTAACGTTTTATCGGCATCTAAAAACTGAATCGTCTTTGAGGACAATATGATTGAACTTGTGTAGTGACTAATGACTATACTACTTTACAGAGCCACTTTAAATATGAATAGAGCGGACTATACCTACCTAATTTGATATGAATCGTCAAAAATTTATCAAAGTAACGTTAATTTGTACTTTTCAAAACACATCTTAGCGAACTCGCTTATACGGAGATAAACTAGCATCTATGAAAAAAAATATGCAAATTCCGTGCTCAATATCACACAAGAGCGCGAGGCACACCACACCTACGTAACTATACACACTACGTATAATATCCACAAATCCACACTGAGACGCCGGCGTGATTACCGAGGTCCGTAGTGAAGTGCGGATTTTCTCGGGAATCCCGGTTTACGAGCCGCGTCCCTCCCCCCCTAACACCCAGTGGGAGGGCTTGACCATGTCTATATTATATACGAGATTTACAGATATTATACTATATAACGATAGTGCTGTCTTTTTGATGTGACAAACAGTCGCGACCATACACATTTTTGACTTATAGCTTAGCCTACTAAGTATTCTAAGTTAAAAAATTGTTGCCATAGAAATTTTGAACTAATCTCAATTTTGCATTTATTTCATCTCGAATTATTGCTACACAAAATATTGCTATTGACATTTTTAGAATATCGTAGGTAAAGTTTGTCTCAATAGAAAAAGACAACAATGTAAACAATGACAATTTATTAAAATTACACATACACACTTACATTCCATTAGAAGTACTTATCACATTCACATCTCAATGAAACCACAAATTATATATACATACATACCATCACGCCTTTTTCCCGTAGGGGTAGGCAGAGATTACAGATTTCCATTTGCTACGATCTTTAAAGACGTCCCTCGCTTCTACACTCATCACTCTCGTCATACACGCTCGTCGATTACGGGTACTCCTGACATCTCCCTTGTTCAATACGTCTGCAATTTGGTCGCAGTATGTTTTCCGAGGCCGGCCTTTACCGACTTTTCCTGTCACTTTTAGTCACACCACAAATTATTTACACATAAACATCATCGACAAACCTGTCTCAATGTCAGACGGCCATATTTATTTACATTATTGTCTTTTTCCATTGAGACAGACTATAGGTATCACTATACCTAAAAATGTGAATAGGCAGTCACCTAATTCGATCTAGACTCTACCATACCCAGTGGTAATTTTCAAGTTTAACTACAGTACAGCCAGTAGTCTGTACGTACACTTTATGGCTGGTTTACACACGATCCAGTGCGGCGATCCAGTGCTTTCACGGACACACACACATACAAACAATTATTTAAATGTGTGAGTAAATTGTTTGCGTGTGTGGGGTGAATTTCGTGTCCATGAAAGCACTGGATCGCCGCACTGGATCGTGTGTAAACCAGCCATTAATTACTTCAATAGAATTATTGTGAAATAGATGATCAAAGACGAATAACAAGGAAAACTAAATGGTAAGTACCTATCCAATTATCACAGTAGTGAAATCCAATAAAACTGAATCTAGTGAATTTTGATTGAGTTAACAAACCTCTGACGAGTGTAAACACTGTAAAACAATTCAATCTCTCGTGTACATTCAACAAGAAATATTTACTAACAACTTATCCCTTAAGCCCTCAGAATAAGGTGTAAAATAGTATATAATTCGTATATTAGCTTTCGTCGTAACTGTACTGAGAAAACACTCCAGTCGTCTCTCCTAATGGAAAATAGGCAGCACAATCTTGCCGAGAGAGCTTGGCAAACAGAGCCATCTTTGTTGGAAAATAAAGCCAAGCTGAGAAATTCTTGAAGCTAATACCGTTTCGTTATTTTTATCTATATTTATACAAATTATAATTTGCAGTCACACCCGCGCTTTTTGGTTGTCTGTTCACGATAAACTTAAAAACTACGAACGGTTTTTTTTTCTGTTATCACTGAAAGAGAATAGTGGCTTTTGGGGATGGTTTATATAGGTCGATGTAATCATCGAGGGTTTTCATAAGGTAAAATATGACAATTTCTATTGAAATAAAATCGGTCAAGTGGGAGTCGGACTCGCGCACGTAAGGTCCCGTATGTAATTTTATAAAATGTAGTGTAAACATAAAGGTACTCATTGTATTAAATTCTTTTTTACGCCAAGTATCAATTAAACGATATTTGGAAATCATCAAATCTCTAAAAATGTAACAGATTTTTAGTATCATCCAAATCCATGACTTGCCGTGACATGAAAATGAAAATTAATCATAGGAATGATTAATTTTCATTTTCATGTCACGGCATAAGGATATGCTACCAAAAAAATTGTTACCTCCTAAAATTGTGTACAAAATAATGACCTTTTCGGGGTCAACATTTCCTCCCTCCTTCACGTTGGGTCACAAAACGTTCGGAACATTTCGGGCAGACGTTTACGATTTGCCTCACTTGCAAAAGATATGTTTGTGTGTAAATGCCACTTAGGCGGAAGATTTATAGTACCGGCTACTACATACGTTTTAGGTTTGTTTCTTTTGAGTGTTTCCCGGAGTGCAGAATACTGAGGTTGATTATCGAGCTTGAGTAATGAACTACCTATAGGAATCCATGCCTAATATTTTTTATTAGCTATACGTGATTCTGTGCTTCGAAAGACATGTTAAGCCGTTGGTCCTCCGGAGGCGATTCCGAACAACTCTGACACCAGGGTGTATACGGTCGATAGACAATGTAACCTACACGGAATGACGATGATTAGCTCTCCTTTTCTGGTGAATTTCGTTTTGTGTTATTTAATTAACCCCATATGACTGAAAATGTTAACAGCCACCTACAGTATAGTTTAAGAAATATATAGGTATAATAAGCAGCAGCTGATATTAAATTGTAGGTAGGTAGAGAAAAGACTTCACATTCTATGTTTACTTGTAGAGCAATAGCGTTTTATTAAACATATAAATCCCTTAAAGGCAGATAGAACAAATATATCCAAGTTCGACTATTGTCTAGGTATGTTTACTTGTGGTAAAACAAAGTTTCAATAAATTAATATAACGAATCCTCAAAACAAACAAACAAGTGGGATAAGTCCGCCGTTGTGTATGTAAATTATTAGTTTTAATTTTTTCTACAATAAAGATATTACAAACAAACAAACAAAGGTTAGAGTGGAGAAACTACAAACATCAGTTGTCACAAGCAATAAGCGGGGTGACTCTTGCATTCCTTGGAACTTAGGGTCAGGATAGACGGACGTAATTTTGGCCGCGGCCGGCGAAACTTCATGCCAGATTCTTCTTGCTCATCTCAGCGCTTTCCCGATTGCATTCCTAGATCACACTTCGAAGGGGTTTCGCTTTATTTTGTCTTATCAACTATGCACCTTACAACATTCTCTTAAAGAACGTCATTTTAGAATAATAGGTAATATTTATACTTTTTTGCGTCTTATAATAATTATTATTAAGAGGTAAGGTACATAGTTAATAAGACAAACAGTAGGTGAGTAGACTCTGGGCTACGAAGCATCCAGCCAAGGATGCAACCGGGAAGGCGGCTAAGATGAGTTGTAAATAAATATTATGTGGCTTCAGTCAAAACGATTACGTTGGTAGTCAAGAATAAACCCAATAGATGAGCTGTTTACGGCGGTCTTTTTAGAATCGAGTCACCATGAGGACAAGGCCAGATTTCACTGGATCGGACAAGTTGATAGAATGAGAGAAGATCGTCGGAAGGATCGTTCTAACGTCGCTTCAACATGACTGAACGATACTTCCATATCTAAATTATCCATACTCCATATTCAGTCAGTTACGATTTCACGGCTAAACCTCTGGACCGAATTTGTTGAATCTTGATATGGGCATAGTTAACGACCCGGGGTCAAATTGGCTTATTTTTAACGCGAACAGAGCCGCGAGAAATAGCTAGTAGATAGAACTTATTTAGTAGCTTTAATTCAATTTGATTGCAATTTGCACTAACTAACATTGTATAGTTACTCTTACAAAGCAAATACAAAATTGTCTAGTCAGAAAACTAGTAGTACTTATAGCATTTCACAAAAACAACATAAAACCTAATGTTACGACGGAAAATTTGGCATAGAGCTTACGCCCGTAAAGGTTGTCACATTATCACGAGCTTTGGAATGCAGATTGCCGGAGTGCCGGCACAGAAAGCTCACCCAGAAAGCTCAAGTCACTTCACTTATTGCGACGTATTTGTGACCGTATACGATAGGAATTTCCGATTTTCGAGAACCCTCTTTCGACATTCTGTTGAGGTTAAGATTCGGCGGAGTCATCATTTTGGGGATCCGTAGCGATTTAATAAATGTGATGATTTCAGGACTTGTACAAAATACTCGTCTGACGATATAACATAAGTAGTTTTCAGACAGCCGATCTTTGTCATTAAACACTTTTAGTGTTAGTTGATATTTTATTTTGCGTCAAATTAATTTCAATAAAAAAACATTATTTTCCAGATCCACATTTAGAAAGGATCCACATATTATAATTGTTTAATATTATGTGTATAAGACAATGATGTTTTTGTGGAGCATAATGATATACTCCACAAAGTCATTCAAGAAGAAAATTTACAAAATGAAACTTAATAAAGGTAAAAATCTCAACACCTCAACTGCACATTTCTTAGCTATCCACTTATATCACGGTATTCTTTATTTTGCTCGTACGGACCCCTCGTCGGAATTAACGAATTTGTCAAGTGTCAGTACGAAAAACCTTATTAGTTTTACCTAGGGGCTATTTTTTTATGTTATTTTTATTTTATTTATGTTATTGTTATTTGATGATTTGCACGCTGGTATGGCAAGAGCGAAACTCAGTTTATTATAGTAAATCTATTAGAAGCATCGAATTAAATAAATTTGTAAAAGTAGATAGAATTAGGGCACAAAAGTTTCCAAACGTTGGTTAACATATTACCAAAAATATAAGAGACAGCTAAGGACTTCACATTTGGATTTTTAAATTAAATACTACAATAACCTCTTTATTTATAATTTTTAGACAAATACTTTCATATTTTTTTGTTTAGAAATGGAAAATATAAAAGTTGAACCTTTGGATTCAGTGAATTATCATGCAGGGCTGTAGGGTATCCAAATAGCTCAATATTTGTAGGACAAAAGACGATAATAAACCACGTGTCCAAGTCACGACAACTTATGTCAAAATTAATAACTGCAGATGAACATAGTCCAGTAGTTAAGGATCTCGGTCTTTTTATTGATAATACATTGAGCTGGCAATCACATGTCAATGAGGTCAGTAGAAAAGTGTTTTCTTCACTACATTACCTACAACGCCTGAAAAATTTCTTACCAATAAAGACCAAAACGATGTTGGTTCAATCTCTTGTGGTACCGCTGATAGATTACGCTGATGTGTGTTATCTGAACATTACTGAAGAACAACTTAATAAGTTAGAACGCCTTCTGACAATTGTATTAGGTTCATTTTCTGCCTACGTAATTACGACCACGTCTCAGAATATCGATCCCAGCTTAAATGGCTTCCTATCCGTCAACGCAGGAATCTCCATATCCTTTGTCAGTTATATAATGTGCTTAATAATCATTATAATATTATTATATTCATTATAACACCAGTGTGGTGGAAAGGGTGTCCAATTTTATGCAAATTTTTAAAATTAAGGATAAAAGTTCGCGATAGTTTGTTGAAAAGTATTTTATTGACGTAAACTGTTAAAAAATTGATGTTTTTTTTTGTACAAATACGTAGGCAATCAGGCGTACGGCCCACCTGATGGTATGTGGTGAATTGCATTAATATCAATGCAATAAAACTAAATTAAAACAATTTGTATTTTTATGGCAAAACAATAATTTGTTGAAGGCAAGTAGACATGTTATAGACTCAATACAACATTTTGATTCATAAATTAGAATAAAACTATTGCTTTTAAGAAAAAAAACCACAAAAAAAAAGTTAAAAAAAACACATAATTTTTCATCTATGCTCGATGCTTCTCGAATAACTATTACCTACAACACAAAAGCTTAGTATGATTTACCCACTAAAACTCTTCACCAAACACGGTATTAATTTCGACGAAGGAAGGGTTTATTAAACGGCTTATTTTACGGATATAAATCAAATATGACAGATATTGTGGGGAGCGTGAAATCAAGCGAGTACAGAGGATTTGCATAACATTTCACAAATAGCATCATTATTGGTAATCACGATGGAACAGTCTGCCTATTTAAGAGTTGAATCATAAAAAAATCATTTGCATTTTCATAACCTTTTTGGTAAGTACATATTTCCCTTTCCATGTATAAAAATAACTTTAAATAGGTGCATTGTATGCTTTTCGTCTACTAAATGGTAAGTATTTATTTATTTGAAAAAAAAAAAACAACATAAGTACGTAAGTGTATTTTTTCTGATACGTGGGGCGCACTATAAGTTTCCGGAATGAATATGAAAAAATACTATTAAAGGTACAAAATTAATTTATTGTTTTTCAAAATAATCTCCCTTGGCGTCTATGCACTTTTTCATTCGATGAAACCAGTTTTGAAAACTTTTGTGCCACTCCTCTGTGGTGACCTCTGAAACGTGTTTTTCATACTCCTCGACAGCCTCTTCTGGTGATGAAA
The DNA here is from genome assembly GCA_947363495.1 of Euzophera pinguis. Classification (NCBI taxonomy): domain Eukaryota; kingdom Metazoa; phylum Arthropoda; class Insecta; order Lepidoptera; family Pyralidae; genus Euzophera; species Euzophera pinguis. The sequence goes on along the minus strand of OX376156.1, from coordinate 3,697,025 downwards.
ATCGTTGACCGCGTAATTGGTTCTTAATTTTTGGGAACAGAAAAAAGTCACAAGGTGCCAGGTCGGGACTGTATGCAGGATGACTCATGAGTTCTACATTTTTCGCCTTCAAAAAGTCGTTTGTCTGTCTGGCTGTGTGAGAACTAGCATTGTCGTGGTGCAGGATGATACGGCGTTTACGGATATTTTTACGGAGTTCGTCAATAACTTCCGGCAAACAAATGGTCGTGTACCAGTCACTATTCACTGTACGACGATTCTCTAAAGCAACAGTAGCCACGTGTCCAGTTTTATTAAAAAAAGAAGCAATCATCCGCTTAGATGCACTTTTCACGCGCGCCACTTTGGTTGGTTTCGGCTCATCTTGAAAGACCCATACGCTCGATTGCTGCTTTGTTTTGGGATCGTAGCAATAAATCCATGTTTCGTCACCTGTTACTATGTCCCACACCAAATTTGACGCACCTTCGTTGAATCTGGTAAGCATGGCACTGCACCAAGTGACGCGGTCCGTTTTTTGAGCCTCGGTCAAGTTGTGTGGGATCCACCGCGAGCAAAGCTTTCTCACACCCAAATGTTTGTGCAGGATTAATTGTATTTGACTCATGCCTATTTCTAAGGATGCGCGAATTTCATGGTAGGTCACATGCCTGTCTGTTTCAATCATACGGCGCACAGCATTGATGTTTTTGTTGGTCACAGCGGTGGACGGCCGATCATCGCGAGATTCGTCACTGAGATTGATACGACCACGCTTGAATTCTGCAAACCAGCTATAAACAGTTGTCTTGCATGGTGCTTCATTGCCAAAAGCTGTTTCAAGCCGAGCGATGCTCTGTTGAGCTGTCAAATTACACTTAAAATCGTAGAAAATCATACTACGAAAATTTTCCCGAGTTAAATCCATGTTGATGCAGACACACAATTTTTTAAATGGCGCCACAAGGTTAAAACAAAAGACAGTCAGATGAAACAAACTGCATTCTACACCCAAAGAGTTCTATTTTCAAATGTTGCAATAAATTTTTAAATATTGTTTATGTAAGTGGCCAGTTCCGGAAACTTACAGTGCGCCCTATGTATCTTAAATTAATATGATTTCTTATTTGACCCAATTTTTAATACATATACCTAAACCATTCCCGAAAATCACTCTATTCATTAGTAAAAACTGCAAGAAAAATGGTAGGGTGGTTTTAAGTTGATCGCGATCAGACAGACATACGAAAGTGCTCGGGTTTCATTGATTTCGTAAATTCAAACTGCTGAGACTTTAATTTTCAAAATTGTAAACCTACAACATAGAACAGGTCAATGACCGGACGAGAAAATCTGCCCCGGCCAGATCACGTACGGAACGTGCTTGTGACGGACCGAGGAAATCTCTTTCGGGTTTATGTTCAGTGGTATGGCGGGAATATGAGCGAATCAAAAAATGCTCTGGTTACATGTCTACGAGTTGATGTCTGTTTCTCGATCAGTAAATCTAATGTCTAAAATGATCTAGTGATAAAAATATACAAAGTAACTATAATTTTTGTTACGGAAATTTTACTTTTTTAATGTACCTAATCTACATTCAAAACAAAATTAAATTGTTCTTTGTAACGGACTTAACATTTGTCTAACTTAACACAGGGTATAATCTATAACTAACACAGTTTATAAAACAAATATATTACTTAAAACAGAGACTTTATTCGAGCAATAATAAGATAAATCAAATTGTTTGAGACAAAATAACGTTTGTGCAATTTGAAAGATTTTAACATCTAAAACTGAACATGATTTGGTGTTATTTTAACAAATGTATTCGCATTCTGTGTTATTCTACCACTTCAGTTGCACCGGTTCACATTTGACCTGTACGCCAATATTACCCACAATTCCATAGTGCCTACATCTGTCAAAATTTTACTCGAAATTCACCCTTATCGTTTAGTTCACAAGGTTGTAATACAAAAGAGCATTGCAGACCTGTGTTCCTTATATAAAAAACATAGGATTTTCGATCTTATCTCTACGTAATAAGGTCTGTATCAAAAATCAATACTGCATTCTGAATTTGAACGTTTGCGAAAACACTTGGACAACTGTCGACAACTGTCGACACTGTGGCACTGGCAAATCAAAACACTCGAAAAATTCGCGCTTTGAACGCACTGGCCAATCAAAATACGTATAATTTGATTAAGCACAACATTCGCGGTTTGTTTTGTAAATTGAACATTTTTAATTATTTCACAAATATTTGGACACCCTAGCTGCATTTTTATTACAACAAAGTTTGGTTATAATACACAGCACACATAGACACTTACCGTACTCAGTGGCTTTATGATATACTTAGTCCTTTTTCAAAATCGCAAAAAAACTATTTTACGCAAATAAATTATTTTGGCACTACTACAGACTGCAAAAAGGAGCCCATACAAAACCTGAAGTTCTTTAGTGTCTCAAATTTCAAATCACTAAATCAATTCAAACCTAATTATAATCCTATCAAGTAGCGAGCCAAAAGCTAATCTGGAAATTGCTAAAAAGCGTGTCAGTGAGGGCACATGTCGTGGAGGTCGTGGGCACAATGCACACGACACGTGGCAGACGCCTGCCACGCCCTGGTGCATCAATTAAGGCACATGTCATTTGATATTGTGTGTTAGTGGCTTTAGTGCTAAATTATTTGAGATTTCCGTAGAATCGCCGTTTTTAATTTTTTTATTTTTTTTATGTATGACATATTTTTTAAATTTTATTTCTTAATTAACACTTCATAAAACCTAATTTTTTTATTCCATTTGACCAATGGAACTGAGTAATGAAAATATCATAAAAATCTATTATCACAGAATAACAAACTATTTACGTCAAGTGACGCGGCACTACATTGTATATTTCGTCAGATGTAATCAAGTCTTCGGTAGTATAGTGGTCAGTATCCCCGCCTGTCACGCGGGAGACCGGGGTTCGATTCCCCGCCGGAGAGATTTTTTTTTCAAGTATGACTTTTTTTTCGAATGATTAAACATTGTCAACAGCTAAAGTATTTCATAATTGATTAAAAATAAATGCTTGAATAAATAATTATTTTTTTCACTACTTTTACATCAGTATTATCTATTATCTTTTCCGTGCTACTATCAAAAATTACAATATTCTAATTTACTATTTTGTTACCATTTGTTACATTAACTCTCTCTATCTAACCTCTAGCTACAAATAACTTTCTTTTCGTTATTCTTTCCTATTTGAATACTGTCCTGGGCCCTCCGAGACTGGGCCCTGGGGGGCTCCTAGCTAATCGGTGTAATGTGTTTATTAAATTACAGACGCGTGCGACCGCTCCACTTCGATACTGTTCGTTAGGGCGATGCGATCTATAATAACTATCTAATTTGATTGCTGGCTCTTCGATGGAGATGCCAGTTGATAGAGAGAATAGAGACTCTCAATCCAAATCTGACCGTGCCAAATTTTTGGTTATATATAAAAATTAAGGTATGAGAGTTGATATAGCTAAATTTACAATGGTTGGTTTGAAATATGCAAATAAAGATTTGCAAATTTGTATGAGTTCGCAGAAATTAAAGTCGGTATTTGAAGATCACGGCGCATTTGTAGTTGGCAAAGGACAATCACATGAATTTTTTTGTGAAATGCTTTACATATATAGTAAAGAGAACTGAACTTGAAAAAAGATAGGAATTGGTTGAGCAATTATAAATCTTTTAACAATGTTCTAATGATTATAAAAATAAAAGACAATGTTTAGATAACAAAAAAACTAAAACGGAGGCCAAGAGAAAACAATGCAGGTGTCAGATTACTAGAACAGGCCAAAGAGGGCTGGCGGCATTAATTTAATTATGGCGCTCCTCTGGGAGCTCCTAATACAACGGGAGTGAGGCCCGCATACGAATTCAAGTGTCATTTTTTCATTTTTTCGCGTGAGAAAAAAATCTCAAAACTGATTTCGTAACATCCCCAGTGAGATCGAGTTACGTGTATCGCGGAAAATAAAATATAAATCTGGATTTGGTGATGTCTCTCACGGTTCCGTGTCTGCGGCTGTCTGATCCTCTTTCGAGTGTTTGTTGTTTTATTTTTTACAATTACGAAAATTTTGTGAGGAAAATTTCTAAGATATAACAACAGTTTTACATTTAGACATATGAATAGTAACGGAGTGTGCATCACTTAGTAGATGTTCGGAAGTAAATCAAGGTTTTATTCGCTTACAAAAATTTTTAATAAATAGGATTGTGACTTTTTCTGTTCAGAAGAAAACCAAAATCACTTAATTACTCATCATTACTTAATTTGCTTCTTAGAGTGATATGACATCATTATTATCATCATCTTAGTCTATTTTTACTATAATTTTTGTATGGTTTCGCAAATAAAGATGATTTTCTTTTGCAGAATTATTACTTGTATCAGTTACATAACCATGACTTGTTTGTTATGTTTTGTTTTTATTTTGTCGTCTCTGAATTATCCTATCTAATCAATATGGCCCCATGAGACGATTTATCACAAAGATATGATGACGTAGTTAATTCCGGGCTTAAGGTAACCAGAACTGCAAGACATATTTTATCTTGACAAATTGCTACATTTTACGTTTGTCACTCTTGGGGCAATGTTGTCTAGATAATTTTTATGTTTATCTAGAAATACGTTTGATTGTGCAAAAATCATTCATAAATCATCAATCAATCATTGCGAATTACTGTTTGGTTCATTAATTGGGTCGACTTAATGCTTTTAACCATTAGGAAAAAAAAAATATAGCAAATAATTTAATAATCACAAAATCATCCACAGGCATTTCACTATGAACATTCTTCTCCAAAGATTTCCAAAATGATCAGTTAGCCCATCATAATTTGAATATAAAATAATATAATAATACAATTTAATAAAGAATTTAGAATGCCTCTAAATTGATATTAGAACTTCATTGTTTTTTCTATTTGATACATATTAATCACTAGATGTTTTCCGCAGCTCCGCTAAAGTAGTCTATGTTTGACCCAGGGTCTTCAACTATATTCATACCAAATTTCATCAAAATCCGTTTAGCGGTTCGGCTTTGAAAGTGTAAGGGACAGAAAGACAGACAGACAGAAAGACAGACAGACAGGAAGACAGACAGACAAAAAGACAGACAGACAGACAGACAGACAGAAAGACAGACAGACAGAAAGACAGAAAGACAGAAAGACAGACTTTCGCATTTATAATATTAGTATGGATTAAGCCAATTATTTACATATTCGCCACGCTTTCCTATAACAAGCAATAATAGTCTGCGGAAGTATTGTCTAACGAATTAAAAGAAAACTAGTAAAAATCGAAGTATCTTAAGACTCTCTTGGGTCCTTAATTAAACTCGGAGCACGTACCACTCCTTGATTCAGTCCCCCCAGGCTTGACACCCCAAACCCCCACTACGTCTTATGGACCCCCCTTCCTTATGGACCGCTTAGATTTCCACCCCTTAGGTTGTGTGGACGGAATACTTGAAGTCTGGAATCTTGTACGAGGAATTGGTTTTCGGATTGGACTGTTAGTTTTACGACCGTCATCTAATGTTGTTTTTGTTTCGAAAAAATACTTTTTAAACATTGGAATATCAAAGACAATATAATTAAATAGTTTTTATTCATGATTCTGATATTTTATTGTTTAAAATTTAATATCTATATCAACACGATTTAAAAAAAGAACGCGAAGAAATATTGCATCAAATTATTTTACTAGCAAAAGTGTAGGTTCGTAATTACTTATGGACAAAAATTTAATAAAATTAAATATATGTTACTCGTGTACCCGTAAAAACTTTATTGTACGGAAACAAAAATTGATGCAAAACAGAAAACAGTACAATTTAAAATCGTAGAATAAATTTGGAACGTATATTGTTTGCAAGAAGAACATTATTATCAAAGCCCCTAACTAACTCCCTAAATTAACTTAAAAACTAAAAATAATTAATAAAATTATGATGATTATTAATTAAATTAACTCTCTTAATTTTTATTTCTTTTTTCCCCCTTTTTTTACAACGTTTTTAGATATTTGAATTCAATTATAATAGTCTCATCATTTCCCTTGCACCTATTTAAAAAGAAATCAAGGATTCTCTTCCGCAGTGCCATTTGCATATTGCCTCCATTCCGACTTGAAATTGCGCCTCACGAATCCAATTATACCATAGCCACCTCTTTGAAAGTTCTAAGATGTCTTCTACTGTTTTTAAGTAAAAAAGCTTTAAAAAGTAATCAGAGAGGGAGTCGCTTGGCGATTAAAGATGTGTTGTTTATATATTCTTAGCTCATTGTCATTTGTATTCGATTTCAGTTTAATTATTAGTATGGATAATCACAGTTTTGTAATTTTTTCTCATTTAAATGTAAAGTTACAAAACTAATCAGATTTTATTCTTTGTTTTATCTTGTACTACGGATCACTGTGTACATTGACAAAAATTAAACAAAAAGCTTACTTAGGATTTAATGTTGTTTAAGAAAGTTTTATCTTTATTTACAATTTATTAAACCGTAGTCAGAGGGAAATGATAAACAATATCTGTTTGGATAAAATGATTGTAGCAAACCAATTACAGGAAATGCTTTTTAAATTCTTCACCGCAAACCGAAGCGCAAAAGTACCGATAAAAAGGAAAAAAGGAGGCGCAACAGAGCACAGCCGCCGTGTAATTATTCCGAGAGCTAATGTGCCACTTGTTTATCCCCCGACTAATTAAGACAAGGAAGAGTTTTAAAAAAATACCATAATAGGGCATTTGGTAAATCAAACATTCATGAGATGGCTTGAAAGACGTCCGAATTATCATTTTGGTTATTCCACTTCGCTAATTTCTAATATTCTCTGCTTCTTTGAAAAGAACTTTGTAAAAAAGTAAGAGAAAAATAACGGTACATTTATTTTTGGATCAGCGTCCCCCAGGGCTCAATTATGTGCCCGCTGCTAAACGTTTTTAACAAAGTTTCAACTAACAATGTGTTATTAAAGCTTAATGAATAATTCAAAAGCGCTAACTGATATTAATTACCTCAGTTCTGAAACTAGCGTAACTACTGAAAATTGGCATACTAACAGGTACAAGTTTGACAAACTTCCGGGCTCAATTAGGGTGGAATTAAACAGGTTCGGGTGATGTGACAAATCGTGGGACGCGGTCTTCTGCCGTGACATTGACTAATCGCCGCATTTAATTTCACGGCAGTAATTATAAATAAAATTCCGACGATAAATTGTTGGTGAACATTAATCAAGAAGTTGGGACACTGATTAAAATACCGTTCGAGGAACTATTCGCTAAGTTGATATTGTTTATTACATAGGGTTGGGATCAGGTGCGAATGGGGCGTAATTTATTTGAATGTGCTAATGCTTTTGTCTTAGGGTCTTCATATCGGGGTCGCTAATATAGTGTACTAAGGGTATATGTTATGTCTTCTCTCTATAAAAGATTATATTTCTTATTATGTACTCGTTTTATGTCTTTGTTTGATGTAATTAATATCTTGCTTAATCTTAATTAATTCGAGAATCAATTTTAACATGGCAACTGCCTAATATTAGCTAACTGTATTGTACTGTCTTTTCCTGTTATATATAATCCTTTGCATTTTTATTGTGTACATGAATAAAGTAAATAAATAATAAATAACTAAAGACAACCAAATTGTAAAATTAGTGCCTCGCTATAACTTGCATTAAGCGCATTGCCACTTAAGCACTAATATTATTGTACTCACAGTATAAGTGGTATTTTGTCTATACATATTGATCAATATGTTCCATGCAAATATAATTAACTTTTGTCTACTGGATTTATACTGTATTAAATTTTCAAAGTTTTTGACAATGTATGGAAATACACTCTTCGCCATACCAAAAACATGTGCCCGATGACTAACCCAACCCTTCAAGTGGCTGTCTCTGTCATTTTCGTAACAAAATATATTTTTATCTCTTTCACACTCTCTGTCAAAGCAATGAAAACGGCGAATCTATGCGTCTGAATCACGGGCGATGGAACCCCCACCCTTATCTTAAATGAACTGGGGAGCGAAGTAGGTACTATATTAGATATACAAGACATAGCTAAATGTATAGCATTGGTTGTCTCATTTTTAGTATTTTAACCTCAATGTAAGAATAAGTTTTTAACAAAAAAAAAAATCTCAACCCAAAATAACTTATAAGGCGAAATTTAAATAAAAACTCAATCAACTCTCAATAAACTAATTATGTGTAAAATACCAACAAAATTATTTTGCTTAATAACTAAAAACATTACGAAAGGTACCTAAAAATTATTTATATGACAATGAAACAAGGCTAATAACAAATTGTTGTATCAACTACAATTTCTGACAAAAGTTTAATTAACACCCACTTATCCCTTATCAGTCTCTTCATTATAACGAGACAAGGGTACACAGTCATTCATTTAAGTGCACCCTACTGTGATGAATTGTACAATTTACTGTTTCATCACTTATATCTTTGTCATTATAGAAAGTTTCATCATGCTGTTAATCTCACTCAGAAGTTAGAAGAATATCAGTCATAATATGAAATTGTTAACCTCAACTGAAGCTTTTATATCTGTAATAACTTTATGTTTATTGAATTTCGCATGACTTTGATTTCAAAGAGCCATAATGTTGACTGTTTGTTCTTTAACCTCATTTTCATTAATTATTTCAACAAGTCATACAAGAGGTAGTTCTACATTATTACTGTTCGTTTAGATTGACTGATGGACTGCCACTTTGCATTATGTTCAACATGTTTAAAACGTTGTGTTTACTTAAATAAAGATAAGAAACATCTATTAAATAGTGTGAGTTGATCACATTAAATTTTCCAATGCACAGATAGTAAAAGCCAAAATGATAAGGACCCATGAAAATCATGATAGCACTATTTATTCTGTGATAGCACAAGGGTTAAGTACAAGCTGGGTTGAATCTAAGACGATAATGTTAGTGAGACAACGCGGCACAGACCGCAACATCTTATATTCATGAAGGGCCTTTGATACACACAGCTGTGAAAATCTACCAACATCTATTTTATTCATTGTCACAGCGCATATTATTATAATCTAGATTGTTTTGATAAATAGATATTTATTTACACAAGTATTACGCGATCATGACGTCGACCATGGGCTCAAGACATCAAATTATCACGACGTTTAGGATTTAAGAATCCTCTTTGCGGTTTGAGTTACGATAACAATGATATATTACTGTGACGGCTTTGTTTTTATCATAAGATTTCTATATTTTCCTACGTAGTTAGAGCCTTGCTTAAAATTTTGATGATAGTTCAGTAGCATGTCAGCTGATACGCCGGGCGATAAGGCATAAGACGTACGTGACGCCATAATCTATATAGTTGGTTTTGTTTATATCTTCTTTTATTACCTCTGTATATTTTTTAGATGACTACCTGGTCAGACTATACCGCCGGTGAAGACCAATTTTAAGGGTCAGCCACGGGGCTCTAAACCTAAAGGTGACCTAGAGACCTAATATTACTACTGGTCTGAAATGTTTCGCCATATTACCCAGCAACATCACTGTTTTTCTTACACTTTATTCAGAAATAGGTGTAAGTGTACCCAAGCAATTTTGCACAAAGATACTATCGACAAAAATAAAAAACAAGACAAAAAAAAAAATCAAAAACAAATATGTCACGGCTTTACAACCACACCATCCGTAAGTATCTGTAACTCAATCGCCCCTATAATGTAACCGCAGACGTCTCGGGCTCTTCCTTCTGGCATTACGCGATTATTATAAAACCCACCTAGGTGTTAATGTATTACATTAATTATGTGGGGCCCTTAAGATGTTTTGACAGAACACTCAGAGTTACGGCGGTTAGTACAGAAGTTTGCGAGTTACTGTCGCTGAAATTCTGAAATGGTTTTGGAGTTTCGAATTTAGATTTTGTTACATCGACTCATGGGCTTTTAGTAATGTTTTCTTCTTATCTTTTAGTAAATATTTTTTTTTATCTTCAGGTAATTATTTTTCAAAATCAAGTTTTAATATAATAATGTCAAGATTTCTTTTCTTCTGTAAATAGACTCATTGAGAAAACTTGGACTTTGGAACTTTTGACTCTGTAGGGTCGGTTTCGATGCTTTTTTGACACAACGTCATCACGAAGAAGCATGCACTTTTGGCATATTTATTTTAAACATGTAAACAAAATGTTATTACAAACCTCCTATATCTTACAAAAACTATGAAGTGAACAGAAGTAAGCTTGTTAGCAAAATCACTCACCAGTGTGTATGTAAGTGTGCTTCTTCATATCAGATTTCTGGTGGAACCTTTTCCCGCAGTACTGGCACGGATAGGGCCTAGTGTCGGAGTGGATCAGCAGATGGGTGGACAAGGTGCTGGACCTCTTGAAGGTCTTCCCGCATTGCTTGCATTCGAAGACTTTCTCCACACTGTGGACAGCCCTGCGGAATTGGAATTACTGGGAGATGGGCAATGAACTAAAGGGTTTTGGCTTTGTAGAATTATGTTTTTTTTTTATTTACAAATGACCAGCGATTGATCATGTTCCCATCTGGTGTAAAGTGTAGATGTGGTCTATGCTGGAGCTCGCCGGTTCAATAATAACCGATCTACTGTAGCCTTAAAAAACACAGGTTATAAGTGTCAGGTAATATGTCATATGAAATTTACAAAAACGAATTCGATTTAAATCGTTTATTGTAATAATTGTTACGGTTATTATTGTTGTAAATTTCAGCAGAGTATGCCAAACTTCAAAATAGCAGGAAACAGTTTATATATTTATTTTTGCGTTTTCACTATCTTTAATTATTTACAGGCCACCTAATACAATAATATTCATTTAGTTGTTTTACATTATGGTCTTCAGTAACACATGTTGTCGATTTGAAATTATGCCAATAGACCAAATTAATATACTTAATTTTACATTATTGATATGAAAGAAGATTTCAGTCACAATACATCTTTTGATGGACATTTAGCCTTCCTCATAGATCTTAAATTTGACTTATTTAAACAACCAAGTCGCTAATTTCTGAGAATTAGGCTTTAGTTAACCTGTAGGTATATTAGGTCACGTTGGTATGTTTACGTTTGTGTTTGGTACGTATGTTTTTTGGGGAGGACGAATAATAAGAAACAATTAAAGTATATTTAAGATGATGCTAACCTGTGCTGACTGAGGCTGATTTCATGTCCAAACGTCTTGCTGCACAACTCACAAGCAAAAGGCCTCTTTCCGTTATGAGACCTCCTTGCATGCACTTCTAGACCATGAGGGGTACTGAACATTTTCTCACACTTGACACACGAATACACATCTCCTATTGGTAACGGTCTTGTAAGAGGACTTTGTGCTCCAAGGACAGCGGCACGAAGCCGTAACAACTCGGGTCCAGCTGCTTGTACAGCATGAAGGTATAAATTACTGTAACCACCCCAACCAGGAAGTCCAAGACTTCCAGCATCTCTAAGAAATTCCGCGAATGGAAGTGGGGGATAGAGAAATGGTCTTTGCGGTGGTACTCTTGGGGCATCAGGTCTTAATAGGACGCTCATAGAAAATGCTTCAGATTTTTTAGGAGGCGATGAAGAGTCAGGTGGTCTTCTAGGTGATGAAGGTGGAGAGTCGACTTCTAGTTCAGGAGAACTTGAACGTACTGATCTTGGGGATTGCGGTGATGGCCAGCAAGGGCTGCCACACCGGGATGCTGGTGATACATCTTCAGGCCTAGAGTCATTATGAGTTTCTTCATCATCTTCGTTAGTTCTATCTCCTACTAGACGACTGATGCCAAATTTTATTTCATCTGCAACAACATAGAAAACAATAGGTTACAAAGTTTTATTTTCAAATAATATTTTTCGTTTTATTAGTAATTAAAATATTTTGTGTAGAAGAATGTCTAACATTGATGATAACTCACATTATTGTACACATGTAATTAAAGTTCATAATCAAGAAAGTATATCTTCAATTTACATGTGATTATTTTGAATAGAACATTAAATTTTATTTATACTCTCATTCAACTACAATTGATAGACACACATTCAATAGCTTTCCTATAACTTCAAACAGTGATCCCAACATTAGATGCACAACAAAGCGACCCACAGTCCCTAAAATTGCAACTGTTTACGCTTCACCATTGTTCCTTTTGCAATTGTTTAGTACAAAGGGTATCGCCCCTGGCCAGTGAAAAAGAGCAGGTGCCACACTTGTCGCTCCAGATGAAATGAGTCGTATCATGTCCCCGGAGCAAATTGACTTTCATCCCCCGCCCGTCCCAGTTCAACCCCTGTAATTAACGGGCCGACCCCAAATTTTTTACAATTCACTAATCCGCGGGCGCGACTAAATGCCCGTTGTTCAGTTGCGTTAGTTTTGTTTGTTTAGTTTCAACTATTGCCCGTCATGGCTTGTCGATTTGTTTTGTTTCTAGTAAGTTTTTTTTTGGTTTAAATAAGAAAGCAAGTCAAATTAATAATTTTAACCAGCTTTTAACACCGGAGGTTTTTAGTTAGAATCATTGGTGAATGTTGGAAATTTCTTTAAAAATATTGTTTAGGAGCTTGGATGTCATCAAATAGATGACATGGCTTCCAATATAATATCGTTGAATACGTTCTATACTATGAATAAAGTTTGGACCTAAATTGGGTGTAGCTGAACCTAGCTAAACTCTTTATCTATCTAACAGTTCATCACATATTTCTCAATTCTCATTTCGATAAATCATTAACTCAAAACTCTTGACAAGGCTCGAAAGCAAAACTCCTATCGAAATTGAGTCAATCACCATTGGGGTGTCCTCACGCCGTCCAAAACAAACATCCATCTCCCAAGACAAGTGTACTAATGAACGCCGCCCCCTCCATTGGAAACAGCAGATGGCATCTGTGGCGTAACCAATCGGGCTTCATCGGCAGTCCTCGACAGGATTCGGCATTTTCACGCTCGCGCCTTTTCAACAGCACACATCACCATAGACATATTTGTCCAAATAATAGACATAAGATCCACTAATCCACAGAGGAAGCGAGAGAGGTCTTTAAGGATCATCGTAAATTGAAATCCTAGGTCTTTGCCTATGAATGTATGTGAGATCCTCTTACAACAGCACACTTCTTGATATAAGAATCGCTTGTTTGATGTCTTAGACCACTGCGGCAAAAGCCAGCTTAGTACAAAGTCTAATGGCAATTCAAATGAGGTATCTATTTTTTGGAAAACAAACAAATTTGAATTTAAATTAAAGTAAGGTACATTTATAAAAGATCATCAAGAACCTAGATTAAAATATTAGATGACGATAGCAGTTTAATTAAAAACAGAAGACACAATTTAAAAAACATATTTAGACAAAATATACTTAAAGTTTTATTCCTTATTGTGTTTTTTTTTTTTAAGAATAAAACTGTTCATGTACTTACCTTAAAGTTTTATGTAGGTATAAATAATACCACATAACATAAAAACGTTTGAGATTTGAAGGAGGACTTACAAGATAAACTAACCCTTGACATTCAACAAGATCTTGAGTTTCAAACGAAACCTAAGAATGATGTTACAAATTCTGTCCAGCGATATTGCAGTGAGATCAATGTAACTCATTCAACTTTTGGTACACTCTACACTTGTTTATTTGTCCCCTGCTAGCCCCATAGTATTTATTACATATTAATGGTTATTTAGATTCATTGTTCCGCCCCGACAGTATGCTCGAATTTATGGGTTTGCGAAATATTGAATAGGACCCTAAGGGTAATAGAGTGGAAAGCAAAGAATTGGCCCATTGTCCGCTTTTGTAATTAGATCACATAATTTGACGAATTGATTTTTGTTTGTAAGTTAAATAGGTGTTATTTAATTTTGAATTATGGTTCTCAGATTGTCTAAACTTTTTAAATTTTTATATCAGTTTTGTTGAGCTAAACAAGTATGTGAGTTGAATTATCTTTTGAAACAATTTAAATTATACAATAATGTGTACTACTGAACAATGAATAAAGTATTTTAGAAATCTAGAAGCTTTTAGACCCAACAGCGTACAAAAAAATCTTATAAATAAAATTATACAATTACCACAAGAACAGCACAAAATGTTTTCACAAATACATTACAAACACATCTGTTGATTGTTTTCTTACTAATTCATGCATGCGTAAAGTATACTATTTAGTACTAATAATAATAATAAACACTTTATTGCACCAGGAAAATACAATTTTGAGACACATACATGTAGACATAATGATGTGCAAAGGCTAAATTAGTATTTAAAAAAATAATCAAAGATGAAAAACAACTGGGGGACATCAAGTTTATTTTTTATGTACGTGTAACTAACAAACTCATAATTTAATTGTGATTTTGACAAATTGAACAAATCTAATTCTGAGTAATTTTTATTATATGACTCGACCAGTCGACACAGTACAGAATTTCGGGAGTAATTAGTGTTACTGTGAGGCACATTCAGCAAAGAAGTGTAACGCGTGCGGTACGAAGGTATTAAAGGTCACTGCAGCAAGGAGATCGGGACAGACTTTTTGACTCGTAATTATGGAGTGTAGGAAAATCAGATATTACTAGCACGCCTCAATTCCAAGCTATCCATTTTATCGTTCAGACATGCCTCAGCATAACAGTCGAATTTTCCAAATTCCTTGAAGGAAAGAAACTTAAGGATTTTTTTTTGTATAGACTCTGTCTGTGTGTAGAATATTGAGGAGACCAAATACTAAAGTAACATTGTTCTCACGCATACTTGTGTGTGTACAAGTACAAAACCTTAGTACATTCACTATTCTTAAAATCATAACATACCCGTTTAATAAAGCCGAGTTGTGTGTAAGCTTTACTTACAATAGAATCGATGTGGTCCGTCAGGAGCATTTTTGAGTCCGGGATGACTCCTAAATCTCTTACAGAAGAAGTTTTTTACAAACGGAGCCACATAGAATATAATTATAACTGATATGACTAGTTTTACGCGTAAATGTTATTAACATGCATTTCTTGACATTAACAGAAATTATATTCCTTTTTTTAATACTTTTCCGGCCAATCTAAATCTTCTTGCGCTAGTTTACAGTCGTCAATGCATTTAATGATCATATATATTTTATTGTCATAACACATAAGAAATTTGGTATGCTTGAAGCAGTTGTCTATCCATACTATATACTATAATATTATAAATGCGAAAGTCTGTCTTTCTGCCTGTCTGTCTGTGACGCTTTCACGGCTAAACCGCTGAACCGATTTTGATGAAATTTGGTATGAATATAGTTGAAGACCTAGGGTTAAACATAGGTTACTTTTTGACGCAGGCGGAGCTGCGGGAAAAAGTTAGCATCATATAAGTAGGCATTGTATAGTAATGGTCCAAAGATCGATCCCTAGGGCACGCGAGAAGGTACAAAAATATAATTACTTCGACCTCCGCCTATCACAACAGCTTGTCTCCGGTTGGATACATATGATGTAAGCTTTGTAAAACAAATCAACACTTTGTTTTTAAAAATTTTGATATCCGTATGACCTAATGAAAATCTTCTCTAAAGAATCAACCATCAATAGTCAAATAACTACATCACAAACATTGTAGCAGGATTATAAATTGTAAGCAAGCGTGAACAAGATTAAGTAAATTCCGGTCAAAAAACAAAAAGAAAAAACGTAGTAATACCTACCTCATATCAAAAAAAAAAAAAACCATTTCCACCTGCTTCTAAAACACAATAAAACATCCTAATCTCATTCTTCATCATAACTTATATTACGAAACATTCTCCGTCTAAAAGTATAATGAACTTGACAATGCAACGTCAGAACTGCAACCACAATGCAATTAGCGTTTTTCAAAATTTGATTACACCGCACCGGCCGCAGTTGCATTTTTTCTATATGGGAACATTGCATTACCATTAACGTCAGACATTTGCACTAATGCAATTTTAATTATAAGAGGAGCGGCGTTTGCCTGAAATACATTCAGATTGTTATTTTTCCAAGGCTTTTAACAAATTAAAAGTGTGCTGTATGCGAGTGTAATTTACATGAGCGATCGTGTAGCAATCCAGTCGAAATCCGCATTCGATTTAAAATCGATACGCTCTGGTTCGGTAAAGCGATGTTGTGTGTATAATTTACTGCCTCTTTGTTTTGGATTTTATGTGCAATTTTGTGATTGAAACTCGTTTGCTATTAATACGTCGGTGAAATGAAAACTGAAATAATTAAGAAAAAAAACAAGTTTTAATTAAGTATGTTAAATACAATCTTAAAATATTGTTAGAGACTTAAGTTTTTTTTTTATTGACCGATTGAAATATATTTAAATTAGTAAACGGGTAAGTGAAAGTAAAACTTATGTACTTAAGCCAAACCACTGTAGCGAAACTCAAAAATGGACCGTAAGTTTTTTCCCTTTTTGTGTTACGAAATTAAAAGCAAGTGTTTTAAAATGTTGAATTTGTTACAAAAAAATACGCAGCTCCGTCTGCGTCAATAGTAGTCTATGTTTGACCCCAGGTCTTCAACTATATGCATAACAAATTTCATCAAAATCAGTTCAGCGGTTTGGCCGTGAAAGCGTTAGAGACAGACAGACTTTCGTATTTATAATAGTATGGATTATGATCATGGGATGTTTCAAAATATGCAAACTCACGTCCGAATCATTTATCAGAATCATGAAGTAATAAAATGTTAATAATGATAGAATTGATACGGGGAGCGTGGAAAATTATGATTTTGATTATTGGGGTGCACTTGACTGCCATATAGGGTTGGATTTGGATTTGGGATTGGTGGATGGGGAATCTAGGATTACCCAAAAATTCTAGACTATATTTGAATGTAGAGCATTTAGAACATAGAGAATAAGTCAAAATCAAAAAGATGTAAAAAAATGAATATTTTAGTATAATAAATATAATAATCTGAGAAATTTTATCTGACTAATTATTACGGTTCCTGAAAAATGCGATTCACCCATTATGACGAATAAAAACATTCGATATCGAACGCGAATCATTCGACTCACCGATTTTTCGTAAAAATAGCACTCCAGATGACAGACGGACGGACGGACAACGGAGTGTTATTTAAGTGTTATTAGGATCCCGTTTTACCCTTTGATTACAGAACCCTAGAAACCAAGTCCGGGCATGTTATTTTAAATTATCTTTTCTCATAGTGCGTTCAAAATCATATGTCCATGTGACATTTACCAATAAGCCTTATAAATCAAATGTTATCATTCAATTTTAATACGTTTTATCAGTTCGAATAACATTTGTAATTCCTCTTATCGACTGGGATTAACCAAATCTTGGACGTAACCACCAAACTAAGTCCGAATGATATTGATGTATTGAATGTGTCATACATATGTTTGTAAGTATACTTGATAGTTAAAAAAGGGACCGATTCAAAGTATTAAAATAAACTATGTAAAAAGGACCGCGTCAGACGTCCAAAGACTGTTCTGAAAAAAAGAAAATATAGGGGTGTGAATATAATAATATTTCTCTATTCTGTGCGTTTTCCTTGTACATAGGGCGCACTGTAAGTTTCCGGAACTGGCCACTTACATAAACAATATTTAAAAATTTATTGCAACATTTGAAAATAGAACTCTTTGGCTGTAGAATGCAGTTTGTTTCATCTGACTGTCTTTAGTTTTTACCTTGTGGCGCCATTTAAAAAATTGTGTGTCTGCATCAACATGGATTTAACTCGGGAAAATTTTCGTAGTATGATTTTCTACGATTTTAAGTGTAATTTGACAGCTCAACAGAGCATTGCTCGGCTTGAAACAGCTTTTGGCAATGAAGCACCATGCAAGACAACTGTTTATAGCTGGTTTGCAGAATTCAAGCGTGGTCGTATCAATCTCAGTGACGAATCTCGCGATGGTCGGCCGTCCACCGCTGTGACCAACAAAAACATCAATGCTGTGCGCCGTATGATTGAAACAGACAGGCATGTAACCTACCATGAAATTCGCGCATCCTTAGAAATAGGCATGAGTCAAATACAATTAATCCTACACAAACATTTGGGTGTGAGAAAGCTGTGCTCGCGGTGGATCCCACACAACTTGACCGAGGCTCAAAAAACGGACCGCGTCACTTGGTGCAGTGCCATGCTTACCAGATTCAACGAAGGTGCGTCAAATTTGGTGTGGGACATAGTAACAGGTGACGAAACATGGATTTATTGCTACGATCCCAAAACAAAGCAGCAATCGAGCGTATGGGTCTTTCAAGATGAGCCGAAACCAACCAAAGTGGCGCGCGTGAAAAGTGCATCTTTTTTTAATAAAACTGGACACGTGGCTACTGTTGCTTTAGAGAATCGTCGTACAGTGACATTGTATCATTGTTGGGCAACGAAGAATTTTGTATTGTGACTAATAAATAATAAGCATGTTTTGTTCTATAAAAACAAGAAATTTAATAACTAATCGAATCGTAAATAGAAAAAAATATATTTAATTTAGAATCTCTCTCTCTCGCTCTTTGTATGTTTAGGTACGAATGCTTAATGATTTGTTATATTTCAAATGAATAAGTAATAAACGCGATAAAACCATATTGAAGTAGTTTAATTTAATCTAGGTATTTACGATTGTATAGTTTTAATTCTCTGCTCAATCATGAAAATAACTTCGAAATAAAAGTTAATTTGAAGTTTGTTAAAGCTAGGTAAAAAATATAAAATAATTACATCGGGTTCATATAGATGGTATTTAATCAATATATTTGAGCATAACTTTTAGCGATATCCCGGTTACTCAGCGTTCTTATACTATTTCCATGATGGTATGGATTACAAGGATGATAAATTTATTATTAGTGAATTTCTATGTTGCAATAAAGTGTTTTTACTTACTTTAAGTTAAGTTTTGTATAAAATATATTTTAGTTACGATGCTTTTAATTATATTAACAGTCATAGAACGCTTTATTTTCATTTACACACATACATACATACATACCATCACGCCTTTTTCCCGTAGGGGTAGGCAGAGACTACGGATTTCCATTTGCTACGATCCTTACAGACTTCCCTCGCTTCTTCTACGCTCATCACTCTCGTCATACACGCTCGTCGATTACGGGTACTCCTGATATTTCCCTTTTTTAATATGTCTGCGATTTGGTCGCAGTATGTTCTCCGAGGCCGGCCCTTACCGAATTTTCCTGTTACCTTTGATTTGTAAATACCTTTCGTAAGTCTCCTTTACACACTTAATCAAATAATTTTGTCATAACATTTAAATATTATTTTATAAACATATTGTTATTATCTAAATAAAACCTCGGGCCTAATCTTACTGGATTTATATGCGATAATGCATCTATGGATTATACTAATCAAAGTTGTAATTTGAAGGTCCATTTGGTATTAGATGACATTTCGTTTATTGAATAAATTGTGCGATAAACGTATCTTTATGGTTTTGTTTTTTTTTCATTACAGAGATACGGAGTGTTTTATGATGCGGCATACCACCGCAGTACCTAACTTAATAACTTCGGTGTTAGCACCGAAATTATTAGTACTGGAACATATTTTATGTAACCAACTTTACCATTACTTTAATATGTACTACTTATAATAAAAGCATAAATTATTTTATAAATTCCTAGAGTAAGTACTTAAATCTACAATAAAATGTATTATGTTTTGATGAAAGTGAGATTGTACGGGTCATGTTGGTCGCATGCACCCAGAACGATGGGCCAATTTGACTACTGCTGGATACCTGCGAAGTTGGATCGAAGAATAAGTATTTACCTAAGTTAATTCTATAAACTGATTAATTTTGGATTTTTTTTCACTAAATAGAATCCAGAAAGAAAATCCTAAAGCATTTAAATCGAATTTCAATTAGATTTCTTCTGTTATTATTTATTTTATTTATACTCGTGAAAAAAATGCATTTTAATCAGTTTTCCATGGACATCAAGTTTGCCGGCGAGATCTTAAGACATTGGGGATTAGGCCGCGCCTTGGCACTATTTCGGGTGTCAACAACGTCATATCGATAAATTTTATCTCGGGTTGGGGTGATTCCGAGAATTCACTAAATTTCAATAATGCTTTGGTCCTAAAAAAAGGTTTAAATTTTTCTTAATTCAAAAATGTTATGTAATGAAACTACGAAACATTCTCTAAATGTGCTATTTATTGAGGAAAATATATAATTGTAATTTACATATAAAACAGCAAAAACACGCGTCCATCATCAACACCATATGCGTTATTTTTGAGGACTCTGTAACATAGATATTAATTCTTAAAAAAATATGAATGTTTAATCGTGTTTCTATAATTGGTATTTATCCCAAATTCTCGTACATTGATTTTATAAAGAAACGGCAATTTTACAATTATTGAATAAATGTTAAAAAAATATTTTATATTTGTAACCATAAAATCGTCAACACCATTTCAATAAGATCAAAATACATATTTCTATGGAACCCTGCGGGGGGAGGGGAATCGGAGCGATGTACTGAACGCGCCCCCCTGTCGCAGTCGCAAAATTGAGAGAACAAGGAACGCACGCTTGTTGTGGAACAAAGAAAAAATAATAATTTAATTGAAAGTGGAAGTGTGACCAAATAAACGTCATCCCCGTTTGGAGTCATAAGGTAATTAAGTTGTGTTACGATCTTTTTTGTATTAATTACTTACATTAAGGTGTATAGGAGCTTCAATCAGAAAATATATTTTGTACACAAAAATTCTCTGATTCTAGAAATTTCGAACAAAATAAGCTTAAATGTCATCACCATTGGCGTCAACTCCATTTATTTCGTTGAAATGGTAATGACATTTTTTAAATGGCTATGACGCTTATTGATTATCGTATTATTTTAAACCGATATTCTTCTATGCCGCTATTATTGCTATTATTGTGAGCGTATTAAAGAGACCTACCATGTACTTAGCTATTTTCCTTTTTATCCAAAACCGTAAAAGTCGATTAAGGAAAAAGATCTCCTAGAGATCAAAGAATCCAACGGCAGAAATGGAGAGAAGCAGCAAAAAAATATAGGCAGAAAAAGAAAGAAGCTAGTAAAATGTTAATATTGCCAACAGAAGTTATACATGTTGAAGCACAAGAAAAGGAAAAAAATGAAAATATAAAAACCATGGTGAAGAAATATTATATACTAATCAAAATGAAGATCCTTCGAATCAATGTAAATGTTCCAAAAAAATAAAAAAATTAAAAATTATGGAACTGAGATAGAGAGTAAAAATGTCGAAAATAATTAAAGCGCAACGAGATAAAATTAAATAGTTGAAAAGGAAGATTTAGGAATATGAACACTCTTGGTGTACACCAAGTTTTGTGGCAAAAAGGCATTGACACTTAAACTTTTCGAAATGCGAGTTCCTTTGATTGCGATGTCAACACTGTATGCAAACATTAAAAACATATCGGAAATCAACAAATTCTTCACTCTGACAATATTTTTTCTGATATTGAGGAGGATGTAGTAGTTTCCCGAAAATCTACAAAAAGTGAAAACGCTGTGATTTCACTAAATACAATTAGTCCAACTATTGTCTCGGTTCGAGGACCAGCGTCGTCAATAAAAATTTTATCGAACAAAAAAATTGTTGCGTTAAAATAAAGTTAATAAAAAATGTTTATAAAAATTGTGATATTTAGGCTTATCTATAGAAGCCTCATTAGCTAAGCAAGATAATACTACTGAATGTTAAATGAATACTTATTTGATTAGACACTTGAGTTGAGAAATTTGAGATACAAGGTAAAATAACTGTGTTACTAAGTGGTATAATAAAAAAAAATACTGCGATTAAATACTAAAGTTAGATTAATGCTTCAAACGATGTTAAACCTAATATAAGCAGTAAAGTTTACGCGTTTTTTGTGATTGTGATATAAAGATATGTAGAAGATATAAAAGTTTGTATTTGATATTAATATCGTATTAGTTACTTATCCTAAAAAAATATCTATAAGAGAAAAACTGATTTATAGCGTCGTTTCTTATATGATTATAAACAAAATTTTTCACTTGATGTTAAAGTATTAAAGATTTAAAATTATGAAAGAAAAATTAAAATTAGAAAAAATGGAAAGTAGCATTATTCCTGATCACATTAGAATTTAGATTGACAGAAAGAAACCAAACGAATCTGATTAAGACTGATTTACGTGCATAATTGTTTTTAAAAGTATTATAGATTTAAAATTAATAAAGTAAAATTAAAATAAGGAAAGAAACGGATAGCAAGGAGCGTAATATCACATCACATTAGAATTAAGATTGAGAAGAATAAATCAAACTAATCTGATTAAGACTGATTAACACGTATAATTGTTTTTCAATGTTATTTTCTACTTCATATTCTTTCTATAAATAAAAAATAAGAATCACATCGTATTTTATTTGCATTTTATCCCATAAAAATCATCATTACCATTTGACTTTTGTCAATACCATTAGTCGCAAAATCATAACCATTGTAACATTGTCATCACCATTCATGCGAAAAAATTTAAAATTGTTCTATTACCTAAAATCCTTGCCTAATTTTAAGGCACATTGGTATATTTATATTTTCAGTCCATATGAACATTTATATGATGTCAAACACGCCCGTTATGCCATAGGGAAAAAAGTAAAAAAAAATTGACAATCGGAACAAATTTCTCGGATTCACCCGTTGACGTTTTCAGTGTACATTGAAAACGATAGGAGTATTCTTTGCGAGAATCATAAGAAAAGTCAAGAAAAATATTACATTTACTAGCTGTTACCCACGGCTTCGTTCACGTGATCAAGGAGTAATGAAGAAAACAATGCTACACATTAGTGAATCCAAAGATCTGCCTGCCTACATCAAAATAAAACACAACACAAAACATACTCTAATGCTTACATGTCGTCTTAATCATATAACTTGGGAAAAAAGAAGACATCACTAAAACTAAACTTAAGTATCTTTAATTTAATTTAATTTTTTTTTTAAATTTAATTTAGTCAGATAGAATGAAATTAAAGATATATATTATTTAAATTATTTAATATCTGCATGTATTTGTTTTTTGTCAATAACCAACTAATTGTACTTATTTAACCCACTATACGTCTTGGGAAACTGTAAGTGTAGTGAGTAGCTGTGAATAAATAAATAAATAAAAAGTAGCTCGATGGCTTAGTGAGACGCAGTAATAATTAGTACCGTCAAATAAAGGATAATGATTAAAAAAGCGTACCTGGTCTCAAGCGCAAGCTGAAGACGCTCCTGGCAAACATTAAGATATTAAAAGGCAATTCTCCTTCAAAAGGAGAAATTTTAAATCCATACTTTTTAGTATAGATACTTATTGGATTTCAAATATGGGAAGCCTGTGGTCCAGTGGCTAGTGGTTAACCCGATCCCCATGGAAAGCATTTCCTTACTAAACAACTATGTTTCCTGTTTAATAAGGACATGGCAGATTTGAGTCACTTCTGCAATACTTAGTACCCACATTTCACATTGACGGTATACATTTATATACATCGAGTGGTTTACGACCTTACAAACAAGTTGAAACTATACCAGATTTTGGTAAGTTTAAAAAAGAAAGTGCATACTTTAACTAAAATCCATATCCATCCATACTAATATTATAAATGCGAAAGTCTATCTGTCAGTAACGCTTTCACGGCCAAACCGCTGAACGGATTTTGATGAAATTTGATATGAATATAGTTAAAGACCCGGGGTCAAACATAGGCTACTTTTTGACGCAGACGGAAACCGGGGGAAACAGCTAGTAAGTAATAATACTTTAAGTAATATTGTGTATTTTTTTGAAATCAAACATATTTTCTTACGTGTCGAACACGCATGAAAAGATGATTGATTACAAAAATGTACTCTAATCCTAATATCCTAAATTCGCCTCTGTAAAAATGGTCGCAAGAAATTAAAATTTAGACAAATCATCATTTCTATGCCAGCTTCTGGACGCAGCTTGATAAAGGCTTAATAATTAGTAATTTATTTGTTTAAATTTTATATAAATTTACCTATTTCACAATTTTTCAATTCACGACGATGATTTTTAGGCAAATAAATTACTGATTCTGTTCATAATTAATGTTCTAATAACACGTTCCTAATAACTACAAATTTAGCACACCGACAGTCTAGAAATAAAGCTTAGTTCGTTAAAAACGTAGGTATTAATGTGGTAATAATAATACAATTCTATGAAACCGCCTTTATCCATTCAACTGCGCGGAAACAATATTATGGTTCTTAACAATGGAATTTTTATTGTTATCTAGTTTGACGCAGGCGATAATATATAATAAGCTACATTATTTTATGTTAAGATGTTTTTGTAATATTCTTTTGGTGCAGTAAAAAGATTTGAATAAAGAGTACTTGTAGGTATTTTTAAGGTTGAATGCTCCCTATATATACAACGTTTTGATATTTTTGAAATACCTACCTACCTAGACAAATGCAAAAATTCTTAGTGTCCAATCCAAATGTAAGTATAATATAATTAATTTACCACATAGACTACCGACTTAAACTATAACCATATCTTTATCAAATCAAGTGATATTGACACTAATCAAAAGAGTCTTAAGCGTGCGTCAAATGAGCCACACGTCTACAATTTCGACAGCTTTTTTTCTGCACTTACATTGATCCATGATGACCGTACCTTATCGCGGCGGCGCCTTTGTATGAGCCCCGATTTCTCTCAATTCCACGAAATATTTGCTGAAACAATAGCACGCTTCATATTTGTGGCGTAAACCTCATTAAACAAACAACTCAAATCTTAAGCTTTATATCCTCGACTTAAGGTTAAAAATTGATTTCTTAAATCTAATGTTGTCTTTTTCAGTTTTATGACAAGCGGCATCTTTTGATATTAATCTCTCCTTTGTTGATAAGCAGTCAACAGTCAAGATTTATGTTAATGACCATTTGTGATTCGTCATAAACTCATTTGGCCTCAAAGTGTAACTTGTTTAAAAACCACGCTAATTACGGTTTTTCTTACTTAGTAACAGGTATTTTACTGCTTGTTTTCTAGACTATCTTCTTTAAAATCTGAGCTGTATTATTATGTTTTAAATATGGCTTTGAGCTGTTATATTATATTTTTTATATATAAAAATTCTTTCTCTATCTAGTTTCAATTTTTGTGTAAATGCCAAGGATCGTAAGGCATTCTATATTATGATTATCCTTTATCTGTGGTTGTCCATAACACATTAGCCATATTAAATCACGAAGCCGAGACCGATATAATTATGTCGATTTCCGTTTATGATTTTTCTCATTTATGTAAAATGCCACGAATATATATCTGAAAACCAATATTCTGCTACTGAAAAGGCATTGAACTGATTATTTTATGATTGTTTAAGATCTGCTTAATTGTAGCCCAAAACATCATTAGCTACATTTTCAGTTATTGTTCTAAAACGCAATGTATTGTAATTGGCCCATAAAAGTGTATGACTAATCACAAAATTGACTTAGTATTCAAAGCGCCAAGTCACGCGATATTTGGACAATACAACCCGATATCAACTTAGTGGACTTGTTCAAACAACTGTGAATAATAGGGTTGGCAAATAAGATGTCGTGACCGTATCGCAAATGTTTACAGGGCTGGCCTTTGATTGATGGTGGTGGCAACCTTAGTTTTCAATTTAAAGATTTAAGTAGTATTTTTCATTCAAATGTGTTCAGTTGCGTCAAATACGCTTCGGAGTAGGTTACGCTGTCAATCATGGTAATTTAGCGGTGTGGTTATTACAATACTGTGGTCTGACCTCTTTAATACTTTTTTTCTGATCTTTTTTCTGACCTCTGTAATCCATTTTTTAGAACCAGATAGGAACATGATCCAAGTTGTGTTAGTGGAAAGCATCTGAGATAGCTTAACGACTACGATCTACCGATGATAACCGTGACCAACGGCTTCGGAAGCATGGAGGAGCTCAAGATGCCACTAAATGGTTACCAATCCAATACGGGTCGGCGTGTCGGCTCGGCTATCAAGTTCCTTTTAGCAGCTCATTCGCATATTATAAACTTATAAAATCTAGATAAAACATTCTTAATCCGTGTTGCCGGGCGGAATCGTAGTGCGCGTCGATGACGAGATGATTTATGATGTTATGATGATGCTACCCACTAAATTGTATTGCAATTTTTATCGAAGCTATTTAGTTTGTATTATATAATAAAGCATGCTGATTGTATTATTTTGTAAAAACTTTCTATTTTTTCCTCAGTTAGTAATTTAATTTATGTAAGTAATATGAGAAATAAAGTTATTCTAAACCTATAAAATGCATAATTCAAAAATAATTAATAGTGTAAATGTAAACAGATTTTTTTACGTATTTATTCAGAACTGAAAACAAAAGACTTTCCTAGAAAAATAAAAACATGTAAAACCAAGTGTTCAATTGATATAAAAATCTCTTAAAATACCTGCCAATCAAAAACACTTCAAATCGTGAACGAAACTCACTTGAACTGGAGTATCAAGTGAGTAAAGCTTATATTTCAGCTAATCTTGATATTTTGTAGTTGCACTACGTATGAACGATTTTGATCGTATCTCGAGGGGGCATGTGATATTATGAGGTTTGATCCACTGCATGTGACTGACAGCAATGTGCTTCGTGCTTGAAATGTACACTTTACATTTTACGTAATTTTGTAGAGTATATTCAACCAACCGAAGAAAGTCTTAAATACTATTAGAAAACTATTATTTTAGCATATTAAAGCATAGCATTGAAATTATATACAAAGACATCTAAATATAGCTTTACTATCTTAGTAGATTTAAGACTTGATCATCTGGAGAGAATGTGTGAAGATCCGACGATCGTAACTGTCAAGGCAGTCTAGGGAAGACATGGGGCAGAAGACCAGTAGGTCGTCCTAGACGCCTCTGGTACGATGCAGTGCAGGCTGATCTGCGAGTAGAGATGAGCAGCGGAAAGAAATTCAAGAGGGAAAAAATTAAATGCAAGGAATTTTTCCAACGAATTTTAAAAAATTCCTGGAATAAATGGGAAAATCTCCGGGGAAGACGCCTATCTCTATCTGCGATAGATTGGAGCTGATAATTGGCGAGCTATCGCGCACCAAGAATAGAATACTCGTAGAACACGACCTACCTACTTCAGGGCACTGAGCCAGTGAACTAAGTAAGTATCTTGGTTGGCAGATATTATTTTATATTCTGTGGCTCTACCTCTTTAGAGACCTGCTTAAAGCTTAAACGCATGCAAACTAGCAATACTCGCCAAACCATTAAATACTCGTATTTGAAAAATAACTTAACCAAATCCATTCCCACGCTACCACGTTAAAACGTTTCATGACAATACTTATTCAGAAGCCGACCAACTACACCGAATACTACAACACTTCACAATTAATACTTTTATAACCTTACCACCCTATATTGTTCGCAAAAAGTAATAAACGGTGGTATCCAGACCATAAATCGTAACCTTCAAACAGGAATATGTAACACACAAAATTCCAATAACGCTAACTCCTAAATCCCTGGCTTCAGATTTGGATTTGACGACGTATCTTATCTACGTCAAGCGCACCGTATCTACGTGATATCTGGTGCGAAATTACGTTGTTTTACAACTTTGATTTGCCGCGGCAACGACAAAGCTAACCGATATGTTATCGTGTTTAAACGAATATGTTATGATGGCTGTAATTTTTGTATCGGACACGAATTTCGATAACGCGATAAGGTATCGTTAGCATAGAAAGGTATTTTTTAACTCAGGTCAGAAAATATGGACAGTCCTCGCAAAACATGGAAGGATGACCCGGAAGGACGATATTATATAATTATTTATTTTAAACTTTAATACCTAATATGGTGCAATGGGTTGACATTAACAAATATTATTTAACATCTCCATTTGGTTTTTTTAAATAATTTGTATTAATTTCCCTTCATGGCTTTGGATTTAGAAATGCAGGCCAAACTTTACACTGGTTTGTAGATGAGATGACACGTGGGCTAGGCCATACGTGCCGCTAATTAGGCATTTTATGAAATTTTGGACTAATCGCGAATTGGACCAAATGCGACTTTGCTTATGTGCTTACATTTTGTGGCAATTATGGTGGTTTATCTAGGAAGAAAAAGTGCATTAACTTTCTTGCCAAAATTTGGTGTTCATTAACTTAATTTTGTCTGAATACAATTTGAAGTGCAGTCTTAACTAAACCAGCTAGGAACTATTGTAACTTTAGACTTAATTTTTTTTTGTGTTAAGTATATATTTTTGGTAAACGAGCTTTTTTGGTGGTTATTATATTTAATCCCATAATATTACAAATTATAAATCAGATTTCCCAGTTGTGAGACGTGTGTTCGCCTTTGAGGTACAAGGGTATATTTAGGCACATACCATACATTTCATGTACGTTTATGTTATTGTTATGTTTTTGGTGCAAAGTGTATTTGTATTGTATTGTATTGCGGGTAAAAATATCCTGTATTCAATTTTTCTTGTTAAAAAATAAAATAGTTTTGCTATCTCTACCACGCACCGCGTCTCAAAGTGTTGTAAATCCCATTTGGACATGTGTACCCTTGTAAGCAAACATTACTGGATAACGTTCAGAACGGTGTTAGAAATGTATGGATTGTGAACTCATGCAACTCATGCAACTTATGAGAAAATTTTAATCATACATTATTTAATTCTAACCGTGCTTCGCGATTCCATCCGCGTTTGATGTACGTACTAGCCAAAATGTAAACCATGAAATTTAAATATGCTAAAATAATTTAATGCGTACTGATATTTATAGGTACCTGTATGTATAAAATACGCCACAGGCTACTGAAACCGTGGGACCAGTAGTTTACTGAAGTATATTGTATGATAAATAGTTTATTTTTTCCAAGAAATGAAGAAGATTGTAGTAAAATGCTAGTTCATGACAGTTGATATCTTATCTCATAGAGAGGACATTTACAAGAAATCCGTACAATCCAGTCGCTGATATAAAAATAGTTGAGTCAACAAGATCCGTTACTGTCAATATATAAATGACTAGCTTTTTCCCGCAGCTCCGCCTGCGTCAAAAAGTAGCCTATGTTTGGCCCCGGGTCTTCAACTACATTCATACCAAATTTCATCCAAATCCGTTCAGTGCTTTGGCCGTTATAGCGTAACATACAGACAGACTTTCGCATTTATAATATTAGTATGAATTTCATAGCAAACTATTTTTAAGTTAGTGTATCTGCCATAAGTATAACAAGTGTTAGGAAAAAATATTTTCTTGGAAAGGTTCAGTTTCCGGGAATTATAGGAATTTTTTCTATATTTCCGTAAACTTTAAACAATTTACGGATTACTGGGAATATTATTTGTAAAATCTCTTAAAACAGGGAATAATTTCATAAATTTACAGTGATATTATTTACCTACTTGTCTATTACAAAGATAGTAGCTAAGCTATAGCTGTTGCGAAGCGACAGACCCGATCAGTAACCGATCTACTGATTTGAATTGTTTATCTTAATCAGGCCTGAATTTCCTTTTATCTTTTTCCGACCGGTGGCAAATTCTATCAGACAGTCTGTCACGTCTTAACCTCATGTAGAGAAAAAAATATAAAATATCGTGTTGTTATTGTTTAAACTGGGTAACTACAAAGACTGTTTGCTGTTCGGCGACGCAAGTATGTAAATACGTCATTTACAATGTCTCCAATACATTTTTCAGTTTACTTTGCTGCCCAACAGGGCTAAATGCAAAGGCGAAGCTAATTTGTCTATGTAGACGCGTTAATGGACACGGAACTGCTGTGTGTATGTGTGTGTAAATTTCACTGGAATTATTTAAACTAGCCTTTAATGGGTAGTACTTGGTTTACATTCAGCTGAAGTGGGCAGCACGAGCATGTAAACAAGTGACTGCCGCTGTTACTGCCATTTTCTCATACAAAAATGTACCTGACAGCAGCATGGGTGGCAGCAGGGACTGAATGTATGGATGACTAAAAAATAAACAATATCTACCGAACTTACCTCTAGGGGTATAAAGGTCTTGACTCTGTGGCGGCGATGGAATCCTTGTTTCAGGCCTTGTACCCCATAAGGACTGGCAGAGTCCATTTCGTAACGCTTCACTAGCTGACACACCTGAAGAAAAAGAAAGCACTAGTGTACTAAGTATATAATATAGGTAGCGTCTTATTTTGATTATTTCTGGTGGGCAATACCGACAGCAATGGAGGAAGAAGAAGTCTTAAAAAGGATAAAGGACCAATCTGATGTCAGAATTTCCATGCTCTTCTTTTTAACTTTCAGGAGACTTGTTCAACAACTGTAATCCAAATGGTTAATTAGTCAGTTGGTCACGAAAAATTTTGTTACTCATTTTTAATGGTGAATCTCTAATATGACGACTGATATACTTAACAAGAACTTAGAAATAGTTGTAAGAGCAACTTCCTACAATATGATGCTAATAAAAAATAGTCAATTTCAGGATAATGGGAGAAGTCTGAAGATAATTCGATTTATTTCTTAGAGGAAACATCAATAAATTGCATACTAATTGAGGTATCGACTCTCGAACACGCAGTTAGTTCTAGTTAAATTACTTTTTAAAGTTTATGTTTTAAAATATTCTTTATTTTACAAGAGCTCCTCTTACTCTCTATGTTTACAAATTATTTTTACAAAAGTAAGACTATTTAGCTAGAATACAATTTAAAGAATATCTGACTCTATGACAGTAGGTATACGTGAACATCCAGATATAATGTTATGTGTACCTTTCCTTCTAAATTTTCTAATAATTGACGTCACTAAAAATCTAGGTACGTATACGTCAATAAATCTGCTCATAGCATATTCTTAGAAAAGTCTATGGCTCAAAGTCAGCAAATAAAATGCATAAAAAGTATAAATTCAGTCGTATAATATCATTTCTCAACTTCCACATGCATTCATTGATACACTTGTCTTAAATAAATATAGTAATACGAGAAGGTACACTAATAAAGAACACACATACTATCCATCATAATTACAACGACATTTATTATAAAAATTGAGATCTTGTATGTTTGTCTTACAATTTGATGCCAGTTGGTGTGTCAGTGTGGTAATATTGTCACTGCGTCTTAAGCAGTGTCTCCTGCGCCAAAAAATAACATAACATACTAACATATAGCATTTGAATGACAAAACCACGCTTACATTGTGTAAAATGTTTGATGTTAGCTGATAGCAAACACAAAACACGGTCGCAGGAGACCCGACTTTAGGCCTCATGTACAACAAGAAAATGTCTGCAATTTGACGTCAGACTGTCTGTTCCATAGCAACTAGCCAATGTAAAAATATGTATTTTTTCTTGCAGTTACTTTCCGACATATTGCCAGACATTTCTTGCAGGTGCAAATAAGGCCTTAGGCCATATTTCCATAAGCAAGAAAACTCTTAAAAGAAATATTTGACTTTCAAATTCAAACATATGATTTACAACTGCAAGTAAAAGATAACCTCCGTAGCCGATTATTGTGTGCTGATTCATCAATATTATAGCCATCAAGACTCTAAAGAAGAAGAAGATGGTACTTATAATTGCACTAACTGATACGAAAAGAAGAAGACTATCACTTGAAAACAGTAGTCTGATGCTAAAAACTTATTTCTTTTCTTTTTCCTTTTTACATGCCATATTTAATAAAAAGTATTAAAATTTTAAATTTAGTAAAACTTACACAAAATGCATGATATCTAAATTGACTGCTTATCTATCGTATCTATCACCTTTGAAACTATAAATAAAACACAAATTTATTTTTTCCGTCTATCTATTATCATAGAATTTGAAAGTGCGCCTCAGACGAAATTTTTAATTTCATGATACTCGAAGCTTTTTGCTAAGTTTTCAAGGATCCCAATACAATACAAAATATATTTATTGCCCACTTATAGAATTAAGTAGTACAATAACAAAAACTTTAACATTATGAAGCAAAGGCAGACTTATTGCTAAGCAATCTCTTCCAGTCAACTCTTACGTATAATTATAAAATACTGATGCAGAAGATGAAATTAACGAGACATCTATTGCTATGATAGCGATCATTTCACGCGCTTTGTAAGTGACCAAAGCCCTAATATGTGAGGGCACGTCTAAATCAAGACATGCCACTTGGTTGACAGCACAAACATTCAATTGAACGAATTGAACACTAAGAAGAGCGTCTGCTACTAAAATTTATTCATAACATATCATTTTGTTATGCATTATATTTTAAAACAACTGAAAGATCTCAAATTTAATTCAACGCAATAAGAATTTCACTAAATCAGTTATCAACTTATTACCAGCGGATTCACCTTGTTTCATTCAAACATCTTTTTTCTGTAATTCTGTCTTTATCTTTACAAAAATTATCTTTATAACAACTGTTTTTCAGCCAAATATAATGAAGACAATTTTAAATATTGGCATATTAAAAATTAGGTCCATATATACTTAATTACAATTTGAGTTACTATTTGTTGGATTGATGAAAGTAAATAAAAATTATATTTCTATTCTATTCTCGAATGTATTATTTTTTGGTAATATGTTCTATATACCGACTGGCAGGAGGTTGCGCTGAACAGGGAACAGTGGAGATCTCTTGTGTCGGAGGCCAAGATAAGTAAGTAATATGTATGTACATAGTATTATGAATAATGGGTGTTTTACATGTACTTACTTAGATATTATCTTTAAAATGGATATCAGATTTAGTTCCGAGCGGATTACAAAATAACAGGTAAGGATTAGCGTTATCGCACTTGTAATTTCTGTAATCACAGCCGTATATATGTTTTGTTATAAAATATTAGTACATCGTTATAAAGACGAGTTGTGTTTAGAGTGTTTTTCATTTATCTAAACAGATTTTAAAAGCATATTTATATTTCTTTATTATCTTATTGACCTTAAGTAGGTATTTTATTATTATTCACTTTGTGCCATTGATACGAAAAGAAAATTAATATAAACTTATACACTGAAGACGCAATAACACTATCATACAATTTCTCCACCCGCGCTGCGTTCATTCCAATTTTTTTTTAAGAAAAATGCTTCTTCATCGCAAAAAACAAAATAGAGTCACGATAATTCTGGACGAAAAGTTTTACAACAAAAAATGTTTCCAAAAGCAAGCCCACTTCTTTGAAACAAGGATGAATGGTCTCGAAACAGGATAAGGACTATAAGGGGCAAGGACAATCAGTGCAGAGGAAGAGAGCGATTCGGTGGCGCCTGCACGGCGAATGTTAATGTCAAGACGATCTAGATATTATGCTGAAGTGACACATCCTTGATTTAGAAGTCGTCGACAAATGATACGCAATGGTGTAATGATCTGATAAAAATAATGGAAACTTTTAAGATATAAAAATAGATAGAATGGTTAACACAAAGAACTGTGGTTTATTATTGATGATTTTGAGATCTAAATGACAGCGTTAGCAATATCGGCCAGAATATATTAAGAACCTTATGAATCGATGATTTAAGAAACATTTCCAGTAAGATTTATTTTCAAAAAATGACACTAGTTATAATAACTAACGCATCATCATTTGTCACTTAATCGAGCTCCGTCTACCATTATAATAACCTCGACAATAATTGGATCTATTTCATCGCATGCAGTTCAGTTGTCAGGACATAAATTTGGACAGTATAGAACTGTCTCTTCATACTCATCTCTGGTGTGTTGTTATTTAGATATTTTAATAAGATTATGATATACTTATAATGTACAATTTGGTTTTATATAGTATTTCGATATTTCAAAATGTGGTTATTGTAAGTTCTGAATCTGTCATTGGCTACGCGATTACGCTAGCCAATGGGGGATGGAAGTATAATGGAAGGGAGGTTTGATTTTTAACAAATATTGTTACGATAGTCAGTCTGATTACGAATGTTAGGGAGTTAACACATTTATTGTTACTAGCAAGTACAAATACAAAAAGTTACCGCAAGTTTTTGATGTTTAAATTGTGTCCCGATTTCTGAGGTTGTTGAAAAAGGTTAAGCCAACAGGTGATACTATGCTCAGTAACAATTTGATGTACATATCGTAACTTCAGAATATTTTTGGCCCTGGAATATTTTATATCTTATCATCTTTGATGCTCCAACACCTGCATTCGAATCGAATCATCACGGAATCGACTGACGTATCTGTCTGTTATGATCTATTTTTTTTGATGCAATGGAGTAAATATTAAATGTATGTATATATATTTCTTACCTCTGTCTTCTTTTAGCCTTATCTTTTAGCCAGGTCGCTTTGGCATGGTAGTTGGAAATTGACAGATATACCAATATTAAAAATTTCGTTTCGCTGATCTGTATACTGTATATGAGTGTACTAGCATGCTTTCTCATTATTTCCGTCTCAATCTGTACATCGAGATAAGGTACACCGAAAAGTATCGGGTTTACAAACAACTGGAAGTTTCTCTAAAAGTGTTGTAATCTTAGAAATATGATCCTCCACATTTGCATAGGTTTTATTTTGTGTTGGGTGCGCCTGCGCCGGACATCGGTTATTTGAGAGATCCTCGGGGACGGCGCCGGCGTTTCCACATCTGGTCATGTCTAATGAAATTGCAATAGGATTATGGTATGGACAGTGTCATGTTCTACTGCTATGAGGGTATTGAAAGATACAATTGAACCACTTGAACGTTATATTAAATGTATTCGAATTGATCAATACAGTTCCAATTGCAAAATATGATAATGTTGATCATTAAGACAAGATGATCATTTGGAAGGTAGCCTCTTGTTCGATGACCTATATGAAATAGATAAAGATTATAATTACATTGTGAAAAGCGCATTGGCTGAATTGTTTATTCATTGTATAACATTCTCCATAGACTTTCAATAAAGATATTTCAGAACTATTTTATTATTAGTCACAGGTAAAATTTTATCACTTAAATGAAAAATTGCTCCGAAAATCCTAAGATGATAGAGACAGATTGCAAATTTGAAAATGCGACAAATTTAAGACCTCCTTAATCATCTTTGATGAAAACCCACTTTGTGTAATGAATCATTATGAAATCGATAAATATGATAATGACATGTAGGTAGCTGGTGTGATTCATAAACTGTAAATCAAAGATATCTAAAAAATCGATGTTGCAACATTTGTAGTTTATAGTTGGAAAATCCAAGTGAATTTAACATGGACACGCACGATTCTTCAGTTGCAGGTGTATCAGTTAAGGTACTTGATAGCATTTAAAAATTGACAATTATAACATTTTGCTAATATTATTAGACTACATCATACTGTAACAAATCCCTAATTGGGATGATAAGTCTACCATTGTACTTTTGTTTTTATTTTTTCTTGCTTTTGTATGTTATTTAATTGTGTTGTGTACAATAAAGATTTTACAAACAAACATGTAATATTTGATCATTTCCTAATCTCTTATCACTTAGACCATCAACGGCACAGGAAGCGATGATACAATTGGCGTTGTCAGTGACAATTTGTGAGCATCTCGCGGCCGGACGTCGGTCATTGATTCTTGAAGACGTTGGCGCCATTCGGCTCTTTTGTTTTAACTTTTATTTCCTACGTTGACTCATCAACAGCCTTGGTTCCGCTAATAGCATTGTGATCTGTGCCTTGGTCATAGATCAGATATTTTTAGCAATTGCTTTTATTGAGAGAGGCGGTAATGACGTGTTTTGTATTTTTGTTTTAATCAAAAATGGCTACAATAAGAAATAAAACTGTAATTATATATTTAATAGTCATTCCTAAATCATCATCACAGAAGCAGACTTTTTTCTCCAATTATCATTAACGTAAGATTGTTTCTCCTCTTTCTGTTCGTCAGGGAAATCAGATTTCTATTAGATTGCTTCAACTATACAATTTTTTAATTATATTTTTAACTTTTGTTTTATCCTTCAAATCAAATATGCGTTGAAACTTACAATTATGAAGAACTAGCCGTTTTCCGCAGCTCCACCTGCGTCAAAAAAAGCCTATTTTCGACCCCGGGTTTTTGACTATACCAAATTTCATCAAAATCTGTTCAGCGGTTTGGCCGTGAAAGCGTAACAGACAGACAGACTTATGTATTTATATTTTTTGTGTATTAATTAGTATGGACATACACAAAAATCATTATAAAATTTTACATACAACCTTGCATCTTGCAATCACTAATATGCGTTAGGTTACAGTTAGGCCTACAATTCACAACAACATTGAGCTTACTTTTTTCACTAACAGTTTTTCAAATCTAATGAAACATTTTTCAAAATATATTCAATAAGCTTTGCAAATTATCAGAATATCTAGAGTTGCTAGCTACTGAGCAAATCGGGCCTGTTTCGATCATTTACAAACCGTTCGGAGGAAGACACGAATCACGTGCCACCAAATCGTTGGCTTCCTTTGCATCTGAATCTCTTGTTCTCAAAATTACCGACATCCCAAATAAATTTATAATGTGCAAATGTTTCTTACGTACTTACTTATATTTTTATTTAAAACATTAAATTAAAAGTTATATCAGAGTTTGAAGAGCTAAGTAGAGCAAAAATGTTAAATAGCTTTTGCCTTTTTTATTACTTTAAGTAAAAATGACCAATATTAAACATTTGAAATGAAGTTTATACAGAGATTTTTCTAAAAAGAAATGCAAAAAGAAATATGTTTGAAATAGGAAAGAAGGATATTTTTACTTTAATACAGACGTAATTAAATAAAAGTATAATAAAATAACTATTAGACAAATAATTATAAATGGAGTAGACAATACAAATGAAAATCAAATAAGTATTTCAAGTAAGTAAACAGTAAAACTAGGGAAGGAAAAAAACATTAAAGAAAAATGTAACAAATTAAGTTTAAATTCCACAACGCTTCAAAACAACATCTAAACTTAAGAAGATAATGAAAACAATGGTGATTAGGATACAATAAAAATCTCTTTATCCACTCATTACCCAAGTGCACAAATGACATCGTGCATACGCAATCTTTATAAATATACGATAAGCTACCAACAGAGAACCTTACAGCTACCACAAAGGATGCCGCACACGATCAATTAGGTGCGGTTGACACAAGACAATATTCCATTTACTGATCATCAATGGAACCGAGGGTCCATTCATTTGGATTATTATTAGCGACCACTTCAAATCGTTCGATAGAACATGAAAGAACAATTGTGGGGTGGAGCAGCGTATTTTTAGATGTGAATGCAAGTGCGAAGTCTGGGTGGGTTATCTCGTCAACAGATGAGAATGATTCCGGTTAGTTAATGATAAATGATATTGACTTAATTAGCAATATATTATAAAATACAATTTTTTTTTGCACCAAAGGCATTTGTCAAAAATAAACAACCATCTTTTATCCCTACAATATTAGTTTTCAATAGCAAACTTCCCGTGAATTTGGAAGATTTGAACGGCATAAACTACAAGTATTAATTCTCAACTAATTAGATGAAATTTTAATGTTACACAATGATCTTTGACGATCCACATGCCCATTTAGACTAATATTTAGTGAGATCAATGTTAGTTGCATAAAATACGAATGTCAATGGAAATTTGGAAATGCTTAACTCTACATAAGTATCCAATGTTTCATACAGTGCATAATTTAGTCGACATTCATGTTCATAAGCCCCACTCCATTGATTTCGTCTCCTAATCCAAGTGTCAGGTTACTCCGCCTGGGTGGTCAGTACAGAGAGTCATTATTGATCAGGACATGAGCGAAATGAGATCAATCTAACAGTTCCGAAGGAAACCAATGAGCTCATACAGATTCTCATTTATGTACCTAATTAGATATTAAGGTTCACTATAAGATTTTCTTCGGTATAGTTTTCCTTTAACCGTTTACGAAAAAGCCAATTGATGAAAGAGAAAAGAGCAAGGAAATGCTTTAAGATTCAGTACTTATACTAACTACCTACTAGTTTGATCGCAACCACGCTGGGCTCGCCTTAGGTATGCGCGGGGAGGTAGGGAGTGGAAAAAAAAAGAGTGAAGAACAAAGGTGTAGTTAGATTCGTATTTACCTACTGTGAGAGTGACACTGGGTATATAAAAAAAAAACAAAAAAAAAAATGGCGGATTTTTTTTTGGGTAATTTAGATTTTCAAGTTACACAGAGACGCAGCCCTATCGACATTGAAACCCAGTTAATTGAAATTGTCTTTTGACGACTTGATGATGTAGTATTTAGAAACTTATGTAATCTATACATCCATACTATACACCCATCCATACTACCATACTATGGATACTTCCATGCAAAAGTTTGTCTGTCTGTCCTTTTTTCTGTCTGTCGGTCTGTAACGCTTTCACGGCCAAAAAATTTTGATGAAATTGGGTATGAATATAGTTGATGTCCCGGAATCAAATATACGCTACTTTATGACGCAGGCGGGGCTGCGGGAAGCAGCTAGTACTTATATAAATCACACATTATTTTTCGTTGACAACAACAGGAATTTTAACAAAGTTGCACAAAAAGCCACAGTCTCGATACCAAGTATTCCATTATCATACCGGTGACATGCAGTCTACCAACAGCTCTTTATCTCAAGCAAATAAAGAGTATTCATGCGAAATGAGGAATAAAGAACCAATTTGTTTCAAGTCTGTTCAGGTCACGCCGGGTCACAGTTTCCTGACTATAGCGAAAACATAAAATATGTTCTGATAACAAACATGGTTCTAAAGCTGTTTTATATAAAATCAAAACCTTTGCTGCCCGAAAAAACTTGTGAGATCTCGTCATAGGTCGCGTTATTTACGAACGAATTTCGTCCTATCATGATACATTTCGGTCAAATATGAATAACTAGCTTATTCCCGCAGCTCCACCTGCGTCAAAATGTAGGCTATGTTTGACCCCGGGTCTTCAACTATATTCATACCAAATTTCATCAAAATCCGTTCAGCGGTTTGGCCATGAAAGCGTAACAGACAGAAAGACAGACAGAAAGACAGACATACAGACTTTCGCTTTTATAATATTAGTATGGATAGTTTCGACGTCATGTTTGTCGGCACAGAAATTGAATGTAAGTACAAAGAATATGCAAAAAATACTTATATATTTTGATTGCGGAATTGTGTATTTAAATATTTTATTAAATTGCATGCCCAGAACAATCGTTTTGGCTTACTAATTAACTTTACTTATGGCACCGTAGAGCTGACATCGATAAATTTACACTTTAAAACATTTACATTTTCACTTTAGTGAACCATATAAAAAGTAGTTAGCAGAAACTCGGCTGTTTTGAAGACCTCAAATTGTAACTTGCACCATAGGTATTCCACAAACGTGTTTACTGCATGTAGTCTCTCATTCAAGGTCTCCATATAAAAAACCCATTCACACAGACATGCCACGATTTAATTTAGGCATAGATCTTCGGATCAATTAGTGTGGCAGATGACAGAATGACTAACATGCGTAGGAGTCACTCCGTGGGAATCGTTCTAATTTCAGTGAGCTGCCTTGATTAAGACTTTTATGACTACACATGACACATATTTTATGTTGGTAATAGCTAGTTTTAAATACAGAACCTTTAGACAAAGCCACAATTTAAAAATAATTCGACGTGGGCCCATGTTCAAGAGGAGGAAGATAAATCAGCAGTAAAGAGGACGGCCGCTTAAAAAAAAATTAAAGTCACTAGTCAAAGAGCATGGAAACTGAACACTCAGCGTTCCTTTCTCATTTCTTAATATCACTAATACCTGGATTGATTATAATACTAACTAAACTAAAATTCTGCATAACATAGATGAAATGACTCTAGTTTGGACATTCTCTCGGTCGGAGAGTATTTGTTATTAACTGATAAACGACTTGTTTTTTTTAAATTATTATAACTAGGGGGCTAGTTAGTCAACAGATAAAGTTTAGTTTATGTTGAAAATCTCCATCTTTTGTAAAAAGCCATCACCCTTAGTGCAAAAGATAATAAATATGAGATAATTAATCTGTCTGAAAGAAACAAACTACCAATTTGGTGTATGATAGCCACGACCCTCAGCACGGTTTTAATTTTTTTATTGAAGAAGATATACCACCAAGATACACCAGTAGCATCCTGAATGTTTTACTGAAGTCTATCGACTTCATTGACAGATTCATCCAAATGAGCGGTCGGATGCGGCGGACACCCAACGTTTGCCTGCGAACCTTTTTAACTTCGTATAAAAAAGAGAGGGGACGAACCTAAAGTAGGAGGTACCAGATGAACCGTGCAAT
Organism: Euzophera pinguis; assembly: GCA_947363495.1. NCBI lineage: Eukaryota > Metazoa > Arthropoda > Insecta > Lepidoptera > Pyralidae > Euzophera > Euzophera pinguis. The sequence continues at coordinate 3,656,501 of OX376156.1, read as the reverse complement.
CTGCTTCCAGCTGATTGTCGTGCGAACGGCGGAACGGGTTAAGAGGTGTTAATTGTGCGAGATTGAATGTTTTCTTAGGGCAGAATATTTCAATTGGAATCAATTGTGCGACTGCGCATTTTTTTCGTGTGGAAGTTTTAAATCTTATTGGTTAACTTGCAAAAGCAAGAAAGAGATTATGACTCTTATTAATTTAAAAGTAAAACGCACAACGTTTTACTTTTAAATTAATTGATTGTAATCTTTTGAAAAGTTAGGTCTCGTGTAGATTCGATTATATTTATCACAACATTCAAAAGTTAAAGATTAGAATAATTTGAAATATTTTTGAATGTACCTTTGTACCTCATTTTCTTATATATTTGTTGTGTAAAATTTTTGTTTTGGTACAGTAAAGAGTATTTGTATTGAATTGTATTGTAATATAGGTACTTGAACTATTTATAATCAGACAGATAGAAAACAAACAAATTCAGCAGAGTTAACTGTATATTTGAAAATATCACATCTCTTTGATTTGTTTTTCTGAGTAATTAAAATAAATTGTTTAACAAGTTACAAAACTTCAAAGCTTAAAATTCTTTATAGCTTAAAAACACTTACGCTTACAAATATCACAAATGTAACTGAACCTCGTGGGATTGATTGCGAAGTTTTTATTGAGGTCAAAGTCATTGCTTTGGTAGTTGTTATGAACACTAGCAAAACACGCGGCTTAGCGTGGGTACTATGCAGGGGGTCGCATTTAGGAAATGCGTAATATACACAAGAGTAAGATAGAGCAAGGAAGATGTTTAAGAAAACAATCATTTTTCATTATTTGTAGATACCAACCACTTAGGCTAAGGTAAAACAGTGCAACCGATTTTTTAAATTTTATGTATGACTTTATAATTAAGTTAAATAATCTATGTCTTTTAGGTCTATTACCAACGTCTTATATCTAAACTTAGAGCTGGCTAGTTTTAAACGGAAATTTTGGAAATCCTTGGGCCTAGCAATGGATCCTTGGGTCTGAAATGATGATGATAACATCGTACATAAAATGTAACTATTATAATTCTTTAAAGAAATCTTAGTATAAGTATTATTCGTTCCATGATTTTTTTTTCATTAAACTCCGATAAAATTTACAGCTTTTACCAAATCATCCAAATAATTAAACTCAAAAGATTAAGGGTCAGGAATCTACAAATTCTGGTAATTGATAACGGGAAAGATTCTGCCATTAGTATAATGGAGAACACGTGGCGAGATCTAAATCCCTTCGCCGTATGAGGCGATTTACTGACCAAATTCATTATTAATGGCCCCTTTGCTGCGGTCTCCTAAAGCAGATGATTAGTTGATTGCTGGATTTTTGTTATCCATTGTTCGTGGGGTTTTAAAGTTCAAATTGAGTGACGCTTTTCAGTCTATGTGAGTCTTATTTTTAAAGAAATAGAAATGAGAGATGCTGCCAGTGCTTTGGGCACACACACTGTTTTGTTGCGGCGCGTTTGAGGATGTTTTTATTTATAAGATAATAATTTGTTCATTTGAATAATTTTCGTAATGATTTTAAAATTTTGGTGTAATAATAAATTTGTATATTTGACATGAAAGAACTTTTTGAATGAAATACCATGTGGGTCTGTAAAGTTAGTTTATCTATTTTTTTTTATCTTTAGTTAACAATCTCATATTATTTCCTATTAGATTTATGCTAGAATATAACAATATATTATTAAATGATAATTTTAATCAAAAGTAATCTATCTTCTTGTTAATACTTCTAAAGTGAAGTAAAAAAGAAATAAAATGGAACAAAGGTAAATTTACAAAACACAGCCTTTTTTTCAGCGCTGTTAGTCTTTTAAACCTAGAAATCTTCACAAAAGCCCTCCAAACAGAAATCCCGAAACAAAATTGAGTAATACCCGTCTTCCTTGACCCGTGTTTAAATCCTAACCTTATTAGAATCTTCCTGTTGACGAATTAGGCCGAAACAGGCGGCATTTTCAAACGGCAAGACGGCTGGCTCTGACTAATCAATGGAGTGATTCATAGAGCGGATTTAAACTATAACTCTAACCAAAAATCAGAGGAAATCCTTTAAGGCTTATTTATACGGATATCTTAGTAACTTTCACAATCACGAAATTTACCCACATATTTATACATAAACAATTTCGTGTCCATGAGTGTGTCAACATACACAAACTCGCTACTGGATTTCCGGCACTGGATCGATGTGAATTTTACAAAAAGTTGGGCATTTTCTTGCACTGCTATATAAGTAAAGTCTCACGCACACGCGGGCCTCTATTAGTTGAGTAACACAACTTGATACTTTTACTAGTTATTAGTGTATTTTGTTCTTCTACATTATTTTAAACAACAGACAAATCAAACAAAAACATAAATATGACAAATAAAAATAGTCATCCAACGCGCCGCAGGGGGGCAACGTGCCTAGGATACTGGCTGCGTTTCCTCTTTGTATCGCTAGGTTTATTCGCTGTGCAAAAAGGCTCTAAAGTCGCCTGTTGCCTCCTTGAGGCGAGTTGTGATGTCTCTTATTTTAACAATAATTTTGCCTTAGGGCCCCGGGAACCCATCGTTTCTACAGGAAAATGCAAGAAAACGTAATTATCTACCAAAACCATATAATAACGCTGCACCACCACGGTGTGATGAAGACGGTTAATGTGAAGGTGCCAAAGTATCCACACATGTGGCATCATTCATTATGATCATCTTATACATTCATTTTCTTGTTTGAGTATTTTTTTACAGACAGTGGATAATGGTCCTGAATTTTGTCAAACTGAGCTCGCTCAGAGTTAATCATGTTTTTAACATTTGTCTTTGATACGAAGAGAAAAAGTACTTTTTTATGTTTTTACTAAGTAAGTATATGTCAGTATTTATTTCGCTGGGTTGGCGTCCTGTAGAAAATTATAGTCTTCGAAGTAAGAGAACGCAAATGTCAGTTCTAATGCCATCATCTTCATCATTATGAGCTTAATACCATTGCTGTTTAATTCGTTTTTTTTGTACCTTTATTTTAATTCAAAATATTAAGTGACATGCGCTAGCACATTGCGCATATACATAGGGCGCACTGTAAGTTTCCGGAACTGGCCACTTACATAAACAATATTTAAAAATTTATTGCAACATTTGAAAATAGAACTCTTTGGCTGTAGAATGCAGTTTGTTTCATCTGACTGTCTTTTGTTTTTACCTTGTGGCGCCATTTAAAAAATTGTGTGTCTGCATCAACATGGATTTAACTCGGGAAAATTTTCGTAGTATGATTTTCTACGATTTTAAGTGTAATTTGACAGCTCAACAGAGCATCGCTCGGCTTGAAACAGCTTTTGGCAATGAAGCACCATGCAAGACAACTGTTTATAGCTGGTTTGCAGAATTCAAGCGTGGTCGTATCAATCTCAGTGACGAATCTCGCGATGGTCGGCCGTCCACCGCTGTGACCAACAAAAACATCAATGTTGTGCGCCGTATGATTGAAACAGACATGCATGTGACCTACCATGAAATTCGCGCATCCTTAGAAATAGGCATGAGTCAAATGCAATTAATCCTACACAAACATTTGGGTGTGAGAAAGCTGTGCTCGCGGTGGATCCCACACAACTTGACCGAGGCTCAAAAAACGGACCGCGTCACTTGGTGCAGTGCCATGCTTACCAGATTCAACGAAGGTGCGTCAAATTTGGTGTGGGACATAGTAACAGGTGACGAAACATGGATTTATTGCTACGATCCCAAAACAAAGCAGCAATCGAGCGTATGGGTCTTTCAAGATGAGCCGAAACCAACCAAAGTGGCGCGCGTGAAAAGTGCATCTAAGCGGATGATTGCTTCTTTTTTAAATAAAACTGGACACGTGGCTACTGTTGCTTTAGAGAATCGTCGTACAGTGAATAGTGACTGGTACACGACCATTTGTTTGCCGGAAGTTATTGACGAACTCCGTAAAAATAACCGTAAACGCCGTATCATCCTGCACCACGACAATGCTAGTTCTCACACGGCCAGACAGACAAACGACTTTTTGAAGGCGAAAAATGTAGAACTCATGAGTCATCCTGCATACAGTCCAGACCTGGCACCTTGTGACTTTTTTCTGTTCCCAAAAATTAAGAACCAATTACGCGGTCAACGATTTTCATCACCAGAAGAGGCTGTCGAGGAGTATGAAAAACACGTTTCAGAGGTCACCACAGAGGAGTGGCACAAAAGTTTTCAAAACTGGTTTCATCGAATGAAAAAGTGCATAGACGCCAAGGGAGATTATTTTGAAAAACAATAAATTAATTTTGTACCTTTAATAGTATTTTTTCATATTCATTCCGGAAACTTATAGTGCGCCCCACGTATTCTTCAAACTTCAGAAGTTTTTAACGTTTCCAACAGCCGTGGAACAACTGGCTCTGATCCCTTCAACGAAGAAAATGGATCGAATCGAAGAAACTCGTATAAAATAAATCAAATCAGACTCCTTCAAAGTTCTGTCGACCACATTGTAATTATATCTTATGATTTTAACGACACTCAGTGTGAGAATCGGATGTAGGATGTGGCCAAGGACGTGCGATTTTATACTCGTCTTGTTGGAACATGTGGTCCATTATGTTTGCCACTTTTTTAATTGACTTCGTAATGAGTGGTATGATTTTAAACCCGTTGGAAACAGACGGGGTTTTACTTTTATGTAGGCAAACAAGCATACGGCCCAACTGGATGGTAATACGGATATTTTAGTGTCTGTCATGGTTATCTTAGAAAGTATTTTCGAATCGGCGGTTGCTCTTTGTTTTTATTTACATAAATAAACCCGAAAAATTCAAGGTTCAAATAATTAAAGCTCTTAGACCCAAAAAAGCATTGACCTTAGGCTTTTCATGGAAATCCTATGAACTGGGATAAACTGAGACATCGCGTTTAGCGCACCAGAACCTACCTACTCTGAATGAATATTTACAAAACAAAACTAATAATTCATTTATATTGAGTTGGTGACATGGTCAAATGAGACTAACTCTCTGGTGTCAGAGTTTTTGGAACCGCATCTCGGCCTCCGACTTGGTTCCTTTAATGACTACCAAAATGGCAACCGGGATTAAAGGCAACGTGCCTTCAGAAACACTGTACGATATATGGTGGGATAAGCCTTTGTGCACAATTTCTTTTCCTTTATCTGCATTATACGTGGGGCGCACTATAAGTTTCCGGAATGAATATGAAAAAATACTATTAAAGGTACAAAATTAATTTATTGTTTTTCAAAATAATCTCCCTTGGCGTCTATGCACTTTTTCATTCGATGAAACCAGTTTTGAAAACTTTTGTGCCACTCCTCTGTGGTGACCTCTGAAACGTGTTTTTCATACTCCTCGACAGCCTCTTCTGGTGAAGAAAATCGTTGACCGCGTAATTGGTTCTTAATTTTTGGGAACAGAAAAAAGTCACAAGGTGCCAGGTCGGGACTGTATGCAGGATGACTCATGAGTTCTACATTTTTCGCCTTCAAAAAGTCGTTTGTCTGTCTGGCCGTGTGAGAACTAGCATTGTCGTGGTGCAGGATGATACGGCGTTTACGGTTATTTTTACGGAGTTCGTCAATAACTTCCGGCAAACAAATGGTCGTGTACCAGTCACTATTCACTGTACGACGATTCTCTAAAGCAACAGTAGCCACGTGTCCAGTTTTATTTAAAAAAGAAGCAATCATCCGCTTAGATGCACTTTTCACGCGCGCCACTTTGGTTGGTTTCGGCTCATCTTGAAAGACCCATACGCTCGATTGCTGCTTTGTTTTGAGATCGTAGCAATAAATCCATGTTTCGTCACCTGTTACTAAGTCCCACACCAAATTTGACGCACCTTCGTTGAATCTGGTAAGCATGGCACTGCACCAAGTGACGCGGTCCGTTTTTTGAGCCTCGGTCAAGTTGTGTGGGATCCACCGCGAGCACAGCTTTCTCACACCCAAATGTTTGTGTAGGATTAATTGTATTTGACTCATGCCTATTTCTAAGGATGCGCGAATTTCATGGTAGGTCACATGCCTGTCTGTTTCAATCATACGGCGCACAGCATTGATGTTTTTGTTGGTCACAGCGGTGGACGGCCGACCATCGCGAGATTCGTCACTGAGATTGATACGACCACGCTTGAATTCTGCAAACCAGCTATAAACAGTTGTCTTGCATGGTGCTTCATTGCCAAAAGCTGTTTCAAGCCGAGCGATGCTCTGTTGAGCTGTAAAATTACACTTAAAATCGTAGAAAATCATACTACGAAAATTTTCCCGAGTTAAATCCATGTTGATGCAGACACACAATTTTTTAAATGGCGCCACAAGGTAAAAACAAAAGACAGTCAGATGAAACAAACTGCATTCTACAGCCAAAGAGTTCTATTTTCAAATGTTGCAATAATTTTTTAAATATTGTTTATGTAAGTGGCCAGTTCCGGAAACTTACAGTGCGCCCTATGTACACCGTGAAATTTTAGTCGTTTTGGACCCATCGTCCAGTGACTCCATTCATGCAACTGAACAACTTTCCCCAAGATACTAGGGTCGAAAAATGGAGTAAATTTTTGGCCTTCCAATCAAAATGTCTCATCACGTGACCTAACTTACTATGGAAAGTCCAAATTTGTTTTTCATGATTCGAGCTATGTTCCTTGGGGAAATTTGTTCGGTTGTATGAATGGAGTCACTGGGCCATGGTCCAAAACGACTAAAATTTCACGGTGTATGTTTTTAAGTGCAATAAAGAGTTTCTAACTAATAATTATATAAAAAATGTTTCAAAATGCATATTTATCAAAAGTATCCAACGGCGAGCGAACACAGTAGCAGAAACTAGTAAAAAATAAATCCATCCCTTAATGTTGCTGAGGGCTGTCGGGTGTAATTCGTTTATGGGCGACACGTGTAGTTGCGAATGTGGCCAAATTGGATTTCCATCCAAAATGATGGATCGAGGTTCTATTCCCGCTCCAAATCACTGGACGAAACTCGCTCACGTGTTTCTGACTAGTTGTAGGTAAGTATTAACAAGACTTTGTTTGAATATATTTTTATTTGCAATGGTTAAATTATTGGTCTTAACTAATAGGAAGAGTCACTAATCTGTAGAGCCATTTCGACTCAACATGAAGAAAAATGGCTAAATTCGCAAAATTATGCAAATTTATAAGACCTAGGATAATTACTGGCAGGAAGTGGCGCAGGATAGATCGAAGTGGAAATCCTTAATAATGGAGGCCAAGACTCACTTTGGGTCGCTTCGCCATCTTAGTTAATAACGATACTTAGATTGATAGCAATAAATAGGTAATAGATGAAAACACTTGGATTAATTTTATAAGGTTCCATATTATCAAAAAAATATATCTGATTTAGAAATCAATTTGTTAGGGAAATTTAATGTGATTATCTTATTAATGTATTAGTTTTTTTGTCAATTACAAACTAATTGTACTTAACTATGAACACGTCTTGGGATATTGTAAGTGTAGTGAGTAGCTGTGACTACCACCACCAGAAATACAATCAAGTGTTTTTGGCATTCTGCAGAAATAAAACAATTTTAATTTGGGCTCGTCAGGGGTTGATCGGTCGGCGTGTACCGCGAGGTGCAAGTGAGGACCTCCGCTGCCGGTAAGAAATATCTTTTCCTAAAGTTACCATTCGGCATAAAATCTCACAATAGATCATCATCATCATCATCATCCAAGCGCCTTCCCGATTGCATTATCAGCTGTTAACTACGGAGCCCAGAGCACGCTTTCCTGCTTTTATATCTCCACTTCGCCCGGTCTACAGCGTCCTTTACAGAGATTCAGTTAGCACGCTTAACCTGGTTTGTGACGTCAAGCCAGCTCTTTTTGGGCGCGGACCCGGACGAGGCGGCATGGCCAGTCACTTTTTCCAATGTACGTTGCCTGTTTTCTATCTCTAATCTAAAATCTCACAATAGATATCAGTTACGAATACGAGGAAAGGAAAAACAATTAATATAGAAGGAGGTTGTAATCCGGATTGCCAATAATTCGGAGAACATGGCCTCAGACATCTGATCCCGGACATAATCGGATTTGCCTGATCGACCGCCCGTTATTGAGTTTGCCATTATTTTTGTACGCGCTACCACGGGGACATTGATTTTAATGAGATTTTTTATATTTTATTTGTTAGTACAAGTAATATAGTTGAATCGTTGAATAAAAGTGGGTTAAAAAAATGCTAACTCGTGGACATTATTTCGAAAATTATTTAGTTTTAATATTTTTATGTAATTTGTTAGGTTGACTGAGAGATCCCTATATGGGACTTTTGTTGTTCACTGTATTCTGTTATTATGTTTTTTGTGTACAATAAAGATTTTTTCATAAGTACAAATATTATTTTTTTAATAAATTTCTCAATTTATGTATATTTAATTGAAAAGGAACCATAAAAGGCCTGTGGACGTGTATGTTAACCGCTTTATTCCTAAATATTACTAAATTACAGATAATTGCAAATAGGCATTGAATATGGTTTTACTGGTGAACTGATAAAATGGTGTTAGATTTAAAAATATTGTGTTTTCTACTTAATTGTGTTATATTGAAATCTCGCGCTACATTTTTTCATCTTTATTACAGACAACATATGATTCAAGTTTATGATTTTCTACCTACTACTTTTAATGTGTCAAAAAATTCTATTCTATTCTTATACCTATACGGGGCAATAAAGTGTTTTTACTTACATACTTACTTCGGACGGAAATAAATTAAATTGGCGATAAGTAGTCTTAAGTCAAGTTTAGTAATTTGTCTTTGATTCAAAATGGTAAAAAAAATATAAATTTGAAGACATAAATTTGCTTCATTAAATATTCCACTTACGGCTTTCCCTGTGTTATTTCTGAGCCACATAACAGGTGAATACAGTACAAATATAAGCTATTTCAGTAGTTTTATACAATGGCAAAGTTGGGAAAGCAGTAGTCGTTCAAGTCTGACCTAAAAATTTATATTTTTAGTTTAGAAAATCTATAAAGAGAGAAAAAACAATTAAATATGTTTATAAATCTGTTACTTGTATTAATGTACCTAAGTAATTCATTTAGATTGTTTCGGAACTTGAATTTACCTATTTCGAGCACATGAAAGGCATCTCGAGCAAATTTCGCCTTGTCAAATTTTATGAGTAAATTAACGGAGTGTAAAATTTTATATTCATTTCTGAAATCCGAGTATTTTAATAAGTTTCTATTTTAAATTAAAAATATTCGTGATTATAGACTCTAAACAATTTCTTTGAATATCATTTGCAACCTGACAAATGTTTATTATATTTCAGTACTTATTTCTCGTCAAATGTCAAGACCGACACTGATCTTAAAATTAAACCTTTCCCCCGCCTGACTATCATGTCAGATCAAGAGTTTCAAAAAAACAAAATTAAAACAGTAATTAAATGTAAAAATCCGAAAGATGTATCTCATTGCCTATTTAAACATAAAATAAAATGAACCTAAACTTTTGCCTTCTTGTCTATTCGACATCTATAAATTTACTTTTCAAAAGTTTACATATTAATCCAATGTTAACAATACGTACAGAAATTAAGACCTGTCCTAAGATGTTTGAATAACAGGGAGAATATTTTGTTATCCTTCGAAAAAGCCGTGTAACTGTTGTCGCATGAATTTTCGAGTAGAGCAGGGGTCGGAGGGACCGGGGCTCGAGCCGCGGTAGATTAGTATTATGGTGTTATTGTCACCCCTTCAAGCTTTTGCCCTTTTTGTGTTGTTCTATTGTAGGGTTAATAAAACTACCTTTTTTTGCATTCTATAAATATTAATTTTTAATACTGTAACAATTTGTTTATAAAAAGTTACTAGCAAATTCTTTTCACATTTTTGTCATTTGGTAACTTTTGCTATAGGTACTTTCCGTACAATAATATTTTCCAGATGCGTTTTGATTTTATGCCTTGGGTGCGCTTTTGATGATGACTCTATTTTTATTTTTCATTTTATTATTCTTAGATTTGGCAGTACGGTGAAATTATACAACGGAATTACCAAACGACCTGGGTAACCTTTTTTTACATGGAAACCAAACCAATAGGAATGAAAATAACAACCGGCACGTCAACGGAGATAGAAATATCACTAATGGCCATGAATGATTTTTTCTCAAGCTAGGCAAGCGCGGGACACAGGCCGCTTACAACCGGTCATTTTGGAAATCTTTGGGGAGGCCTATGTCCAGCAGTGGACTAACTGCGGCTGAAATGAATGAATTAATTTATTTTCAAGTAACAAATACTAATTTTGTTAGTATGAGATTTTTTTTGTTGTATTTTCGAAATGATGAAAAGATACCACAGAATAGTAAATAGATACTAAAATTGTAGCCGTTGTTAAGTAATACGATGAAAAAAAGTTCTTATTTGTAATCTCTAAAAAACCTAATATCCAATAGATACTCAAAGAGTACTAGAGTACCTATGTATGAAAATTGACTTATCCTATGCAGAACAGACTATACTACCCCTTTGACTAATCAGCACTGTATGAATCGAGTGGCGTTTCGTTGTTTTTTTTTTTATTTCGGCCATTACTAATGCTCCGATATTTCCAATGCTAGTAATTTTCGTACCGTCAGTTGTTATAATTATATTTTCGTAATAATTAAAGCGTTAAATTAACTCATATATAATTTACGGATAATTGAATATATTTTGATAATCTAGTAAAAAGTTACATTTGATCTTGAAAATTTATAAATGAATAGGACGTTTTAAGATGCTAGAAAAATATGTCTGTCATTGAAAACAATCTTAAAATCAAAATTTACTTTAATAAAATGAAGATGAAAAATTACAATATGTATTTTCAGTGTCTATATTAAAATAGAAATATATTTTTAATCAAAGAGCAAATTTTTATTTCTTCTTGAAATGCCCTGAATATTAAGTGATTATTAAGTAATTTATTTATCGGTTCTGAATCATAGAGTTCAGGATAGTAAGTTTTATCTCTTTGCCGAAACTTATTCAAAATTACGCAATTAATGAATTTATAATAACACTAGCTATTTCCCGCAGCTCCGCCTGCGTCAAAAAGTAGCCTATGTTTGACCCTGGATCTTCAACTATATCCATACCAAATTTCATGAAAATCCGTTCAGCGGTTTAGCCGTGAAAGCGTAACAGACAGACAGACAGACTGACTTTCGCATTTATAATATTAGTATGGATACCATATACTGTGTTAATTAATATCATAGTGAATACGTTAGGTGTAAAAAGTATAAATAAACTGTTCCAGTCCATGCAATTTTTACAAGATATCTTCTTCTTCCATATCTTCTTCCATATAAATGCATGAAATAAAACAATAAATATTACTAACAAGACCTAGTCTGTCGTCGTAACAAAAAAGGGTACATCTTAAATTGAAAAAATATAAATTGTGCCCTTTTTTGTTACGACGGCAGTAGTTGATAATAATTATTAGGGATGGAAACCGAAAAAAATTGACTATGATTTTAGAGTACTAAATACCTGGTCATATTCTTTTAAATATCGGTTTAGCGGTAGCGGAACCTGAACCGGAACCGAAATCAATAAAAAAATTTCAGATAATGAACTTTAACCAGGTTTCGATCCGGGTAGGTAATATTAAAAATAAATTAAAATTATTTTTAAGGACATACATAGGTTTTGAAAGTCTAAAGCTAATTTTTCAATGTAATGTTTAGACGTATAGAATGAAAATAAAACTTTCCAATATATTTATTGCATACATTCATTTCGAATTATTGTTTAAAACGAATAAAATGGAAGATTAAAATTTTATGTGTTTTTTAACATTTTGATTAATTAAAAAAATAAAATAAAGATAGAGTCGACTTTATTTTATTTATATTTCAAAAAAAAAAAAAATACAAACAAACTTGAAACCAAAAAAACCACAATAAAATAGCACGGAACAAATGTAATTTATACACAAAAAGTTTTCATTTTTTTATCTTAATTTTTTAACTTTTTGTATAAACAAATGACCTAAATACTATTACTTAAACCTTTTTAAAATACAATTATATAGCATTCCTAATATAAGTATTCAAAAAAAAATCTTAGCTATCAAATTAAAAACAAAATCATCGTTAGAATGCATGAATAAAAAATTGACTTATTATTATTTCTTACCTTTCGGCGTTACAACCCTGAAGGCGCTATTTGACACCGGCCTCGGCGACGTTTCCCTCATCGCTCCAGGTGAGCCACCTCCATTCCTCACCATAGAAAAGTCCAGTGGCATATGTGGCATTGCACTTACTTCCATCGTCAAAAATTAAAAACTTACTCTCACACAATTAACACTGGCCATAAATAAAAAAGTTTAAATTTTAAAAACAAATGGAATGCCCGTACGAAATTCGAATTTGGATCGCGGTGCGTGCGACCGGCGCGGGTTGCGAGTATGTATTAAGGCAAGCACACACTCGATCCGTGTTCTCTCGGCTTTCTGTTCTGTAAAGCCGAAAATCTCATGAATCTCCATACTGATTTCGACCTTATCGCTATCGCCGTTTTTCTGTGGGCGTGGAATCGGAGACTCCGCCCCAGGCGTCCCTGGCGCCGCCATGTGCCTCGAGTGACAATCACTTTGTATAGGTAACACAATAATATGGTTCGTGATGGATTTTATCGCGCCACCGATGCATTTGCTCGTGAGAATTTTTTTGATAATATTTTCAGCATTTGACTTGAAGTTATGTTGACTGACATGAAATATATAACGTTTTGCACATATTTTGCTGGAGATAAGAAAATATGCTGTTTTATAATACAATTGATAAAATATTTAAGAAAACGAATAACTTAGACTATTTAATTGTTCTGAAAACAATGAGGTGTAAAGTTTTCCAAAGACAAAAAGTTGTTGCTATAGAGAACACTAAGTACAGTTTAAAAATACAAATAATCTAGAATAACACCAAATACTGAATTAATAATTTAATACTGTGGATACGCCAATAATCAAACTTTCTAAAGAAATCATTTGTGAAATGAAGTAGGTACGAAAATACCTGTCCTCTGTAGAGCCCGAAATGTAATCCCGATAACATATCACAAAAATGTTTGACGTAGAATTAATTTCTATAAAAGGTGGATTTCTGATCATACATGTCAGTGGCGTATCATACTTACAGACTAAAATAACTACAGACGTTTTTATTTAAATTAAATTTATTCATTGTCACCTTCCCCGCACAATTGTTATATCTTTAATCAATTATCCGTAAGGTTGCCTAGATGAAACTGATAGTTCAATAAAGGCTGCCTTTTACTCATCTTTTACTTCTTTTAATTGCATTTGATTAATGTTTGTAGCAAGTAAAAATTGAACAGAGTGGTTTAGTCAAATCGCCTATTAAATTCTAGATACAAGACGGTAGTTAAGTCTATTGAAGTCAAGTCTAGTCAGTAGAACAGGACAGTGAAGTTGTGGAAAAACCGAATTTCAAGGAGATTTTGGCAACACTCTAGAAAAAAATTACATATTCATATACACAGTATCACTTTAATAATACTCACGCTTATTCATAAACACTGTAAATAAGAATTCCAAATTATTTAATAATAACTACTAGAAAAAACGCGAATTTCTGATAATAAATACATCGCTGAAACTGCTCTTCTCAGCTACCCGCCAAAAGGCCCAATATCAATACCGGAAACAAAAATCACAATTTATTATTTTTTATTTTGAAATTGAAAATAGAATAATATTAATTAAATAAACAGGAACGAACTCGTCGAAAGATGATACAATTATCCCTCAAACGAAGGTGACGTCCAACGAATTAAACCCGGACGAGGCTTCGTCACGTACGGACATTTAAAACAATGAACGGTTCAATTTTTCACCGGCAGTCCCGGAACGCACCGGATACCAAGTGCTAATCCGGCCCTGGCTCTTCTGTCCTTATTCTGTACCTACTCGAAATTTGAATTTAAATTTTTTATAATTTTTATTTGTTTATTTATTTCATGTACCTACAGACTCTAATATATATATATATATATATATACTTACATTGGAAACTTGACATTAGGATAATTAGGTACAAGGGTACTTATTTCTAAAGAAATTTCTTACCCACGAGCTTCTAAAGAAAAAGGCAAAATGGCGTCCAAAAAAAATACTAAAATCTAGAACAAATCTTTATAAATAACGATGTCACTACCGATGCATCCTATCGCATTTATCTTGTAGAGTTGGGACGTATTGAGCTGGAAGTTTAGCTGTACTTATGATCTAGAGCAACTTTTTAACAGTGCGAGCCAAATGGATCTTAGCAAAATATTACATGAATTTTTTTGAATGTTATATGTAAATTGGTTGATAAGTTTTATTATAAATATATAATTTGGAAATTTACAATGGAGGGAACAAAAGCTAGAAACAGACCCTGTCTTTGCAGTTTTGAAATTCAAGAGCGCATACACCAGAATCAGATAAAAAGTCTGCTTTAAAAAATTGATCATGGTCACGACTATTACTACTTTGAATCCATATATAAAACAAAAGTGGTTCTAACTCTATATGTCTCTATTTTGAAAAATGTTTTTAGTCACTAGAAGAGTCTGTAAACTACAATTAATACTCATAAATTACTACGCACTCGTACGAAATCAGGTCTCATAATAACAGTCCTTGATATTCGTCTGCTCAATATTGTCAAAGCTTACAGAATAATCCCGCGGCTTGCTTTGGGAAAACTAATTACACCTCCGCTTCGCAATGATAAAGCAAAGCCGTCGTATGGGATATTTTTATTCGGAACAAAATGAAATTCCCAAGACCAACGCGCCAATGTACAACCTACCTTATGTTTGAAGTAATAAATTCTATTTTCGTGTGAGATTTGCGAAGAAAATTTTTGGGGAAAATTTTTCGGGGTACTAAAATTATCCGAGCATAATCTCTTCGGGTAAATCCCATTGTTTTGATCGCCCCCTCGATTGCAGGCCGTCAACGTGGCTCCACCTGTCTACAGCCATGACGATTCTGAGTTGGTGTGTTTGTTATGAAATATAATTATTTTGTGTAAGTATATTTATTACGTTTCTTTCTAAGGTTATACACTCATATAAATTATACTCACAATAATCTTTAAAAAAAAAAACCGACTCCCTTTCGTTTACTGACAAAATGTTACTATAACTTTCCAATTTACATATATCATATGTAGATGATAGAGTCGCGAACAACAATGACTATAAGTACCTACCTATTTAAAAAAGGTATTTCAGTCTTTAGCCGCGTTTGTGACTGGATTCCCCTAAAAAATTGAAAAGAAAATTTTAACAATTTTACTATTAGGTAATAGCAATTTTTAGTTTTAATTGAGCATGGTCTGTATGTTTAAGGAAGGATCAGCAAAATATACTGTTGCTTTTATATCATGGAATTTAAACAATATTTTCCGATTGGGACTAATAAATCTTGGGATCTTTGATGGTATTTATTCTAATGAAAGAGGATCTACTTAAATTACTTCTAGCTACTTTTTGTTTGATGGCATTTTGTGTCCAGAAAAACATAATTTTTTCATCGCATGACATTCTTCCGTATAGAAGGATCAGACTTCTAATTTTACTTCAGAATATGAACTATGTTTTTTTTTGAATATTTCAGTCTCAGTCTGTCTACTTCTGGACATAGGCCTCCCCTAAAGATTTCCAAAGATAAATCGAATTAAACGAGTGATTTTTTTATTTATTCATTCATTGTAGCGTTGTATGGCTGAAATAAATAATACTTACAAACATACATATCATCACGCCTTTTTCCCGTAAAGGTAGGCAGAGACTACGGATTGCCATTTGCTACGATCCTTACAGACTTCTCTGGCTTCTTCTACTCTCATTACTCTCGTCATATACGCTCGTCGATTACGAGTACTCCTGACATCTCCCCTTTTTTAATATGTCAACGATTTGGTCGCAATATGTTCTCCGAGGCCGGCCCTTACCGACTTTTCCTGTCACCTTTAATTCGTAAATACCTTTCGTAAGTCTCTTTTCATCCATCCTTTCTACATGGCCAAACCATCTTAACATCCCTTTTTCTATCTTTGTAACTGCATCCTTATTCACACAACACCTTTTCCTTATCCCACTATTTCTAATTTTATCGCTCAGACGTACGCCACACATACTCCGTAAAGCTCTCATTTCAACTGCATTCACTCTGCTTTCATTATTTTTCTGCCAGACTCAACTTTCACTACCATACATAAGAGTTGGCATTAACACTGCTCTATGAACAACCATAGGTGAATTTTAGATACAACTCTTAAGCTCATAAAGGAATGCAATGCCCCATTTACCCAATTACCCGCAACCACTCTTTTTTCAATATCACCTTCATGCTTTCCATTTCTCATAAACATACAACCCAAATACACAAATTCATTCACTTGTTCAACACTCTTTACATTTATACTTACATTGCAAACTGTTCTACTTTCATCTCTTTCAAACACCATTACTTCAGTTTTACTTACATTTATTTTCATACCTTTACCTAAAAGAGCATCATTCATAATCGTTATCATATTTTGCAATTCTCCCTCCGACTGCGCAAGTATTAATTGATCATCGGCATAAAGAAGGCAATTGAGGTTTAACCCATTCATTTTTAAACCCCATTCCGAATCTTTCAAGTCTTTCAGACAGCTGTCCATGAATAGTTTAAACAGCCATGGTGACGCTACACATCCCTGTGTAACACCTTTTTCGATCTCAAACCAGTCTGTATAGCTCCCATTTGTTCATTAATAATACTTACTTAGAAATAATAATATTAATACTTACTTATTAATAATAATACTTACTTCCGTCAATGTTCCTATATGAGTAAATATTTTATTTAATAAAGTATAAAACAGTATTTTAGATAGTGTTTTTCAACAATACTGTTCTTAAGCGAATGAAATGAGCCAAAAGGGAACACAGCAAACAAAACAGTAGGTATCTTTGAGTAGCCATTTGTGTGTAAATGTACCCTGTGAATTTTAAACCGTACTAAAAACCAAGAGATTACTCCAATGGTAAGGTTCTATGCGATTATTTTATATTAACTGCACTGCGGTAATCATTTGTTTTAATGAGGCGAGCCAATTAGGCGGGAGGATTTTAATTTTGGAAGCGAAAGGTTGCTTTTATTCGTCATTTTGAATTTAGAACTGAATCGTTACTTTATATGCCTTTTGTAATACGAGTTATGGAAGGATTTCAAAAATATCCATCCATACTAATCCATTTTTTCATATTCCATACTTACTCTATAATAATATTATAAGTGCGAAAGTCTATCTGTCTGTCTGTTACGCTTTCGCGGCCAAATCGCTGAACGGAATTTGATGAAATTTTGTATAAATATAGTTGAACACCCAAGGGTCAAACATAGGCTACTTTTGGACGCAGGCGAAGCTGCGGGAAACAGCAAGTGTATAAATTAAAATTTATTAGGCTCTAATCTATTTAGATTACATGTACTAGATATATAAATGAATTATTGTTTACAAACTACTTTCACAAAAATTGTGTTATCACCATCGACATATTAACATTCGTTAGTACATACTCGATGATTTTCGATAGCTTATCTAAAGCTGAAAACAGTTTAAAATTATTTAAATTGTTTAAATATATTTGGTTAATTCGTCAAGAAAAGACAACAGATAATAAGAATCTATAAATTTAAAAAATTAATAAATAAATAAAAATATCTGCCTGATTTAGAACTATTAGACATAATATATTATGGTCAAAACAATTTTTTTTTTAATTTTCATGTCGTTTAATAACGATTTAAATAGTTTGTTTCTGTAATAGGAACAAAACAAGACCTTTCAAAATACCTTTTTTTTGCACTATACCTAACCGTAAATCAATTATTTTTCATATTATTTTATTCGAGTAGGAGTAAATATATTAACATAATTCTACTCAAGACTCGTTTTACTTTGTACAGTGCACGTAAAAACATTAAAATTCGCTCCGGGCCAGTATTCTGCACACCGTACTTTAATTATACCAGGTTAATTAATACAAAACATTAGGATTGTGGCCGCGAAACAAGCGTTTCGATAAGAAATAGCGTTTTAAGTTATAAGTTGCAAGTACTCCAGCAAGACCCAAGCGATATAATCGTATGCCGCTGCGTAAGTAACGCTTTGAACTCTAAGGATTAATACAATGTCAATGGTTTTACTTCTTATTGAAAATTGTGTTTTATAATTACTGAATATCCTATAATATTTCGTCATGAGAGGATAAAAATTATGTAAACAAATGCTCAGAATTTCGCAATATTTGAATGAAAAAAAAAAATAGTATTTTTTTTACATATTTTAATGTTTAGAGAGAATTTAAATTTAAGAATTGTTTTAGATGATTCTGTTGACCGCCGCAGGCGGGTGCCTGTATTTCATAATTGATAATTGTATTATATTTCTCACATTTATTTGTTTCAAAAGTCAAAAGGTAAACCGTCACCAAATGTTCACATTCTCTGAGCAGGACTCGTTCATGTACCATGCATCATTGACATATCGTCAAAAATATAACCCGACTAACTGGAATTGGTCGTACCCGTATAGTAATTTAAGTCAATTGTATTTGGTAAACTCATAATATTGTCGCTAGGTAACCACTAGAACGCACCTTAGTAGAGATTAGTTTGTTTTCTAAATTTATACCTTCTCGTGTTTTACATGTTACAGTGCAGGATTTATTTTATCCAAAATTAATAAAAGATTTTTTTAAATAAACAAATTTCCGTTCTTTTTCTATTATTCCGTTCTTGGTTAATCACCATTTTAGCCACCTATTACATAGCGACTTCGTAGTAAACACGTTACGTCGTATAGGTCTAATGCGCGTAAGTACAGTGTACTTATTACAAAGCATACCTGTATAACATACTTTCTGTGCAAATATTAGAGTAAAATTATTTACTTTTCTATATAGCGCTTTGTGTCCTTCTAACAGCTCAAGTGATAAAGCAATGATGAAAAATTTATTTATAGTTTTCGTGGCTCCACTTTTAGGCCAAACGTTAACTATAAGCAGGTAGTTTCATTCAAAAATCATTTGTTCTTCTCAGAGGCTTTTACTGTTCCGTTGTGAATGTTTTGATGTTTATCTTTAACTCAGTCAAAATTTTATTTGCCCCTTCAAAGCTACGTGCTTTGAAGCTTAGCTAAATATTTATTAAGATATTTTGTGAATTTACGGAGTAGGGCCGGCACGGTATGATATATATGACAGCAAAAAATATATATATATATTGTCGTTGATAATTTTTATATGATGTCATAATTTTGTATGGAAAAATATCAAAACTGGTTCTTTTTTAGGCACACTAAAATAAGTCACAATGATAAGTCGTTTGACTATACAACCCAACACACAAACGAACGTCATATAAATAACATACAAATCAATATTTTAATAATTACCAAGATGATGAACAATTTTACCAACAAAATTATTCCCAGTCCGAAAGAAAAAATGAAAAAGCCAAAAACAATATTACAAGATACTTCGCTCAGTCCTTCTTTACGCAAATTGCTAAACTGCCAACTAGACGACACTTTCATCTTTCGAACACAAATAAAAAAAGTTAACATTTTAAAAAGGGATCGGTGGCAAGAGTGCCAACCTTACAAAATTACGGTTTAAATAAACGGCAGGCTGAAACAATTTGCATGTAGATGTGACATTAGGAGAACAATTTTATCTTTTCGCGCAGTCGGGTAAACTGACCACTTGAATTAGAGACCGGGGTTAATTATGTGCCCGCATTTTTTAAGAATAGACACTGGCAGTTAATAAAGGGCATTTGAGAATTAAAAAATAAAAATCTTTTATTGTACAAAGGATACTTTGAAATGTGATGTTAGTAATAGTCTGTGGTCACATCAGTATTAAGTTGAGTGTGAAATTCTCACAAGGCAATAAAAAAATACATATCTCCAAAACCTTACAACTTTTTTATCGATGAGAGTTCACTAGAATAGGACTTTTTTTAAGTCTAGACTAGACTAACATACTAATAACGTTCGAGCCCAATCCTAAAAAGTGACGCCCAAACGAAATGTAGTCATCAATTTTCCGAAGCCACAATCAAAAGCTAGTTTATAACTAAAAACTATAATTACATGAACTAAATAATCAAGCCTAGGGAACCTAGCTGAGCTAAGTCAACGACCTCAATTCTCCACATATGGCAGAGACTTCCTGTCATCTCACTTTTTTACTTTTAGATACGTACATGTGCTGATAATCTGCAGAATCTTATTTCACGCTTATTATTTATACGTCCTAACGAGTTTTCTCACAAAAAAGTACAGTTTGTACCTTCTCTTTGGCTGATCGCTTTAGTTGGTCGGAGTGGAAAAACTTCTAATTAAAATGGCTAAATAATAATTTTCTATTATTGTGGCTACATTCAATTACACTGTCATTGGCAACTCTGAGATTCTCCATGATGTTCAGAGAAGATGCCTTGGAGTGAACATTCCCGCAATCTATCAGTTTATTATAGACCGTTTGGTAGCTCGAAAACGCTGAATAACTAAAAACTACTTAAAATCATTGGACACATCTTTTAAAATGTCTGTCACAGATTTCAAAATGGAGCTACTGGTGAAATCGCACGCGTATCCATTAATATTATCGGTTTCCTTTTACATAGTTGTCGCTTATGTTTAGCAAACAAGTTAGTTTCCCTCACTGGTGACAGATTTTAATTTATTTATTTGTTATCATAAATGTAGATCACTAACAATAGATATTTCATTATATTGATTAGATCTTCTACATTTTACCTTTCAAGGTGTGCAAAATCTTCGAATTCTTTAGTGAAATGCCTGTAGCATTCGATTTACTTATCCGCAAGTAGCCAATCTTAGCCATGAATACATTATGAAGCATTAGCTGTTTCCCGCAGCTGCGCCTGCGTCAAATGTAAAAAATGTAGCCTATGTTTAACCCCGAGTCTTCGACTATATTCATATCAAATTTTATCAAAATCCGTTTAGCGGTTTGGCCGTGAAAGCTTAACAGAGTGACAGACTTTCGCACTCATAATATTAGTATGGAAGGATGGATTTTATCCTGAGTTAATGTTGCACGTGTATAGCTCCTATTCCTATTCTAGCACTTTAATACAAATCTCATACAAGTTTGTATGTATGTATAAGTTACATAACGTCCGCGCCTGGCCGTCTGGCATCAAACACATGTTGCTCGCTAATGATCTGTGGCCGAGACAAATGTTTCTCACTTCGCTTGTGACTTCGAATGAATAGACATGACAGGCTTCAATAAAAAGGGTAATATTTATTAACACTTGTAATTTGGTTTGATTAGTGGCCCAGACGGTATATATCTATAATCAAAGAGATTTAAGTAGCTTATCTAATTATAAATTAGCAAAAGAAATAATTATGATAAACTGTTTTACTTTATGGCTAGTATTTCAAGTATCGAAATGTTCAATAATTTTTGAACCTAATGGTATCATAGAAAATAAGCAGCAGCCTTGTATTAATGTTCTGTTCTATTTTGTATCCCGTTCAGTTTACTGTGTACATGAATCTGGTAAATAAATACATAGTACCTATTTATAATTTTTAGGATAGTTCTGGCAAAATCTTTGATTTTTGTCAAAAAGTAATATCCAATTTTGTTTCAAAATACTGCAGATGAAAACTTAAATCAATATGTATTGCTGTATCGCGTGAATGACGAATCTTAAGTTTTAAACCTGAAACTTGATTCCTAATTTATAAACTTCTAGAAAAAATATGACATTTCTAAACATTCGTACGCCTACAACCATGCTGAATAATAAGAATTTATGAATGAGTATTACAAAAAGATGGCCACGTTTTCGCGACCGTTGCAACATCTTGTGTATGAATCTTTATTTGTTTTTTGTATTAATTTACTAATGCTTGTCATCTTTCAATTCGTAGACATTAACTATATATTTTTTATTTCGACATAATTAGCTCTCTCTCGTCATAGCTTCCCGTGTATTCCTAGCAGGATGCATCAAAGGCCAGGGTCCACTTTCCTGCTTTTCTTCTCCATTTCACTCAGTCACTGCATTATCTATTGGTTATAAGACCGTTTAAGTGCATGCGTATCCTCGGCTAGGCAGAAATTGTTGGGCTTCCCGTTCAGAATAGATAAATTCGCAATCTCTGATATATCGAATATTTCAATTCTTTACCAGTAGTATTCTGTGCTGTTAGTACGAAGCGGAAGAAAGTAGCAAGCCAAGGCTAGATGCACGCAGCTTCCAACCGTTTATTTTCGAAATCTTTGTGCGAGGTCTATGTTCAGCAATAGACTGACTGCGGCTTAAATAATAAAAATGGTAATACATTATCATTATTTAACAACCACATGACATCTACTTCTTTAAAGGGCCTCTACGCTTTGGGTCAATATCCCCGCGCAAGCATCTCGAAGGACCGGGGCAACCCGTAAAATCTAAATGTTAACAATAAATAATGGGTTCGATTCCCATGAAAAGCACACTTTGTTTAGTTGTTTCTAAGTTTTTTTGTAGTATTCTGTGGTCAGGACGCTGCTGGCTTGAATCACCTGATCACTTAATAACAAAGATCATTTCATGCTTCAGAATACACTGGCATTGATGGTCGTTAAGGAACAACGTCAGGCGCTGAAAGACGGTCCAAAAAAAACTCTGACTATAGCGTGTACAGGGTCGATTAGCTATGAAACCCACTCGATGTGAATGACTGAACTGAAAATTGGGTTTGAAACAGACATCAACATCAGGGACACACAGTCAAACATCGCTAATTATAGCCCAGTTAAAATCTAAATGAATGAAATCATGTGGATTCGCGACTCTCCATGTGGCCGTGATGTGTACAATGGGGGGCTTCCGGCGTGATGATTTGTTTAGTAACGGATGTTGCAAGTGTTGGTAGGCAAAAGCATGATTTTATCAGTAGGTTCATCAAATTGATGACAGTATTTTCAGGGTGTCAGCATAATTTGCTTTGTAGTCATCATCCTAGCGTATATCCTAGTTGCGTCGTCAGCTTAGGCTTAAGTCATGGTCCTACATTTTTCGGCATTGATTATTACAATGGAGCGACTGCCGTCTGACCTCCGTAACCCATTTTACAGGGAAAACAGACCAACAGGAACATGACCCGAAGTTGAATTTTTCAGGCTGCCCAAAGACATCTGACACAGCCTAACGTCTGCTATCCATCCATAACAACCGAGACCAACGGCTTGAAGTGCCTTCCGAAGCACGGAGGAGCTTGAGATAGCAAATGTCACTAAAAGGCGACCAATACAATATGGTCGCGTTTCGTCGTTGCTCGACACGCGCATTCGCTAAGGATACGCGGGCCACACTCTACTATCGAGCTTTGTAGTCTTGGGACCTAAATGCCCGTGGTTCGACCCAGGGATCGTGGGTTTGATTCTCATGGGAAGCATACTTTGTTTACTTGTTTTCACATTGAATGTTGAATCACCGGATTGTCTGATAATAGAGATAGTTCCGTGCTTTGGAGGCACGTTAAGCCGTTGCTCCCCGCTACTATATGGTGGCCGTTACAGGAAAAAAATGAACCATGTGAGAGGCCGAGAGGCGGTTCCGAATAACACTGACACCAGTGTGTATATGGTCGACTGATAATGTAACTTTCTAGAAATGATGAGTCTTGGGACCGATAGATAAGTCGTATTTGAGATTTCTATACTAGGTCCATGAGATTTCTTCATAAAACATGGCGGCAATTACGTCCGCCATTTTTTTTCGATATATCTCGCATTCGACTTTATCTCTAAAGGCACGAGAATCTGCGCCCTGGAGTTCGCTGACAAACTAATCTATGTAGCACCTAATTGCTCTAAAGGAGACCTTGAGTAATCATTTTGTGTGACTTAACATATTCTACTCAAAATCGTTGATCCAACATGCAATAAAACATAATTCAATGATACAAATATAAATTTCATAAGTATTACAATATTTTACGTTATAAAAAAATTAACAACGAAAACAAAAATTAACTGTATTAAAATAGTTTAATTTAATGAATAACAATGATTTAAACAGTAAACCCTCTCTTACACCTGTAGTTGGGTAAATTCAAGTAAAACAAAAACTTCGCGGTCTGAAGCGACGAAGCGAAATCGCGATAACATTTAAGCGACAAAAGCGATAATAAACAGCAGTTACAGTCAAACTCGACGGGACGGAGCTCTCTTTATGACGATAATCCATTGTCAAATGCTTTGTAAACACTTTTCTATGAGCTGTTGGAGGTTTAAGAGAAATTTGGATTTTAAAAAGGGCCATTTTCTTGGAAGTTGTTTCTTGGAAGAACTTGAACGTTGTTTGTGACTTGTATGGATAATTCCGTGGATGATCTCGCCTGAGTTAGTTTCATTTTGGTAACTACTCGTATCATTCTTGAGTATTTTTTTATAATTTTTAGATTTAGTTTTGTTTTACATCTGAATAAAATATTAGGTTAATAGCTATCCTACGTGGCGTCAAGTAAAAAATCAATTAAAAATAAATATATTTTTTAAAAGTAACCTAGACAAGATCAATCGATCGCACTAGATTAATATAGGTACAAAAAATTTCAGTATGTCTCCAACAGATATTAAAATTTGCCAAACTTGCGTGTATGTACTTACAATCCATGTTACTGCAAAACAATTTTAATAAAGAATACTAACACATCTATTACCGTACGAATTCACCCCCCATTAACCCTAAAATGGTGAAATCATATAAACTAAAGAAAATCCACAGCCGATTGCAAACATCAAAGCGACATAACAAAGGGACCCTAAAAACATAATGAGACGGCAAAAGGCGCAAGTGCTCCTGTTCACATGGTTCCGTAACAATTTTGGGTAACTCATAAATATGTATAAGGAGGGCTTCTTTTCCTTTACTTATCAATTATGGGTATTTTAGGCGACAAGCGGTATCGCCGAGTGGAAAATTTGCTTCGGCATTAGAAGGGTTACTGGGGTACTGTACTTTGAAGATTTCCTCGTGTGTAAATAGTCTGTAATTTTGCATCTAATGTTTGCATTTGGTTATCAATTTATTCATAAAAAGTTAGACAGAATCCAGAATAAGTTGAAATGGAATTTAAGATTTATTTTCGCGTGATCGGTATAACAAGTATCCATTTTAATTGTTATATTTCAAAAAACAGTTTTATGTGTTTGGGTGACAAAGCAAATGAAGTATATGAAATATAAAATTTTGAAATTCATTAAATTTAAATTTTGGTTTATGATATATCCATACTAATATTATAAATGCGAAAGTTTGTCTGTCTGTCTGTTACGCTTTCTCGGCCAAACCGCTGAACGGATTTTAATGAAATTTGGTATGGATATAGTTGAAGACCCGGGGTCAAACATAGGCTACATTTTGACGCATGCGGAGCTGCTGGAAACAGCATTTTATTAATATATTTGGTTAAATATGTACACCTAGTATTTTACACTTTTTGTTACTTAATCCTTCAAACCAGAACGCTATTCACCATTCACTCCAAAGGTGTTAGCATTGCTCACTCACCCAAAAACAAAACTACTAACCCTTCGCGACCCCAGTTTTAAAGGCAGAAATTTTATTGCAAAAAATACTCTGCACTTTTACGGGTACAAAACAGTCCCAATGTCCCCGAGGTAGTTTCGGCCCCAAGTCGATTATGTTTAGGGTTAAACGTCATTGATATTGCCGATCGGTGCCCAAGTGGGTTATTCAATTTTTTACCTCTAATTTGTCGACCCATGTGGTAGTCGATAGCATCTTATTGATGGCAATTTAATTGAATTCGTTGATTTCAAACTGTATGTCGTATCGTGGTTCAGTTGTTATGCCATCTGTTTTGTTACTGTTGATAAAAATGTTTATTTATTTATTTAAGTTTGGGAAACATACAAAATGTTGTTGATATATCGATACAGTTATGTAGATGCCCGTGTTGATAATCCATGTTTGAAACAGATTTAAGTTAATCTGTGTTTTTCGTAATAATTTATTGGAAGAGAATGCTTTAAGCATTAAGTCCGCAAATCGTAAAAGTATTTTTACTTGTTATACAATAAAGATTTTAAATAAATAAACCTAACAATAAAATAATGAAATAAACCTACAACTCGAGGCAACTTGCTTATATGAGAAAGAATGCAATTTCTTTTCAAAATAGAGAAAATAAAAATTATGTAATTTATCTTATCTCTTAAGCAAGTTAATTTCAACAGAAATAAACTTTCATAATTTTTATTTTTAGGCCTTTTGGGCTTTTTCAAATTTAGTATCACCCTGTTTTTTTTAGTGTCCTGAAAAAAAAATCCGTACTTCCATATTTACACTTATATTATAAGTGCCAAAGTCTGTCTGTCTGTCTGATCGCTTTCACGGCCAATTCGCTGAACGGATTTTGATGACATGTGATATGAATATAGGTAGCTGAAGACCCGAGGTCATAGGTTACTTTTTGACGAGCTGCGGGAAACAGCCAATAAAACACCTTTTTAATATACGGCACATGTACCAGCATTCCAACAGCAATCAAACTAATCATTGACAGAAAACAATCGTAAAAAATCAAGAGCCCGCATAAAAAGGGCAATCTTTAAAATCGTAAACGGACGGTTTTAGCAATTTACGGTAAATTTAGTGATGGGCCTTTTTACCAATTGTTGGTAGTAGATCGACAGATAAACTGTTTGGAGACCCGCATGTGCGCGCACGCAACCTCGCATAGATGAAGAATATATAGAAATGACATTTCTTTCAAAAAGTATATTTTTAACGCTCGATGTTTTCTACTCTGAAAGAATTAGGATACATTTCAAAATGTCCTTTCTGGAGCAAACCAAGTAGTGATTCGTAGCTAGCTCTACGAAGCTTCGTAGCAAAGCTACGAATTTTTGAACTTGTCTACAAAAATTTGTATTTATTATAGGTATTATGACAATAATTCGGCCAAAGCTTGTATTTTGACGAAACTTGTAAATTTTGAATATTTTTTTTTTCATAAAGGTAAACGCTAAAAAATTTGGTGATCAAATAATTCTTACTTCAATTTAATAATTTTGAATCTAAAACTATAAATCGCAAACGCAACACATATTTTTCAATATATTACATGGTTCGTTTATAGGTAACTAGCTGTTTCCCGCAGCTCCGCCTGCGTCAAAAAGTAGCCTATGTTTGACCCCGGGTCTTCAACTATATTCATACCAAATTTCATCAAAATCCGTTCAGCTGTTTGGCCGTGAAAGGGTAACAGACAGACAGACAGACTTTCGCATTTATAATATTTTTATGGATAATACTTTTAGGCATAGACTGCAACTTTTAATTATGGGCCTTCTGCCTTTTAAATAATCTTTGCCGCGACAGGATGCGGTGTTAGCGTTTTGTAATTAATAAATCGTTAATGCTCAGCCCTCCGATTGTTTTATGGTGGCGTTACTTACAGCTTATTGATGTATGAGTGGATGATAGAGTACTTTCTGTACATAGATTAATATTTCGGCATTTACGGATTCGAATGATGAAACGTGGGTGAGAATCGTTTAATGAAAATTAAATTTGAAATCTTCATTAGTTTTTAACCCGCGACTTAGCAAAGGATTGTAATCTGTTTAAAGGCATTTATATTTTGATGCAGCCGTTTTTTTTGTGTACTTATAATTACTGGTTACTTAAGGAAGTCAAGCTGATTGAAGAAAATTAGTTCACTTCCTGCGGAACAACAGAGTTTTACCACCAGCCTTCACGAATCCAATTGATATGAAACTTGATTGTAACTTCTATGGTTTCCTTTAAATGTAACAATATTTATCTTACACAATTGTTGTAGAGACACGCACTCCAATATAGGGCAGATGTAGAGTATTTGGGCTCATAAAAAGGGTCTTAATGAAGAGGTTATTATAGATGATGATCACTTTATATATTTATTTTTTAAACAATATAAACAAAACAATTACTTAATATTAATTAATTGAGAAAGGAACGTTTTAATTTACTTTGTAGGAGAGCGGTTTCGATGTTCTTTGATAAGAACATACGCAAGGTACATTTATAGAATTGATTATTTTAGTCGGATACAGCGTAACATATTTAATGATCTCCCTAATCAAGACTGATCACTGACATTGATTGTGTCATCAAATGTTAGCAATCTGACGGTTATAATTAACGTTATAATCAGTTAAGTGGAGTTAATGACATGCGGGTGTTGAAGCAATGTTTGTTTTTGTAGTGCGTTCACCCTTCTTAGGGGGGCTTTAAGATTATTAAAATTTAAAATCTTAATTTTAAGTATAAATAAACATTTATAGTTTATTTATACTTATTTTTATTTTTAGTTTAAGTAAGGGATGTTATTTCCAAGCATCTGTCCGATGGCTTGAATACATAGCACACGGGTAAGCGACCCCGACTTACCCGAACTGCTACTGAGTCAACCCACGTACATCCGAGTTAGTAGCATCCTAGTACCTCATCCTTTCCCCAAACTCAAACACTTCCCACTCTTCCTTAGCTTAAGAATACTACCGTTGGGCAGCAGCATCGGAAGTATGATAAGCCGCTAAACTGCGCTCGCCAACCCACCTGCCAAGCGTGGCGAGTATGGCAACAACCCTCAATTAACGGGGAGGCCCAAGTCCAGCAGTGGACTGACTGCGGCTGTACCGAAGACGAAACATTTTTAGCGGTGCTATAAGTTTTAGGTCAATAGGAAGTAGTAGGAGCTCAATATGAGCACGTATTCGTTAAGATTGTGTATGTCAAGCGTCGGATAATCGCGGCCCGTATTGGTTTGGTCACCAATAGTGGCACTATCTCGAACTGCTCTGTGCTTTGGAAGGCAAGTTAAGCCGTTGGTCCCGGTCGTTATAGATAAGGGCGGATAACGAGGAGCTTTTCCCCTCTCAGCCTCAGCCTTAAGGTTGAGGCTGAGAGGGGTTGATGTCAGCAGCAGTCGTCGCTTCAATGTAATGACCAGTACCGCCAAATAAGCCAACGGTTGTTACTGTACTAAGTTCTACAAGTAACCAGTATACATCAGCGCCTCTAGGTCTATTTGCTTACTCTTACTTTGCTGGACATCTACAGAAATGCATCTTCGTTTTTATAAACGGGCTATTTCTGTTTTGAGTAGGTGGTATTACTTTTTCTATTTCTTAAGAACCTATATTATAGTCTGACGGTATTGTGATGTCTATAAGGTATGTAACATTATTTATTTTATCAACGTATATTATACCCGGCCTTTTAATGATTAACTGTTCTGTCTGTGTATTGTATTGTATTGTACCAATTGGTGGCGAAGCACGCAATATAATTTGGTAAGGTTTGATTGAGACCTCTCCATATGACATAGTAACTTTTGCCTACTTACCCACAAAAGGGGAACAGAAGAGTGTTCCATTCTTAAATCCGCAACGGTACGGAATCACAAAATCTTTTAAATCTTAACATTGTCTGTCCCATTTGCCTTCAGTTAACTAGTCAAAGAGTCCGTGAGAGTTGAGTCAGCCGCTCTAGATCACTAATTACATGTTATTCTCACTGATTAAAGCACAGCTTGTCTCTAATGAGTGAATGAGTGAGTCACTCCTCTAGCAAAGTTTGGATTTTACACTTTACGATTCCGTACTTACTTTTCAGTGGTTTTTTCGGCCACAGACGTAAATTAAAACAAAGTTCGTATGAATCTCTAAAAATAAAGTGAAGAACATGGAGCAATTACAAAGAGGAGATGCTGTGAGACGTGCGGGGTGCTTGGTTTTGGCCGTGGCTACAACCATGGAGCACGAGTAATGACAAGCTCCGCCCACTTTTGTGTCGGCGAGGCGCCAATGATCACATCAATGCGCCATTTCAAACGGCATCTCCTCTTTGTAATTGGTCCATGGTGAAAAGTACCGACAAGGACATAGGGCCTGTGTTGAATATGCTACTACTGTGTACTTCCTCAGTTTGTACAAGGCTCAAATACGAAGTAGTGAGGATTGAGTAGTGTTAATTAACTAGCGACTTTTTTAATGAATAGTTTTAATTTTAATTGTACTAAATAGCTAAATTTTTTTTAAATATAAAAACGGAATTAAAAAATGAACGACTAATATAAAGGTATTTTTTTGTATTGTAGTAAATTAGTCATTATTCCCATTGATACCTATATCTACCTATTTGCCTTCAGTTAATTAGTCCAAAAGTCGGTGAGAGTTGAGTCAGCTGCTTCAGATTACTATCCATGTTATTCTCATTGATAAAAGTACAGCTTGTCTCTAATTAGATAATGAGTGGGTCGGTCCACTAGCAAATTTTGTCTCTTATTCTACTTCACGATTACGTTCCTACTTAGTTTGTTATGACAGTATGCTCAAATACGATCACAGAAACAAGATTATGTAGAACCACATGGCATATACGTGCCACAGTTAACCCCACCATGTTAAGTTAAGGCTCGTGAGGCTTAATAACTAGCCCACAATTGGCACTCGTTATTTCTGCGAATACGACCAAGCATTCAGTACTGTTATTAAACTTGCGACTTTCTAAATTGATTAGTCCGTTTTAAGAGATGTCAGGAGTACCCGTAGTCGACGAGCGTATATGACGAGAGTGATGAGCGTAGAAGAAGCGAGGGAAGTCTCTAAGGATCGTAGCAAATGGAAATCCGTAGTCTCTGCCTACCCCTACGGCAAAAAGGCGTGATGGTATGTATGTAGTCTGTTTTAATTGTAAAACACTTTAAATTTATAAACCGCTTTAAATAAAAATAGAATTTTGTTCTGTAGTATATCTGTCACACACGCAATTAAAACGCGTAAAAAAGTAATTAAAATCGAAAAAGTCGTCAAATGTAAAGCGCCCTCTTATTCTGGTATAGAGCGCGTTCTCACAGACGACGCGACGTAGTCATCTTTCTCAATCAACAAGCCGCGGGGATTACGATTTTTATTGTTTTCTACCAATTGCTACGGGCTCCGACAGTTTTTTAGGGTTCATTCATGAAAAAAGCAAACCCAAACGAATTCTAAAAATTATCGGCTCATATGAGTTAGTACATATGATATTTAATTTTAACGAGTAACACACGGGCAAAAATATCCCCGATGGTAGTACCTATGTATTATTATTTTTGCCCAAGGTGTAAATAGGAGGTAAAAATTAAACCGAATGTTTGTAAAACTAGAGAAAAAGGTCATAAATGTTTCATTTTGTAGATACCTGAAATAAATGATAAATGATTTATACAAAAACGACTTACCTAGTAACGAGATGCCACATCACTGTAAAATTTAAAGAAATTTCTTTTCAAATTGCTTTTTGCAGAACAGTTGAGGCGCGAATCCGACTCGCTCTTGACCGGTATTGTTAATATTTTTTTAGATTAACCTAAAAACGTCTATGAAATAATTAATTTAACTACCCCTTCATTAATCTTAACGACTTAAAATTCTACTGAAATGTCTAATATTTATTAAGTTACCTTTTACGCGTCTTTTTATTGCAAATAAATTGTACTTTTGTAGTTTTTTGGGTCGTTATATTTTTTATTGCGTTTTAACCTAATTATTTTGAAAGGGTACACGTGTTTCTTTATTTAATTAAACGTGGCGATGTAAAAGTCGTTTAGTAGTAGCGGCTGTAAACGGTGTAAATAATTACAGTAATGAAAGTTAGTGAAAAATGTTTTATGACGTAATGACACGATGACATACTTGTTGACTATTTCACACGAACATTTTTGAGTATCTATAGTCATGTGTATTTATAGAATGCGCGATCGGCAGTACTGTGGACCCAAAGAGCATCGAAACCGCAGACGTTCCTTGGGCCGCATTACACAGGGTGATTTTGAAGCTACTGGCAAAATTCTTACAGTGTGTTTAGACCGTCAAACCAATAAAAAAAATAAGTCCACACAAAACCAGAGATCACCTGACTGGATTCTGGTCGAAATTTTTTTTTCAACTTTCACTTATTGTTTTCAATTGAAAGTGGATTAGTTTGACGGTCTGAACTCACTGTAAGAATGCCTGCCTCAGCCTGTACAAGCTGCCTCCAGATTCTTGCTTTACGCTGTCCACCTGTTAGCTGGAGGTCTGGCACTTTTTTCCTTTCATTTTGCCCAGGATTATGAGTTTTTCCAGACAATTCCTAGGTGATCGCATGATGTGACCATTGTGAAAATACATGGACTTAATTATTTTTGATCCAATTGCATTAGCGATAAATCCGCCTTAATAAGCATTTTGTTTTATTCGATTCAACTATGTATTTTTCTCCTTTGCAAATGGTGCAATAAATTGTTCATTAATTCATTCACGGACAGAAAAATACCATAATATAAGCCGGCGGTGTCAGTGCTCTGAAGGTTTTCCCAGGTTTCCAATAACTGCTAAACATATATTTTGGTTGACAAATTCAGTTAAAAATCTATACTAACCCTTGTTTAACATCACTCCCGAAAAACTGTCCTTTCCGTTTGGTCCCAGCGGGGCTGTCACTCTAGTTTAGCTAGTTTGTTTTTAATAGTTTTTTTTTTTGTTTACTGCTCTACTAATGAAAATTGTTTTTGTGATGAATTGCTCTTTTTCGACACAGTCCGTGGGGCCGAGTGATTTTAAAACAATCTGATAATAGCGAGGGACGACGACCATAAAGTCTAATAGTCAACATGCCTGTCCACACAGGGATTCGATTCCCGGTCAGGTCAAGATCGATTTTGTTTTCTTCTTTCGTGTCATGATGACTATAAAAGGTTGGCCTGTATTTTTTTAATTTATAGACATTTTGTGTTGATTGACATTTTTAAAATTGGTAGGCCAAAAGGAGGTTTCAAAAACTCTGACACCACAGGGTCAATTATTCATGTAACCTACTCGATATGAATGAATTAAGTTAAATAATTTACTTGTTACTCTAAGTATTCCATTCCTTGCATTGTTTACTTTGGATTTCCCAAAATTCCCTCTGGACAAAAGTCCCATACAAATTCATAAATCTGTTATGCAAAACAGAGAACGCGACACGAGTGTCATTAATTTGGATGATGTGTGAACAGAGTGACGCGTCGTGATATTTACTGATTAATTAAATTACCATCGCGAATACATTTAAATAAATTATGAATAAAAAATTCTGATTTTGAATAAAATTTGTCAAATTAAAATTAATAAAAAATTTGATCATTTGATCTATGTCAGATTTGATCTTAGGTGGATCCTGGGTTCCAAGGCAATCAGTCAAGAATGCAACCGGGAAGGCGCCAAGATGAGTAGTAGTAGTAGATTTGATCTATGTCAAAATTGGTAAACATGATCGTGCGTATACCTTATAGCAACTAATGTACCATTGATTTAAAGTTATATTTCAGTTTTTAATTAGTTTTATTCAGTAATATAAAATGATTGCATTATTTTTACTAAATATAAAAATCTACAAAAAAATTGGTTGTCTGTAAAGTCGGTTTACGGACGGTAGTTTGACGTGACAACGTCAAACATTACAGTAGTATAATACACATGATCATGCCTCACTATCGTTCGTGCCGCGCTCTCGCTTGCGGAACGCGACGTAACGGGACAATGACTCATTAACCTGTGTAATTTGTCCTATCCTAACTCACAGCACGCATTGGGAAACTGTAAGTGCTGTCAGTGTTTGTATGAAATAAATAAACAAATAAATAAATAAAGAAATGACGTCATCTTATTCGTGCATGCAGCCCGTAGTATCGAGTTATTAGACGTTGTCACGTCAAAAAATATTCATGGTAATTTACTAGTTAAGCTAAAGTTTGTTAAATAATATTAAACATTTTGGACTCACTTAATATTTCCGACAAATGTGCAACGCAAGCGTGCTACCCACGCGACATTAAAACCTACCCAACACGGAAGGAAAACAAACAAACACACAACCGACCATGTAAACAGGGGGTGTAATAAGCCCTATTTTTACAATATTTTGATATATTGCCCGTAATAACAGTCGAGGCAAACCCAGAAATACTTTACAGTTCAAATCGGATAAATATGTTTGCTTTTTATGGAAACGATCGTTTAATAAACGTAGTGCTTGGCAAATGACACTACTACGATTTCTCGATTTGAAATGTATATACGGATAACTCATGAGAATAACGTAACAACAGTATTTTTTAAATAATTAAAGTTATTTTAAAAATCTGCGTTGTGATATACGTTACAACACAGGGAACTGGTGACTGGCGAGGCGAAATGAGGAGTAGTAACGATTAGTGCACTGAAACCAGCATTTGTATGTATTTCTTCTAGTCGCTGGTGGCATCGCGACGAAATTCGCCGTGGTGAATTCCCGAATTCCCCTGTTATGATTGATTTGCGCTTTAGTATGGGTTTAGTTAGATACATATGACTCACAGAATAACAGCTAACCTAAATATCCATTTAATGTAATAATTCATGAATTTTCTTTATCCTTTAACATTTTCATAGACATTTATAAATAGTAAATGGAATCAAAAAAATAACTTTATTTTGTAATAGTTAATAAACAAATCCCCAAAATTTTAAAATTATGCTAATGAAATATAAAATCGAGAAGTGAGTGAGTTCATAGAAACCAACGGTAGCTCCATTCCGGTTTAAATTTTTTAATAAATGTCGTTGTGGCGTTACGTTCGTTGTTCCCGATATGTTATGCTTTGAACAGTGAGTATGAATAATGGTTTGATTGTTTCGTTTCGCACGCGCCACTTTTATGGGCATCGATCTGTTTGGCCGGAATTTATTGATGGGTAACTTTTTAAATATAGGTACACGTCTTATTAGTTCGTATGGCGGGAACAATACGAGTAATTAACAACATTGCCCTTGAAATGCTGTACTTTATAGGCCTAGAATCATCATCCGGCCTGATTTACTAAAAGAAACTGCCAATTCAGATTATGATGGTCACAAGTAGCGACCATCTAGTCGTTGTACAGGCAATCCAATGAAATTTTGTAAAATGAAATGACATTGTTTATTTATACATATTAAAAAAAAAAAAAACGCTCGATGCAGAATGCTGCCAAACGGTAATTTTGGAAATCGTATCGAGGCCCAGCAGTGGACTGACTGCGTCTGAAATGACGATCAGGGACTTACCCAGTAAAAAACAAAAACAAAATACACAGCCGCACCCAGCAATCCTCTTGTAAAAATCATATACTCTCTCAATAAACATTAAGCCATAAACCGTTATTTAGGATTACAACGCCTAATATCACTAATCATTGCTTGCCAGTAGCCATTTGTATCACAATTTAATAACACGTTACTTTTGTCAAAAAATTTTGGCCCCCTTGTTACTTCAAACACGACCCTAAAAATAAATCGCCCAAATAAATACGATCAGCTTTTATATGCGTGGAAATAAAGTTGAAAATCATTTGGTTAAGATTTTTGGGGTCAGTTTTTAATTTTGTTTTTTGTCTAATGATGTCATTGAGTTCTTCCCTAGAGGCACTTTCAGTATTAAAATGATAAACGTAGGTTGGTATCGAGTATGGAAATCTTCCAATTTATTATACGATAGGTCATTATTCTATTAAGTAAACAAAATTTGGGGGTTAATAGAGCCATCGCTATTAACGTAATAAGAAGGGTGTTGTCATAGGTTTCGATAGTTAACGTGTCACGCTTAATTATGTTATAACTATTATTTTTTGTTAAATCAAGATGTGCACCCTTCAGTATAGTTAAAATTGTAACGTATAGAAAAAAATATTTTAAATAGTTTTGTCCTTTTCAGACTGTGTCAGTTTTAAACTAAATTATCAACTCATCCATACTAATATTATAAACGCGAAAGTCTGTCTGTCTTGCTGTTACGCTTTCACGGCCAAACCGCTGAACGGATTTTGATGAAATTTGGTATGAATATATTAGTTGGGGATAAACATAGGCTACTTTTTGACGCAACCGGAGCTGCGGGAAAAAGCTAGTTGAAATATTTTTTTATTAATTAATATATTTAGGCCTCACTGAGCAGCGGCTGTCCGGAAGTTAATGACTCATCATCACTATAATCAATGCACGAGGAAGGCGGCTATCAGAGAAAAGTGGCTGCCTGCTGTGAAACTTTCCACTAACATCTGAAGTCTTAGTCATCAACCACGACCACTCGGTCAAGAGTTGTATCGACAAAGAAAAAGCTGGGCCGCCTAGGTAAAAGCTTTCTCTCTTTGTTTCCACACATTTCTTTTCCCTGTTTCTGTCAAAATCTTTAATCTTTTTCGTGGTAAACCTTTTTGCCCGTCATATTTTTTTCAAGTTAAAATGTCGAACGATTTATCACGAACCCACCTGATGTTTCAGTCTGTGGTTCTTGGGAAATGTGGTCTAAGATGGAGCTTATTGTTATGAGATTTTCTTAGAAATTATTGTACAACATAAAAAATAAACACAGAATATATTTCAAAAAAAAATAAAAAATATTGAAGTGTCATAAAACCAATGATTTGATATGAGTAGGTATAACTTCTAAAGAACGGATTCTTTACCCTTGTTTGTCCTTTCGCTTTGATTAATCAAAATCCAAGTACCAAAAAAGAGACCAACTCGGCCAATAAAGTGGACATGGCCAAAAAACACAGCCCGGGCCAATTTTCCTTATCGTTTTAATTAAGCCCGTGTCCACTAACCTGCGCCATTTTTGCAGTCCCACATCGCCACTGCAGATTGATTAAAAGTCTATGGCCCATGCTTTATTGCGTGTTTCCACTGTACTAGATACACGAGTTTTTAGACAGATCCAGTGCTGGCAATCCAGTAGCGAATTTGTCTATCGAAAACCATAGATAGTCCTAATATTGTTCCTGTTCTGTTGTTGTGTTCTATCTACCTAGTGTTACTATTTTTTTTATCGCAAATGCCTACTTATAGAGGCATGACAGTTAATTCTGACTGAAGTAGTATAAGGCCCGAAAAGGTCGATCAAATAGTTAAATAATAAATAATATGTTCAAACTAAGTAGAAAATGTGAATTGATAACTACGCGTTCTATTTAATAAAGACCTGTTTTTTTTAAACAGAATAAAATAGTCCAGAAAACACGTAATATTTACGCGTATCGCATGACACTGGCCAGGCGCAAGCTAAACTTGTGTAGCTTCCAATTAAAATAAGATATCCGTAAGGAAGGGAAAAATGTTCTTCTTATTTTTTGCTTGTCGATGGTATTATATTATATCAGACCAGAAACAAGTCACCTGACTAGCTCTATCAGGCGCCAAGTATAAATCATTCATTGTGCATGTGTTTTTGCACCTGGAACTAGTAAATTCGCCATATTTGAGTAGGGAAACCACACTCACAATGTCTTTGCGTGCCGTCTGTGATTCTCCATGGGCTGTCTTTGTTGTCTAATTTGGGTTCGTGACCTATTTGGAGACTTGCAAACAAGCCAGGTTGAGACGGCTATCAAGAAGTTCTTTTCGAGGGTACACAAAATTTCGCATGCAAAATGTTTATTGATAACTAGCCGTATCTTCTTATATACTAATGTTGATTAATATCAAAATAAAGTACAAAACATCGTTTTCCGTCCGACATAATCTGTGCAACTTTAATTTACAGTCGAGGTGGGTTCCCAATGGGATAGTTACGCCCGGCTTATTCTGACCAACACGGCTTACGGCCACAGACATGAGTGACCAAATAGTTAAAATTATATTTTCATACTGAATTCAAGTATAAGTCGAAAACTACACGTCCCATTTAAACATATAAATAAATTAAAAAAAACACTTAAGACGTGTCCTAACTATAACGTATCGTCTGACATTGGACACAGTCTGTGCAGCTCAAGCTCTAATTTACGGTCGAGGTGGGCTCCCAATGCGATAGTTACGCCTGGCTAATTCTGGCCAACAAGGCTTACGGCCACAGACACGGACGACCGAAGGGTTGATGCTAATGTGAACAGTGGAGAGGGTTGGATTTTGAATACTACCCTTTTGTTTCTAGTAATGATTTGTTGTCTTAAATACTGCTGTATTTGCACCGTTATGTTACAATCGGGGTCAAAATGCATAAATACCTTGGCAATAGAAAAAAATACCGTAAACACCTGGTGGTAGTTATAACGGCTAACGAGAAATTCTGTAAATGTTGTAGAAAATAATTTCAAATACCGAAGTTATCAGAATCTACTGTTCTTAATCCATAAAGTAAAAATTAAGCATAGCCGTAGTTAAATCCAGCAGACTTGACTAAACCACTTTGTTAAATTTGTCTTGTTACTTAATACGTCAAGTAAAAGCCACATTACCTAAAAAAAGTTATATATTTCTTATGAGATGAGAAAAAGTATAATTTTCTCAAGCATAAACATAGTTCGTAGTTAGCCCCAATTAACAGAATGACTCTCGAAGCTCAGTTCGAGATGAGACAGACTAGACAGAGCACAGTAACTGTTACAATGCGCGCTTAACCCCAAATTGAATTACGTTCGTCGTATGTCAAACATACGGAGGAATGTTTCGGGCATGCACGCTGCGTTTTTTAACTTGCTACCATAAAAATAAGCGACATAAAGTTTGATTTGACTGAAAGCTTTATCTTGCCCTTTTACTGACTAGTTTTACACTTATTTTAACAAATTTGTTTTTTGAGACTCGCTGACTATTAAATTAAATCTGTCTTTTTACAGTTAATCATGATTGTTATTCGTTGATGATTTTAATATTATTAGGAAAGTTAGATGTTCTTCACAGCCTTATCTCTACAATATTTTAATCAAAATGCCCATAGGAAATACTTTACGTGAGCAGAGTTATCCCCATCCTGTCCACCAACTACGATTAAAGTATACAAATCAATAGGATAGACTCAGCAACAACTTTGTTAGCATTTAATTATTATTTAAACAATTGCCCATCAAAACAATATACGGTCTCCCACCGAAACATTACTTTAATTATAATGTAGGCCAATAAAAGCAGATTGGCATGGCATTGTTAATTTCTTGCAAAAGCATGCATGCATTAACGATAACCGTCACAGCGGGTGTAGAGCATATGTTTGCCTGTATGTTTTCACGTTCAAACTTGAAACAAAAACAGCGTGGCCAGTTTTAAAATTAAGTCCAATTTAGCGGAAACTGTTGTGCATCTCGCCGCAAATGAGGAAGTTTTTTGGTTGCGTTGCATATTTAGGAAAACCGCTGGTAAAATTATGGAGGTAGGTACAACAACTACTTAACGCAATAGATGAATTAAACTTAGACCTAAGCTCACAAACTATATCCTGAAGATTATTTTAACAACAGTTTAAGCGTAGTTAACATTTATCAACCGTTTAAAAAGATAGTCATTTCATTGCCGAATGTCGAACATCAAAATGTTATTAAGCTTCTGTTTTAACATTAAACAGATTTTTAAATTTGAAATTGTTAATTAAAAATTGTAAGTCTTAGCCCGAGATTTTAAGTATTGTTCTGATTAAATACATAAATATATTTTACGAGCGTGTCCTAGTATGGACGTGTGGAGACCTCCAGCAATAGTGAACATAGATTTGATATCTACATTGATGTAACATCATAAGCATAGGTCAAAAGTATATCTCTGTTACTTGGCGGACCCTGGGCTCCGAGACAAACAGCTGAGGATGCAACAGGGAAAGCGCTGAGATGAAAGAGACGATAGAGAGATACCGATGTATCCTTCTTCTTCCGTGGATGCTTCCAAGTTTTATTGATATACTTAAGTACTTACAAATAAATGAAACCCGTGCAAAATAGTAGTTTTCAAGCAAAATATCTCTCTTTATACCGAAGCAAGGGATTGGCAATTACCTTCCCAGCCAAAAACAGCAATAAATAAAATAAATAACGTATGTTAATGCCGACCAGTTTAATCTTCTCTCAAATCGCGCGTGTGCAGTATAGTTACAGAGGAAATTTCACTTAGAGTCCAAGCTATCTAAGTTAAAGCTAAATTACAAAACTTTGACCTAAAATACAAATCTGTTAAATAAGTGGCGTGAAAAGTTAAGTGAGTGCAGAAGTAGGAAAACAGACCTTGGATTCAGAAGCAAACAGCTGAAGAAAAAATTGGCAAAACGCTAGGATGAAATAGAATCAATATTAGCTAATCCAGGATTTGCTAATATATCGAAAAACTCAGGCAGCGGATCTTTTTTTATAATTTGCGATAAGTACAATTTTAATTTTATTATGCAAAAAAATAAATAATTTTGAAGGAGTGCAAATATAACTGAAAACTCAGGCAGCGAAATATTGTTAAAAAATGCTATTTTTTCTGAATTAATTGACTTTGTATTGTGTCTCCTCTGTGTAAGAGTTTTATGGAAATATTATACCATATCCTCGCGTCTGATGCTAATCATAAGATTAGATTGTTGGGATTCTATTGCTGGCTATCTCGGTGATGGATTTGGTTTTCCAGGGTGGGCTTAGGAAAGGTGTTTGGATTTTAAATATTTTTTTCATAGAGGTAAGTACAAGGAGAGAGTATTAAGTATCAGTGACGTGCATCCCATAAAGATTTCCTTACGGTATATTATTTTAAAAACAATAAATAAATACTCCGCTATTTATTTTATCAACCCTGGTAAAAAGTTCTGTGCACGTCACTGTTTACATGAAAGACCTCACTTTAATAGGCGCATTGCTAAAAAAACATGTCGGTAAAACTTAAACTAACTAAAATATGACGAAGTTAAACTCACACACGTGCATTTTGGACGATACCAAACGCCCGTACTAATGGATATCTAGCAGTGACGTCACGCCTAGGTAATTTACAAGGGCGAGACTAAAATTTGTTTGACAACTACCTTAAATATTACGTTTATGTAAATAGTTTCTAAATAAAAGTGTCTTTATTTTTTACGTGTTCATCGATTAAAATATAAATTTTTAGTAATTTTATATTTTTAAAATGGACTTTACCATTGATTTTTAAATTAAAAAAATCTCCTGTGCAAAAACTTCAAAGTAAACGAATTTAAATACATGTATGCTATAATTAAATATCATTACTTTTTCAATTTTTGAACCTTGTCGTCATCCCAATTACCTACTTATCTTCAACCAATATACGAAAAAAGCTTGATCATATTTACAATTTTTATTTTCTGCTCTTTTTAATAAATAATATACAAATTAAATTCTAAGAAAAAGTATAATTATTGGAGAAACAAAAATTAAACGAAGAAATCGCATAGAATACTGGCTGGCTAAAAAACGTGTGGTTCAGGTATTGGTTCCATTAATGTTAAGACCTTATGACAAACTCACATTTTTTTCAGTAGAACCGAAGTAGAAATTACCTCAAGAGAAAAAAAAAAAAAAATGACGTGAAAACATACGACGCAAAAAATGAAGTAAGGTCAAAATTTTAAAAATCATACATCAACCGCCTCATGTGTATTGTAAAGCGTAGCGTAGGTACACATTTCATAAAAATAAACACTTAGGTAATGGGGATCGCACGCACCGTCTCGGAATAATGTGAAAAAGTAAAGCGGGCACGGAACTGCACCCGCGGGAGACGGAATCGGTATTTCGGTGAATTGTTTCGAAAACTGTGTCCGGATGCGAAGAGATTAAAGGAGGCTGTAAATATGGCGCCTTTGAAAATATATGATATGACGTGGTTCATATTTCGCGAGAATTTGGTATCTGAATTAATCCGTTGAAGAAAGAATATCTAGATGACAAAGTATGGATAGAAGTATATTATTGTACAAATTGATAACACCGTGTTAAATTAACTTTTAAACTAA
Source organism: Euzophera pinguis (assembly GCA_947363495.1). NCBI lineage: Eukaryota > Metazoa > Arthropoda > Insecta > Lepidoptera > Pyralidae > Euzophera > Euzophera pinguis. Next base: position 3,614,535 of record OX376156.1, on the reverse strand, counting down.
AGCACTGCATATTTAAAATATACAATTAAGGATTAAGTGCGAAACACGGTTAAAATGTCGGAAGTGTACAATACAATACAATATATCTTTATTGCCGACTTACACTTATCTTTACTGCCGAGTAACAAATAATTTAACATTTACAAAGACTTTAACATAATATGAGCAAAGGCGGGCTTATTGACATGCATATATATATGAATGTGCATACATACAAATAAAAATATGTTTACTTTTCGCACACGAGCCCGTAATAGGGCGAATATTGCTTTGTTTGAATTTAAAACGAAACTGTTGCGAAGTAGTGTGTTTGGTAGGGCACCTGTCATCCATATCCATTCTAATTCCATACTATTCCATACTAATTTATAAATGCGAAAGTCTGTCTGTCTTTCTCTCTGTCTGTCTGTTACCCTTTCCTGCTCATCGTTAGACATTTTCTTCTCTTCTTTTATTTTTTATTATTGTATGTTGTATGTAGGTATATGATATGTATATATTCATTAAAGGTATAGTATGTATTAATTGATTGTAGGTTTATTTATTGACTGTTGTATAAGGATGATAGTGTTAGTATTTTATTACTGTACCGCCTTTGTTTGTTTTCACTTTTTATCCTATCTACCCTAAGGTTGGCTGGAATTATGCATCGCTGCTCAATTCTCGCGATTATATTTACTTGTAGTACTGTTTCGTATTTCTCGGCCATTACCACGTATATTTTAAAGATATTTAGACTAATCTGAAATTAAAAAGAAATTAATAATTGCTACCTTGATACCACTTCCGCCGTGTGCCCGCAAGAACTCCGATCGCGTCGCCATCTTGCTTCATTATCTGTTTTCGTGCGGTATCGGTCGTTACGCGTTAAATTGTTTTTCTTGCAAAAAAAAAAAAAAAATTCAGGTGTTTACTTTATTAAGGCTTTGAACATGGGAAGAAAAAGGAGACACAGAGATAGCAGTGAAAGATTATTGAGAAAGTTGGAACGACAACTAAGGAAACGAAGGCGTCGATCATACTCGTCTACCTCTGATCGATCCGACAGATACGCCGGTAAGTTTTACTTTATTATTATTATATATTGCATCATATTGTCTATTTAATTTAGCATATTTACGTCGCTATATGTGATGCGAACAGTACATATGAGGACTGTTGCCTTCACAAAATAAGGTCATTGGTAGTGTACAATATTCGACACTATGGCGACCATTTGAAAGTACTATGTGAAACATTTAATTAGTGAAATAGTGATGCGAGCAGTACAAACTGGGACTGTTACCTTCACAGATATGTCATTGGTTGTGTAGTATATATTCGACACTATGCGACAATAGTACATAAACATCTCACACTTTGTGTTAATTGTGTTCAGGATGGTTCATTTCAATGTTTTATACATTGTTGTTACAGACTCGGACAATGAACTGAGTTATGTGTCCTATTACGAACCATCCACGTCAAATGCATCAATAGCAGCAACAACTAGTAATACTAGTAAAAATGAACTTGACTTAATCCAGGCTGATAAAAATGAACATTCGACATCCGTTGCACTCACACCACCCACAATAACAGAGGGTGATAAAAATGAGCCCACATTGGTGGAATCAGACCATTTAGATGACGAAATTCTCACTATCCTTGGTGATGCCCCGAAAGAGGAATCTCCAGTAGGGAAAGAAATTCATGCCGACATTGCGACTCGATTGCAAGATATTTTACTAAATGGTTTGAAAAAGGACAACAAAGAAAAAAATATTCAAGACTACCCGATTCCTGCTAATTGCACTTTACTTAAAGCCCCTGTTTTAAATGCTGAGGTAAAGGCTGCTGTATCTGATATACTACAGAAAAAAGACGCTTCTTTGGCCGCTCGACAAATACAAATCGGTACAGCTTTAACAGCTTTGACTAGGCTTATGGATATACTAGTAACAGATAAATCGGAAACTAATCAAATTCTTATAAAACACGTGAGCAATGCTTGCCGCTTATTGTGTGACTCACATTACATAGACACAAAAATGCGTAGAAATTTTTTGATTTCTGCTTTAAATAATAAATTAAAAGAAACCCTCAAAGAGTCTAAACGCGATAAAACATTATTTGGCGAGGACTTATCGGATAATTTGAAAGCTACAAAAGCTATCAATAAATCAAGTTTTGATTTAAAATCACAGGTTTCTAAACCCAAGCCTAACACAAAAAATACTACTAATACCGTACCATCTAATCATTTAAACTGGAGACACCCGCAGTCCAACCAACAGAACATGAACCGCCGAACAACGGCTACCAACCACCGGGCTGCGGGGACCTCGACGGCTGCTCATCGGAACGAGACAACGACGCGTAAACCTTCTTACGGACCGCGTGCTTCTCGGACCAACACCCAATACAGGAATCAGAAGAGATCTTAGACGTAGAGGTAAATAAGCCTGCGGGTAGGCTGCATAATTTTTTGCAATCTTGGTGTAAAATAACTAATGATCCAACAATACTGTCTTGGATACAAGGTTATAAAATTCCTTTTTCATCACTACCTTTTCAAAACACGTATCCTAAAAATGTTCCCAAAAGTGAGAAAGAATTAATGGAATTTCAGTCGGAAATAAATAAACTCTTAACTAAGGGTGCTATATCTCCATGCAACCGAGTTGACGGAGATTTTTTATCCAGTATATTTCTTGTTGATAAACCAAATGGTGACAAAAGGTTTATTCTTAATTTGAAGCTTCTTAATAAATTTGTTAATCCTCACCATTTCAAGATGGAAGACCTTAGGACAGCTATAAAACTCGTCACACCAAATTGTTTTTTAGCTTCTGTAGACTTAAAAGACGCTTATTTTTTGATTGCTATACACCCAGCACATAAAAAATACCTTCGGTTCGAATTTCAAGGAATTTGTTACCAATTACCATTTGGTTTGAACACAGCCCCGCTGGTATTCACAAAAATCATGAAACCAGTCATGGAACATCTAAGAATGCGTGGATGGTTATCTACAATTTATTTAGATGATATTTTGCTTATAGATAGTTCATATGATCGATGTGAACAAAATGTCAAAACCACAATAGACCTTTTGCAAAAGTTAGGTTTCATAATCAATTTTGAAAAAAGTTCTATTATACCGAAAACTATTTGCAAATTCTTAGGTTTCATTATAGATACAGAACAATTTTGTGTTAAACTTCCGGAAGAGAAAGTAAAAAGAGTGAAAATTGAGTTAGAAAAAATAAATACTATAGATAAATGTAAAGTCAGAGAGTTCGCAAAATTCCTAGGATTATTAATTTCTATTTGTCCAGCAGTAGAATATGGATGGCTGCATACCAAGCTATTCGAAAGGCAAAAATTTTTAGGTTTAGGTTATAGTAAAAATTATGAGAAGTATATGGAAACAAATCATAATTTGCTAAAAGATGATTTCGATTGGTGGTTTTCTAATATTGGTAAAGCAGTGTGTCGTATCCGTACACCAGAGTATGCGCTGGAGATATACTCAGACGCTTCCTTATCAGGTTGGGGGGCTTCTTGTTTAAATAAAAATGCAAACGGTTTTTGGACTAAAGAGGAAAAAACATATCATATTAATGTTTTAGAAATGTTAGTGTGGCGTGCTCCGTCCAACCTGAAACATAAAATACAAATTAATAAATAAAATGTCATGAAAATTATAAATAGAAATGGTACTTACCTTAACTGTTTGTTTGCTATTACATAAATATGTATAATTATTAAAGTTTAATATAAATGTTAGTAACATATAAAATACGTACAAGTTCATACAATAAATAAAGTAAATAATATTATATTGTAACATACACACAGTCACAGAATAGCATATCATAATAAATATTTATACTTATTAAATAAAACATGAAATCGGATTGTGTAAAATGCTTACAATTTATCGATAGCGAGTATCGACTGTTCCGACGCACTGCTCGTGCCTTGTACCTAACGGCTTATATACTCGGCGCGGCGATGCGTCTGCGCAGGCGGCAGGTCGCCGCCCGCACCAGTCCACATTCACCCGTGACACTGACCGCACGCTTGCTTGCTCCGCCGGTACATACGCTTATATACCATTATTGTTGCTCATTCTTTCTCTGCCTACTTCCGAACTATCTATTGACTTTCTTGGGCTATCCTGTGAACTATTACAACTGTGCTTGTGCCGTGACTTTCCTTCTTGCTGTTAATTTCATTGTGTGTTGGAATAAAACTTGGATAAACGTGAGTCTGCATTTAATTGCTATCGCCAACAACAAGATACCTTATATAAGGTGGTACGGTTTAACCACATATCTATACCACACTGGTGACCCCCTCCGATAAAGAACATGTCGACAGGAAGCCAAGATGGCGACGCCGCTACGGCAAAAACCAGTCAGCAGTCATTAGGAACATTTACACCTCACGACCACGACACGATTTTTCGAGTTGGCGTACGACCACCGCCGTTCTGGCCGGAAGAACCCGCCGTCTGGTTTTCACAGCTGGAGGGAAATTTTATATTATCAGGCATCAAGGATGAAGACACAAAATTTTATTATGTAGTGTCAACTCTGGAACACAGATATGCAGCAGAAGTTAAAGATATCATTACGGCACCACCAAAAACAGGCAAATACGAGCGACTGAAGATGGAATTAATCAAAAGACTATCAGCTTCTAGAGAAAAAGAAGTAAAACAACTTTTGATCCACGAAGAGTTGGGAGATCGCCGTCCATCACAATTTCTGCGACACCTGAAACGACTGGCAGGACCCGCAGTCCCAGACGAATTTATCAAGACTATATGGACTAGCCGCCTACCTACAGCCATCCAACCGATAATCGTATCACAGAAGACAGCGGACTTGCTAGCGCTGGCGGACCTCGCAGACAATGTACACGAAATCGTACCAAGTACATCACAAGTAGCCGCCACTTCATCCCAGATTACTAATTCTACTATGGAGGCGATGTCAAGGCAAATTGCAGAGTTAACTCGGAAGGTAGAAGCCCTAACCAATCGAGAAGGACGTAGGTCACGCTCGACTACCCGTAACCACCAACGCAACCGCAGCTCAAGCACAACACGATCTCAATCCAACTACAGAAGATTCCCTACATGTTGGTATCACTTTAAATTTGGATCCGAAGCCAACAAGTGCATGAAACCTTGCGACTACACGCCGGAAAACTACCAAGGCCGTCGTTAATGGCGACAAGCGACAGCCCTAGCACCCTAACACCTGGTCGCCTCTTTATAACGGACCGCAGGACCAAATTAAAGTTCCTCGTCGACACTGGGAGCGACCTATGCGTTTTCCCGCGCACCATGTTCCATGAGCGTAGAACCCCAAGCAACTACGTACTCTATGCTGCTAATGGCTCAATAATAGCCACCTACGGTTTCGCCCACCTCGTTCTCAACCTTGGGCTACGGCGCGACTACAGCTGGAGATTCATCGTGGCTGATGTTACCAAGCCAATAATAGGCGTCGACTTCCTGTCGTTCTACGGACTAGTCGTCGACTGCCGCAATCAGCGCCTTATCGACAGCACCACGACTCTAAAGACACCAGCCGCTAGTGTTCCTTCATCGAACAATTTATCATCAGTAAAGACCATGATCGGTGATTCGAAATACCACACACTGCTACGCCAGTACCCTGAAATAACTCGGCCAGCTGGAACTCAACGCGTAGTTAGCCACAACACCGTCCATCATATCAGAACGACGCCCGGCCCACCCGTATGCTGTTCCCCGCGTCGTCTGGCTCCGGACAAACTAAATATAGCCAAACAAGAATTCGAGGCAATGATCAAGAACGGAACTGCAAGACCCTCCGAAAGCCCATGGTCGTCACCATTACACCTTGCACCTAAAAAGGATAACGGTTGGCGTCCATGCGGCGACTACAGGATGCTGAATTCGAGAACCGTACCCGACAGGTATCCGATAAGGCACATCGGAGACTTCACACACAACATTGCTGGATGCCACGTCTTCTCAACAATAGACTTAATAAAGGCCTATAACCAAATTCCAGTTAATAGCGCCGATATCTGCAAAACAGCGATAACAACTCCTTTCGGGCTGTTTGAATTCCCTTGTATGACGTTTGGCCTACGAAATGCAGGTCAAACGTTCCAGCGTTTCGTCGACGAAATCACCCGAGGCATGGATTTTGTTTACTCTTATCTCGACGATTTTTTAATTTTTTCACCTGACGAAGCCTCCCACGAAGACCATCTTCGCCAAATCTTCGAAAAACTAAAAAAATACGGCATGGTGATAAACACTTCCAAATGTACATTTGGAGTTAAAAAAGTTACCTTTTTGGGCTATGAAGTCTCGTCAGCTGGTTTAAAGCCACTAGCTTGTTTGCCTTAAAGATTTTTGCAAGTCATTTATACAATACTCAAATATTGCTTAGAGTTGATAATACTACTGCAATAGCGTGCATTAACCGTATGGGTAGTGTTCAGTATCCCCACTTGAATAAAGTAGCTCGTGAAATCTGGGAATTTTGTGAACAAAGAAAATTGTTTATATTTACATCATACATTAAATCATCTGATAATCATGTAGCAGACTTTGAATCACGGAGAATACAAGCTGAAACTGAATGGGAACTAGCAAATTATGCATTCTCAGAAATTCAACAATCGTTTGGATTTCCTGAAATTGATTTATTCGCCAGTAGGTCCAATGCCAAATGTCCAAAATATGTATCCTGGAAAGTCGATCCATATGCATATTGCATTGATGCGTTTACAATAAACTGGAGTGGCATTTTTTTTTACGCCTTTCCTCCTTTTGCTATCATCCTTAAAACATTAAATAAAATTATAGTAGACAAAGCTGTAGGTATTGTCGTTGTACCTGACTGGCCCACTCAGCCTTGGTATCCAGTTTATAAAAAACTTGTTGTTTCAAATATTCTTTATTTCAAACCTAACAGTGATTTGTTAATTTTTGGTGATTCCAGGTCACATCACAGCCTTCACAAAAATCTTACCCTGGCTGCAGCAGTATTACCAGGGAAGCACTTTTAAAAAGGAGTGTGCCACCCTCATCTATAGATATAATGATTGATTCATTAGCTCCTAATACACAAAAACAATATGACTGCTACTTTAAAGTTTGGTTTAATTTTTGTCAAGAGCAAAATATTGATTACTTTGCTGCATCTGTTCCAAATATCTTGTTTTTCTTAACAAAACTTTATTATTCTGGTTACCAATATGGAAACCTTAACTGTTGCAAATCAGCATTATCAATAATTTTAGGTCGCTCTGTTTTGAATGATGACAGAATTTCTAGATTCATGAAGGGCGTATTTAGAAGACGACCACCCAAACCAAAGTATCAATTTACTTGGAATGTAGACACTGTGCTTAATCACATATCCTATATGTTGCCAAACGAAAACTTAGATCTAGAACAATTGTCTAAAAAATTAGTCACATTGTTAGCAATTGTCACAGCCCACAGAGTGCAAACTTTGTCCAAAATTGAGCTTAAAAATATTGTTTTTTAAATATTAAGATGTGCTCCAAAAAAGCGGTATAGATACGAATGTGTTTAAATCGCACAGTACAAGACACGCTTCGACATCGAAAGCGAGAGCTGTTGGTGTCAACATTGACACTATTAGAAAAACCGCTGGGTGGAGCACTACATCTTCTGTTTTTGCCAAATTTTATAATAGAGATATATTATGTGATCAACATGATTCTTTTGCCCGTTCTATCCTAGATTGATAATAATAATAATGTTATTTTTATTTATTACTGTTAATTTCATTTTTATTGTATACTTGTATTTTCCATGTGTATTAAAGAAAATACAAAATACATTTGTTACGTTATAATTAATAAATATTTGAAATGACGCTCACGTCGTATTTAATGAATTATTTTTGAGACAAATGGGTAAAATCCAGATTTTAAATATTGCTTTAAACATCTACAAGTAAATATAATCGCGAGAATTGAGCAGCGCTGCATAATTTATGATAAAACGAACTTACCTGTACGTGAAGTTCTATCATAATTATGCGAGCTGCTCAATTCGAAGCGATTATATAGTATCCCTCCCAGATAACCCACCCTCAATCAATAAAAATCTACGATATGTCCCATTGTCTCAAAATATATCAAGCGTATCTTAACTAATTACTTTCAACTTAATGAAGCAAGATGGCGACGCGATCGGAGTTCTTGCGGGCACACGGCGGAAGTGACCGAGTCAAGGTAGCAATTATTAATTTCTTTTTTATTTCAGATTAGTCTAAATATCTTTAAAATATACGTGGTAATGGCCGAGAAATACGAAACAGTACTACAAGTAAATACAATCGCTTCGAATTGAGCAGCTCGCATAATTATGATAGAACTTCACGTACAGGTAAGTTCGTTTTATCATAAAGAAATCGCAATAGCGATAAGTCCGCCTTTGTACTCAATATTCTAAATGTATTACTTTTAATTTTAATTTTGTGATTGGTACAATAAAGTGTATATCTATCTATCTATCTTTCACGGCCAAACCGCTGAACGGATTTTGATGAAATTTGATATGAATATAGTTGAAGACCCGGGGTCAAACATAGGCTACTTTTTGACGCAGGCGGAGCTGCGGAAAACAGCTAGTATACAATGAGCTACCAAACTCCCTTAAAACAACATCAAACATCATATTTTTTAAACAATCCCTTCGGGAGCTACTCGTCCAGAAATCCATCCATACTAATATTATAAATGCGAAAGTCTCTCTGTCTGTCTGTCTGTCCGTCCGTCAATCTGTCTGTTACGCTTTCACGGCCAAACCGCTGAACGGATTTTGATGAAATTTGGTATGAATATAGTTGAAGACCCGGGGTCAAACATAGGCTACTTTTTGACGCAGGCGGAGCTGCGGGAAACAGCTAGTGTTATTATAAATTAGATGAGTTTTTAAAAGACAAACTCGATTGAATCTTATTACGAATAAATCCTATCACAAGTTTAGTGAACTAATGTTATTTCTTGTAAATTTGTACGCCAATCTGGCAGAAACAGAGTACCTACCTATTAATTAATTGCATGTCTACTTATTTGACCTGTTTTCACAAATAAAGATGATTTGATTTGATTTGGTCTCTTGCAGTCAACCCTGCAAAAGAGGTGAAAGAGAAAGAGTTAAATAAGTGTAAAGGTTTTATGTTTAAAACACCGTGTTACACTGAAAATGAAAAGTACACAAACTAGTTATTGTTTTCTTAACTGCTTTAATTTAACCCCTGGAGAAAATTTAAAAAAATCGATGTGAAATGTAGAAACTGCAAAAATAAGCGTATGTTACGTTGAAAGTGAACTTGATAATTATAGTCCGAAAACAACAGAGTTATTTTAGCTGGAAATGCCTCAAAAAGTGTATTTTCTTTAAGGTAACTCTATCTATAGGTACGACAATGAGGTAAAACTAATACCCCTGCCAATATCCGTGTTCACACGCAAATGGCTCCTTCGCCATATTAAATTCATGAAACTAGCAAGCGTCGCATGTTACCTTAGCTTTTTTACCAACCAGGGCAGGGAGTATGCAAACATGGATTTTTTACGGTTAGGCGAAAGGATTTTTACCTTTAAATTAAGAACTGTGAAGAAAAAACTAAATATAATTACGTACGATAGGTTAGTTTATGAGTGACTACATAGGCTAGTGATTGTCCTTACAAACCACTTATCATCGTTGATTCGAATCTCAAACATACTTGCTTTTTGAACAGTTTGTTTTCAGCCAGTGTAACATTTGTCGGCTTGAATCACCAAAATTACTTTTTCACATACTTATATGGTTTACACGCTTAAGACGAGATTTCAGCATACGTATTCTGTGGTTATAATGTTGAAAGACGCTGACCCTTCGACTTTCTTATAAAACTACATTCCAAATTCAAATTTTTTGACGAAACATGGTCGAAACTTATATTCTACAGACAAACCACTTGGCACAGATGATAAAGATCTCTTTGAAATCCCGAGGTAAGGTTGTAACAACGTTGTGCCGATTTGAATCTCAAAGATTTCGAATTTAAGTTCTGGAACGCTTCAGGCCTCAGGCTGTGGCCCAATTTACAGGATATAGCGATAATATAAAAAAAATGTCACAGACACAAACTCACAAATATTGTAAGTATATATCGTATGTAACTTACCATGTTATTTAGTACAATAAAGAGTTTTTGTATTTGTGAGAACTATCACAATATGATCAACTTTAACGTACATGTTTATACACATTTTAGGTGTTTAGCAAGATCAACCTTATGTTGGTATTCTTCCGTAATTACGGCTTGCTAATTCTCAAAAACATTAATATTAACTACAGTTCACTCTAAATAATTATTGGGTGGCACTTTTGTACACATTCGCCCAATTTACATTTACACAATAAGTATCAAAGTTAACTTTACCAATTAGCGATTAACTATAAAAAAAATGATCTCAGTTAATTTTACTGAATACAAATACACGTCTGCACTGCATGACGTTCCCAAAGTTCCATCTCAAAACGAAGCGAAGCGAAAAGCCCCAGAGTTACGAGTATATTGATACTACCATTACCCACCAAATAGGAGGGAGTAGTATTCTACCACTTTACCGGCCGCTATAATCTACGAGTATTAGATTAGTCATAAAACATTAAAATAAATAAGCGTCGCTAACATATTGTATATTTCAACTATCATTCAGTTAATAACATAACATTAATTATCCCTATTATCCGCGGATATATAGCGGACTTATCCCTATTTGGGATAAGTCCGCCTTTCGTTGTAACCTGTAGTCTGATACCATTTCTTTGTGTACAATAAAGATTTTTACATACATACATACATAATTATTGGCTAAAAGTACATGGGATTAACAGCAACATACTTCGTCATATCTTCATAATTTCTTCACAAGTTCACAAATATTTTTATTGTTGCACATAATCTTTAAAATTAATAGATAACACAACCAACATTGCAAGAGTCGTAAATTATCTTTCAAAAGAGTGATAAAACAATATTTCTTATTGGATATTTTTTCGATAGATTTCATAACGTGGACGTAACGACGATACTTTATACCAAGCGACTTTTGTTAGAAGCAATATTCGATTTTGATACCCCTTTGAAATATCATCTTTATGTATAAGACAGTCAATCTGCCGGCAAAATTGGAATACAGAATACATCTATAGTCTATGTATAAATATATTCGCCGCTACCATTCTGTTTTCTATTCATTCTTAGTTTTTCAGCTTAAAATATTAGCAATCTGCCCGTAATATAAAAAAAATTAAGTATAACAGCTGCATACAAAAATTTATCAAAAAATCTGAATTTTAATAAAAATTTCTTGTAGTAAGTAATAAAAATCTTTTGATATTATAAACGGTCAGTTTAAATGTTACTTAGATTGAAAGTGTGATGTCAAATGTTACAAGCTGGTGTAAAAGACTGTAGTTGTATTTAGAAAAATGTATGAAATTTTTAACTATTTAGCATTATCCAAACCAAAGTTATGTGAGTTCAAAAAAACGCCGAAACGTTTCAAGAAAAGGTAGGTAGTTCTCTTGCGCTCCGCTTGGCTCGTCTTGACCGTGCCCCCGGATTTGGTTTAAAAAACAATTGTAGGGTCAAAAAAGAAATAATGAAAATTCTAGTAAAAAATCGTAATTAGATTCACATTCAGTCAGAAAGACAAAACATTCAACTCTAATTAACACCCAACAATGATTCCTATGACGTCACCAACGTAATGAGGAAGGAACCTCGGGATGCGAGCAATTAGCCGATCATAACAAATCCCCGGGAAACGGGATAATCAGGACGCGTATCGCAATCATCCGCGATAGCTCGATAGTTGAGCGCGACCCGCGTATCCGTAGCGAATGCGCGTGTCAAGCAACGGCGTGATGCGACCACTATTGGATTGGTCGCTATTTAGTGGCATTTTCTATCTTAAGCTCCTCCCTGCTTCGGAAGGCACTTTAAGCCGTTTGTCCCGGTTGTTGTCGATAGATAGCAGTCGTGAGGCTTTAGATGCCTTAGGGCAGCCTGAAAAATTCTGACAGTGTTGACCACTAACAAACATCGGGTCATGTTCCTGTTGATCTGGTTTCCCTGTAAGGAGGTCAGACGGCAGTCGCTCCATTGTAATAACCAGTTCCTCCAAATCTTGGACCATGACTTACAGCGTACCCTAGGCTCCGAAGCGTAAGCTGACGACGTAACTAGGAATACACATTAGGATGATGATGATGATCCCAATCATCCGCGAGGTTATTAAAACCTTCTCATCGGCTATTGGTTCTCTAAAACAGGAGCCTTTTATTTAAATTATGACTCACCCAAAATTGGTGAGACCAATGAAATTTATCCAATTATGTAATAATAATAAACACTTAAGATAACACTTAAAATAAATGGGTCAGTTTGATGATGCGGTGAAGTCTTCTTTGGAGTCCATCTTAAATGTCCATTTCAATGAGAATGAATGGGCTCAGGCTTCTTTACCTGTTCGTAATGGTGGACTTGGCATTCGACGTCTGTAGGAGATAACTTTGCCCGTTTTAGCGTCTTCTCATGGGGTAGTTAATCTGGTAGCTAAATTACTCTCGTTTAATGGTGACGGGTTGATTTTGCCCCACTTGAGTGAAGCATGATCGAGCTGGCTAGATAAATGTCCGAACTCGTCTGTTCCGGATAAGCTATACTTGCAGAGAGCGTGGGATGAAAACATTTCTCAAAATGTTGTGTTCGGGTTGAAGAAACAGGCGAGTGGAGTTGATTTGGCACGTTTAAAAGCAGTAGATGAAATTGAATCGGGAGCTTGGTTACACTCTGTTCCCTCACCATATATGGGGACTTTGCTTGATAACGATTCTCTGAGAATTGCAGTGGCTTTACGACTGGGATGTTCGGTATACGAGCCGCATAGATGTATCTGTGGCAAAATGGTCGAAGAGAATGGTCATCATGCTCTCGGATGTTCTCGATGTGCTGGCCGTTTATCACGTCATCATTCTATTAATGATATTATACGCAGAGCGTTGATTTCAGCCAACATCCCGTGCTAGCTTGAGCCTTCTGGACTGTTCCGGTTAGATGGAAAGCGCTCAGATGGTCTTACTTTAATACCGTGGCAGAAAGGACGCAGTTTGTTGTGGGACGCGACATGTGTGAGTACCTATGCGGCGTCCTATATTAATCACACGCAAATATGCCATTTTATCGCGTGAATATGAATTTGTTCCGGTGGCCGTTGAGACAGCTGGCTCTTGGTGTGCGGAGGCAAAAGATTTTGTGAGGGATATAGGGCGTCGTTTAAGGGACCGAGGTTTTGACATTCGTTCTGGATGGTACCTGGTTCAAAGAATATCCATTGCTATACAAAGAGGATATGCAGCTAATATAATGGGTACCTTTGAACCGGATGCTATCCGGGGAGATTTTTTTTAGTACTTGTAACATTTGTGCAACTTATACATCTTTGTTTTTTTAATAAATGTAGCAATCAAATCAGCAACGTAGCAATAAAATCTTTATTTTGATGTACATTTTACAAAAAAAATATATAATAAAATAATTATACTTGTTTTAGACATAGGATAAAGTCCAATAAACACTTAATTGCGACAGGAAAATACAATTTTGAGACACATACATGTAGACATAATGATGTGCAAAGGCGTCCTTTCGCAATAGCAATCTCTTACAGGCACCCTTTTTGTAGGAAAAAAATTCAAGAAAAGAGATAGGCATGGTGCAGAAACATAAGCTAAGTAAATATAATAGTATAAACTTACACAAAATAAACTTACTTATAGTCACATATCAGTACACATATAAACTACAGAAATAAATGTACTATAATACCTCAAATAATGATTTAAGATCAATTTTAGGACCTAACGTAACATCTCACATCATTCACCTCCACCTTGAAAATGCTCTTTCACTTGTGCTTTAAAACTCGCAAGAGTTTGAGCACGCCGAATTTCAACTCCTATATATGTAGTATAAAAATCATTCGATATTGAACGAAAATCATTCGTCCAGGAGCCGTATTTTCGAAATGTATGACTCATACCTATGTCGAATGAAAATTGTTTGATATTAAACGAAAATCATTCGACTCGACGGTTTTGCGTGAATTATACTTTTCAAAAATGGAAATCGTAAAATTGCTAGAAATACAGACTTTATCCTTATAAATCTTCTTTTTCAGTTTGCCTGCAGACACAGGTCATGAGTTTGGTTCCCAAGCGAAGTATATGCTCTGACCCTGTGGAGAAATGCAGAGTATGAAACATCTTAATCAAGAAGTGACCGAGTGGATGGACAGCCTCCCTTTTCACCATCTAAATTGGGTGCACCACCAACACCACACGCAAATCCATATCTAAACTAATCCATACATAAAACATTATAAATGCGAAAGTCTGTTTGTCTGTCTGTTAGCTTTCACGGCCAAACTGCTGAACGGATTTGATGAAATTCTGTATGAATATAGTTGAAGACCCGGGGTCAAACATAGGCCACTTTTAAGACAGAGCCAATCTACAGACACAACACCATCCTTAAACAGTTTTACGATATAAAACCCAAAAACGTACGCACACCTGACGTCCTGAAACTGGGATCCTACTACGAAAGACATCTTTAAGTTGACGACGCTGCGTTCGTGAACCGATAACTTAGTACTTATTTGTGAGATTTACATCTTCATCGGACCTCACTGCTGCTAATACGAAACGAAATAAGCTGCAAAAGACGAAAAAAAGAACTAGAAAATAAATTGATTTCATCACAAAAAGTTGTAAAAACTTCCTATTGAAGTTTGAATGTATTGGAATCCATACTAATATTATAAATGCGAAAGTCTGTCTTTCTGTCTGTCTGTCTGTTTGTCTGTTACGCTTTCACGGCCAAACCGCTGAACGGATTTTGATGAAATTTGGTATGAATATAGTTGAAGACCCGGGGTCAAACATAGGCTACTTTTTGACGTAGGCGGAGCTGCGGGAAACAGCTAGTATTTAATATATTATATTTAATGACAATGTTATTGAATAATTAACTTCACATTGAAAATCTAGAATAAATAACAGTAGTAACTATTATTAAAGCTGAAGGTGAAAGAAGTGAAGGTTGAATTACTTTCAATGTTACATTTAATATTAGACCCTATTTTTGAAATTTATGAGTCATCACTAGCTGTTTCCCGCAGCTCCGCCTGCGTCAGAGTGCCTATGTTTGACCCCGGGTTTTCAACTATATTCATACCTAATTTCATCAAAATCCGTTCAGCGGTTTGGCCGTGAAAGTGTAACAGACAGACAGTCTTTCGCATTTATAATATTAGTATGGATATGTCGAATGAAAACCGTTCGACTAACCGAATGATGAAGGAAAATAATTTTATTTTGCGTGAGTTATATTTATTCTAGGTAATTAAAAAAATATTTATTTTTATTCAATTTCGATTACTGTATCCAGTTTTTTTTTTGTAATAAACAGCTTGAAACCAAAGGGGCAATCCGATCTCGTCTTTCCGAAATCCGGTGGTATTGATCTACATATTCTAAAACCGATTCTCCCATATTGTTTTCGTTTCAGTTCCAAACTTATTCCGGTAGTAGGCCCCCAGCTTTAAGAAATTGCTCTGAACAGGATCACGTAATCACTTTACCCATCCATTGATAGAACCTTAAAGAAAATCACGAGTTAACATGTTCAGGCACCTGGGACCCAATTCGGATAAAGAAAGGTTTATCTATGGTTTGATAGAACTTAGATAATTTATCGAGGAGATATGCCTTGTTTATTTGAGTGTTACATGCGTTACGTGTTTTAAGTACTTGCCAAAACTCAAAAGTACGGTAATTAGTAATTGAGAAATAAGTTTAGTCTACGACTTTGACGTTAAACTCCGGAGCGGTTTTATAAAATTGCATAAATGTATGTTTTATTATGCTTTGCTTTTACACAGAATTATTATGGTTATATCAAATCGAAAATAAAATTTATGGTATAATAAGATGTCAAAGTGTTACAATCATTCAAAAAATCATAAATTTTATAATATAATTGTTTACCTATTCACCTTGTTAAATGGTGCGATCCTCTTCAGATAATTTTACTCATAGAACAATCAACTGACCAACATTATAGCGAATTGCTATGCATGGAAAATGACTACAATCAGCATCCTGTCTCAGCGTAATACATATAATATATATCGACAAATCTGTTTATTACTTTAATCTAAGGGTACGTAAATGGCAGTACAAGGACTGAAACATAGTTCACACTTCTACAGTCGTTGCAAAAAATATGCTAATTTACAACAACAGTTGGTGATTAATAAACTCCCCCCAAGTATGGCTAATATTTGGTGGCAAACTTTTAAAAAAATATGCGTTTTATTTCAGTAGAGCTTCAAATCAAGTTATAATCCTCTAATTTATACCTCTCTTTTGTTATCTTTGTGTCGCAGTGGCGTATCATATGAAATGATTTTAAATTAAACTATTTTAATACGGGTTTTATCGCGTTTATTACTTACTTATTTACATAGATTTTATTATTTACACATTAATTTTCATAGAGAGAATGGATGGCAGGTACCACCAGCTTGGGACCCGATTATCAATTTAATGAAATCTCAAACTCACCGGAAGACTGCAAGTACCTTGGATACTGTCAGCCAATACTGCGTGAATCGAAATATTTTCAATAAATAATAGGCTATGGTTTTGTATTCTTGTGACATCAAAAACAAATGATACATACAAATGTCAACTTAGTCTGCCTGCGACCATGAACGCTGTAAAGTGTTCGAAACATTAGGTGTATATAAATAAATAATAAACGCGATAAAAACCCGTATTAAAATAGTTTAATTTAATGTGTAACAATCGCGAAAACATATAAAATGATTTTCATTCGATATCGGAACCGTGCATTTGAAAAATGAGGTTCTACCACGAGATTTTATTAACGCAAACGCTAGTGACTATGGAATTTCTTAGTTGCCTCGCTATCCGCCAGAGGCGCTGTACAGGTTGTCATACTAAATTGTTAACGCAGTTGCTAGCGTCTGCGTCAATAAAATCTCGTGGTTGACGTATCAATCCACTAGAATTACATACACACATACCATCACGCCTTTTTCCCGTAGGGGTAGGCAGAGACCACGGATTTCCATTTGCTGCGATCCTTACAGACTTCCCTCGCTTCTTCTACGGTCATCGCTCTCTTCATACATGCTCGTCGATTACGGGTACTCCTGACATCTCCCTTTTTTAATATGTCTGCGATTTGGTCGCAGTATGTTCTCCGAGGAACATTCTGTTGTACTAGGATTCCAAAAGTCGAAAATATAAGATTCATTTTTTTTTATTACTTGATTATTAATTTGCTCTATAAGTAATACATTTTTCCCCCTTAACTTTTTGCGCCAAACTATCTTTCCGTTTCTCCCAATGGTTGACTGGTAGAGAATGCTCTTAGCATTAAGTCCGCCAATTGTTATAAGTATAAGTGTACTTTGTGGAACAATAAAGTTTTAATAAATAAATAAATTATGATGAAGACATGAGTTCTGTTCTTCCTCATGGAGACAAGGATTGGCTATAACGAATATTCGCAAAACCAACGCTAATACTATTTTCACTATCTTTCAGTGACGAGTTCTTGTGACATGTGGGGCCACGAAATACGAGTCACAGACGAGGATTACCACGAAGTACCTATGATGCTTACTTAAAACAAGGATTCACGGCAAAATATAAGTAGGGAAGGTTAGTTTTAATGCTGCACCGAGTGTTTTTATATGTATTTTTACCTTAATGATTTCTTATGTTTTCGCGATTGTTATTCATTAAATTAAACTATTTTAATACGGTTTTTATCGCGTTTATTACTTATTTATTTACACCTGACGTTTCAAACACTTTACAGCGTTCATGGTCACAGGCAGACTAAGTTAACATTTGTCTTTGATATAAATTCCGTTTGAGCCAGGGTATCCACCTTGTTAAAAAATAAGAAAGAAAAATAAGACATAAAACAAGTTATGCGACGTTTTATGATTGCACCATTTGCTTAATCATCCTAGCGTGTATTCCTAGTTGCGTCGTCAGCTTACGCTTCGGACCCTATGGTCCTAGATTTAGCGGAACTGGTTATTACAATGGAGCGAATGTCGTCTGACCTCCGTTACCCTTTTTTACAGGGAAACCAGACCATCAGGAACATGACCCGAGATGTGTTTGTGGCCAACACTGTCAGAATTTCTCAGGCTGCCCTAAGGCATCTGACACAGCCTCACGACTGCAATCTATCGATAATAGCCGGGACCAACGGCTTAACGTGCCTTCCGAAGCACGGAAGAGCTCAAGATAGAAAATGCCACTAAATGGCGAACAATCCAATAGTGGTCGCGTCACGCCGTTGCTTGACACGCGCATTCTGATACGCGGGTCGCGCTCAACTAACGAGCTCCGCACCATTTGCTTAATGTAATGATAATATACCCCTTATTTTTAACCAACTTCAAAAAAGAAGGTTCTACGTTCGACCGTATGTATTTTTTTTCTACTATTGCAACTCACTTGAAAATAGCCGCTTTCACGGCCATACAGAAGGACCTACCATAGGCACTATTAAGGTGTGTCTCATTTGTCATACTCGCTTGGATCATTTAGTTGATACTCCGCAGATGTCGCCGACAGACGATTAGGACCGCCTTCCGTAGGTCCAATCGAGAAAGTGGACATTCATGTGTAATAAATTGATCGTGGTTATTTGGGTAGTTTTTCACCTAATTTTGGGCTTTTTACGAGGTTTCGTGCAAGTTAATATAGTCAATTGGTTGTTTTTTAGAATTTTTTTTCTTTATTTGAACGTTTTTGGTTCTATACTGAGGTTTAGGAGCTCTCCGCTTTCGCAAAAGTCCGCTTAAGCAATGTCTCAGTGTTTCTCCAAAAAGTTACTCATGACCATAGCTCATGACCTTAATCATATTTTGCAATAAATGCCTGACGTCAATTCTACCACGAGAAGGACACACGGCAAAACTAACTGTTGGTACGAGTATTTTGGTAACTATGGTATAAAAAAGTCTTTGTTCATTATGAAATTGAATGTAGAAATAAGTAATTGAGAAAGGAACGTCATTTTGACTTCTGTTCGTCCGTCCTACCTGTCCGTCTGTCTATCTGTCTGTTATAAGCTTTTACGGCCAAACCGCTGAACGGTTTATTATGAAATTTATGAAATGAAATGTAAGACCCGGGGTCAAACAAAAGGGCTAGTATATCAATATTTTTTTTAGTATTCTGTGCTTTATTTTATTTTTTTCTATCGCGCATATTCTCGTCGCATCCCCAACGATCAGAAACGGAGACGGCACAATCAAGCTGACTAAGAAAAAGCAATTTGGGGGGTAGCAGCAGAAACAGTGAGCAATCGGCGAGCCATAAATCAGTCATGGAATCTCAAGCATGGGAACCCGACAGATGGCGGTGACTTTTACTTTCGATATTATTACTTTGATGCCTTACAATATCAGAAAAAATAAGAGATGTTATATACTATTTTTTTAAGTATCTTAATTCTGTAAGTGTCCTTAAGGAAATCTACTGCAACCCCGGGCTTGACCCAGGTCTGTAGTTGATTTCCTAAGGATTGCCAAAATCCATTTGCTACATTGCCACGCTGTTTAAAGAGACTGTGTTTGTAAAAACTGGTGGTAAAGACTAAGTTATATGTTATCTAGAAACACTTCTAGATAGGATAACGATTTCTGTACATGAACAGCATACTAGGCATTATTCGATCGAAGATGAACAGCTACAGATTTTCATCGATGGGAATTTTTTTAAATAAATTAGATCAACGAATGAACCTAATTCCAAATTTACCAAAATTCGCGGATCGCAAGACCGTCGACCCAACTTGATCACCCGGCCATGGATGTGATAGGTAGGTACCCAACTTTTAAGCTACATGCGACAATAGGCAATAGTATGTGTATCAAATTTTTCCAATTTGACGGACACATAATATTGCCTATTAAATCTACTCGTACACTAATATTATAAAGAGGAAAGATTTGTATTTTTGTGTGTATGTTTGTAATTAATAAACTCAAAAACTACTGTGCCGATTTCAAAAATTCTTTCACCATTGGAAAGCTATATTCACCCTGAGTAACATAGGCTATATACCGCAGGCTGAGCTGCGGGAAACAGCTAGTAAGTTATAAACCTTTGAAATCCTTTGGGAGGAGAAACTGGCAAAAACAAGAAAAGGACGCACTTAATGGTAAAGTGACGTCATTGCCACTTAATTTCTTGCGTACAAAAGAGATAGCAAGATGTCCTCACCACGCTCCCACTTTTCTTCATTACAAAACTTTAAATGCTTATTACAGCTTTAATTAATTACCAATTTTGTTTTTGTTTTTGGAATTGGTTACTTTATAATTTATGTATTGTTCCGTATAAAAATGTGAACACAGTCAAATACCCTATTGCTTAAGAATAATCTGTATTCAATACTTATAAGGCTTCTTTGTTTGCTACAAAGAAGCCTAAAATCTGTTTTGCCCGAGCGTATTTCCTAGTTGCATTTCAGCTAGCCTTTGATTATAGTTTAATTATCAGCATATTGTATTTTAATTGCGTAGGTACGTAATAAATAAAAATAATCGCGACAACTTAATTTCTGTTGAATTAATCTTAAAACCTCTCTAATCATAAACCAGCCAGCGGGCTAGCTTTTCGATTCAAATTGCTGTTTATTCAGCGGCTTCTTTTTCCAACCCCTTCTTTGATGTAAATAGGTGTTGTAGAGAGTTGACAGTTGTCGACTCTTCAGCTGTTTTAGAAAACATCCCGGGACTCGGGGCAATGTTTTCGTTACCAAAAACCCTTTACTTTTCGTTGATTGTGTTTTGAAATCATTTGTAGCAATTGTATATATTTATCTTACGATTTTAAAATTGCTCATTCATTTTTTTCACATGTAGACATCATAATATTTCTTGTTGGTAACTAGAATGAGAATGGTAGTATTTTATTATTACCACAGAAGCATGCTTTCCTACTACGCTACCACTAATTTTGCAAGCGCTGTCGCTCTGGTACTGACATATACATAGTAAACTGCGGTATTTAAGTATTAACCATAGATATATTTCCATATATTGACCTGTAAGTCCGGTACGTACATATTACTTGCATGGGCTTCAGTCAAATGATACGATTCTCCCTGTACTGGTCGCTTACTATCATCTCATAATTCCATCCAACACCTTACATCCAAAACGCATCGAAACCTCTTAAAAGTTCTTTTCGCAATGTTCTTTCGCATCCCGTATTGCGCTCATTCGCATTTGCTCGGAATTAAGAGACCATAGTAAGCCTCCTGAACCGTGTAGTTATTTGTTCCCTAAGCAAACGGTAACAAGTTAACAGCATGTAACATGGAACTCAAGACTTTAGATCCATGGTTGGACTTTTGGCGGGAAGTGGAAAAGAGCAAATATCGGTGCTGTATTTTATTTTCCAAAATTTGTGTTTTTCAAGTGTTTTTTGTGTTTAATAATAGTGAATTAATAATATTCGCAAAGTGATCGAAAATAAACGTGGGTATTGGGAAGTGATACAGTGTTCGATTTATGTGATTTTCTTGCTTCTTGCCAAAAGCTCCTCGAAATCGCTAAGTGCAGTTTTTCCACCACTTAACATAACATGACTCTTCTGACTCGACTTGACTTAACTACCGACCAGACGTTAGACTTGCTTGACTAAATAACTTTACTAAAAAAAATTACTTGTTACTGGCTAAATACGAAAGTAAGAGTCATACTGAAAGAAAAAAGAAAAGATCCATGGTTGACACCTATATTGACACTTTGACACGCATGACTGACAGATGCCTAAATGACAGTTGACACCTTTATTGACGGGTTTAAAAGTCAGCTGTTTGCTGTTTGGATTCTTTTGGAGTGAAGTGCGCGCGCACGCGTGAGGTAGATAACCTAAAAACGTCGGTGTTTTTGTAGGAAAAAGTCGAATAATTTTTCTCCTATTTTGTGTGAAAGCTTACCAGTTTTATTTCATGTATTGACATAGCTTCCGTCAAGCTGTTGTTTCATTTGTAAATGTGCAAATAAAAAGATTTGTGTGTGTGTTGTTTACTTGTTTGTTTGTAACTAATTATAAAAACAAAAAGTAGTTTTAATGGTTAACTTATAAGCATTTTATGTTTTAAATTTTTAAGTATTTCAATATGATAATCAAGTTCTGTGTTAGATTTTAGTAATCACTTAAATTGTGTTATGATAAGATTTTTAAAAGATCTTTTAGTTAGGCGCTCCAATAAGAATTTGATTGGTAAATTCTCTCCTTCAAGCTTATTCAACTATCGTAAAAACCTTAAAATGGCCAGTGACAACATAAAAACAAAAAATAAATTGGATTTAGATAGTCTTCCCACTAAAAAAATTAAATTGGAAAGTGATTTGGAGGTTTCAAAAGTGGAAACGAGGACTGTAGCTACAATGTGCGGTGCTTGGAGAGGTGAAGAAGTCGATGGTGGTCTCATCTTCGTGTTTAAGACGAGGGAGCCTTGCTTGAGCCCGGATCCAATAAAGGAGAGTGATTATCCGGAGAACATTGAAGATTTTTGGGAGGCGAGTCTGTCAGGCAGCGACAATGAACAGGTAAGAATATTGTTGCTACATTTTAGTCTGGATATCAGTGCATGCTATTAATAATTTCACTATCTATCTAAATAAAAGTGCTACAACTTTTTCATTTAGTTTTCAATTTAGCGCCATCTGTTGAAAATATGGGCAACCAAGAAGTAAGTACTGCGAGAGTTTCGTACAGATGTCGTAAATTGTGTTTTCGTTTCCTATTTGACTAGATAGATGGCGGAGTAGGTAGTTTTTATTTAATTTTGTTGAAATTAATAAAAATAGACTTTTGCGATGTATTACTAACAAATGTTTTACAATCTTCGTTTCGTTTACAGGTGAAAATTACACTCACTTCACTACATATAAATAATTTCTATATCAGTGAAATTAAATTCGCGCTGCCATCTGTCGATAAACTCATAAACTATAAAATAACTTTGAAATTAAATTCGCGCTGCCATCTATCAAAAACGCTCATACTTTTTACACAGCAAGCTATATGGCTGTGCGTTACTGATGCTTTGCTACATTTGTAGTTTCCCAATTACTTACTAGATGGCAGTGTTATAAAGTAAATAAAAGTAATATATTCTTCACCCCTTACAATAAAGATTTATTGTCGTAAGTAAAAAGAGGGCAACGTGTCTATCTCAGTAAGTCCGTCTGCGGCTAAACAAATGTGATGACTTTGACGCGTGCTTATTTGTTTGAATACTGATTTTCGAATTGTTATTTTATGCAATTTTTACATTGGCCATCGATGCCCTCGGACATCATGGTCTATCGTGCAGCAGGAGCGCAGGCCGCATCCCGCGGCACGCACACCTTAACGACATATTCCGTCGAGCTCTGACCACCGACGGCGTGCCGGCTGTACTTGAACCTAGTGGCTTGGCACTTGACGATGGAAAGAGACCAGACCGACCGACGTGCTCCGACACCCTTGCGCCGTCGCATGTTCCAAGCACCGCGGGATGCGCCGGCGCTGCTGCTGCATCAGCCGAAGCCTAACGGCGTAAATATAGTAATATTGTCGAAGATTACCTTTTTGAGCCGTTTGGGGTGGATACCGTAGGGTCATGGGGTCCGAATGCGCGTTGTCTTTGTAGAGAATTATCAAAGCGCATAATCGACGCCTTATGTGACCAGAACTGCTGAACTATACTTGGCTCAGAGAATCAGCATTGCCATACAGCGTGGCAATGCTGTCAGCATTCTGGGCACATTCCCGGTCGATAGCGATGCGGAGAAGTTTTACGACGCTTAAATTTGTTTTTTTTATTTTATTTTATTTTAGTAGTTTAATTTTATAGTAATTTAAGTTTATTTAGTTATTTAGTTTTAGTATATATAATTAATGTATAATTGTTTCATTAAATTTGAATAAAAAATCTTTTTTGAAATTTTTACATTAGGTACTTTCCTTTTTTTTATTTTCCTCTATTTTTACATCGTTTTCAAAAGTATTAATGAACAAAGATAGCCTCTTATTTACAAAGTATTGTTTTCACATAATTATGTATGAATAGTATCAACTTTACCGATCAGTCAATAATAATACTTGGGTAAAAGCATGCCCCTTAACTTGTGGAATATTTCCGTCCATTTGGAAATACACTAGGCTAATGGGCATGCTGCTGTGAATCCAATGGGTTAAGTTATTTATTTAGTACTTTACTACTTAGCTAAGTGCGAGAGGTTCGTATTTTTTAATACCGTGTAAGTATTATTAATGAAAGAATGAATGAACACTTTATTGCACCATTTACAAACAAAAAAAAACACATAGTTAAATCCAATACAACTAAATGGGTAAAAAGACGGGCTTATCGCTAATGCAATTTCTTCCAGCCAACCTTAGGGAAGCATAATAATGATTTTTTTTGTGAGCATGGCTTACAAAAATGTTATCATCTGATACTGAGAGCAGATGACATCATGTTCCGCAAAATGCGAAATAAATAAATAACCTTCCAACTTCTCTCAGTTCAACCACCTCTGGATTGCTATTTTTGAAAAGTACGATGACTCACTCAAAATCGGTGATTTTCTTTTGGAATACTTAACTTATACTTAACTTGTTCGTCATACTTAATCGGTGAGTTGGAACCATTATCATTCGCCATATGATGGTTCACACATTTCAAAAATAGAGCTCTGCTGACAACTTAACTTAGAACCTATTGAGGACGTCCACTTTATTTCATCGATTAAAAATATCCCTAAACGGATCATTCCGATTGAAAATAAAATCACAGGTGACAACAGCAATAAAATAAGTAGAATACTTACTGAAGTTATCTTGAAAGTGGTGTTCGGAAAAAGAGAACATAATTCAACGCTCATCATAATCATAACATAGTATAAAACAAAGTCGCTTTCCTGTCTGTCTGTCACTATGTAAGCATAAATCTTTAAAACTACGCATCGGACTTAGATGGGGTTTATATTATATATTTTTATTATGTATTTAATAGATAGGGTGTTTCAAGAGGAAGGTTTATATGTATAATACATGCATAATATAGTAGAGGAGCACTGATAATTTTAGAGGTTTCTAATGTGATGTCGTAAATTGACACTTTTTGCTCTTACATTGCAAACGCTGGCTATATCATAAGAGATAGTTCAAAACAATGTAGGTACTACAGTATTGTACATCTTAAAAAGCTTTACAAAAAAAAACCATATATCCATAAAAATAATGTACCATATGTCTAACTATTTTAGTTACGTCACAACAACATTTTCATGTCAATAGTAACGTTGGGACAAACCCGGCCATATTATTCGTTTTTCGGTATTGATCCTTATCCAAATAAAACATTCTATGTTGAAGGATGGCTTAAACCTGTAAATTACTCTTTGAATGAATAAAATCGGACATTCCATTCCAAAGATATTACGGATTTTGTTTTGTGTTACAATCCCTTCGCGTTTCGAAACGGTACGAAGTACACGCTTTTTCCCGTGGCGCTTAGGTGTCGACAAATACAATAAGGAAAAAACCAGTTGTATCAATCTAAACGTATATTCTGCGTTCCCAATGAAGATTGACGTTAGGCAGGCGGCCAGTCGTAAAACAGGCCAAAATAACAGGAAAGGAATAAGAAGCGCTTTTTTAAAAAAAAGTGTGACTAACGCAAAATCGGCGATTCGAATAATTTTTGTACGATAACGAACGATTTTCATTCGACACACATTTCATAAATCAAATCAAATCATTTATTTATTTAAAGTTTTTACAAAAATAAACAGGTAGAGGCTGACTATTTAAGTTAATAAAAATAAAAATGTATTAAAAATAGGGCTCCAGAAGGGAAAGCGTCATGGAAGCTGGAGCTAAGGACGCATTCCTAAGGAGGGTTGATGTTAGGCAGGCGGCCAGTCGTAAAAACATGCCAAGATAATATAATAATAGGAATGGAAGCAACCGGAAGGCATGCGTCATGGAAACAAGAGCTGATGAGGAAACTGAGGGATTTATGAAAATATTTATGGTTTTCCCCGTGGATGTTTTAAAAGGGAACGTTCTGATACTGTCAGCTGGGTAGACACATGTTAAAAAAATGTGTACACGGGACGACCAAGTGGAAAGCGACCAGTCGGTCGTCCCAGGTACCGCTGCAGAGACGAAATTGTGAACGACTTGGATATTAAAAAAATAATCACATTTGATTCCCCTAAAAGTGAACCTTGAACTTGAAAAATCGATCTTGACTGCTCTATTGGCCACATCGGTAGACGTACGTATCAAATATTTAACCGTTTCGATAGTTTGACTTTGCCACTGAGGCAATAAGTGGCAGAGGCATATGCCCATAGAGCCATAAAGATAGATTATTTTATGTTTCGATCTTCCTTGGAAATAAATACTTTCGGTGGCGGGATTCAACACCACATCATGAGATGAATACATATGGTATTCATCGCTTAATAGGACTACTTGACTCGGCCCTATGGAGATCTACGTAGCCGGTTTTGAAAGAAATGCTAAATGAAGAGGTTAGCTTCAACCTACCTAATTTGTATAACCCGGACGAAGTCGGGACTAGGGAATGCAATCCCGCGGTTCCGCAATCGTGCAAATGCGGGATCCCGCTTGAAATTAGCGGGATTACAAATGCGGGATAACAAGTGCGGGATCCGCAAGATTTGCAAGATAAAATTTTTTCCAGCCTTAATTCGCATACAATTATGTACGGCTACTGCACGAATGCACGATAACAGGGGTGTCCCCAAATCAAAGTACGTATGACGAGTCAATGGGAATTTCTCTCCGGACGGGGATTCCCCAAAATATCTGTCTTGATTTTATACTCACTCTAGTCCATTTGACTATTTCAGTCGTGAGTTCGTGACGTGTGTGAGTACCGTACGTACCTACTAGTGCGTAGTTGCATACTATGCGTAGTAGTGACATGCGATTTTAATTTAAATAAACAGCATTATTATATTTAAGCAGCAACATTCTAAATAATTAATTTATTAATGACTGGCTTTAGGTAAAGTTGGAATTGGGAACCTAAAATGATTGCTAAAGTAATTTATAAGGAATACGACAGGAAACAGAGGAAAGTATCTGAAAGCAACTTACAACTAATAAGCGTTGAATCTGAAAGCACATTTTCAGCTGCTGGCTACACGTGCAGCAAAATACGATCAAATGTAAAAGATGAAACTTTAAACACCTTATGTATACTCGGAAAACAATTTTAGAAGCAAGTGTCCGAATCTCATTAATATTTTTTTTAAAGACTATAATTCACTACACAATTTAGATTTTTGTCATTATTTCTGATCAAACTTTAATTAGGTATACTATTTGTTTCTTCTAAGTAAATTATATTGTTTCATTTACTGACTTATTTTGTGGGCTAATAATTCAAAAATATTGTACAATTCTGCAAATCTTGCAAATCCGCGGGTCCCGTGGGACTGATGGTCTCAATCTTGCGGATTTGCAAGATCGTCTTTTGGGTGCTAGATTGCATTCCCTAGACGGGACGGGCTGCTAGTAAATGATATACGAACTGCCTCCGTGGTCCAGTGGTTAAGGCGTTCGCCTTTGACCCGGGGGTGGCGGGTTCAATTCCCACCGGAAGCATAATTTGTTTATTTGTTGCCAGTTTGGATAGGACTTTGCAGGCTTGAATCACCTGATTGTCTGATAATAAAGATGATTCCGTGCTTCGGAAGGCACGGTAAGCCGTTGGTTTCGGCTACCATTTGGTAGTCGTTAAAGGAACCTCGTCAGAGGCCGAGAGGCGGTTCCGAACAACTCTCACACCAGGGGGTAAATAGTTGATAGACAATGTAACCTACACGAAATGATGATGATGAATAATAAACGGACCGTTTCAAAATGGCGATTCTGATTCAAACTGTCAGGTAACATTTCAAATTACAAATCGCGACGACAACTGTAAGTCGTTAGCTTTTTATCTTCTCGATGTTTTTGACGCTTGATTTAGGGCTGCCTCGAATAATAATTGGCTCGCTCGCTCGAGACCAATTATTAATCTAAGTAGGGCTTATTAAAACGGATTCGCTAATGGAAATTTAGTAGCGAATTTTTCTATGTAGACGCGTTCATGGACACGATTCAAACCTACACACATAAACAACTAACTAGCTGTTTCCCGCAGCTCCATCTGCGTTAAAAAGTATGTTTGGGTTGTTTGGGTCTTCAACTACATTCATCTATACCAAATTTCATGAAAACGATTTGGCTCTGAAAGCGTACCAGACAGACATACTTTCGAACTTATAATTATTATAGTACTAGCAGCCAGTCCCGACGTCGTCCGGGTTATACAAATTATGTTGATACTAACCTATTAATCTAATCTACTCTCTTCATTTAGCATCTCTTTCAAAACATGATCTCCCTAAGGCTGAGTAGTCCTATTAATTAACCGACGAATACCGTACGTAGTCGGTTAATACCGCCACCGAAAGTATTTACAAGGGTGCTCAAACATAAAAGAATCGATCTTTACGGCTCCATGGGCATATGCCTTTGCTACAACAGTAGGCATTTTTAAATTTAATAAAACATCAGTGTCAAAGTCAAACTATCAAAACGGTTAAATGTTTGATAGGTACATTTTTTTTTTTTTTTTTTTTTGCGTGTGGCCCTCGCTAGGGCCCTCGCCTACCACCCAGCCAGTAACGGGAAGCTGGGTGGTTATGTGGGACTCGAACCCACTAAAAACCACACGGTGTCAAACGCCTACCGCTTGTTTCTGGGACCATGTGCTTCCTGATGCTCCACAGCCCCAGCACGGCGGCCGCTACCACGGCGGCCTCGGCTCAGCCGCTCACCTCGGAGCGGCCTGCGGGTGGGCCCGCTACCCTTCACTACCCGCGAGGGTAAAGGCGCGCTTGACACGGGCGCGCCTTTCAACCCAAGGCCGTTCAGGTCAGGCAGTGGAATCCCGCTAGTTCCATCGCCGACCGGCCTTATTGTGGGGGCTGCAGTTGCAGGCCATAAACCCGCCGTCTGCGCCCTGTGCGTCTGCGGCGGATGGGATGGTCGGTATTTTCCTCCCTTTCCCTTTCCGCCGCTTCTTTGCGGAGCATGACGCACTCCGCAAAGGTCTGCACCGCATTCCACGACATCTCACTGTCGACCATGGCTTTCACGACGGTCGGCAGAGAGAGGTCGTCCCCCACTACCGCGCGCATATCCGCACGATCGGTCTCCCATGCTGGGCAGTCTTCCAGTGTATGCTGGGCGTCCTCGTCCTGGCATCTGTCGCAGTGGTATGTTAAACGACTGCCCTAAGTAAATCTTCCTTGGGAACACAGAATTTACAGTTAGATTGATAACACTGGTTTTTCCCACACGACAACTACCGCTTCGTCCGGGCACTGCCGCCCGCGCCACGCCAAGCGAGAAACACAAAACAAAATTCGAAATATCATTGGAATGGAATGTTAGATTTCATTCATTCCAAAAGTAATCTACAGACCATTGTTGAATATGAAATGATTTATTTGGATAAAGATTAAAACAGAGAAACGAATAATGTGTGTAAAAGTTTGTACATGCGTTACTATTGCAAATTTTAATATGAAAAAGAGTAGTTGTGACGTAATTGCAATAGTTAGACATATGGTAAATTATTTTAACCTTCCTCTTGAAACACTCTATCTATTAAAGAAAACCGCATCAAAATCCGTTGCGTAGTTTTAAAGATTTAAGCATACATAGGGACAGACAGCAGAAAGCTAATTTGTTTTATACTATGATGAAATGATGGATTATGCCACTACTTTCAGACCGGAATCAATTAATTTTAAACTCGCTAAAGATTGCGTCTGGAATATCTCATGGCAATAGCTCTGTGCATCTACCATGAGATTCTCTTGACGCAGACGCTAACGACTGCATTAACAATTTTGTACAGATCCCAGATCCACTAACTGATATAGTTATTTGGGGATCTGACGAGTATAACTCATTTTAGGTCACATTTCTAAAAACTTTTCATTTAATAACCATCTCTTTAATTTAATACCCTTTATTTGATACTCTTTACAGTTTTATAAAATCAAATCAAATTATTTATCTGCATAAAATGTAGGTATTACATGTATTGTTAAATAATAATATAATGTTCCCAAATACATTTTACCGATAAAGGAGTGCAAATTCTTAAACAAATATATTACAATTTAAGTATCCATACTAATATTATTGTACGAGCTTACCTCGCACATTTCGCCGGCACGCGGCCGCATACATGCAGGTCGCGTGTCAGCTGTTTTTAGTTTTCATTTTAAATTAATTATCAATACAAATTGAGATACTATCGAGCAGCCGTCGAGAAAGGACCCGTCACACCCAAGTATCAAGATGTGACATTTATTAAGAGCAATAAACCAGTTTACAATGTGACGTTGTCTTGTATCTCCACACCATCATCAACTTGATCATCAGCATCACTTCATGTATGGTGATATGGCTAACACCATGGCCTGCATCGTACATTTTGGTCCTTCGAGCCGGATTAGTGGTGCTTGCCTTTATTGCGATAGCGAATCGGTTCACTGGCCTCCCACAAGCGGGTCTCACCAGCGAATTGAGAAGGCGCATATATCGTAAGGGTGCGAGCACACTGAACATTGCATTAGCGGTCAACAGGAAATATGGAAAGCCGCTCAACAGCCAGACATTATCGAATATCATCAGGAGTCCACCTAGTCATCTCAGCAAGATTTCAAGGAGTCATTGAAACATCACTCAAGCAAGAGAGTAGTGTCTCCGTCGTCTAGCTAGATTTCATTATCATCACCTCAATCATTGAGGCTTTGTTGCATCAAGGCGGTCAAGTCTCGTGTCCAGCTGGATGCTATCAAGCAATATGGAGCTTCACTACAATCAAGGTGGTGAAGTCTTCGTGTCCAGCTGGGCTTATATCAAGAAAACATGAAGCTACACCATATCAAGTAGGTGGAGTTTTCAAGTTCAGCTAGACATTATCAAGCAATCATTCAAGCTTCGCCGTATCAAGAAAGCGGAGTATTCACGTCTAGCTGGACACCCTCATCATAACAATCATTGTGGCTTCGCCGTATCAAGGAGACGGAGTCACCACGTCTAGCTGGACACCCTCATCATAACAATCATTGTGGCTTCGCCGTATCAAGGAGACGGAACCACCACGTCTAGCTGGACACCAACATTATCAACATATCAATCACTGAAGCTTCGCTGCAATCAGTAACGAAGTTCTTGCGTCCAACAGGACAACATCTTTATATTATGATCAAGAATAATCTTTGAAATATCAAGATATTTACTGCACACAGATGACTGGGAAGGATCTCCATTTTATAACTTTTGGAAACTCAGAAGGAGTACTATGCAATGCACATCATGGAAAATTATTAATTAAGGGTTTGAAAAATCATTCGCAAACAATAGCTAATAACATAAAGATATTCAATAGAACAATTCATAGAGCTTATTAAGTAAATTACGGAAACAAATACATATTACGAAAACCTTCCAAAGAAAACTCGCTACTGTATCTATAACTCTCTGGTTAAACCACACATAGATTACCTTATCCAAATTTGGGGTACAGCTGCAAAAACCAATTTAAATAAAATACAAAGAGCACAAAACAAACTTATAAAAGTTCTATTTCATTTTGATTATTTAACACCGACCAAAAAGGTTTACAAAGATACTAAACTCATGACTATAAAACAAAGTTATATATATTATACATGCCTTCTAATACGAAAGATCTTGACAAATTCTATACATACCCAAATTAGTTTTACTAAAAAGAAGCCAATACATAAAATGCAATTAAGAAGCGCAAACAATTTAGTACTAAGAGCACCCAGAACGAATTATGGCAAAAAGAGTATCTTATTTGAGGGGTGTAGTAAGTTATATAATAATCTTCCCAAAAATGTGAAAGAAGTGCAATCAATGTATTCCTTTAAAAAATTGCTAAAACATTTTGTGGGTAAAAACTACATAGTATGATTACTCATAGAACATATTTACAATATATATATATATATATATATATATATTTATAATAAAAAAAAAGGAAGCCACTGAAATTAATTAAATTAATAAAAATTTAATAAATAATAATAATAATATATTTATACATTTTATAATATATAAAATAATAAACTATATTGTAATACATTAAAATTTATAATAAATAAAATTATATACTTATAGAAATAATGATAGGTAACAATAAAATAATAAATACATTAATAATAGTATGGATTATAGTAAACTTCTGTAAACAAATACAAACATAAAAATAATAAAACAGGCTAATATCATTTACTTGCATAGAATAAATATTACAACATCTAAATACTTACTCGTGTGACTCGATGTCCCTTCCAGCTGCGCCGGGCTATATACATCTTTGTATTTACACCACTCGACGCTCGAAGTTGTGACCGCTCGATCAATGATATTTTTTAAAGTGAGGGTAACCGCACCAAATAGTTTTAGTTAATATAAAATCTATGTTAATCGTACGCGTATACCGATAATGATATTGTTGTTATTTGGATTTATTTGTGTTGTTCTCATGTGAAGTGAATTTGTAATTCTTAATGAGAATAAATATCTTAAACCTTAAAACATCGTATGATTTTAAGAATGTACTTATACTTTGTAATATGATCATACGTTTGACGCAATATCGGCAGTCGACGACATTGACAACAACAAGAACAAATTGCAAACTTGCAAAACGCCCAGTCAAATGAACACCTACTTAAAATATAGGTCAATTCATTATCACATTTTATCATTCTGAAGAAAACAATCAACACATCCTACGTCGGGGTATTTAGTTGAAGCGCTGATATGAACCAAGCCAACATCACATCAAGATCATAAATAACATTTCTATCAAGTTGTTGAATCTATACACCAAACGGAATTATGGAACCATTGTCATCTCAAAATGCCGTCTCAATCATTCGTCATGAATTTGGGTTCAACTACAACAGCTAAGTTCCAAGAGGCTTGTTCCTGTGGAAGGGGTCGTCGGGAGGGTGCGCTGCCGCAGCAGACACGAACAACGCCGAGATGACCTCACAGAGCTCCTAAAGCACGAACAATAATTTTTACTTATTTTTTATATTTACTTGTTTTAAATTTTATTAATTTTAACATGTACATTTGTGGCGGTTCCCCTTCTCGATTGGTCCATCATCTTTTGCCGTCGGGAGCATGTACGAGCTTACCTCGCACATTTCGCCGGCACGCGGCCGCATACATGCAGGTCGCGTGTCAGCTGTTTTTAGTTTTCATTTTAAATTAATTATCAATACAAATTGAGATACTATCGAGCAGCCGTCGAGAAAGGACCCGTCACACCCAAGTATCAAGATGTGACATTTATTAAGAGCAATAAACCAGTTTACAATGTGACGTTGTTTTGTATCTCCACACCATCATCAACTTGATCATCAGCATCACTTCATGTATGGTGTTATGGCTAACACCATGGCCTGCATCGTACAATTATAAATGCGAAAGTCTGTCCGTCTGTCTGTCTGATACGCTTTCACGACCAAACCGCTGAACGGATTTTGATGAAATTTGGTATGAATATAGTTGACGACCCGGGGTCAAACATAGGCTACTTTTTGACGCAGGCGGAGCTGCAGGAAACGGCTAGTTATTAATATATCAACTGAATTATTCTAAATAGTCATTACAAATCAATTTTATCTGCGCGTTATTCCCTGCCCGCTACTCAGGAGGTCCTGCGTTCGATTCCCTCTCAGGTCAAGATGGACAAATGATCTTTTTCTGATTTTTTACAATTAAATCGTTGAGTTAGCATTCCGTAACTCAAGTCTCAAACTTACTTTCTAACTTAATCCGTGTGATTTGTTCCTATGAAAAATTAAAACCTCTCCTCCCTTCTTCCTTTGGTGTCGCATATTCAAGCAACTCTTAGAACTTGTCCCAAAGATCCAAAGTTATTTTACGAAGTTATGTGTAGGAATTCCCGCCATCCTATTGTCACCGGGATACTCCGGGAATTCCCAAGGATTCCACTTCGTCATAACGTTGTGTTTTAAATGAGAAAGGCGAAATTCTTAGCCAAATTGCTGGGTTGATGAATTTGCGTTTTAAGATTAAAAGTGATTTTTGGCTTGAAAACTTCTAGAATTCGAAGTTTTAGTCATTCAGTTGTCTTGTTTAGTTAGTCATTACTTTTAAACCCTCTAAGGCATTCAGGACACCGAAGTGTTAAGAATTAATAAAGTAACTAAACTTATTAAATTAAACTATTTTAATACGGTTTTTATCGCGTTTATTACTCATTTATTTACACCTGACGTTTCAAACACTTTACAGCGTTCATGGTCACAGGCAGACTAAGTTAACATTTGTCTATGATGTCATAAGATTACAAACTACCGCCTGAAATTTTTATTGGGAACTATTCCGACTTATTTAGCTTGGGACCCAGTCATTAACTTAATAAAATCGCAAACTCGGAAGCAGACTGCAAGACCCTTAGATACTGTGAACCAATACTGCGTGAATCGGAATAGTTCCCAATAAAAATTTCAGGCGGTAGTTTGTAATCTTATGACATCAAAGACAAATGTTAACTTAGTCTGCCTGTGACCATGAACGCTGTAAAGTGTTTGAAACGTCAGGTGTAAATAAATAAGTAATAAACGCGATAAAAACCGTATTAAAATAGTTTAATTTAATGAATAACAATCGCGAAAACATAAGAAATCATTAACTAAACTTAGTACCTAAGTCTTCTTCTTGGACAACAAATAAATAATAAAACATATGCATGGTATCTTACCATATGTTGTTAGTGATCAAAAGGATTTGTTTAATGGGTAATTTGCATGATCTTTGATCGTGAAAGCTATGTAATACGTAAGTATTAGCTTGTGTATTGTCAACTTTTGGTGTTATATGGTCATCAACGTATTTATCCAGAAATGGACCTAAAGTTTCGGGACTGACGAAATGTTTAAAGGACCTTCCACCAATTAAATCTGAGAGTTTGTGTAAACAAGACGTTAAAGGTAGTGTATATTACTTTGAAGTGAGGGTACTTGAAATTTTCTCTTTGAGAGAGCTTAAGGTGTTGAATAAGTACTGACTAAGTAATTGTCCGCTCAAGGGTTCAAGAGAGTTGGATTTCATCTTCTATCTATACTATAATAAAAGAGTGGAATCGACGTGTTTGTACGTTTATTATTTTGGGGAGAAAATTAGAGTATCTTTCAAAATTAGCATTCCTGATACCAACTGGTGGTTGTCAATGAAACTTTCACTCCCGAATCACAATTTTATTGGTCTGGAAAGAGTTTATGGGTGGATAATGTTCATATACAAATCACGATTGTTTGACATTTTCTTTCATGCCAAACAGTATTCCGTGGCAATATTTTACATAGCGACCTCCTGAACCTTTTAAATATTAATAGCATCAAAGATTGTGTGTCAAATTCTGCAATGACTGATATTATGTAAAGAAAGCAATCGAACGTAAGCAATCGCAAGGGCACAGCTAGTACACAATAAAAATTCGTCATCATATTTGGCTATGCAGGCCTCTATAGTAATCTTCATATCCCTAGAACCCTACAATACCTGGCGCAAACATTATTACTACACTGGGGTGCCCAAGCACTCCAAAATAAAGACGTCAATAAAGTATATAAAATGAAATAATTATAGAATAACAAGTTTTTATTACTATTCAAAAACATTTTCAGAACCTCATTCAGCCTTTTAATCAAAAATTTAAAATCAATTACTAAACTTTTCTCTTAAATTTGGTTAGTGTTGGCGACTGGTTGGGTTGCGGCCTCTTTTTACTTGTAGTTTTTAAATTGTCATTAACAAGAAAAATCTTAACTTTGGGTTCTGGTAAAAATTCATAGAAATCTATCCAAGAAAAAAAATTATAAAAAATTATAGCTATTTTTTTTCATTTTACAAAAAGATAACCTCTTCAATCAAATGTTT